>CM057970.1:5924918-7260752 GCA_030142095.1 Rubus idaeus
CTCCCTCCCCCCAAAATACAAGGTAGAAGTAATAGTTAGTAATAAACGGGACGGGAATTAAAAGTCAAAAATACGTACGTGTATAATTCGGAAACTTTTAGTGAAAAATACTTTTAAAAATATGGAAACGGCAAATTATAAAATTCGATACGTACGTATTTAGAACGGAATGTAGTGAAAAATACAAACGGAAAAATACGGACATACATATATTAATTTATATCAATTATAATACTTATATATAATGAATATGACTTTTAAAACATAATTTTTTTAAAAAATAAGTAACTTCTATTCTCCTCTATTCTTTTATAGTTTTATTTTCTTCTTATCTCCTGCTCCCCCTCACACACGTGTTTTTTTTTTTTTTTTTTATATATCCCTCTGACCCTTTCTTTCTCTCACCCACGCGCTCTTTCTTATCTCCTTCTGACCCTCTCTCTTTCTTATCTCCCTCTGACCCTCTCTTTCTCTCACCACGGGCTCCTTTTTTTTTTTTCTTTTCATCTTCTTCTTCTTCTTCCTCTTTCTTATCTCCCTCTCTCACCCACAAGCTCTCTCTCTCTCACCCACAAGCTCTCTCTCTCCACCCACGGGCTTCTTTTTTTTTTTTTTCTTCTTCTTCTTCTTCGTCTTCCTCTTTCTTCTTTCCACAGTACCACTTTTTCTTTCGTTTCTCTCTCCCCCTGGGTTCTTCTTCTCCTGCATCTTTCAAGGGTTTTCCCCAAAAAATTTTGCCGTTTTTTTCAGCCGAATAATTCGGCGAAGTTCAAAAAAACGCGAATTTTTCCGAATCATTGAGTTTAATACGGAATACGGACGTTTTATTCGTTTAATACGTACGTACACGTATAACTAACTAGGGGTAGAACATATGTATTTCTTCAAATGGAAATTTTAGAGGTGTGTCAAACTTGTCTTTCTTGATGTAATGGTTGAAAAATTGGACACCAACTTTGTTTTGTATTCTCTAATTTGATTACATACCAAAGTTGCTTAGCATGCTCATACGATTGAGATGATTGTCACATGAGTCATGAGAGACGGACAAATTTCCATGACAGATTATGGATAGGCAAACAAGGAAGAAAGCATCAGAGTGGATTGTCTTCCATCCTGGCCTAAAAACAAAAGTTTGAAGACTTGGATAAAATCAGACCATCATTAAGTCGCAAGTTACCACAACTATGCAACAGTTCCATCATGACAATACGCAACAAATGCTAGATTTTCGGAGTCTTCCCAACTTAATATTCAAGACAAACTATTAATTGAAATTGATTTCAATGGTAGAATCTATCTTCCAGATAATGGGATTACAGATTAGGTCTAAATCATTAACACCAGTAGTACATGTATGATATATTCAGACAGGCTGAAGGTTATGGAGGCAATTGTTTCTACTTTCTAACATCAAGGTGGTGCTCACAACTCGCCATCCCAGAGTTCTTCAAGGGTCTTGTATGCACCCAGAGTCTCATGCACAAAATCAGTACCTTGAATAAGCCTCTCCTGCAAGATCATCTGAACAGAGTTAATACAATCATCCGAGAAAAAAAAACTAAACACAGGAAGAATAACTTGGTTATAGCTAATAATATGAGTCGAATCACATTCACCATAAAGTCGCATCTTACAAGTGCCTATGGAAAGATGCAACAATAAAGACTTGACTTATTGAAGGTGCTATGAAACCAAGCTTCCACATAGTGGTCATTTTACTCGTATAACAAATGGCAAGCACACACAAACAAATCTAAGAAAAGAAGAAAGCAAAGAAGGGGAAGAGGACAAGGCACTTGCCTGCTTAATTTCAGAAAACTTGGCAAGCAAGTGATCGGGTATAGACCAATCAAAAAGATCAAAGTTTTCCTGCATCCTTCTCTGGTTTGAGCTTTTAGGCACTACACTGTGACTCATTTGTAAGCCCCACCGAAGAACTACTTGGGCAGGAGTCTTGCCCAATTCTTGTGCTATAGTGTTCACAATAGAATGCTCAAGGACCTGCCCCCTTTCCCAATGGTGAATACCCCTGGATGACATATACATCACAACAATACATCAGTAATCAGCTGCTGCTGGAGATTTGAACCACAAAATTGGAAACTAGTAACTAGTCCATTCAGTTCCAAAAACATTCAAGGAAGTCTATGTCATCATGGCTTGTGTACAAAACAATACTAGACTTTTTCTTGAAGATTGAGATATTACTACCCATAAGTTTAAATAATGACTTTACATCAGCATACTCACAGTTAACTGAATTCCCTTAGATCTACAAAAAGCATGAAGCTTAGGTTGCTGCCATTGAGGATGCAATTCCACTTGATTAACCGCAGGAGGTATCCGTGCCACCTCTAACAGATCTCCAAGCTTCTTTGAAGAGAAATTGCTGACTCCAATAGCCTTGGCCTTGCCTGAATCATAGAGTGCCTCCATTGCTCTCCAAGTAGCGGGTATATTGGGTTGAGTAAGCTTTCCCTTTTTCATGCTGACTGGCCAATGGATCTACCAAAATTTAATCACATTCAGCAGCACATAAACAACCCAAAAAAAATCTTCAAGGGACATATCAAAACTAAGCAAATGTGATAGTGAGAGTCCCAAAATTGACGTCTCTTCAAATTTGTGTCCAGTAGTGCATAGCATTTGAAGAGCACTAAAGAATAAATTTGAAGAATCAACTTCTAGGTGGCATCTTCTTGATACATACACAAAAGGGTAAAGCTTAAATTTGATCCACATACAAGATAAAGATCCAGATAGTCAAGTTGCAAGTCTCGCAAAGTTTTATTAAATGCTTTTGGTACATCTTCTGGTTCATGATCAGTACACCTGCAAATAATTCTACTTCAGAAATCGGATAGTAAACCCCAGTATAGTCGAACACCCAACTAAGCATGTGAGCCTTCCAATTTTCCACTAAAATTAGAAATTTCAAATAATAAAATTGGAGACTGAAAAAAACAAAATAAGCAGAGTTTCAACTTATGTAAAAGTGGAAACAAACCAGAGTTTGGAGGTGATCCATAAGTCCTCACGCTTCACTATCCCATCATCACACAGCTTCTTCAGAGCATCACCAATCTACATACACCAAAGATCAGAAGTTGGCATTTGAAATTTTCAAGAAATGAGTAGTCATCAGAAACAAAAAGAATGAATTTTGACACCTCCTTCTCGTTGCCATACATTTGAGCACAATCAATATGACGATACCCAGCCTGAAAGCAACACATGAGCAGCTCAAATTAAGCTTATGTTTCTGATTAATGATGATTTGGGTTGAAGAATTAGGAGTCGGAAAACGGTGAACTTACCTTAATGGCAGTGGTGAGGAGGTCGGCGATGAGATCAGTTTCGGCGCGAAAAGTGCCTAACCCAACGGAAGGCATCTTGGCGCCGGTGTTCAGCACAAAAAAACGAATTGGGTTCGCCATTGTCTTTCACTCTGTGCCGCGATTTCGAATTACGACTACTTGAGCTAAATTTGCAAGATGGGGAAAGTCCAATAGTCTTGTTATGGGACTCTTTTTATATGGGGTTCACCACACCCTTTTTAACATCCTTTTAAAGCAATTCCAAAAAAACGATAATTTAAACATCATTTAAATCTTTCAAAAGCATTATTAAAGACTTTTAAAGTCAGTTACATTTTACGCATTCATTTCAAAAAATTCAATTTTCAAAAAAAACGTGCGGATATTATTCCCTTTTTTATTTGTATTTATATTATAATTTGCAAAGAAATTGAAAAAAAAATACAAAGATACGAGCTTTTGAGCTCCTAAATGAGCTGTAGGAACCAAACGGGGTGTAGAAAATTGAGTCCTTACTATAGCACAATGTATTTATAATTGACAAAATTTGGCTCGGAACCAGTTATTTCTGGTTTCACAATCCTCTTTTCAATATGATGTTTAGAGGAAAACAAAAAAAGGGCGGGTTACAAGTCTAACAAAGAAGAACATTCACTGGATCTGAATCTATCTGTTAGAGGCTAAACCAACAATCAACAGAAATGCCAGAACTTCTGAAGTCACCCTTCTTTTTGGAGATATTGAAACTCAAAGCTACTAGCCTACAAGGAAAGAAGAAGTTAAAGAAGTCATCAAAAAGAGCGTTCCAACATCCAGGGTATGCTCATTACTCTCCATCCCAGAGTTCCTCAATGGTCTTGTAAAAACCGCGAGTCTTGTGGACGAATGCAGTGCCTTTAAGTAGCCTCTCCTGCAAAGAAAGAGGTAATCCTTACAACGTCAAATCATCAGAAAGAATAGAAATGGCCATAAATGTTGTAAGTGGTCAATGATTGATAATGAACATGTAGAACATCACAGAGTTGAAGCTTCCTCAATCCCCAGACAGAAGTTTCATTCATAATTCAAGCATGATGAGCACCAAAGAACAAACACAAAGATGCTACCAAACCAACCTTCCATACTGGGGTACTTCTATTCATATAACAAATGATAAGCAAGCACGAACACTAGAACAAGTCAACACTGAGAAGAAACAAAAGAAGGGGATAGAGGAAAAGGCACTTGCCTGCTTCATTTCAGAAAACTTGCCAAATAAATCATCAGGTATAGACCAATCAAAAAGATCAAAATTTTCCTGCATCCTGGTCTGATTTGTGCTTTTGGGCACTACACTATGACCTATTTGTAGCCCCCAGCGGAAGAACTACTTGGGCAGGAGTCTTGCCCAACTTTTCTGCTACCATGTTCACAATAGAATGCTCAAGAACCTTTTTCCTTCCCAATGGTGCATATCCCTGGAATAAGATACTCATCACAACATGACAACAGCATATCAGTAATTCGACACTGCTGAGTTTGGAAACCGCAAAAATGGTTTACAATCTAATTCTGTTCCCATTCCCAAAGCATTTACAGAAGTCTATGCCATTACAAAAGCTAGACTGTTGTTCAAGATCACGATATGACTTTATATCAGCATACTCACAGTTAAGTGAATTCCCTTAGATTTACAGAAGGAATGCAGCTCAACTTGCTGCCATTGAGGGTGCAACTCAACTTGATTAACAGCAGGAGGTACTCGTGCCACCTCTAACAGATCTCCAAGCTTCTTTGAAGAGAAATTACTGACTCCAATAGCCCTGGCCTTGCCTGAATCATAGAGTGCCTCCATCGCTTTCCAAGTAGCGGGTATATTAGGTTGGGTAAATTCAGGTTCAGGGCCAACTGACCCCTTTCTCATGCTGACTGGCCAGTGCATCTACCAAAACTTTATGACATTCAATAACAAATAAACAACTAAAAGATTTCTTCATCAACGCATCGAAACAAAATGAATGTGCTAGCTAGTGAAACTCCCCAAGATCATGGTGTCAAACTAGTGTTGATTAGTGCACATTCCACATTACCTTCAAAAGCAGATTAAGAGGACTAAAGCATAGATTCGAAGACGCACTTGTCGCGTGACATCTACATGGTATATTTACAAAAGGGTGAAGCTTTATAGTTGTCCACATACCAAATAGAGATCCACATAGTCAAGTTGCAAATCTTGCATAGTTCTGTCAAATGCCTTGGGCACATCTTCTGGTTCATGATCGGTACACCTGCAGTTAAATGTAATTTTTAACCTAATCAGAATTTCATGGTAAAGATTCAACATTTCAGATTATACATTTGGAGACTAAAAAAACTACGCAGAGAGTTTCACATTTCATGCAAGCGTAATTAATCTAACCAAAGTTTGGAGGTGATCCATAGTTCCTCACGCCTCACTACCCCATCATTAAACTGTTTCTTCAGAGCATCACCAATCTACACAAACCAGAAAATGCCTCTCAAAAATCAGAAATAAAAATAAATTTTGTCATCGGAAACAAAAAATTCATGAATTTTGAAATTCCGGTGCCAACCTCCTTCTCATTGCCGTACATTTGGGCACAATCGATATGGCGATATCCAATCTGCGCACGAAAAAGGAACAAACTTCAATTACGCTTCGCATTAAAGCTTTCACTTCCGGATTATAAATAATAGTTAATTTGCAGTAAACGGTACCTTAATTGAAGAGGTGAGGACGTCGCCGATGAGATGAGTATCGGTGCGATAAGTGCCTAAGCCTAAAGAAGGCATCTTGGCGCCGGTGTTTAACTCAAAAAAACGAATTGCGTTCGCCATTTTCTCTCCCTCTCGCTCTTCATTTTACTTCGGCCTTCTCCGGCTTTAAAATGAGCGCTGGTTCGGATATTCCAATCCTGAAGCGACACTTGGCTCGCTTTACTCAAACCCAGGACAATACCGGGCTACTGGTTTTTTTTTTTAGTTTTTTACTATTATCTCGGAGAGGGTTGATTCGACCTCGTAATATCAGTGATTATTACGAGGTCTTGGCCTAGGGTCGATCTTTTAATTTTGTACTTATAAGGTGAAATTATGTACTTATTGAATATTTTCTTTTAATTTTGTTTACTTAAACTTTGGTATCCACATTGTGCCATATTGGGAGTCGAAATTATTGGAACCACATTGCTCTATAATTAATAGTTCATAAAAGGCTTCAACCAAAAAATAAAAGAAAAATTATTGTTTGTGCTTGAAATTTCATGGGATCAGTTTGAGGTTATAACGTCCTCCTTACCATCTACGCACAAAATCTCAAGAAACTACAAAAATTAGATTTTTGATATAAAAAAAAGAGATATTTTAATTACAATTTTATATAAATATTTTTTACAAATTTTTTTTAATTGCAATTATCTTCATTTTGCCCAATAAAAATATAAAATAAAAATCTCTTAAATTCATTTTTTTTTAAATTTTAATTTTTAATTTCAAATTCTTCAAATCTAATTTAAAATAATTATGTTAAACATACATTTAAAACTATAAAATTTAACAACACAAATAATACATGAAAAATAATTTCAAAATTCAAATAATTCAATTACTACATCATAAAAAAAAAATAAATTAAAAAAACTAACATAATGAAATTTACCAACAATACTTAAATATAAAAATTACAATCAATGTTTAACATATTCATATCAAATAAAAAACAAAAACTACCTTTATAAACCCACAACCCTACCAACCAACCCATACTCAAATTTACCACCCAACCCATACCATACCCATACTCAAATCATCTCCAACAATACAAACCATCCATTTTATATTTTAAATTTTATATAATAAAAACAATATAAATTTAACATCATATAAATATATATTAATAAAAATAATAAAATTTAAAAAATTCAATTATAGTAAAAAAAATTTCATATATAAAATTTTTTTTTTTCATATAATTTATATAAAATATTTAAAAAAATAAACTACTAAATAAATAATATTATAGATAAATAAATTTAATTTTCCTTATTTTTCATAATAAAACACATTTAACTAACTTAAATAAAAAACACCACAAACCACCTTCCCCCCCTCCCCCCCACTTTCCCCTCCTACAACTATCCCCCCCCCCACCAACCCATATCCCCCCCCTAATTTTTTTCCCACCCCTTCTTCCTTTCCCCCCCCTCCCCCCCCCCTAGTCCCCAATCCCCCAAGCAAGGAGGACCCAAAGGGAGGGAGTGAGAGCAAAGGGTTTTAGGTTTGGGTAGGGTTTGGGGGGGTGGGGCTAAGAAGAAAACCTTTCAAAAATACACTTTTGTACTATGTATCTAACTAAAAGCAAAGCCTAGGGGTAGGGGAAAAAAACAAGGAGGTTAACAGATTATTCATAATCAAAAGTAGGAAAAAAACACTAAATTACCTTCCGTTAAGATAGCAAAAGCACCCTTTTTCCAACCACCTTTGTATTAGTATATAAAGAGTAAAGACTAGAACAAGGAGACGAAACCCCTTAAGAACGGAACCCTTAGAAAATTCACCAAAACATATTTGATTGTAGATGAAGGTTGATACGACATGATAATTCTACAATAGTTTCGGGAAATCTAGATAAAGGTAGGTTTTAGAAAATTAGTAGAAAAAGGGAAGGAAGAAGAAGGAGAGGAAAAAAAGAGTTAAGAAGAAGAAGGAAAGGAGAGAGAGTAACAAAATAAAGGAATTTGTCAAATTTAAGCCTAAAATTATCTTTGATTAATTTTTTTTTTGGACCTTGAAGAGAAAAATTTGTATTTAATGAAATAGAAACTTGTTTGACCTTATTAACTATTTTAATTTTGGGGTACTATTTAATTATGATGACAATGTCCATAATTTATTACAAAAGGGAAAGGGAAGCAAAAGCAAAAGAGAGAAAAGAAAAGGAAAGAAACCGGGGGGGCGCGAATGGGTCAAAAGGGATTGGAACCAAAAAAAATGAGAACCATTCTTATTTTTTGGCTTGATCAAACACTTTCTATTTCCGGTTTTTGGGCTCGATCTTAAGCGATCTCAGGCAGCACATGTTTTAGATAGGATCATGCTTTTATTTTCTGCATTTCAAATTTGGGTAGGGATGAATCTCATTGGTTATTCGATGCACTGATATTTGTTGTAAATATTCTAATTGCTTATTATTATACAATTGTCTTCTAAAAAAAGAGTTAGAGGTGGTGGAGAATTGTGTTGGAATTAGGTTAGGTCAGATAGAGATTCGTTTCTCTCCAATGTAATAACAAAACCAAAACAAAAAAACTAAAAAAGGATTTCATTCATGGTTAGGTTTTTTTTTTTTTTTGAACAATCATTCATGGTTAGTGTTAGGTGACTTTAAATTCTAGGATGTATACTGGGACTTTGTGATCTATATACACAACACTGCAAAATCAGTTCTGGTGATCAACACAAGTATAACGCGCTTGTTTTAGGCAAAGCAAAGACAGGTTTTAAGTTGCCTAACAAATAAGACAAATACTTGCCAAAAAAAGAAAAACAAATAAGATGCTATTTCAATGGACCTGAATGCATCTTATAAGTTATTAGCAATTCCCCGAATTTCTTGATAAAGTACAGAGGTGCCAGAACTTGTGGATTCACCCATCTGCATGGAGACATTGAAAATCAAACTAGAAATAAACGAACGAGCTATAGAAGGCATGAAGAAAAGCCAAATGTTTTTCTGTAACATCCAGGATATGATCACAACTCTCCATCCCAGAGTTCCTCAATGGTCTTGTAAAAACCGTGAGTCTCGTTTACGAATCCAGTGCCTTTAAGCAGCCTCTCCTGCAAATTAAGAAAAGAGAATATTTGCAATGAGAAAACACCAAATACATACATAAATGACCATAAAGTTGCAAACTTGCAATGCCAAGTGCTTCATATATAAATCCATTGAATATAAACAAGTAAAACAACACAGAGATTTGAAGCTTGTAAGATCTCATTCATAATGTATACATGATAAGCACCAATATCACCACCAAAACATGAATGGAATTCAGGAACAGAAATTAGACTGAATAGAGAAGTAATAATTAATAAAGCAAAGAGACATGCCTGCTTTAGCTCAGAAAACTTTGAAACCAAGTCCTCGGGTATGGACCAATCAAAAACATCAAAATTCTCCTTGATCCTTGCCTCCTTTGTGCTCTTAGGAAGGACACTGTGACCGGATTGTAACCCCCACCGGAGAGCCACTTGTGCAGGAGTCTTTCCCAGCTTCTCTGCCACCAATGCCAGAACCGGATTCTTAAGGACATCACCCTTTATACTAGTTGTACCTGGGGATCCCAATGGTGAATACCCCTGAAATGAAACATTATATTCGTTAGAATATGCATGATACCAGTAATCATTAATTATCATATCATCAAGGAGATTTTGATTTGTATTAGCACACTCACAGTTAAGTGGACTCCTTTAGATTGACAGAATTCTTTTAGCTTAGGCTGCTGCCATTGGGGGTGCAATTCCACTTGATTAACAGCAGGAGGTATGCGTGCCACCGATAATAGATCTCCAAGCTTTTTTGTGGAAAAATTGCTAACTCCTATAGCCTTGGCCTTGCCAGAATCGTATAGTGCTTCCATTGCTTTCCAAGTAGTTGGTATGTCAGTTTGAGCAAGGTTTTCTGGCTTAAAGCCAGTTGAGCCCTTTTTCATGCTCACTGGCCAGTGAATCTACAATGATTTAAGACATTAATTCAGTGGCAAATAGACAAGGCCGGATACTGAGACTTGCAAGGTTGCTGTTTGTGCTTAATCTACAACTCCAAAGTAGTCACATTACGACATCTAACTGCAGCGTAAATCTGAAGTATGACTTTCTTGGAGATATCATTATCTTCATGCATGAATAAGAAAAAGCTATCTGGTTAAAGAGTTCAACATATATTAGCTAGGTTATCGATTAGACATGGATCGATTAGATACTTATTTGAAGGCAGGCATGGTCTAAATTCACATCTAAGCAACGTAACATGTCATGTACGTACGCTATTGATGACAAGAGAGCATAAGTAAACTGGGGTTTACAATATACCAGATACAGATCGAGATAGTCGCTTTGCAAGTCTTGCAGAGTGATATCTAGTGCCTTTGGCACATCTTCTGGTGCATGCTTACTACACCTGCGCAGTTCACATACATTTAATTTCAAATTTTCAAGCTAGCTAGCTTCAACCTTTTTCAATTAGATGGATCTTTTCAATCAAACAGTAAATTAAGAGTGCAAGTTGAGTTCATGATTAAGCTGACCAGAGTTTTGAAGTGATCCACAAGTCCTCACGCTTCACTACACCATCATCATAAAGCTTCTTCAGAGCAAAACCAATCTACGTACGTACACAATCCATCCAGTATTGGATTTCGAACGTACAC
This sequence comes from Rubus idaeus, assembly GCA_030142095.1. Lineage (NCBI taxonomy): Eukaryota > Viridiplantae > Streptophyta > Magnoliopsida > Rosales > Rosaceae > Rubus > Rubus idaeus. The sequence goes on from CM057970.1 coordinate 5,935,672, forward strand.
ACAAATCATATATATTATGAAATGACAAAATCGAATTCACTAGGCTCTACTTGACAAGCATCAATCAAGTATTGAACTTTGAATACGTACGTACGTACGTACGTACCTCTTTTTCGTTTCCATAAATTTGAGCACAATCAATATGCCGATACCCGACCTGCATTAACGAATTTGCATCATTTCACACAGAGACAAACACAGTGCAGCAATATTACTCTTCCTGAAAGTTAGGAGTGGCATTTTTGTAATTGAGTATTAAGATAAGAAATACCTTGATCGCGGCGGTGACGGCATCCCCAACGACGCCGGGCTCGGCCTGCCACGTCCCCAAACCGACGGACGGAATCTTGGCTCCGGTATTCAACTCAAAGAAGCGAATCGCTTTCGTCATTTTTTTCCGAGAAAATGAAGGCAATGCAAAATACTGTGGAATGGAAAGAAACCTCTTGAAATCGCTGATATATACACGTCACATAACTGCTGTGACTGAAAGCTTTGACTGGATTGGTCATTCCATAGCGTGGCAAAATCTGTAAATTAGGCGCGAATTGGGGTCTGGAGTTTAATGAAGGGGGCAAAAAGTAATACGTGGCCGGCCGTGAACTAACTGCCTTTTGGAGTTTGGCAATGGCAATTTGGGTTCTTTGTGTTTGTAGTTAGTGGAGTATGGAATCATTGTGCACCCAAACGGTGGGTTTTGCCTTATTCAGGTGACAAACACTAAGCTCTAATCGAAGCCATCACTCTCTCCCTTTCTTTTTGATTTGTTGTCCTCGTCTGTCTGCCATGATTTTCATCCAAAAGTGTTATACTAATAATTATTGTCATCCAAATGTGTTATTAATTGTTTCTGTCCTTTTTTTTATACGTAATTGTTTCTGTCTTTGTTTTAGTAAAACGTCACTCTCTTAACTGCTTGCTTGTTTAGGTGTATAATACCATATTTTACGGGTTTTTTTTATATTGTCATATGCAACACTTGTGTGATCAACCAATTAGCAAAGAGTGATGCTCAGATTCACTCATTCGTTAGTTAACGCGTTTACAGTTTCTAATTTTATTATTCAACCGTTTATATTATAAATTATTATTTATAGATCATCTTTGTAAAAAATCAATCAAATCGGAAATTGTTTAACCATCCAAATTAATGAAACAAATGAACGGTTCTGACAACAATTGCTACTATTATAATAAACCGTATATTTATTTCATACCAATAAGTGACCAAAATATCTCTGATTCAATTTTTTTTTTGCAGAGATAATATATAAAAAATAATTTATAATATGAACGATTGGATTATGAAATTATAGAGTAAAAATACTTTAACTAGGGGGTGGGTGAACCTAAAATTTGTCCATTAGCAAATGATTAGCCTCAACGTTTGACAAAATTAGCACCTGATTGTGTAAAACAATTTATAATCGTTTTCTTACATGGTTGGATAAATTTGAAGAAACATACATACATACATACTCACAAGGAAAGGAGGCCTACTTCACTTTAAAGGTAAATCAATGTTTTGATACTTCAAATTTAAAACAATCATTTTGATATGTTAACTTTACCTCATTTACGTAGGAGGTAGATGATTATTAATTTGACCACACTTCAAAAAATTTGATACTTTTGATTTCAATTGATACATTGAGTGGTTTGCCAAAAAGATATTTAATTCAATGAGAAATATGAAAAACTCGAAATATTAGAGCTTCTCCCACAATAGGTTATAATTTCAATTATAACCTATAACCTCTCCCACCATAGGTTATAGTTCATATCCCAAAAAAAAATTTTGACCTAGCCAAATTTGGCTTATGATTTAATAGGTTATATTGAGGGCCCCCACATTATTTTACTGTTTCTTTTATCTTTCATATCATTTTATAATAGTTAGTTAATAACAATATTCTTACATAATATTTGATATATATGTTTACAATTTTTTAAAAGAAAATAACAAAAATATATGTGTTACAATTTTATAAATAACTGGCTGAAAAAAAAAATTATATTTATTATTGGCCTCGTCAAAACCATACTCGGAGATAAACTCCGAGTTGGGAAAAAGAGTACCAAAATGTGAAGAATTAAAACATAAAAACAACAACATAAATTGAAACAACAATGCAACAATTATTGAAATACAAGGAAAAAAAAAACAAAAACTAGCTAATATTCCGGTAGATTACCTCATCAAATCGGGGGATCTCCGCAAAATAATCTGTCCATAAATTATGTGCAGCAGCTTCTCGATCCCGATAGACAACTATATGACCAGGAATTGCGCCTTTCCGGATTGATTGGGCATCGCCTTCTTCATTGTCGAGATATTCTTTTAGGAGAAGATTATTGTTATCATACATTCGAAGTAACAAATCTTGGTCACGATCAAATACGGACAAGACCGAATTACAATAATCATTAGTTCCATTTGAAGATAGAGAAGATGATGATACTTCAAATGGATCCATTGTATTTGTGAGAATGATTGAAGAATTTTTCCAAAATTGATAGATGATGGAAATAGTGATAATATGCAAGTTTATATAGGAATTTTTTAAAAAAAATATATAGTAGTTATTTTTGGTTAATTAAAATATATAGTTGTTAACAATTAATAAATATTTAATTTTAGCCTACCATGGCAATACTAAACCAACAAAGTAGGTTAAATAAGAATTTTATGTAGAATATTCCATTTTAGGAAGGTTAAATTTTAGCCTATGGTGGGAGAAGCTCTTACATACAATAGATATGTTTTTTAGTAGAGGGGATTTAAGAGTGGACGAAATTTGGTGGTGGTTTTGTGAGCACTGCATTAGGTGTCGGTTAGTATTTAGTGTGAAAATTATAAATTGATTAGGTGAATAATGATAGAGGAATGTTAGATACATCTCCCTTATGTTTTTCCCTTCCAACCTTCCACATTCGTTGACAGAGGAAGATAGATAGCATTCATTTGGTGGTTTTGTGGGCACTGCATTAAGTGTCGATTAATATTTAGTGTGAAAGTTAGAAATTGATTAGGTGAATAATGATAAAAGGATATTAGCTACATTTTCCTTTCAACATTCACCGACCTTGACAGAAGAAGACTGAACAGAGAGGAATGTAGCTAACATTCTATATTATGACATTAGACATGTGCAAAAGTAAAAGTTGGGCAAAGTATAGCAAGAAAAAAGAAAAAGGATGTCCATGTAGTAAAGTCCCGGTCCTCCCCGTCACTCGCAAGTCCACCGGACATTACTGCTTTTTCCTTTTCCAGCCATTAATTCCGTCCATTTTAGCCCAAAATGAAAGAGACGTAATCCTACATTACTAGGTTTTCTTTAACGCAACGCAACGCAACGCAACCATCCGTGATTCGATTCGATTTGCTGCGAAAATCAAAGTCATATACAAGAGAGTGATCTAGTGCTTGGATCTGACCTGACTCTAAACCATCTCAGCATGTAATAATCGGTATTTTGTTTGGTTGAGGACGGAGAGTTTGGGAAATGGATGAGATTGGGGGAGATTTTGCTGGAGTGTGAAGTGAAGTTTAGGGTTTTGCATTGGGGCCCTTTGATCGGAGAAAGGGCCCTCTCTGTTCTGTTCAGAGATGAAGGAGCTGATAGGAAGACCAGGGTCGGTTAGTGGGTTACTACTTAGAATCGGCCAATTTGCATTTGCTGCTGCCGCAATCGGAGTTATGGTCTCCGCCGATCGCTTCGCCACATTCACTGCCTTCTGGTAATTTCTTTTTCCACAGTTTCTTACATTTTAGTTTTACTCACAATTGATCACAAACATATTGATATGATATGATATGATATGATGCAACATGTGTATTTGCTGGGTTCAGGACTTCATGCTGTGCTTAGGTTGCACAATCTTTTAGCTATGTGATTATTTGATTGACGTTTTTCATGATCGGAATTACACTTTGGTAGTTTCATTACGTTTGAAAATTTCGTAAAATAGTGTTTAGTATAAAGATTCTGTACTCAAACTGGAGTTGATTTGTTTAAACTGCTGGTTATTTTGGGTTTCTTAGTTGCTTGGACTGAATGCATAGCTATATGGAATCAAGCATTGTTGTTGGCATTCTTTTTGCACATTTCGCCCGGAGATATATGGTGAAAACTATGTGGGTCTGGCACATAGGTTTCATCTGATTTATTTGCTTTGATTTAGAATGAGATTAATCCGTAATCCACTGCATTCTTGGTACGTAAATGCAGAAACCATTCACTCATAATTGATATGTAAACATAGATACATTGGTTTGTATTTTTTGAAATGTGATACCATGCTTCCCTTACATCTCTTTTCCTGCATGACCTCTTCTCCCGGCCCCTGCATCTCTGCACCTACTACTAGAGTCCTAGTTCTACACTGTCAGTATCACCTTGTTTTTGAGTTTTTTCTTATTATGAATGGCAGTGTCTTAAAGTGAGAGCAATTTGCCACTTTTGTTTGTGCCACATATTTGATTCTCAATGTTATTCTATTGGTTCCATTGGTAGATTCTTTCTTATGGTTTTTAGATAGATCATGAATAAATTTATTTTTTCTCGGTTATGTTTTACTACTAGCGCTTACCAGTAGTTCATTCTGTACAAACTTTATGTTGATCTCCGTTTTATGGTTCAGCTATTTGATTGCTTCAATGGGGCTTCAAGGGCTATGGAGCTTTGGGCTTGCTTGTCTTGATATTTATGCTTTGAGGAGAAAGAGAGACCTCCAAAATCCAATCCTAGTTAGCCTATTTGTTGTCGGTGATTGGGTACTTCTCTCATCTCTTAGAGTCTTTTCATTAACTTTCTCAGCATCTTTTGATGATTCATTTACATTCTGATTCTTGCTACAATATGCATCAGATGTATGGACATGTGTCTGCTAATTGTGGTTATATTTTGGGAATGTTGGGGAGTTCCATACTAAAAAGACATGTTCAAGTTATTCATTATTTTGCAAGGATTTTTCTAGATAGACTGCCTTTTCTGCTCTAGAGAGCCAGAAATACCCCTATCAGGCATTACACAGTTACAACGATTTAAAAAAGGCATTACGTGGTAGCAACTAGGTGACCCTTGTCCTAATTTATAATTGATAAAGCAATGAATCAGTCCCACATTGGAAAATGGAAACCTTGCAAATGTGTTTATAATGGTTTGGGCCTCTCCATCCATTTTCCAATTGGTTTTGGTTGTGACGCTCAAATTACTTTTATCAATAAAATTGGCATGTGATTTCTGTCTTGATCATGAGTGGGAAAGGCTTGTGTACTTTGCTGATATTTTCCCCTCAAGCTGAAATTTTGTATATTTGCATTGATGATTCCCATTTCTCTAGAAGAGGCTGAAGAGCCACATGTTTTATCCTATTCTTTGTTGTTGTTCGGGGAGGGGACATTAATCTCTCTTCTTTCGAGTGAAGTCACCGATGATTACTATGTGCATGCTAGTTTCTTTATAATTAGACGGCTAAGCTCTCCCAATTGTTTTGTCTATGTTATTCTAAACACAGTGCTATTTGCACATAATGAGATGGTTAAATTTTGATCTCTCCTGATGGAACAGTTTTTGGTTGAATATTTGTTTTATCTATGTTGCCTAGACACAGGATAACAGAGCCAAGCTGATGTTGGCTTCTTTCTACTATATGAATAATAAACATTTCAAATTGTACAGGTAACAGCTACTTTATCACTGGCTGCTGCAAGTGCTTCAGCAGGGATAGTAGTTCTTTATGCAAGAGACACAAATTTCTGCACGTCCCAATGGGGTGTACCATGCCGGAAGTTCCAGATTTCAGTAGCTTTTGCTTTCCTCACCTGGGCCTTTATTGCCATATCTTCTCATGTGATGTTTTGGATCCTATTAGCATCGGTTTAGAGATTTGAGTTGCTGTTTTTTTTTTGGTGCCCTGCCGTTGACATACATGTAAGTTACAGCATTCATTTGTTTTCAGTTGTAAATGAAAAAGTTTCTGTAGCATCCCTTATTGTTTTGGGGCAATTTTCAGAATCTTCCTATTTTAGTTTCTTTTGTGTCTGCCTATGTTGTATCCACACCTGCATCATATCTTGATTTACTTTACTCATTCCTAGTTTGCCAAACCTCCAGGATCTAAGCATGGAATTTACTTAAACTGGATGCTGATTAGTGTGTGTTTATAAATTTGTTGCCCCAGATTGAGTTAATTCTATAAGTAAAACATGAATTTTCGAGGTTTTTTTTTTACGTTAACGAAACTAGAAAATCTCAATTTTTTTTCTTTGAATTTTTATGTCTTCCGACTTTGAAAAATTGTAAAAAAAAAATAAAAAAAAATCAGGTCGAGTTTTTTGTGTTTTGTTAGTTTAAGAAGTGCTAAAAAAAATTATGATTTGACTATTTGAGGGTGGCAAAATTTTGGTGAGAAAATAAGAATATGTGAGATTTGGACCCAAAAAATCGTGTTTAATTGCCATCTTTCTCAATTCTTTTCTTTACCAACTTTTTTCAATTAAATTAATATGGACCCAGTTATGGGCACGAGCATGGAGAAGGGTATAACCAGCAACACGAACATAGTTATGGATACAACATGAACATGGTTATAGGTATGAGCATGGAAATTACACATATTAGGACACAAAGTACTTGCCCTTAACCCAAAAACTGAGGGACAAGAGTATTGGAATGCCCTCAGTTCTTAGAAATGGCGGGCTCCCTTGCCCTCTTATCTAATCTGTTTCCTTTGGTCTATGTGTCTACAGATGACCTTTATTCTGTGTTTTCTGCATTTTGTTTCTTTCCTTTATATCTAGTGCTGTTTTTCCCCTTCTTCTGTCTTTCGGCTTTAATGAATTTTCTTTCTAGACTAAAACAAAAATGGTCTTGACTTGTGTTTAGTTAAATATATTTGCTTGAATTATTCAATATTTAAGGTCTGGAGTTCAAATCACAAATACAACCCTCCCTCCCTCCCTAAAGGTAAGGGATGAGGCAAGACGAAGATGTCTGCATATATGTTCCCTTTCTTTAAATTAACTTAACGAAGCGATGTAGTTTTGACTAATTAACTAAACACACTCGATCTACATCTTTCATATCAATATTTCGCTTTACTACAACGAAATCGTGTTACTACAGCAAGCATTAACATGGCCTTCCAGTAAAACCAAGAATCATCATTCAACACACTGTTGCAATTTTCCATACGGTCGAAAATATAGTGACAGAGGGTAGTAGGAATGCGTAGTAACAATGGGTGGTTAAGGAAAAAATATTGGAGCGACACATGGGTCACAAACCAGATCGCAGACATTGTCATTTGTGAATGTTGTTTGGACCTTCATTATCAAATTAAAATTGTTCAAGACTATAGTTAATTGAAACCTGCGAGCTACAAAAAAAATCTTTTGGGTTAGCCCAAGTCTCCTTCGATTTTTGCAGCCTCTGACATGCTTACACGTAGCATCGAGATAGGAGTTGCGAAATGGGTTGCTTCTGTGACACAAGCCCTTATAAACTATGGCATAGTATTTTGGAGGATTGAAATTGTTATTGTTCGATCTTGTCTCGGACATTCCCTTGAAACTTGAAACCTTTGCACCGGTGCAATCCCCTTTCTCTCCCGTTCATGAGTCAATACTTGATCAGTTGATTGTCTTGAAGTAACAAAAATCTGATTATGTTGGAAAGTAAATATGTCTTTGAGAATTTACACGAGTATGTTCCCCTGTCCACTTAAAATTTCAAGATCCGAAACCCTCCTACTCTGTTTATCATCCCATAACAATGAAATTCCCCAATTTACAGTTCCAAAATATTTTCCTTGGTTTCATTTTACACTTGTCCTGTCCATAGTGGCCATTGACAAACAAACTTCTATCATATTGGAAACTGGGTTCATCTTATACATTAGCCAACTTAGAAAGGGGGCCAATACCCCCAACCCTAATCGGATCCCCTGACAGAATACAATATTTCAGCAAGTAACCAAGTCTAATATTTCCAACATTGTGTTAGGTTATTAGCAGAATATTGACCTTTAATTGTTAGAAAGTAGGATTAGACTGATCTTCTTGTTAAGCTCTGTGTGCTAAATTCCAAACCGAGGTCCCAACGTTGAGATTAAGCGTTTCCGTTGGTTTTGTTTTTGAATTTGGCATGTAGGTTTTATATTGGAAAGATAGTGAAGTAGAAGCTAGGAGTGATTTTGGAACATAAACATAATTTAAGATTTTAAGCACAGAACAAAAATATATATTTTTTGATAAGAAAAACGAAATTACACCCTCTAGGACAACCAATACTCGAAGAGTCAAACTAAAAAGCCAGAAGCACCAAAAGCGGAAGACATCTATCCCAAGTCTCGCCGGTGGAAGAAGAATGGCCAAGGTTCGCAATGGCATCAACGGTAAATTGATCTCTTGAAATTGAGCAGCAAGGTATTGGATATCTCTAATGATTACTTTGAGTCTCCAAGAAATCAAACATTTGTTGAGGACGCAGTCAATGATAAGTTTAGAGTCACCTTCCACTTGAATTTTGAAGAGATGTTGACGCTTATATAACATAAATATATGATACGAACTCTATATATACAGAGTAGGGCGGAACCACCCAAGGGTCTAACAGGGTCCGGACCCCTCAATTAGCAAGCTAGCAAAATGTATGATTTCAAACATATAATTTGGACCCCCCATAAATTTGAATCTTGCTGGCGATGTGTTAAATGACCTAAGTTGCTGGAATCTCATTTGTAACGATGCTAATAATGTACTCAATTTCGTCAGCAACTTCTTTCATCGAGGGTCGATTTTGCCTCCTCTCATCCAGGCAGGCTGCGGCCAGAGACCCTAATGCCTTCATAGTCTCCAATTCCATCGCGCCAGCCTTCTCTTTAAGCTTAGGGTCAATGGCATCATTTAGTCTCTCTTCCCTCAAAATGTTCTTAACATAAACCACCAAGTTCACATCGTCTTCTTGTCTGTTAAAATCAATAGCTTTCTTACCAGTCAACAGCTCTAACAACACAACTCCAAAGCTATAGACATCACTCTTGTCAGTCAATTGAAAGTTTAAGTAATAGTCGGGGTCCAGGTACCCCAAGGTTCCCTGAGCACATGTTGTAATGTGACTTGATTCGGTCATGGCCAACCTTGACAAACCAAAATCAGCAACCTTAGCATTAAGCTTTTCATCAAGTAAAATCTTGCTTGATTTTATGTCACGGTGGTAAATCCTCGGCTCAAATGAATCGTGCAGATACGCCAGTCCTTCAGCTGTTTGGTGAGCAATGGTGAGCCTTGTAGCCCAAGTTAGTGATACTCTCTTGGTAGGGTTATGTAACTTCCATGGAGATGATAAAAAAGGGTACTATTTGGAACATACTCATAGATTAAAAGAGGCCGTTCAAGCTCAAGACAACAACCCATTAATCTGACTAGGCTTCTGTGGTTGACTTGGCAAAGAATTCGAACTTCGTTGAGAATTTGGTCCATGCCTTTGTGTTTCCAGCCTTGGCTATCTTGACTGCTGTGACAGTTCCATCGTCAAGTGTGCCTTCGAAGACATCGCCGAAGCCACCGGAGCCAAGAAGGTTGTCTTTGGAGAAGTTGTTAGTTGCTCTTGTGATTTATTTGCCTGTGAAAATCTTGGCTGATTTGCCTGTGCTATTGTTAGCATTTAGTATGTCTTCTCTGAACTTTGTCATGCTTAAATTTGCTGCTTTGACAACGTTTCGATCACGTCGCTTAATTAGAAATGCAGATGACCCTCCCATTAACATTGCAACCACAGCAAAGGCGCCTAATAAGAAGATATTAGTACAATCACAACCAATTAATGATTCAAAATTAAAGAAAAGGATTAAGTTCTTAATTATAGGATTAATGCATATATATATATATATATGCATTAATGGGCCGAGTGGGCACCATTTTATTTTGCTTGAGTTAGTGGGAAATAATTTGGGCCAATCTGAGCTACTGGTCAAGAACCCTATATATATATATACCTCTAATGACTGGGGCTAGCTAGAGTCTTTTTCCGTTTGCATCCTGTCAACTTTTTACACTTGATGTCTACAACAAAAAAAACAAAAACAAAAAGTTTAGTGGCTGATCAGGTTATGCTTTATTAGCTAATTAATAAAGTTTGCCATATAAATATATATGTTTCATTAAACCCTGTCTAATGGAATAAAACGTGATTATGTAAACTTGCATGGTACAAACTGTGATCATGACCATATATAAGGTTGCAACTTATAATTAGAAATGGGAAACAAACTAGGGTCGTATGTGGAATCACAAAACCAACATGGAACTGATTCTGAAATAATGAAAATGCATGAGCCAACAAAACGCATAACAAAAAAAAAACTATGATAACAATATTAGACAACCAACCACTAAACTCTAAAACTAAAATTATTAGAGAATGAGGCAACAACGTATGATAAGTTTACGATAAGAGTCATTGATAATTTAGAATCCTATTTTATAGACAAATTAATATGCAAATAAACGTATACATACTTTGACATATTCCATTGATGGGGTCCCATTTGAAGCCAATCTTGCATAAACACTTTGTGATCTTTGGCACTGGTCGGATCCGGCAAGCACACCTAGTTCACCAAACCCCTGCAATCTACTTTAAACTTGCATCCTGGCTCTTCCGGTAACGTACGCCCACTGCATCTCAACCCCAGGCGGAGGCCACTTGCTCACATCCAACGTAGAGTCCAAATTCACAAAACTCATATAAGCAACACAGCGTTCCTTTCTAACCCTGATTTAATTTGTAGGCATTTTGAGATCCACCAGTCTTGGACCTAGTTCACCAAACCCCTGCAATCTACTTTAAACTTGCATCCTGGCTCTTCCGGTAACGCCCACTGCATCTCTCAACCCCAGGCGGAGGCCACTTGCTCACATCCAACGTAGAGTCCAAATTCACAAAACTCATATAAGCAACACAACGTTCCTTTCTAACCCTGATTTTGTAGGCATTTTGAGATCCACCAGTCTTGGACGAACAACATAATGACAAGTTCCCACAAGCTGATGCTGCCATTGGGTTGTGCCTAAAGTTGAAGAAAATAAAATTTCCAAAATATAAATAAGAAATGTAATCGAAAATATATGTATATATATATACAATGATTCTCACGTAAGGAGATCCTTATTTTTTTATGGTATGGAGTTTTGATCTCAACCATCTTGTAGAAAGCGTGTTTGTTCAAGATTGTTTGGAAGCAGTCTTTGATCGCCTCTACAAGAGGTACAAAATTCCCCAAAGTCCCAAAGGCCTTCTTATGCCTTTTTTTTTAGAAGTGTTGTTGTTCAATTGTACGTGCATGCTAGATGTGTTACCAAAATTCTAAAGTACTTCCTCTTGTAAAGTAGTAAGCTTGTCAATGTGTGTTTCTTCGGATCGGAAAATACTAAAAGGCGTTTCTATTATTTGGAAAACCGTCGTCTGAAAACACGTTTTTGCAGTTGTAGAAGGAAAACGTACGAAATTAAAAAATTAATGACCTCTGAATCTCTCACTTCAACTAATTTCAAATAGTTAGACATAAAACTTAATTGAACTACGTACTAAAATGTGATCACTACACACCTAACGTAGTTGTGGCATATGCTATTGGAGGAGCAGTTTAAGGCGGTGGAAAGCACTTCACTTGAACAGTTCATGCCTATCACAGTGTTGCTACTGCTAACGTTGAACGGAAGATTATTGTCCAGCAAAATTCCATGAGATTGGAAATCAGCTGCAATACAAGTGTTCTTGTTGGCCAATCCTGGTGGTCGGATTACAATCCGCTGCGTTAGTGGATTAACAGATGTGATTAGATAGGAGTTGTTGAGGGTGTGGAACCACAGTGTTCCTGCATTGCACTGAACCTTGTAAGACTGGTCGCCACAGTTTGGCCCCGTGCTCAGTGGGTACGGCACGGGGGTGTGGCCGCAATCCAGGCAACGGCTTGCGGTTGTGCACCATAACATTGCAATTTGAGGAGTAGAAAAGAAACCACACTAACATTCCTCATAGGAGTTGGAAGTGGAGATGTGGAGGAAAATGGTGCAAGCTAGCTAGCTAGGCTTGTTAATTACTGCAGAGTGCAGATCTACACGTAAGTAGGGTCTAATGCTTTTGTTTATTGTTTTTTGTATGATATTATAAGATTGTCCACAGTACTTTGGTTCTCGTTATACTGAAAATCCTGGTGTCATTTTAATCTCGTATCTATTGAACGGCGTGAGTGTTTATGGTACCAATGCGTCCTTAATATTAAGGTTTCCATGGAATACGGAAATGTTTACGGCGAAGATCCTTGTGTTCAGAAATGAATAGTATCGGTTCCAAAATATGTGGAATTGATCACCTTGATCATGCTCGTGAGCGGGTTTAATTTTCTGCAATATAATATCACTCGGAATTCGGAAATTGAAACAAGAAATTTTTTTTTTGTTACAATTGACACAAGAACTTTAACTAAGCGATTGAGCTAGGAAGTTTGCATAGCACCCTTTTAATACTGTTTGGTTATTGAATTGCAAGTGTAAAGACTAAAATTTACCTTTGGCACTAAGCACCCTAACCCTAAATGAAAATAGTGACGGATCCATAAATTTATCATCACGGAGTCATAGTAACTAATTAGTTTTTATCCTTAGTTTCTTATTCCCTAATGTCAAAATAATTTTGCTTTTGTCAAACACGTACATCGTTCCTCCAAGATTATAGATTATCATGGGGTCAAGCTTATATAAACACAATTAATGGGATTATGGGAGGGTTTCATGCATATTTTACGGTTAGGGTTTCATGCATGGCGGATGACACTAAGCACCCTAATCCTTTTACCCCTAAGTACATGATATGCAGACATGCGCGCTGCTCGATCGTGGCTATATAATTGCTTAGAGAAATCCCAACTATAAATCCTTGGTAATTAATATACTTGACCTTATAAAAACTCTTCTTGTACCAATTAAAGAAAAATTCTATTTCGTTTACTTGGTTTTAGATAACTTTTGTTTTTTTTCTGGCCAGCTTGAATGAAATTAATTTAAGGGGCATCATATGGCCAGCTTAAATGGAATGTGGAGTAAAGCTTAAAACTTTGGAAGTTGGAGAAATTTTCCCCTAATATATTTAGGACACAACCATTATTTATGTGCATTAATTAGATGGACAAGATTTGTAAAGAGAATGGCGATGATCTCACATCTGTACTAGAAGATCGACATACTAGGGAGGATCGAGTTTAACCTCTTAGGGCCAGTTTGGTATTGCTTCGTTTTTATAAAAATCAGCTTTTTCGTAAAATTTAAGGTCTTAAAATGTTTGGTAAATTAATAAAAAGCAACTTTAATTAAAAATTACGGGTCAATAGAAGCAGATTATAGAAGCAACCCAAATGTTACTTCTAAAAGTTGCTTTAATTCACAATTAATTTTTCTAAAAGCGATTTTTTTTTAAAGTCACAGCAATCTCAAACTAGCCCGTAATCCCATCGATGATTAAGAAGGATAAGTAATTAGCTGGAATTTTCAGATCCAAAGAAATTCGAATTTGTTTAGTTTCCCATCACAATATTCCGATTAACAATAAGAATTGCGTCTTCCAAAAGATTTCCCCATCATATATTTTTTTATTGCGTCGGTATAGAAAGATGTCGGATTAAAAGTGATGGGATTTGCTTAATTTACTTTTTTTGGTTGACAAGGATATGCCAACTCTTTCTGTACTACTACAATACTGTTACTCTGTTAGTTGAGATGTGTCATTCATATTCATCTCCTGCACAACCAAGTGTCTTTCTCAACTCCTACGGGTTAAATTTTCATATGATACATTATGTGTTATTGAAGCCAAAAACATGTACAATTTATGCAAATGATGTAGATTACATGTAGGCCACTCGACCAAACACATATAATAACCTAATTTGAGATCGATTTGAGCAATTAACTCAAATTCAATTGACAATTTGCCGAGAATTTTGAACTCTTATAGTGTTATGCAAGGTTTTCATTTTTGCTAAGGAAATTATTAAATCTCATGAATATGGCTCCTCATATGAACATAGTTATTGCCGGCCTAGTGTTCTTGATTTGTTTATGATTCTCCCTCCTTGGAAAAAAAAAAAATCTGGATATATACACTTTGCTTACACGTGTGTAAATTTCGCAAATCTTTAGAACATACCCAAAAGGAGAAAATTAAATAAAAAACCTTTTAGCCCTCCTACGCCCTAAAACCTTCTTGAATATTATTCAAACCCTTTTGTATGATCAAATGTCAAGTGTCCAATAAAAAATTAATAGTCTTTTTAAAATAAACTCAGCAACTTTTCAACATTGTCCTATTCAAATTATAGAATGAAACTACTGCAAGAAATGTCATAGAATAGAAGTGTGAGAAAAGGGGAAAGAAATGAAGATAGTCATTAGTTACAAACAACCGCCAACTTGAATTAACAGCTACTATTATGGCCCTTCGGCCCATCACAATTCAAACATAACTCCACGCATTACGATCAACATTTACATTTGAGATTTCCATTACCTTCACACTAACAAATTACAACAAAGCAAATTAAGCTTATGGCCCCCTTTGGGTTTTCCATACCCTTAATTAACCCCAAATAAAAGTCGAAAATAAAAATCTAAATAGTAAATACAATTATCACTTAACCCACCATATTTGACCAAGTTACAGACCTTCATGATCAGCTTCTTCAGGCGTTATGTCCCCAACCATAAATTCATGATCACCATCATGCAGCAACTCGACGACGAACCGGAGATTGAACTCCGGACGACATCATAACATGCGCATTAGAAGAAGGCGCACTATAATCTGACATACACCGCTGAATATCCGAATTTTGGAACCGGCCGGAATCCCCGGGAAGCCGGATATAGGCAGCAGAAGGCGACTCGCTGAACCATGATGAGCTTAAAACACCACCCGCAGCTTGTCTATTGTTATTCTTGTATTCCACTATTGCCCTATACACAAATGGAATCAGACCTTCCATTTAATGCAACTTTGGTTTCTAAGATGAACGAAAGAGGAGATCGCAAAACAAGTGCTTAATTGTGATCGAGTTGAGGACTCAGCTTTAGGGTTTTTTTAGTTTGTGTTGGATTAATGGAGGTGGGAAATGGGAAAGGGTTTTAAAAGGGTTAGAGATGGCCCTGGAGTAGTGACGTGGCGTGAATGAGGTTGGAGTCCAGCTCTTCAAGCCAAGCCACGCAGACTTGAACGCAAACCCGCACGACGACTTTGAAAGCTCTATCCAAACCGCACCATATACTTTTGTTTTACATCTTACCAAATCTCTCTATTATCCACTACTTTACCAGAATTACATAATTATTTTATTCAGGTTTGGTTTGGTTTCAGTGGTTTTCTATGAGCTTTCTGAACAAGCTATATTAATAGGGTCTGGGTCTCATCAAAACTAATGGCGGCAATATATGGCCACCAATGTTTGTGTGGCTGTCTTGATCAACTATATTTTAAATGTGTGTTTAAGATCAAATTTGATTTTTAAAGCAAGGTGTTTGATGAAGCAATTAACAATGATTTTTAGCAGGCATCACGTCTAATTAAGAATATGATACAAAACTTGATGATAGTTGGCTGTCTACGCTAAAATAATATTATTTATACACCATGATTATATTTATATTTCTTCATCTAAGAAAAAGAAACTGAAACCATCCTCCTGCTGCCTATAGTTTTATTTGTTACCGCCCCTTAAATAAACATGGGTTGACCAAGTCGAACAAAACTGCATATGAGAAGACGTATATGACATAACAACCCATATATATGAGAACAAATCAGCATTTTCGATCTTCTAAATCCGTTTTATTCTACTATACTAAGTTTTTTGAGACTGTTAAATTCGATGTTGGTGTCTACCAATAAATTCAATGAGGAGCAGCGACACTGGTAGATAAGACATCATCTTTTAAGAAAAGTGATAACACCTTATTTGGTATACTGTTAACACAATTCAAGGTTAGAAATAGAAACTGTTTGCTTCTTTAGCTAGGTCTCTTTTCAACGACAATTATTTCAAAAACATATAGTTAAGTCGGACCAATTATCTAATTCGTGCGGAAAATGACCTAATATGGTTGATTCCGAGTATTAGAATATTGCAAACATAAGTGATGATGAACTCTCTAAAAACTCTTTCATTCGATAAGAGACGAAGATGCATGTATATGAGAAAAAAATTATACTATTAAAATATATTATCTTAAATTAAACCATGAATTTAAATTTGCAAGTTACATGACCCAACAATCGAGAAGCCGAAAAAATACACCAATTATCCTAGAGTTCACTAACTTAAAACAAATAATAGAAAATACAAAACCGACTTTAATGCCACTTTTGTGCCCTAACGTTGTACTTCTCAGTTCATTTTGGACATTTAAAAGGTGACCCAATGTTAGTGAATATTGAAAGACTAGTGAAAACAAAAAAAAAACTTTTCCAGACGTATAGTGCTACATGAATATGTACTTGTTTAAAAATTTGGACATCACTACCTAAGTACCTAGAAAATAAATTTGGAAGTACTTTTATTGCTTTCTAGGTATTTAGGTAGTGATGTCAATCCTCAGTCTTACTTTTCTACCATATTGTAAGTATCAACTGTCAACTTAGTTTCTTAATTAGTTAACCATGCATGCCAACTAATTCCCATTTCAATATTCATCACATCGATTTTTTTTTTTCGGTCTGAATTCAAATCGATGTTAATTAAACCCGATACGGAATGTTCTGACCGGCCATTTTTATCATCAAATGTTATATAGAATTTTTATTCGAATCGTCAATCGTCAACGATACATATCTCTATTGGAAGATGATCGAATCATTGTACAGCTTGCTTCATCACTGTAACCACCCCATATACATATTTGTCTCTGTCGTAGATGAAGTCATTGCCTGCATCATCGTCCAATCCCACGACTCATGAAGATCGATCAACCTTCAATCTTCATTGATCATGTCGTTTTCTTTTCCCATTTGAATTTGTAGCTTCAAAGCAGTCATCGAAGCGCTCCAAACCCTAAGCAAAAGAAAACTAAGCTTTTGTGGAGCATTAAGCTGGGGAAAACACCAAAAGCCTCTATCATTCTGTCAACGTTCAATGTGGTAATATATTCCCTTTTGAACTTATAGACAACAGACAATGAGAAAAAGATAAGCTCAACTTGTATACAAAATTGGTTCTGGTAACAATGTCAAGGCTTAGGTTCATGTCAACCTCTTGGATTTCATGTCCATTCGTAATGGTTTTTAATTAAAGAATATGATTGATAATTATATATATTCAAATTAAGAATCCATTCTTCTAGAACGTGTGCAAAATAATATATATCGCACATATTTGTTAGAGGCGAGAAGATCATGTAACAGCCTGTGCAATATATCTTCTCTTGCAAGATATATTTATATATTGATAAATATCCATAGTACTAAAATATATATATATATATTGATAAATATCCATAGTACTAAAATATATATATATAGCACGAAGCGACACCATTACTTCTTTTTTTCTTGAAAGGTAAATATATATTAAATATAATCACGATTATAATCATTTTGAATGACATCCTGAACAATAGCAGGAGTAATAATTAACTAAAAATGACACCATTAGTGTGATTTCAAAATGGGATATATAAATTAATCTCTTGAGAATATATATAGGAAGAAAAAAGAGAGGTTATGGCAATTATATTAGGGTAAAAATCCAAAATGGTACCTAAACTATTGTGAATTTTTTTTTTGGTACCTACACATTTTTTTTACCCAAAATGGTACCTCCGTAGTTAAGTTAGGTACCATTTTGGGTAATGACACAATAGTTCATGTACTATTTTGGGTAATTGTACAATTTGTAGGTACCATTTTGGGTAAATACACAATAGTTCAGGTGTCATTTTGAGTAAAAAAAAAATTTAAATACCAAAAAATACTTTTAGCTATAGTTCAGGTACCATTTTGGGTTTTTACCCATTATATTATCTATTAGTATGATGTGTATCTGTTAGTATGTAGCCTTCACAGTGAAGCTACAAGTGATCGATGAGCCTGACGACTTTAGTTTATTTATTCAACTCTTTAGTAATGTGATGACAATCGACATTCTAGCATTTGCTCTATAATTCTTATTTATTGATCTCTTTTGAGTCATACATTTTAAAAATAGTAAATACAATGCGTCAAATCTACTTCAAGACATGATGCCAATTCTTATCTATATATCATCGGGCCTTAAACTATTAAGTCAGGCTCTAATTGCTGCCAATTCTACTTCAAGACATGATGTTGTATCATCTTGGGCCTTGTCCAATTTTTGCTGGGAGTGTCAGAGATAATTTGAACTTGTTTGATCTGTGACAAAGTCTACTTATGGATCGAATTAGTGGTTTACGGATGGAGAAATGCTAGCTGCCTTCGATATTTCCTCATAGGAGCGGTGGGAATAGGTCCCCAGGCTAGGTTTTGCGCTTTTGTCACGGACCGGGCCGACCTATTGGGTTGTCCAATTTTGGGAACCGCATATTGGCTTCGACCGAACGGATGGTGGGCCGACTCATCAATTCAGTTCAATTTAGTGTTGGGCCTTTTTGATATTGCGAGGGTCGGGGTGATGTTGCCAGTAACTCTCGTCCTTCTCTACTCGATTGCGCATCACCACGACATGGTTGTCGTTTAGCTCGGAAAGATTAACAAAGTCTACTGGAAACCTCTTGGAAGATTAACAATTAGGTGTATATATCGCATGGAAAGATTAACAATTCGTAATATTTTCACATGTCTCTAGCTGTGAGTCTTGCAAAATCTACTTTCACAGTAATTAATATTCCTTCTCTTGTTGTGCTAAATTATCATTTTGCTCCTCTTCAACCTACATAAGAAATATAAACAACCCACTTCGATTGCAAATACAAATAGTGAAGGTGTACTATAATGATATAACCATACTTTGCCATGAGATGGTGACCCTGCAGGAACCATTGCTTTGTGCTATTGCATGCTATCATTAGTCGACCTTTTAGGCTTTTATATGTTCATGACAATAATTTCCCTTAATTAATAACCAATATCCAAATTAACCTAGTTGCCAAAAAAAAAATTTCCAAATTAACCTCTTCTTAAAATGACATGTGCTTAGCTAATTAAGCTAACTTCTTGAAATTGTAAGCTATATATATATGTATAGGCGGTATATAAAGCCTCGTACCCAATCATCATGACCCTAGCCTATTCCTTCACAATTCGTAGTGTGGTCTCTTGCACATGCTCTCTCCACTGGGTACCCCTCTCCACTAACTGATGAAAACTTCAAGTAGTAGTCATTGTTTTTCCCAGTTCCTGGACCATAATGGATGATTACCACTTGAAACTTATTTCATATGACCTGAACCTTTCCACTTTGTTTTGCAGACCAAATAGGGTTCAATTCATTCATTTTGATCAAGCTAGCTAGAATCTCCTTTTGTACGTACCCTCTTATATCAAATAGGTTGAGGTTGAGGTTGTTCTCAGGCTATATATCTGTGAATTTAGGGTTTAGAAGCCGAGACGGTGACTTTTTTCAAGTGGGGCGCACGCGTGCTCAAATATTGCCCGCTCTATTGGGGAAGTTGTCTTATATTCAGGTATAGTACTCTACTGCATAAATGCAAATCATTTTGTTTTGTTTCTCTTAGTAAAAGTATGTATCCCAAGTAAGTACTGCGCTCCATGTAGACTAGCTTGTACAGGCTCTATTAATTCTTATCTTTTGCTCTCTTTCCCATATGAATGGATGGTCCCGGAACCAAAAGAACATGTATGCAGCTTTTGTGTAAAGAATAAAGTAGGGTTTATTTAGTGTTTACAGAAAAAGGGGAAGAGAGATGCATAACTAGCTAGCTCATAGATTAATGGTGGAAATGGAAAGAGATACAACAACCAAGTAGAAAACCTATTTGGTAAATGATCATGATGATATATACAAGTGATAAAGCCCAGCTAGCTCATGATTGAGGGCAGTTATTCAGTTAATTGCAAAAAATTGATCGATGAAACTGGACCTGTAGGTAGGGTTTGGACGATTTTTTTCACCAGGGGAATTGCATTAATAGTTGGTAGCCGGACTCGGATCCTCTCCTCACCAAGAGGAGAGAGATTGCCTCACCAAGCAATCTCAGCCCTCCATTTCGAAATGGAGGGCCAAGATTGTTTACACTTTTGGGGTGGGGTATGGAGTTTGGGAAAAGTGCAAGAGATCTGGGCCGTTCATTTCGAAATGGACGGCCCAGATCTCTTGGTGGGGAAATAATAGATAGATAGGGGTGAGGAGAGGATCTCAATCCTTGGTAGCCATGTTGCAGCTAATTAATTATTGATTTCCCTGCCATTTTAGGCTTTCAAAATCAATAAAATTGCCATTTTCAGCCATCCAAAACGATAAGTCCCTGGTTTTCTCGATCCTTGAGTAACCACTACTTTTCTTTAATTTGATGAAGGGTGCGTGTGTTATATATCGAATAACCCGGAAATTCTGGTATCCACCTGGTAGAGCTCCACCAGATGAGATCCCAGCCATTCATTTTATAAAAAAAATATAAAAAGATATTATAGTCACATCATAGCCATTCATGGAAGTGCACTTGGTGAACCCAAGATGCTCTCCGAATAACCACTACTTTTCTCGATCCAAAATGATAAGTCCCGGATTAGTGAAGGCAACCGAATACATGTTCGCACAAATATACTAAACAAGTGTATATTACTATATTAATTTGTTCTTTTCTAACAAAACAAACTAGTATTCAGACTTTTATATCTCACTCTGGAGAAGAAAAAAAAGTATTGAATTTGACAATATATGGGTAACACCTATTTGTTTCTTTCCCACTAGCAACAACGTACCGTGAAAGAAAATTGACATATTTGATGTGTGTAGATCACTACAATTTGCCATCGGACTCGGCTTTCGTTTCGCTCAATGAGCATTGAGTCATTGACCAATATGACTCATCAAATATCCATATAGAGGTTATAGACGATCCGAAACTATCTGAACTTGTTCTTTGGCACTTAGTTTAAGATTAAAGAAAGAGTACGGGACAAAAAGAATTGAAGAATTAATAAAACGGAGGGAAAAGAAAAGATACAAAGAGTGAAAGAGGTATGGTGTCTCTCCCCGACAAAGCATCCCCTTGTCTCAGACTGCAATAATTCCTGCAAAGACTGTCTATGGTACACTGCTCCATAGCGGGCCTAACCAGTACTGTAGACCCATCCATGATGTTCACTGTTCTGGGCCCATCTGTGGCGCGTACACCCACCGGAGAAAGCGACGAGTGGTGAGTGGTCCGTGTTGAAAGGGAAGGTAAAGATTCGATTAGGGTTAGCTGAGGTGAGTAGCTCTGTTCTGGTGAGGAATTAGTGCCCTTTCTCTGTTGAATTCTCCTTTTGGTCTGGTGCCTTCACTTACACTCCACCTCCGTACGTAATACTCTTCTTTTAACACTTTTAACATTGCACCCCTGTCTTGGGGTTTGTGCATCTTGGACTTGATTATGAGTACTAGCAGCAAAACCCTAACTGATATTAGCTTCGAGTATTTCTGGGTCAATTTTGGAGCTGCGCAGCTGCAGCATAAATATTATTTCAGCTGTCGAATCTTATCTCAACCAACAACCAAACCCTAATCTCGTATATTTCTTTTTCTTAAATATACCAAACCCTAATCCTTGTTTGTTCGATAGAACCCTAATCTTAAGTGATTCACTCAATGATTGCGATCCCTCTAACATTAATCTGTTATTTACAGGATGTAAATTGAACGAGCTAGTGAGCCCCACGCACGTGTTTGTACCATATTTGATATTGCTATAATTCTATTGCCGTCGGACCAATAACTTCACAGTTGACAGTTCCACTGTTATCAAATTGTCGGTCGACGTTTTTAAGTATGTATATATATATATAGTATATCAGTCCCCTTCAAGTATATAGACCAACGTCCTTTTCTCTCTTCTTGCTAGCTAGCTTGCTATTTTGTACATGTTTACAATTTTTATTTTCATTTCTTGAATGCTGATCGAGTGGTTACACATTTCATCATTTATAATTAGTTGACGAGATCCATACATGGACGACATGTTAATCCAAACAGCAGTTGCAGTACTAACAATGCACAAAAAGTTGATGTATTTGATGTAAGATGCACATAAAAGTCGTTCTTATATTTTCATCGCCATCAGCAATTTGGCTCTAGTTGTGACTCGATCAACAATGTCGGCAGTACGTAGTTTATTGGTTATATAAGATATGAGCCAAGCTTGTAAGTAAATAAGCAAAACTTATCAATGACATATACGTTCATACAACTTCGGCTGAAAACAAAATCATGGTTTCCCCAAAGTATACGTTGTTGCACACACTATAATTCACTTTCTTTTTTGTTGTTGGTGGGACTGAATGTTCACTTGTATGATCATAAAATTAAGAAATCGAACTATTCATATACACATAATATATATATATATATATATTCAACAAGTCTTCTCTGCTAAGGAGATTCATACCTTTTAAGTTACGAGGTTTTGATCTCAGCAGTCAGATCGGAAAAAAAACCTTGATATTCGAGGTTTTGAAGTCACGAGTTCAATTTTCATTGAAATTGGTGGAGTGGATAGGTGTGGAGAAAATAATTAATAATAAAAAAAGAATCTTGATGTTCAAGTTTTTTTTTTGTTTAAGCAGAAGACAATAGATTTGTATTAATTACAAGCAATAAAGCACGGTGGACTGCAATACAAATACAAAATAGCTTAAAAAGGAAGAAATATCTTCACCTAATAGGATTCCCTTTACTATTATAAAAGTATGAAACCATTGAACCAGATTCTCAATTCATACAAAAGGTGCCATAAATCTTAAGTCCTCCTCAGTTCCATTTACTATTTTTTCCTTTTCCAAGTCTCTCACATCAGATTAGTACACACACACTAATACTGCTCAACCCCCTCATAGTTTTAAGTTTCCTAGAGATTAATAAAGATCATTTTCCATCTCCTTAGGGACCCTCGTTATTTGGAAGAGAACCCTAAAAAATTATTTCATACTTCTATATATATATATATATTTCACAAAGCTGACTTCTGTTGTAGTTAGCAATCCAATAATTTGAGCTAATTAAGAAATATATGGTCGGTCCAATCTTGTTGCTAAGCTGCCATGATATGAGAGAGATGAAACTTCACAAACCAGACTAGTCTTTTTTAATTGAAAACTTCATAAACTTATATCTAAGTCAACTTTTATCAGCTTTCGAAGGGTACGTACATATATAATTAAGCTTTAGAAAACTCAACTACTTATCGTATTATACGTGCTGAAAGTTGTGAATATATATATATATATATATATATATTAGCACAGTAACTATCTTTGTGTCAATAGTGTTGATCAAATGGTGATCTTACGTAAGATAAATAGATATTTATTGCATTATACATATGTATACATACATGTTTTTTTTGTGTGAGAAAAATGGTGGTCCAAAGTGGGCTACCACTTCGAAGCCGGGAGCAATTGAGGTATGACCTCTCCCCAAGGGATGTTTTTCACAAGTTGGGGTTCGAACCAGCGACCTCCTATTACCAGGAGTATCACTGTAGCGTTCGCCCCACTTGCAGCCTAGCATGCTTCCACTAGACAAAACCCATTAGATGTGTATACATGTTTTTCAATCACTGTTGATGTTATTTTTCTATCCACGTATACTATTAATTGTTGACTGGCTAAACTAACTGTCTATCATATTTATGTTTTTGTTTTTTCCTGCCTTTATTTCCCTTCTTAGATATGAAAATGGTCGACTTATTCAATAAACAAAGCATATATTATTACATAACTCATCACTAAGTGGGACGACAAAAATGAAATATCATTACACGCAAAACCACCTCACATATTAGTAAGCACATATATAGTTGGTAAACTAAACAGAGACTATCAATAATTTCACAAATTCCATTAATTATGTCAAACTTATTAACGTCCCCAAACCGATAAACTCTACTGTAGTTCGTGGGCATTGATCACAACCAACTGCAATTATGTATCAAACTATCAATGCTTACAGTTACTGTTGTATATTGAGGCAGTACGTGTTGTCTGAGTTCATGCATAATTGGACACATCTAGTTAGCAACTGACTCTTTTTTACTGGAACACCATCATACTTTTATAAAACATTTTACATGACTTTTATGAACTTTATTTTGCAGTAGATCGAGAATTAATGATAGTATGTTTTGATGTAGACTTAAATTATGTCCCACTTTGTGTAAAAGCTATTCCTCTTATCAAATATAGCTCGCACTTAAATTATCCATGACTTTCACATAAGAAACTATTTTGTTCTCATTAAAGTATGAGAATTACACCAAAAACCATAATGGCATTCAATATTATTCAATAATCCAAATTGCCAATGGAGTTCACTATTTTTGTTCTGATTCGTTTTTGATTGCGAAGGCTTTGTCTATGGACCCAATAGTATGCAGACATTGACCAAACAAATTTAGTATGCAGACCAAGAAAATTATTTTTCTAAAAAAAAAAAAGGGAGGTTAGGTTTATATTTAATTTATAAAAAATGGTGAAACGTGTCGTTTATTGAAGCATAGGACAGTGCGGCCCACGTCATAGAACCCGCCAAAAGGCGCGAGTTTCTCAACCAGATTCACTGCTCGCTTACCTACGCTCTTTTCTGGAATCCCACCATTGTTTATAACCAGAGTACCAGATCACGGGCCCTCCTCCGGCCCATTTAAAAAAAATAAAAAAAATAAAAAAACAGATCTGTGGGCCCGCTGCCCCACTTCGATCCAAGCCACTTATAGAATCTGACTTTGGACGAGTTTGAAATCCGCCCCAAAAACAAATGAAATGTGACCGGTTCACCGGTGGCGGCAATTTGTATATATAAATCGGCCGTGTGGT
The DNA here is from genome assembly GCA_030142095.1 of Rubus idaeus. NCBI lineage: Eukaryota > Viridiplantae > Streptophyta > Magnoliopsida > Rosales > Rosaceae > Rubus > Rubus idaeus. The sequence continues at coordinate 5,960,730 of CM057970.1, forward strand.
GATCAGTGAAGAAGAAGACGACGTTTGGGAAGTTTGGAGCTTTTGGAGGGCCGAAAAAGCCAATTTGCCCCCAGCAGCTTTTGGAGCTTTCAAATTTCACTGTAAAACTGAGTCAGAGAGTTATGGAAGCTCACGAATATGAACACCAGCAGCGACTTGTTCAATTTTAGAGGTAAAACAAACACCTTACCCCCGCTTGTCATTTCTTCAATTCCACTCGATGACAATTTTCCTTCGGTTTTGGCAGCGATTCATGCAATTATGAACTGCTTATTCACATCGAAGGGAGAGAATTTAGTGGTTGATTCGCAGTCTGTTTTAAGTGCTTTTTGATTAAGTTGATTTAAGGTACTGAGAGTGAGTGAGTGAGAGAAAAAGCAGATTAGTGATGGAACTGTTTTCCACTGGTCCTCCGATTAAACGAAGAGCGGGACTACGGATTAAACAGGCGGGTCGGGCTTCGTACCGGGGCAGTTAGGGAATGTTTTTCATTGTTTTAGTGGTGTTTGTGAATGTGATTGATTGATTGATTGATTGATTGTGTGTTGTTAGTTTTAATTTGAGCGTTTGAGAAAAAGTAAAGAGATGGGGATTACTGCTCTGAGGCAGTTACTGAAAAGCCTTTGCAGCGATTCGCTTTGGAAGTATGCGGTCTTTTGGAAGCTGAAGCATCAGACCGACTTGTAAGTTTTCTTTTTGAGCCATTCTTTCAGTTTTTATTATCATCATTATGTTTACTTGTGTGTTAGATTCACAATTAGGGACCTGATTTTCTTGGTGGTGCAAAAACATGCTTTTAAGATACCAAAGATATGTATGGATGTATAGACAAAATCCCAGTAATCTTCTAGGAACCATAAACAAAACATTGTAATTTTTCAAAATGAATATAAAAAGTAGATTCATCTTGGTCTTGAGCCTTGGCATACTAATGACCTCATTACTCGGACCATATTAGCTAGTGATGATCCCCAATATGATATTAGTCTTCTTGTTATCTAAAGGATTTTGAGCTGGGAGGATGGGTACTGTCATCAGCCAAAACCAAGAGAAACTATGGACGGTGCAACAGATGATGTCTACTTCGGTGAGGCGAATGATATATATTTCAAGAACTGTGCAACAATCTTACATGATGGTGGATCTGCGGGATATCCAATTGGACTAGCAGTGGCTGATCTGTCACATCTTCAGTACACATTTGGAAAGGGGTACAATCTTGTTCTTGACGTCTGGACTGTTTAATCTCCAAAGACTTTTTATAAACATGTTTAAAATATGTATGAAAATATAGAAATAACAACATTTTCCGCAAAAAATGTAGAAGTTTGTGGTTAGTAAATGCTTCTTAGAGCCTCAGGAATTCTTGGAGACAATTACTTTAGTTTCATCTTCATCATTTGCCACCGTCAGTTACTACTGCTCTGGTTGTGCGAAATCACCTTTACTACTGTGGTTGTCCACACATTCTCTCTCCTGACAAACACACAAATGTATACAGGGAACTTTTAAAAATTGAGCAATTGTAATTGACCCTACTTGCTCAATTTTTTATTCCTTCAACAGATATTAGCAAGCTATACAATGTGTTGAATTTCAGGGTCTCATATTTTTGAATATTGGCTCACTGTGGATTTGAATAATTTCTCAGGGTTGTGGGTGAGGTTGCAAGTACAGGGAACCATAGCTGGGTGCTCCTTGATGGTTTGTGCACCAGCAAATCTGACTCCAACTTAGTTCCGGATGTAGGTTTTATTAGAACAATTTCATGATAATGATAATTCTTTAAGTACTGAACGGTTTATCTGAAAAATGGATTCTTTTATTTACAGTGTCCAGATGAATGGTTGCTTCAGTTTGCATTGGGTGTCAAGGTAACTTCTTTGGCGCAGTTGCAATCTTAGTGACAAGTGCATACGTGCAAATTTTATTTCTCAAAATCCATATGTAATTACTTCAAAATGATTGAAAGCCTGATGATCTAGTTCATTTCTCATGCAGACAATTTTGCTTGTACCTGTACTTCCATATGGAGTTTTGCAAGTTGGCTCCTTCGAATCGGTGCATGCTCATTTTAAACTTAATCTAAATTTCTTTCATTGGTTGTGACTGTCGCATCCTTTTCTAGATAAGCAATACATGTCCCGTTCCCTTCGTTATACTATAGTAATTTAATAGTTTACAAGCGGCTTCATATGTTGTGGCATTGAAATTTATGTAACTCATGCTGCATGTATCTTAGATGTTGTTCTTCCCTCTTCGGGAAATTAATTACCTTGCGTTGCTTCTTGGTCTGTTATGTCTCGCGCCTGATGTGTGTCTTTTGTGAATGCATCCACATCTTGTAAATAATCTAATCTTTTTCTTTCTTGTCCGATCAAGATTTCAGGTTGCTGAAGATCTGGCTGTAGTTGCTTTCATGAAAGATAGATTCAATGCTATTCACAATGGTGTGGGTGTGGGGAAAACTGTATCTTCCAACTTAATCAGGAGCATTGAAGCTCAATATTCATGGTCACAATCATCTGGTTTGATGGAGAACACATATGAGTCATCAGCTGTTGCCGTTAATCCAATGAAAGTTGAAAGGTTAGAAAATATTGGTAGCATCAGACAGAATGATAACAACATATTGTCGACTATGGAGCAATTTGTGCAATTGCCAACCATTGAAGATCCATTTTTTGGAATAGATCCATCAAAAGTTCTTCAGAATACAGGCGAAAGTGAGATTGGTGTTCCGGCGATTTGTCATGTCGGAGAATCAAATGCAGTCGGTCAGTCTATAGACACTAGTCTACTGGATATGGTGGCAACTCAGATGTTTGGGTTGTCTTGTCTGGAGGAAGAACTTATTGCCTATTCTCAGAATGGCAGTTATAATCTTGGAGTTTTTGGAGAATCCTTCAGTGGTTTCAATTCTTACACTGCTGGAGGTGCAGCAGAACAACTGTTCAAATTCAATAATGCTAAAGATATAAGTCACAACAGTGTGAATAATTTCTTTGAATTTCCCGTAACTTGTGAGCTACACAAAGCGCTTGGATCAGCTTTCCAGAGACAAACCAATGAACAGTTATGGGATTCATCTATCTCCATTGATGATACATGTAGCAGCTCTGGTTTGCAGAAAGATCTTTTTAGCAGTGTTAACCCACCATGGTTTTCCCAAGGAAATGATACTGAGAACCTCTTGGAAGCTTCGGTAGCCAAAGATGACACATCATCTAGCGTATCAGATGGTATTAGATCATGTACAACCTCATCAAAACAATTTTCTGCATCCTATGAACAATTGAAATTTGAAGCGAGTGACCCAATGGAAAGTGAACCAATGACATGGAGCCATACATCTGCTTTACCTGCCAGGGGAAAGACTTCATCTTCTTTCACAGGGATGATGAACACTTTGGTTGACAACGAGCAGCAAGATAAAGTATACACTTCTACTCAGCCTAAAAAGGAACAAAAGTTGTCTGGCACCAATGTAAGAAGGCCCAAACCTGGCAATAGCCCAAAGCTAAGACCAAGAGATAGACAACTGATTCAGGATCGTGTCAAGGAACTGCGGGAACTTGTCCCGAATGGTGCCAAGGTTAGTAATGTTGGTTTCAGTAATTATTGTGGTGCAGCACGTAATTGCATATTTTTCTCTAACTAGGTATTCTTCATATGTGGTAAGTTCAGTGCAGCATTGATGGTCTTTTGGACAGAACAATAAAACACATGATGTATTTAAGAAGCATGACTGACCAAGCCGAAAAACTGAAGTCCTATGCACATCCAGATCATCCAGATCAAGAGGTATGCAAAGTTTCCTCATGTATGTGTGTGTGTGTGTCTTTTCATTCAAAAGAAAAAATATCTTTCCGTATGAATTTTCCCGAGCTTTTTCTGATTTTCCAGAAACTGTTTTTAACTGCTTTCTAGTTCGAGGATCCATAACTATTATTGGATCATCTTCCAAATCTTCATAGAATAACAGTAGGAATTGTTAACATATGGGCAGTACAAGAGAAACAGATGATATCCAAAGTTTTTCATTTCTCGAGTTTTAGTAAGATTGTAAAATCATATGAAATATTACAGCTGAATTACTAAACAGTGCACCACAGTTATCCCTAAAACTTGGGTTCAGCAGACACAGTATGAAACTATTATTGTTTATGTGTCGCAGTGTACCAAAAAACTCTTTGAGAACGTGTACTTTCTTTCACAATGATACCCTTCAAGCAGCTTGTAGTTTATAATTTCCATATACCAAATTATCAGAAGTTTCTGACTTGGTCTGAGATGATTTTGCAGGCACCTCGTTGCAATAACACAAGTGAAACCAAAAGTGGTTCCTCGAACGGAACAAGCAGGGCTTTTGAGCTTGGAAGTGAACTACAGATTAGCCCCATTGTGGTTGAAGATCTTGAACCCCCAGGGCATATGCTCATAGAGGTTTGTTCATTACAATTTACCCCCTTCTCCGTTTTCCGGACCGAAAGCTCGTTTAGCAAAATCTCACCCAATTCCAATTACTATTGTCTACTGCAGATGCTATGTGATGAACACGGGCTCTTCCTAGAAATCGCCCAAGCTATCAGACGGTTGGAATTGACGGTCTTGAAGGGTGTGATGGAAACCCGCTCAAACAACCTGTGGGCACATTTTATTGTTGAGGTATGATTTCGAACACAGTTGTGGGAAATGTTGCTTCTATATTTCTCTTTTCTTAAAAGACATTTTCCCATAATATGCTCAGGCTCCCAGGGGATTTCACAGAATGGATGTGTTTTGGCCTCTGCTACATCTACTGCAACGCAGAAGAAGCTCCATATCAAGCAAGATCTGAAACGCCTCTCCTCTATTGAAAACCAGATAATAAAGAGAAGACCAAGGAGATATCTCGTGCAATGTATATGAATCAGTACAAGTACTTATATTGTATGTGTACAAACTCGGAGACACTTATCTGTAATTTGCTGTTTGAAGACAATTAGCTTCTAAAAACTACAAAGAATGGAATACATAGCTCATACGGCGGCATGCGCATATTGAAATAATGTTACATTCTGCATAAATAGGATCTAGTGTGCAGCTAAGAACAGACTACTCGAAGCAGTAAGTTAATCCTAACAAGTCGTCTCCCTCGTCTCTGTAGTTAATAAGCTTCGTCTCAAATGGGTCTTTCAGCCAGCAGTAGTGTGTGCCACCAACCGCATGCAATATCCTTGGGTAGGCAACCATCTATAGAAACTTGACAAGGAATGTTCCTATCCACGGAATCGCCCAGACCAAGCTACATTCAAACAGGAACAGGTTTTCAGCACGATCATACAGGAATAATTGGTTTGTGGCTTAAATTTGATCATAGAACTCGGGAATTATACCTGCCCATACTTGTTCCATCCCCAGCTAAATAACTGACCATCTTCTGCAAGCAAACCAAACAAAGAGAATGTCCTTATCAAAACAGTCACATGACCTTTTATATAACAAATAAATGAAAATGTATTTATACCAGAGCTCATTCTTTGAACCATTTAAACCTAAATGAGCTAAAGAAAAATGGTTTTTGTCTCTTTTGCCTTACCTGTTAGTATGGTACTATGGCGCGCTCCACAGGAAACCGCTATGGGATGCTTGTTTTCCAAACTAGAAGAATCCAAAAGCCTAGGTAGAGTCTGAAGTAGAAGATGATTTAGTTAGTGCACAGAAAATTCCTCAGCAAAGATCAGTGTTTGTAAAGGGTAATAAAAAGCCGAAGTCATTGCAGATTTTAAGAAGTTGGAACGAAGCCAAGACCACAAAAGCATCTCAGAATCAGACCACTGTTTTGATGCTTCCATTCTAGACTAACAAAAATAAAAATTATGGATCTTACCTCAGCTTCCTCAGCACCTGTTCCCAATTGTCCAAACTGATTCCCCCCAAAAGCATATACACGGCCATCGACAGTTATACAGAGAGTATGCCATAGTCCGGCAGCTACATTTTTTACTCTAGTATCTGATAATGAATCCACACGAGTAACTTTTAGCTGATCTTTTGTACTCCCTTGCCCACACTGGATCAAAAGAAAAAAAAAACGAAAAAGAAATAACCACACCACATTCAGATATAGTCAACAGGAATCGGCCTGATTAAATTTAAGGCTTAACAAACACAGACAGAAGAAAAACATTATGGTTCCAATTGAACAGCTAATGAATATAACTCCCAAATGCCTTACAATATAAAGAGGGTGCAATAGAAAAATTCACATAATGAAGGACAACTCAATCAACATAGACCCTGATCAGTATAGTAAGTTCACCTGTCCATAGAGACCCCATCCAAAAGTAAGTAGTGCTCCAGCATCTGCAAATTGTAAAATTATTAATGTTGGGAAAGAAGAAGAAAATAAAAAATGCATATCATTGCAAAAAACTCGGTTGTCATCAAAGTAATAGAACCAATAAAAAAACCAAACAATAATCTAGCTGCTGCATTGACCCAAAATAAATAACTATAGAAGAAATATAAATTGGTTTTGACACAGACAACCTTTGAACCCAATCCATGGATTATTTCCACTGCTGATTCTCTGGTAAAAAGTGTTTCCCTTCCCAAAAAAAAAAGAAAAGTGTTCACACTTTTAAGCAATGACTACTATAAAACCATCCATGGAATGCAGACCTGTTATTACTGCACTATGCCGACCTCCACAAGCAATTTCCTTCACATAACTTCCAGGAAATTTTGAACCTTGAGATACTGCAGAAAACCTGTCCTTCCCAGAAGCAGATGGATCAATGCAGGGTATGAGATGAGGAGAAGAGACCATCTTCATCCGGGAACCCAAACCTAGCTGTCCTTCGCCTCCATAGCCCCAACCCCAAACCTGTCCCATATCTGAAACTTCGGTTAAAATTATGATCCAACAGGTGTCTTGCTTTACATCAAAAATCTTCCATAGCTTCGTACTTCCTACAACCTACAAAACTATATGGTGTAACCACATGGAAAAAGGTAACCATCCCAAAAATCATAACCATAAGGGGATTTGCTAGCCCCTGACCCCATGGTATTACCTGATAATGCTAAAGTGTGGCGTCCGCCAGCAGCAACTGTAGTGATCCTCACTCCAGGACCCATATTTACAAGACAAGGCGATGCCATGAAGAGTTCATCACCGGCTGTTGAGCTTTCAGGTTCTAATTTAGCTGACGAAGTTTTCCTTCGCTTTGCAATTTCCTCTCCAGCCCTTTTGCTGTCAAGATGAGACACTGTCTCACAGGTCAAATTCAAGCCTTGAGACAATGAGCTTACTGCATATATAACACAATAGAGTCTTGAAATCTCATTGATTTTGAAAAACTCAAAAAGGTTCCCCTATTGTTTCTCAAAGATAAGCCTAGCTAGGTTTCAGAGATACCTTGGTCAGCTGGTAATGAACGTTGTTTCCCTGTAGTTGTTGCAGCGTTCTGAAGACTTCCCACTAAAGCCGAATCATGGCATACCTTCCCAGAGGGAACACACTCTTTCCAGCCCCATGTATATACTTCACCGGTCTCTGTATGTATGTTAACGAAATATAGAGAGCTTATTGAGATTCTACTCCTATGAGACTGAAACTGAAACCGGAGAATTGCTAAGAATTCAAACACGGACTAAATGCTACTGGTACAAAGAAGTCACACATCAATTAACAACTCAAAAATCCTTTCATTTCTAAATTCTAACACAAATCTATGATTTCAGATATTCAATAAAAGGGACATACCAACAAAATCGTACCTGTAACAGAAACGCAGTGGGCCCAACCAGCAGCAGCCTTGACTAGGGAAACTTCAGTCGGAAGAGGAAAAGTCCCTGGAATCTCCTTAAAAATTATGCAGCAAAGCATACATATATATATATATACATATATATGCATAAAAAATCCAAAATCAATCCCAAAGAGTTGGAAAATTCATAAAACATTTCAGTTATTAAATGATCACAGAATTACCCCATGCTTCCCAGCAATCAGGTAGCTCTGTCCTTCATCGTCCGCCGAACCCCAAGTTATGAGCTTCCCACACTCTAATCAACCATACCAAAATTTCAAAAAAAAAAGTTTTTTTTTTCTTTTCAAAGAATGATTCAAGGACTAGCTAGCTAGCCAATCAGTCGAGAGATCGAGAATCAAACCAGAGATGGCCAAAGCAAATCCACAACCGCCACCGCACACGTCCTTCCACGAATCTCCACCGTCTGTCGGATTCGGAAACCGTACCGGCTCCAGAGAGAGCACGGGAGACTTTTCCGGCGAGACTCCGGGTAGGTATCCCGACATGTACACCAAAGCTTGTTTGCGCTTCTGCATATTCACGTCCTCTCCTTCCCCTTCGTTACCGTTCATAGCGATCCAAGCGAGATAATGATCAAAACCAGAGCTGAGAAGCTCAGTTTGAACTTTGGTTTACTAAAGCAAAGCCCAGTCTTTCAGTCAGTCTCGGAAGAAAATCGAGGGCGAATCACTTTACAGGATATAACTACTGCCACCTAGGATGACACGTGGAGATGTCTGGGCCGCGAGTTCAGAATACTATTTTTTTTAAGCACTTGGGTGTAGGAACTTTCTGGAAGAGAAGGACCATTAACATGTGAGGCGCTCTAGTGGTTTGCCGCGTGGTAAAATTAAATTCACAACTCCACCAGCGCACGACGCGTGGCAAGGGGATACCCTACCGTAGGTCGGTAAACACAACAGCAGCGCCATGGGTTCTGGCCCATGGATCATGGATGTTTCTGCAAGCTTGGGCTGGCCTATTTGTGGGATGGGCTTTTTTGTTTTTGTTTTGGTAAATGTGGGATGGGAGCTTGATTAGAAGTGAGATCTTTATTGGTTTTAAAATTCTATTTAAAATGATACGTTTGTAACTATTAACTATTTACGGAGACTTATCTTTACATCATCCTAATATACCTTTATTTAAGAAATAATATTAGTGTGAGATCGAGTCTACCAACTTAATATGTAAAAAAAAAAAATTGCATTTGCTGGGAAGACATGCAAAGGGTTTTATAAAAACATTCACCAACCATATTCTTCGTAGTTGAGATTTTTCTCGGTGTAAAAAAATGTGATCTATTCTAGAAGCGGAAGTTTCAGTTCTGAATTTGTGGTTATATTTCTTTCCATTATTGTCCTAGAAGTTGTAATGTGCTGTGATTTAATTGGCTGCTCTAGCTTACTCATCTAATTTCTTTCCATTAAGATTAATGCAATTCCTCATTTTGCATATAAGAAATGAAAACCCTATATTTTGATTTGAGAGGTGCATGCTTTCGTTAGTTATGGTCGCATTCATCTATGTACAACTTGAGACATATTAATTGGATAAGTAGATAATGTGTATTAAGTGAATGACATCAGCTAGTTACTACTTACTAGTAGTAATTTTTTTTTGGAACAAATATTGTTTATAAATTACTTTCTTGACAACCACAATGTTTACATTTGGAAGATTCAAACAAAGGTGTAAAAATTTAATTCTTAGAATTAAACTCGATCTAAATTACATATTGGGTAATCTTTTGCCAACAGTCTTGCATTTTTACTGTTCGGTAAAAGCCTTATTAACCCTGAAATGATCAAGAATTATTACAATCAAATTGCAAAAGAGCCTCCACAGGTGGAGGGGCAGTCGTATATATTATTAACCCTAAAATATATGGAACTATATATCAACAAATTGGAGAGACTGATTATCCACAAAAAATAAAAAAGACTGATTATCCACACAAAAAAAAAGACTGATTATTTATATTTATTTTTTGTGGATAATCAGTCTCTCCAACAAAAACAAAAAGACTGATTATCCAGAAATCGCCTTGCTAGAAACCGCTCACTGTAAATCCTCCATCAACATTAACAACTTGTCCATTGATGTAAGAAGCAGCAGGAAGGCAGAGGAAAGAGACCAGTGATGAAATTTCATTTGGCTCTGCAACACGACGAATTGGAGTTCGACCTATCAATCGTCTGAAATCCTCAGAATGATCATTCTGATGCAAAATATGAAATGCAAAAAGTTAGATATATAGCTCTATCATTTTAAACCAGTGAAACACAACTATATATGCTAGGTTAATTAATTTCGTATGTTATTTACATTTTCAACTTTAGCACCAGTGTTGACAGCCCATGGTGCTACAGTGTTTGTGCGAATTTTGTCTCTTGCCCACTCACATGCCAAGTTCTTTGAAATTTGGATAACAGCACCTATAAAATAGCAAATGAAACAATTAGTAACTTAAGCTCGTGCAATTAAGTTATAATTAAAAGATAATAGTTTTTTTTAACTAATTAAGAAATGAATGACTCTCACTTTTTGTTGCTGCATACGCAGATAGTCTAGGTAGAGCTATTGAACCAGCTATGGAGGCGATAAACACAATACTTGCATTTTCTGAGGCCTTCAAGAGAGGGTATGAAAGTTGACAAAGATGATAGGAAGATTCAACATTGCTACCCATCATGCTTGATAAATCTTCCAAAGTATACTCTTCAGTTCTTCTAAGGGTACATGTTGCTGCATTATTTACCTGTACATAAAACGAACGTCCATTAATTTACAGATACTGTTATTTTCACTCTCAGTTTGTCGATCAATTTTATCCTACATTTTTTGTACGAGTGTTTAAAACTAACAAAGTATATATTGGTTTTAAAGTGCAGGCCGGATAATTTCAATTGATAGGGGCCGGGTGTGAATAATAACTGCCTTAAATAAACCGAGAGAAATATATATATATGACGAGAAGATGTACTTACAAGGATGTTGAGCTTGCCATCAAAGACACAGGAGACAGTTTTTATGAGCTCCTCTCTTTGAGATTTAGATGTTAGGTCACAAACTGAACCAGTCACTTTAAAGCCCTTGCTCTTCCATCCTTGAACCCTCTCGTCGATCTGTTCTTGGTTTCGAGCACAGGTATGCACAGTGGCCCCTAGTCCGGCTAGCTCTTCCACAATGGCATATCTAAGATCATATATGGAAAAATTGATATGGTTAGTTCTGAAACCAATTTAGATCTCCATGAACGAACTAGCAAGCACGAATTCGGAAATACAGAAATGATCGATGAAGATCGAGAAGAGAAAACTAACCCAATGCCTTTGGTTCCACCAGTCACAAGTGCGGTCATACCCTTGAGAGACCATCTTTGGCTGTTGAAACCTGCCATCAAATTGCTTCGTTCGAGTGGTTTTGGCTAACAGGTAGGCAAAGAAATTAGTAAGCTATATGTGTACGAGTAATAATCTATGAACTCAAAGGTGTGGATGTTTGGATAATTAAGCAAGCTATGAAAGCTGTGTTTATATAGGGTTTTTCCTGGACACCGATATTGACATGAACCAAATGAAATATATATTAAAATCATCTAATGAAGAACAACAAAGGATCAAACAGCGTACTGTCCCTCCTTGGGCCAAGTCAAACTCTTTTTCAAATGTCAATTCAAGTATTGAATTAGAAACGAGTATATAAATCTATATATATATATATATATATATATATAGAACCATATATGCAAGACGTCGCTCAAGATTTGTATAAACATATATTTGGTTGACGTTGTTCATATATTCAATCGAATACAGGAGGAGGAACTTTGATTAATTGGATTCTCTTTGACAATGTGTATAGCATGAGATTTTAATTACGTACTATTAAATATTAATTACTAACTGCAAAAAATGTCATCGTGCTTAATTAATCATCCAGGTGATGTTATTGTAATCATCCTTTGATACATTAGAATTTAAGTTAATAAGAATAATAATAACGGAAAAACGTTACGGATCGAATGGCATGGTATTGTTGACCTCGTGGAGTTAAGTCTAATTTTTCCTAGTCTAATTATCCGTTGACTTCCTGTTTAATTTTAAGCGCGCGGGTTGCACTTTGCACCTGGTTTTCCTTTTTGGGTCATTAGTACATTTTCAACTTAAGGATATTGTACATGTTCATTGCCATTTCCATTGGTCATGTACGTACCTACATCTATTTTCAAATTAAGGATAAACTCATAAAAGGATTGTGTTCTCTCTTTGTTAGCTCTAGCTAGTTTGACCAAGTAGCCTGAAAATGACTCTGTTAATTACTTTAGGTTACAAATTTGGACACGATCGAGGAAGAAAATTCCTATAGTATTTTTGATAATGAGTTTTCTTGTAGCTAGTGTACGTACGTCACACGGGTATTTTGCCTGTTGTTATCTTCGAATATATATACTTGCTTCAACAATTCTGGTTATTTACTTCCTTTATTTTTATTACATTGAATATTGATCTACAAAAAAAAAACAAAAAAAAACATACTTTGCAATAACAGTAACAATCTACAACAATAAAAGTACCAACACACTGCACTAAAATTGCTCGAGTGTTTAGCACTACATACAATTACCAATACTTTGTACGAAAAACTTCAAGGCGTTCAAATAAAATTATCGATAACGTACGCATTGCACTACGTTTTGCAACGAATAAATACCTAGGTTTTGGCACTACAAGTCTATAAGTACTAATGCTGGTGCTTATTGATTTGTACTATATAGCTAGATACGGATGCTTAATTTAGTAGCAGTGTTTTTACCCTAGTTTTTTTTTTGGTACGAATTTTACTCTGTAGTTTTACTGTAGAATTCTTACATCTTAAGTGTACTCTTTCTTAGCTAGCTTGTTCATTTTCATCACAACCTAGCTACGAGATCTAGTAATTGTTAAATGATAGTTATGAAAAAAGGATGTGTTAATGCGGGTTTTTGGTAAATTTTTGGGCGTTTTGCTCATATTTCACCAAAGAAAAAAATCTCGTCCTTGATTTTGGAAACTACATGCAAGCAACTAGATATATGGTTTTGTTGACACGAATAATGAAATGGCATTCTGTTATAAAATAATCTTAATTTTCTTTTTCTTCATTCTTAAGTGCTTATTGAGTATATTACCAAGACGACCATTAATTTCCCACAACACCACATTAAGCATTCACATTTCAAGGTATAGTTTAACTTCAGGTCATCCAAGGTACTGAGCAAATAACAGACTTTTTGCCAACAGAATTACATTTTTATTGTTAGCGTATGAAAGGAGAATATATATATATGAACAAATTAATTGGAGGACATGATTCTTCTCCATCTCAGAAAAATAAAAGAATTAATGTTTCAAAACAACATCAAGTGTTGAGACTTGAGACGCTGATTAGAAACCGCAAACTGTAAATCCTCCATCAACACTAACAACTTGTCCATTGATGTAAGAAGCAGCAGGAAGGCAGATGAAAGTCACCAAGGATGAAATTTCATTAGGCTCCGCAACGCGACGGATGGGAGTTCGACCTATTAGCCGTCTGAAATCATCAGAATGATCATCCTGAAGAGAAATGAATTTTAAATACGTTAGAAATTGTAGTAAATTAAACACAAGCTAGGTTAATTTCTACATATAAAGTTGTAGGGTGGGAGGGAATTATACTTACATTTTCAACTTTAACCCCGGTGTTAACAGCCCATGGTGCCACTGCGTTTGTGCGAATGCCTTCTTTTGCCCATTCACATGCCAAGTTCTTTGAAATCTGGATGACGGCACTTTTCGTTGCTGCATAGGCAGACAGTCTAGGCAGAGCTTTTAAACCGGCAATGGAGGCGACGAATACGATACTGCCATTTCCTGAGGCCTTGAGGAGAGGATATGCGAGTTGACAAAGATGGTACGGGGATTCAACATTTGTACTCATCATGCTTGACAAATCCTCCAGAGCATAGTCTGTGGTACTTCTCAGTGTCACTGTTGCTGCATTGTTTACCTATAGCAACATAAACAGCATTGATTAGAGTTCAATTTAGCTGTCCGTATATGAAAGAAAGCGAAAATGCTAATAAGCTTAGGGGCATTGAACTTACAAGGATATTGAGCTTGCCGTCAAAAACAGATGAGACAGTCCTCACGAGCTCCTCTCTTTGTGATTTAGATGTTAGGTCACAAACTGAACCACTCACTTTGAATCCCTTACTCTTCCATTCTCGAACCCTCTCGTCTATCTGTTCTTGGTTACGAGCACATGTATGGACTGTCGCCCCAAGTCCAGCTAGCTCGTCAACAATGGCATATCTAAAGCATACATATATATACATGCATGTTAGTCATGATGAAACGAACTAGTAAAATATGAAATTTGGAAATACATACAGAAATGATGAAGATCGAGAAGGAAAAACTAACCCAATGCCTTTAGTTCCACCGGTGACGAGGGCGGTCATACCCTTCAGAGACCATCTTTGGCTGTTGAAACCTGCCATTGATATATTTGTTTGCTAGCTTCAAGCTGTTATTGGCTAACACTTAACAGGCAGAAAGCTGCGAATATAATGAGTAATAGTTATTGAGCAGATAATAGACTAGATCGATCTGACTGGATTTGATGTCTGGATGATCTATGCAAACTGGGTATGTATAGTAGTCTTGCTGTACACCGATATTGATCGAAACAAAAAATCATTTAAGAACAAGTAAACAAGAAGGGATCAAACATGCAGCGTAGTCGCCCTCCTTTGGAATTAGTCAAATCAAAGGCAAATGTCAAATGTCAATGTCAATACAGTATAGATACAGTACGTCAAAATTTTGTACGGTTGACTATGCCACTATGGTATATGTTATCGTGCTTGATTTGGTTAATAACCTGCGCTTTGACTTTGCTTTAGATAACTAACAACTTTCTCTTTTTAACCTTTGTCATTAAATTATGAGATTAACACCATTTTAAATATTAGAGTTTTTATCACATATAGTACTTGAATTATTTTTCAATTATATATTTGATACACGAATTTCAATTTTTATCACAAGTAATACCCAAAGTTTTCAATTTTGTCACAAGTAGTACCCAAAGTTTTCGATTTCATCTCTTGTGGTACCTAAGATCATTTTTGTCACAAATATATATGCGTGAGGACGCATGTTAAAAATAAAAAAGGCTAAAATAAAAAACTTTGGGTACTACTTGGCAAAAAAGTTGAAAACTTTAGGTACTATTTGTGACAAAAATTGAAAACTTAAGATACTACTTGTGACAAAAAATGAAGTTCATGTACCATAAGAGATGAAATCGAAAACTTTGGGTACTACTTGTGACAAAAATTAAAGTTCAGGTACCAAGTATATAATTGCAAAATAATTCAGGTACTATATATGATAATAACCCTAAATATTATTTTTGAAAAAATTTAACCTTTTAAATCAGAATAATTTTAGAAATGCGTTACATTAGGTCATTAGTAAGAACAACAGTTAATTAGGATTAATGAGTCGATTATTAATGCTATTTTCTGTAATGTAAATGTAAAATTAATTTGACAAAGATTAATTGAGTTGAGTCAGCAAGATTGAAAAAAATAAAATTGGGCACGTGTGGCAGGATTGATCCAGATTGCATCTAATGTAGGAAAGATTTTTTAAGGACTACTTTCTTGTTAATACCCTGAACTTTAGGGGCTTAATCAGTTCAGTCCCCGAACTTCTAATTTCATCAGTTCAGTCCCCGAACTTCTAATTTCATCAGTTCAGTCCCTATACTTTCAATTTTCATCAAATAGGTCCTTATGTCAACTCTTCATACCGTATCACAGCTGTATCACATGTGTATCACAGCTGTATCACATGTGTATCACAGCTGTATCACATGTGTATCACAGCTGTATCACATGTGTATCACAACTGTATCACATGTGTATCACAACTGTATCACATGTATCATAGGTGTATCACAGTATCAAAAAAACACATTTTTACTTAATTTTTTTTTTCCAAAAATCACCATCGAGTCCACAGACATGTCATGTCAAACTATATCACATGTGTATCACATATGTATCACATATGTATCACATGTGTATCACATATGTATCACATGTGTATCACATATGTATCACACACGATTTTTGAAAAAAAAATGGAGTAAAAATGTGATACACATGTGATACAGTTGACATAAGGACCTATTTGATGAAAATTGAAAGTATAGGGACTGAACTGATGAAATTAGAAGTTCAGGGACTGAACTGATTATACCCCTAAAGTACAAGGTATTAACAAGAATTTAATCCATTTTTTAATTTGAATTAAATTTTGTCTAATTTAGAGCTACATTAGTTAGATGACTGAACAAGCGCACTTTTATTTAACTGGTTCAAAAAATAGCACTTCAGCACAATTATGATCTACATAAGATGTTTGTCTTTGCTAGTGCACTCATCTTAACTCCAAAAACCACACAACGTACACATTTCAATAGTTGGTTGAAAATACTAAAGAAATACTTTTAACGACAACTAATTGAATGAAATGTATTTTAGAATACTTTTTCCGGCATGTCACCGTTACTATAAAATAATGGAGTAGTCATTAGAGCAAAGGCTAATCGGTGCATGTTAGAATATATAAGATTAGTGCAGAATTATGCTATTATTCGGGACGTTCTCTCAACGCTTATTGTAACTTGGGTTTTAGGCACTATGTCCTCCCAATTATATTTTGCAAATTTATTAACCAAGACTTGAGAGCCGCCGAACTAACTCTTCTTTAAAAAAAATGAAGTTTAATGGAACGCATCTAGGGCTTTTGCTTCAATTGACTACCCTATATATCCCATTTGTATTGTTTTGTGTAGTATCTATCTTATTGTACCATATTGTGGTGGTTACTTATGTTTAATGCTTTCCCGTTTAATGAATAATTAGGATATACACTTTAAAAACAAAAAACTAAAAACACACACAATGCGAGTTGTGTATGTATATTCAGTTTCTCAATTAGGACTTTTCAATTAGCTTGGAAACGATTGAATGTTCGACCATGCATATAGCTAGGCAGTTCCAAGATGCCAATTTTAAGTGCGGTTGGGTTACCTCCACCAAGTCAACTATATTATGCATATATATCTTGTTCTATATCTTACATTTTACGACCGATGACCTATTTCAGCTGCAACTTCAAACTTAGAATATTGTCATCTATGAGAGAATCCAGGGACGGCCCTGGGGGTGTGCGGGTAGTGCCGTTGCACAGGGCCCCCGATTTGTAGGGCCCTCCGATTTTCAGTATAGCAAGCTAGTAGTGTAAATATTGTAAAAAAACATAATTATAACAATAGATGGTGTGGCTCAGTTGGATAATTCTGTTAATTGGTTTTTCCCATACATGGGTTCGATTCCTAGTTATAGCAATTTTTTTTGGCAACCCTATTATTAAAAAGGAAGTTAATAATTACTCATTGATTCACGCAATTCTCAAATTGCTTATCCCAAAAGCTAAAGAATCAGAACATCAACTCTCCAAAACTTCAAAAACCAAAGAAAACTCCCCGACTCCCCACTTCAAGGCCCCAGTCTTTTTTTTTCTCAGACCACAGACAACAAAATCAAAATCTAAACAAGGTTCAATCTCTAATTTGAATCATCTTGCTGCATCCTGGAATACCTGACTCCGATAGTATCTTTTTCTTTTTTTTTGCTCTAATTTATTCTTCAATTGAATAAATTCTTTTGGTAGAATTGTTCTTGTTATGATTATCTCAGATTTTGGGGGATTAAATATATTGTTTTAGTCTTTTAGATTCAATCTTGCTAATATATCTTCATATTTTTTTTTGATTTTGTTTGGTGGCTACGTTTTGATGGAATGATGGGTTTTGTTATAATAGAACTACCTTTTAATGTTATTTGACGATAATATCATCTATTTTTGTTGATGAATTTTAGTTATATCTTGCTTTATGAAAACAAATGAGCCGCAGTAAATATTCTTAAATTTTCGTGTGCAACCTTAATTAGTATGACCTAATTTTAAGTTTCGCACTAGGCCCAAAAATTCTGAAAGCCGGCCCTGAGAGAATCTAAAGCTCATTTCAAAAGAATTGACAATCCCAAAGTAATAAAAAGTTTGACTTAGCCAAATAGGAGATGCCAGTACGCTGTTTGAATTAGTATATCAACCGGATTCTGTCTTCATACTCTAGTTTTTCCTTAGTTAACTATCTAAAACGGATTGCTTGTGTGATTGAGTATATATAATATAATAATTAGTCAAAAATCAAACTTGTGTTAATTAAGGAATTCAATAGTAATGCTTCTAAAGGTAGGTAATGACACATTTCTTACGGTCATTATTGTACTGTTTGCTGAATTTTTTAATAAAAATGAATATCCTTTAATTCAATAAAAAAATAATAAGGAATTCAAACGTATTAGTAGCTTATTGGTTAATAATCATTGAACTGTAGAATGATTGATCCGTGCTTTGGAAATTATATGACGCTGAATACATAAAATTTAATATACATCATGAGATTCAATTCCTGACAGTTTAATTAACAAAAAGAAATTTTCCAGGCATGGTTCTTTGTTTTGCTGAGAATAATGAAGAGATCAATCAGTTTTTGTTATAGGTTTGAGAAATCACATCCTAAAATTATCAAATATGATAAAGTGGTCTGAACATTACACTCAAAACCAATTAACAATGAGTAAAGAGTCTGAAACTCATATATTGTTGGGCAGGAATATTGTATTTTTGCAATGTATGATATATATTAACATTCTCAACAAAATGCACGATACAACTATAGGAATTAAGGAAGTCAATTAAAGATATATATCTAACGCTAGCTGCGTGCGATTTTACATCCTAAAAATGAATCTACTACTCCACAAATTAAGTCAATTAATCATACCTTGCTTTCATCCTAAATCAATCAACCACTCCATGAATTAAGTCAATTAATGAATTAATCATACCTTGCGTTCAGTACCCGCTGTAACTTATTCTTTTAATTTATAAAAAAGAGGCTGCTGGGGACTGATTTTTTTAAACACTCTCTTCAAAATAATTACTAAAAAAACAAATTAATTAAAGAGTCTACTATAGTTGCTTAGAATAACATAATCCCGAGTTTAAGCACGATGGCATTTTTGCAGCAGCAGTAGTTAATTACAAGTTGATCATATATATATGTTCTCATTCTGATTACAAGTTGATCTTTTTTTTTTGAAGGAAACTAGGAATATTTTAAGAGCGATAAGGAAGGTTACACAACGAGGGGGACGAAGAGCCGAAACCTCGTGTAAGAGAACAAAAATCCTCATAGATAACGTCCTCAATAATAGAGGGAGTGTTATCTATCCACAACTCATCAACAATAGAGAGACTAGCAATGTGTGCCAAACGGTGGGCAACACAATTTGCTTCACGGAAAATATGCCGAAAGGTAAAGGAGGTGAACGCAAGAATGTAGTCTTTGCAGTCACCAACAATACAACCAATCTCAGAGTAATCAACATCATGACTAGCCAGAGCCGCTACAAGTGCAGCACAATCAGTTTCAAGTAAAATGTTATCCCAACCTTGGCTGATAGCAATAAGAATCCCAGCCCTGCATGCCTCAGCTTCCATTTGTATTGCCGAGGAAGCATGGGAGAAGGTGCGCTGGAAAGCAGCCACACATTGGCCCTCCACATCTCGCACAATGACCCCAATACCTCCCTCATTAGAATCAGGACGGAAAGCCCCGTCAATATTGATTTTGAGCCGGCCTCTAGGAGGAGCTTCCCATTTGGACAACGGACGCCTCTTATTCTTCACCTTGGGTGGGTGAAACTTCTGGTAATCCTCAAGTAATGTGGATGCCCAGGTCTTAGAATAACATAAACCCGAGTTTAACCACGACATTTTTTGCAGCAGCAGTAGTTAATTTCAAGTTGATCTTATATATATGCATGTTCTCATTCTAAGAGAATCCAATTAAGTTCCTCCTTGTATATATAATTAACCATAAATATATAAGTAGATGCATGTTTGACGTGCATGCATGATTCTGTATTCCAATCTACATATTGAATTGACCATGGATCCCTAGCTAGCTGATAAAAAGTTCTACACGCTGTTTGATCCTTAATTTCTTCTTCATAATTAATAATTCTAAATTTTGGTTGATGTCAATATCGGTGTACGACAAGAATACACTATATAAGTATATATACACGTACACCATTCATAGATTTTCCACATACACATCCACATTTTAGTTCATCCTCTACTTATAACACTCATACACAGCTTAATTTCTTGCTTGTTAATAACCACTGAGAGAGTACGTTGCATATAGAAGCAAATTTTATTTTTTTTTGGCAAAGAAAAATTTATTGAAAGAAAAAGTATACAACTAAGAGAAACCTCTTAGGGAAAAGAAAAAACAATTCAAAAATTTATTGGAATATCAATCATGCATGTTCATTTGACTTTGTTTGTTCTTCAATTTTTTGGGATGAGTTTTTGGAATAGTTTGAAGAAGCTTCTCATATTCCAAAATTGGTTCACCCTCATCAAACCAAGAGCTAGCATAATGGATATCAGATTGAGCATGATTTCCAAGGGGTTCTTCATTTTCCAAATCACCCCAAGAAAATTTTGCTTTCTCAGCTACTGGAGAGCTTGTTGGAATCAATCCCCCAAATATATTTTCACTTGGAACAATAAGCTCTTGGGTATTGTTAGTAGTTCTGTTTCCAGAATGAGAGTTTCCCTAAATACGAGAAGAGGAAGAAGATGTCTCAATCACATTCTCACAAGACTCATTCATCACAAAGTCAGCAATGCGCTCAATATGTTTGTTAACCAAAAATAGCAAATGGATTACCATCCATATGAGCCGCTAGGTTCAGTACGTGATGGACTAGCAGCCGTATTTGCTTCAATCAAAGGCTCATGTATCTCGACATCGATCTATGGCCTCAACCACGCACGGGCTCCAAAGTCACAGATGTCGTAATTGGTTGATCAACACTAAGTTTTAGCAAATTAATTAGCATATGAATGACAAGTTTCAATTGTTAAAGATGACCACTAAAAGGGCATGATCGACCGCCCTCGATCGTCACTGGTGGAAACTAAACTACTAAAGGCATAGGATTGAACTGCTGCAGTATAAAACAAAGAGAAATATCAGCTGAACTGTAGCTTGATATTTCAACGAGTGTTCTACTCTTAAGGGTTAAGCATGGGCCTCTATATATAGAGAGCTCACACAGTGAGCTGCTGGATTGGATAACTATTAGACAAACAAAGTTAATTACGCAAAATATCTAGATATTTGTTAAAGCAAATAGTGATAGGAAATGCAGCAGCAATGTCCTAGTCACAGTAGGAAAGCATTACGTTTAACACATACATGCGCTTGTAACCAAGCACAAATGGACGAGATCAAGGGTTCGAGATTGGAAACATAAATAAACGCCTGTTTGCATCGCAACTAATAGAGAAAAAAAAAACAATTACTTAATTGACTAGACTAGTAGTTGAGTGCTCCTTGTTGTTCGGATCTTGATCGATCAGGTTCGAGCTTCCCTAGCATTATACTGTTGGGGAACTCTGCAAGGGTATTACCACCTTCTTGATTTACTATATTTGAAACAAGGGTTTCAAAGTGAGTGGTTCGGTTTGTGATCGAGTTCACACCTAAATATCAAAGGGAGGAGCTCATCAAGACTGTCTCCACTATTTTTTATGGCAAGCTTAACATCCTTGTAAGTTCATCATATCACCACCTAACTAGCTTCATTATCTTTTCTCAAACCAAATGTGCATGGAATTGATTAACTAATTCATATGTGTACAGGTAAATAATGCAGCTACATTCACACTCAGGAGTACTACAGATTATAGTTCGATCGGAAGATTTGTCAAGCATGATGATTACCAATGTTGAATCTCCTTACCATCTTAATTTGCCAACTTGCATATCCTCTCTTGACGTACGTGGGTGGAATTGGAAGTATAAATTGTGTTCGTCGCCTCTATTGCCGGTGTGTGTTAGGTTTTATATCTCTACCTAGACTATCCTTCTTCTTTACCGAGACTAATTGGCAAACATAATACAACTTGTCTCAAGTAACATCTAAAAGACTAAAACTAGTGAATCTAATCAAACATGTCTATGAGCACTTATCTAGTAGTGAAGGAACAAAGAGAAAAAAAAAAACGAAATAACTATTCTAATTATTCTATCTGTACTTGAAGTTGTTTACTCTTAGTGTCCCCCATTATTTATATGCTTGAAGTTAGTTAGAATAGTTAGTTGAATGTTGTAACTAATCTTACATATATGCTGAATACCATTGCCATCTAACTTTCTCGCTTTGATATTTCTGTTTAATATATACCATGCCTTTACTGCCGCTTTGATATCTTTTATCTTTGCCATCTAACTTAGAATAACAATAAATGGAATCGAGATGGATGAACCTTTAGGATTAAAAAATTTGTATTTGGAATGTCAATGTCGGAATGCTCTATATAATTAACACAGCTTTCACAGATTAAACACATCCACATATATATAGGTCGATCACTCTCTGCTTACTACTCACACACAGCTTAATAATTTGTTAACCACTCATATGTGAAGAAGCAAAAACATCAATGGCAGGTTTCAATAGTCAAAGATGGTCTCTAAAGGGTATGACCGCCCTGGTCACTGGTGGAACTAAAGGCATAGGGTAACTTTGCTATCTCTTGTATCGATCCCTTCATCATTTATGTATTTCGAGATTCAAATTTTACTAATTATTTCATGTGTATCTTATTCTAAATGGTTGCTAATTAACTAACACATTTGTAATTTTATGGTATTGAAATTGTAGATTTGCCACTGTTGAAGAGCTAGCTGGACTTGGAGCGACCGTACATACATGTGCTCGTAACCAAGCACAGCTCGAAGAGAGGGTTCGAGAATGGAAGAGCAAGGGTTTCAAAGTTAGTGGTTCAGTTTGCGACATCAACTCTAAATCGGAAAGAGAGGAGCTCATTAAGACCGTCTCCACTATTTTTGATGGCAAGCTTAACATCCTAGTAAGTTCACTGCCTTGGTCATTCTTGCTCTATCTTACTTTAAACGTGGCGTATGTAAAATTTTAGTTTCCAAG
Source organism: Rubus idaeus (assembly GCA_030142095.1). Classification (NCBI taxonomy): domain Eukaryota; kingdom Viridiplantae; phylum Streptophyta; class Magnoliopsida; order Rosales; family Rosaceae; genus Rubus; species Rubus idaeus. The sequence goes on from CM057970.1 coordinate 5,983,734, forward strand.
CTCATATGTCTCGCTATAGGTAAACAATGCCGCAACAGTTACGCTCAGAAGTAGTATAGACTATACTTTGGAAGATCTCTCAAGTATGATGAGTACCAATGTTGAATCTCCCTACCATCTTTGCCAACTTTCATACCCTCTCTTGAAGGCCTCAGAAAATGCAAGTATTGTATTTATCGCCTCCATAGCTGGTGTTATAGCTCTACCTAGACTATCTGCTTATGCAGGAACAAAGAGTGAGTTATATATTTTTCTTGATAAAAATAAAAAACAAAATATTGTATATGCTATAAACTTAATTAATGCCGGCCATGACCCTTCACTAATTTTCAACATTAATTGCTAATATATAGGTGCATTGATCCAAATTTCAAAGAATCTGGCATGTGAATGGGCAAGAGACAACATTCGAACGAACACTGTAGCACCATGGGCTGTAAACACCGGCGTTAAAGTTGATCAACATGTAAATATATATCCTCTCCAAGCCTACAAAATTTTATGAATTTATAACATGGCGTAGTTTTTTTACCAGTTCAGTTCATATGATTTTTGGGATATCTAACATTTTAAACTTAATTCATTCTGCATCAGGATGGTCATGTTGATGATTTCAGACGTCTAATAGGTCGAACTCCCATCCGTCGCATTGCAGAGCCTAATGAAATTTCATCGCTCGTGGCCTTCCTCTGCCTCCCTGCTGCTTCTTACATCAATGGACAAGTGGTCAGTGTCGATGGAGGATTTACAGTTTGCGGGTTCTAAGAAGCTCTTATATTATCTATTAAGACTGAAAAAAAAAAGAAAAAAAATTCAACAGTCCTTGTTTACGTCCTTTGCTATGTACATTTGATGTAGAAGAATGTTTGCAAAGAGTATCCTGAACCAAATTGGATAGGCGCAAAAGTTCACAGAGAGCGTTATTTAAATGCAGTTTTTTCCCTAACAACATTATTTTGGTTTTCACGAAAAAATACAAACTTGTTTAAGGGAAACACAAATAACAGAGAAATAGTAGAGAATATGATCAACTTTATTAATGAATAAGGGTATCTATATATAGAGGAATACAAAATACAATCTTTATTGATGTAGGAAATATCTAATCCATATTCTAGAAGGATAACCTATACTAAGAGTCCTAGTTTGACAAGGCACACAATAATGTTATCCTACAACAAAACCATTATTTTGGCAAAAATTGCATCATCTGCATAGCCCGCTGTGTTTGAACCGTCTCTTCAAAATTTCGGATATGACATATTACGTGCCCGATCGAATGGACACATTGGCCAAAGTTCAGAATTTTATCTTTTAAACTTTTCAAACACTTATATATGTCGACTATCCAATTGGTTCAGAAACCTCTGGCATCTCTTTTACATCAGTTGTTGTAAGTTTGTTGCTATCCGCACCACCAGTGGCGGATCCAAAACAAAATGTTAGGGGGGGGGGGGCAATCAATGATGGGACTAGGATAAATAAAACGGGGTGGGTTAATTTTCTCTTTGTTTATTAAATTTTCTCTTTTCCTGATTACCTAAACGACGTAGTTTTTGTTTAGTGTATATATATATAAAAAAAAAAACCCAGAATCGTCTTCAACCTCGATCTATTTCGCCTGGCTTGCCCCTCCTCCACCATTTTTGCTGATCTCAAGCTCCATGTAGTCCATACTTCAAGCTTTAGGACGAAAGTTGAGGGGGGCACTTGCCCCCCTGCCCCCTGGATCCGCCACTGCGCACCACAGCTTTTGCGTACTGTTCTTAGTAATTCTCATCTATTCTATTTCACTTCTTTTGCATCTTCAAGAGGTTTGGTTTAAGTCCCCCTCATTTTTATATTTCGTTTTTTTTATTAATTAAACAAGGGAAAAAATCACATTTAGTCCCTGAACTATGACCCATTGGACACTTTCATCCTTGAAGTTTGAAATATATCACTTTAGTCCATGAACTTTAACATTCTATATGACTTTCGTCCCTGCCGAGGGTTTTCATCGAAAACACCTCCGATTCCGGCCAAATCGGAGGACAACACCTATTGTGCTTTGAAGCCCTCCTTGAGGCGAGTTCAACGCCACCAACCTCTCCTCAAACCGTGGCCGGACGGAGGAGAATTTTACGATTAAAGTTCTGGCCACCATAAGCTTTCGGGCTAAATTCGACCAATTCTAGGCCGAATCGAGTTTAGCCCCAGTTATAAAAGTTACTCTTCTCACCCTTGCGAACATTTTGGCATATGTTTTGCACCATTTTGTTCCGGTCAGGGACGAAAGTGATAGTTGGTGTTGAAGTTCAGGGACGAAAGTGATATATTTCAAACTTCAGGAACGAAAATGTCGAACAAGTTATAGTTCATGGACTAAAGTTATAATTATCCCATTAAACAATTTCAAATGCACAGGCAGTAGTGGGTTGCAGGGTGGGATCGATGGTCCAAATTAGTATGGTCCCCCTATCCACGGAATTGTGTGGAAACTCCAAGGCGATATAATAATCGCCTAATCCTCAATATTATTATAATATTATTTATCTGTTCCTCCAGTTTGTTCATAGTCCTCAATTCACTTTTGTGAGACTCATTTTGTTAATCATGTATTCGTTGGATGCAAGTTGAACTATACCTAAAATATATATTGAGATCTTCCACATGTGAATATATAGTATGGTCTTGTCAACAACAAAAACATCGACACTAAAAAAAAAAAGATTTAGAATAGAATTCTCTTCAGTCCTTTAATCATATATTTTCTCACAGGGAAATGCTCATTTGAGCCATTGAATTATCAAATTAAGGACTGTTTTGGTTGTTGACTTGTTGGTGTATTGGTTGTGGAGTAGCACTTGTCTCTAGAAAGTGTTTTCAACTGCATTTCCAATACATGTGCTTAATAGAAGCATACCAAACAGGCCTTAATTATCTTCATTAAGAGTTCAAGACTAACTAATTAATAGTAGTGATCAAAACTGTACTGTTACGCTCAGTAATAGACTGATTTATTGTTAACTAAGCGCCTCAATAATATAAATGACATATTAATTAAGCAAATTGATGACGGTAATTCTACATGTTTGTATATTTGAAAGACGTACGAAACAGCCTTCCTTGCATGATCTGTGATTCTGTGAAGAAGGATGAGCCAAGTATTTTTAGCGGATCAGCTTTGTATGGTCAATTTTTTAAAGGAATTATATAATGAGATTTTGACCTACTATTTAATTAGTTACAAGAGTGGAAGAAATTGAGTAGTTGGTAAAATGATGAATTGCATGTGGGCTGAGTCTGTTGGGTCTTAATTTGTTGGCGATTAACAATGGATCGATTAAGACAAGTCTTATAGGCGATAATGGACTGTCTTTACTTCAAATTTTTTTGCTGTCAATCTCTCTTCCTTGTAATTGTTTACTTCCCTTAAAGTCTATTGACTTACCAAAAACAAATATTAGATGTTCGATCAATTTTTTTGAGTGATCCGACCTTGTCAATATCATTCATAAGTTGACTAAGTTGGTAACCAGTGGATAAGACCTTCATTTCTCAATCAACCAACAGTTCCCTTTAGGGAAATGCAATCCAGCTAGGTAAGCAGAAACCAATCCAAAACTTATTTAGTGCACACGAAATTACAAGGACTTGTTTGTGAGCAGTAATTTTTTACACGTACTGTTTGCACATACCTTATTGACCAAGTAATGTGGAACTATGAATAAACCAGTGAATAGACGAGACAGGTTGTTGATTTGGCAACCTACATATTTTGTGTATACTAGAAACCGCTAACTGTAAATCCTCCATCAATACTAACAACTTGTCCAGTGATGTAAGAAGCAGCAGGAAGGCAGAGGAAAGTCACCAAGGACGAAATTTCATTAGGCTCCGCAACACGACGGATAGGAGTTCGACCTATTAATCGTCTGAAATCAGCAGAATGCTCATCCTGATGCAAAATGAAGTTCAAAATGTCAGATAGCTAGCTCTTAATCCTATTATTATTTAAGATATTAAAAGTACACAAGATTAATTTCAATAGAAGTTGTAGGCTTGGAAAGGATATTCACATTTTCAGTTTTAACCCCGGTGTTGACAGCCCATGGTGCCACGGTGTTGGCGCGAATGCTGTCCTTTGCCCATTCGCATGCCAAATTCTTCGAAATCTGGATGACGGCGCTTTTTGTTGCTGCGTAGGCAGATAGTCTAGGCAGAGCTTTTATACCGGCGATAGAGGCGATAAATACAATACTTCCATTGCCTGAGGCCTTCAAGAGAGGATGTGCAAGTTGACAAAGGTGATAAGGAGATTCCACATTGTTACTCATCATGCTTGAGAAATCTTCCAAAGTATATTCTGTAGTACTTTTGAGCGTGACTGTTGCTGCATTATTTACCTGTACATATATAGCAGCGTCAATCAATATTAGTTACTGATCGATTTTGGATTCAAGAGTAGTTCAAGGCAAATTATGCATGCAGGTCAATGGGAAGCCACGATGAAATTTTATGACTCTGCTTCAGATCAGAGAAGAATTGGGCATCCATTTATCATGTGGTACTTTTACTTTACCTCAATTGTTAGCTAGCTAGTTACCCTTTAATTACTAGCTAGAGGACAAGTTTCAAATGTGTCATTACTTGTATCACAAGAAACTATGCTATCAATTAAGGTAACTTGAAGCATGCATATTGACTTCTTGGGCAGACAAAGCAAAGTAAAGTAAAGAGCAAAAGTACCTATAGCAAAGTCAAAAGCCATAGTTAATTTTGCAAAGCAGATAAGATCTAGTTTTTATTTAGTCCCGAATAAAACAGAGAAAAGAAGACAATAAACTCACAAGGATGTTGAGCTTTCCATCAAAAACAGAGGAGACGGTCTCCAACAGCTCCTCCCTTTGAGATTTAGAGGTCAGGTCACAAACTGAACTACTCACTTTAAATCCCTTACTCTCCCATTCTTGAACCCTCTCATTGAGCAGTGCTTCGTTACGAGCACAGGTATGTACGGTTGCCCCGAGTCCCGCCAGCTCTTCTACAATGGCATACCTAATGCATACCCAACAACAAGGTTAGTTACTACGAAATAGATTTGAGTTTGGAAATAACACAAACAACGAAGAAAGTACAGATATCAGATATGTAATTTACCCGATGCCTTTCGTTCCACCAGTTACGAGGGCGGTCTTGCCCTTTAGAGACCATCTTTCACTGTTGAAACCTTTCCCAGCCATGTTTTGCTTCTGCAACTTTTTGTCCCTTCAAGACTAATTAACAGGCAAGAAAGCTAAGTATGACTGAATTAATAAGCAGAACCAATAATCAAAATGGGGATGATTGATCTGTACGAAAGCAGTCAATATATATAGAAATGTTGGGAGGTAATATGTGTGTCCCACCTTGGGCCGAGTCAAACTTCTTGCTATTAGTTGGTAGTTGTGAGGGATTGTCAATCGAGTATACCACTATACCGTATACTACCAAGTATTAAAAAAAAAACACGTCAAGAACTTATATGGTTGACTTTGATATATTGAATTCGATCAGATCCGAAACTGGGATTCTCGTATATGGAGAGATGTAGTATGGTACCTTGATTCTATCACTTCTATGGTTGTTATCCGTTTGATAAAAAAGAACGATACGGAAAATGAACGGCATTAAACGCAAGCATACTTGACTTTTTGGAGGTAATGTGAGTGACAATGTGAAACGCATACGCATTAATTAATATTGAGCATCTTAATTTGACTGCGTATTGGTTGGTGCATTTTAACAAACACTTGGTGTGCAAGCCATGACAATGGTGAGACTGGACCTGATGAGGAGGACTGGACTTTCGAGAATTAAGCAGCTGCCAAGTTTGTATTTTTTTTTTTGGTCTGAGCCAAGTTTGTATTTCGAAACAGTGTTCAATTGTTCATTTCATTTTTTTAGGAAGTTAGGTATGTCGTGTCGCACTTACATGTTTCAAAAGTGTTTTTTTTTATTCTCACCCACCTTTCCTATGATACTAGTGAGATTTGAACTAGTGACCTCCATAATTTTGATTATTCAATTATTCCAGATAACCAACATATCACAGTGTTTCAAAAGTGTTCTTCCAACCAAGAAAGAGTAAGATTGTGGCTCATATAGTTGTTTGTTGTTGCAAAAATATATGTTTATGTGGTTAAAGGAATGCTCTACAATTGGCTCATGTATTGAATTTCTCATGATTGTTCCACACAATGTTAAATCTTTTTCTAATGTTAATGTAGGCGTGAGGATCTAGCCTCTTACTCGACTTGGTTTCAATTATTTAGAGGTGTGCAAAAAACTGTTCAAACCGACCGAAAGTTTTGATTTGGTTCAGTTTTTTATGTATTGCTTGAGATATATCTCACTATAATTTTAAACACATTTACTCATTTATATTATTCATACTTCAAAATTGCTTGAGATATATCTCACTATAAAAGAAATGAAAAAAATTATACATCAATTAAAATTATATATGTCGAAATCGACAAACTACCCAAACCAAACTACCTCTATATGGGTTGGTTTGGTTTGGTTTTAGTCTATTTTTCTTCGTTGTTGGTTTGCCTAGACGCTCAAAATTAGAAACGGTTTGAGTTTTAAATCGAACCAAATCAAACCATGTGCAGCCCTATATCTATTATTTCATTAAGAAAAAGTAAAAAAAAATAGAGTAAAAATGTCAATGTGATATTTTGGGCTGTGTTGAGCACAATAGTCGGTGAAAATAGAAAGGGGCTTCGTCTTAATGGCCCAATTTTTGGTGGACTTGGAATCTGTTGTAGAGTATCGCCTAAGCATATCTCTTAATTAAAATATAAGATATGATCAATAACTAACAGCTATTCAGCTATTCAGCTACCTAATTATAGATTGGAGAGTCCAGATACCTATATTTGTTTGTATGTTAATATCTCAATTCGTAAATAAGCATACGGCCTGCTCATTAGCAATTGCAAATTTATTTATCTTTATTGTGTTTGTCCAACTAAAAATTTTTTTATTTTATTTTTTTTATTGTGAATTCAGTTTCCAAAGGTTTTTTTTTTTTATCAAATGCAGAGATTTCATTAAAATGCTTGGTCAATTACAACCATAGGGGTTAAGGTGGCCTCAAATAGTGCCACCCCCCTTACATCAATTATTAACATCAGCTAGAATGCTTTCTTCTAACCATGGAGGTCCAACCTCCTTCCAAAATCTCTTCTCAGCAAAAGAAAGAGACCTGCGGGCAATGCAGTGGGCAACTTGATTACAGATACGAGGAATCTTCCGCCACTTGATAACTTCAAATTCAGGAATCAATTCTTTAATGTCATAAAAAATACAACCGTACCTCCTCATTATTAAGAGCAGATATAACATTATCAGCGTCGCATTCCAATTCAACTCTTTCTATCCCCTCAGAGAGGCAATAAAGAAGTCCATGGAGGACTGCAAGACCCTCAATTGCAAGGACTGAAGGATTACCTGGGATGGGAATTGATCCAGCTCCAACAAGAACACCTGCATCATTCCTTAATACAAAACCAACACCAGCTTTCTTTGCCTTCAAATCACAAGCCGCATCAGTATTGAGCTTCACATTCTGACTTAAGGGACGCTGCCAATTAACCTCAGTACCACAGAGATTCTTTGTTAACCCAGAGCAATGAGTAGACATTTGGGCTGATTGGTAAGCAGACAGCCATTCCTTTGCACTCCAGATCACCGCTGAACCTTCCTCTGCAAACTCACCGTGTCTCCGCGCATTTCGACTTTTCCACAACAGCCAACTATTTACACTGAAGAGAATCAACTCCTCATGGCTTGAAGCTGAAGCAACATGGTTAAAATGGGAAAGGAAACTAGGTTCTTTCCAGACTTTATAGACCCCATTAAGAAAGGAATGTTTCCAGACCTTCTTAGCAAAAACACAATTCCAAAAGCAGTGAACAGTAGATTCTTCCTCCTTGCCACACCGGAAACAAATGGGATTGTTTCCAAAGGTTTTGGTCATGAATCATTATTTTCATTTTTCCTTTTCTTCGGGGTCCAAAATTTTGTAAAAAAAAACTCACTAAAAAAGGTGAAGAAGCCCTCCGTGAATCAAATGGAAAGCAAAAAACTCCTTGGAGGTGAAAAACGTGATCATAAGTGTAATTGTGCTGGTATTGTACTTATATTCGAAACTTAACTATTAATGCAAACCTAGTTTACGTACATACCTAATCTTCACTTCTAAAATGTTTAATTTTTAAATCAGAAATGAAATCGTTCTAGACACAAACAACATTAATACTCGAAAACATAATCATAGATGTTATATACTGAACTTTGTGGACATTATCGTATGAAAATGAATAACATCTAAGATACATCCATTACTAAAACCCAAATTCTATTTGGATTTTGCATAACTAGAGCCAGCAACTAATTAAGTTGAAATGCTTTACAATAATGTGAAAGGAATTATTTTAACAATTAGTAATTTAAATGTCCTTTATGCACAAGTTGATGTTATTTAAAATACCATTTTGTGCCCAAATGCACCCGGACAAAACCAGGTACATATATACCAATGACCTAGATAGCTAGGCAGACAAGGGTATTTGCAAAACGAATAATGAAGTGATGGCATGGATAATAATGATTGATGGATGACCATCAATAATATTAGGGTTGAAAAATAATAATTCAGTTAATTAAACATGTAATATATACATATGGACTCTATAGCTAGCTAGGTAGAACCGTAGAAGCACGAAACATGGATGAATATTTGCCTTCTTTGCCGTTTAAGTTTCTGCTGATGAGAAATACTTGTTTAAATTGTCAGTCAGTGTCACATAAAGCGTTGCCTAGATCGATCAACAATCAAGGAGGATCCTCTCTCTCTCTCTCTCTCTCTCTCTCTCTCTCTCTCTCTCTCTCTCTCTCTCTCTCTCTCTCTCTCTCTCTCTCTCTCTCTCTCTCTCTCTATAAGGCGACAAATGTTGATGGTGATATACAACCAAATACCTCTTACACTAAGCTTCTTGATTAAATTTCTTAATGAATAATGGTCCCTTATTCATGGATCAGATTTCGTACATTAGAAATCTCTTAAGCCTGTCGAATGGTTTGAATAAAAAGAAGTCTTGTCATAACCTCTAACTTCTCTATCTTGATTAATTAAAGAATGTTAAGAGTTTGGAATATTAATGAGAAAAATTACATGCGTACACATTCTGGTTAGTAGATCGAAGCCACAATGAGATAATCCCATGCAATATGCGGATTCAGAATGGTGACTGTAGTCTGTAGGCAACGGTCTCCGGCCGGTTTAATTTCTGTTAACTCATAAAAGAGCTTCTGCAAATTTATGGGGTTAAAGTGTTCATAACATTACCTTCTCAAAGAGGCTAGGCCTTGTTAGTGAGTAATATCAAAGCGAGACATGTTACTATGTGAGAATCGGCTATTAGATCGATCCAAAGTCCTTCATGGACAGTGGCAGGACAACCTTTAGGCCTGGGTGAGTTAGGACCGCCCCTTCAATCTAGCTATAGCTCTTTAAGAATTTTTATATAAAACCCGATATGTTTAGGAAAATTGGAAAAGCATAAATATGTTGGCCTTCCCAAAATGAAACATTTGGATCCTTAGCCCTTTCAGACAAAAGTTTTTATTTCTATAATTGCTTGCTTAAGAAGAAACGTTTCTAAATCCGCTACTACTCCAACGTCGGACAGCAGAAAATGTACTCAATGCTCTGCAGCATATACGTTTGGTGGTTCACGTACTATCGATAAGGTAGAGGTCATTGAGAAGTTGTAGCTAGAAGTGATCTGATCATGATGAAGGACGTTTAGGGAGGCGGATTAATAATAACCACATTATGTAGTACCTCCATTATTAGGCCAAAGGAATAAAAGAAAATGACTTTTGTATATTGTGGATTATCTTCTATTGCAATCTATTTGTAATATTTGATTTCAATAATACCATCTACTACTGAAGATGCGTGTAGTTTAGGTTATATGCTAAAAAAAGTGCCTATTGCACCTAAACTTGTCTTCATTTTATTTTTAAACAATAAGTTTCAAAGACAATGACATTACGAACAGTGCTCTATAATAATTTAATTAGTAATTATTTTTATAATAGTATATGTCAATTTCTGTATACTTTTCGCAAGCAGACAGAAAGGTAAGTACAGGCTTTCCTTTATATTGTTTAGCTGTTTGAGAAGCATGCAAAAGAGGTGAAAATTAAGCTTTTGATTTCCCAAGTCCCAACAATGGAAGCAGTGAAAGTAAAATCTTCTGACTGTGACTAAGGATGGGTCTGAAATTATTTCTACAGATGATGATCGGTCATGCTTGGGTATTCGAATGATTATCAACCGTTGATATATATTCTTGGGGTGAATTGGAAACAAAAATAGCTAACAGCCGTAACAGTTGAACAAAAAGGTCTTATCCTCTATTATTTTCCAATCACTCAGTGTCATATCACACATAAGCTAGACCTTCAAATATTTGTTAACTTTCACCATCATCTTCATTTGTCTTTGAAAACTGTCCCCTAGCCTCTTCACCTAGCTCCCTCTCTTTCTGCATTGTTTTATATGAAGAAACCACGAGGGCCTCAATTAATTAAGATATGTCTAATTAAATCATAGATAAACAAGTTGAGAATGAGGACATTAATTCCGTAGAATCTCTCTGAATAGGACAATCTCACTAGTGTATTCTAACATTAAAGAAGATCAGTCTAAGTCCTTCTAGATTTATTTATTATTATAGGGGAGGTAAATATCCTTTCATTTTTTGTAGAACATATTGGAATTAAATTAAGGGACTGGTTTTGAAAAATGAAGTTGATCCATCTTAATAAGCAGATGCACTTCTTCTAGTTTTGATCTGAGCCGCTGCAGGCATGTGACTTGGCCGGTCCTTTAAAAATCAGACTAGCTACTATATATTATAACTTCCCCTCTCCCCCCTCCCTGTTGGCAATTTGTTTCTCCACACACACATATATATATATATATATGAGAAATAATTCTGTAATAGCATCTTTATTTTGTGAACCCAAAGAGAAGAGTTTATTTCAAAATGGACTAATTTCTTTTATTGATGACAAAAATAGCTTGTTTTTAGCTATATATATACAAATATGTCATACATGTAATTATCGCTTTGAAGATTCAATAACTCAAAGAAAAAGTCATTTTACTCCCTAGATGATCTTGATTATTTATCTTAACTAATTACGTATATGACTTTTACTTATAATTTACCATTTCGACAACCCATAAGATGTCGTTGTAGGAAAACCATCACCTAAAAAATAATTTGAATGAGAAACATACATGTAACAATTAAGAAAGGTCTTAGACGAATGTTAAGAAGACCAATTGGTCTATCTTATTAACATTATTTAATTATACTAGGATATATTAATTATCATGCATGGGTGATTAATTGTACATGTACATGTGATATTGGCCTCAATACGTGATTATGTCATGCAAGACCTCAATATGATGTAATTAAAGACTAGGTAATGTTTTTTGTTTTTTGTGTTTTAACAAAACAAAAACAAAGTTAATTGGCTATTCTTGGAGATGGCCTTTCACGTACAGGAGATGATGGCTATTTCCTGACATATACATTAGGACGAGTCAAATGGAGCTGGCCGAATGGTTAAGCCAAAAGCTTAATAATTGACCCGTATCACAACAGTCATCAATTTCTGGCATGGAAAATGAAATTCGTTATTATTGACTGACTTTACTTTATTAACATGAAAGTCTTGAAATTTTGTTTTAAAAACACTAATTTGAGGTCGACCAATGAAGGTTAAACTGGCAAGCAACCAAATGGAACTTGCAATGTTAATCATCAAATAGGGCGAGCAGTATCATTGTCGACACTCATGAAAGTTATTATACGCTAGCTAAATAACATGTTTTATTACTTTTAAGTATGTAGCCATGTAGGTAATAACTTTTTGAGAGTGGTCATAATAATTCAAAAAACAAATCTGTAATTTATATTTATTGGTTTCACTGTTAATAAGATTATTAGAGATCGATCGAGCAATTATGAAATGTATATATTGTTTTTATTACAATTCTCAAAAGTTTAAGTTGTTAAGGTGTGAGTAAATCTTGAGAGCTCTCTCTCTCTCTCCCTCGCTCCTTCTTCATTATCGCAAAACCTTTTAAGATTGATTTTATAGCATAACGGCAACGAGAGTCTTGACGGCATAAACCTAGCTAGGGCCTCGCTTTCGCTGGTGTTTTTCCCCCTCTACCACTAGAGCTCAATACATGGAGTTCAATTATCGGTATGTAATATAAAGAAGACTTTGGTACATGCTATTAATCCCAATACTATTAGTCGAACTTAGAACTTTCTAATCTTCCTAATAGAGTAGATATAAAATCTCCCTCCTAGAAGAGTATATATAGAAGAATTGTTCGCTCGCATCTAATGACTTAAATCCTTCAATGGAAGGTAAACCGATTAAACTATCATAATATTAGGATTAGAGATCCAAGGTAATATGTGAAAATTTGTAATATAAGTTAAATTTCACATGTTATCATCGAAAAAGGAGCGAGAATCAAATGTGTATAAAGTGTTAAAATATAAGAGAATAGTCGGGCCAGACCCTTATAACTTCATCTTTTCACAATAGTGATAAATCAATAATGTTGATGCCTAAAATTGGTACCAACAGTTATATGACCTCGTCGAGATTGAGGCCTGCAATCCTCCATTGCCAGCTTAGCATGACCGAGTTGGCGGTGCACCATTGCCCTAAATAAGGTCTAGTGCTTAGGATTGCCATTCAAAGTAAAACTTGAAGGAACACAAGAGAACACAAAAATTTATAGTGGTTCACCCAATTTGGGCTACGTCCACTGTAGTGTTTAGGTGTTTTACTATTGAATAAGGAGAATACAAAAGGATTACAATGTGTTTGATAATTCCCAGCATGGAAGGACTAGTTGATAACTTTTGTGTTTAAGCTTTTCTCCAAACCCAGAATCAGTAGAGTGATTTGCAGGATTGATGAATAGCCCTTGTCTTCTCCCTTTAACAATGGGGTTTAATAGCCTGTATATAGAAGTAGGAGTAGCATTGCTCCATACATAGTAGCTTCCGTACGTGTCTTGTGATGATTGATCTGACATAGGTCAGTGAAGCACTCGTAAATGATTGCTAACGAGTCATAGTGGAGCATTAATAGAACATTAATGGTGGCTGACGAGTCCTTATAGTGGAGCATTAATAGAGTATTAATGAGCTCTTTTTCCTCTTAGGACTTGTAGATTTATTAGGATTACCATATCACTTGCACCTAGATTATGATCTAGGTCTTATTCAAAGTCTACTCAGGTCGAGGCAATCGTCACCTTGAGTAGTGCATGTGGTTAGCACTTGTTCAGTGGTCCATGTCATGTTGGGCCGACCACTTGGTCTTCTTGTGCCCATCCCTCTTGGGGCTTGACTTCTTTGTAGAAATTCTAAGACCTCAAAGGTCATGATCGCCTCTTGGGCTTATAGCCTTTCAGGTTCATTGTCGGAGCACTCCTTGAGTCGGACCTCTTGGGTCGTGATGACCTCTTGGGCTCATAGCCTCTCGGGTTCATAGTGGAGCACTCCTTCAGTCATGGACTTGTGGTCCATTAATATATTTGTTCACCTTATTGGTGTTCTTAGCCTTCATGGGCTATTAAGGACCTCATAGCTCGTCCGTAGAGTTCATATCACTAGCACTCATGAAGTCCTAGCATTGGAGCATTCCTTTCATGTCGAGCATTCCATTAAGTAGAGCACTCATGAGGACCTCTAGTCTATTTGTTGTGCTCATATTATATTATCAGGCTTGTGGCCCTAAGTGAAGTAAGTGCTTTCTTGTGGGCTTGTGCCCTAGATTTGAAGATCATGTAGCATGGAAACACTGGTAGGATGGAAGCACTCCACTATTTGTGGAGCTCTTGACCATTTGTTGACCTCCTTTAATATTTAGGATTAGCTTGGTCCTTGGGTAATTTTACCCTATCAACAAATAACCTTTCCATTCTTGTGTTGATATAATGATATACAACGATAAAATTTGTTAATGTATCATCGTTCTTGAAAGCTTTAACGGTTGATATGTCCAAATGTGGGCAAACAATTGGTTATATTCTGACATATCGATGGATGAAATCTAAAGAAGTGCATGTGCAAGCAAATGCTAGTATTTTGAAATAACTCTGGGAACCCATACATGACAAGACAAATATTAACAAGTTTGAGTGATTCGTTCTAAGAGGAAGGCTAGCTTAGAGTAACCCCTAGGCCTTGTTACAGTATCAATAATTTGAGCTCATGAACCATAAGCATAAAGATGCATGTATGCCGCCATGTTTTTATTTTTAAAATTTTATCATTCTTCTTTTCTCCGTTTTTCTTTTGGTTACATGGGGTCTAAACAGACTCAGACAAAGAAACAAAAACAAAAGAATTAGCCAGGATGGATGCGAGGAACCCTTCGGACATAAGCGACAGCATCAAGGTCATTCAAATAAGCCTGGGAAGCAGAGCAAGGAGGGCTGTCTTGGGTCATGCCATTCTTGGGTCCTATATATATATATATATATATATATATATATATTATGTAGAGCAAAGATAAAAAAGAAGTATTGAGTTGACTAGTGTCTTTGGATGTGTATGTACGTCTTCCAGAAGTTGTTACTTCATACTTGCCAGAATAAGTTCAACAACGGACGGCTTCCTGTCAACCCAGAAGACTACCGATATTCGGCACACGTGTATATCTTTGAAATCATGAGAGAAAAGAAAAAAGTGAATTTAAGAATTGCGAAGACAGCTGGCAACCTGGCAGCTAGGGTTTCTGTTAAATACTCTTTTAGCCTCTTGAAATTTACTGTTAAAAGGATATTTACATTTTACTTGCATCTACTATGATTCGAGAGAGAATCTAAAGAGCGAGGGTCTTCTTTGAATTATTTGATCGGTAGATCCGAAGTATTTTGTGTTCGTGGTCATAGCCAATAGGTTGAATATACTCCACAAAGATATGAGGAAGCAAGCAAGCTAGATTAATTAGTGGTAAAACAAAGCTCACATGGATTAATTATATTGTCAAATATCATAGACACGTGGTACTCTGAGACTATACAATAACTTTTCCTTATTAATTTGGTGAACTTTGAAGATTTTCTTTATAAGCTTCGCGAAGTGATTAAAACAACTTAATTTTTAGTCTCTACTTTAAAAATGATTTATGTCAAAATTTAGTAAACTCTGAAATTATTTAGCTCTTTGAATTATTATCATTTTTATGTTATCCGACAGATACATTAATTTGTCTATACAGTTTCTATTGTTTCTGTGATGAAAAAGTTTTCTTATTTGACTAGTTTTTTCACATAACTAATTCTTGTAGAAATTTTTTTTTATTCCGATTACCGAGTAAAATTGCATGGTGGTCTTTGCATGTCAACATCCACTCTAGAAAGGGTTTGAATATATATGCATGTTACCAGAAAAATATATGCAGATGATTTTACTTGGAATTGTTGGTTCAAACAAGCTTAATTTCATGATTTTATCTACTAATTTACTATCCGTATCGACAGACTGATCATAACCAAGTTAACAAATATGCGAGAGGTTGAACCATATATACACACACAGTATATATCTTTGTTTTGTAATACATATCATGTGTCTTGACTTGAGGTTACATCTAATTATGTACAAATGAGGAGGAATAATTGAAGCATCTTGTTGGCACTGGCTCTTTTGTTTAATTCTCCCTCAAGGACCCTCAAGGAGATTTCAGTCAGATTGTTTCAGTTTGTCTATAAGCACCCTCCCTTTACAAGAGGGTCTCATCAGGACCCACAACAGTGAGCATTTATTAAGCCTTTGCCTTACCCCTCTCAAGAAAAATACAGAGAGAAAAATAATTATACCTCCACATTTCATCAGTGAATACTGACTGAAGCCCAACCAGAAAGGCTTAAAAAACAAACAGCAAGAGGTAGAGTACCCACCACTTTATACCTTCCAAACAACTATCCTAAGCAACCTCACTTCCTCAGATCGATCAATCCATATACTCTAGCTTAGCTTAAATACAGAGACCTCGTCACCACTTTCTCTCTGAGCTTGCTTAGTAGATTCGAATTCGATTCGACTTCAAAGCCTGGCAGCTGGTATTGCATTAATGGAGCAAGCACGGTACTGGATGTGGGCGAAGCGCAATCACAACAGTCTGATGAGTGCATCCCCCCATGTTCAGGTGCCTTCCCAGGACGACTCGTCGTGGGAAGAGCAAGCTTTCGCTGAAGATGCCGCTGGACCTCTAGGAGGTTGCATATGGCCTCCAAGATCTTATTCCTGCAGCTTCTGCAGGAGAGAGTTTCGTTCGGCTCAAGCTCTTGGCGGTCACATGAATGTCCACAGGAGAGACAGAGCTAGACTGAAGCAGTCTCCCAATGACCAAAATGCTGAAACTGCCCATCATCATCATGACCATCATGATCAGAATCATCAAGATATTTCTGTCCAAATCAGTCCCTTCTCATCATCTCTGGGTACTTTCCATCAATACCCATCTCATCATCAAGTTTGTGCCTTGGTTTATAACCCTAGTTCTGATCCTCCCTCATCGCCATCTAGGGTTTCAGCTCAATTACCAGGTAAAGATCAAACTTGCGGTCAAGAGCAAATTACCTTGAATATTCCACCTTCTAGGTCATCCTCTGTATCATCTCCCCCGTCCAGGTCAATCTTGACCTCAAATAGATATTATAATAACTCTGTTGCAAGAAATACTGAAGGTGCAGAGAAGATCTCGAGAATTGTGGAATCTGGGTCATGTAGGGCTAATAAGGGTGGTGACTATGTCACAACTGATTTGTCTGTGAGTTTGAATTTGGTTGTCCGCTGTGCTCGTCCATCTGTGTCAGCTTGTGGCGATGAAGATGAAGCTATAGTTAGTTGCAAGAGAAGAAGAATAATGGAGGAGAAGCAATCATCCAAAGATTCATTACCTTTCTTCCTAAAATCGGAGGGGTTTGAAGTACTTAGCCGCCCCAGCTCCATAGAGGAGTTGGATCTTGAGCTCAGGCTCGGCGACCGGCCTAAGGTAATCAAAGTAGATAAATAGCAGAACCTGATTGATCATCAACTGCTGATATATAGACATGCATATTACATGACCTTCTGTTAATTCGATCATTTCGGTTGGAGTTCCTTTTAAATTTAATTTTGCACCTGTATCCTCATCCCCCCCCCCCCTCTTTTCTCGAGGCCAAGGCCTCTATGCTTAATTTGATTTGATCTCTTGGCTTTCTTGGAGTGCTTTATATATTATGAATTTGTAGGGTGTAACAATGACCATATGGGAGTCATAGAAAGAAAGGAAATGAAAGATTTGCCTTTGTTGATAATCATAATACATTTATGCATCTCAGCTTAATCTTGATTAGTTATATATATACATATATATAGATAGCATTATAATATATTGTTGGTTCTTTGGCAGGATCATTACTAATTAAGCTTATGGAAAAGTTAAAGAAATTGATATCAAGATTTCTATATCTTCCAAAATTGATTCATTCTAGCTTGTTTAGATTTATACTAAATTCTAGAAAATAAATTGAACTCTTTACTTTTATTAGTAAACATTTTGCGTATTAAGATTTAGAGAGTTTTGCGTATTAAGCTTCATGTATGTACTCTTATTCCCAGCTTTATATATCATTTATTGTAACTTTAATTAACGAGGGTAATTAAGCAACAATTATAACTAGGTTTAGTAAATCTGAGACAGATCAGGATATTCTCGAGGCCCTCTTCATTTATCAGCCACATTCTTGTTCAAATGTTGATAGCCAGGAAGACTGGAGTTTAGATTGTAGAATGAGCGAAAATGTTAGGTTGTGAAACTGTAAATCTGAAAACACATATTCAAACAAAAGTTAATTGAATAAGTGGTTAATTATTTGTTCAGATGACTTAGCATGCATACTCGTAATTGCTTCGTTAATCACCACAGAGATAGAGACACAAAGACATAGACTGAAAATTTAGGCAATGAGTTTGTTTAACTAGGAATGCCATATATTTTTAGTTTAGTATGTCAAGTTGTCAGACTGTCGATCAGTCGATCTAAGAACACACATTTCACATTCAAACAAAATTAAGTTCAAAGAAATGGTTATTTGTTCAGATGACTAATTAGCATGCTAGTATTTGCTTCGTTAATCTCCTGAGAAAGAGAGAGGAATTGAAGATTTTGGCAATGAGACTAACTAGGAGCGAACGTTTGTGGGTTTGAAGGGTGAAGGAACTGACGAAGACTTGCATGGAATATCGTGACCGGTGACTCTTTTTCCCATCAGTACCTCACTGACATTCCATCAGATAGAGTCATAGAGACAACTATACTTACCCCTCAAAAAATACTCAGAGTAATGAGATTTTCAAAGCCACATAAAGTCAGAAACTTCCCAACAGCGATTCTCTTTTCTCTTGTATTATTATCATCACCATCTCAGATCTCTTGCTCCCTCCTCCGCTAAAATCCATCTGCTTGTGTTATCTCTCTCACTTTTCCTCCCTCTTCTCAAATCTGTCCAAAATTGCCACCAACTCTATGGAATCAATCTAATTAAGTATTCACAATCGCATTATAATACCAGATTACCAACTTTTTTTAATCACAAAGAGAATATTATCTCCTCACCACCTGCAGTAGGCTGCTATCTAAGCATCTTTTCTTTCGATCTTCTTGTGTATCTATAATTCAGTTACAATACCCATCAGTCACAGAAACCCTAATTATAGATTTTAAATTAAATTATTACCGAACGATTCCCCTATATATAAACCCTAAGCCTCTCTAGCTAGGCACACATATAGCGCTCATTTAACGTGTGGAGTTAATTAATTTGATAGAAGACTAAACATTAGTATAGTACTAATAACCAACTGGACTTTAATGAGTTCACAGGAAAAACTGAGAAAGGCTGGGGAAGGAATTTAAGACATACCCAACAATTATATCCCAGAAAAGGCTATGAATTGAAGATTGAGGATTTTTCGATGTGGGTCTTTGTTTTCTACGTACGATGCATGTGAAAATGAAACAGTATTGAATAAAACAAGGGGGAAGGGTCTGTATATAAATGCAACTAGCTGTAAGGACTAGTTTAGGGAAAGCGAGATTGTTTGCTTCGGCTTTTACGAAGAGCTACATGTATGTAAAAATTGGTGGGGGCTTTGTCGTTATGAAGAGGTATGAGTTGGATAGGTCTGAGAGTGTACAGAGGACTATTAAGAGGCAGTGGAGCACATGGGGAAGCAGATGTCGTTTTGGAACTTCTATTTAAGGGGAGTAATATAGAATTGAGTGAGAGAATGAGATATATTATTCTGATAAGCTTGCGTGGGCTATTATTCTCTCTTTTAGGGAGTAGTTTTTTGCCAAATCCAAGAGGAGTTCAATAGTATTGTTAGTTTTAAAAGAATGAGAATTTTGAAGAATAATTGCTGGGAGAAATTCGGTTAGGTAGGTGTGTTGGGAGTAATTGTTTATAGCTAGTTGTTTTGGCAACTCATGGGTATATACGTTTGTATGGGAAGGAGTTCCAGCTCCTCACGAGATCAGCTAGCCTCCTTCACTTCACGAGCTCACTATTGCTATTCTTGTATCTTTATCAAAATGCCCCTTTTACAACAAGTAAACGCAAATTAAGCTGCATATATATATATATATACACTAATTTAGTCAACAAATAGTAATATTTATGCATGAGCATGTATAATTAACTTACGATCGAGCTTGTTAAACCCTTGGGTTAATTAATTAACTCAAATGCTGAGAAAGGATAAGAAGTTTGGTTAAAATTAGAGTATGTCAGGCTTCAATACCCTCCACTATAACAAAATAAAAATAAAACTTCCAAGCATGTTAATTACATACTAGAATGAAAATAAATGGATTCATTTACATTTTTTTACATACGTGAACGAATAAGTAGTGGGTTTAGAAAAAAAAAACCGATGGCTCTCTTCTCCAAAAACCCTAGCCCCCTTCATGGTTGGGGCTTGCGGCTTCGCTATAGGAAACGTCCAATCCAGCGTCGATTTCTGTCGACGATCAATCGGGTGTTGTCGTCATCTCTTTCGAGACTTGTGCGGTAGATTTCAGAATCAAGGGCGGCTATGGTCGTCGTCAATCTATGGTTTGTGTAGTGGGCAGCCATGCGGTATGTGCTAGATTCAAGGACGACTTTGGTTGCCGTCACGCTTTAGACTCATCCTTTGTGGGCTACTCGACCGTGGTGATCCCGGGATGTGGGTTCGGCAGCGGCAGTCCAATGTGGGGTGTGTTTGAGGTGGGTCAGTGACACGCTCAAGTGGGGATGGTTCGTGAGCGGTTTAGGCCACCAAATTCTCTTTGTTGGTTGGTGTCGTCATTTACCAGGTTTAGGCCACCGGATCTTTGTCTCCGATCGGGTCAATGGCGGTACAAGTTCGGGCCTTCTGTGGGTGCCAGTTTCTCTTGGGCTTGGTGTGAGGCTTTTATGCTTTTCGTTGGGTTCGAGATGAAGTGGGTTCTCATGTTTGGTCTGGAGCTTAGAGAGGGTGGCATGGTGCCCTCTCCTAACACCTAATCCCAGTGGTGTGTCAGCCTACAAAGTTAACAAGTTTCGCATAGTCATTTAGTCGACAAATGTTTAACTTCACCACAATTGAGTGCATTGGAGATTGATGGTTCACTAGTTTGATTAGGTGTTACTTGAGATTTGTTTCTTTTGTAGGCTCGTTTTTGAATAAAGCGAGCGAACATGACATAGTGATCGGTACTTTTAATTTCTAGTAGTTTTGCTGACCCTAACAAATCTGGGATCAGACCTATGAGTTAATTTATGTACCGTTTTTTAGTAATGATATTAAGTATCGTCCTTTCCCCTAAAAAAAAATTAGTGGGTTTAGAGAGCCATAAAATGTTGTTCTAATCATGCTCAAAGTTTTAGGCTTCAAAATTTATTTTTCTCGTTTAAAAGTAAATATTTATTTTCAAATAAATTAGAAACTAAGAGAAAATTGTAAATTTAAAATAGATTAATAATAATATATTTAATGCACTAGAAGCCATTATGAGTTACTTTCTCTCTCTTCAAATTTAGGAGCTCCTAGTAATTTTATTATTCAATTAATAAGCGTGAAAGGAGGCGAGGAGCATGAATGCATGATTGGAGCAACTTTATTAACTTTTTTCTAAATTTTAACTTAGAATCTCATTTAGGGAGTCAATTAGAGATACTCTTACAAACGTAAATGAAAATAAACTCTATATTTTGATTCATTTGATCATGAATAAGAGTGGCACTTTCATTCAATGACTAATCTACCTTGTCTTCCTATCTCCGATTTCGTCTTTGTTATTACTTGCAAATCACACACACACACACACAGCCGGCCATTGGGCAAGGCGGATAAGAATTCTGCCTAGGGCCCCAACTCAACAGGGCCCCCAATTCCCCTTGGCCTAAATTTGAGGGATACATATGAGGCAAACATAGGGAAAAACCTAATAGCTTACTGATTAAAATAAACTTAGGGGCTTGCTGCGTATTCCTGTCAGTTTGTTTTTTGAGAAAGTGTTTGCAATCTACTCTCAACTCTCTTTATTGGTAATTTTATATTTTTATTGCTGTTTGAATTCTGGTCTAATTTATCTATTGAATAAATTAATTTTGATAATGGGATACTTAATCGGAATTTGATTTCAATGTAGTACTGCAGTAGTATCTATTATATTGCTAATTTTCTTTGTCTGATTGTTTGCAATGAAGCAGTAAACCATTGCATTTTTTTTCTCGAGCAATCGAGCCCCAAAATTTTACCTCCTTGAGCCCCCAAATCCTCAGGGCCGGTCCTGCACACACACACATCATGTCAAAAGTATGTTACCAATATCTCAATCTGTTTAGAATGATATTCCGAATCATCTTATTTGAAATGATATTCTAAACGATTGTAATCGTTCATGATTTATTAAAGTACTCTTATTTCAAAAAATACCTCAATTTGTTTAGTATAATAATTTTAATATAGTAATATTTTGTTTTTATACATTAGAGAGGATTGAACTCCTAACCCAATCTAATCCTAAGTTCCTAACTCTGTTCCCCACATTTTTAGTAAGGTAGTTCAAGTATAAGAAAAATAACCACCAAATTAATAACTAATACTAGCTAGTTATAAGTACTTTACTAAACAGATTAATGTATCTGAGATTCTGCAACCTAGAATAGAGAAGCTAGGCAGCAGATGAAGCATTGAATTAAGGTAAGATTAAATTAATGCAGCTGAAGAGAGATTGCATGTGACAAAATATTTCAGTTTGTAGTAGTAATATACTAATATTTTATGTAATTATCAATATGGGCCTGATTGCCTGAACAGTGATTTGCAATTTTCAATTTCCTAGCAAGTTTCAAGAACAGGCCCAATTGTTTTTTGAAACATTATGTACGTAATATTAACACTTGTAAGCCCATTTGCGCCATTCCTCTAAGCAAATTTTCAATTAGCTGAAATTGAGACTTTATGATCTTATACAGTACTTTAACAAGACATGTAGATGATACATGGAAAGAAAGATTACACAGAAGATGAGAAAGAGAAGTCTTTTATAGTGAGTGCATCAATTCTTGTGATATCAAGAATAAAGCCCTTGCATTATATGTTTTCCTCGGTTTTTCTTCCAAGTTTCAATAGCATTTCTCTGTAGTACTAACACAAGTTTCCTTTGCCGCCAAATTTAGGTGGTGAAGTCCATTTCCAACATAATCATGGATTTGCTAAAGCCTGTACTCGTCATTCATGTGTGCCCAATAGTACTAAGATGAGGAGGCTTTGCACTGCTCTGATGAGATTCCAATCGATCATCACTTTCAACTGTAACATGAGTGCGATGATCATTGAATTAAATCCCTATGCCAACTGATTGTAAAAAATTTGCACTACATTTCATTTATAACTCAAATAAATTCTTGTATCAGTAAATACCAAGTAAAAAAACCTTCCCATATTGATACGGTCTTAATTTGTGAACTGGTCAATTGAAAATTAATTGAGACATACTCTCTCTCTCTCTCTCTCTCTCTCTCTCTCTCTCTCTCTCTCTCTCTCTCTCTCTCTCTCTCTCTCTCTCTCTCAAACATGCCAAATTAATTAGTACTACGGCTAGCTCCGATCAAACATCCAATGTAGGAAAAAAATGGATCGCAATCTTCCTTAGTTTGGCATGTATGTTTTCTTAATTTGTTACATTATAATGAATCTAATCCTTGATTAACATATATATTTGAACCACAATCCATTTCACCACTCTTGAGTCTCCGTCTCCATTAGTCTAATTAACCCAAGGACTCAGAACTGGCCCGCCTGTTTTACCTTCTACGGAGGAGTCACACTCTCAAAGCGTTTGCAGTTTCTAATCTGGACCTGTACCACGCTATCACCCCCCTCGCTACCGTTGACGATCTCGCAACATTGTCTCCGTGGTGCCTGCCCATTCAGTCATGCATGTTGGAAACATATTAGGCCCTGATCAATTATATACCTTATTAGCTGCTATTCAAGTTTTCAATTTCTGTATACTTCGTTTATTATTAAATTTACATTTAGATCGATTGAGAATAGAAACCAGTTAAAAGCGAACAATACATATCCGTAAATTGATAAATATATGCTTACCTTGTTCCACAAGTCAGGGTTGAACTTGGACGATGAGACGTTGAAATATTCAACAGCCATGGCAGGAGTGCAATCACAATGCCGACAACCCTTTTGATCCCGCCACCAGGGCAAGTACCTATTATACGTAGACAAGGTCTCATCCCCACCAACGCTCTCAACCCGATCTAATAAATATACCAGCGGACTCTCACATGTATCCAAGCTCAAGGGTCGGGTGTTAAACGTGAAAGGTCCTCCACTCTGACTTCTCCATGTCTCAAACGTCCGGAACGTCGTTTCTAGATTCTTAGCGGTTATTAACGACGGATATAACATCACAGTGTAACCCCATGACACTGAAACAGACCAATTACGCCTCAAATCATAGCAAAAACTATGCTGCAGTGTCCGACCCGGATCCACTTCATACCCACTAATTAGCTTCTTTATAGACCCAATCCGGGTTTGGTTTGGAAATATGGGTAGCACGTCGTCCAGGTGGTGAAGTGAGACTAATGGGGCCACCGGGTGTGCCGCT
Source organism: Rubus idaeus (assembly GCA_030142095.1). NCBI lineage: Eukaryota > Viridiplantae > Streptophyta > Magnoliopsida > Rosales > Rosaceae > Rubus > Rubus idaeus. The sequence continues at coordinate 6,008,043 of CM057970.1, forward strand.
AGCATACCGTACGGAAACCCTCGTATATCCATCTGGTGAAACCCTAGCTCTTTTGTTAACGGCACCCCAATCTCACTCAAACAACCCTGGATCTTTGAATCTGAGCCGTAGAATTCATGATACCGATTAATACACTCGTCCAAAATCCTGACGAGCTCAACCGCTAACGGGTAGCTTATAGCAAAGCCAGCACCACCGTAGGCCGTATTGTACGAGTGTACCATATCTTGTTCCACACTCTCGGAATTCCCGCCAATGTAGTACATCTGATTGTGGTCGTATTTCGCTAACACCATAACTAAGTTGTGAGTGAAAAACACCGTATCATCGTCTCCCATAACGAACCACCTTATATTGTCCAACCCTAACTCGAAGCTCTCCTTTACGATTCTCGCTATGCGAATCGCGGACCGCGAGCCGTACCAGCAGGTGTAATTGAACCGTGACGTGTTCTCAGAGACTTTGTACGGTGGCAAGGTCTCTGTCCACGTCATGTTGGGGAACGGCTTCTGGTCGAACCAAACGAACCCGCGGGTGATGTTAGGCTTCCACCACAGTTCCATGTACTGTTTGCGTTCGTTCCATGAATTCACGGAGCCCCCGATGCCAAAGAGAATGTGGGATATATCTGTCTTTTCCTCATCTTTACTATGGTTGAAGTAATTGGCGTCTATTTTGTGGTGTAGAGAATTGAAAGAAAGGGATTGATTGGATGAAGCAAAGTAGAAGATGAGTGAGACTGAAGCGATGGAGCAACAAAGAGCTAGAGTGATCAGAGGGAAACCATTTGTGGGGAAAACTAGGAAGTTCCACAATATAAAGGGATTTTGAATTGTTTCTGATCTTGTTTTTGTAGAAGACATGATCACTTTATGCATGGAATTTTGAACCAAGTCCCTATCAAAATAATATGCGGAAGATAGAAAATGAAAATGATAAGAAAGAAAGAAAGAAAGAAAGATCGAGGAGGAGAATTTTGAAGTCTTGAGGTTTGTTACATAATAATAGTTATAAAAACAGTTGAAGTCAACCGGCAAAGATAATTAGCCAAAAAGAAAAACCGCAAATACAAGTACATGCACCAATGATATTAAAAATTCCAAACCTTATTAAGTAAGTAATCTACTATAACCGTAAAAAAAGTAATCATAAATTGACCACAATAATGTCTAGCAATGAACCTTTGACAAGTAATTAATGAAAAAGATTAAATCTTGAAGCCAAAGAGGACTTGGAACAATTAACCTTCTACCAGTAGTATAACGTACACCACGTTAACGTTTTTCCTGAGTTTACTATCAATGCAATGGATCAGTCCCGTCCTCCCTTTCCATTGATAATGTCCAGTATTAAGATTATCTAATTTTTAGTTGACTATTAATTATTTGACATAAAATAAGATGCATGTCACACGAATTATAAATAGGTCAAATTATTTAATCCGACTATTACTCGATACACTTGTTCAATTAGTATAAAACAAAAACTTGAAGGATGCATGCATCCAGATCCCGGATACCTCAAAATATTATGTATCAGAAAGCGAGAGACTCCCTTACAACAACCTACTGACAGCTAGATATTCTAACAAACCCTATACTACTGACATCAACACATAGTATCTAAAAGCTGGGATAACAATATGAATCTAGGGCTAATTAAGCATGCATGTTGATGGGCGGTTCCCAACAACAAATTTACCAAATAAAACTTGTCAACGTCTGCTAGCTAGTATCCATAATCCAATTAAGCTATAAACGTACAGAATAACACATTTTAATTAAGGTACGTGCCAACCAGGTAAAAGTAATGGATCATAGCACAATCTCCACTAGTAAATGCTGGTTAACATGTTCATCTTACAGCAAAACAAGTCCTATAAAGTCTTAAAGAACTTCTTTCAAAAAAAGTCTTAAAGAACTGTATCAACAAATTACTGGGAACCTAGCTAGAAGACGACATACAAAGCAGTTGCCTCAAAACAACATAAGAAAACTATGCAGATAATAACAAGTTTATCAAATAAAACTTGTCAACGTCTGCTAGCTAGTAACTAACCTGCATTATACAAATAATATAAAATCAGGGAAATAGTTGATATAACACGATAACATTAAATACCTCTAGGCCAAATGCTAAAGCGCGCTCATGATCAGCCCTTTGTCTTCTTTGGAATGATCAATCGAATAAACGAAAGAGCAAACAACATGCCCCAACATTTACGTGGAGATCGAGTCATACAAATATGTAGATGAAGAGGTGAAACTAACCTGCATTTTGCCAACCAACAAAGAAATTGAGAATTACGTACAATTGGAATATTCAAGCACAAAACCTCCTACAACCAAGAGTTTGATACCATGTTAGATCACTATTCATGGACGGACATTTATTTATTAGGACGGCTGCACACACTAGCTCAAATGTCTTTTTTCCTCAAAAAGAATTTCTCAAAACCCAATAACATACATACCCAAAAGAAACACCTGCTCACACCTTCTTATTCTTGCTATCTTCGTCCCTTTACAACATCACATTTTCTAAGTCAGAATTGATCTTTCTGACAGTAAAAGTTGTGATACTTTTTTACTAATACATACTATATAAGTATATATAGATGTGTACGTTCTTATTTTAGTCAGAAACCTTATGTAGATGATATAAACATTTTCGATCTGGCAGGCAACCGGCCGGCCTAACTGAGTCCACAAAATGTTTATCATGCATCAATAAGCACTGAAATTCATGGAAGTGATATCTAGCTAGTGATGCAAATTAAGGATTATGAGTTTATGACTATTAAGCTTACAAATTTACATATAGCTGGAACCAACCTGAAATCTTAATTATTCTTGGCTCTGATCGCAGCTGAATGTAAACCACAAGCCACTTCTTCTCTATTGCGCTCAGTTTACTTAAGTATGCGATTGGATTGACATAATAGTAAAGAACATTTAGTAAAAAAGAACTTTTAGTCAAATTATATTACTTGCCCCAAATTCAGGAAGAGGGAAGAGATAAGGATATCCTAATATATTCCATCATGAATTTCATAAATATAAGTACAAACCAATATCCAAGTACATCCTTTATCACACAAGAATTGTGCTAAAAACTTTAGAAAAATTACACTAATTAATAAACCAAAAATAAAAAGTCCCAAATATAAGAAAACCAGAAAAAAAAATTACAAAGAATTAATCACAAAGCCAGCGACTAGCTATACCCTATAGCAGCAAGATTTATAAACAACAACAAACCAGAAAAAAATAATATGACTGCTCAATTTATTGTCCAATAATATTGGTAGAAGAGGTGGGTGAAAAAACTTAACCTTGCTCCTCTCCTTGTAAATAATCCCAATCTGCTTGTGTAAATCACTGCAAACTCGATTAAAAGAATTCTCTGGTGCTCAAAGTTGTCTCGGTTGGCTCAGGTCCTAACCGGAGCACCAAGTCCAACTCCTCAACTCCTCCACAACCATTTGTATACCCTGCTAAATTGTCACTTGCTAATACTGGTTCCTCGAGAAACGAAGGAAGCTGAAGCTGTTCTTGAGCATCTTCCGAACTACCAATTTTGCCCTTGTTACCGGCACGAACCACAATTTCATGATCTTCTGATCTAGTACTGAAAGGGTATGAGGACTTTCTGGGGATCATGTTCGTTCCCTTCATTTCCAATTGAGACTGAGTTTTGTCTTCGGAGTTATTAGCACGAGCAGGATCATGATGAGCAGCAAATGATGAGTTTTTCACTTCATCAGATGAGGGTTGGTTTTGATCTTCCGAGTATTGTCTGATTCGGGCTCGATCTCTTCGATGAATGTTCATGTGTCCCCCAAGAGCTTGTGCATTCGAGAAACCTCGCTTGCAGAAGGTGCAGGCGTAGGACTTTGCCTTCTCTGAACCAATGATTTGATCTTCCGAGGTCCATTTAATCTGATCGAATTTTTCGACAGAGTGATTCCTCTCCATGCTTTTAGAATAGAAGGGGAAGAACAGAGAGAGAGAGAAGAGGAGGTCAACTGAGAAAAACAATATTCCCTGGGACTACTACTACTAGAGGAGTTACATGCATGAAGATATAGTATTTTATTTTTGGTCAGAGGAATTTTTGTTTTTATTAGTTTAATTGTGCATGAAAAATTGGAAATGTGACATACTGTTTTTTTTTTGGGGTGTTTCTCTTGTTTTCTTGGCCGGTGGTTTTTGTTTTTTCTGAAATTGATGTTTATTTTGGATTTCAGCAGTATGTGTGTGAGACTGAGTATAGAGGTACGTATATATGTATATTATACGTACGTTTTTTTTCCTGTATGGACCCAAAAAAATTCTGAAAATTATTTGCAACTTTTGGACTTTCCAAAAGGGTAACATATTCTTGCCAAGCGTGGAAAGTTTATCTGTTTATTATTAAAATGAATGAAAACTTGATCTAGCTACTGAAGTGTATCTTGAACATTAAACTCTTTAAGTGGTTAGTGTTTTCAACAAGTTAAACTCTTCACTGGAATCAGGAGCCTGTGTAGAATTTATGTAATTTAATTTATCAGTTTCTGCTTAATTACTGCTGGTCTGCTGCATGTAAAAATTAAAGAACGGCAGAGATTAATAATCAACTTCTCTAGTACAGCGATGTAATTCATTCGGTGCATCTAATTACATGTTACATCAAACATATATCCTCAGTAGTTAATTGTATCCATATGAGGTTATATGTTTATTTAATTGATCTATGTATTTACTTCGATTTCTTGATATATACAGTGTCTTAACTTCGTCAATAGTTGCGTATCCTCAGGCCTCAGCTGCCTTATACAAGCAATTTCTGTACTAAATACATGTACAATAGTAAAGGCTCATCCATTATATATTATACCTTCTTCCACAAATTTGCACTATCCGGCCTCGAGGGCTTGCTTGATGAAAATTTATCGAGCGAATTTTCATCAAAGGTTTACCATGGTTTATATATATATATATATATATATATATATATATATAGTCTCCTTCACATGCGCACGTCCGCATTGAAACTAAAATGCGAACATCTCCATTGCGAGTGCAAACTATTAATCAAAACCGTCTATATTTTAGGTTATCATTCAAGGATCATTTTGATATATAAAAAAAATAAATCGGAAATTATTTAGCCATTTGATTACCATATTCATCGCTTCAACCTTATCTGACGGACTGTATTTGTCTATAAAACTATATAGCGAACAGACAACCAAACAATCTCCGATTCGGCTGATTTTTTGCAAGGATAATTTTTGAAAATAAATCTAAACGATGAACGGTTCTGATGATTGAGTTATGTTGTCAATTGGTCGAGATACATATGTTCGCATTTTAGTTTCAATGCGGACGTGCGCATGTGAAGGAGACTGTATATATATATATATTACATTAATTATGATGTGACATTGATGATCTTAATTAAATTTAGGATCATATAATTAGATAGCTAGCTACTGATAAATTAACTAACCTTGAAGGCTTGAACCAAGATGAAGATATTGAAATTAAACTATATTAAGACTCTTGGATGACCGATGAATGAGTTCAAAATTAATTAGTGGCTTGGTAGTTGACTAGTTGTTCAATAATTATATACATTTGGACATCACCATCCGTTGAGACTTGGGAGCTTACGTGCATATATTATGTGCCTAACAGCTCCGAAACTGGGCTTCGCATGCATGATGCAATGACGATATATATAGTAGTTAGATAATGACACTTCCTTACAGTACGTTCCCGCTGATCGATCACATTCATATTCATATGCTGTGGATAATTTAATTAGTGGGTAATTAATTATTCTCTCTCTCTCTCTCAATTCATAACCAACACAAGTTTAAACAAAGAAAAGTTGACCGCTAGAGCCTAGAGGTAATATTACAGTAGATTAGTCATTCACCACCGTCCATAATCATGCATATATGATTTTTAATATTCTTTTGGTGGAAGATGTTAATTTTATTAAAGTCTAATTGTCAAACCACTCTTTATACTTTGATTATAATTATCAGTTTACACTTCATACTTACAATTGCAAAAATTGACCATTTGAACTTGAAAAAATTGTCAATTTACACATCTTCTGTCAATTATAACATTTTTTCATCCAAATGTTTGTTATATGTCACTTATGTAAGAGGTAATATAGTCATTTCAGCTCTAAAAATAAATAAATATTATTTTTTAAAAATTCATGCAAATTTTTTTTAAATAAAAATGGTCTCCTATGTGAGGAGAAATAATTCATACAAAAAATTAATAAATAATAATTTACGATAAGTTTTTTTTTTATAAAAACATAATTTATGATAAGTTAAGAATATAATTCTAAATATAATCTCTCAAGAGAAAGAAATAAAAGTTTTGAAAGAAAATAAATACCTTTTTTGAAAATATATTTGTATTTTTTTGGCATAGAATATATATTTGTTTTAAAATAAACAATTTTTTAAAAAACTATAATGAACAAAATGACCATATTGTCTCTCACATGAGTGACACATGACTAACATTTGGATGAAAACGTTAAAATTGACGGAGGAGGTGTAAATTGACAATTTTTGCCAAGTTTATGGGATCAATTTCTACAATTGCAAATTCGAGATGCAAACTAACAATTATAGCCAAATTCAGAAGGTATTTTGACAATTATGCATTTTATTAATAAAGTAAAATTAAAGTTAATAACTCACCTCTCAGGAGCACGACAAAAAAAATTATTATTTAAGAAATTTCACATATTCTGTGATAACGAACAAAGATATGAAGGTACAGACCAAATAATAAAAATAATAATTAAAATAAAACTCTGGACCCAGATGTTAGTTGGGTTCCTGCGGGCAACAAATGGTTCATAATGTTCCTGGACTGGGAGGTCTGCCTCCCCCCTGTCCAAATACCTCCGTCCAAAAAAAAAAAGACCAAATAATAAAAATAATAATTAAAATAAAACTCTGGGTCTACTAAAATTGTGACTTTACTCAAAAAAAAAAAAAACAACAGAAGTCCCTAGATTATTAGTTGGGCTTATTTTTTTCCCTTGCTTTAGCTGGTTTGCAGTCCTTCACTTACTTGGGCTTGTTTTTTTTCGTTGTAGAGGGTCATCCACGTCTTTTCCTAAAAGTAAGACCCCATTGGTGGGCCTAATAGTTGTTTCAGCCCAACATTCAAGGTGCCCATAGTAGTATCACCCGGTAACCTTATGGGCCCAAGGGCAACTTGGGTCAAGCCGAACCCGCTTGCCACTAAATTCTAGAGCTACAACCGATTTTATAGTGCACGCCTGAATCCACTGATCAAAGGCCTCTCATATTTTTTTTTTGAGAGGAAAAGGCTCTCATATTTATGAAATGAGTTTCATGTTGGCATGTTGCTGAAAGGTTTCGTTGAAGAAGGTTTTGGGACCCGAGTCCTAATGACAAAAGAACTCAAAAATCCATGAACATCCACTACATTACCCTCTTCACCAGACCAGTCAACCTGAAAGGAGGAAAAGGAAGGAGAGAAAAGGTGTTGATTAATTTGATAGTGTTTTGTATCCACCAAAGTACATATGTACTTGAGTGATCCAACGGCTGATATGTAAATGTGGGAGATCCAACGGTGTACATGCATGCATGAGGTATGTGTGGTTGGATCCAACGGCTCAGAACACTCAAATACATATGTACTTTGGTGGATACAAGAATTTTCGGATTAATTTTAAATAAAATTTAGGCTCAGTTGACTCAATAAACAAAAGAAATAACTTTTGCATTAACTAAGAATGATAAAATTCTTGACCTGTGAAAAGAATTATAAAAGTATGTCTTCTCGTAAAATCTACATAATATAATAAGGAATTTTTTGAGCTGTTTGGCATGGTTGGCGTAAATATTCAAGAGCACGACTTTCGAAATATGATGGAGTTTCTGAAATTCATTCATGATACTAAGAAAATAGACCAAGAGTTAGAAATTCTTTTGGAGTTTTGAGAGTTATCTAATTCAAAATGTTTATTTAAAATGCATTTACGATACTAAGAAAATAGCCCAAAAGTTAGAAATCATTTTGAAGTTTTCAAATTTGTCTAATAATTTAAAAAAATACATATAGATTGAACATACCATTACCGGTAGATAGTACGTCGCCAAAGGTATTTCAAGGCTTTAATTTAATTTTAAATTCAATTTTGGGCTCGATCGGTTAGCATAAGAAACAAAACAATTAACTTTCAGTTTGGCAAAGAAAGGGTCTCAAGGCTTCTGCAAACAAAACAATTAACAATTTATAATTTTGGGCTCCGTTGGGGGGATTCTCTAGTGAAAACCAATATAATGAGGACTTGATGTTGACTTTTCGATTAGACCTACTTTTTTATTACATCTTGACAAATCAACCGTTCAATATTTAGATATTTATGAGTAGATCACTTCTACAAATTTTCAATGAAATCTAAAATCGTTAGGTCATCTATAATTGTGATTTACCATTTATGAATATAAATGGTTCAAATTTGACAGATTTGGTTCGTCCATTTATTTGGTCTAGTTTGGTACCTTAATGATTTCAAATTTTCTTGAAAATTTGTAGAAGTGATTTACTCATGAATATCTTAACATTGAACGATTGATTTCTCGAGATGTAATCGAAAAATAGATATAACAATCATTAATAAAAAAGTCTTCACCAAGTCCTCATTATAGTGGTCCTCACTAGAGAAGCTCCCCTCGGTTGGTGTAAGAAACAAAAGAAATGACTTCCACTTCAGCTAAGAACCTTTTCTCTTGTCTTGTGCAAAGAATTATAAAAGTTCACTCTTCCCATAAATTTTGTGTGCTATAATAAGTAATTTTGGAGTTGTTCAGCATATCTGGTGAAAACTATTCAATAACACATTTTTTTGAAGCAAGATGAAGTTTTTAAAATTCATTGATGACACTAAGGGCCTGTTTGGGATTGCTTCTGAAATGTCTAAAAGCGCTAATTTGGTAAAATCGCTTTTATACAAGGAAACACTTGACAAATGCTTCTCAAAACCACTTCCAAGTGCTTTTAAAACTCACACAAGACATTTTTTTTGTTTCAAATTAGTTAATATTTATAATTATTTCAAAATTATTTTTGGGTATTTTGAAAAGTTATCTCAAACATGCCCTAAGAAGATAGTCGACAAAGAACAGAAAGTGCTTTTGGAATTTTGAAAACGGTCTAATTAAAAAAAAAACATGTACGTAGAATAGACCTTTGCTAACGACTTGTTCTTCACCAAAGGTATTTCAAAGTTTTTTTTTTTTTAATTTTATATTAAATTTGAGCTTGGTTGGCATAAGAAACGTACAAAATAAATTACTTCCGCTTTGGTTGAAAACCTTTGCTCTTGATCAGTGCACAAAATTATAAAAGTCCACTCTTCCTATGAAATTTTGTGCTATAATAAGAAATTTTTGAGCTATTCAGCACGCTTGGCAAAAAATAGTCAGGAGCACAACTTTAGAATCATTATCAAGTTTCTAAAATTTATTCATGATACTAAAAAGATAACCCAAAAGTTAGAAATTGTCTGGAGTTATAAAGTTTTTATATAAATGCTATATGAGAAACATTTGTCGACAACATAGTCGTCGCCAAAGGTGATTCAAGACTATTTTTTAATTTTATATTCAATTTACAATTGATTGGCGTAAGAAACAAAAGATATTATTACTTCCGCTTCGACTAAGAACTATATTTCTTGACTCGTGTAAAGAATTGTAAATTTTACTATTCCCATAAAATCCGTGTCCTATTGAAGAACACGAATACACAATTGAGCTATTTAGTACGGTAGGCGAAAACTATTTCAGGCACAATTTTCGAAGCACGATGTAGTTTCTATAGTTCATTCATGATACTAAAACGATAGCCCAAGAGTTGGAAATCTTTTTGGAGTGTTGAAATTCATGAAAGAAAAAATAGTTCATACCCATAATTTTTATGATGTTAGTTCTACAAATAACTAACAAGTCACAGTTCACCGGCAAGTTAACTTTCAGACATTTCTTCAAACAATATATTCATGATACTCAAACTTATTGTTCATCGATCGATCTAACCTAGCAGTTTCATTTTCTCGTTTTTCCCCCATACTATTCTAACCAAAGTAACACATACACAAAGCCATGAAAAATTTGAGTAGATTAGAAAAGTATGAAGCTCCTTGTTCAAAAAGAAGAAAAGTATGAAACTCGATCTTGTCCAAAAAAAGAAGAAGGAAAGTATGGTCAACCCACCTAATTAAGAAGACGATCGGTCACTACCCTGCACTCACGGAAACGACCAAGGACCATTAGAAAATTATGTTAGGGACCTTACTGGGTTAAATCAATCTGCTTTTTCTGGACAATCATTGAAGTGAAGACAGTGTGTTTTACAAGGTCTATTTTAGCAACTAAAAGAGTCAAGAGAGACTAATTAAAAAGCACGTACCCTCCAGTACGTCAATCGGTCAATGTAAAAAGAAGACGTTAAGGCATCAATGTAGTACCTCTCTCCATGTTCATCTTAAAATATTAGGATTAGTGCAAACTCTTTAGGGATAAACTCCCACTCATCAAAACCATCATCTGTCTCTTTTTAGATTTTCATTTTCAAACTCCTTTTCTTTCTCCCGGAAATTATTTTCATCAGAGAAGATGTTTTCTACTAGGAAAACCATTAATCACGACCCCTTTAGTTTCTTGAAGATTCTAGTTCCTCCGACAATAATCAAAGCCATATATCTTTGCTCCGTGGCTTCAGTTGTCTCTCTCATCCTCTACTTCGCATTGTCAAACCACTCCCACTATTTCACCCAACACCATAACATAGTGGTCCCAACCATCTTCAACCACCGCACAATGACCACCGTCAATAACTCCGACAAGACAAACATTTCTCACATTTTGTTCGGGATCGGAGGCTCGCTGAAGTCGTGGAACAAACGCCGTCACTACATTGACCTATGGTGGAAGCCTAACGTCACCCGCGGGTTTGTCTGGCTGGACCAGAAACCCTCACGCAACATGACGTGGCCAGAGAACGCACCAGCGTACAAAGTCTCGGCTGACACGTCGCAGTTCAAGTACTCCTGCTGGTACGGTTCCCGGTCCGCCATTCGCATAGCGAGAATTGTGAAAGAGAGTTTCGAGTTAGGTTTGGAGAATATAAGGTGGTTTGTTATGGGAGACGATGATACGGTGTTCTTCACTGACAACCTAGTTACGGTGTTAGAGAAATACGACCACAAAGAGATGTACTACATCGGCGGGAATTCAGAGAGTGTGGAGCAAGATGTGCTACACTCGTACACTATGGCCTACGGCGGTGGTGGTTTTGCTATAAGTTACCCATTGGCAGCTGAGCTCGTTAGGGTGTTGGACGGGTGCATTGATCGGTACGATGAATTCTACGGCTCAGATCAAAAGGTCCAGGGATGTTTGAGCGAGATTGGGGTGCCCGTGACAAAGGAGCTAGGGTTTCACCAAATGGATATACGAGGGAGTCCGTATGGTTTGCTAGCGGCACACCCGGTTGCACCACTAGTTTCACTCCACCACTTGGACTACGTGGAGCCAATGTTTCCAAACCTAACCCGGATTGACTCGGTTAAGAAATTGGTGGGTGTGCATAAGATGGATCCGGGTCGGACCTTGCAGCATAGTTTTTGCTATGATTTAAGGCGGAACTGGTCAGTTTCGGTGTCTTGGGGTTACACCGTGCAGTTGTACCCGTCGTTGGTGACAGCTAAGAGGCTAGATACGGCGTTGGAGACGTTTCACACGTGGAAGAGTTGGGGATTGGGTCCTTATACGTTTAATACCCGCTCCGTGAGTCCGGATCCGTGTAAGAGACCGCTTGTCTATTTTTTGGATCGGGTTGAGAGTGTTGATGGGGATGAGACTTTGACTGTGTACAAGAGGTACGTGGAGAAAGGAGAAAAAGATTGTCCCCAACGTGACTACATTCCTGCTTTGGAAGTTCAGTTTTTCAGCGTGTCAGCTTCTAATTTCAACCCTAACTTGTGGAATAAGGTGAGGAACGATTTATACTTTGGTTCATTATTTATGAATTTTGCATTAAAGCATTGACCATACATACCCTGAAAAATCTTGTGCTAGTGCTCAACACGTTGTGATTGAATGGGCAGGCACCGCGAAGACAATGTTGCGAGATCGTCAACGGTGGAGAAGTTAAAAATGTAGCGCAAATCAAGGTTAGAGGCTACAGTCGCTTTGAGAGTGCGACTCCTGTGAAGAAGGTAGAAACATTATGAATTATTCAAGGCGGAATTGTAGTAGGCAGGGGACGAACTTTTTCTCTAAGGCGGGATATATATGGTAGTTGCAGAAGGGAATGCAATGCGAGTTTCATAACAGATGTATTAATTGGTCAATGGGCACTCTCATCTTGTGTATTGGTTCCTGGCCTGCAACCACCATCGCACATGTAAATTAATTAAGGTTTTATGTTTGAGGGCTGGTTCATGTAAATTTGTTGTTACTTTTGGCCTCTAGCCAATTAGGCTTCATTATTCTAAAGAAGAAAGCCAGGCATCCAATTTAAACAGAAATTTTTTCTCTATCAATCTATTGTTTGGATAATCAAGTTTACCACTTTTGAATAGAACAATTATCATTTTAGTAAGGAAAAAGAGGCCTCCATTTGATAGAAATGTTGAAATCCTCCTCCATTTCATAGATCTTTTCTCCACGGACCAAAATGAGGCAATGTAATTTAAGAAATTACAAGGGAAGGAAAAATTGTGAGAGAGATACGGGAGTTTATGAGAGCCTAAGAAGTAAATTTGCTTTGTTTTCTTTTTTACCACAAAGGATTTTTGGCCTTTAATTGCGTCTAATAGGAAAAACGAAAGAAATTTGTTAAAACTTAAATTTGTCATTGAAGTACTAAAAACATCTTTAGCAGACTCTCTATCTCAGCTCCTTAGCTATTTTAGAGAGCATGTTTAGTTTTTTTAACTATTTTAATAGCTGCACCAGCCTCCTAAGTGGTTCTCTATTTTAGCTTTTAGCTATATGGCTCCTAAATATAGAGAGCAAAATGAGGCTCTTTATTATTTTTGTTCATTTAAAACATTCTTTTTTAGTTGTTTTATATTATTATTAAATCCACTTAAACTATTTTTTATTTATTAAAATAATAATTTATATTCAATACTAACTAAAGTAAAGAGCATTGGTGCATACATATTTTCAAACTCGCTAGTTAAAATAACTTTTTAGCTACTTTAGCTAAAATTTTGTTACAAAATGGTTAGCATTGCTAAAGATGCTCTAAGAACCTATGTATTTGTTATGTTTTGAAATTAATAATGCATAATTAAGCTATTTATTAAAATATCTAAAAGAGACTTAAATATATACGGTAATTGGTGAGAAACTCTAGAAACGTTTTCAAGAACCTTTTTTTTTTTTTTGAAATGATGACATCACTTTTCATTTAATGATGTAACTTTCCCTTCAAGATAAACTTTAATTATATTTAACAAAAAAAAAACGAACTCATCCATGAGATCAGGTTAAAAAAAAAATTCTTACGTAGGTACATACTCTTTACAACCTCAATCACAAGAGAGAACGATGACCGCTCATCGAAACCAAAATCTAGTCGTTCGATCTCAAAGGAAATATGCTCAAAATGACGACGTTACCGGCTTCCATGCATATGAATCCGTAATTTAAGTACATATGTAACTAAAACATAAAATCAAGCTGCAAATAATGAAGATAGGATTGATCATGGCAGAGACATAATGAGTATGGCGAGCTCCATACTTTGAGTTCTCTTTTAGTCTCCCACTCTCCATGGAGGTTAAGGCCAAAGAAGGCGGCAATAATGTTATTCCCAATGATATATAGGATGATGAAAATGATATGTGATGGTGTCACGTCCTATCCCCAACCAAATGGGGCAAAAAAATATTTTGGACATTTTAATTTTTCACACAACCAGAAAAGGTTGCTTCTACACATGAGAAGTTTCTCGATTTCTATTGTTGTTTCCAGAATGAATGAATGATTGGTTATTTGGTTTGGTCGCTCGAAGCTAGTTTACGATAACACTCATAAGTGTTTCCAGGCCCGGCCTTGGCTATGGGCGGTGAGGGCGACGGCACGGAGCCCCAAAATTTAAAGGGGCCCAAAAATATTATGTTATAGGTTATATATACATTAATACATAAAAAAAATTATATACCCATACGTAAAAAAAAAAATTTGGTTGTTCCCGAGGTTGGACAAATCTCATTCAGTTGAATTAACTAATTAGCCTATGTATAGTATATTGGTTCCCCTTCAAACTTTTTCCCAAGCTCCCACTCACGTTTTAGTGTTTAAATTTTAAACAATTTTATAAAGTCTTTCAAGTTCCTAGGCTCTGATTGTATAAAGTTAATCAAATAGAAGGCAAAAACATTTTTGCCTGCGGCGCCAAAAAAATTAGCTATTTATCCTTTTGCCCCCCACTACATGTGTCTCCCTATGAGCACAATTTAAATTTTCGCCCGGAGCCTCAGAAACCCCAGGACCGGCACTGAGTGTTTCCAATAGATTTTTCTTTCATTTCTGTGGCTGGTAATTGGTGTAAGAAGCTAAGTACGTATGAAAAGGTTAAACCACTCCAACTCTGGTTGTTTTAGCCGTGGTTAACATCAATATTTATACATGGAAATGTCATGTAGTAATAGGGAAGAAACCCAAATTGACTGTTAAACTATGGGCTTATGAAGTTTGTGTATCATGATCGCACATTAAACATTCAAATAATAACAACAAAGAATTAATCATACGTTACTCGCTTTTTAAATTTAATGTATTCTATTTAAGTAAATTAAATTTATTCATCAAATAATGCGATAATTTAGAATAATTTTGATTAATTGACATTCAAACCATTAACCGATCAAATTTCTTCATCTTAAAAATTACCATATTGTTGCCGTCAAAAGATCACCATATTCTTTGTGGAGAACAGAGAAGCTCAACCCCTAACCTCAAACGAACTGGGTTCCGACTTCCGAGAAGCCTCCATTTTGTTCTTTTCAAGGAAAAACCCAGAAACCTCTATATGTTTCTAAGCAAAACCCATGTAGCCCACAAATCCAAAACCAACGTCCACCTCACCAAGACGCAATCTGCCACGTAGTACCTCCAATCCCAACTCTCTGGCCGTTGGGAATTCGTAAGCCAATTCCCGTGATTTCATTTCACTCACTTTTCTCTCATCATACTTCTATAAAGTCTTCAAATTGCCCTCAGTGTTTTCCCAAGAGACAAATCTCACAAACAGTTCCGATTATTTCAGTTTCACTTCATCGTGATCACAAACGTTTTGGGAATTTGTGCTGCAATCAATCAAATGGCTGCTTCAATCTCAACTACCATCGGAGCTGTTAACAGAGCACCGGTACTGTGGGAATTTCCCGCCCTTTTTGTAACCAACCCAACTTTGGTTTCCTTTGCTTTCATAGATTAAATTCATCAATTTGAAACCTTAATTTATACCCTTTTCTCATTGTTCTCATTTTCTCTTTTTGATTTTTGGGTCCGGTCAACTTGCCAATTTGGCGGAACAAACTTTCTTTCAAGTTTCCTCTTCTGCGTCTCCTTGATTTTTTTTTTCTTTCTGAAAGTTTGAGCTCTGTCATTTTTACTTAAATTTGGTGGTCTATTTGGTATTGGTGCAGTTGAAGTTGAATGGTTCAGGTGCTTCGTCTTCATTTCCGAGCTCTGCTTTCCTAGGCAAGAACTTGAAGAAAGTGAGCTCCATAAATACCCAAAAAATAAGGATTTCATCTGGGAATTTCAAAGTTGCTGCAGAATATGACGAGGAAAAGCAGACCTCAAAAGATAGGTGGGGAGGACTCGCCTTTGACACTTCAGATGATCAGCAGGACATTACCAGAGGAAAGGGAATGGTGGACACCCTGTTCCAAGCTCCTACTGGTAGTGGTACCCATCATGCCATCATGAGCTCATATGATTACATCAGCACTGGTCTTCGCCAGTAAGTACTTGATCAAGTTTTAAGCATATGAAGTATGTCGGTGTTTTGATTTTGATACCATTCAAGTAACTGGGTGCTTCTGAATTTTGTTTCAGGTACAATATGGATAACATTATGGATGGCTTCTACATTGCTCCAGCTTTCATGGACAAGCTTGTTGTGCACATTACTAAGAACTTCTTGAACCTGCCAAATATTAAGGTTTGCTAACTTTAGAGAAATCTTTATCCAAATTTCTTTGGTTGGTTCTACATTTTAGCTAATGGATTGGGTTGCGACTGTGACAGGTTCCTCTTATTTTGGGTATATGGGGAGGCAAAGGTCAAGGAAAGTCATTCCAATGTGAGCTTGTGTTGGCCAAAATGGGAATCAAGTAAGCATATTTTGAGCATTCTTTCTTTCCTCTGCTTCATTGGCTATGAAATTGTTTAACAACAACTTAAATTCAAATAGTTATCACTAAACCCTGTTATAATGACAATGAATACTCAGCCCTATTATGATGAGTGCTGGAGAACTGGAGAGTGGAAATGCCGGGGAGCCAGCGAAATTGATCAGGCAAAGGTATCGCGAGGCGGCAGACATCATCAGCAAGGGCAAAATGTGCTGCCTCTTCATCAATGATTTGGATGCAGGAGCTGGAAGGCTTGGTGGAACTACTCAGTACACTGTCAACAATCAAATGGTGAATGCTACCCTCATGAACATTGCTGACAACCCGACCAATGTCCAACTCCCCGGTATGTACAACAAGCAGGAGAATCCCCGCGTACCTATCATAGTCACCGGTAATGACTTCTCCACATTGTACGCCCCTCTTATCCGTGATGGACGTATGGAGAAATTCTACTGGGCACCTACTCGTGAAGATCGCATTGGTGTGTGCTCAGGAATTTTCAAGACTGATAATGTTCCCACTGATGACATTGTCAAGCTTGTTGACACCTTCCCTGGTCAATCAATTGGTAAGTCGTGCCGCTTTATCTCTATAACATACATAGCATACCAGCCATCGCAAATTAAACCACAAACAAGACATTTTTTTTTTTTTTTTTAAGGGGAGGGGGATTTGGGGCTCCAAAGTTCGAAATTGTGGGGAGGGGGGCTTCGAACCCGGGTTATGAGGGGGGTAGGCACACTGCCTGTCCAACTGGACAAACCCAGTCCTCGACCACAAACAAGACATTGATATCTTTGTGTTTGTGTTTGCGTGTAGACTTCTTTGGTGCCCTCAGGGCAAGAGTTTATGATGATGAAGTGAGGAAGTGGGTTGCAAGTGTTGGAGTAGAAGGTGTTGGGAAGAGGCTTGTCAACTCTAAAGAAGGACCCCCAACTTTCGATCAACCAAAGATGACACTTGAGAAGCTCCTTGAGTATGGAAACATGCTTGTGCAAGAGCAGGAGAATGTGAAGAGAGTCCAACTGTCTGACAAGTACTTGAAAGAGGCAGCTCTTGGAGACGCCAACGACGATGCCATCAAGAGTGGCAATTTCTATGGTTAGGCTCTTGATCCTAATGGCCTTGATGATAGGGTTGCATCTGGCTTCAGGATTGTAGTGGAACAACAAATTGAGGAGAAATTATTAAAGCCTTTTAATAATTGTTTGGATGCAGGCAAAGCGGCCCAACAGATTAACCTTCCTGTCCCTGAAGGCTGTACTGATCCATCTGCTGCAAACTTCGATCCAACAGCCAGGAGCGACGATGGGAGCTGCTTATACCAATTTTAGAGTTGTAATGTAAGAATTTTAGCATATACTAGAATGAATGTTCATGTGCAGCCATTCCATGAGTCAAGTCAGCAGGTACATGTTATTCAGCCCAATTCAACCTTACCTTTCTGTTAAATTTTAAGGTATTGGATTAGACTGTTTCTACAAAATAGTAAGATATATTTCGATCATGTTAATGAAAATTAGTCAAATACCATGGACATATAAAAGTGTGCAACTAAATTCTGCTAGTCCTACTCCAGTGTGTACTAAAAATAGCAACATGAAAAACTCATGAAGAGGTCCATGCTTCAAAGAATCAAAGTTCACATGGTCAAAGAGGTCCTAGGTTCAACCAGAGGACTCCTTCTGAGGCCAATCATTCATTGGTCTTAATATTTTTGTTTTGAGTGGTTTGGACCTATTAGTCTGAACAACTCAGGTCTATTGGGATCAGGATGAATGGCTTGGTCCTATCCTATTAAAATTCAATTCGTCACATCTACGAGATGAACATAAAATGTAGAATAATAGATAAGTGGTGTGACAATTATATATCCGTATGCAAGTATGCAACCTTATCAACTACAGCCAAGATAAAAGAAAAGCAAAATTAAAAACAAAATAATGATTCACCTTATAGCAGTAGAAACTGTCGTAATGTGTGTCCCAATAGAACCAAATGTGCTGTGCCCCTATGCCACAAAACAAAAGCTAAAAAAATTGGGGTCTCAACAATGTAGAGCAAGTGGGTATTCTTTTAATCCCCCATTCATTTCTAGCATCTATGACATGAGAACACGTCATTTGCAGATTCCTTGAAATTAAATATGGAGAAAACTTTATATGCAAGTAGGCGACTAGGTGGTACTAGAAACAATACACACTCCATACTCATCGAGTGTGGGTATAAACAATTAATTGAAATAGATATAATAGTAGTGCAGTGAGTAATTAATGTAAATAATTAAATTTTTTATATTTTTTATATTACATTATTAGATCATAACTACAAATTATTTTATAAATTTTTTTAATATTTAAAGGATGTTTTGCTACATTTTTTCTATTTTGATTAACAATGTGAATTTTCTTAAATATAATATAGATATTTGAAAAAGTGAGGTGGTTTGGACGACTGGACCCTGTGAAATCCCGATGATAGTTTCACTCCTACCTGTGTGGACATAGTCAAATTCGCTAACCCTGTTATATGTGTGTTTTTATGTTCGTATCGTTGTGTGTGATTCTATTGTGCTAAGCTCTATTTGTTATCTTTGATTTCCTTCTAACCGAGTCTCAACAGCCATAAGAACAATATACTCTATAAGTACAAAAACAACATGGTCTATGGATTTAAAGAAAGTTAGTCGCTTATTTGTTGACCGAGTGATTCAATTCTAACCAATTAATCAGTTGGTTCCATTTAATTTCACATATATTTATGTTTCTCTATTTTGTTTCATTTTAATGATTTTATATTATAGGGATCTTGATATTCAAGAGAAAAGAGAATTTTTATTTATATTGTAATTTATACCTAGAGTTAATGGTAGAATCGTAATTCATGAATAAATTGAGGGTAAAACCGTAACTTCCTTATGAATAGAAATGAATAGTGCTAGGCTTTTTAGTATATAGTATAATTGGACATGTTCTTTTTCATAAAGCCAGCATGGAATCATTGTGCCTTTCCATCAAGTCTATTAGACTTTGCAGTTTGCACATAGGAATAGAAGGAACAAAATTACCAAAAAAAGCTCTCATTTAGAATTGGATTATGAAATAAGCTCTTTTTTTTTTATCAAATAATAAGCTCTTATTTAGAAATGGAAATCAATAAAGGTTATACACAAGTTCTGAAGTTCTGAAGTTCATCATCATGGCATGCGCGTGACAAGAAGTGAAGCTATAACTATATCAATTATGCATCATATTCCACAGGATATGTTTCTAGACCTCACATGAGGTTACTGGTTTGTTTAATACCCAAGAATGAAGTTTGGCCATACAAATGATTTAGTGATTAAACTAATAAGCACAGTTTTGTTTCTATAACCTAAAGTTTTGTTCACAAGCCAAGTTACAACCTTAGTTCTTGGCCAAAAAAAGTTGCAACCTTAGCCCAAATTTTTTAAACATAGTGGGATAGTGGGTTTGAACTTTGTAGTCCTTTACCTACAATCAAGTTAGAAAGCATGATGACTGAAGAATTATTTAGTGCTAGCATTGAAGCCTGTTCCCTTGGCATTTACGAAATAAGATTCCTATCAAAGTATCAAGTATCAACTTGGTACTAAACAATTGTCATTGAAGTTTCTTGACATACTAATACTGTCAACTGTTTAGGGTTAAATCAAGGGTTAAATTTGATTTAACCCTTCAACACACCCAATATGCACCTTACGTGCTTACCTAACCTTTCCTTCTGGATTTCATTTTACTTCAACATTGATTGTCCACCAAATTTCAATGGAAAGTGAAAAAGGAGAAGAAAAAAAACAACCAAATTCAATGGAAAGTGAAAGAGGAGGAAAAACCAACCAAATTTCCATGGAAAGTAAAAGAGGAGAAAAAACCAACCAAATTTCCATGGAAAGTGAAAGAGGAGAAAAAAACCAAAACCAATCAGTGAAGTTTACCTGTATGTACTGTGAGGGGTCAAAAGTTAAATGTGCAGCAAAGAAGAACAGGAGTACAAGACATTCACACGCAACGTCACAAAGTATGTCCTATTCGATTGGCTCACCAGATAACATAAGGCCAAGCCTCTCGTTCTCCATGTCTTCATGCCTGATGCCTCCATGCTGATGAGTACCTTGACATCATATTCCTTATACAGAAACTTCCAGTAAACCATAGGCTGCTTTCTGTCACTCTCACTTTTATCTTTCGTATATGATGACTCATGTGCCCAATTAATTAGTGTCCTGTATTGACTACATTCTTCACTGGTCTAACAAGCACACTATCATTCTCAGATTCTCTTTCATATTCAACAAAAACCATCTATGGTACATGGACTTTCCTCATAGGACAGCCCAAAATTCCAATCCCACCAACCTCATTCAACGGAAATTCCTTAGTTGCTGAAACACTGTGGATCCAAATGCTTTGAAGTTTGCACCTGACATGGCAGATCTTCTCAGATTGCTCTGTGCTCTTCTTGTCCTCTCAATACCAGTTTCATCTCAGGTCAGTGAGCTCTTCTTTCCTGGTTTCAAAGATGTAGGTACCAACCTAACCTTGAAAGGAATAGCGGAGATTGAAAAGAATCTGGGCATTCTCAAATTGACCAATGATACCAGTAGATTACTGGGTCATGCTTTTTACACTTCACCAATTCAGTTAAAAAACTCCACAAATGGCAAGGCCTTTTCCTTCTCCACCTCATTTGCTTTCACTATAGTCCCTGAGTACCCAAAGCTCGGCGGCCATGGCTTTGCTTTCACAATAGCACCATCTAAGGATCTCAATTCTCTGCCTAGTCAGTATCTGGGTCTCTTCAATGGCAGTGATATTGGCAACTCCTCCACACACATCTTTGCAATTGAGTTCGATACTGTTCAAGACTTTGAATTTGGAGATATCAATGATAACCATGTCGGGATCGACCTCAACAGCTTAAAATCAAACCTCTCAGCTGATGGAGCCTATTACACAGATGCTTCAACCAAACAAAATATCAATCTCAAGAGTGGGAAAGCAATCCAAGCCTGGGTCGACTATGATTCGGCTCAAAATGTATTAAATGTCACAATTTCACCATTCTCTTCCAAACCCAAAACCCCACTTCTTTCTTTCAATGTAGATCTCTCACCGATTTTCGAAGAATATATGTACGTTGGGTTTTCGGCTTCAACGGGTCTGCTTGCTAGCTCCCACTACATTCTGGGCTGGAGCTTCAAGATTGATGGACAGCCCCAACACCTTGATTTGGCTTCTCTTCCTTCAATTCCAGTACCCAGAAAAAAGCACACAGCTTTGAAAATTGGAGTCTCAGTTTCAGCTATTGCTCTCGCTCTATCTGCAATCTCCGTAACCATATACGTCTTCGTGAAGAAGCTCAAGAACGCCGAGCCAATCGAGTCATGGGAGCTCGAGCTCGGCCCACACAGATACTCCTACCAAGAATTGAAGAAAGCAACAAAAGGGTTCCGAGAAAAAGAGATACTCGGGCAAGGCGGGTTCGGCCAAGTATTCAAAGGAACACTCCCGAAATCGAAAACCCAAGTCGCCGTGAAGCGAATCTCGAACGATTCGAAGCAGGGCCTAAGGGAATTCGTGGCCGAAATCGCAAGCATTGGTCGGCTTCGCCATAGAAACTTGGTTCAACTACTGGGCTGGTGTCGCCGAAAAGGTTACCTTCTTCTTGTTTATGATTATATGGAAAATGGGAGCTTGGACACTTTCTTGTTCGATGAGCCCAAAGCTGTGTTGAATTGGGAGCAGAGGTTTCAGATCATAAAGGGTATTGCTTCCGCGCTTCATTATTTACACGAAGGGTTTGGGCAGGTTGTGATTCACAGAGATGTGAAGGCCAGCAATGTGTTGCTGGATAGTGAATTGAACGGGAGGCTTGGGGATTTTGGTTTGGCGAGGCTACATGAACACGGGTCGAACTCGAATACAACTCGGGTCGTGGGTACGCTCGGGTATTTGGCGCCGGAGTTACCGAGAACGGGGAAGAGCAGTACGGGTTCCGATGTGTACGCATTTGGCGCGCTTTTGCTGGAGGTGGTTTGTGGGCGGAGGCCCATTGAGCCCAAGGCGAAGCCCGAAGAGTTGGTTTTGGTGGACTGGGTTTGGGACAGGTATAAAGAAGGGAATATACTTGATGTGGTGGACCCGAGTCTTGACCGGGTTTATGATGAGAGTGAGGTGGTGATGGTGGTGAAGTTGGGTCTGATGTGCTCGGCCCATGGGCCCAGGTCTCGGCCCAATATGAGGTTGGTGATGAGGTATTTGGATGGGGAAGTAGAGATTCCGGAGGAGGTGAGAGCTCCGAGTGGGTCGCATGTGGCCGGGTTTGATGACTTTGTGAGCTCACTGGCTTCGTCTTCTTCGTTCGATAAGATGAGCTTCTACTCTAATAGAGATATGGATGCTAGTTTTGCTTCCCTTTCTACTTCGCCTCTCCATCTTCTTCAGGGGCAAACTCGGTAGATCGAATCCCCTTCAGATATATATTTTTCTTTTGCGTTTTTGTGTTTGTGATTTCCTTTATGAAATTTTGTTGGTGAAACATTGTTTGAGACCATAACAAAGAAAATCTACATGCATATATTTGCACCCAAGTTCCTAAGGAGTTAGTATATATTTTGGCATTCAACAACTACATAGGTAGTGAGAGTTCGACTGTTGTTAATATGTACATCATTCTTGAGTTCTATATATGACCATTGCATCATTCTTGAGTGCTAAACATGGACTTTCTTCACGAACAAGACCATCTCGAAGTGGCCGCTGCTCGTGTTTTGAATGCGAGAGTGATATACCATGTGCAGGAGTCGACCGGAACATTTCCGGTCGCGGTGTTTGCTAGGATCGATGGAGGATGTTGGTTGTGGTGGCGGTACGTTGGTGTATGCAGGTGTATAGTAAATACTAAATTGGGGGAAATGGCATGGATTTGAAAAAAATAAACAAATTGAGAATGTGTATTAAACATGAAAGATTGAAAAAATGTGTATACAAAAGTTTCTAGGAAGAAATTATCCGACTAGTGTGTGAGCAAAATAGTAATAAGTGTATAATTCTCTTGATCGATCTTTCTATATGAAGTCGTGGTACTTCTTCTTCTTCTAGTCTTATGTATTAATGCACGTATGTATACACTTTTGTGTGTTTATACACGGTATTATTTAATGAAATTATTTAAAATGGGCATATGACAAAGTTGATGAATAAAAATAGTCATATCGCTATGTGAATTGTCCAAACTATCTTTCTTTTACAAAACAGTGTGAAAGTTAACTAAAGATTGCATGCGTATGTTAATTGAAACATTGCAAAACATACGAAAATATATGCATGTATATATTTGTTAACGGGTGAGATCTCATTATGAATACATTGCGAAATTACGCAATATATTTGTGAATGCTAGGTAGGCTAGAGACTGCTGGACATTTTACATGAAAAAATTATCATAAGATTTAGGGCCACAAACATACCGTAATAACTTACCTTAACAAGTTAACATATACAATACACATTGATATTCGAGAAATTGAACAGATGAAAATTTACCAAAGTAGCTACAGAAGAAAACAAAAATTTACTTACAAATTAACATTAGAAACCACATAATCTTGATTAATTTGGATTAGTTCTTTTCGTTTTAGATGATTTCTTTTGTTTGAGAATTGGAATATGATTTGCATGCGATTTACATATAAGTTAGGCTCCTAAACACCACAATAATGCTATTTCGATGACAATTTCGTGTCTATAATCCATGTTTTTTAATAATGTAGAGAATTTGGGCAAGAGATTGATATTGGGTGCAAAATGATGCATTTTAGAGGTTTTTAATGTATTTCAGACAAAAAGATGAAAAATCAACCGATTGACCCAAGTTGCTTGTCATTTACAATTCACTCTTTACAACAATAGATACTCCACTACACTCATCCATTGTGTATAACACACATCCACTATTTCCACTTTTCACCTAATCACAATTTGCTTGATCACCATGTTTGCATAACTATCATAGGGGTTTAGAGACATAGGTTCTTGTGGACACGACAACCCCCAGTTCATAATTTACACCCATTTTTTTGCAGTCGTCAGAGTATGTCTTGGCGTCTTGCTTCCTTATATATTGGTGTTTAATTTGTTTACCGGAATGGAGGGATGTTGCTTGTCCGCACTTCTCCTCTGCTGATCTTCTTTTTTAAGAAACGATAAGGGTATGTCCTCTCATTGTAGTTAGGGATGTCAATTCCGACACGACCCGATAACACAACTCGAAACCCGCACGAAATAAAGCGGGTTGAACCCGCACGATTAAAAAACGGGTTGAACCCGCACGATTAAAAAACGGGTCATTTGCGGGTCAACCCGCCAAAACACGTTTAATAAATGGGTCATTTGCGGGTCAACCCGTCAACACGAAATAAATCCGTGTAACCCGTTTATTAAACATGTTGGGTTGGGTTATATATAACCTGAGTATATGACCAATTAAAAGTAAGTAATTTTAATTATATATTAGGGCTGTAAGCCTTTTTTTACTTTTAGCGTTAGCAGTTTATTTACTTATGTTTTATTTATGAATCATATTCATGTATATTTATATTTTCTTCTTATGATGTGAAGACATCGTGACGGTGAAGTTATGTAATATTACTTTCAAGATTTTTAATGCATTTTTTTAGTTAAATGAGTCACAATGTTAACACATTAAATGGTGTAAATGAGTCATTAAAGTCAACACGACACGACCTAATTATTAAACGGGTTAGGCGGGTTGTTAACGGGTTACCCATTTAATAAATGGGTTGGGTTTGAGTTTATATTTTTGACACGATTATTAAATGGGTTGGGTTTGGGTTTGTCTTTTTGACACGATAAAACCTTTGATACGACCCGAACCCAACACGACACGACCCATTGACACCCCTAATTGTAGTATTGTACTTGTATTTTTTTTTTTAAAATTAATTTAAAACAGCTAACAAGAAATACAGTAGCACCTTAAAAAAATTGAATCACTTTAATCAATCAGTTCTTTACATAATAAAATTCGAATCTGGCATTGCCTTTTACGGATCTCCCAGTTAAGCTTGCTAAATGAGGATTTCCTTTTTAGGATTTTCTTTCTTTGCTCCCTCGTCTTTATTATAATTTCTAATTACTATCACCTTCGATTATAACATTTGACATTTTAACTGTCCACCTATATTACAACGGGATAATAAGTACGTTAGTGGCATGTAGTAAACTAGTAATTGATAACTATCAACGATTTGTTATTTGTTAACTCATAATTTCTATCGTTAATAGCATAATAACAAGGTAATATGCCCTCGATCTAGTTGAGTCTGATGTTCTTCTTTTTATTGATGAGTATGATGGTATCGAGTGTGAGGTTGACTAGGATGTGAGAGCTTTGGCAATTCCTTTTGATTTTGTATCTTTCACCAAGTGCCCTCGAGTTTAAGATCAACGATAATAGTGTTGCTCAAAGGAAAATAAAATTTACACCAAGTTAATTGTGACATTGACTAATTAAGATGTGAGAGCTTTGCAATTGGCTCTTCCTTTTGATTTGTATCTTTTAATCAGTACTGCGAGGTTGTGAATTTCTTGATATTTGAATTGAGTATGAAGGCTTCTCTACCTCTTCTCAAGATTAATTAATGCAATTATTTATCCTTTATTTAAAAAAAAATGGTGTACAATATCTTGTGGATTAGAAATTTGGCTAAAGAAGTTTTTGCGCTTCTTTAATACAAAAGTACAAAATAAATTCAGCTATATCTATACTATTATAATGAGAATACCTATTATTAATCAAAACAGATTTTTTTTTACCAAAACAATCCTCAAGTATTAAAATACCTTGGATAACTTTTATGACATGTTTACTTACTTGGAATGAAAATGTGAATGAATCGGAGTTCATTCCGATGAAGTTCATTCCTAATACATACCTCCTTGGTAATCAAACTCCGGATATTCAGGAATAGATTTTTCTTTTTTAATCATTTTTTTCGTGGGGCCCACAACCATTCCAATTCATGTGCATGCTAGTAAACACAAGAGAACTCGAGAATATAAATCAATTCCTTTATTTCGATACACATTCCAAATAAGTAAACATGTCATTAATTTTTAGGAATCAAATTGTCAAAGGATAAAAATAGAACAGAAAAATAGGAAAAAAAAAGGAAATTAAAGGGGGAAGAACTATTTCATGCACGTTCCAAGGATCCATTAAAAAATGGAAAATTCTAATATACATCACTGCATAGCATGCAGTTTTTTTTTTCAAAATGCAATTGCATTTTTTAAATGCAATTACCGTTTAAAAATGTGAAACTATACATTTCAAAAATGCAATTGTCATTCCAAAAAATACAATTGTCATTCTAAAAATGCAATTGCATTTCAAAATGATCAGGTTTACCTTGTTGAACAACAATTGCATTTTAAAATGCAATTGCATTTAAAAAAAAAGAGTTGCATACTATGCAAGCTCTGTAGATTAGACTTACCCTTAAAAAATAAGTAATTTTAAAAGTCTAATAACTACCCATCACGGTAAATAACAAAATAGCAGGAAAAAATATATAAAAAAGTCTAATAACTATCCATCATCTTCACATTTTGCATAACTTCCCACATTTTTTATCTCAACTTTCGACTACTAAAAGCTTCCCACTACATTTAAAAAAAAACTGGTTTACAGTTTACTGCTAGTATAGTAATGAAAATGAGCTTGATTTATAAACCATATGACTTATTCAAAGAAAACAGCTAGCTAGGTTCTTAGAAACTGGCATGGCTGCTGTATACATAGAATTACAAGTCAATGTCTTGAGGAAATGGAGATCGAAAATGCAATCTTTCCTAGTGACAGAGATGGAAGTGGCAATGCCATGTCATGATTGATAATGCATGAGATTTGAGTAGACATTAATTTGGCTATAATATGTTAACATTTTTCACACATAAATGAGGAGAATTTTTTTTCCGTTAAGATAAATAAGGTCCTTATTAGAGTAAAGTAGGTTCTCGTTTGAATAATTAAATCCTAAAAGTTATAATTGTAATATCTTACAACACATGTTATCACTTAGACAACTTATGTGGTAATTACAAAATTTTTTTTCGTTAAGATAAATAAAGTACTCATTAGAGTAAAGTGGGTTCTCGTTTAAGTAATTAAATTTTAAAAATAGTAATTGTACGTATGGTATGCATTAACATATAGTAGAATTTTCCATTTATATAAAGCAAGAATACAACGGCCGGGGAGGGGGGGGGACCTGAACCCCGAGAGTTAAGGATAACAAACATATTATGTTTAATACAATTCATGAGCCAAGAAGACCCTTCCTCTAACCAAAAGAAGTGTTCACCATTTTGGACAATAAATGTAGTGTAGTGTGAGCAACCACATTACACTCACGCGCTTTATAATAGATTTCAGAAATATTCATTTGAGAGAGAAGATCTTGAATTTCACTAACAATTATACCATCAATAACGAATGAGTACTCTTGCTTGTTGACTAGAGTCACTGCCTCTAAATAATTAGAGGATAGAAAGAACTATCAAGAGTAAACTCTAGGCCTCTTTTAAGCGCAAAGAGTTCAGTAGCCAATACAGAGATATCAACTGCTTGTTGTTTAGAAACTGCACCCATAAGAAGACTTTTACTATTACAAACCACCGCACCAACACCCCGTCTTGCAGACCTATTTACCAGTTTAGTAGCCCCGTCAACATTAAGTTTTTAAACATCAATGCCCTAGGGTGTAGTCCAGTTAAACTAAGAGAGTGGTCTACCCAACACATACTCTAGTTTAAGTCACACTCTCTCCATATTTTTCGAACTTTGGAGCCTCATCCATCCCCCTTCCTTAAAATAAAAATAAAAATTTATAAACATCAATGGGAGGGGGCTGCCAGTTAACATTGATTAGTTCTTTTTTAAGGAATAGCTTGATAAGGAGGGAAATACCCTATAGGTCCAAACAGCGAACACATTTTGCCTACTAATTTTGCTACAGTAAAAATGTGCCCATCAATGACAAAAATATTTCGAAATTCACTGTAGCGGTGACCAAAATTTTTATTGAGGTCAATAAAATCTGGATGAACAGTTGATTTTATTGACCTCAATAAAAATTATTGTTACTAAATTTTTTTATTGATGTCAATAAAAACTGGGTAAACAGTGTATTTTATTGATCTCAATAAAAATTATGGTCACCGTTCATTCTGCTACAGGTATCTACTGTTTAGTGGGCAAAATGTGTCTACTGTTTGGACCTACTATTTGATACCCTTTGAAATTTTTTGGAAGATGACGAATAGGGTATGAACCATGAATGATTTGATTTCTTTCAAACCAAAGAAACCAACAAATTACCACCGGTAACGCCATCTCTTCATTATTCCACTTATTCCAACAATAATCAAACCACTCCATAAAGGATGAGAACAGACCTCTATTCATTAAATGAAAGAAAGCCACTTGCTGCCAAATTTTATGGCTACACTAACAACTCCACAATGCATGAATTGAGGTCCCATTCCCAGAATGACGATGTATACACTCAACTGAAGGTAGCAATGACGTTGATGGAGAATAGAACCAATTGGGATAAACCCCTTTGACAACCTCCAAATTAGGTGATTCATTTTGGGTTCTTTGGTAAATATTCAAAAACTCAAGATTAGTCAATCATAAATTATATTAACTAATATTTAAACTTAAAATATACTAAGAGCAAAATAGTAAAACAACATAAAAAAAAATTGAACAAATCTTGGCCGCATGATTCATAATGGAGGGCTGATTGAAACAAAAAAAAATTAACCAAGGTCGAAAAGCGAAAACGATCTGAGAAGGAGAAGAAAAAAAACCTCAATTGACAAGTTTACCCTCAATTTTAATAGAAAATTGGACGGATGTACTAATGAGGCTAACAAAGACATAGTTCGGGTACCACTATATTCGCTCAAAAAGTTTGGGTACCAAAAAGTGCATTTCATGATAGTTCAGGTACCATTTAAAGATTTTACCCTACAAGATAATTGTAAGAAAAAGAGAACAACATCTTTTCAATCAGTTCTAATGATTTTTAGCCAAATTAACAAAAATATACAAAAAAATTGTTTGGAACACATATAATGTCTAGCATGTAGTAATTGATAACCTAATCAACAATTTGATAACTCATAATTTCCTATTGTTTATAGCGTAACAAGGTAATATTCCCTCTAGAATGTTTGCAAATGGCAAAAGATACAGGATTCAAGGCAGAACAAGTTGAGTCTAATGCGTTGTGGCCAAATACTGTGCTGTAATGCACAGTTGGAGCATTTTATATGCGCTGCAGGAATTAGTCATTGGACCTAAGAAATTTTTGGGATATCTTAACTAACGTAAAAAAACAAACATTGAGTCTAATGCGCAAACCATAATCCTTTATAATACGTACTCACAAGATGAGTATGACGACGTCGAGTGTGAGGTTGACTAGGATGTGAGACTTTTGGACTTTCTTGTTGATTATGATCTTTCACTAAGTGCCCTTGAGTCTAAGACGATAATAGTGTTGCTGATAAGAAAACAAAGTTTACAATAAGTTGTGACATAGACTAAGATGTGAGAGCTTTGGTCTTTCCTGTTGACTTTGTATCTTTCACCAAGGGCCCTCGAGTTTAAGACAATGATAGTGTTGCTCATAGGAAAACAAAATTTACACTAAGTTGTGTTATTGACTCAGATGTGAGAGCTTGCAATTGGCTTTTCCTTATGGTTTTGTATATTTTAATCACTGCCCCTGAGCTTGAAACAGTAATAGTGTCGCTCATAGTATAGCAAAATACACACTAGGTTGTGAATTTCTTGAGATTTGAATTGAGGATGCGGGCTTCAATTTCATCTGTACTCATAGTACTACTAGTACCCATAGCACTAGCAGAAGCCCAAGACCTCAATTTCATCTACAATGGTTTCGCTCACCATATTGGTTTTAATCTTAGTCTAGATGGCATAGCAAAAACCACAGAAAAAGGTCTCTTGAAGCTTACAAACGACACCAAACAGGAAATAGGCCATGCTTTCTACCCTAACCCGGTAACCTTCAAGAACTCGTCAAACGGCACCGCTTTCTCCTTCTCCACTAACTTTGTCTTTGCCATCCGATCACAGTACCCAACACTCAGCGGCCACGGAATCGCCTTTGTCATCTCTCCAAAGAGAGGCCTCCCCGGAGCTCTTTCCAGACAGTTCTTGGGCCTTTTCAACGGGTTCAACAACGGGAATTCGACCAATCATGTTTTTGCTGTGGAGCTCGACACGATTCAGAGCCCGGAGTTCAATGACATCAATGAGAACCATGTTGGTATTGACATCAATGGCTTGGACTCTGTTAACTCTACTACAGCTGGTTATTATAATGGTGGGAGGTTCAAGAACTTGACTCTTATTAGTGGTCAAGAAATGAGAGTTTGGGTTGAATATGATGGTAGCCAAAAGCAAATCAAAGTCACTTTGGCTCCAATTAGTATTCCAATTAAACCCCAAATTCCACTTTTGTCTTTGAAATATGACCTTTCCTCAATTCTCAACAAAACCATGTATGTTGGCTTTTCCTCTTCAACTGGCTCAGTCTTCACGTCCCATTATGTAGTAGGTTGGAGCTTTCGGATCAATGGCCAAGCTCAAGACCTTATAGCTTCCAACCTTCCCAAGTTGCCTAAGATTGGAGGTAAAAAAAGGTCTATGCTTTGGACCTTTGGTGTGCCTCTGATGTCAGTGAGTTTGGTTTTGCTAGTTGTTTCTGGTATGCTTTATGCCATAAGAAGGAAGAGGAAGTTTGCAGAAGTGCTTGAAGATTGGGAGCTTGAGTATGGTCCTCAAAGGTTTAAGTACAAAGAATTGTATATAGCCACAAATGGGTTTGAGGACAAAAAGCTTTTGGGAGTTGGGGGATTTGGTAAAGTCTATAAAGGTATATTACCCTCCTCTAAGATTGAGATTGCAGTGAAGAGGATCTCACATGAATCGAGACAGGGGATGAAGGAATTTGTAGCAGAAATTGTTAGTATTGGCCGGCTTCGTCACCGAAATTTAGTACAACTTTTGGGTTATTGCAGGTATGGACTTGAAGTTTACTTTCCAAATTTCTCTTTGATATTTTACTGTAGTATATGTGACTCAATTTTTTCAAATAAAGTCTCTTGATACATATTGTTAACTTATTCTTTATAAGATAAGGCTTTGAGAGCACAACAATTATCTAAGATGTTATCATATTCTTGTGTGCATGAGGTTCTAAGTTCAAATTTCTCATATAACCAAATTATATATGTTTTGATATGTCTATCTCTTTATGTGCAACTTAGGGTAGGACGTGAAAATGTATTAATTTGATCTACATTGTTAGCTTATTCCTTGACAACTTAAAACTTTTAGGTCACAAAAAAGACTTATTTAACATTGATGTTTAACATTCAAATATTTCCTTCCTCTCCACGTGTAAGTTGGCATGGGCCGCACGTGAGAAAGTATTAAGTTGATATAGCTAATTTTTAATAGATTAAACGTGTGGAACACAATTGAGTGTGTACAAATGTTTGATATTTGATGCCATGATTGTAGGCGAAAAGGGGAGCTACTTTTGGTCTATGACTACATGCCTAATGGAAGTTTGGACAAATACCTCTATGATCAACCAGAGGTGACTCTCAATTGGAGCCAGAGGTTTAGAGTCATCAGAGGTGTGGCTTCAGGATTGTTTTATCTCCATGAAGAATGGGAACAAGTTGTGATTCACAGAGATGTGAAGGCCAGCAATGTGTTACTAGATGGAGAGTTGAATGGGAGACTAGGAGATTTTGGGCTTGCAAGATTATATGACCATGGCACAGATCCTCAAACTACTCATATAGTTGGAACACTAGGGTACCTAGCCCCAGAGCATACAAGAACAGGTCGGGCCACCATGAGCACCGACGTGTTTGCTTTTGGGGCATTTTTGCTCGAAGTTGCTTGCGGAAAAAGGCCAATTGCGACACAAGGTCCAGAAAACGTGATTTTGGTTGATTGGGTTTTTACTTGTTGGAGTAGAAGTAACATCCTTGACGCAAGAGATCAAAACTTGGGTACGGATTTTGTAGCAGAGGAAGTGGAGTTAGTGTTGAAGCTTGGGCTTTTGTGCTCTCATTCTGAGCCTGCGGCGAGGCCAAGCATGAGACAAGTCGTTCAGTTCTTGGCAGGTGATGTTGCTTTGCCGGAGGTGTCACTTCTCGCTTCTTCTAGTGGCTTAACGTCTGCGCACCATGAAGGTTTTGATGACTATTTAATGTCGTATCGGTCTTCTTTGGGCAAGGGGTCCTCGCAATCATCGTATGTTCCAGAGTCAACACTACTTTCTGGTGGTCGTTGATTCCAAGTAATTGTGAGATATTCTTTCACAAACACTACGGTTATTAGTTTATTACTACCATATTTGAATGTTAACTCTAGTTATTAAGTTGTAAACTTTTATGTAATACCAAAATCTAAATGAACTGCTTATCACTATTATTCACGTTTATATACTGATCCATTTTTTTTCTTTTGGTAATTGGTATGATGTATAGAGCAATTTTGTAACTTACTCTTCTTTTTTTTTTGGCTAATTACACTTTGCACATCCAAAATTCCCACATATAATGTGATTTCCACA
Source organism: Rubus idaeus (assembly GCA_030142095.1). Lineage (NCBI taxonomy): Eukaryota > Viridiplantae > Streptophyta > Magnoliopsida > Rosales > Rosaceae > Rubus > Rubus idaeus. Next base: position 6,041,230 of record CM057970.1, read on the forward strand.
TTCTCTCCGGTTCAGTTAGTTTAAAGTTCATCACCAAAGAGGTAGCCGTATACTCTTTGTGCATACCAAAATGCCTCTCTAATTTGTTAACGGGTGAAATCTAACTATGAATACGTTACGAAATTACGCAATATCTTCGTGAATGGTATGTAGGTACGTTGGACATTTTAATTGCGTGACAAAATGGTCATAAGATTTAGGGCCAAAAACATACCCTAATAACTTACCTTAACAAGTTAACATATACAATACACACTAATATTCAATAAATTGAATAGAGAAAATTTTACCAAAGTAGCTACAGAAGAAAACAAAAATTAACTTAGGCCCCGTTTGACATTGAGTTCTCGGGCTAATTTCTGCTTTTTTTTTAACAATTTTGGGTTCTCAATTGGTTTGGTAAATATTTTAATATAGCGTTTTTTGACCAATTGCGGCCGGAGACCGCAAAAATAAAAAACAGGTGCTAGCTAGTATGCTTTTTCCTATCTACGTTCACGGAACGCATAGCGGAGAAACGGTACATTTAATGAAATTTTCAATATTCCTGAAATATCCTGATTAGATATCCAAAATGACGCATCATATCCCTTTCTAATCTTTTTGGTATATCATCTAGCTCCGTCTTTCTTCTCCTCTGATTCTTTCCCCTGCACTCCTCTAGTCCTCTCTCCATGTATTATTCGCTTCTTTTTTCACTGTGTAGGCACTAAGACTTTCATGGGATATGTATGTCTAATCTAATCAAGGGTTAATTGCGAGTCAATTTTTTTTTTCCTTTCTTCCCCTCTTTTTTCAAGTTCTAATTTCTTATAATTTAATTTAGGGTTTATTTATCTTCAGTTTATTAATTGTTTCTTCAATCTACTTCACCAACATCATCGGACAATCATTACCTATTTTCTTAATTTTTTTGGCCTAATTTCTATGATCTTTGTTTTTTTTTTTTCATTTTTACACTTGGGTGTTGGAAACAAGAGCCAATTACTCATAAGGCCATTTTTGGTGGCCTTATGCTTCAAAAAGCCACCAAACTTTTTTTACTCAAATAAGGCCACCAATATTTATAAAAATGCCACCGCATCAATATTTATAAAAATACAACCGCATTTTTTTTGCTATTATTTACAAAAATGCCACTGCATACGGAAACAACAATAAATCTACTGTCCAACGACAATAAAACTACTGTCCAACGACAATAAAGCTATTGTCAAAGCACACTACTGTCAAAGAACACTAAAGCTACTGTCCAAAAACAATAAAGCTACTGTCCAACGACAATAAAGCTACTATCCAACGACAATAAAGCTACTGTCAAAGAACAATAAAGCTACTGTCCAACGACAAAAAAGCTATTGTCCAAAAACAATAAAACGCCAGTGGCATGAATCGTAATTTTGAAAAAAATTAATGTCAGATACAAATGGTTAAAGCTACTGAGTGGCCTTATTTGGGAAATAAAGCTACTGTGACCTTTTGAAGAATAAGACCACCCAAAGTGGCCTTATGAGTAATTTGTTATGGAAACAATCGTTGGATGTTCATATTGATTGTTGTACTTGTAATTCGGTTTTCAGTATGGATATTCATTTTTGGGTGAAGAAGCATTTGATTTTCAATATAACTAACACTTTGAATATTTTCTAGGTGTCCTTCTCTCTTCTTTAGCACCGATCGATTCGCCAAACTTTGGAAACCCAAAACTCAGACTGAAGTTTGCATTGATATCTTTTGAAGCTAGTTTGCCAAAAGCTTAAAGCCAAATTCGCGAGGACTGGTTTTTTATAAACCACAAATTTGTATCTGCTCCGATTATGATTTTGGATTATAAAGCATAATTTTTTTTGTTTATGTATTAAATAAAAGAGTATGTTCCTATTCATCTGGCAATCTTTTACAGCAACTTTGCAAGATATATAATGAATTCTTAACAGTTTATCTGAGAACTAAGGTTTTTATGTAATGGAGCTATGTTTTTACATTGTCATCTATGATGTGCTTACTACTTACCAATGAGTAAAAATTACTTGTAGCACTGTGCCTAGTTTTTAACATAGTCATGGCATTTATATAGAAGAATTTGCCAAATAGGTTAAAACTATTTTTTATGGTGTCATCAAGTTTAAAAATTAATTTACCGAACATTAAGTTTTTTAATCGCTGATTATTTTCACAACTGAGTTTTTTTTACAGCTGAGTATTGTCACAGCAATATCAAACTAAACTTTACAAAAATAAGAAACCACATAATCTTATTTAATTTGAATGATTTCTTTTGTTTGAGAATTGCAGTACGTTTTCCTCCTTTGTCTATTGGTGTTTAATTTATTTACCTGAATGGAGGGATGTTGCTTCTTGCTTGTCCGCACTTCTCCTTTGTTGGTCTTTTTCTTTAAGAAGAGATAAGGGTATGTCCTCTCATTGTACTCGTATATTTTGTTTTCAAACAATAAATTTTACTTGCTTTGTCGTGGTTAAAAAAACACACATGCATGGACAAAATTAATATGTAGTAATTGATGACTAATCAACAATTTGATAATTCATAATTTCTATCGTTTATAGCTTAACAACAAGGTAATATGCCCTCGATCTAGAGAAGGTTTGCAAATGACGAAAGATGCGGGTTTTGTGTATCGAGTGTGAGGTTGACTAGGATGTGATAGCTTTGGCCATTTCTTTTGATTTTGTATCTTTCACTAATTAAGTGCCGCCCTCTAGTTTAAGACGACAATAGTGTTGCTCAAAGAAAAATAAAAAATAAAATATCCAATAAATCCTAATTTTCACCTTGTATTTCCCATTAATTTTGGAGATTTTTAATTTTTTTCCAACAAGCCTGGTTTGAACCTGTTTTACTCCCATTAAGGACAAAAATATTAAATGGTGATTTTTTGTGACATTTTTGTCCTTGGCGTCTGGGCTTTGAGATCGTGATAGTGCGGCGGTGGTTATGAACTTTGACTGCTCGATCCGGAGCCATCCATCTACTCCTTGAGGTGAGACTGGTGGTGTTAATTGGGTTCATGGTGAAGAGGGCTACAAACCCTAGTAAGGATTTCCCCCTAACTCGGCCGAAAACGCTACCGGCAAGGAAGAACAATTCCGCGCGAAAATGAGTTTTTTCTCTCCTAGATTTCTCCTCCTACACTAAAAATCGATGCAAGAAATTAGTATAGGATTGAAGGGCTTGAAGAGATGAAGATTTTGGGACAAGTTTCAAGCCTTGAGGTGGCCGGATTGAGGAGAAATCGGCCGGCAAAGCCGGCTGCTACAGTGACAGGAAGAGAGAGAGTGACATGCGCGGGTTTGAGAGGAGAGAGAGAGAGCAATTCCCGAAAATGAAAACTTACGAATTTAAAATTTTATTTACCTCAATAAAAACTTTTATTGACCTCAATAAAAAAAATTATTGACGACAATAAAATACACAAAAGTGATGCTCTTTTGTTCTTTCTCTCCTACCACAAAAAGTATTGATTATTGATTGAGGTTAATAAAATCTGTCAGTGGCAGTTTTATAATTTTTGTAAAATATATAGGACGGAAGCGTAAATTGGTTAATTAATGGACCGGGTGAGCACTGTATTTTTGCATTGTCTTTGATGGTAAATATTTGTCTAAATTTGGATCTTATGGTACTGGACCCAAAACAAAATCTACGCTAAGTTGTGACATTAACTAATTAAGATATGAGAGCTTTGCAATTGGCTCTTTCTTTTGATTTTGTATCTTTTAAGTTTTAATCAGCACAGTGAGATTGTGAATTTCTTGATATTTGAATTTTGGATGAGGGCTTCTCTAGCTCTTCTCAAGATTAATTAATGCAATTATTTGTCTTTTTTTTTTAAATGCTAATACCAAAGTAATAGGATTCTTTATGTTTTACTTTTACTAATTCATAAATCACATAAACAAAACCTGATGAAGCAGTAAAGTTTCATCATATTTCACTTGTTCTGTAATTAACAAGTTGTTGTACTTAAGGTAAACTAATGATAAAGTCCAAAATTAATCTTGCAAATTAAAAGTTTCATATATATATATATATAATTTCTTTTGGTATTGATATTTTTGTGATCTCCTGCTTTAACATAGATATATGTTTACTACTTTGATTGCAGGCGAAATGGAGAGCTACTTTTGGTGTATGACTACACCCAACCGGAGGTGAGTCTCAAATGGAGTCAAAGGTTTAGAGTCATCAAAGGTGTCACTTCAGGATTGTTATATCTTTATGAATAATGGGAATGTAGTGATTCACAGAGATGTGAAGGCCAGCAATGTGCTACTAGACGGTGAATTTAATGGAAGACTTAGAGATTTTGGACTTGTAAGATTATCTGGCCATGGAACATACCCTCAAAACTACTCAGGTAGCTGGAACACTTGGGTATTTAGCCCCCGAGCATGCAAGAACTGGTCGTGTCACCACGAGCACTGACGTGTTTGCTTTTGGGGCATTTTTGCTCAATAATATGTGATAAGCAGTACAATTGGATTTCGGTATTACATAAAAGTTTACAAGTGTCTATCTAGAGGTAACATTCAAAGCTGGTAGCTAGTATGGCTGTATTTTGAATCCAAGTTTGTGAGAAAATATCTCACAATTCCTTGGAATCAACGACCACCTGAAAGGAGTGCCGACTCTGCAACATATGATGATTGCGAGAACCCCTTGCTCAAAGAAGACTGATACGACATTGCATAGTCATCAAAACCTTCATGGTGCGCAAACGTTAAGCCACTAGAAGAAAGCCCAAGAAGTGACAACTCCGGCAAACTAACATCACCCGCCAAGTACTGAACGACTTGTTGCATACTTGGCCTCGCCGCAGGCTCAGAATGGGAGCATAAAAGCCCAAGTTTCAACACCAACTCCATTTCCTCGGCTACAAAATCCGTACCCAAGTTTTGATCTCTTGCCTCAAGGATGTTGCCTCTACTCCAACAAGAAAAAACCCAATCAACCAAAATCACGTCTTCTGGACCTTGTGTCTCAATGGGCCTTTTTCCACAAGCAACTTCGAGCAAAAATGCCCCGAAAGCAAACACATCGGTGCTCATGGTGGCCCGACCTGTTCTTGTATGCTCCGGGGCTAGGTACCCGAGTGTTCCGACTATATGAGTAGTTTGAGGATCTGTGCCATGATCATATAATTTTGCAAGCCCAAAATCCCCTAGTTTCCCATTCAACTCTCCATCTAGTAACACATTGCTGGCCTTCACATCTCTATGAATCACAACTTGTTCCCATTCTCCATGGAGATAAAACAGCCCCGAAGCCACACCTCTGATGACTCTAAATCTCTGGCTCCAATTGAGTGTCACCTCTGGTTGATTATAGAGGTATTTATCCAAGCTTCCGTTAGGCATGTAGTCATAGACCAAAAGTAGCTCCCCTTTGCGCCTGCAATTAAGACATTAAATATCAAATATTTGTACACATTCAAGTGTTTAATCCATCAAGAAATAAGCTAATAATTATATGAAGTTAATATTTTCTTACGTGCAGCCCCAATTTGTATGTGAACAGGAAGAAATATTTGAATGTTAAACATCAATGTTAAAAGAAATATTTATTATGTCCTAAAAGTTTAAACTATCAAGGAATGAACTGACAATGTATTGATTAAAACATTTTCACGTGTTGCCTCAACTTGCACGTAGAGCGACATACATATGAAAACATATATAATTTAGTCATACGAAAAATTTGAACTTAAGACTTCATGCAAACAAGGCTACGATAACATGTTACACAATTATGCATTATGCTCCAAATGTTTTTTTCAACACACACACACACAATTCCACCCACCTTGGTTACTTAGGGTTGTCGAAACTATGATATTTTTTTTTGCACAACCTTGATGTCAAACCACTACATCAACCTTAATCTATTAGAGAATAAGTCAACAATATGTAAGAGAGTTTATATGAAAAAATTGAGTAAAATATAAAAGAAGAGAAATTTGGACAGAATATTATTTAAATTTGAAGTCCATACCTGCAATAACCCAAGAGATGTACTAAATTCCGGTGACGAAGCCGGCCAATACTAACAATTTCTGCTACAAATTCCTTCATCCCCTGTCTTGATTCATGTGAGACCCTCTTCACTGCAATCTCAATCTTAGAGGAGGGTAATACACCTCTATACACTTTTCCAAATCCCCCAACTCCCAAAAGCTCCTTGTCCTTGAACCCTTTTGTGGCTATATACAATTCTTTGTACTTAAACCTTTGAGGGCCATATTCAAGCTCCCAATCTTCAAGCACTTCTGCAAACTTCCTCTTCCTTCTTATGACATAAAACACACCAGAAACAACTAGCAGAACCAAACTCACTGACATTAGAGGCAAACCAAAGGTCAAAAGCATAGACTTATTTTCACCTTCAATCTTAGGCAACTTGGGAAGTTTGGAAATTATAAGGTCTTGAGCTTGGCCATTGATCCTAAAGCTCCAACCCACTAAATAATGAAATGTGGGGACTGAGCCAGTTGAAGAGGAAAAGCCAACATACATTGTTTTGTTAAGAATTGGGGAAAGGTCATAATTCAAAGACAAAAGAGGAGTTTGCGGTTTAATTGTAACACCAATTGGAGCCAAAGTGACTTTGATTTGCTTCTGGATACCATCATATTCAACCCAAACTCTCATTTCTTGACCACTGATAAGTGTCAAGTTCTTGAACGACTCACCAATATAATAACCCGTTGTAGTAGAGTTTACAGAGTCCAAGCTATTGATGTCAATGCCAACATGGTTGTCATTGATGTCATTGAACTCCGGGCTCTGAATCGTATCGAGCTCGACAGCAAAAACATGATTGGTTATATTTCCATTGTTGGACTCATTGAAAAGGCCCAAGTGATGGCTCGAAAGAGCTCCAGGGAGGCCTCTCGTCGGAGAGATGACAAAGGCGAATCCGTGGCCGCTGAGAGTTTGGTACTGTGATCGGATGGCAAAGATAAAGTTAGTGGAGAAGGAGAAAACGGTGCCATTTGGCGAGTTCTTGAAGGTTACCGGGTTTGGGTAGAAAGCATGGCCTGTTTGCTGTGTGGTGTCGTTTGTAAGCTTCAAGAGACTTTTTTCTGTGGTTTCTGCTATGCCATCTAGACTAAGATTAAAACCAGTATGGGGTTCGAAACCATTGTAGATGAAATTGAGGTCTTGGGCTTCTGCTAGTGCTAGGCGTACTAGTACTACTAAGATTACAGAGAGCTTGGGAAACATGGTTAGGCCTATGAAGGTTCTGAACCTCCATTTTCGAATAAAAATATATGCGTCTAAGTCGTGGGACTCGTGGCCTCGTGGGCTGTACCCGCCAAAAAACAAAATAAAGAAAATCAAGGCAGCCGACATTCGAGAAGTGTATATTGGATTATTGGGGGAATCGTTAATTACAGGATCCGGATTCTAATTACAGTTTGGACCGTCGTTATAGAAGTCGTTTTTATGGAGAAGGGGACTGTGATATGTAGACTGTTTATCCAGTGCAACTGGTTCGGCTCCTCTAATCTGAGTGTTTGATTGGTCCATGGCTCCATGCCCCTCCGAAAAGAATCTAATTGTCACAATCATTTCCATATACAGCTCTTCTGTCAACGCCTCAATATCACGTGATTGGCTTGTTTTTTTCTTCCAAGTAGATTGTAACTAAACAAGACATGTTTTTTTGAGAAGAAGCATAACGTTAATAATGGCAGATCACTGACGTATACATCTAGGGGAATAGAAAACCGAATCTCGAGTATATTTATAAAAAATTTACAAAATTTGTTAAAAAAGAACATCCTCAATAATAGAGGGTGTCTCTTCAATCCAGTAGTCATCTAAATAAGAATGACTAGCAAGGTTGTGCCAAATGGTGGGCAACACCATTTGTTTCAAGATAAAAATGTCGAAAATAAAATGAAGGAATAGAAGACATGTAATCCTTACAATCTTCCACAATTTGACGAACCTATGAGTAATCCAAGCTAAGAGACGACAATGAAGATACCAAAGTCACACAATCACTCTCGAGTTCAATATCAGACCACCCATGGTGGATGGCAATTAACAGCCCAGCTCTACAAGCCTCAGCCTCCACTTCCGTTAAGGGGTGGGGGAAGCAATGTAAATCTTAATTTCAAAAGATAATAAATTGTAAATAGCTAAGTGAGAATCGTTTTGTCCCACATTCGCTCCTCTTTATTTTTTTTTAAAATTGATTCCTCTTAAGTATATAGATATGCAATATGAAATTGGAAAATCTCGCTGGTAATGTTAGGTGTTACTACCACTTTTTATATGTCTCAGTATCCACATACCATCTCGGACAAAAACTGGCACTCATTAATTGTTCAATAAACCATCAACAATTCTGTTAGTTGTTGACGTTGCACGTGAATGAAGGACTATGTTAGACTTGTGCGACGAGGTAAATGAAGGGTACATGAAGCATTTACATGAATGATAAACAATTTTTCAATGTATTACTCGTGGTGGGATGATGTTCCTCACTTTTGTACTCGTGATCATTTGGGTCATCTAAACTTTCAATTTGCTTGACGCTTGATGTTTTTTCCTGCTTTAGATATGTCCTTGTTTCATGGGGTAATATATTTGCCCCCCCCCCCCTTCTTGTATTCTCTTTTCTTTTTAATAAATTTTTATTTTGCCAAAAAAAAAACAATTTTTCAATGTATTTCTTTGTTCCCACATGGTTGAGAAATTTTCAATATAGTGTAAATGATACGATAGTAAATTGACCCTTTTGTCATACCAAAATAAAAGAATTTGTTACCTGTTTCGCACTCCATGCATTATGTGTTTCACATAACATGTCCGTCCCTTCTTTTTCTTTTTGAAAAATATCTAATCTCATCCTCGATGTCATGAAATATACCTTATTGCCGTAGTAGGATGTGGTTAGGCCAAGATGTAAATGAATGAAGGAAACTTTTTTAACCGAATAGAATGTACGTGGAAATCACATTATATGTGGGAATTTTGGATGTGCAAGGTGTAATTAGCCAAAAAGAAAACAAATTACAAAATTGCTCTATACATCATACAAAATTGCTCTATACATCAAAAGAAAAAAAAAATACGGATTAGTATATAAACGTTAATATATAATAGTGCTAAGCAGTACATTTGGATTTTGGTATTAAATAAAAGTTTACGAGTTAATAAAAAGAGGTAACATTCAACGCTGGTAGTATGGCTGTATTTTGAATCCAAGTTTGTGAGAGAATATCTCACAATCGTTTCGAATCTGCAACATATGATGATTGCGAGAATGCCTTGCCCAAAGAAGACTGATACGACATTGCATAGTAATCAAAACCTTCATGGTGCGCAAACGTTAAGCCACTAGAAGAATGCCCGAGAAGTGACATCTCCGGCAAAGCAACATCACACGCCAAGTACCGAACGACTTGTCGCATGCTTGGCCTCGTTGTAGGCCCAAATGAGAGTACAAAAGTCCAAGCTTCAACACCAACTCCACTTCCTTGGCTACAAAATCTGTACCCAAGTTTTGATCTCTTGCCTCAAGGATGTTCCTTCTACTCCAACAAGAAAAAACCCAATCAACCAAAATTACGTCTTCTGGCCCTTGTGTCTCAATGGGCCTTTTTCCTCAAGCAACTTCGAGCAAAAATGCCCCAAAAGCAAACACGTCGGTGCTCATGGTGGCCTGCCCTGTTCTTGTATGCTCCGGAGCTAGGTACCCTAGTTTTTCGACTATATGAGTTGTTTGAGGGTATGTACCATGGTCATATAATCTTGCAAGCCCAAATCTCCTAGTCTCCCATTCAACTCTCCATCTAGTAACACATTGCTGGCCTTCACATCTCTGTGAATCACAACTTGTTCTCATTCTTCATGGAGATAAAACAACCCTGAAGCCACACCTCTGATGACTCTAAACCTTTGGGTCCAATTGAGTGTCACCTCTGGTTGATCATAGAGGTATTTGTCCAATCTTCTATTAGGCATGTAGTCATAGACCAAAAGTAGCTCCCCTTTTCACTTGCAATCATGGCATCAAATATCAAATATTTGTACACACTCAATTGTGTTCCAAATGCTTAATCTATTAAAATTAGCTAACATTGCATATCAACTTAATACTTTCTTACGTGCGGCCCCAACTTGGGCGTGGAGAGGAAGGAAATATTTGAATGTTAAACATAATGTTAAAGAACATATTTGTTGTGTCATAATTAAAAGTTTAAGATATGTCAAGGAAGAGTTAATAATGTATATCAATTTAGTACTTTTTCACGTGCTGCTTTAATTTGCACATGAAGAGACAAACATATCAAAATATAAATAATTAATTTGTTATACGAGAAATTTGAACATAGGACCTCATGCAAACAAGGCTATGATAACATTTAGGACCACTAATATTCATATTGGTGTTGAATTAATGAGGGTTTCCTACTTGAGAACGATCAAACCATCCAAATGCTTCAAACTTTGTTTTTCTTTAATTATGTGTCCCTTTCTTTGCTCTCTCGTTTTCATTATAATTTAATTAATTATAATCACTATGCACCTTCGATTATAACATTTGATATTTTAACTCCACCTTTCTTACAAGGGGATAACAAGTTAATGGGAGTAGTAGGCCACGGATAAAAAGAGGAAGAATGGAAGTATGGAACACATATAATGACTAGGAAGAGTGATAAACTAATCAACAATTTGATAACTCATAATTTCTATCGTTAATTTATAGCATAACAACTAGGTGATATTCCCTCTAGAAGGTTTTCAAATGGCAAAAGATACAGGATTCAAGGCAGAATAAGTTGACTCTAATGTGCAAACGATTATTTTTATAATACGTATTATGAGTATGATAGCATCGAGTGTGAGGTTGACTAGGATGTGAGAGTTTTGGTCTTTCCTATTGATTTTGTATCTTTCACTAAGTGCCCTCGAGTTTAACACGATAAAAACGTTTGCTCAAAGAAAAATAAAATTTACACCAAGTTGTAACACTGACATTGACTAAGATGTGAGAGCTTTGCACTTGGCTCTTCCTTTGGATTTTTTGTCTTTTAATCACAGCCCCGAGCTTGAAACGGTAATAGTGTTCCTCATAGTATAGCAAAATACACACTAGGTTGTGAATTTCTTGATATTTGAATTGAGGCTTCTCTAGCTCTTTCTAAATTTAATATCAACTCTTGTGGATTAAAAATTTGGCTGAAGAAGTTCTTGCGCTTATTCAATACAAAACAAAATATAGTCATTTCATTATCTTGATATATAAACCATATATATGACTTATTCAAAGCAAACAGCTAGGTTCTTAGGATCGATAAAGTCAATATCTTGAGGAAATGGAGAAAATGCAGTCTTTCCTAGTTACAGAGATGGAAGTGGCGCAAGCATCGCCTTGTGTCATGTTTGATAATGAGATTAGAGTTGAAATTTCCACACAAAAGATACAACTTTGTCAAACATATTCCTTATATTGTTCAAAGAGTACTGATTGCAGTGTACATGACTAATATATGTTATCCAATGTTCTAGTTAATTATAGAAAATAATCTGATATAGAAATTAAGAACTAATTAAACCTTTATGAAATCCTAAACTTATAGATTCCATCAACTACGTACCTAATTGGAATTACAGCGACAACAACAAAAAGAAAAAAAAAACCTAGCTAATTGGGAAACTAGAAAAATGAAAAGCAATATCGGTGCCGATCTTGCATGGAAATTTCAACATGTTTTCTTATACATCTCTGGATCAATCATTTTGGTATAGAATTTTGCATAAACGTGAATCACAAGGAACCGTGGTATGCATTATACTACTGACTAAAGAAACTGCTCATCCTGTTCGGTCTTTCGAATGCTTCACCGGCCATATATCACTATATAGAAGCTAATTATATGGGGATACATTTGATTAATGATGATCACCTTCTCAACTCAAGCTAACCCAAATAGTTGAGTTTTATTTTATTTTTTTAAATGTCTTCAACCTTAGTTGCTTAAACGTGTTAACAAAACAAAGCTCCAATTAATTTTTTTTCCCCTTCAACTTGGGCATTCAACTTTGACCATAAATGTACTAAAAAATGAGTAGCAGAGGCCTCCCCTTACGCATAGAAGAAGACCCGGACCAAGCCACCAAGGGAGGCCCCCTAAATTGGTCAAAATTTCAGTTTAGTCCTCTGTATTTTCAATTTAGCAAGTAAGGATTCCATCCTCTACTATTTTAGAGAAATATAGCATACAAGGAATTTCCTCAATTTGTCCTTCATCGCTAACACAAGTTAACCAAGCTTGATTGAAAAGAATGAAATTATAAGAATCCGATTGAAAAAGATTGATATTATAACTACAAGAATTAATTAATTTGCTAACATTTTCTTCTATTAATGACATCCCTAACACTACCTGCAGTGAGATTTTCCGATTCCATATTGCATATCTAAATACATAAGGAAAATCAATATGTGAAGGAAATTAACGAGGAAAAAATGAAAAGGAGGGAATGTGGGACAAAACAATTCTCACTTGGCTAGTTACAATTTATCTTTTATAATTAAGATTTAAATTGCTTCCCACACCCCTTGATGAAGGTGCCCTACTAACTCGAGGCCTTGAGGCCTATTTAAAAAGACTTCACAGCTAACTAATTAAGATTGCATAATGCTTTCTTGAATTTTGTCATACAATCAATCACTTTGATCATCTGTTATCTATTTAATTACAAACTTACAATACAAAAAACAAATTACAAACTTACAATACAACCCCTCGGCAAGTTACAATTTACTTGGAAAACAAAAAACAAAAAACAAAAAACAAAAACGAAGCACGTAATTGTGGGCGGTTGAAATGAAGTGTGTGTAAATGATTAGATTCTTTTCGGAGCATGTAGCGTTGCGTACGATTGCAAGCACTCGATATAGTCAAGAGATCAGAGTTTCCCTTGTCCATAAAAACGACTTCTCTAACTTACTCTAACAATCACGGTCCAAACTGTAATGATTCCTTCCCCCAAATAATCTTCTCGAATGTCGGCTAGCTCCCTTGATTTTCTTCATCTTTTTTGGTGGGTATTGCCGACTTAGATGCATAAATACTCGAAAATTAAGGTTCTGAAGCTTCACAGAGGCCTAGCCATGTTTGTCAAGCTCTCTGTACTCATAGTACTACTAGTACGCCTAGCACCAGCAGAAACCCAAGACCTCAATTTCATCTACAATGGTTTCGCTCCCCATACTGGTTTTAATCTTAGTCTAGATGGCATAGCAGAAACCACAGAAAAAGGTCTCTTGAAGCTTACAAACGACACCAAACAGAAAACAGGCCATGCTTTCTACCCTTACCCGGTAACCTTCAAGAACTCGTCAGACGGCACCGTTTTCTCCTTCTCAACTAACTTTGTCTTTGCCATCAGATCACAGTACCCAACTCTCAGCGGCCACGGAATCGCCTTTGTCATCTCTCCGACGAGAGGCCTCCCCGGAGCTCTTCCCAGCCAGTACTTGGGCCTTTTTAGTGGGTCCAACAATGGAAATTGGACCAATCATGTTTTTGCTGTGGAGCTCGACACGATTCAGAGCACAGAGTTCAATGACATCAATGATAACCATGTTGGCATTGACATTAATGGCTTATACTCTAACAAATCTGCTACAGCTGGTTATTATAATGGTGGGGGGTTCAAGAACTTGACTCTTATTAGTGGTCAAGAAATGAGAGTTTGGATTGAATATGATGGTGGCCAGAAACAAATCAAAGTCACTTTGGCTCCAATTGGTGTTACAACTAAACCGCAAATTCCACTTTTGTCTTTGAAATATGACATTTCCCCAATTCTCAACAAAACCATGTATGTTGGCTTTTCCTCTTCAACTGGCTCAGTCCTCACATCCCATTATGTTGTGGGTTGGAGCTTTAGGATCAATGGCCAAGCTCAAGACCTTATAGCTTCCAAACTTCCCAAGTTGCCTAGCATTAGAGGTAAAAAACGGTCTATGCTTTGGACCTTTGGTGTGCCTTTGATGTCAGTGAGTTTAGTTTTGTTAGTTGTTTCTAGTGTGTTTTATGTCATAAGAAGGAAGAGGAAGTTTGCAGAAGTGCTTGAAGATTGGGAGCTTGAGTATGGTCCTCAAAGGTTTAAGTACAAAGAATTGTATATAGCCACAAAAGGGTTTAAGGAAAAGGAGCTTTTGGGAGCTGGGGGATTTGGTAAAGTCTATAGAGGTATATTACCCTCCTCTAAGATTGAGATTGCAGTGAAGAGGGTCTCACATGAATCGAGACAGGGGATGAAGGAATTTGTAGCAGAAATTGTTAGTATTGGCCAGCTTCGTCACCGGAATTTAGTACAACTCTTGGGTTATTGCAGGTATGGATTTTTTTTTTTTTTTAGAATTTGCGGGTATGGACTTGAAATTTACTTTTCAAATTTCTTTGATATTTTACTTTAGTATATTTTACTCAAATTTTTCATATAAACTCTCTTGATACATATTATTGACTTATTCTTTAATATTAAACTTTAAGAGCACAATGATTATCTAACATGTTATCATATTCTTGTTTCCATGAGCTCCAAATTTCAAATTTCTCATATAACCAAATTATATTTGTTTTGATATGTCTGTCTCTTCATGTGCACTTTAGGGTAGCATGTGAAAAAGGGTTAAGTTGATATGTATTGTTAGCTTATTCCTCGGCAGCTTAAACTTTTAAGACACAACAAATTTTTCATTTAACATTGATGTTTTTTTTTTAAATTGCATTTAACATTGATGTTGTATTTCCTTCTTCTCCCCGTGCAAGTTGGCATGGGGCCGAACGTGAGAAAGTATTAAGTTGATATAGCTAATTTTTAATATATGATATTTGGAACACAATTGAGTGTGTACAGATATTTGACATTTCATGCCATGAATGCAGGCGAAAAGGGGAGCTACTTTTGGTCTATGACTACATGCCTAATGGAAGCTTGGACAAATACCTCTATGATCAACCAGAGGTGACACTCAATTGGAGCCAGAGGTTTAGAGTCATCAGTGGTGTGGCTTCAGGGTTGTTTTATCTCCATGAAGAATGGGAACAAGTTGTGATTCACAGAGACGTGAAGGCCAGCAATGTGTTACTAGATGGAGAGTTGAATGGGAGACTAGGAGATTTTGGGCTTGCAAGATTATATGACCATGGCACAGACCCTCAAACAACTCATATAGTCGGAACACTCGGGTACCTAGCCCCGGAGCATACAAGAACAGGTCGGGCCACCATGAGCACCGACGTGTTTGCTTTCGGGGCATTTTTGCTCGAAGTTGCTTGCGGAAAAAGGCCAATTGAGACACAAGGTCCAGAAGACGTGATTTTGGTTGATTGGGTTTTTTCTTGTTGGAGTGGAAGTAACATCCTTGAGGCAAGAGATCAAAACTTGGGTACGGATTTTGTAGCCGAGGAAGTGGAGTTGGTGTTGAAGCTTGGGCTTTTGTGCTCTCATTCTGACCCTGCAGCGAGGCCAAGCACGCGACAAGTCGTTCAGTACTTGGCAGGTGATGTTGCTTTGCCGGAGATTTCACTTCTCGGGCTTTCTTCTAGTGGCTTAACGTTTGCGCATCATGAAGGTTTTGATGACTATGCAATGTCGTACCAGTCTTCTTTGGGCAAGGGGTTCTCGCAATCATCATATGTTGCAGAGTCGACACTACTTTCAGGGGGCCGTTGATTCCAAGCAATGGGAGATCTTCTCTCACAAACTTGGATTCAAAATACAGCTTTGAGTGCGACCTCTAGTTATTAACTTGTAAACTTCTTTGTACGTAATACCAAAATCCAAATGTACTGCTTATCACTATTATTCACTTTTATATACTAATCCATAATTTTTTTTTTGGTAATTGGTTATGATGCATAGAGCAATTTATAACTTATTTTCTCTTGGCTAATTACACATTGTGATAAAGTGATATAGGCATCATAATCAAAACCAATTGACAATGGTTGGAAAAGTCTAAATCTTTATAAACACATTTGCAAGGTTTCTATTCTCCAATGTGGGACAATACTTCATATTCTCACATGCTCTCGCACGTGTGGCGAATTTTCAAGCTATACACGTGGACAACTAATATTGGTGATGTGGAGCACGTGTGGCCACTTGGCTTCACACGTGGGCGAACTTACATCTTTGATACCATGATAGCTTGGTAAAGACGAAGACGAAAAGGAGAGATTTGTAGTATTGATTGATTGATACAGAAAATGAAAAATGACAACAATATACAAATGATTGACACGGGTAGTACCCTTAACAACTACCAGCGAGATTTTTCAATTTCATATTGCATATCTATATAGGGCTAACTTTAGTTTACTACCTTAGTACCTTATACTTTTAACCCAAAATTAATTTAGTCATTTATTTTCTAATTTCATCTTAATCACTTTTCTACTCTCAAGTTTAATTAAATTGATCCACAAATCTAAATTTTGTCCAAATTGGGCATGAGTGTGGTGACATGGCGCACAACCTCCATGCCAAATTTAGCTATGGGTCCCATGTGGAAGGTTGAAACCTCATTATACATTTATACCCCTCACTTTGTTTTGTTTTTTTTTTTGGCTGAATACCATTCACTTTGAGCAGACTTCCTAAAAAAAAAAAAGTCATCCAAGCAGAGGGAGTTCGCAGTTCACAGACAATAGAAAGAGTTTGAAGGAAAATTAGTAAAATGTAGGTTTCACCTCTCTCCGTTGGCTTCATATATAAAATGGCGTTTAGGTAGTGTGCCAAGTCAGCACATTGACTACCAATTTGGACGACGGACCAGTTTGATTAAAAATATAGAGTTACTGAGTAATTGTGATGAAATTAATAAATAAGGGAGTAAATTAATTTTGAATTAAGAGTATAAAATAGTAAATTAAATTTAGCCAATCTATATACGTAAGATGAATTAATATGTGAAGGAATGGAGGGAAAAAAAATGAAGAGGAGCGAATATGAGAAAAACGATTCTCACTTAGCTATTGACAATTTATTATCTTCTGAAATTAAGATTTAAATTACTTCCCCCACCCCTAACTAGATGGAGGTGCCCTACTAACTCAAAGGCTTAGAGACATGCTTATCTTACTTCACCACTAAGACGTACACTAACTAAATTAAGATTGTGTCATGCACTCTTTGACATTTTTTTTGTGAGAATCTGCTCTCTTGAATTTTGTCATACAATCCATCACTTTGATTATCTATTTAGTCATAGTACAAGCCCTCGTCTGGCTACAATTTATTTGAAAAAATAAAAATAAAAAACAAAAACGAAGCACGTGATTGCGAGGGGTTTACTACTTTACTTGAAATGAAAGAGGAGTTCATGTATATGGAAATGATCAAATGATTGTGATAATTTAGTTTCGGAGGGGCATGGACCAATCAAACACCAAAATTAGTCTTAGAGCAAGTTCACCCGTTGAGGTAAGGTCAGGGTCATTGGGGCTCTTAGGTCAAGTATTATTCACTACCTTTTTATTGTTGCTTCCACCCGCTGGATTAGGGTCAGCTGGTCAGCTGGTCAGGTCACGAATTATATTTTGTATTAAATAAATATTTTAGTTATTTATTTATTGTAACATATGAAATTATGAATTATTTATTTATTTTTTCACCAATGGCTAACTGCCACATACCCAAGTGGTCTGCAGCTTCAAAAAAGAGAGCCCATTATTGCATGACGTCACCATGTGCATTCAATGGTGAGGAGCTTGGGCTCTTTGTACCCGAGCATGTGCCACTCAAAGAGACCAGACTTCCCAAAATGGGTTGACTTTGATTTTTAGATTTTGGGGCAGCCGGATTAGAGAGAGCTGGTGGACCTGCTCTTAGAGGAGCCGAACCAGACAACCAGTTGCGTACGATACTATGATAGCAGGCACTCGATAGATTTTCTGGTCAAGTTTCCCTTCTACATAAAAACAACTTCTCTAACAGTCTAACTTACTCGGCCAAAAAAAAAAAATTACTCTAACCAGTAACAATGACGGTCCAAACAGTAAAATTCTCCAATGAATATAAAATTCTCGAATGCCGGTCCAAACTGTAATGATTCCCCAATTAATATAACATTCTCGAATGCCGGTTGCCTTGATTTTCTTTATTTTATTTTTAGCGGGTATAGGAGTATAGCCCACGACTGTACGTGGTCTTATTTATAAATACTCTATAATGAAGGTTCTGAAACTTCACGGAAGCCTAGCTAGCCATGTTTCTCAAGCTCTCGGTACTCGTAGTACTACTAGTACACCTAGCACCAGCAGAAGCCCAAGACCTCAATTTCATCTACAATGGTTTCGCTCCCAATACTGGTTTTAATCTTAGTCTAGATGGCATAGCAGAAACCACAGAAAAAGGTCTCTTGAAGCTTACAAACGACACCAAACAGAAAACAGGCCAGGCTTTCTACCCTAACCCGGTAACCTTCAAGAACTCGTCAAACGGCACAGCTTTCTCCTTCTCCACAAACTTTGTCTTTGCCATCCGATCACGGAACCCAAATCGTGGCCCTGGAATCGCTTTTGTCATCTCTCCGACGAGAGGCCTCCCCGGAGCTCTTCCCAGCCAGTACTTTGGCCTTTTCAATGGGTCCAACAACGGAAATTCGACCAATCATGTTTTTGCTGTAGAGCTCGACACGATTCAGAACACGGAGTTCAATGACATCAATGACAACCATGTTGGCATCGACATCAATGGCTTGGACTCTGTGAAATCTTATCAAGCTGGTTATTATAGTGGTGGGCGGTTCAAGAACTTAACTCTTTACGGTGGTCAAGAAATGAGAGTTTGGATAGAATATGATGGTAACCAGAAGCAAATCAAAGTCACTTTGGCTCCAATTGGTGTTTTAATTAAACCCCAAACTCCACTTTTGTCTTTGAAATATGACCTTTCCCCAATCTTAAACCAAATAATGTATGTTGGCTTTTCCTCTTCAACCGGCTCATTCTTCGTATCCCAGTATGTAGTGGGTTGGAGTTTTAGGATCAATGGCCAAGCTCAAGACCTTATAGCTTCCAAACTTCCCAAGTTGCCTAGCATTGGAGGTAAAAAAAGGTCTATGCTTTTGGTCGTTGGCGTGCCTATGATGTCAATGGTTTTGGTTTTGCTAGGTGTGTTTTATGTCATAAGAAGGAAGAGGAAGTTTGCAGAAGTGCTTGAAGATTGGGAGCTTGAGTATGGTCCTCAAAGGTTTAAGTACAAAGAATTGTATATAGCCACGAACGGGTTTAAGGAAAAGGAGCTTTTGGGAGTTGGGGGTTTTGGTAAAGTCTATAGAGGTATATTACCCTCCTCTAAGATTGAGATTGCAGTGAAGAAGGTCTCACATGAATCGAGACAGGGGATGAAGGAATTTGTAGCAGAAATTATTAGTATTGGTCGGCTTCGTCACCGGAATTTAGTACAACTCTTGGGTTATTGTAGGTATGAACTTGAAATTTAGATAATATTCTCTCCAAATTTATCTTCTTTGATATTTTATACAATTTACTCAATTTTTTCATATAAACTCACTTGATACGCGTATTGTTGATTTATTCTCTAAAAGATTAAGTTTTGAGATCGAGCACAATGATTGTCTAACATGTTATCGTAGCCTTGTTGTATGAGGTCTTATGTTCAAATTTCTCGTATAACAAATTATATATGTTTTTATATGTCTGTCTGTTCATGTGCAAGTTAGGGCAACACGTGAAAAAAATGTTAATTTGATATACATGATTAGCTTATTTCTTGACAGTTTAAACTTTTAATTAGGACACAACTAATATTTCCTTTAACATTGATGTGTAACATTCAAATATTTCCTTCCACTCCACGTGCAATTTGGTGCCACATGTGAGAAAGTATTAAGTTGATATGCAATGTTAGCTAATTTTTAATAGATTAAACATTTGGAACACAAATGTGCGTGTACAAATATTTGATATTTGATGTCATTGATGTCATGATTGCAGGCGAAAAGGTGAGCTACTTTTGGTCTATGACTACATGCCTAATGGAAGCTTGGACAAATACCTCTATGATCAACCAGAGGTGACACTCAATTGGAGCCAGAGGTTTAGAGTCATCAGAGGTGTGGCTTCAGGGTTGTTTTATCTCCATGAAGAATGGGAACAAGTTGTGATTCACAGGGACGTGAAGGCCAGCAATGTGTTACTAGATGGAGAGTTGAATGGGAGACTAGGAGATTTTGGGCTTGCAAGATTATATGACCATGGCACAGACCCTCAAACTACTCATATAGTCGGAACACTCGGGTACCTAGCCCCGGAGCATACAAGAACAGGGCGGGCCACCATGAGCACCGACGTGTTTGCTTTCGGGGCATTTTTGCTCGAAGTTGCTTGCGGAAAAAGGCCAATTGAGACACAAGGTCAAGAAGACGTGATTTTGGTTGATTGGGTTTTTTCTTGTTGGAGTAGAAGTAACATCCTTGAGGCAAGAGATCAAAACTTGGGTACAGATTTTGTAGCCGAGGAAGTGGGGTTGGTGTTGAAGCTTGGGCTTTTGTGCTCTCGTTCTGACCCTACGGCGAGGCCAAGCATGCGACAAGTCGTTCAATACTTGGCGGGTGATGTTGCTTTGCCGGAGATGTCACTTCTCGGGCTTTCTTCTGGTGGCTTAAGGTTTGCGCATCATGAAGGTTTTGATGACTATGCAATGTCGTATCAGTCTTCTTTGGGCAGGGGGTTCTCGCAATCATCATTTGTTGCAGAGTCGAAGCGACTTTCAGGGGGTCGTTGATTCCAAGCAATTGGGAGATCTTCTCTCACAAACGTGGATTCAAAATAGAGCCGTACTACCAGCTTCGAATGTTACCTTTTATGTAATACCAAAATCCAAATGGACTGCTTATCACTATTATTCACGTTTATACTTTATATACTAATTCATATATATTTTTTTTCTTTTGGTAATTGGTAGGATGTATAGTGCAAATTTTGTAAGTTGTTTTCTTTTTGGCTAATTACATCTTGGACATCCAAAACTCCCACATATAATGTGATTTCCACGTACATTCTATCCGGTTCAAAAAGTTTCATTCACTCATTTACATCTTGGCTTAACCACATCATAATACGTCAATAAGGTATATTTTATGACATCGAGGATGAGATTAGATATTTTTCAAAAAAAAAAGAAAAAAAGAAAAGGGACATGTTATATGAAAAACATATTATGCATAGAGTGCAAAAAGGTAACAAATTCTTTTATCGTGGTAAGACAAAAGGATCAATTTACTATTGTATCATTTACACAACATTGTAATTCCATGGCTCCATGCAATACAATACTTCCATTCGGTAAATTTGTTAGCAATTCTATTAGTAGGCGACGAAGGGTTATGGGTCGAAAATTTTTGTAACAGAATTGCATGAGAATTTTTCAACCGTGTGGGAACAAAGAAATACATTGAAAAATTGTTTATCATTCGTGTGAGTGTTTCATACTTTCATTTACTCTTTATATTCGCATTAAAATAAAGTTAAATGACATATTTGTTTTTCATGTGCTACGTCAACAACTAACAGAATAGCTGTTGGGTTTATTGAACGTAAGATAAACTCAGGTTGCATTAAATCAGTTCAATGGACAATTTATTACCAAAAAAAAGAAATTATAGAGCACTAAATTGTAATTAATCCCCGGAAGAAGTTAAAAAAAACTTTTCAGAAGGAAATTTTTTGACATGGCGGTAACGGGTCGGGTTCATAAATACAGGTACGGACCCTGGATTGAATTGGCGTAGCATTCGAGTCGCTGCTCTGTTCGGACTGATTCAGCTTAGTTATGCCGGTGAGAGCGGCAGAGACCTCCGCACCTCCTCAACATCATTCAGGTACTTCACCATATTGCCCCCCTTCATTCTTTCGCGCCCAATTTTACATTCAATAATTTCCTAGAGTTAGGGTTTTTTTTTTTTTGCCGAAATCTGGACTATTTGGTACATGTTTCAGGTTCCAATTCTTCAAAGACTCTAGCTTTTCTGTGATTCTGCTTCCAATTATTTCAGTTCTCCGTTTACTTGTGAAAATGTGATTCTGAATTCTGATTTGGTATATCTGCGTCACTGTTAAGGTTCAAATAGTGGACAGACATCTCCCCCGCCTTTTACACTTTTAAGCGTTGGACAGGTTTCTCTCTTTCTCTGTGACTTTTGTGATTGGTTTATTTCTCAATATCTTTGTGAAATTGGAATCCATGTGATCTGATATTGGAAAATGGGTAATGGTTTTCTATTTTGGCAAATGGAGAATTCCCTAATCTATATTCAGCATGAGCACCAAAATTTGAAAGAATAAATGTCATGTCTACCACTGGTCTGCCATTGTAGCATTAAGTTCATGATTCTGTGGCAGGGCTTCTCCGGTACTCAGAATGTTTCTGGTCTGCAGAAAGATGAAGCTTGGAGAGTAAATGTTCGGATACAAGGGTGTGACCTTGAGCATGGTTATCTATGTGGAACCATGGAAGCACTTAATGTTCCCATGGCCGACACACCAGTAAGAAGTTGCTCTTTCCGTTGTGGATCGTCTATAGTTACGTCAATGTTTTATTTATCACATTATATACATTAAGAACAATCAATTAGCGAAGCAGCTGCGGAGTTTTTATGGAACTGTTGTGTACGACATCAGTTGACATAGTGGTCTAGGAAGGCATTTCTTTAAGGAAATTTGTAGCCCATTGGTGTTTCCATTTCCATAGCTCTTTGATTGCCTGTTCTCTACTTCTTGGAATATAATTATATTAGATGGCCAGCCTAATACAGTTGAATTGAAGCATGCATTCTTTGTATTTGTTGGGTGCTGCAGCCGATTTAGTTTGCCTGATTTTCAAATCTTCAGTCTTTCACTCACTGTTCCTTAGCCTCTTCAAATCTATTTAATCACGGACAACCACGTGTCTCATAGCATCAATAGGTTTCCTCTATGTTTCCTTTGGGGAATTAGGTTTGATAACATGCTTAGACATGCACACAAGTTACTCTTGCTTATTAATTCTAGAGTTACCACTTTTTTCTGGACATGGCAATCTAGTTATCTGTTTCTCCACCCCCAACCCCCTCGAAATGAAGTGAATTAAACTTTGATCTGTTTTATCTATTCTTTCTCGATTTTCTGCATTATTGTTAATGTATGGACTAATATTATTTGTTGATTCAAAAGAAATTTTTTTGTATTCATCCTAGGAAACCTTCATTGATCATTTTCTTTCTTTTTAATGTATGATAGGTTGTCACCTTCTGGGAAGGGGAGATTGTTGACACCAAGAATTATACTTTCTTCACCGAAAAGTGGGAAGCATCGTATGTACTTTTGTTCATTTTTCTACAACTGAGCAAGGACCCTTATTTAGCTAGTTGGGATTGTGAATAACAATTAAGTATTTGTGTGGCTTGTGACAGACAAGACGATGATATTAGGCACTGGACCAAATTTCCTTCCTTTGCTGCTCTATTGGTAAGCACTAGTGAATCTTAATGTGGTCTTTCATTTCCGAAACTTCTGCTTTCTCCTAGCTAATTCCACTCTTTACAGAACCAAGTGGAAGTTGATGGTGGCAAATCATTAGATCTCAGCAACTATCCATACATATTCATGGTAAGTTGGTAATTGGTCTAATTGCTTTATTATTACCTGTCAGTTAGCAAAACTAACTAAATGTCAAATTGTTGATGAGTTGTTTGATTTGCTGGTGCAGAGATGGAAAGAGCAATACTTTGTGAATGTTGGCACAGACTGTGGTTTAACTATAGCTGGCTTTTACTATGTGTGTTTCTCTTGTAGTGATGGCTCCATCAATGGCTTCTATTATGATCCTAACAGCAGGTAGTTTTCCCTTCTTTTTGTTATTGTTCTATGCATTTGAACTAGTGTAACTTTTTCTGCGTTCTTCAAAACATAGATTGTAGTCGCATCTCATTCTATATATAATGGGGATGTGCATATGATTAGGAAGAAAATTATCACTTTTCTTGCTATTCACTGCCTTCCATCAGTATCTCAATTTTTTCAAACATGGGTTTGATTCACACTCCATGTTCTGAGAAAAGTTTTTTTTTTCACTGCATTTGACTGATAAATGCTACGTGAACCAAACTGCAGCCCGTTTCAGAAGCTTGAGCTGAAGTCCACAAACGAGGGAAGATTAGGTTTCAGTTTTTCGTCCTACGAACTGCGATAGAATATAATATACCTGTATTCTATCTGTTTCACAAGGATGGTAAAAGTTGACGATAGGTATATCTTTGTGTTACTAGTGACTTGAGTTGATATGAATAACATGATTGTGAGTTTGTGATTGCAAGTGAGAAAGATCCAGGCAAGTTTAGTTATTTTATGTCATTCTTGATATCATCTCCATTGTGAATATACAGTTTTAGCATTTATTTTCCCTCCATTACTTCTAGTAATCGGCATTCAGGAACTTCAAGCTCATTGTACTCAGCGTAAAAAGGTGGGCTAAGCCCGTGCTGCCAGTATGGTGTAGTAGATATTATGTCATAGGCTCCAGCCCAGGAATGGTCCCCGGTTCAGAGTATAAACATTTGATTGAAGCAATTCAATCAGCTCAAAAAATAAATAAAAAAGATTCAATCGGCATTTTCAATTATTATAGTCATGATCCTTTTCCACTCTAGTCTCCTCGTAGTTTGTTTGATCCAAAATAACTAACAACGGCTACTTGTTGTATTCATGTTCCAGCAAACCTAAATAATATAGCAAATACCAATAAGAAAGGTAGGAGGTAACACGATTTCCATTTCAGTTGGTGAAAGTGGCGGTGATCATTTTCGTCCTTGGGGGTTAACTTTAGGACCTAGTTGCTAACTAAGGACATGTTTGAGACTGTTTCTGAAATATCTGAAAACGCTTTTTAAATTTAGTAAAAGCGTTTTTGTATGAGAAAACATTTGACAAGCGTTTCTCAAAAGTCAAAACTACTTTCATGTGCTTCTAAAACTCACCCAATTTTTTTCAAAAAAATTTTCAAATTTTTTGTAGTATAATTATTTTTTAATTAATTCAAAAATGCTTTTGAGTTTTTGAAAAACAATTTCAAACATACCCTAAATGAAACCGTAGAATTTAAATTGCTAAAATTAAAACTACCGGGGTGCAAAGTATAAGAAACCTAAAGTAGTGGTACCAAAAGTGTAATTTAACCTGTATTTTCCTCGGTAGAGAGATTCAATCCAATTAGCAGCGACTCTGAGTCGGAAGAGAAGTGAGAGAATTTAGCTAGCAATCACAAAGGCCACCTCATGATCACGCGTACGTTGAAGAGGATCACAAGACGTGGGCCCACAACTTGGAGTTTGACGTGAAATCAGGTCCCACTTTGAGGAGTCTGTCTTCCTCAAGTTCAGTGCTGTAGCCTCTGTAAGTCCCTAGCTAGCTATATTGATTCATTGAAGGGTTCGAACGGGGACGATGTTGACAATCGATGATCATTTACTAGCCCACACAGACATCCTCGTGTGCTCACGCAATTGGTAATTGCAGTCAAAACTTAAAAAACAAAGAAACCCAAAAACCCTAAATAAAATTAATCTCAATGCACTATCACCCTCAGCATTTACCCCCTTCATGAGGGACGTGTCCCTCTTTTTATTTCCCTCCCTCTGTCTCAACTAACCACCCGCTACAGTGCTGCTATATAGGTTTCTCCATTTCACTCTCCGCCAATGTATCTTTCGCTTTCTCTCCCCGCAGTTAATAATAGGGAAAAGCTAGATTGCACGTCAGACACCACCCTATTATTATTATTGATGTAATTTGATGGTACATGTAGACTGACTTTATAATATCTCAGAACTTTTTGGGCTGCGGTATGGAATATGACGAAAGTTTGCTCTGCAATGAGGTCTGGCCCTCCAGTCCTGTAGTGGCCGAGCATCATCATCGTATGAAATGTTGTGGTTCAAACTGTGGATTATCATCGATGTATAAAACCAAGGAAGATTATGAGGAGGCTTTTACCATATGCTCAGAGAAGGAGATGAGTTACATGCCTCAACCCAACTACTCAGAGAATCTGACCACGAATAATTTGGTCACTGCTAGGTTTAGAAGCATTCAATGGTTTATCAAGGTGAGTAATCAAGTTGAGTAGGATTATGATTACCTTCTCTATGCATCTTCTATTGTTTACCATTAATTGTTCTTTCTTTGTGTTTCTTGATCACTCGGTTATGTTTACAGGCTAGAAGTCGCTTGAACCTCTCCCTCGAAACTGTTTTCTATGCTGCAAATTACTTTGATCGATTCGTGTCTATGAATCATTGTATTGTAAGGAGTTTAATGATGCCTCTAATTTTGTTTATTTTCTCATTTTTCATAGCATATATTAAACTATCTGTTAACTGAGGCTCATATTTACATAAGCAATTAATATATATGAATAATATGATAGGGATGGAAATACTGGATGGTTGAATTGTTGTCTGTTGCCTGCTTATCCATTGCCACCAAGTTCAACGATACCTATACTCCTACCCTGCTTGAAATTCAGGTGATCGAGTACTGTACTGTACTTCATTCATTATTGTATGAGTACGTACCTGATAGATGTTGTTAATTATTCTGAGAAAATTAATGTCATCATTTTCTGTACTGATTATTAACTCTGGCTCAACATATTGAAGATGGAAGATCTGGACCATTTATTTAAGTCGAGCACAATCCAACGAATGGAAATGATGGTGCTAGAGGCACTAGGATGGCGCCTTGCTTCTACGACAGCTTATTCTTACCTGGAACTATTGTTAACATGGATTCTTGACTCTTTGAAACCTCCACTTCACGAAGAGTTCATTGCCCGACTCAACAAATTGCTTCTTAGAGCTATTTCAGGTATGTAAATTTAGATGCACGAATTAGTTCATGCTTATTAGCCCATACTAAGATAAATGATAGCACGGCCTGGTTTTCTTACACTTAAAAATGGCATAGTTATTGGTATAACTAGATGATTTATCTTTGACGCCATTGTTGGCATAATTAATAATGTAAAATAGTGTGTGTTTCAATATGTAGTATGCATGGTAGTAGCTAGAAAACTAGAAATAGGATCTGATGTTCACATATTCTCTCATGTAATTTGGACTTTAATTAAGGTGAAGTATTTTGTGTTTAGCGTTAGTGTTTAAGTGAGAAAACGACATAATTAAAGATTTATTGCTCAACGGATTAATCAAATGTATGTATTCAAATGGTGCAGACAAAAAGCTGCTGGAATTCAGGCCAAGCGTGATTGCGCTATCTGCTCTGCGGTGCAATCTAAACAAATCTCTTTCTCCTGCATCTGATGCTAACCTACACTGTACTCTTACAAGTCTATTGGATCATGATCGGAAGGTTGAAGATCGAGTTCTCATACTACATTTTTCTAATAATGATGGTCACAATGTACTGTTTTATTGAATGGTTTGTCAACTTGATATATACTGCAGGTCGAGTTGGTGAAGTGCCAGAAGATCATGGAGGTACAATCAGTAGTTGATGATTCCTTGTACAACTTAATACCTCGCGGGCTTTTCCACCACTGCCCTTCAAGTCCCACAACTGTGTTGCTAAAGGCGCGTATCAACTTTTCTGATTATCTCGTTGATTTCTCTCTATTTAAGATGAGAGATCAGAATATTGAAGTGGAATCAACAATAGTGAAGAAGAGAAAGAGGGAGAAGGAAGAAGAAGAATAAAACATATCTTCCTCAAAAGAACGTAAAAGAACAATAACACTTCCAATTGTAACTACTTTTGGGGTTCGTCTATGATACATTAATGTACTGATACATCAAGTAGATCAATTCCATACAGATGTAGACTAGTTCGAAATCAAGTTAAACTAGTTTACCAATATATGGAGTTAGTCTACCTATCAAACAAGTTTATTTGATGTATCAATACATTAATATATATACTGTTTAACTTTCTCTACTTTTGTACCGAAACAAAAAGATTATTGTCAAGAAAATCTTGACAAAGAATTTAACAGATTCTATGATTATGATATTATATCAGATCGACAATCAATGAATAATGAGCAAGCGATTTCACATGTAGACTCCCCCTGCATGCATATTATTCCCACGCCTATGTACATTACTTCTTTCTTAGTTCTTCACTTCTTGCCAAATTATTTTGATATATGATCTCCAAATTATCAAACTAATTGCAATTGGTGTTAATAAATATCGGCCTCAAAAGTTTAAACTAATAATTTGGAATCGAAAGAGGAATAGTGATCGAGGTTTTCAAACTCGGGACTCATCATGTAATCATATATTAATATATGTTTTGCTACTATACGTGCTAGATTTAAACCTTAAAAGCGTAAAATATGCAATAATGTATATCAAACTAGAGTAAAGAAGTAGTAAACAAAGAGGGATAGGATACGTTTTTCCTTCCTCAACTGTTCTCTCGTGGATGAGACTTGATGAGATTTTCATGCATTATATGAACGAACCAGCTAGAAACTCTGTTCATGAAATGTGACCCACAAGAATTGAAGTTCAAAGTTTTAATCAACCATGAGGCAATTTATTTCTAGTCCCACCAGCAAAAGTGTCCTAGTCCACACAAGGTAAACGACATCCATAGGTTCCATTCCCATAAAATAAAGCATCCAAATATTATTGTACGTGGAAAGCTCTTTGCCAAGTGTTCTATATGGTCAAGTTGATAAGGAAGCTAAAGAACCAATAGCATGACCGTTGCATAGAACAGAACCACCAAAAAAAAAAACAATGGCAACTTCGTCATCTACAATACTATCATCTTCCTTCCTCCCTGCCAAAGTTTTATCCGCAAATCACCAAAACCAGCAACTCTGCATTTTCCCAAATGGGAGTTTGCATCGCACAGCCTCCAAGAAACGTGCCGCCTTCAGCGTTCAAGCCGCTAAGCTTCCTTCTGGTGTATGTTCTTTGCTCCCTTTGTCACCATAGATTAACTACTTCTATATATGTATGTAATTGCGATGAAAATTGTTAACATTTTCAGGTGGTGGTGCCAAAAGTAGAGCCAAAGTTTCAGGCCCCTTTTCTTGGCTTCACCAGGACTGCAGAAATATGGAATTCCAGAGCTTGTATGATTGGACTTATTGGAACTTTCATTGTAGAATTGGTAAATTCTTATTCTGTTCTTGTTTTTATGGTCTGGTATTGCGAATGGAGGAAGCTCAGGAAGGTTTTATTTCTGACTGACATGTTTTTTCGAAAATTTGCAGATACTGAACAAGGGAATACTACAGCTGATTGGAGTGGAAATTGGTAAAGGTCTTGATATTCCTCTGTGATTATCTAATTTGGGTATAAACGTAACATTAATTGAGATGGGTTTGTAATTCATCTGAACTGAGTAACTCTGTTTCGTATCTCAAGTAGTTTGTGTGCAGACTCTTGTAATGTATGAAATTATGATATAGCAGTTACAATGAGCCCCTTTGATCTTTCCAATCTTCTTATGTCTAAGCAGACTCTTGATCTTGTTATGTCTTGAGCTCTATGAATTCAGATTTTTAATCGCATCAATTCAAAGTAATAATTCCTATAAAAAAAAATCAAATTAATAATTGCAGTCAAAATAATAGATGCAAAAGAACCTCCACTATCAAAAATTATTTCAAGAGGCATTATTCAAGCATGTTTATAGCTGCCCGCATAGATGCCTCTACATTATCGGTAGGTAGATAGGTACATAAAGATACACATGCCAAGATGTCAAATGGATTGAAGCTATTTCATAGAGGGGTATGCTGCAAGTCTGCTCATCTCTGCTGTATCATTAGGCAGTGCAAAGGGAATGATGGGATTGAAACAACTCTTCTCATTACGATGCATATCACGAAGGAACCTTGAGCTGCCACTGCTCTCTGCAGATCCTAGTAATGAAGACACTACAGAACCCTGCTGATTCGAGCATCTATAATGGGAACTTTTAAAGATGTATCTGTATTAGACACATCTAGTGCTTCTGCCAATGAGAGCCGGCGGTTACCCCATGCAGCCTCCGCCCACCTCTTCATTCTTTCTCCTTGCTCCTTTCGGTTCTGTTGAACACAAAGTACTTCTGCATACCCACCTACACAATAGATTAACTACATCAATGGCCATAACCTTTTTAGGAACCTTCAGATTAAAAGGTCAGCATTCAAAGAGAAGGCTATTGCAGGTTTCCACATAACTATACAAAGACTATCCAACTTGAAATTAGAAGTTTACCACAGCTACTTGTACAAATATGTATTTTATGATGCAATTCTCATCAATCATTAGGATCAATGCTCAGATTTGATAAACTGGAAAATAGATTAACATGCATGATGTATGCAGCAGGACCAAATCCCTTAAGCTGATTATTGAAAAAAAGGTCATCCATCAATTAAGTCTGTGCAATGCTTTTAATCAAAATGAATGGTGAGAAACCATTCTGATGTTTAGCTATTACCTCTTGCAAGGGCCACTATATCACTTCTTTCTACCTTTGCTTCTGCACCTACACAATCGAATAAAGAGAAGTAACACAGTTATTTAAACGCTCTCCTTCAGGAGGAAATGATCGCACAGACTACAGTTACACATACCTTCGGTATCAAATGCTGGAGCTTTCAGCAACTCTATTGCCCTCCTATAAAGTCCCTGTCAATAAGGTCATGGAAATAGAGATTATTGAAGCATGGAAATGGCAATATGCATTCCAAAGTAAGGAAAAATATGTGGTAACATGCAAGTTCTGACCTCTTGGATCAATATAGAACTAGAATGCTCTTGGACTGCTTTATGCCGAAACATGAGAGCTATGCAGGTTAAAACAACCCCCACATTGGGATGATGAGAGCCTATACAAAAATCAATGAAACCACAGGAGCACAAGCATATCATTCACTAAAATTATGAACTACATTGCACTTCATAAGAAAAGTGTTACAAAGCAACATACCAAAATGTTCCTCTGTTTTAGTTAAAGCTCTTGTTAATATCTCCTCAGCATCACCGAAGTTCCTAAAAGAACAAAGGTTAAATTCATGGGCATGCTAGACAGAAATAGCTTAAAGAGAGGTTCAACGGTAATCAAGAGCTTACCCTGAATGAGCCTCAAGCTGTCCCAAAGCACATGTGGCCGCTAAGAAAACTCTGTCTGACGACATATTACCAGCTGCTAATGCACTGAACTCTTCATTCCTGGAATCATCTTGAATAATTTTCTGGTAAACCTTCTTCGCCATCTCAAAGCTGTGTCTGGCATGCAAGAGCTCTCCAAAGAATAAAGCAGCACTACCTACAACCTTTTAATTAATCATATTATGTAGAAGTTCGAAAAATGTGTTGACACAATCACATTCAAATAAACTGTACCAGTGAATTCTTCAACTTCCTCAACATTTCTCTCGACTTCTCGAATGAAAAGTTCCCCTGCAGAGAACCAAAGCTCAGCATTCAAATGTATGTCCTGAGAGGCTGAGACTCAGTAATGTAGCAACTAGTTGAAGCAAATATGGGAGTATAGATAGACAAAGCGTACCTTTAGCTTCATCTGTACCTAATCCAAGATTACCATGTACAAGCTCAACAAGCCCTTTCACTGCTACGGCACGAGTATATCCCTCAGAACTACTAGATCCAGATTCATCAGTTTTCTCCGACAGTTCTAAGCATTTATCAGCGAGCACAGATGAGGCATGATCCTATATAGGGAGAACCATCTTTACTAAATCGAATCTATACAAGCAAACAAGAAAATATATTAATGGTCTTGTAATGATGTACCTGATTTAACTCTAAGTGCAGTCCAACAAGAGCCTCCAACACAGCAACTTTAACAAAAGCCAGAAAGCTTTATCAGTCAAGTAGGTCTTTCTAATATGGCAAACTCAAACTTAAAATTAGTACATATGCAATAAGGTAAGATAAAATCTTACTCCTAACCCCAACTGAAGAGCTGGTCAAGCCTTCAACTTTTTGCAGTTTATCTATTGCTTCATCAAGCTTTCCTCTGAAAGGAATGAATTTGAAGCAATATAAATTTTTCTTAATCCATCAAATATACTACTTAATTGGGTTTTCCAATGACCAAAAACATGAGGAAAAGAAAAGATGAAAACCTTTCTGATAATAAAGTGGACATGGCCATTAACACCATTTCCCTTGAATTATCACTAGCAGGGTTCTGGCCTTCACTAGGCTGAGTTGAGAGGCACTGTTCCAGCACAAGCTGAGCTTGTCCGTACGATTCATCTACATTTAACCAAACTCAAATTGAATTGGAATTTGTTTTCCAGAAAAAGAAATGGGGAATTGAGGACCAGAGTCGTAAAGGAACCTGATTTCTGAGACCTGGCAAGAGAGAGGGCGTAATTGATCATCTGAAGAGCAACAGGGTTGGCGTTTGAGCCGTTAATCCCATCGTGGAGTAGTCTGGACGGCGGTGATCGTGCGAGAAGGGAAGGGCGGAGCTTGGTGGAGGTACGAGCGACGGTGGATGCTGCTCGTGTTAGCTTAACTGCGGTGCGTATCATCATCGTAGTTGCTGATTGCTTGGAGAAAATTGCTTTCTTTGTGAAAAGGAACATCCAAAACCTCAACAGGAATGAAAGGAGAGGTTTTAGACTTTTAGGTTGCGGTACGGTTGAGCCAAAAAAAAATAAAAAATTTAGTCCAAACATAAAGGTCTCTACTCTGTACCTTTCAAAAATGATCAATAACGTAATTGTACTTTCAAAAACACATAATCGGATACCTCCGTCAATTTTTTATTATTTGACCGTTAATTATTATGATATATTAGTCATTTGACATATCTCAACTTTCAAAAGTGATCAATAAGGAACATGAACTTCTAAAAACACATTATCGGGATTCATTTGTCAATTTTTCGTCATAATTCAGTTAAATGAAATCACATGTGAGATAATTTTCAAGGGTTTTATGATATTTTATCGCCTACTTTTTTTTTGTTTATATCTTTTTCTTTTCTCTCTTTTTCTCTTCAACTCTTACTGAGGTGAAAGACTGAATCTAATGTCATCGAGATATTTTTCATGTATGGATGATGCACATAAAGTGCGTTTGAAATATAATGTATGGATGATCAAGATTTTGAATTAGTTAGTACTTAAATTCATATTAATTAAAGTAATCAAAATAATATCCTTAAAAAAATAGCACATACTCTCCAAAAATAATAATAATCAAAGTCTACTTAATTATTGATTACAGGAAAAGGATAAAGATGAAGTTTTGAAGGGAAAATATGGAAAAAAAAAATAATTAATTGCATTATTAAGAAAAAAAATACAAAAAAAAGTTTGGAGGGAAAAGATAAGGTGAGAGGAGTGAAGAGACACATGCTTCAACACATTTTATATAACTAAGATATGATGAAAAATGGACGAAAGTATCCCGATGATATATTTTTAAAAGTTAAACCATGCCAACTTCCTTTTCCCTTCAATTTTGTCTGTGACAAAACTTCACCAATGTTAAAAAAATAATTTTTAAAGCGTTTCCAACTGACTTTGATAAAAAAAAAAACTCGAGTCGTTTGTGAGTTATGATTTCCCTCGCAAAAAACTTAAAAAATCATAACTAAAAAATGAGTTATGTTTTTCGAGCAAAATCAGTTGGCACACCTTTTAAAAATCATGTTTTATCTATGGTGAAATTTTGACACTGATAAAGTTGAAGGGAAAAGTGCAGTTCACAACGAGGCATCCCGAGGTGCCCCAAACACTTCCAACGATGACCATGCTAGCGAGACTAAATAACGATGCATATGCTAGAGATGGTAACTAACGATGCATGCCCAAGCTAGAGAGGTTAATGATGTCTATGCCTGTACTAAGGATGCCCCCGATTCCCATGTGATTTTTCAAAGTCGGAAAACTAGAAAATTTATAAAAAAATAAACGATCCGAGATTTTCGAGTTATGTCAATTAAAACACCTTCTAAAAAAATATTTTACCAATGGTAAAATTTTGAGAAATGTTTTTTTTTTTTGCTCAAACCATGGTTTTTTTTTTACCAAAAACCGTATTTTTGAGCAAAAATCGAAGGTTCTTATTTTCGCACCAAAATAATTCTACACTCAAATCATGATTTTTAAAGACTTCTCGAGTTGACAGAATGCAAAAATATCATCTTTTATACGATTTTCCAAAGTTTCGATTTTTGGCCAAAATCAGATGTTCCTATTTTCACATCAAAATCTTCTCACACTCAAACCAATATTTTAAAAGACTTCTTGAGATTTTTGAGTTCTGTCAAGTGGAATACCTTTTAAAATACATGATTTATCAATGGTGAATTTTTGAGAAATTTTTTTTTTGCCGAAACCAGGATTTTTCATCAAAAACCGTGAGTTATAACAAACATTTTTTTTGCCAAAATTGCATGTTCTTATTTTGTACCAAAATATTCCCACACTCAAATCATGATTTTTAAGGACTTTTCGAGCTAACAGAGCACAAAAATATCGACTTGTTTATTTTTTACAATTTTTCAAATATGGAAAACTAGAAAATTCATAAAAAATAAATAATTCGATATTTTTGAGCAATGTCAGTTGGAACACCTTTTAAAAATTATTTCTTAGCAATGGTGAAGTTTTGGAATGGGCAAAATAAAAGGGAAAATAAATTTTGCAAAGTTTTGCATGTAAGGGCATGCCATGACATATCCAAACGTGCCAAATTAAGCCAACATCATTTATTT
This sequence comes from Rubus idaeus, assembly GCA_030142095.1. Classification (NCBI taxonomy): domain Eukaryota; kingdom Viridiplantae; phylum Streptophyta; class Magnoliopsida; order Rosales; family Rosaceae; genus Rubus; species Rubus idaeus. The sequence continues at coordinate 6,076,023 of CM057970.1, forward strand.
TTCCCATGGGCATGCTAGCAAACGCGCCAAGACCATTTTTTCTACAAATTTGTCTGTTCCAAAATTTCATCATTAGTAAAACATGATTTTTAAAAGGTATTCCAATTGACGGAACTCGAAAACCTCGACTCGTTTAGGTTTTATGAATTTAGTTTTTCGCCTTTGAAAAATTGTAAAACCTAAACGAGTCGAGGTTTTCGAGTTCCGTCAATTCGGAAACCTTTCAAAAATCATATTTTACCAATGGTGAGATTTTTGCATGGGAAAAGTTAGGGGGGAAAAAATGTGGACATGATGTGCCATGTTTGAAGGTCCCATGACATGTCAAAACTTTCCAAGCCATGCTAAGACCATTTTTTCTTCAAATTTATCTTTGCTAAAATTTCATCATTAGTAAAAAATAATTTTTAAAAGATGTTCCGATTGACGGAAATCGAAAACCTCGATTCGTTTAGGATTTATGAATTTTTTAAGTTTCAAAGGGAATTATATAATACTCTTGTCCGACCCATGTTGGACCTATGTGTCTAAATTCTCTCTTATTGGCATACATGCGGAAGTGTAATTCTGTGATTTGAAACGTTGATCTTGTATAACAACCTTTATAAATCAATTATGCAAAAAATATTCAAATTAGGATATCGTTAAGTCATCTAATTATATCTAACAAATGAACGGTTTTGATAAAAGCTAACATTCTCATGACGAACCGTCCATTTGTTTGATGCAATTGCATGAATAAATTATCTTTGTTTATTTTGATTTTTTGGCATAAGAAAAATGTCCTTAATGAGAAGTTCAGAAATGATCTTAACTGATTGGAAAAAATTTCTAAAGTTTTGGATTTATTGGCAATTTTCCGTTTCTTTTTTTGTTTTTGCCATAAGAAATTCCGTTGAGAACTATGTATATAAGTGATCAAGAAATTTTGATTTAAAAAAAAATTGGAATATGGTGGGAAGCTAGTTCGTCATGTTTATAATTTCATAAAACAATGAAGAAATATTGGCCAACTTCCTGTTCATACTACATATATATCACATGCCACCAAGCACAATCAACATACTTGCATCCCACATTGGAGAATTGTGTAATGAGAGGGGCTTCCTTATCTATAAAAGGAACCCTCTCCCTCTTAGTCATGGATCCCTAGTCTGATCCATGAGCTTGTTATCCCATCACATGGGCTTGTACTTCTCTAATCATATACTAGTGGACATTCCAAGTGGACGTAGCCTCTCCTTACGGGAGAGGTGAACCACTATACTTCTTGTGTCTTCCTGCTTGCATGCACAACACTCGCATTATGCCTAGGCCGACCAACCTTGCATAAACAATGGCGCCGTCTGTGGGACTTCTTGAACAAGAAGTCTCGTGTCTTTGCACTTTGCTAGAACGGGCAATCATCTTTCACCCGTACTATCAGTGGCACTACTTGTCAACCTCTAGTCCGGCCTATCAACTTTGATCAAACTCCCTTCATTAATTAAGGAGCCATGCACATGGACGTACACTTTGTGCACCCGCCCATGCAAAAGCAAGCTAGCTCGCCCATGCTCCATGATCACTTCATGCAATCTACATTATTGCTAGCTTGCTCGTGCTGTATTTCATAATTGAGGTGCAATTCAGAAATTATACATGTACGGTCACTTCAAGATTCATACTTCAGGTCTACCAGCATGGCCAACTTAAACCCGCCCGACCATGGTGCAAGGCATGACTTGGATTCTGGGGAAGTTCACTCGAACTTAGATCATCAATCTCGCTCGACTCAAGGCACCGCGACTGCTGAATTCAAGGAATGCTCTGTACACTAGGCCAACATCGACAAGCTCACTCATGCTGTCATGCTCACCCACTGCCCGACAACCATGGTCGAGCGTCCGAGCAACTCCGAACAACTCAGAGCTTCTCTTCCTCACTCAATATACAGACCAACGAACTCGCCTGGGCTATCCAAACCTCGTCTGAGTTCGCACTCGACCGACCCGACCAAGCAAATTGAAGGCTATCCGGCCATTTGATTTGGACACCCAGCCGGTCTCAACGTCACTCTGTCGTCTGATTTGAGCACCCGGCCATTTGATTCGCTCGACCCTCTCTTGACCCCGAGATTCCTCTGCTCTTACTCGCGCAAACCTAGGCAGCTGCAATTATCAAGCTTCAAGATCGCTCGACCCATTTGAATAAGCTCTCGTCCCGTTCAGTCATCACCTCAGATCTTGCTTCTCACCTCATCTTGCTTCTCTTACCTTGGCTCGATCCTCAATCCAAGTCTGAGCCAACCGCTATGGACACCGGACCGACCTCTGATCATTCAACCGATCCAACAACACCCGGATAGCCACAACGCCTCTCGGAGCTAGCTCACCTCTTGTCATTCATTTGGACGCCCGACCATGGACCATCTCGGCCCAGCAAAAAAGAAGAAGCAAAACAGAGGCTTCAGAGCCACCTACTCGGCAAGGCAGAGGCTTCAGAGCGCTCGATCGACCTCTTTGCAGCAGCCCCCAGTGCAATCCGGCCAAAACGGTCCTCTCTTTCTCAAACTGACAGATGTGAACACGGCCGACACCGTTGAGTTCAGAACGCGAGCTATGGCTCACTCGACCGACCTCGACCAATCAACTTGGTCCGAGCCCAGCTAGCTCGACCCGTTCGAAGCGCCACATGGCCGAGACCCGCTTGAGATTATCTTCACCGAGCACGCCCAGCACCCGACCGGCCTTGCATCTCACTCGAGCTGCTCTGTGAACCCGGCCGTGCACCTCATCCGGATCGCGTTCGATCGATTTGGGTCTTTGCCTATTCATCTTCTTCATCGAGTCCTCGCTCGACCTGCAATCTGCTTCATCGAGTTTTGAAGGGGAAGGACAACCGCACGAACTGCAATTGCAGCTTCCCAGTCTCGATAAACCGACCGCTTCAATCCGCTCGAGCAATCTCAACAGCCTGTGCTCTCCCCCTTGCCCCAATGCTCGGTCGTGCGGTTCGAGTGTAACAGAGAGACGCACGGGATTGAAGCTGGGAATAGCGGCTGGCCACATGCTCATTTGGGCTATGCAAAGACACACTCGCCCGTGCGTTTAAAAAAGAAAAAATTGAGGTATGGTCTATGCTAAACTCGACCGTGAGTTTCAAAACAAAAGGAGGTGAAGCCGTGAAGCCCACTTACTTTGGGTACCCGTCCATGTACTTTGGACACCCAGCTTACTTGCTTCAGTAACCGCGCGCGCCCCTTTTCTACAGATGAGTCTTTTATCTCTCTCGTAACATGTTTCGCATGTCTACAATTACAATTATAGCATGCTTCTCATATATCTTTGACTATGAGTACCCGAACATGCCTATCAATTGAACATATTATATTATCTATTGTGAACATGTCCATAGATAACAGATATAATTATGTGCTTAGCTTTAATTGTTAAGTTATCACTCGCATGCTCTTATATATGCTTAAATTGGTTTCAAGGCTCATTGCATACTTACGGTTGCAAACCTGAAATCACAATAACAGTATAAACAGAGCATGCATGATAACTTCAATTAAATGCTCACATGGCTTCCGAGCATGTCAAACACTTAAAACAATTACTTTATCAAGCTAAAGTAATTAAAATGATTTTTACATACATGTGTACTAATCATTTACTTTATTTTGGAGGATTTTCGATCGCTTCAACCGAGCATGCTTTTGGTTCGCTACACCATGACGCTTCGCTCTACGACACTTACGACTCTTCCTATCGGCTCCAGCTAAGTGCTCACACTTACGCTCTTTTATTTAGAGCTACGAACATGCTAAATATGTTCACAATATGCTCACCACGACATATTACACATATACGCATAGGTTACACACATGCCTACATTTAATTGCATTCCAATTAAATGCTTACATATATGCATCATTCCCGATACTTAATGGACTATGGAATCACTCTGCAATTGTTGTTCCAACAATTGAATTCCGTCGTTTCATTAATGTAATCACTAAGGGACATGGGGGACTACCGCTCCTCACACATGCATACATCGTTACGTGCACCTTGCGTATAGCGTACAACACGCTCAAACAACAATTAAGTTCACTTGGATTTAGTCCGACACACTCTTACTTGGTCCGGTCCAAGTAACCCCGATACTATTACAAGCAATCGTTCGGGCACAACCTCGATGCACGAGTTTTCAACTCTCTTCAATGCTCGGATACACTTTATATATGTTGACTTATTTTTCGTACAATTTTGGATTATTCAAACCATTGTCTCCATCCTATTATATCCCTCGGATACTAGTTACCAGGATGGAACAAACTTAATCCTTTTCGCATTTCCCTAAAAATAAGTCAACATATATCACCTCATGGGCGATATAATATAAGCCTCGCACCCGTGCGAGCACCATAGCTCTTCCGCTATGGGATACAAGCCTCGCATCCGTGCGAGCCCCATGGCTATCCGGTCGTGGTCCTTCAAGCCTCGCATCCGTGCGAGCCCCATGGCTATCCGGCCGTGGTCCTTTAAGCCTCGCACCCGTGCGAGAACCGTAGCTATTCAGCTATTGGATACAAGCTTTGCATTAGTGCAAACACTTACGGTTCGAACCTCACAACTCCACGAGTCATTGCACCCGTGCAACTGTCAAACTTGAAAGCCAAAGAAACTTTCAAGACGACAACCGCAGACGTGCGGCTATAGCTATTGCGCATCACAGCTACCCGGCTCGTGCATTCCATCGGATACACGAACTCAGGCCACCTAGTCTATCCATCCTCCTCGACTTCCATAAAAGTGGAACTTGGGGGACTGCTGGGGCTAAGTAACTCAAGGCTGTTATATCTTACGGATATAACCTACAACCAAACTCAAGGTTATCGTTCTTCTTGGCTACGACAAACTACCACTTACTAACCCGCCTGAGATGCTCTCCCTCGGGTCTAAGGGTACATCCCGTCTCCAATACTTGGTAGGGGTCCAACCTGTACGGAACTACCTCCGCGCACACTTACCCCCGGCCGAGGCAAGCTACGTTTGTCTCGAGGCCACAGCGCACGCTCTTTTTCGACATTCCTCGAGTTTCATGATCACGCCTTAACCCGCATTAATGGAAAATTGAATTCTTCTATCAGCTACTGTTGTTCCAACAGTTGAATTCTTTTCAGTTTCCATTAATACAAAAGCAACCTCAACAGGGCCATTACTCGCTCGATACTCACGAGCTCTTACCTCACCGACTTCGTTATACTTGTCACCAACTTAGTCGCGCACCCTCGACATTATTTGCATACATGCAACATTATGCACTATACACTTTATATCCACGATATATTACTTGTACACCTTTGTACACTTGACTTCTACGTCACACTTTGATTGCCTCGCGCAATCCATACTTGCCTTATATGTACTTCTTGCTCTTTTCTCTATTTGCCAGGAACTCTATACAACTTGCTCATATCTCCTTTTGGCATCGACATGACATGCTTACTTGGCGAGACTTGGCGCGACTCTTCTTCCTTGAGGACTTGGGGGACTCCTATGGGTATAACCTTACCCGTATGTCACTTGTGCTTGGCAACATCAGATTTTCAACTCCTCAACCAAGAAGACCCTCTTACTTGCGGACTTGGGGGACTTGTTCATACTACATATATATCACATGCCACCAAGCACAATCAACATACTTGCATCCCACATTGGAGAATTGTGTAATGAGAGGGGCTTCCTTATCTATAAAAGGAACCCTCTCCCTCTTAGTCATGGATCCCTAGTCTGATCCATGAGCTTGTTATCCCATCACATGGGCTTGTACTTCTCTAATCATATACTAGTGGACATTCCAAGTGGACGTAGCCTCTCCTTACGGGAGAGGTGAACCACTATACTTCTTGTGTCTTCCTGCTTGCATGCACAACACTCGCATTATGCCTAGGCCGACCAACCTTGCATAAACACTTCCTAATTTTTTAGACTTATTAGGTCAGAACTCAGATATGTCAAATGTAATCAAACTATCGAAGTGTTGGTTCCTCCTAGAGCGCGCTTTTGCGGTTTTCAACTTTGATCAATTTGGTGGTTGCAGCCATGAATTCTCGCTCTAGAGTTTTGCCTTTCTTTCTTTTGTAAGCCAAAAATAAAAACGAAAAAATAAATCGATGTGTTGGTTGCAAAGTGTGAAAACAAGCTAGCTTAAGCTGATGTACTCGCTTGATATACATCCATAGACTTTGATGGTTAATTTGGAAACTTTTTCACTTGTTTTAACAATTAACAATCAAATCTTTGGGAATCTGAGCACTCAAAATTGTGACACTGTTAGCTTCGATTACTCACATAAGATGAAGTAGCCTTGGCTTTCGGACCCGAAAGCTAGGATACCATCTGCTTCTATACCCAAACCAAACTTTATAACTCACAAACATGCATATCATCTGCTTCTGAGACACAAAAGCAGAAAGATCTTGTGATTTAACATAAAGAATGTTCCTAGAAATCACTTTAATTATCTTAAACAATGAATCAATGATGAAGATTACTTGTAATCTAAGGTGAAAGCCACCAGCAATATTACTTTTCATTTTAAAATAGTGATCATTGTCTCCTTTTTGTAAATCCAAGTACTATTTCATGAATAAATTGATGATCAAGAAACCCAAATAAAAATATTAAACTTAACATTCGATGATATCTAAATCTCAGTTCAGTTTCTGATTATGTGCTTCCTCTTTTATTTGGATTATAATTTTTTTTGGGAAAGTGATGGAGAAAAGAAAGCCCTCAATGGGAAGCAATGAATATATACCCTTTATCATGAAAGTAAAAGGGAAAAAGAGTAGAGAAAGAAAGCAAAAGAAACTGAAACAGCTTAATTCACTTAAAAAGCATACTGTTGTCTCTACTAGTATATATATGCTAGCATTGAAGTATTTCCAAAGCACCTCTCCTATTCTCAGTCCCTTTCTCACCAACTAACTAATTAAATTCAAGTAATCCAAACCAATGCCTACCTCCTCTTTTCTCTTTCCCTTGTTACACATACTAACCTCAATCTCAATTATAAGTAAATCTTCATCTTCTTCTTCTATGTATATGTATATGTATATGTACTCTATTCACTAATGCACTATTTTCATTTTGGGTTTTTAATTGGATTATTGGTTGCAGATGGGGCTCAACTCATTCTAGTAAACAACTGCAATGAAAGCATATGGCCTGGAATACTTGGAGGTGCAGGCATAGCCACCCCCCAAAGTGGCGGTTTCCACCTTGGCAGAGGCGAAGAAGTAGTTCTTGATGTTCCTGAAAAATGGTCAGGAAGAATATGGGGCAGACAGGGTTGCTCCTTTGACAGTAATGGAAAAGGAAATTGCGAAACAGGGGATTGTTTTGGCCAACTGCATTGCCAAGGAAGAGGGGGAATTCCTCCAGCAACTGTGGTCGAAATGACACTTGGATCATCAACTTCACCACTGCATTTCTATGATGTGAGCTTGGTTGATGGCTTCAATTTGCCAGTTTCCATGAAACCTGTTGGGGGTGGAATAGGTTGTGGTGTTGCTTCGTGTGAGGTGGACTTGAACATTTGCTGCCCATCGGCATTGGAAGTGAGGAGGGGAGGCAAGGTTGTGGGGTGCAAGAGTGCCTGCTTGGCTATGCAATCTGCTAAGTATTGCTGCACCGGAAACTATGCAAACCCAAACACTTGCAAGCCAACTCTTTTTGCTCATCTGTTTAAGGCTATATGCCCCAAGGCTTATAGCTATGCTTTTGATGACTCTTCAAGCCTCAACAGATGCAGGGCTTCGCGGTATGTCATCACTTTCTGCCCTCCTCAATGAGCATTGGCAGAAAAGGGTTGTAGAGATTAGTAGCTAGTACTGTTCTATATTTGAATGATGTTTTTCAGTATTTTGTTTTTCTTGATTAGAAACAAATGGAGCTAATATTAAAGAAAGGTAGACATTAGTTCCGTATAGAGGGCTTCTGGAATTTGGGTGATCTGTGATGTTCTTGCTAGTTTAATGCAATTGTTTTGAGAAAGTGTGTTATGGAACTGTTTAATCTTGTAAAGAATAGCAAGTTGTTCATGTAATTTTCTGTAATATGCATATTGAACGTACACTATTAAAGTCTACCCAAAGAATAAAAATTTGTAATTTCCATTCTCTGATACGATTTAAACAGAGTAAATTGACAAAATATAGTTGTTAATTAACCTTGGAGGATCCGAAGCACAAAGTTGCTAAACATCCAATAAGAAATACACTTAGATCTCTAGTGCATCGAAATTCAAAGCTAAGCAGGAGGGAGGATCTTATCGTTCTACAACCAAGGAATATATCATCAGAACGAAGAATCTCCACCTTAGGTTAACAACATTAATCAGAGAGAAGTCAGAGCATTGGTCTCTAAGACTCAGGGTGCTTAGAGATAAAAGGTCTTAAAGTGAACAGTCCAAGAAGAACACATGGCTTCAAATCCTGATCATGTTGCGTCAATAGCAGTGGAGAATGCACCGAGTTTTGCCTCATCTATACCTGTACCAAATGTGCAAGAACTAGCGAGGAGTAACCCTTTGCAGGTGCCTGAAAGATACCTTAGGAAAGAAGAAGATATGCCAAAGGTTGCAGATACATGTCATCATCTGGCTTCAGAGATTCCCATCATTGATTTTTGTCTGCTCTCACAAGGGCACAAGGATGAGCTGAACAAGCTGGACCTGGCTTGCAGAGAATGGGGATTCTTTCAGGTAACTATTGAATAAAATCTGAAGAAATCTGAACCTAACAAAACAAAATATGGGCCTAAGAAGTAGAAAAACTCTTGGTGGCACTTTTTAAAACTATTGCCAATTAAATAACTTGGTGCAGATGGTAAACCATGGAGTGGCAGGAGAAGTACTGCAGGGCTTGAAAGATGCTGCTGCAGACTTCTTTGAACTTCCGCTAGAAGAGAAGAATCGAATTTCAATGCCATCAGATGACATACAAGGCTACGGGCATGCCTATGTGGTTTCCGAAGAGCAAATACTAGACTGGTCCGATGCATTGATCCTCGTTGTTTACCCATCAAAATATAGAAAGCTCAAGTTTTGGCCAACCAGACCAAAGGGATTCAAGTATGTTTCTAAAACTCGAGAAAAATATAATAGTAGAGTTTCTTGAAACTGAGTCAGCCATCTACTTATGAGTGGATGGTTCGACCATTGAGCAAAACTCTAACTTCCAATTTGTTGATCATACATGTTGAGTTGGTGAAGGGATGCTATTGAGGCATATTCTAGTGAGGTCAAAAAAGTTGGAGAGGAGCTTCTAAGGTGTCTTTCATTGATTATGGGAATGGAGAATGATTCTCTTCTTGGACTGCATAAAGAGTTGGTCCAAGCTTTGCGCATGAATTATTATCCTCCATGCTGCATGCCTGATAAAGTCCACACTCAGACACAAACACCATAACCATACTTATGCAAGAAGACAAGGTTACCGGACTGCAGATACGGAAAGGAGGAGAATGGGTGCAGGTCAAGCCAATTCCAAATGCTCTCGTTGTGAATGTTGGAGATGTTCTTGAGGTAGAGTACCCATATCGTTCACCAAGAAAGTAAAGTCTTCCGCGGAAAATAATATTTAAAAAATGGTGCTAATTTGAACTTTTTAGGTACAATACATTCTTCAGGCTTAACATTTGTTGTAGTTATATATGACAGATATGGAGTAATGGGAAGTATAAGAGCGTTGAACACAGAGCTGTGACAACAACAAGCGAGGCGAGGTTACCTTATGTCCTTATGCATCGTTTCTTTTTCCACATGACGATGTGGAAGTTGAACCATTTGATCATATGGTGGAGTCACAAAGGTCCCTTTCACTGTACAAGAAAGTCAGATATGGAGATTTTCTGAGACAAATCTTAGCGATGAGAATGGAGGGGAAGGCAGACACTAAAATGGCGAAGATTAGTGTAAGTTAAGAAGATGTAATTTTAAAAAGTCAGATGGAAAGAGAGAAAGTAATTCCATGTATTTTATCTTTATGGATAAGTAAAACCTCTATGCACTTTGTAATGAATGCAATAAAATAACCAATTATAAAGTAGCAAACATTTGATGGATTTAACCGGAGTGATTAGTGAGCATATACTATACAGTAGTTATCCTTTGGAGTTACATAAGCAAAGGTTTAAACATCCAATAGGAGTATGATATAACACTTGTAAGCTTGTGCATGGTAATGTCAAAAAATTAAAGACTGAAAATCCAACGTTCAGTTTTTGACAACCACACCAAAGGGATTCTAAGTATGTTTCAATAACATTTCTTTTTTTTTTTGGTGCAAAAATGTTTAGAGGAGGGAGAGGCTACCCCCACACCCAGGGTCAGGGCATACCTCAGACCTTTTTATCAGGATTTACAGAGGAATTTACAGATCGTCCGCCAAGCAAAGGATTGTCAACAGCGGGGATCGAACTTGGGTTGGGGCTCAACCACAAATCCGCCCATGCCAACTAATATTTCATTGAGGGAAAAACGAGTATTAATTGTTTCTTGTAATTGAAAACAGACAAAGAGCTATAGTAAATTTCTTGATTTGACATTGTAATGATCCAGTCCTTAGCTTATGTTAAATTAATAATCCTTTTTTTCACTCTCCCTTACTACTTAGACTAATACCGAATCCGGATCCGGATCCTCTCCTAAGCATCTCTTTGTCCTCATTTATTCTCATCTTTTAATCTCACCCGTTCATTAGATATCTGAAGGCTAATAATTCTCCACCTCAGCATTTGGCTAGTAAATATTCTAAAAAGGCATAATTGCCAAAACACCCCCTGAACTTGGCAGAAATTGTCGGTTGCACCCCGAACTTGCAATTGATGAAATTGACCCCCTGAACTTGGCAAAAATTGTCAATTTTCCAAATCTTGGTCATGTGAGGGGCAATATGGTCATTTCGATCACTATTTAAAAAAATATTAATTTTTTTGGTCAACAAAAAAAAAAAAAAACTAAATATATATTTTATGTTAAAAAATACAAATATATATATTCAAAAAATATATTTATTTTCTTTCAAAACTTTTATTTTTTTCTTTAGAGATATTATATCTAAAATTATATTCTTAACTTATCATAAATTTTTTTTTTTAACTTGTCATAAATTATTATTTATTTTTATTTTTGTATGAATTATTCTTTTCATATGAGAAATCATGTTTATTAATTTTTGGTGCAAGAATTTTTTATTAATAATATTTATTTATTTTTTAGACCTAAAATGACTATATATTTTTAAGAAAATAAATATATTTTTTGAATATATATACTTGTATTTTTTTACATAAAATATATATTTAGTTTTAAAAATTAATTTTTTTAAAAGTGATCAAAATGACCATATTGCCCCTCACATGACTAACATTTGGATGGAAAAAGTTAGAATTGACGGAGGGGGTGTAAATTGACAATTTTTGCCAAGTTCAGGGGGTTAATTTCATCAATTGCAAGTTCGGGGTGTAAATCGACAATTTCAACTAAATTTAGGGGGTGTTTTGGCAATTAAGCCTTCTAAAAATGGCTCATCCAAGACAAACGTCTGTTTTTTGACGTTAAAGAACAAAAAAAAAAAGAGTAGACAGACGCTTTCTTTTCCCATTTCTCATCGTCTTCTATATCTCTTCCCAGACATAATATTTTTTTTCTTTTATCTCTGTCTTGTCTTCTCGACTTCTCCTTTTCTACTTCTATCTCTGAAATTTTCATTGTTTTTTTTTAATCCCAATTTGTTCATATAAAAGTATTCGGTGTGTACTTGATGAACGAAGACTTCCCAACTGCTAAAACCCAAATTTCAAAGAAGCTGCAAAACCACCAGCAACCACTCTAACAAATAAATCAGCTTTAGTTTGAAGCTCTTGAAACTGGAACTATGGACTCCATGGCTCGATCAATGGTTCCTCAGGTGAAGATATGTTTTCTACTATTTATTATTTTTAAGTTGAAACCCAGATTGACAAAATCATCCTACAAAAATAAACTGATTGACAAAATCATTTGATATAGAGAGACCTGGATTTTAGATTAACACCTACCTAATCCTTATTTCTTCATTTTGGGAGGAGGCCTACTAAAAATCCGAAAAATAGAAAAGAACTGAAAGATTAAATTTTTAGAGATCGGGGAAAGCAATTGTTTATGGCTAAAAGAATGTATCTTTTAGAGATCAAAATTCTAAAGTAGAGAAGAAGAAAATTGAAGGGAGAAGGGAAAAGAAAAAAGAATTTTGAAAGAGATCAAAAAAGAAAGAAAAAATCAGGTTCTCGTTGGTCGTCAAGAACTAGAATAGAATTCAATCTCTTATGCCATAGCTAATATGGTTGAGGTTGACTGGCGAGATTGATATCTCCAGAAAAACAGAGTTGAACGAGATAAGCGAAGAGATAATTAAGGGAGAGAAGAACGAAAGCAGACGTTTATTTTTGTTCTTTAACGTCAAAAAACAGACGTTTGTCTTGGAGGAGCTATTTTTAGAATATTTATTAGCCAAATACTGAGGTGGAGAATTATTAACCTTCAGATATCTAATCCGGATCCTTGTCGGAAAAAAGGCAAAGTTCCATACCAAACCCTTACTTTTAATTTTTTTATTATCAGATTTCTAATTATTTCTACCGAAATACGTTTTACCTAACATTTTAAATATATATAGCTCCACTGACACATGCTGCATGCGACACTAAAAAATATTCTCGTACTATTTAATAAACTCATTATATATCTCTCCTCAATTGTTGGAGAAATTATTCCCTGGTCCCGGACCATACCTTTATGGTGGTCCGGATGCATCTCAGCCGTCCATTAAGTATTATTAAATTTATGAAAACAGTAAACATGAATATTTTATACTTAATAAACGGCTGAGATGCATCCGGACCACCATAAAGGTATGGTCCGGGACCAGGGAATAATTTCTCCAATTGTTGAAGCTAGCTTAAGCCATCTGCTGATCTGCAATAGCAATTAAGCAAATTAAAATAGTAGTCCTGATATGGCATCTCTGCCAGTAGCACCAAATGTTCAAGAAATGGTAAGGAATAATCCATTAAAGATCCCTGAGAAGTTCATTTTGAAGAATATTGATCAACAAGACAAGCCAAACAATACTCGTCATGATCTTTCTTCTGATGATATTCCTATCATTGATTTGTCTCTGCTCTCAAGTGGGCACAAGGAGGAGCTTAACAAACTGGACCTGGCTTGCAAGGAATGGGGATTCTTCCAGGTAATATGTGCTTATATTGAATATAACTGTAAGTCTGTAACATATATATTAATTAGAGGTTGTAGCACTCTCGCTCTAGTGCGTGCAGTGAATGATAATTAACGAGCATTTACGTCTGTGCCCAAAGCTGGTTAGAGTTCAAATCCCCTTCCTTAAGTTTATTGGAACTTATATAAACTGAATTCACATACAGCTTGTAAATCATGGAGTGGCAAGAGAAGTGATGCAGAGCATGAAGGAAGGTTCTGCGAAGTTCTTTGGCCTTCCTTTAGAAGAGAAGAATAAAATCTCCATCTCATTATCAAATGAAAGACGACAAGGCTACGGGCAAGCCTTTGTGGCTACCGAAGAGCAGACACTCGACTGGTCTGACGCACTGGTTCTCCCTCTATACCCATCCGAGTGTAGGAACCTTGAGTTTTGGCCAACCACACCAAAGGGCTTCAAGTATGTTTTTTTTTTTGTTCCTATAGTTTAGGACCTTTAGGTCATTCTCACTTTCGCTCACGATATGGTTTGAATTCTGGCAATAATCTGGCATTCCTGTCCTGTATAGTTGGCAAATTTGCAATTTGAGCCCCTAAAAAGTAAAAACCAAACACAAAACCTCTAACTCCTAATTTATTTGTTAACAAATATACGTGACGTTCGTGAAGGGAGGCTATTGAGGAATATGCTAGTGAAGTTAATAGAGTTGGAGAGGAGATCCTAAGATCTCTATCCTTGACTATGGGGATGGAGAAGGATGTTCTTCTCGGTCTACATCGTGGATTGTCCATAGCTTTGCGTGTGAACTACATTCCTCCATGCTCCATACCTGATAAAGTACTAGGTCTAAGTGCACATGCAGATTCAAGCACTATTACTGTACTTATGCAAGAAGATAATGTCATCGGATTACAGATTCGAAAAGAAGGAGAATGGGTTTCGGTCAAGCCGATTCAAAATGCTCTCGTTGTGAATGTTGGAGATGCTCTTGAGGTAATTAATTAGCTAGCTAGGGTTGGATAATCAAATTGAATTAAAGATTACAATCTTTTCTTTAAGAAGCTTAATTCGTATTTTTAACATTGTTAATTGCTACATGACAGATATGGAGCAACGGGAAGTACAAAGAGCATTGAGCACAGAGCTGTGACAAATGAAAGCAAGGCAAGGATATCTTATGCATCGTTTATCTTTCCACATGTCGATGTGGAAATTGAACCATTTGATCATCTGCTGGAGTCATCAGGGACCCTTCGGATGTACAACAAGATCAAATATGGAGATTATTTGATGCAAACATTGAAGAGGAAAATAGAGGGGAAGGAACATGCTCAAACTGCAAAGATTGGAAGTACTTAATTAAGCATCATTTTTAGTTTTCAAAAACTATTTTTTTTTTAATCAAATCAAGACATCCGTGCATGATGTCGTTAGTGGGATTATTATTGATAACATGCTGCTTTTATGCTTTGTGTGTGTAGTATTCGAATTGTATTTCTTAAGGGACTGTATCATTCCACTTTACTTTCATTGGAACAAAGTAACTCTTTGAGAAAGAAACAGAAAAAAAAAAAAAAACCTGCCAGTCACGTACACTTCTAAAATGCCATTTACAATTATGTATTTTATTTGGTTTTGACAGGTCATAATGCATGTGTTGGACCAATGAAATAGTTCCTAGAAGGCTTCAGGAAAAAGATATTCTAATCCAATGAGTACGACCTATGAATTATTTTTAGAAATTCCTAGGTCGTCCTCCTTGAAATCTAGACGTTATGCTAAATATTGGATTGGCATGGGCTGATAGAATTGTTCTTCGAAATGTTGCATGTACATGATTTGTCTTACTTGTCATAGCCACACAGGAAAGTAACTTCCACACTTTTTAATTTTGCGGACCTCCACCCTTTACCATGTGGTTTAATACCAGAACCAATTTGATTACTTTCATTATCAATTCAATTTTATCACAAATGGATATATATGATAATTTCAATTTTTACATATAATTTCAGTCGTCAGATTTACTTGTTTCGATTTTTTTTTCCAAATTTTTATATATACATATAATTACAGCACCTAATAATTAATGTCCGATTTAGGTAAGTGATAGGAGCACAAAGTGTGACGTTTTTAATGTATTTTCCCTACTATTTGGCTATGATTTAATTGTAACTTTGCTATTTTTGCTTAGTTTCCATATTTGAGTCCCTAAATGATGTATAAATGTGAATACGTGCAGAAAATCGGAGCTCGGAAATTTACGAAGTCTAATGGGCTTTTTCGAGGCCCATTAAGAGGTGAGCTGCCGTGAGGCCCAATATGAAGGCCCAAATCCATGAAGAAAGGCCCAAACCCAAGATGGAAGGCCCAAATCCATGAAGGAAGGCCCAAGTTCACAAAGCATGAGAAATGGCCCAAGCCCAGATTTTCGGACAATCTGCCTGTGCAGATAGGTCAACTTGCGAAGCCCATATCTCCAAATTGCACCGTTGGATCCAGCTGTAATTGTGATACACTCTGCATGTGTGTGTTATATATTCTGTATTAAAATTTGAGAATCATCCAACCGTTCAAACGTGCATTATTCCGTTCTAAGTGGGAACTGCTCAGTGCTGTCTGCTTTTTATTTCTTTCCTCTTCTTTTATTTTCAATGCTCCACTCACCCCTATATTCTTTCCTCTTCTTTCTGCCCACACCATTAGTGTTTAATTTCTTTTACCTAAATAAATGGTTCATTGCCATATGACTACATTTCCACCATTCCACTTACCATTTCTTTTCTACCACTCACATTCCACTTCTCTTCCTTTTCTTTCTTTATTTCTTGCATTGTCTTTTTCTTCCTCTCCATTCTCCTATAAATAGCAGCCTCATTCTTCTCTTCAAAACACACCCCAATGGAGAGGGACAAACCCTCCTCTTTCTCTTCTCACATCATATTTTCCATTCTCTAGTATTTAGGGTTTTCAAGACTTCAAGGAGGAGGAGAAGGCATCTACACCATCACCACCAGCCCCTATTCAACATCACCATCACCATCATCACCTTGTCTTCACAGCTTGGATTACTTGTGGTCAAGGATTCAAGATGTGGCTTCAAATTCTTCATGCTATTCATACGGTGTATTTCGACTTAGCCTTTAAATTTATGCCTCTTTGTTGCTTGTTTATCCTTTGTATTAGTTAACATGACATGATTTATATAATTTTCAGCCTTTGTTTATGGGTTTATTTAATTGTTGGATCCTAATTAATTAGTTCTTCTAGTAGCTTATGTGACTCCGTTTATTTGATTCTATTTTAGTAGATAACTTTTATATGTTTTTGTTTTAAGGTTGCAAACTTAAGATAATTGCATATAATTGGTGCTAGAATTAAGGTTTTAATTCTAATTCACAAGTAGTAAAGGCTTTGGAAAGAGGTCGGAATGAAATAAGAAGGATCACGGATAGATGGGTGGTCCCACTAGGTCGTGCACTTTAATTAACAACTCTTCTTTTATGCGTTGGACATGTTTTGATTAGCTACCTTTGCATGTTTGATTGGTTAATCTAGGTGCGGTCGCTTAGGTTAATTTTCATGAAAGTGGTTTTATTTGGGGAATGATAATTGGCGGTCCAGCATTCCACATATGTTAATTTCGGTTTCATGGCTAGGGAACTTGGTTAATTTTCGGTCCAATAATTGGTAAACTTGTATACTTGTGGCTGAACTTTATATACTTTATGTTTCATCCCATTTTATTTAATTTATTCTTTGTAATTTAATTAATTCATTTCATTCAATTTATGACTCAATCCCCCTTTTACTTTGTACATATGTATATATTTATACTTTATACTTGTTAATAATTCTTTATTTTATTTAATTCTTTGTGACATTTTTTGTTAGGTACACCCTTTGATCTCCGTTGTGAACGATACTCTACTATGCACTATACTACAACCGATAGGGTTTTTTTAAATTGACGCTACATTGTAGCCCATCAATTTTTGGCGCCGTTGACGGGGATCGAAAATACTTATGCCTAATGTTTTACTTGTGAATATTACTTGTTTATACTTGTTCATATTTTTTTACACTTAGTAATTTATTTAGGTGTCTTTTATATAGTTGATTATTTTTTGTTGTTGTAAGTTGTAACTTGAACGGAATAGGTAAGGTCCTTTTATTAATATTGGCCTAAACCCTTCATTTTTACCGTAAGGTTATTTGAGGTTGAGGGCGGCCTTTATTAACACTTGGAGAATTGTCGAACACTTAAGTGCTTTCTCAACTGAGTAAGGGCACATGAATGGTGTCTAGATATGATCAAGACTCTGGGTGACGGGTTTGTAAAATTGGATTCAGAGGACTTGTCCACTAAATGAATCCTGCCTCTCGCTTATCTCTTGTGATCTGGCCATTCGCCTTCTGAAAACACGGAAAGTCATTTACGTCAAGGCATTGCACCTAGGCCGTAAGTCCACCTTGAGTTACCGCTTGGAATCAACTTTCAATTTTTTTCAACTATATTAAGGCAAAGGAAAATATTTTTGTACAATTAAGTGTATTGTGTAAATAAAATATACGTAGACATAGGAAAATTTATTTATTCATTTTGTATAGATAATTTGTGACATATTTTTAACTTTGTAAATATTTTGTTTTTATTTTGTAAATTTATTACTAACCTTTTTATTTTGTATAGGAAATAATCCGGGTTTATCGGAAATTTTACCACATACATCGGAGCATACGTTTAGGAAGTCAAGGTTGAAAAACCTTGAGGTTGATGTCTTGTTGGTGATTTTCGGTTTCCTCGGGAGTAAAAAGGTAAGTTTTCTTTTCACTCTCGTTATTTATTTGACTTAAAAAAAAAAAAAAAAAAAAAAATAGAAAATTTGTAATTGTAAATAAAAAAAAAGAGTGTTTGTTTTTGTTTTACTGTTTTGAAATTATTTATTTTTACTGTTTATAATTACTGTTCATATAATTTGTTTTGGGCCTGTTAGTTAGTTTGTTTGTTATTGGGCCTTAGGCCCATTTGTGTGATTGGTTAGGGTTTTAGGTTTCGTAAAATAAAAAATTTGGCCCATTGGGCTCGTGTCATTCACGAAGCCCAAAACCCGTAACCCAAGCCCATTAGTGTGTCGGGCCTGTTCGTTTTTAGGCCCATTAGTTTAAGCCCACCAATAATGGGCCGGAGTTTTCTTTGGCCCAGGCCCACTTTAAGGCCCAGACCATTTCGATGGCCCAGGCCCGTTTAAAGTGTCGGCAACCTTTGCGCGTGTTTCACACGCGTTTTCACTGTTCACTTTACGACTTTTCGTAAAGTATTAAAAAAATAAAATAAAAAATAAAAATCGAAAATCAAAAATTTTGATTGGGCCGACGCACGACTTTTGCGTCGGCCGAATTGTTTAATAAACCGCGTGCGTGTCTACTGTAGACTTTACGACTTTCGTCGCCCGATCCACAATTTGCGGGTCTTCTGTCTGTGGCACGTGTGCGAGCGTGCGTCCGTTCCTTCCTTTCCCTTCGGTTTGCGTTAGTTCCCTTAGGTCATTTCACGCGATTTCCCTTAGTCTCTCTCTCTCTCTCTCGTTTTCTCTTTCGTGTTCTTCATCTGTTCCTGAGCATTTCCCAGAAACCTCCCAATTCCCAGAAGCTATCCTCCCTTCCCAACCCAAAAATGGCCAAGAGAGTGAATTCTTTCAGCGATTTGTTTCAGGCAGGTCCTTCAGAGAACCCGATCTTTGAAGGCTTGGCTGAAATAATTCCACCGAGCATGCTCAATAGCGCCGATGCTAGCATGCCGACCGAGCCACAGCCACTGCCACAACCACAACCACTACCCCAAGCACCAATCATGGTTGCTGATCCACCCGTTGAGCCGGAAGCCGCTCCTGTCTATAGGAGACTTCCGAGGACCAAATACACCAAAGCTCAGAGAGATGCACTGGCGGCTTTCTTTGCGGTGTATTCTCACCCCACCAAGCCACAACGAGAAAGATTTGGTCCAAAAATCGGACTAGAGGAGGACCAAGTCTATTATTGGGGGTCGAGAAATAGGAAGAAGTTCGGTATCCTTACGTCTGAGCAGCGTATTGCCGAGTTAGAGAGACGAAATGATCAGCTGGTGAGCAAGAACGAGGAGCTTCAAATGCAGAATCAACGACTCGTCGATGCTCTCCACAGCGGCATATGTCCCAATTGCGGAGGTCCTGTTCCGCACTCAGATGTGCCTAGGCGAAGGCTCGAAGTTGTTCCTCCACAACAAGAGCCTATTCTTGAGTTGTCCGATGATTCCATCGACATGGACCACTTAAGACGGGATGTGCGGAGCCTCATTCCTACACTTGTCGATCGCCCATCCATACCTTTGCCATCTGACACCCTTCCCGGACCTGCTCATGATCTTGTCGGAGTCCACACCGACTTGATCTCGGATATCGCCCGCAAGGCCAAAGACGAGCTCCTGCTCATGGCCACTGCCGGTTTTCCTCTATGGATTTCTTCACCGACTCCCGACACGTCTATTCATCCCGAGACTCTTCATAGGGCCGAGTACTTGCGAGTGTTTCAACGTGCTGAACCCGCACCGTACTTCAAAGCCGAATCGTCGAGACACTCGGCAACCATCCATCTTTATCCGACCACCATCGTTCAAATTCTCATGGATGTTGGTCGATGGTTGCCGATCTTCGTAGCATGATCACAAACGCCAAGACGTTGGAGATCCTTTCCTCCAAAGAACGAAGAAGGCTACGAGGAGCATAAGCGGGTGATGTCGGCCGAGTTTCGGTGCCATCTCATCTCGTTTCAACTCGTGAAGTCCGGTTGTGCGGTATTCTCACCAACAACCGGATGGAAGTTGGGTCGTCGTGGATGTCTCCGTGGATGAATTGCGCACAAATCCGAAGCCTTCCGTGAGATCTATATGCCGAAAACGCCCCTCCGGATGCCTGATACGTGATTTGCATAATGGATCTTCCTTGGTCACTTGGGTGGAGCACGTGGATGTACGCGAGAAGGAGATGAAGGCCAGTTTCGAACCTTTTGTTCATTCAGGGTTCGCTTTTGGTGCAAAGCGTTGGATCTCAACCCTCCAACGACAAGCCGAGCGCTACATGTGCGCCACAGGTATCCACACTTCACCCGGTGACTCTATCATCTCTCCTGAAGGAAGAAGAAGACTAGCGGAAATGGCAAAACAGATGACAGTCTGTTTCTTCAACGATATCAGCAACTCCACGTACCACCACTGGACTTGTTCGAACCGAACAAGAGACACTCGAATGGAGGTCAGGACCAACAAGCGAAGGGGTGATCCGAGCAAGCCCCCCGGAGTCAATCGTACTGCTGGTTGTTCCGTTGTTCATCTATCTCATCACACCAGGATCTTTGAGTTCCTCAAAGACGTTCAGACTAGACCAATGTGGGATAGTATGTCGATGGACAGCACGGTACGTGTGCTAGCAAACTTCACCATCGGTCTTGACCCGCGGAACCAGATTTCGGTGCTCGCCATAGATAGTCACAACGACTTCCTCATTCTTCAGGAGTGTTGCACCGATGCAACGGGGTCGTCTGTGATTTATGCACCGATTAACCATTCCATTTTCCAGTGTTTGCTATCTGGAGTTCAACCGGAGCCATTTCCGCTTATGTCTTCTGGCTTCTCCATTCTGCCAAACGTATCCGGAGCTATACTTGACGGAACACTGCTGACTATAGTGTTCCAGATCTCAGTGAAGGCTACATCAGCCAAGTCTGCCGTGGAGTCGGCAACTACCCTTGTCCAGGACACACTTCAAAGGATCAGAACCGCAGTCAATTAAGGAGCAAACGTTGGATGCAAGGCCCTGCTAGCCTTGTTTGTGACTGTTGGTGACTTGCTTCGGGAGGAGCTTCACGATCTTCAAAGGGGAGTCTTTCTGTTTCCCTTTTCATTTACTTAACTGTTGTGTGTTTACTTCTGTTTATGTTGTGTGTTTATTTATGTATGTGTGTTTAAATTCAATAACCATGCTTGAATTTCTCATTTTCGTGAAATATCTGTCTAACATTGAGGGCAATGTTTAATTCAAGTGTGGGGGGAAGTTATTAAAAAGAAAAGAAAAAAAATTTGAAAAAAAAAATTTGAAAAATTCAAAAAAATAATTTACTTGTTTTTGTTTTCTATGGTGACAATATATCGACTAAATCATACATACTCCCTTGGTAGCGTTGAACCTACCATTGCACTTAGTAAGTCACTGTGGTCACGTATTGTTACCCTAATAAAAAAAATTGAAAAAGAAAAAAAAAATTGCTTCTGTTGTTTATTTATTTGTTTGTTTTCGTTTTCTACGGTAACGGTATATCGACTATATCACACTCACTCCCTTGGTAGCGTTGAACCTACCATTGCACTAAGTGAGTCCCTGTGGTCACGTATTGTTACCTACATTGAAAAATCAAAAAAATCAAAAAATCAAAAATTACAAAAATATTTGCTTCTGTTTTGTTGTTTTTGTGTGTTTTATTGTGTTTTGTGTTTTGTTCTTTCCAATTCCGATGATGAATTAAGTTTAATTGTTGTGATTAGGAGAATGTTTATTATATGTCAAGGCTTTGTGTAGTTTGCTTTGGATTTAATATGCATAACTTGTGATTGCTCGAATTTCCATGTTCACATCACCGGTGTTAATTAATTGATTGCAATCCGAGAAGCACATTTGAACATACATTGTCATGCATACCCAGAAACTGTGAGGATTTGAGCCTATTGAATATTCACATGTATGCATATTTCATACATTTACTCGTTCTTCATGTGTGCACAATTCATGAGTTTTGAACCTAGAACTTGCTCAAAGACCACTTGAAACGTTTTGTTAATCTGTGATGAATTAGAAATGAGTAAGGCATTAGTTGAGCACCATGGCCAAATTATTCACCATCCATCTAAACACGAACTTTAGGAATCCCCTTTTGAACTAAACACTCATTAGCCGTTTCTTTTGTTCACCCACACCATCTCACCCTTGTTTTATTTATGTTTGCAAGACGATGATAGTGACTTCTTGTGTTCTTATGCTTCGGGTTTTGATTTGTATGGTAGTATACCAAAAGGCAAGTGTGGGGGTGCATTTTATTTTGTTGTATTTGTTCAAAGAAAGAAAGAAAGAAAAAAACAAAAAGAATGAATAAAGTTCCTCAAAAAAAAAAAAAATAGAAAAGAAAGAAAGAAAAAAATGTCAGAAAGAGAAATGTCAAAAATAGAGTTATTTCTTGTTTTTAATTTCAGTAAAAGGTTGGAGGAGAATAAGAAAGTTGTTTCGGGTATAGCATAGGTATGAGTTTCAAAGTCGTTGATTTGTCTTGCAAACATGTGAAACATTTTCCATTTCGAGTCCTTTCACTTCATTCACCATTCACCATTTACCATCCACCTTTTGGTCCCTGTTTCACCTAAAAGCCCTTATGATTTAATGATTTGTGGATTAATTGTGAAGAGTTGGTTAATGAGCAAGCTTATGGGAACATTACTTGTGCAATTGTTATGAGAGTAAACACTTAACCCTAAACACTGAGCGGAAATATTTAGTGAATCTTGTGAGGTTTAGTGGTTAATGTTGTTTCAATGTGCCTATTGGATTGCTTGACATTAATTGTATACTTGGTTTTCACACACTACACCCGAGCATAAATGAGATGTGCATGTTAAAGACTTAGCAAATTCGTTAGCCTTGGTATATAATTTGTATTCTCCTGATTATAACTTTTCTGAACTCGCTGAGGGTTATGGTTGGAAAGAATATATGTTTTGTGTTTCCCTTTTCTGTTTTGTGTTGTTTTGTTTTAAGTTTTGTGTTGCTAAGGGACTAGCAATAGCTAAGTGTGGGGGAATTTGATAGGAGCACAAAGTGTGACGTTTTTAATGTATTTTCCCTACTATTTGGCTATGATTTAATTGTAACTTTGCTATTTTTGCTTAGTTTCCATATTTGAGTCCCTAAATGATGTATAAATGTGAATACGTGCAGAAAATCGGAGCTCGGAAATTTACGAAGTCTAATGGGCTTTTTCGAGGCCCATTAAGAGGTGAGCTGCCGTGAGGCCCAATATGAAGGCCCAAATCCATGAAGAAAGGCCCAAACCCAAGATGGAAGGCCCAAATCCATGAAGGAAGGCCCAAGTTCACAAAGCATGAGAAATGGCCCAAGCCCAGATTTTCGGACAATCTGCCTGTGCAGATAGGTCAACTTGCGAAGCCCATATCTCCAAATTGCACCGTTGGATCCAGCTGTAATTGTGATACACTCTGCATGTGTGTGTTATATATTCTGTATTAAAATTTGAGAATCATCCAACCGTTCAAACGTGCATTATTCCGTTCTAAGTGGGAACTGCTCAGTGCTGTCTGCTTTTTATTTCTTTCCTCTTCTTTTATTTTCAATGCTCCACTCACCCCTATATTCTTTCCTCTTCTTTCTGCCCACACCATTAGTGTTTAATTTCTTTTACCTAAATAAATGGTTCATTGCCATATGACTACATTTCCACCATTCCACTTACCATTTCTTTTCTACCACTCACATTCCACTTCTCTTCCTTTTCTTTCTTTATTTCTTGCATTGTCTTTTTCTTCCTCTCCATTCTCCTATAAATAGCAGCCTCATTCTTCTCTTCAAAACACACCCCAATGGAGAGGGACAAACCCTCCTCTTTCTCTTCTCACATCATATTTTCCATTCTCTAGTATTTAGGGTTTTCAAGACTTCAAGGAGGAGGAGAAGGCATCTACACCATCACCACCAGCCCCTATTCAACATCACCATCACCATCATCACCTTGTCTTCACAGCTTGGATTACTTGTGGTCAAGGATTCAAGATGTGGCTTCAAATTCTTCATGCTATTCATACGGTGTATTTCGACTTAGCCTTTAAATTTATGCCTCTTTGTTGCTTGTTTATCCTTTGTATTAGTTAACATGACATGATTTATATAATTTTCAGCCTTTGTTTATGGGTTTATTTAATTGTTGGATCCTAATTAATTAGTTCTTCTAGTAGCTTATGTGACTCCGTTTATTTGATTCTATTTTAGTAGATAACTTTTATATGTTTTTGTTTTAAGGTTGCAAACTTAAGATAATTGCATATAATTGGTGCTAGAATTAGGGTTTTAATTCTAATTCACAAGTAGTAAAGGCTTTGGAAAGAGGTCGGAATGAAATAAGAAGGATCACGGATAGATGGGTGGTCCCACTAGGTCGTGCACTTTAATTAACAACTCTTCTTTTATGCGTTGGACATGTTTTGATTAGCTACCTTTGCATGTTTGATTGGTTAATCTAGGTGCGGTCGCTTAGGTTAATTTTCATGAAAGTGGTTTTATTTGGGGAATGATAATTGGCGGTCCAGCATTCCACATATGTTAATTTCGGTTTCATGGCTAGGGAACTTGGTTAATTTTCGGTCCAATAATTGGTAAACTTGTATACTTGTGGCTGAACTTTATATACTTTATGTTTCATCCCATTTTATTTAATTTATTCTTTGTAATTTAATTAATTCATTTCATTCAATTTATGACTCAATCCCCCTTTTACTTTGTACATATGTATATATTTATACTTTATACTTGTTAATAATTCTTTATTTTATTTAATTCTTTGTGACATTTTTTGTTAGGTACACCCTTTGATCTCCGTTGTGAACGATACTCTACTATGCACTATACTACAACCGATAGGGTTTTTTTAAATTGACGCTACATTGTAGCCCATCAGTAAGACTTTTCTTTTTGCTAAGAAATTTGATATAGGGTAGAGGTTTGCGCTTTCTTCCTTTTTTTTGACATTCACTCTGGATCTGCCCTGCAATTCTCTTCCACTGGTGGGATCCAATTATATGAATACGTTCACCTAGTTATGTGATTTTCTTCTACGTTTGGAGCCATTCCTGTTGGAGTTGTTGAAGTTTGTGAACTCCCAGGAAGTTTGTGAGTTCCAAGGAAAGAAGAAAGTCTTTGCATAACCATCAATCACAGCCATCAATTACGTAGAGGAGAAAGTCTCCACCATTAATTATCTTTGCTGACTTTTGTTACTTTGTAATTGTATATATATCCTCATTGTAAATCGTTTCAATACATCAATGAAATCATTCATTCATTGCTCATTTGATATGGTATCAGAGCAATCGATCCATTGGACATTGTCTCTTTGATAATCTGTTCTTGAAATTCCATTCCCAGTAATTGAGACTGTTCTTGAGTTGTTGAGCTCTCTGTCTTCCTTGTTTCTGACCAAGGAATTTGTTCTTCTTTGCTGTTGCAAAGTTGTTTGATCGATCATGTCTCCTTTGTTTGATCTATCTTGTCTTCTTTGTCTGTGAACATATTGTTCACAACTCTTTGACCGATTTGGAGTCCTGTTCTTAGCTCTGTTCTTCAACATAGCTCGGTGCTCTTTTCTTTCTGTTCTTGATTTGCCCAGTAAATTGGGTTGGTCAGTTCAGTACTTCCCCGTTCATTGAGTCACCACTCAGTTCACTAAAGGACACCCAGCTCCGCTGCTACTCTCTGTCATTCCGTGCAATCAGTCCGGAACCGCTCAATTTATCTAAATCTCTCCTCAATTTGTGTACTGTAGCCACATAAATTGAATTGATCTCGTGCTTGATCACAACTCCTCAACATCAGCTCAAAGCCCAAATCACAGGCATCTTCACAATCATCACCTCACAGTGCCGACGATCCCCTCCTGAGCTCAAGCTTCCTGTCATCTGGACGAACGGCACGAGCAGAACGAATTCTTGTTCCCAAGCGATCAGACGAGTTTGTTCCGTCCGGACGGATCTGTCGGGCAACAAGGAGACACCATTTTCTCGACTGGTTCTGTTTTTCCTGAGCGGAACAGTCATCTTTGAAGGCAAATTCCTCCTACTTGAACCGTTGGATTTAGCTAAAATTTTGTGGAGTTGTTAATCAAGGTGTTTATTACCTCCAGTTAAAATTTCATCGTGATCTGTCCGTTGAAGTTTCTGTTATCCAGCCAACATCAGAAGGTGCTGTGTTCTGTAACCTGAACTTGAACTCCGCTGCATTCAAAAATAGCTGAGATGGCTACTGACTCAAAAGTTCCAGTTTATCCTGTTTTCTCTACACAAAAGGTTGTGTGCTCTCACTGCAATTATCCTGGTCACACCAAGGACAATTGCTACAAGTTGATTGGCTACCATATCGGGTATTTTGACAAACCAAAAACCTCTACTCATCACCACATTGTTGTTGTTAGGGTTGGTCATGGTAAAATTGGTATAGCTTTACAAATCTCTAGCTTTATTAGTGCAGATACATGCATGGATTATTGATTCTGGTGCTTCTGATCATATGACTTATGATAAATCTTACTTTCACCACTTCACTACTCCAAATGTGTCTACTGTTACTAATGCTAATGGTGAATCTTTTTCGGTCTTAGGAACTGGTTCAATTCGTGTTACTCCATCCCTTGAATTACACAATGTCTTATATGTTCCCGCATTATCACATCATCTCATATCTGTGCCGCAACTAAATGCTCAATCCAATTGTTCTGTCACCTTTTTTCCCATGTATGCTCTGTTTCAGGATCTTATCACCAAGGAAATCATTGGTCGGGGGTATATGAGGGGAGGCTGTTTCGTCTTGATCAGATGTATGCAGGGGAGAATCCAGAAAAGCGTGCTCACGCAGGTTTGACTTCAAGTTCTACTAGAGAGAGTGAGATTTGGTTATGGCATCGTTGTTTAGGGCATCCATCTTTTCATACTATGAAAAAATTAATGCCTTCCTTATTTATTTCCATGAATGTCTCTGATTTCCATTGTGAAACTTGTGTTATGGCAAAAAGTCATTGTGTCAGTTATCCTCCTAGCATTTCTCAATCTGCCATTCCTTTTGAATTAATTCATTCGGATGTGTGGGGACCCTCCAAAGTTCCTACACGCACTGGTATGCGTTACTATGTTCTTTTCATTGATGATTGCACCCGGCTCTCCTGGGTTGTATTCCTCAAATCTAAATCTGATGTGTTTGGTGCTTTTCAAGCTTTTCGAACTCTCATTCAAACACAATTCAATGGAGTCATTCGGGTCCTTCGATCTGACAATGGGGGAGAATATGTCAGTCATGAGTTTCAAAAGTTCTGTCAAACACATGGGATTATCCATCAAGCCACTTGTCTGCAAACACCAGAACAAAATGGAGTGTCAGAACGAAAGAACCGACATCTCCTTGAAATGGCCCGATCCCTCCTCGTCAGTGCCCATATGCCCAAATATCTTTGGGATGAGGCAGTCCGTACAGCCTCTCATCTCATTAATCGTCTTCCTTCTAGTGTTCTCAATGGTCGTATTCCTTATGAGGTCCTCTCTACTCATGTCTCTATTCCCTCATTTTATAACTTACCTGCTAGGGTGTTTGGTTGTGTTGCCTTTGTTAACATTCCTCAAAATCAACGTACTAAGTTGGATGCTCGTGCTCTTAAATGTGTGTTGGTTGGCTATGGTACTCATCAAAAGGGGTACAAGTGTTATCATCCTCCTACTCAAAAATATTTTGTTACAATGGATGTTACATTCTATGAAGACACATGCTATTTTATTCCCCATGACAACACTCCTCTTCAGGGGGAGAAAGGGTTCTTTGAAGAGATGGTTGTCAATGATGATCAACTATTAGTTAGAGGGAGTATAGGGAGGGATGAACACAATGTTGAGGTTGCAGAAGAAGAAAGGAAGGAAGATGAGTTCCCAGACGATCGGACGGCACCATGGCGTCCGGACGGATTGTTCGAGGCAGAAGGGTCAGTAGCTCCGGAACCTGAAGGCGTCTGGACGACACCACGGCGTTCGGACGGATTTATCGAGGCAGAAGTTATGGAACCTCCAGGCGTCCGGACTGAACAACAACGTCCTGACGGAATGATTGATTTAGAAGGATCAGAAACTGTGACGCTTGAAAGTGATGAAGACAATGAAATGCCCCTTCCTCTTCCTCTCCCCCCTTCATCTACAGCTCTACCCCCTGAGCATGATTTCCATGGTGCTAAGGATCCTCTTGAGGTAATTCCTATATCTGAATCCACTCACTACACATTGCCAAATAGATTAACTCGAGGTCAACCTGCAAAAAGGTATGAACCCACTGTTCATGCCAAAGCTAAGTACCCAGTTGCAGACTTTATGTCAACTCATAGGCTTTCTAAGTCATATGAATCATTTGTGAATCAAATATCTGCTATATCTGTGCCTAATAAAGTGCAGGATGCTCTAAGTGATCCAAAGTGGTCAAAAGCCATGGAGGAAGAGATGGAGGCATTACAGAAGAATGACACATGAGAACTTGTTCCTCCTCCATATGGTGAAAAGACTGTTGGTTGCCGATGGATTTTTACAATAAAACACAATGTAGATGGTTCAGTGAGCAGGTACAAAGCTCGGTTGGTTGCTAGAGGATTCACTCAAACATATGACATTGATTATGATGAGACATTTGCACCGGTAGCTAAGATGAACACTGTCAGAGTTCTACTGTCCCTAGCTGCAAACATGGATTGACCTCTTAAGTAATTTGATGTCAAGAATGCTTTTCTTCATGGTAATCTATCTGAAGAGGTCTATATGGATCTCCCTCCAGGATATGGAACCAATCCACCAACCCATTTAGTGTGCAAGTTGAAGAAGTCATTGTATGGTTTGAAGCAGTCACCACGTGCATGGTTTGGAAGGTTCACACAGTTTATGCCCCAGTTTGGATACAAGCAGAGTAATTCTGATCATACATTGTTTTTTAAACATCGCAAGGGTAAGATCACGGTGTTGATAATATATGTGGATGATATGGTGATTACTTGAGATGACTTGGAGGAAATTGATAAACTTCAACATCAATTGGCTTCAGAATTTGAGATGAAAGACCTTGGCAACCTTAAGTACTTCTTGGGGATTGAGGTAGCCAGGGGGAGAGATGGCATCTTCTTGTGTCAAAGGAAGTATGTGCTTGACTTGCTTACAGAGACTGGCTTGTTAGACTGTAAGCCAGTCAACACTCCAATTGAGCAAAATCATCGTTTAGCTGAATATCCTGATCAGACTCCAACAAATCAGTCCAGATATCAAAGGTTAGTGGGTCGCCTGATTTATTTGTCACACACTAGACCAGATGTTGCATATGCTGTTAGTGTTGTGAGTCAATTTATGCATAACCCAAGTGAATGTCATATGGAAGCTGTTTTGAGAATTTTGAGATATTTGAAGTCTGCACCTGGCAAGGGATTGATGTTCTCAAAACATAATCATCTTGAAGTAAGTGGTTACACCGATGCAGATTGGGCTGGTTGCGTTAATGACAGGAAATCTACATCTGGCTACTTTACTTTTGTTGGTGGAAATCTTGTTACTTGGAGAAGTAAGAAGCAGAATGTAGTAGCTCGTTCAAGTGCAGAGGCAGAATACAAAGGTATGGCTCATGGAGTCTGCGAGTTATTGTGGTTGCGAAATTTATTGTGTGACTTGAGTTTTAAACCCAAACAGGCAATGAATCTTTTTTGTGATAATTAACAAAGCTGCCATTGACATATTTCACAATCCAGTGCAACATGATCGCACAAAACATGTTGAGGTTGATCGACATTTTATTAAAGAGAAGTTGGAGACATATTGACATGCGGACGTGCATTTTATTTTACATGCGGACGTGCGCATATGAAGGAGACTATATATATATATGATCCAATTGTATGACTAAAAGTGTAATTTTACCCGAGATATATCCTCAAACAAAAGTGGGTCCAAGTCTCTCCAACTAAAGGAAAGTCTGCCCAAACTCAGATCCTCTTATTTCCTTACAAAAAGCTGCAATTTGTAGAAAAGTATTCACTGGCCAGCAGGGGTTGGCAGGATTGGCAAAGTGGCAAGGAAAGTGCTTTGGTTGGTACCCTCATCCAAGGTTCGATCTCCAACACTTACCAATTAAATGTCCTTGCTGGTAAGGTTGCTGAGTGCTGGGGTCTTGCGGGACCTATGCGAACGCTGGTGAAGGTGTCAGCTTCCAATGGAGTCTGGGCTTAAAGTAACTCGACTGATGGGTGCCTGCGGGTCCTTCCACCTACTACACAATGTGGTAGTGTGGGCTTTGAGACGTTGCGAGGTCTATTTACTCCCACCACTGATAAATGGCTCTGGACCCAGATGTTAATTGGGTTCTTGCGGGCAACAGATGGTTCATAATGTTCCTGGACTGGGAAGTCTGTCTCCCCCCTGTCCAAATACCTTTGGCCCAAAAAAAAGAAGTATTCACTGTAATAAGAGAAACAGAAGAAGTGGAAGAGGATGCAGGTGTGTGTGAAGAACTCGGGAGGGGAAGAGACACAGAGATGAAGAGAGAAACGGGAAAAAAAAAACAAGAAAATATTGGACGCAAAGGATTACATTAGACGGTCATGATCAATTTGTGAGGAAATAAGAGGACTTCTTTCTGAGGAGGAGAGGATCCAAGTCCTGTCTGTCCAGGTCAAACAGTCAAACAGTATTCCATCTCTCCGACTAAAGTCATCTCAAAAAAGCTAAGCTTAATCAACAGAACTAAAGGTATTTTAGATCATCCATAGACTCTTCATACCTCACATTCAGGGTGTAGATAATTAGTACAAGGTAAGAATGAGTTCAAACACAGATGTGGCGTTAGTTCAAGAGGATAAGGATGTACCGAGTTTTGCCCAGAAACCATTTAGATCATCTATACCAGTACCAAATGTTCAAGAAATGGTGAGGAGTGATCCTTTACAGGTCCCCAAAAGATACATTAGGAACGAAGAAGACATGCCAAAGGAAGCACATATTTGTCATCATCTTTCTTCTGAGATTCCTATTATTGATTTTTCTTTGCTCTCTGAAGGGGACGAAGAGGAGCTTAACAAACTCGACCTCGCTTGCAAAGAATGGGGATTCTTTCAGGTAATTCATCTGATCATTCCTAACCACACAGTACTAGTATTAAATTGTTTAATTTGCATTGTTGATACAAGCCATAATAGCATAAGCATTTCGGGGTCTAGTCATAAGCAGATCTATGTTAATTAGGAGCTAGCAAGTGGGAAAATACTCAAATCTATCCATCTAGCTTTTCCTAATTTGCTTCAGTAAATCAATTTTTCAATTCATATGCATCCTTAGGGTTTACGGAAATACTCATTAATCGAAACGCCTGGATCAGCTTGTATTAATGTACCCCAGCAAAGAAATATTGTTGGATCCGCCACTAGGGGGTATAGTTATTGTGTAACATGGTACTGAGATTTGAGGGTATCGAAGCTTTATTAGGTTTCAGGCGGTCTTGATGAGTTGGAAACCTTCAATCCACACACCTCACTAATGGCTTGATTACCAAGTAAGCAACCTGCTCCGCGCAGTTGCAATATTTACAGATCTCTAGTTATGTGGTTGTATGGTGCTGCAAATACAGCTTCCAAGTAACATTAACTTAATTT
Source organism: Rubus idaeus (assembly GCA_030142095.1). Classification (NCBI taxonomy): domain Eukaryota; kingdom Viridiplantae; phylum Streptophyta; class Magnoliopsida; order Rosales; family Rosaceae; genus Rubus; species Rubus idaeus. Next base: position 6,107,806 of record CM057970.1, read on the forward strand.
GCAGATGGTAAATCATGGAGTGGCAAGAGAAGTAATGCAGGGCATGAAGGATGCTGCGGACAAGTTCTTTGAACTTCCATTAGAAGAGAAGAATAAACTTGCTATACCATCAGATTACACACAAGGCTATGGTCATTTCCCGGTGCTTTCTGAGGAGCAGATTTTGGATTGGTCTGACAGACTTGGTCTCCTCATTTGCCCACATCGGAATAGAAAGCTTGAGGTTTGGCCGCCTACACCATTCAAGTAAGTTCCTAAACATTTTATGTTTACCTCAGCTCTTATTTACCCCCCAAAAACAGTAAAACGTACACTAGTTGACTTCAAATTCAAATTTTTCATAAAACATGTATTGGTGTAGGGAGGCTATTGAGATATATACAAGTGAAGTTAGAAAAGTTGCAGTGGAGCTTCTAAGGTCTCTATCTTCCATTATGGGGATGGACAAGGATGTTCTTCTTGAACTACATCAAGAATTGAATCAATTTCTGTCTGTGTGCTACTATCCTTCATGCTCTATGCCTGATAAAGTACTAGGTCTGAGTCCACACGCAGACAAAGACACCATAACCATACTTATGCAAGATGACAATCTTACCGGACTACAGGTTAAACAAGACGGAAATTGGGTACCTGTCAAGCCAATTCCAAACGCTTTCATTGTGAATGTTGGAGATATGATTGAGGTATATCATATCCCGTATTTCTCACTTACACTCAAAGTTGAAAAAATTATGCAGAGATCGATGAACTGTTCCATATATATAATTCGTTTAAGCTTCATATGGATTATTTCTATGACAGATATGGAGTAACGGGAGTCGGGAGGTACAAGAGCATTGAGCACAGAGTTGTGACAAATGAAAGAAAGGCAAGGGTATCTCATGCATCATTTTTTTCCCCACATGGTGATGCGGAAATTGAACCTTTTGATCAAATGGTACTCAAATCGCCGGGGTCCCGTCAGGTATACAAGAAAGTCAGATATGGAGATTATCTGCAGAAAAGCAGTGAGAAGAAATTATATGGGAAGGAATACATCGAATATGCCAAGATTTTCAGTTAAAGCAGATGCTTCAATTTTCAAAAGACAGAGGACATGAGACGTACAGATTTATCTTGAATCAAGTCTTCCAGACTTTAAGTTGGCTTGTTCTAGTGTTCCTTTTTCTTTGTCAGGGGCTGCTGTTGCCTTCTTTGTTTGTTAGATTTGGTTTTCATTGCTGTACAATTTATTGTCTATGATGGAATGAACTTTCTATTATGGTTCAAGATGCATCTTGTAAGCTTTGGTTTCTTAATAAAATTTTCATGAAAACTACGCAGATCGATGTTTCCGTTTTCGTATATGGTGTTTTTGTCTTTAAATTTCGATAAGTAATTAACAAATTTTATATATGCAATTTGCACAAGAAATCATATGCAGATCTTTTAATCCGTGACAGCAAAACCATATGACTTCAAACTCCAAGTTGGATAATCTAAAATCTCCAGCTAAATTTATCCGAAAGAGCTCCAAGTGAAGTAGTTAACTAATGTGCCATCAGATGACATTCTGGGCTATGGAAGAACCCATGTGCGTTCTGAAGACCAGAAACTGGATTGGTCTGATACACTTGTTCTCCTCATTTACCCTTACCAGTATAGAATGCCCAAGGTTTGGCCACCAACGTACTCCATTCAACTATTCAAGTATGTTCCTAAACATAAAGGAAATTCTAGTTCTGATTTTCTCAAAAAGGAAATTCTAGTTCTGAAACATATGTACATATATGTTAGTTCTGAAGTATACTTGGTACATTAATTGTTTGTAATGGTATATCTCAGATTAGTTTGTATGCAGGTATCTCGCATTCCTTTTAATTTATAAAAAAAATTTATCGGTCCTCTTTATAATTGGGTCATAATTCGAATATTAAATGCGCCTTCATTTTTTTTTTCCTCTATTAATGAACAATTAATAATTGCTTGTGAGTCAACACATATCAAATTATAATTTGCTTGAAAGAATGAATATTACCTTCTATGTGAGGAGTTCTAACCACTAAAAGCACTTTCGCAGGATGCATGTATGCCGAACATGTATCAATATACCGTAGAATTGTTCTTATGTTTAGCTCTTATTTTCAGAAAAATTAATGTTTAGAAAACCCTAGTTTGAGTGATAAATGATGTATATTGCTGAGGGGATGCAATTCAGACATATACTGGTAAACTTAGAAAAGTTGGGGAGGATGAACAAAAAAAAAAGGGGTTGGGGGGTGGAAGCTTTTAAGATCTCTGTCTATACTTACGGGGATGGAGAAGGATGTTCTTCTCAAACTTCGTCAAGAGTTGGCCCAAGCTCTGGTGGTGATCGAGCCACTATCCTCCATGTACGTACGTTTTATGCCTAATAAAGTATTTGGTCCAAGTACACACACTCAGGCAAAGGCAGCATAACCATTTTTATGCAAGAAGACGATCTTACCGGCCAGCCGGACTACAGATTAAACAAGAAGGAAAATGGGTTCCGGTGATCGAATCCACTTCCAAAACGCTGTTGCTGTAAGATGTTATAAAGGTGGCATATCATAATCACATCTTTCTCACATGGTTCAGAAAAACTACGCTAATTAAATTATGGGAAATTATCACAAATGGTACCTGAACTTTATCTTCATTATATGATTGATACCTGAACTTCACTTTTGATCACAACTAGTACCCGAACTTTTCATTTTCATTCTAAATGGTACCTGCCGTCACATTTCGTCAATTTTCCGTCAAAAAAAATCTTAAATCAAATTTTTTTTTTTTGGTCTGAAAAAAAAAACTTTGAAAACAGAAATTTGTCATCTTCTCGTTTTTTTTTTCTCTCTTTCTTCTCTCTCCTCTCCTTCTCCTTCTCCGATGATTCTTCTTCCTCTCTCTCTCTCTAGAATCAAGCACACACCACCATTTTTTTTTGGCACCCTATGCTTCCTCTCTACACCCACCTCACGCCCCTGCTCTTCTAAGACCAAAGAGCCTCTCCGCAACAGTTTTGTCCACCTCCCACTTCTCATTCGGCAGCCGCTTCTCACCTTCCTAGAATCACCATCGATGACCAACACATGCTCACAATTCCCAGTCGATCGTTGCCGCCGTGCAATTCCCAATAGATCGCTCAAGTCGGGAAGGAGCGAATCCCAATGCAAAACGGTGGGATGATCATGAGAAGGGAGATAGTGAAGACGAAGTGAAAATCTCTAAATGAATTTGGGTTTACTTGACTTACCCATTTGGGTTTTTGTGAATAGTGAACGTAGAACACCAAAGGTGGGGGTCTGAATGTGTGGGTGAGATAGTTATGATAGAAGAGACTCAGAGAGAGAGAGGAAGAAGAAGAATCGGAGAAGGAGAAGAAAGAGAAGAAAGAGAGGGGAAAAAGAAAGAGAAAAAAAAAGGAAAATGACAGATTTTTTTTTAATTTTTTTTTTAAAGATTTTTTAACGGAATATTGACGAAATGTAACGGCAGGTACTATTTAGGATGAAAACGAAAAGTTCAGGTACTAGTTGTGATCAAAAGTGAAGTTCAGGTACTAATCATATAATGGAGGTAAAGTTCAGGTACCATTTGTGATAATTTCCCTTAAATTATTATGAGGCGGAAATGTTTTCATTAATCTTCATGTTTATTATTTATATGCATTGAACACATAATTGCAAGGCAAGATTATCTTATGCATCATTTTATCTTCCACATGAAGATGTGAAAACTATACCTTAATTTGGATCAAATAGTACTCGAGTGGCCAAAGTCCATTCGGATGTACAAAAAAGTTAGATATTTAAATTGAATTTCAACATTATGTTTTTCTAAAGTTATTAAATATGAAGTTTTTCGTAATTTATTAAATTTCAACTATTCAAAAACTCTAATAATTTAGATTAGGCCATGTCAATATTTTTTGTTTTGTTTAGGAAAGGGCATGTCAACTTGACCAAAAGTGTACTAATGAAAAATTATCTCTGTTACTACAAGGGTAGAAAATTGGAAAAATATCAAATTATATGACTAAAAATGTAAAATTATCCCGGAAATATATGCTCAAACAAAAGTGGGTCTCTCCAAGAACAGTGCGTCCATCTCTCATGCAGACTAAAGTCATCTCAAAAAGCTAATCTTAATCAACAGCGGAACTAAAGGTGTTTTAGATCATCCATGGACTCTTCATACCTCACATTCAGGCTGTAGATAATTAGTACAAGGTAAGAATGAGTTCAAACACAGATGTTGCGTTAGTTCAAGAGGATAAGGATGTACCGAGTTTTGCCCAGAAACCATTTAGATCATCTATACCAGTACCAAATGTTCAGGAAATGGTGCGGAATGATCCTTTACAGGTCCCCAAAAGATACATCAGGAACGAAGAAGACATGCCAAAGGAAGCACATATTTGTCATCATCTTTCTTCTGAGATTCCTATTATTGATTTTTCTTTGCTCTCAAAAGGGTACGAAGAGGAGCTTAACAAACTCGACCTCGCTTGCAAAGAATGGGGATTCTTTCAGGTAATTCATCTGATCAATCTTAACCACACAGTACTAATATTAACTTGTTTAATTTGCATTGTTGATACAAGCCATTATAGCATAAGCATCTGGGGTCTAGTCATAGGCAGATCTATGTTAATTAGGAGCTAGCAAGTGGGAAAATACTCAAATCTATCCATTTAGCTTTTTCTAATTTGCTTCAGTAACTCAATTTATCAATTCATATTTTCCTTGGGGTGTAGGGAAATACTCATTGATCGAAACACCTGGATCAGCTCGTATTAATGTACCCCAACAAAGAAATATTGTTGGATCCGCCACTAGGGGCATAGTTATTGTGTAACATGGTACTGAGATTTGAGGGTATCGAAGCTTTATTAGGTTTCAGGCGGTCTTGATGAGTTGGAAACCTTTAATCCACACAACTCACTAATGTCTTGATTACCAAGTAAGCAACCTGCTCGGCGCAGTTACAATACTTACAGATCCCTAGCTATGTGGTTGTATGGTGCTGCAAATACAGCTTCCAAGTAACATTAACTTAATTTGCAGATGGTAAATCATGGAGTGGCAACAGAAGTAATGCAGGGCATGAAGGATGCTGCGGACAAGTTGTTTGAACTTCCATTAGAAGAGAAGAATAAAATTGCAATGCCATCAGATCACACACAAGGCTATGGTCATGTCCATGTGCTTTCTGAGGAGCAGATTTTGGATTGGTCTGACAGACTTATTCTCGTCCTTCACCCACACCGAAATAGAAAGCCTGAGGTTTGGCCACCGACACCATTCAAGTAAGTTCCTAAACCTTTTAAGTTTACCTTGTCTCTTATTTAATTTACCCCTATAAAAACAGAACACTAGTTGATTTCAAATTCAAAATTTCCATAAAACATGGACTGGTGAAGAGAGGCGATTGAGATATATACTAGTGAAGTTAGAAAAGTTGCAGAGGAGCTTCTAAGGTCTCTATCTTCGATTTTGGGGATGGACAAGGTCACAAGGATGTTCTTCTTGGACTACATCAAGAATTGGTTCGAGTTCTTTCTGTGGGCTACTATCCTTCATGCTCTATGCCTGATAAAGTACTAGGTCTAAGTCCACACTCAGACAAAGACACCATAACCATACTTATGCAAGACGACAATCTTACCGGACTACAGGTTAAACAAGACAGAAATTGGGTACCTGTCAAGCCAATTCCAAACGCTTTCATTGTGAACGTTGGAGATGTGATTGAGGTATAGCATGTCCTGTATTTCCCACTAACACTTAAAAGTTGAAAAAATTATGCTTAGGTGAACTATAAATTGTTCCATATAGAATTCGTTTAAGCTTCATATGTATCATTGCTATGACAGATATGGAGTAATGGGAGGTACAAGAGCATTGAGCACAGAGTTGTGACAAATGAAAGCAAGGCAAGGTTATCTCATGCATCATTCGTTTTCCCATGTGAAGATGCGGAAATTGAACCCTTTGATCAAATGGTACTTAAGTCGCCGAGGGTCCTTCAGATATACAAGAAAGTCAGATATGGAGATTATCTGAAGGAAAGCATGAAGATGAAATTCTATGGGAAGGAACACATTGAATATGCTAAGATTGGAAGTTAAAGCAGATGCTTCAATTTTCAAAAGCCAGAGAACAAGAGAAGTAAAGATTTATCTTAATGAAGTCTTCCATCATGACTTTAAGTTGGCTTATTCTAGTGTTCCTTTTTCTTTGTCCGGGGCTGCCGTTGCCTTCTTTGTTTGTTAGATTTGGTTTTCGTTCCTGTACAATTGATTGTCTATGATGGATTGAAGTTTCGATTCTGGTTCAAGAATCAAGATGCATCTTTTAAGCTTTGGTTTGTTAATAAAATTTTCATGAAAAAATAAAATAAAAATTGGCTTGTTATATAGGAACAACATCAAGCATGTTGGTTTTCATTTCTCATATATGGATCACAGTAGATGGTTCCTTACAGTTCCAATCTTCTCAGAGATACAACAGACACATTAATATTGAAATTGTTTAAAAGAAATCGAGCACGTTTGTATGATTGTATCTTGTAGGTATATGTAGTTATGTACAAGGGCTATGAGAGAACAATAATATATGATTGAGAACTATATATGTCTATTTGTTGTGTTAGTGAAACAGTCATATATGATCGTCATTTGTTCACAGTCGTATATAATTCTTTCTTGAAGTACGTTTATACAATTTGTCATTCTTCTGCTAATGTAATGATATCCAAATCCATGAATCAAAGTATAACTGAAGATACAAAATAGTGCCAAATAACTGAAGATAAAATTGAATCCTTGTAACTAAAAACAGTACCTTGAAACCACACGTACGCGATCAGAAGCTAAAGCATCTCTCAAGCTGCATAACCATTTGCTCGATGAAATCCAGAGCTGGCTCGGTTTGTTTTGCTGGATTGTATATAGCAGAACAGCCTCATTTGCATAACATCAGGACATGGAAATTGGTGGCTTCCAATTAGAACCTAAGAACTTATACATGGAAAACAAAAACCACAATCCATCATAGTACTGAAACTGTCAAAGACAAATTACAGGGTATAGCTAACAAAGGATGAGAGCCGAATTATGCAGAAAAAAGTAGCTACCATCCCCTTTTCTGATGGATCATATAGTCCTACGATTTCATCGACTAATTAAGTTATCAAATGAATTGTAAGTCATTATCTAACAATTTGTATGTTACATAAACATATATTGCAGATGATAAATCATGGAGTTTCTTATTTTCTTAAGTTTTGTACATTGTATTTAGTTTCTCGTTTTACGAACTAACAATTCTATATATTTGTTTAACTAAGTAAAATTTCAAAAAATAAATAAACTGTACATTGTTCAATATACTACATTATTCCATTTTATGAACATTTAAGTATTTAACCAAGCAAATTAAAACTCGATTTCAAGAACACAACATAATATTGTCATGAAAACTCTGAGGAAAATGAAATGAAATGAAATTTAACACGGCATTCATGAAAATCCATCAATGAAATGCATTCTTATTCCATGCAAGGCCGGTGTGCAGTGGCATTCATGAGGTGGAGGTCATTTCCCCCTTGTCCTCTTCAACTTGTGCTCCAACGCTTCGTCCTTTTGCTCCTCCATCCTGAATTTTTTCTTTTGCCAGTCCATCCTGAATCGTTCCTTTTGCTTCTCCATCTTGAAGACGATGAATCCAGGATCCGTATTCTGAACAAACACCGCTTTCGCAATCCTCTTGACCATCATAAACCCAACAGATGATCCAAGAGCAGATCTACCGGTAACAGCAAGAGTATTTCCGCTGAGGTACATATTAGTACAAGTCAGGTCCGCAATTTTCTGAACGTGCTTCGCAAAATCTCTGTGACGTTTGTCAAATGTCTCCTTGTCAATCTTATATTGCTTTCTAAACCCACCATTCGTGATCCCGGTTTTTATGATTTCACAGGGCCTGCCATGGAGTGCTACTTGTATTGCCTCAGGGACGGGAAGGTAAGTTGCTGACGAGAGTTTAAAAAGCAACAAAGCCTTTATAACAGAATCTTCTTGAGTAGTAGAGGATGCGAATACTCTCACGATAGTCGTCTGCTCGCCCATGAAAAGCTCATCCTTCTTGTGTTCGCATGAAATGCCAAAATCCTGTAGAGACGATTCCACCTTATTCCAATCAGCAATCAATTTTTCTGCTAGTTTAGGAGCGAACCGGATCATTCCCACTTCGTCTAAGGTGGCCATCGTCGCTGTTGATTTTCGATTGAAACCCTCGATAACCAAGAAAGAACAGAGGGGATTTGTTTCGATTTCAAGCCCCAACTCTATTTCAAGAACACAATATTTGAGATGAGATCCAAGGTGGCATCAATTTCAAGAAGAAACAAACTCATTTAAATACCTTTTAGAAATTAATTAGAAGGGCTTTTATCATAAATAGTACCTGACCTTAAGGCTGTACATCATTTTGATATCCGACGTTTAAAAATTATCATTTTAGTACCCAACGTTTCAATCCCGACTCAACTTTAGTACCCACCGTTAATAACACCGTTAAATCCAAACCCATATGATTTTTTTTCATGGGCATTTTCGTCTTTCTGTGATTTTTTTTCCTTTCCTTCTCTCTCTTATCGTGTTGTTCTTCATTCTCTCTCTCTCTCTCTCACTCATCTCATCTTATGCATAATTTATGGGACCATGATCATTGCATGAATGGGGGTTTTATCAAATTCTATTCAAATTGAAACCTAGAAAGAAAGGTTGAAACTTTAAAGAAGGGTCAAGAAGCGTGAGAGTAAAAATGTCAATGAAACTTCATTACTGTCATTTATAATGTTTGATTTGAAGTTTAAATTATCTGGGTCTGGGCCAAAGTTTACAACTTTGCTCCCCTTTTTGAATCTGTGAGACTCTTCACAAGGTTTTTGGTTGCTTTGGATCCGATTTGGCAATTGGGTATTTGGTAAAGTATAGAATAGAATCGAATAATCAAAATGGGTTCATGCTGTTCTACCAATTCCAAAAGAATGGGGAAGAGGATTGATACTCTGGAGCTCAGAACTATGGAGGAGGATGGTTCTTCTCCAAAGACCTCAAAGAGATGGATTACGAGGAAGAAAACAATGATCATTGATTGCAGAGAGAGGAAGATGGAGAGAGAGAGAGAGAGAGAGAGAGAGAGAGAGAGAGAGAGAGAGAGAGCTGAATCAGTCTTTGTGTGTTTGTTTCATCGAGGCGATTAGGCTAACAATAGCTCTGCAGACGACGACGACGACCAGCCGCAGTGCCTTGCTCCCAAAATCGATTCTTTCTCTTGCTTCGCCGAAGATCGAGGGCTGAGTAATGGTCGGAGCTGAAATCTGGAGAATTACTCGGAGCTGAAATTTGGAGACGAACACGAACCCAAGGAGGTGGAGGAGTGTGTGTGTAAGAGCAGCGATGGTGGGAAGAAGGGAGGGGTGCCCAATTCCAATTATGTGGTGCCCTTAGACAAATCTCGTCCTGCATCACTCGCCCTCTAGCTGAAATTCTCAAAGACCACGGAGAGAGAGAGAGAGAGAGAGAGAGAGAGAGAGAGAGAGAGAGAGAGAGAGAGAGAGAGAGAGAGAGAGAGAGAGAGAGAGAGAGAGAGAGAGAGAGAGAGAGAGAGAGAGAGAGAGAGAGGCCATGAAGAGACGAAATTGCCCATGTTAAAAACTCACGAGGGTGTGAGTTTAACGAGGTTAGTGACGGCGGTACTAAAATTGGGTCGGGATTGAAACGTTGGGTACTAAAATGATAGTTTTTAACCGTCGGGTATTAAAGTGATGTACAACCTTAAGGTCAGGTACTGTTTATGATAAAAGCCCTAATTAGAATAAAAAAAATATTTCATGATAATCATTTAAAACTGATGTTTTATGATAAAAAAAAACACGCACATCACACGAGTATTAGACTAGTTTTAAGAAGGCTTTATAATCGAATCATAATCACTATATATCAAGAAATTATTAATTTATACATTAAAGGGACCTATATAAATATTCTATAATGTATTTTTTTGCTTAATACCATCTCTATGTAATTAGCTTTGGTTAAATATACCAAGTCTTGAGATGGTTCAATGCTCGACTAAGGTAGCTTTGGGACCAAGACATGCATGTGATGTGATGATGTGAAGATATCCAAATATATGGATTTGTTAATTTTGGGTTCAATGATCACGTATGTATAAATAATTTCTGCATGTACAAAATTGCTTGTCCAAAAAAAAAAGTTCTGAATAGAGATCTAATTAACCATATAATTAATTTTGGGAACACCTTGAATGGATTGAATGCATTAACCCCGAAAGTAAATTAAAGAACGTACTTTGTGACTAATGTAACTTTTCAAGTTAAATATTGCATGTTGTTCATTTTTGTCTCTACAAGAAACAGAGCTTCGCACTCTGCGCCAAGGAGATCCGTAAAATTTCTAACATACACAAGTAGTCGATCAATGATTCATTGCAAGAGTCATATAGATATAGGGGAGTGATTTTCGCACTCATCTTTTCTCTCTCTTCCTACTTCCCTACTTCCCACACTCCCCTTTTCTATTTTATTATTTCTTCATTTCTCAAATTTCTTTTGTTCCCAAACTACCCCAATTTCCCTCATCCTCGGGACATCTCTCTTCCCTTCCCAGTTCCCACATCTCTCTCTTCTTCTCATCCCACCCGATTGGCCGATTCCCTTTCCACATCTCTTTCTACCAAAGCCCTTAATCCATGAAGGAGGTACAGAGCCACGTAGAGCAGCAACTCTCAAAAGGACAGTCAAAGCGTATGTCTTGGACTTCCAAGTTCCAAATTAACTGCCGCTTCCAACTTGTTCGCATCCTCTAATTTTTTCAAATCGTTAGATTTTGCCTTGAAATTACAATTCGGCTAATTTGCAATTATTAATCAAAAACCAAAATTCAGCAGCTGATTTGCGAAATCACCTTGGGTTGTGTGCTCCTCTAGCATCGGGAGAGGCTGGGCTACAGGAAGAGGCGACACTGCAGCCGAGCCCAAGCCCGAAAAGGTGAGCGACAGAGGCCGTGAAACGAAGCAGGGTCTCAGACACAGTGGAGGAGGTAGGCGGAGGCGCTGGCAGAGAAAATGTGGAGTGAGTTTGTGGCCACAAGAGATGACTGTGAGAGTGAGAGTGAGCCTACGGTGGAAACTTGGTAGGTGTTTGATATGATTAGAGCCATGGCAGAGAGGGAAGAAGTGATTAAGCTTAGGACTTTGGGGAGAAGAGAGAAAGAGATGTGGGAAGGGAATCGAGTGGGCTGAGAAGAAGAGAGAGATGTGGGAAGTGGGAACTGAGAAAGGAAGAGAGAAAAGTGGGAACGTGCTAGTGGACGGGGGGAAAGTTGGGGTAGTTTAGGAACAAAAGAAAAATGAAAAATGAAGAAATAATAAAATAGAAAAGGAGAGTGTGGGAAGTAAAAAGAGAGAGAAAATGGGAGTACGAAAATTAGTCCCCTAGATATATTATGTTTCATTACATTTTTCAGATGGAATTTGAACCGTTGGATCTAATGGCGGAGTCACCTAAGACGTTGGGATGTACAAGAAGAAAAAAAATTGACACCGACTCAAATGTTCCACCCAAGCCAAGTCGTGTGTAACAGAAACCCTAATAAAGTTAAAACGTAGCTCAAGGAATCTTTCCAAGTCTGAGAAGATAAACATTGGACTTCATTATTTTTATGCTTAGATTAAAAAATCTGACTTGGCTTAATTAATTACAAAGCAAACCGTCACAACATTGGCCAAAGCCGTCTTGAAAAACAAAAGAGACGAATTAGACAACATGATGCAGGAGTTTAACTGACAAAGCCAGTCAACATGCACCGCACCCAATTATTAATTGATCTCGATCTGGTCTATATAAGATAAGAGTTTAGCGGTGGTGGCCGGCTTAAAGTTGTTCAGACTTCAGAGAAAGAAAAAGGTAAAATGGGATCAAACTCAGCCCTCTATCCCCCATGTCCGCCACTACCAAATGTTCAAGAACTGGTGAGGAGTGACCCTTTTCAGGTTCCTGAAAGATACATCAGGAACGAGAAAGACATTGCAAACTATGCAGATTTGTGCCCTCAACTTTCTTCTCAGGTTCCCATCATTGATTTTTCTCTGCTCTCAAAAGGGCACAAAGAGGAGCTTAACAAGCTGGATCAGGCTTGCAAGGAATGGGGATTCTTTCAGGTATTTTCATCATCATACACCTTGCATGCAACGCTAACGTAAAAGTTCAAGACTTTCGAATTTATCCAACTCTTGATTTTGCAGATGGTGAATCATGGAGTGGAAACAGAAATAATGAAGGGCTTGAAGGATTCTGCGCAGAAGTTCTTTGAACTTCCATTAGAAGAGAAGAATAGAATTGCTATGCCACCAAATGACATACAAGGCTATGGCCATTCTCATGTGGATCAGATCCTCGATTGGTCCGACAAACTTGTTCTTGTTGTTTACCCACAACAGTATAGAAAGCTCGAGGTTTGGCCGCCCACTCCATTCAAGTATGTTCTTAATTAAGCTTTAACAAATTGAAAAAAAAAAAAAAACATGTTTTCATATAAATTTATATGTACATTGGAAACGTAATGCGAACCTCCATCCTTATAATCTACCATGCATGTAATCCGATGATCTGAAAATACTATCTTATAAGCTTTTCTTCCATCATATCTTATATTGAATATTAATGGGCTAGGTGTTTATTTATTTTCCTCAATTGGCACCTTCAATGTGTAAGGAGAGCCAACTTGTTTTTGAGCATATATATATATATATAAATGTTGTAGACACTGGTTGACTTTAAACTTGTTTATAAATGATGTATTGGTCAAGGGAGGCTATTGAGACATATTCTAGTGAGCTTAGACGACTCGGAGAGGAGCTTGTAAGGTCTATGTCTTTAGTTATGGGGATGGAGAAGGATGCACTTCTCCGGCTACATCAAGAGTTGGTCCAACCTATGTCTGTGGCATACTATCCTCCATGCTTCATGCCAGATAAAGTACTAGGTCTAAGTCCACACTCAGACAAAGGCACCTTGGGCATACTTATGCAAGAAGATGATGTACAGGGACTACAAATCAAACACGAAGGAAAATGGGTACCGATCAAGCCATTGCCCGGCGCTTTCGTTGTGAATGTTGGAGACATTATCGAGGTTCGTAGCAAAGCATAATATCACATCTTTCTCCCTAAGACTGAATTTCTTTCATTTACTAGCTAGGTTTAATTAAGGAGTACAATATATATTGTTTTTACTATTAATTAACCTTCATTGTGTCATATGACAGATATGGAGTAATGGGAAGTACAAGAGCATTGAACACAGAGTCGTAACAAATGAAAGCAAGGCGAGGATTTCTTATTCGACATTTTATTTACCACATCAAAATGTGGAAATTGAACCCCTTGATCAAATGGTACTCCAGTCGCCAGGATCCCTTCCAGTGTACAAGAAAGTCAAATATGGAGATTATCTGAAGCAAACCCAGAAGATGAAAAAAGAAGGGAAGGCGCATGTCACCGAAGTTGCCAAGATTGGAAGTTAAAAGCAGATATGTTTTAATTTTCTAAAGTCGGAGAGGACGTTAATAAAGATTTAAATCAAGTCTTGGATCATGGCTGTAGTTAGTTGGTTTAATAGTATTCATATGAATGTGGAACTTTCAACATGTTGGAGTGGCAAGAGAAATGTTAATTGCTGCTTGGAAAAGAAGGTTGTAGTTGGCCAAAGAACAGACACTGGATGGGTTTGATACATTTTCGAGATGTCTACCCATCCCTAATGCACCACAGCGATTATGATCTTTTAGTCCAAAGAAACTTGAAATGTTAAAAACATTTATTTTGGTCAGGATCGATGAGATGACAAAATTAAGTGAAACTTACTGTTGATTGTTACTTTGTCTCAATTTTTTTTTTGGCAAAGACTCTGTCTCATTCTTGCTCTTGGGAATATATGTATTTATCTTCGAAAAATGCTTCTCATTGTATTAGGTGGATTTTATTTCTTTTGTTATATACTTATATTCATCTTTATCTGCTGCTGCTCGATCCATTTCTATTTTCTTCTTGATCCGGTGAGGATTTCTTCATCCTTTCATCATGTTCTCTAGATTAAATGTTTCTTCTTTTGATAGATCTTCCTAATATGCATTGTCTGCATCCTGCATGTACTTCCAATCTTTCTAGCCTTGCTAAGCCTCCAGTACGCAGTTGTTTATAAACTTCTTTTATAACTTTGCTCATTCGAACTTAATTAAAGTCTTGTTTGAGCCTTTCTGCCTAGCCTATCTTTTAAGGGCAATAATAGGGGGCCTTGATTAAGTCCTAACTTTTGAGGCTTCAATCATATGTGACCGTTTATGTGTATATATATTGAATTGAGAACTTTGAGGTTAATTCAAAGAAGCAATAAAGGTTTATAAACTAATATGATATTAAAAAGATAATCAAATATCCAAAGACTCAAATATGCATATCAATCTATCTTAGTTGATATGAGATTCCAAGCGAATGAAATCTAATTCCAGATTTTAATGGGGAGATAAAATTTGCAGATGATGTATACAAGGATCTTTTTCGCTTTGGTGTTTCTTATGATTTTTTCATGGAATTCAATTTGTTTGGGTGAGTACGTTTTCTTGAGTAAACTAGTAGATATGAGGTGATTAAATCCACAAAATTCTTCAATGTCATAGAAATTAGGGTTTTAGTGAAGAAGAAGATGAAGAGGGTGTAGTTAAGAAAGAGGGATTTTGCAGATTTTTTTGTGATAATGTTTTGAAATTTTATGTTTGAAATTTTTTTTTTACCAAAATGAAAAGAGTAAATAAGTATGGCTAAATATGATGTGGCAAAAAATATGAGGACATGTGTGTGACGTCGATTGCCACATATAATTAAGGCCTTAAAACTTAAGCCTTAATTGAGGGCAACAATCATTTTTCATCTTTTAATATATATGTTGATTTATTTGTTGTACAAGAAGAGTTGATTAAGATGACTATCACTCCATATCCATGTTGTACAATTTGAGCTCCTCTACTGGAGAAATTAAAATATAATTGAGAATAAAATCTCTAAATTTGTCTTCATGGGTCAAGAACCTTATAAGGTTCCTAAATATTATTTAGACCCCTATGCATCAATTACGTGGTGAGGTGTAAATAATCAAACCCTCATATCTTCAAGAGGTTATTCTAGCTCATTCATCCATTCTCTATTCCATATAAGTAAAACTTGAAATTGAAAGGATAAGGCATGGATACATTCGCCTAACACCACAATTAATTTTGTACCAATTACCAAATTCGATATTTGTCTTTTACAGCAAAAAAAAAAGATAAAATTGAAGTTCAATTTTCTTTTCCTTTTTTTTTTTTGAAATATCTTTTCCATTATTGTCTTATTTTCCTTAAAATCACGGAAATATACTATGTATTAGGTGGGACTTGGGAGCATTATTGTATTTTCCACTCCAATTTCAATTACAGTGGAGAGAAGTGAGAACTTAAAAATTAATGTTGGTTAAATATGGTCAAAATATCTAAATTGGGGAAAGGGTTGGTGGAGGGGTATCATATTCTTTTGAATTTAATTCCATTTGTGCTTGTATGTGTTTACGAAACAAATTACAAAAAAAAATTAATTAGCTGAGACCAGATTAATCGATCTCTGGTCCAATATATACTCTAGTGTAGAGGTGAGGCGGTTCCAAAGGTGTTGAAAGAAAGAACAGGAAAAATGGGATCAAAGTCAGCCCTTTATGCCCCATGTCCGCCACTACCAAATGTTCAAGAATTGGTGAGGACTGACCCTTTTCAGGTTCCTGAAACATACATTAGGAATGAAGAAGACATTGCAAAGGATGCAGATTTGTGTCCTCATCTTTCCTCTGAGGTTCCTATCATCGATTTTTCTCTGCTCTCAAATGGGCACAAAGAGGAGCTTAAGAAGCTGGACCAGGCTTGCAAGGAATGGGGTTTCTTTCAGGTATTTCATCAAGCACCTTCCATGCAATACTTAAAAGTTCTAAAACTTTCAAATTGATGCAACTTTTCCAGTCAACAACAAATTTAATTTTCAGGTGGTGAATCATGGAGTGGCAACAGAAGTGACGAAGGGCTTGAAGAATGCTGCTGAAAAATTCTTTGAACTTCCATTAGAAGACAAGAACAAAATTGCTATGCCACCAAATGACATACAAGGCTATGGCCATTCCCATGTGGATCACAAGGTACTGGATTGGTCTGACAAACTTGTTCTTTTCGTTTACCCACACCAGTACAGAAAGCCCGAGGTTTGGCCACCAACTCCATTCAAGTATGTTCCTAAACTTCAAGCAAAAAACCAACATAATTTATAGATTATTGAATATATTGGAAACGTACAAATATTATTCACAAAAAAATCACAACTCAAGTTTTAGCTTTATTAATATAGATATCTCTTAGTGAGTCATCTATGTAAAGGCCTCCACCTATGTAATTCATGTTTTGATAGGTGTTTTCTTCAATGTTCAATGAGCTACCAATTCTTACTAAACTTTCTGAGTTATGAATTGAGAGTGGAAAATTAGGAAATGCTTGGCTACAATTTCAAATCCTCTATTGAATGTCCGCTCAACTTTCCTTGGCTCTTATTTTATGTCAACATGCACCAAATTTGATATGCTAAAGATGATTTGCATTGGCACCTTCAATGTCATTGTTCTTGTGAATTGAAAACACTTCCACAGTATTTACACAAAAAGGTTATAAACGGTAGATGGTTGACCTCATACTTGTTTATAAATGATGTATTGGTGAAGGGATGCTATTGAGACATATTCTACTGAACTTAGAAGAGTTGGAGAGCAGCTGCTGGGCTCTCTATCTTTAATTATGGGGATGGAGATGGATGCTCTTCTTGGACTACATCAAGAGTTGGTCCAACCTCTGTCTGTGGCCTACTATCCTCAGTGCTCCATGCATGACAAAGTACTCGGTCTAAGTGCACACTCAGACAAAGGGAGCTTAGGCATAGTTATGCAAGAGGACGATGTTACGGGACTACAAATCAAACACAAAGGAAAATGGGTACCGATCAAGCCAATTCCCGACGCTTTCGTTGTGAATGTTGGAGATATTATCGAGGTACGTACCAGTGTACCACATATTTAATTCTCACTTTTCTCTTCTTCGATTCTTCTTTCTTCTTTTATTGTTTACTGTGGCCCTGTGGGTTTGAGGCGTTCCTTAAGCTCCATACTTATGATTGTGCCATATGACAGATATGGAGTAATGGGAAGTACAAGAGCATTGAACACAGAGTTGTAACAAACGAAAGCAAGGCGAGGATATCTTATTCAACTTTTTATTTACCACATCAAAATGTGGAAATTGAACCCCTTAATCAAATGGTACTTGAGTCGCCGGGATCACTTCCTTTGTACAAGAAAGTCATGTATGGAGATTATCTGAAGCAAACCAAGAAGATGAGATCTGAGGGGAAGGCACATGTCATTGAAGTTGCCAAGATTGCAAGTTAAAGCAGCAGCAGATCGAGGACAAGAGAATAAAACATCTAAATTTAGTCTTGAATCATATATGACTCTAATAAACGGACTTGTTATTAATATGACAAGCATGTTGTTTTTCGTTGAGCTAGCCATGCATGGTGATAATTAGTTTTAAAGTATTGCAGTTTGCATTATGCTAATTTGCCTCTCAATGAGGAACTATCGGCATATATATTGGTGTGGGAAGAACAGTAGGATTATTGTAGTTTGACATAAATTACATTTACCTGGTGGAAAAAACTAGGAGAAAAGCTAAAGGGAGATATATACCCCCTAACACAATCGGAACCAAAAAAAATTCGAAATTGAAGGTGTTGATAGCACTAAATTAAGGAAAGCCCCATTTTGGCATTTCCTAGTATCGGCTACCCTCTAGGGAAAAACAAAGGTTGCCTAAAGCATGCATCCTTTGTAAAATTCGCTTTGTAAAAACATTAATCAAATTGTTTTTCAAGATTTTCACCTCATATGAGGTTAAACACTCATGTATGTAAACCTTTTCGGTTATGTTAGTTTGAAGTTTGCAACATATACCTTGTTAATTACTACGTTGACTTAATATTCTTCATTTTTACCTTTTAGTTAGGTTTGCTTCATATTTTCTAGTTGTTGATGAATTTTTGGGATGATTGATTTAGATAATCAATATGTATGAATTCAAATTCAAATTTTTTTTTTATCGAAATAGAGAATTTCATTAATAAAATATGGTTAATACAACCTTGGGACAAAGTGACTTATTCAAGAAAAAAAATGTCACACCCTCAACATCAATGTGAAACATCATCAAATTCAAAAGTATGATAAATAAATGCAATGAATTAGAAGCAATGAATAATATTAGACGATTTCAATTTGTTTTCTTTATTTACCTCAAAGGTAAATTGGACACAACAAAATAATCAATAGATCACAATTAAAAAGAAATTGCGACCGAACTGCATCTAATATTGAACTACGAAATTGGACCTTAATTAAAAAAATCTCTATATATATTGGATTCGCCAGTGAAAATTCCAATTGACATTGTTTTGGATTGATTGGTTTGCATAGACCCACTAGGTACGAGCCTGACGCCCATTAAGGAGGAGATTGAGGCATATTAGCTAAGAGATCAGTAGGAGAGGAGAGGAGCTCCTAAGGTCTCTATACAAAGGTTGAAATATAAGCTGATGTATTAATTTTCAAAATCCAAGGAATAGAAAGACTTGTTATTAGATTCCTTCAAGTCTTCCTTCATTTCTGTAAATTGGCTTGTAATGTAAACCTAAGACAAGCATGTTCATTCTTTTTTTTCCTATATATATGTAAGAATTAAATCCCAGTGCTTAATTGTTTTCTTCGGTAAGTAGCAAAATCTATGCAGATTATTGAATCTGTGACAAAACAAAGATATAATACATAGACTCAAAGCTCCAGGTTATCAAAAACAACTCCAAGTAGAGTTAAAACCAATTAAACAGCAGGAATCTTAGCTTATAAAAAAAGTAATGGGGCACGAATTAGTTTATATCGATTAGAATCCATATATATGCATCAATGCATTCCTTCCAAGTTGCAACAAAAAGTGCAAAACAAAAACAGAAGTGAAGATACAACCAAGTACGTTCAACGATAACAGAATTCCAGTTAAATGATTCCAAATGTTGTAAGCAGAAGGCAAAATAAACCTGAATTGACATTGAAGTAAAGGCCTATATATTCTTCGTCCAACTCCAAATTGGAACAGAAGATCACTCAGGGACTGAGCACTAGAAACCTATATATAAACAGCTAGTTTTCAGCTGCAGCTAGCTAGGGCAACCAAAGAATAAGAGGGAAAAGTTTTCTAATTTTTAGTTTTTCTTTATAATTTAATTAGCACACTTAAAAATAGAATAGTACTCTCCCCAAACTTCAGTGGCACCGGCACTGAATACTTGGGTAAGTTGCAGCCTTCTTGTGGTGCCTTGTACATAAAATTAAGGCATACTAGTCTCTATATATACTATCAAGTACTGACCGACCAAATAGGTTTTCTATCAAATCGATCTGTATGGCAATAATCTGTACATCTTTTTTTTTTTTTTGATCAAAATCTGTACATCTTTCTTAAGTGCTTCTTGGCTATTTGAAGAACCAATTAAATACCTAACTAGTTGATTACGACATCACATATCTTAATCTCAATATCTCATCGCTCTTGCTAATTATTTGCTCAAGTTTTCTCGCTTGGCCACGTCACTCCACCAATGATTTAGCTCCCAAATTAGAAACAATAAAAAACAAAATTAAATAGTGGCCAAAACGTGGAATATTCTGTCTCCCATAAAATGTTGTCTTTTGGGTGGGTTGGTCGTCCACTAGCCAAGGGTACTTCAGTAGTTTAGTCCTCGGAGTAAAGCCTTCACTAAGCTAGTAAGCTGTAAAGCGTCACCCACACGACAAGTCGTTGATCCCGTCTGACCGGAGCAGTCAAACGAACTTTTCCAACGTCCGTCAGGACCCAAACGTCAAACTCGGCGACACACCGTTTCTTTGTCCGTCCGCAAAAATCCCAATCACACTTGGTACGTGTGTGATTGCGTACCACGTACCCACCACCTTTTTTTTTTTTTTTTTTGGAGTTTGGGTTAATTACATGCACCACGCTTTAACGAACAACGCGCTCCCTCCATCCCCTCATAAAAAGCTCTGCTCTTCCTCTTTTTCACTTTCGTCTTTCTCTCTTCGCTTCGCTTCACTAGGGTTTTAAATCTCACTCTACGATCTGAGCTGAATAACCCATTGGATTCCATTCCTTCTTGATTTCCGAACTTTAATTTAACTTCAACGGATTCAATTTCTTCACAAAGAAAGAGTCTTTGCCTCTCTGCCCAATTAGCCCCTTTGTTAATTTGGGATTAGCTTCGCTTCAATAGCTTCCATGGCTTCCATGGGCGCCTCGTACTGGTGCTACACGTGCAGCCGCCTGATTAGGGTCCGGGTCCGGGCCCAAGATTCGATCTTTTGCCCCGATTGCGGCGCCGGATTCATCGAGGAGATCCAAACCCCGACCCGATCTCCTCTCAACCATCCATTTCCGGCCGCCGCGATGTTCCTCGACAACACGCCGATATCCCAGAGTCCCAGCCCCAGGTTGCCTCGGAGTCAGAGAAGCAGCCGCGATCGATCCCCTTTCAACCCTGTAATTGTCCTCCGTGGGCCGCCCGATTCCGGAGCCCCGGCTACCGAAACCGACCCGGGAACGTTCGAGCTGTACTACGACGACGGAGCAGGGTTGGGTCTTCGCCCGCTGCCTTCCAGCATGTCCGATTTCTTGATGGGCTCGGGTTTCGACCGATTGCTCCACCAATTGACCCAATTGGAAAACGGCGTCGGACGATTGGACCACCCTCCGGCTTCGAAAGCCGCAATCGAGTCGATGCCGGTCATCAAAATCGAGGACAGCCACGTGGCGACGGAGTCGCACTGCGCAGTTTGTAAAGAACCGTTCGAGCTTGATTCCGAGGCGCGGGAAATGCCTTGTAAGCACATTTACCATAATGATTGTATCTTCCCATGGCTTTCAATTCGAAATTCGTGCCCCGTGTGTCGTCATCAGCTGCCTACTGACGTCCGTGGCGGCGGTGGGAGTGGTAGTGGCAGGCCCTCAATGGAGACCTCTCTTATCGGAGAGGAAGAGACTGTGGGATTGACTATATGGAGGCTACCCGGTGGCGGATTCGCTGTGGGGAGGTTCACCGGGGGTAGTAAGAGCGGCGGAGCGTGAGCTTCCGGTGGTGTACACTGAGATGGATGGTGGCTTCAACACAGCTGGTGGTGCTCCTCGGAGGATTTCGTGGGCTTCCAGTGGAAGAAGAACTAGGGAGAGTGGTGGTTTTGCTCGTGCTTTTCGGAATTTCTTCTCCTTTTTCGGGAGGCTTAGAAGCTCATCTTCAAGGTCGAGCTCGGAGTCGGGGTTAGCAAGAAGAAGTCGGAGCAGTAGTGTGTTCAGTAGATCCTCGCGGCGGCGGAATCAGGGTTGGGCTTTTGAAGATGATGAGAACTGATGGAGGTTTTGCTTCTCTTAGTTTTGGTTATGCGTTTGATTGAAATTCTGCTAATGTTTGTACATTTATGGTTTATCTGCTGTAAATAGCAATACAGGTCACTAAGACCGAAGAGTCTACGACTTGTGACTGTTGAAGAGATGGAAATTTTGAATTGGTAGGACTATTTTTCGGCTTTTCAAAGATGTGGAAGGAGGAGGAGAAGTAAGCTTAAGGTGTTAGAAGCTTTGTGGCGGGCATTGTAGAAGCCTTTGTGTTGTTGTTTGTATTATTGTTAGGATTTAAGGCCTCTCTCTTGTTGCAGACTAGCAGTGAATTAACTTAGAAGCTGAATGCTGCTTTTGGTCCATTGTTGTATTAAAATTGTTCTTATTCAATCTAAAGTGATCAATGTCTCTTCTTTGCTGGTGTTATATTTCCATTTAGCAATGTTTGATTCAAGATGCCAATCTCTCACTTTCAGTGATCTAAAATGCTCTGCGTCTCTAAGTTCTTTGATGGTGTGAGATTTCTATTTGGCAATGTTTGATTCAAGATGCCAATCTCTTACTTGCATGCTCTGCATCTCTATGTTCTTAGTGGTGCATTTGAAACTGCAATTTTCTTTTGTTATGTGCAATTATTAGCTAGGTCATTGTTGTGCCATTCTCTTTATCAAACCATTGGTTGCTAGGTACCAATTCATTGATAACCAGAAGGATGTAGTGGTGAAGTTTGTTACTTTTATAAAGGTTGTTCTTTTTATCTTATACATTAGTGCTTTGGTAGTATGAGTGACCCTGGAACAATGTGACAAGTTTTTTTCAATCACTTCTGGCAATTGAGTAATGTCATTTCAAGAATATCTTCATGGTTAAGATGAAGCAAAAGTTTGTTGCTTTACATCCTTAATATTGCTGCCACTTGAGTAATGTCATATCAGGAATATCTTCCTAGCTAAGATGAAACAGTTTCCTTAATATTGCTGCCTCTTTAGTTACGTCATTCAGGAAAATCTCCTGGATTGTATGTGAATAAATTGCCTGCTCTGGATGACAGAATCTGGGAGTTTAGCTTGATAATTCATAATTCCAAGCACTTGTTTTTTCATCGAATACAGAAATTGGCTTGAAGCAAAAGCATGATGGTTTATTCAAGCAGCTAAACCATGTATAGGAGGAAACTTCAAAGGTTCTGGGTTTGATCATAGTGTGACGGTTAGTTACATTGATGGTAATACATGTAGATAGTCACTTCACTTACCTGAAACTTCATGCCAAGTTTTGACAGTGGTCATTTTTCTGCCCAAGCTATAATCCCAGCCAGCTCCTACTAGGTCTCTAAGGTCCCAAAGAACTGAACAAAGGGAGTGGCAAGTAGATATATGTTGACTCAATTGGGATTTGGGTGATCAAAAAAAAAAAAATTGGAATTTGGGACCCAAAGCCTTATCTTTGAAACCACATAAATCTTTGAGTACTGATGTGGCATTATGACCCTATCCATTTAGAAGGAAGAGAAATATCTATGGTTGCTGAATACAAGCCATAACCGTGTCATATTAAACCCACTTGAACTTCTAATTTTCTCTTCCACCCCAAGAAATTGAAACAAACAGATTCCTTCGAAATGGCTTCAATGTCTTCTGCACCTCTGACTTTGCTCTCTGCAGAAGCACTGAAGCAACCGAAATTAGTTGGTAGCCCCTTAGCAGGGTCAAGAGCTCTGTTGTGGAAGAGAGCTGAGAAGAACAAGAAGCGAGCATTGACGGTAGTTGCTGTGGTTGGAGATGTATCCGCCGATAGCACACCATACCTGATTGGTGGTGCTGCTCTTGTGGCTCTGGTTGGAACTGCCTTCCCAATCCTCTTCTCCCGCAAGGACACGTAAGTACTATTCACCTCATAACTTCATTGCTTTATTTCTTTGCTAAACATTGCTCCATTTTATGATTCTTCAAAACCGAAATTTGGAATGGCCATGCTTCATTCTTGAATTTTGTGTTTTGCATAGATGTCCTGAATG
This sequence comes from Rubus idaeus, assembly GCA_030142095.1. Lineage (NCBI taxonomy): Eukaryota > Viridiplantae > Streptophyta > Magnoliopsida > Rosales > Rosaceae > Rubus > Rubus idaeus. The sequence continues at coordinate 6,131,475 of CM057970.1, forward strand.
CGATGGGGCAGGGTTTGTTCGGAAGTCGGGGGTGACCTTGAGAGCCAATGCAGCACGGAAAGACGAGGCTCAGATTGTGTGTGCTAATTGCAATGGTCTTGGCAAGCTCAACCAAATTGACAAATCTTAGAGAGTTTGATCTCTCTTCCCCCTCTAGTCCTTTACACCCTTCTCTTTCTTTACTGGTCTTTAAGTGTAATTTTTACATGATCGAATTTACTTCTATGCATAAGGATTTGTCATGTTTACTCTGAATTATAAGATACAGTACTTTTATTCAGAGCGAAGGCTTTGCTCGAATTGTCACGAGCTAAGAGTGTTGTTAAAGTTGGCTTGTGATCTACCAATTTGCATCACAAGAATAATGCCATGGCAATTTGCTATGTTGACTGTTTAGATAGTACTTATGGTGCTTTGGGAAAACGATTTGCAATTGACCACCAAGCTTAGGGGATTTAGGGAGGTTTTAATCCCATCGTTCATAATTTAGTGATGGCTGTTCGTTCAAGATGTTGAATCTCCCGTATATATTTCTAACAAGTAGGATACTGATAAGTCATTTATCCAATATATATGATCACTAAAATGTGAGAAAAAATTTGGTAGTCCTATTCATGAATCATACTTATCAAAACGACAAAGAAAGGTCTCATATGGGAAATTCTATATACTCTCAAACCTTGGGAGTCGACATTTGGTATCAAAAGGAAAGCCTAATACATGCATATCATAGCCTTGACAAAGAAACAAGAACAACAAAAATCGACTAGAATAGAAAGAAAGCAAAACATTGTATTCTACTCGATCGAATTCGGATACAGTTACAGTTTTTAGAGACAGTTATGTGCATAATAAATAGTGACTCCGGGGAAGATCATGACTCTGATTAGTCTACGTCTCTATGACAAAAAAAAAACCGTGTTTTATTACAAATAATACACAGAGAGCGCCCTGAAGTTCGGATCGTGTAGGTTGGGTCTTTGTTTCTGATGGTCATCATCAAAACCAAAATTCTCAAACTCCAGCGTCAAGAAACAGCCGACACATGTAACGTCTTGGTTCTTGAAGGGTCTTACAGCCACATACCTACAGCATCACCTCCGTAAAACGTGGCTTCATAAGCACTAGTTCGAACCAATTCTGACAGAAACCCGTTAGTCCCATGTAACTGTCTCTGTCTGTCTTGATTCTGCATCAGCATTTTTGTTTCTTAGGTACGTTACTGTTCTTTTTGTTAAGCCTTGTTGTGTTTGGGTTAGCCAAAGAAGGACTAGCTAGAATGAGCAGCTGGATGAAGCTGGATGAGGATCTTGGACCGGAGCGTGGGGACGAAGATTTTCTAACAGATGATGAAGAAAATCAAGCACAGAGAAACAATTATGAGCATTCCGAAGCCGAAACTGAATCTGAAATAGGCAGACCTGCCTCACGAACCCACTCTCGTGAGGGCATTGCCATTAGTGTACCTAATACTAATGCATGGCCTCAAAGCTACTGGTATCTCTTCAAACATGCCTTATTTATGTTCATAGCTTTGTTGATTTTATCTTGAGAGCGTTATTAGTATGGAAAATCCGGGTTTATGATGTTGTAGCTATATATTGGATTACTAGTTCTTGTATTGTAGCTTATATATTGGGTGGTTTATGATCTTCTTCTTTTTAATTTATTGGTATTGAGCATACCTATTTTCATAGGCAAATTTGGTCGTAGATGCTTGTGCTAATCTAGGCCACATGCATTAAGACCCTGAAACTATTTGGTTCTACTAGTGAGTCTTCCTTAGCTTTCAATTTCATCGGTTTGGGTCAAGTTGTAGTCGACGTTTCTAGCCTAGCTAGCTAGTATCGAAGAAAGTTACCAGGGCAAAAGCATGATGGACTATTAAGGTATAGAAGTTACATATCCTAATGTTTTTACTTGATTGAATATGTGCAGGCAGTCGATCGATATGTACAGCAGTGTCATGACTCCTCCTTCCCTTCCTTCCCTTACATTTATACGATCCCGAGGGGCTAGTTTCAGCTCCTTGTCTTCGTTTGTCAAGTGCCAACAATCACCTGATGTTAATTCTTCACAGCTGATGAGTAGCAGATTACTTGCTGATGAAACAAGTAATGTAGACAAAGAAGGGCCTGCTGCAGCCTCAAGTCCCCCAGCTCTCTCCGCAAGATTTTCTGTCACTGAATTGCCACCACCAAAGGAGCATTCTTGCTCATTTTCGCAAGCTGTACTCAACGGTAATATCAATGGCCTTTTATTTTTCTCCTATTTTTGGTTACATACATTATGTAGCATAATATTCTCTTGCAAGATATCTGACATGTTTGTTGCTTAATTAGGCTCTGTCACGACTCACAACTCACGATACACAACACATTCAAAAAACAACGTACATTTATGTTGCTCAAGATGAATTTCATTTTCAATAAGGTCATACGTACTCTTGTTATCATTTATATGCAGGAACGAATGTCTTGTGTGGGATAGGACTTCTTACAACCCCTTATGCAATAAAAGAAGGAGGATGGTTGAGCCTCATAATACTAGCATTTTTAGGTGTCGTATGTTGCTATACTGGGATTCTATTAATGCGATGCTTAGAAAGCTATCCTGGACTCCGAACCTATCCAGATATTGGCCAGGCTGCTTTTGGCTCGAATGGTCGTTTAATCCTATCTGTAAGTTTATTAATTTGCCAATTCTTGATTTGCATATATGAACACAGAGTGGATGTCACCTTTGTTTCTCTGTCTGAAGCATCACTGACAACTGGTTCTGGGCAATGCAGATAATTTTGTATCTAGAACTATATGTAAGTGCACAAAACTCCAATTACTTTCGATCCCTCGATGCCTTTTAGTTTGTTCTTCACTTTTCGTCGTATTAATTTGAATTGTGTAGGTGAATAATTCTGGTTAAGTTGCAGGGTGCTTGTGTGGAGTTTTTGACACTGATGGGCTCTAACTTAGCGGCATTATTCCAAAACACGCACATAGCATTTGCAGGAATCCATCTCGGAAGTCAGGAAATTTTTGCCATCACAGCAACTCTTGTAGTTCTTCCAACTGTATGGCTTCAAAACCTTAGTTTGCTCTCTTACCTCTCAGGTTTCATATCTTGATCACTTATCTTCTCGTAATCTTAATATATTCATCAGTTGCACACATCTTAGACATCTAATTAAATCTCTAGAAACTGTACTATGTTAACCAATGTTTTCAGTTGGAGGAGTGGGTGCATCGATTCTGGTAGCGCTTTTATTGCTATGGGTTGGGGTGGTGAACCAAGTCGGCTTTCATCACAGTGGATCCGCCTTAAACCTTTCCGGTGTGCCTGTCACAATGGGTATATATGGTTTCGGCTTTGCTGGTCATTCAGTGTTCCCAAATATCTACACATCCATGAAAAAACCATCACAATTTCCAGCAGTTTTAATAACCAGGTAAGCTTACTAGCTAGTATTATCTCAAGAACTAGCTTGCATTACTATTTTCCTGGCTTCAAAAATGTCACAAAATATTTGAGAAGTTGTGCTAGTGCTTTGCTAATGTATGTTTCTGATGTGCTACAGTGTTGCCTTTTGCTTCTTCATGTATACTGGGGTAGCAACATGTGGCTTTCTAATGTTTGGAGACTCGATCAATTCTCAGTTCACTCTAAACATGCCCGAAGAATTTGTTGCTTCCAAAATTGCAGTCTGGACAACAGTATGATTTAAGATGCTTGTGTTTTTTTTTTCGTTTTCTTTTTCTTAAAAGAGTTTCTTTTAACAAAATCCAAATCCAACTAGGTATGACATTTTCGAATATAAATTCAGATTGTGAACCCGATGACAAAGTATGCCCTCACAATGACACCAGTGGCTCTGAGTGTAGAGGAACTCTTTCCCGAAGCTTGGATGGGATCTCATTTAGCTTCAATCCTCACAAGAACAGTTCTAGTTCTATCAACTTTGTTCGTGGCGTTGAGCTTTCCGTTCTTTGGTAAGAATTCTACACTACAACATATGTACACGTTATGTTGTAATTCAATTTGCAACCTGACAAGAGAACATTATCCCTAAAAATAGTTACACAAAAGCAAAATAATCTGGTATTCATCGGTTTTTCATCAATCTGGTGCAGGCGCGGTGATGGCATTGATTGGATCCTTACTTGCAATGTTAGTGGTAAGTAACTAATTTCTTCATATGATGTAATGTATACAGAAAGATTGCACTAAGTTTCATCAATGGAACTAAATCAAGTTCCTTTTTCTAATGTTCCTTGGCAGGCTATTATCTGCCCATGCGTGTGTTATCTCATCCTACTCAAAGGTAGATTAACCAAGTTGCAGGTAAGATTCTATCTATATGCATCGCCTTTTAAGTTATCAGAAAGAAAGCTGCTAGCTTATTCTGTCATAATGATGCTTCTTTAATTTTCACAATGTTTCTTGTTCTAAATTTTCAGATTTCAACTTGCATTCTCATTATAATGGTGGGGGTGATGTGCTCTGTTGTTGGCACATATTCATCACTTGCAAAAATAGCTGAAGCAATGAACTGAAAGGGAAACGGGAACTTGGTTTTTTTTTTTTTTTAAGGGGAGGGGGAATATGGCTCCAAAGTTCGAAATTTGTGAGGAGGGGGAATTTGAACCCGGGGTTGTGAGCGGGAACTTAGTTATTTCTACTTGGAAGTTGCTTTGGTCGAGTGCCATACCCCCCATACTGTATGTCTATTTCAGGGCAGAGACAGTGCCCAGATCGTTACAACTCAAATGAAAGATACTTGAATATTTGTAGTTTTGTACTACTTATTTCAGCGTCAGGAACAAAATTACTGAAAGCTCCTGACCCAGCTGTTATGTATTTGATAGAAGCTTCTAGTTTACGTGAAGGGAAATGTACTTTGGTCATTTCATAGGCTCACTGAGCTTTCTGGCTCACGAGCCAAACAGTAAATTGAACCAATAAGCCTGAAGCAATTGGATCAATCATGTAACAGCAACACAAAAAATCCTGTCCTAAAAGAATTCAGCATAACATGTGCAACCACCGGACCATTAGGGTTATAAGACTCACCATAACATTGGTTGCCTCACCACCGGCATTGAATTTGACATCTCCACATGAGGATGCCCTAACTGCTCATCAAAACAAAATAGACCTCTCTTCAAGTTGAAGTTAACTGCCCACGACATTAATAGTCCATACTCCATAGGGACCCTTACAAACGAGAAAAGTATCAAGAATTTGATATTTGATATTTCTCGTTTTAAGTAGGATGTAAGGTTTAACTGGATAGGATGTGTTTAGCATAATCTGATGCATTTATGATGATAGACATGTGTATAGCGTCTTTTGTTCATCATTTTAAAAATATATCAATTTCCGGAATGTGATGTTTCTAATTTTTCAACCGTTAAATTAATTAAATAAAAATTAAAATATCAAATGCTCCGAAGTATAATAAAAATTTATTATTACTTAATTTAACTTTTTAAATCGCCCTCGGTCACGTATTCAAACAAATGGGTATGTGATTATCCAATGAGTTACACACTCACACATATATCAACAATTAACAATTAATCATGTCCAATAGAAAGCTATAAGTGCAAAGCTATCGAGAAGATGTTATTAACGAGAAGTCTAAAGCAGAAGTTCCAAGAGAATCCTATGGAACTCCAAACCTCCAAGTAAAATTATAGCCGTCAAAAAATGAAGTTCTAGGATTTGAGGGAGGGGATTTGATAATTCATCTGTACTAGACTGAATCCACCAAAGATATCTCATATCTAGGTTTGTCTGAAGTGCCCTTATTTTGTAGGACAAGAAAAAGATAGACTATCCTTGTATGGGGCCTTGGGGGGTATATGCAATTTCGTAGCCAATTCACAGCCTCGCACTGTCACCACCCCCTTCCCAATAGAGGAGTCATTGACTGATTAGTCAAGTCCCTTTAAAATAAGTTCTGAGCTACAACCAACAACAACACCGTACTTTGAGCACGAGGGTGCCATCATTATCTTGATTCGATTCAATTCACTTCTCCACAAATAAATGCAAAGAAGATGTGACACAGACCCAAAATAGCCATTTGGGAAATTAAAGAGTTTTCTTGGTGATAGACATTAGTCTCCCAAATCTAGCATATTTACAGAGCATGACTGATTTGAATGAATCTTGTGATCCTTTTTGATCAAACACAAGACTTTCAGATATGACTCATAGGATCCTTAAATGTTTACAAACACTACAAGAAATTATTCGATGCATGAGTTACCTTTAGCAGTAAAGCTGTGAATCTGTGATTTTTACTAGACGACATTTTCGACTCTGTCGTTTGACTCCACCTTATAAGGGATCTCACCATCTTAGATCTTTTTGGAGCCAGAAAACTGAGAACTCCATTGAAGATTCCTCTGCAGAGAGCATTCAAAGTGTTCAGACTACTCTTTCACACTGTCTCTTAAAATAAAGACACTCCACATTGTGCTCATTAATAATCAAATCCCATCTTCTTCTTCCTCCACATTGTGCTCAGTTTTATTGTCCTATTTCAAAGCCACTATATTAAACCGCCATGAAAGCTTGCATCTTCTGCAACTCCACACCAAACCCATGTCTAAAGTTTCAGTCTTTTCTGCTGCTTCTCACTTTCACTCTCATAGAGCTGTCTTCCTCTCAGAGCCCAACACTTGTTTTGCCCCTCAAAACCCAGGAAATACCATCTGGGTCCTTCCCAAAACCCCCAAACAAGCTTCCATTTCATCACAATGTGAGTCTCATAGTCTCCGTCACAGTCGGAACGCCTCCCCAAAACGTTTCGATGGTCATCGACACCGGAAGCGAGCTCTCGTGGCTTAATTGTAACAAAACCCGAAACTTTACATTCGACCCGACCCGGTCCACTTCCTACTCGCCCATCCCGTGTTCCTCGTCCACCTGCACGACCCGGACCCGGGACCTTACCATACCCGCTTCGTGCGACTCCAACAAGCTCTGCCATGCCACGCTTTCCTACGCGGACTTGTCGTCCTCGGAAGGAAATCTCGCCGCCGATAAGTTCTCTATCGGGAGCTCCGGAATTTCGGATTTGGTTTTCGGGTGCATGGACTCGTGCTTCGACACCAACTCGGACGAAGACTCCAAGAACACCGGGTTAATGGGCATGAACCGCGGGTCCCTCTCTTTCGTTTCCCAAATGGGTTTTCCGAAATTCTCCTACTGCATCTCGGGTTCCGATTTCTCGGGAGTGTTACTGCTCGGCGACGCCAATTTCTCTTGGGTTGCGCCGTTGAACTACACGCCGTTGATCCAAATCTCAACCCCATTGCCGTACTTCGACCGCGTCGCCTACACCGTCCAGCTTGAAGGCATTAAAGTTTCGGAAAAGCTCCTTCCGATACCGAAATCCGACTTCGAACCGGACCATACCGGGGCTGGTCAGACCATGGTCGACTCGGGAACTCAGTTCACTTTCCTACTCGGCCCGGTTTACACCGCATTGAGAAACGAGTTCTTGAACCAAACCTCAAACATTCTGAGGGTTTATGAGGATCCCAACTTCGTTTTCCAAGGAGCCATGGATTTGTGTTACCGGGTCCCGTTGAATCAATCCAGACTGCCCCGATTACCGTCAGTGACTCTCATGTTTCGGGGAGCCGAGATGAAAGTATCGGGTAATCAGTTACTGTATCGGGTACGTGGTGAAGTCAGAGGGAATGATTCGCTGTGCTGCTTCACGTTTGGGAACTCCGACCTTTTGGGTGTGGAGGCGTTTGTGATTGGTCACCATCATCAGCAGAACGTGTGGATGGAATTCGATCTCCACAACTCTCGGATCGGATTGGCTGAGGTGCAGTGTGATTTGGCGGGTCAGAGATTTGGGCTCAGCGTATAGTTTCCGCACTTTGTGATTGGACCAGTGGGATTATTGTGATCGTGTAGCTAAGGAGTAAGGACCATGGTATTTACTGTGATCCTCGACTGTATCATCGTCATCATTATGTGACCCATCATCTTGGTTTGGTAAGATGTATGGACGGTTTTGATTTGAGGTGTTTAAGTTGATTGCTAGACCCTAGATAGATGTAGACTATGTAGTAGAATAAGATTGCTGCAAAAATTTATTTTGCCAATAATGTGTAGTGAGAATTGAGTTTGTGAAATATATATAGTTATATACAAAAGAATTAAGTAAATAAACAGTCTAGTATTAACAGTTGATTTACTTAATTCTTTTGTATACTTGGTGTGTAATATATACTATATTTAAGATATAATAAAATTTGTTACGCAAATGTCCTTCTTATATTAAATTACTTTACATACTAAATTAACAAAAAAGATAAATCACAAATAATAGAAAAATATATGATAAAAACCTATCTTAACCACCCACATTCTCTAAAACATTCACTTTCACATACTCACATGTGATGGGTGTGTGGATACTTTTAGTTTTATTTGCACAAAATGTTTACATATGCAAATTTTCTATCTTACACCGTATTAATGTTGGATCTGAATCCTCTCATAACTTAACTTCTAGTAGTGGGGATGATGACGTACCTTATTACTTATAAAGTTATAAGCTCTCATTTGTACCTGTTCCTAATGGCGGTTTATATCGATAGTTCGATATTAATATAAATACTATGCCCATCGAGAGTCAAATGCCAAAACTTAATTCAGAAAACCAAAAGGCTATCTCCAATGGAGGCTTGAGCGGTCAATTGGAACTTTTTAAGGGAAATACCCCATAAGTCCACACGTAGCAATTTTTTGCCCAACAAGTTTTGCTACAGTAAAAATTTGCCCACCAAGGACAGAAATATCTCGAATTTTTTATTGTGGTAAGTAAAATCCACTGTTCATCCATTTTTATTGACCACAATAAAAATTATTGTTCATAAATTTTTTTATTGAGGTCAATAAAAATGGGTGAATAGTGGATTTTACTGACCACAATAAAAATTTCGAGATATTTCTGTCCTTGATGGGCAAAATTTTACTGTAGCAAACTTGTTGGGCAAAAAAAGGCCACGTGTGTCCTTGTTGGTCAAGGACCCAACTTTTTAAGGTCTAAATGACAAGGAGAGCATGCTGGATTTGGCCATGTGTTAAGCCCAGGCTAATCCATTACATGAAATCCACCATGTGATGAGAAGACTGCTTCTCATAAAGAGATATCGTATCGCATGATATAATTTAATCGAAAATTTGGAGAATTGACTACAATGAAACTCGTCGCACTCGAAATTTTTATTCAAAAATTGATAAGAATTCACGAAGACAATAGGTGTCACATAGATAGAAAATCTAAAAAATAGTTTTTTTTATAGGAAACATACACTAGAGTGTAGTCCAGTTGGACTAAAATAGTGGCCTACCCAGTACATATCCGAGTTCAAGTCTCGCCTTCCTCACATTTCTTGAACTTTGGAGCATCCTCTCCCTCCATTAATATATATATATATATATATATTTCGTGGTTGGACTAAAATATATACACGTCACAAAAATATAATGTTCAAATCTGCTTTCAAGTTTCAACATTTGATGGGCTCAATCCTTGACTAGGAGAAATGGCCTAAGAATCCAAAATAGGTTATTTTCTATGCTTTCGTGGTTGGTTCTTGGAATTGTTGTAGTGCATAAATTGTTCATTTATTAATTTATTTTGTTAAATCTTGTGGTATTGCTTAAGATACTAAGTTGAGGAACAATCAATGTCCGTATAAAGTTTGGATGGCATTTTAATGGGAAATGACTAGTGAACAACCAATTTGATCAATGGTTGGCACCATATAAAAGTACTTCATTATTAGAAATCGTAATTGGCCGGATAGTTTTGCCCTGCCTTCAACTTTGTCCGACCACCAATGGGTCCATCGCCACCTAAATATCTAAGAGTCTAAGGTATTGCAGCCACTGTCATTTTCTGTGATGATCAGTATCTTTAGGCAAGAACAATAATAACCTTTAACATAGGTATTGTTAAGAAAAGACTCAAAGGAGCATGTATGCTAGCATTTTACTAAACATAGGTATTGTTCCGTTAAATCCAATGTGATTATATATTTACCGAAGTGAAAGATATAGATGTCTTGTAAAAGAGAAATTTTTTCTAGAGCATATAGAAACTGGGAACATCTTTCGAAAAGAAACACCCAATAATTAGAGGAAAATAACATGTCTAGTTAGTACAGTAGTTACCATAACTAAATCATGGAACAAGAAACGCTCATAATAAATTGGTGTAGGAACATCCAAAACAAATAAGCTCAAGTTCAATGAGAAAAGCATGACCAACAATTGCATTACAAAATTCATTTGATGATAGATATGAGTGAATATTAAAACTCTAATTGTCAAGTAAAAAGAAGAAGAAGAGAGATTTTTTATTTTTTATTTTTCAATTTTTTAGAGTTTTTAACAGAAGATTGATTAAATGTGACAGTAGGTACCAATTAAGATGAAAACGAAAAGTTCGGGTACTAGTTGTGATCAAAAGTAAAGTTTAGGTACCATTCATATAATAGAGGTAAAGTTTAAGTACTATTTGTAAATACAATTAAATATTAAAACTCTAATAGTCAAGTAAAAGAGTTCGGCATGCATACAACCAAAGTGTCAAGAGGATGAAGCCATAGGCCATTCTGCTTATAAGGAAACCTTTCTCAATCACTAAATCTTTTTTCTCACAAAATTTGAAAGGTTTAATAATTACGTGATTAGTTATTGTGCAAAAAACGTGATATATATATATATACAGTCCCCTTCACATGCGCACGTCCGCATTGAAACTAAAATGCGAACATATGTATCTCGACCAATTGACAATATAACTCAATCATCAGAACCGTTCATCGTTTAGATTTATTTTCAAAAATTATCCTTGCAAAAAATCAGCCGAATCGGAGATTGTTTGGTTGTCTGTTCGCTATATAGTTTTATAGACAAATACAGTCTGTCAGATAAGGTTGAATCGATGAATATGGTAATCAAATGGCTAAATAATTTCCGATTTATTTTTTTTATATCAAAATGATCCTTGAATGATGACCTAAAATATAGACGGTTTTGATTAATAGTTTGCACTCGCAATGGAGATGTTCGCATTTTAGTTTCAATGCGGACGTGCGCATGTTTGCATGTAAAGTAAAATGTGAACATCCTCATACCGACTAATTGACAACATAACTCAATAATCGGAACCGTACCGTTCATCGTTTAGATTTATTTTCAAGAATTATCCTTGCAAAAAATCAGACGAATTGGAGATTGTTTGGTCATCTGTTCGTTGTATAGTTTACAGTCAAATACAATCCGTTAGATAAAGTTGAAACGATGAATGTGGTAATCAAATGGCTAAATAATTTCCAATTTGAATTTGAATTTTTATCAAAATGATCCTTGAAAGATGGCCTAAAATATAGACGGTTTTGATCATTAGTTTGCACTCGCAATGAGGATGTTCGCATTTTATTTTACGTGCGAACGTGCGCATGTGAAGGGGACTGTATATATATATGCGCATGTGAAGGGGACTGTATATATATATACAGTCCCCTTCACATGCGCACGTCCGCATCAAAAATAAAATGCGAACATCCTCATTGTGAGTGCAAACTAAAAATCAAACACGTCTATATTTTAGATCATCATTCGATGATCATTTTGATAAAAAAAAATTAAAATCGGAAATTATTTAGCCATTTGATTATCACATCCATTGTTTCAACCTTATCTGACAGACTGTATTTGTTTGTAAACTATACAACGAACAGATGACCAAACAATCTCCAATTCGGCTGATTTTTTACAAGGATAATTCTTGAAAATAAATATAAACGATGAACGATTCTGATGATTGAGATATATTGTCAATTGGTCGGGATGAAGATGTTCGCATTTTACTTTCAGTGCGGACGTGCGCATGTGAAGGGGACTGTATATATATATATATTTGTAGTATAAAACAATTTTTCCGGATAATTAACTTTTGAAATTCCGGTTGCACGGAATAGTCCCAATAAACGGTAGTCGTCCTAAACACTAATCGGAGAGCATACACAACTTTGAACAAATTAAAAGTTTAATCTCTCCGCAACCTAACAACCTAGGTTCAAACAATTGCACAAGCAATTCACAATTGACAACAAATATATATGCAACAAGCACAATCAATTGTACAACCTAGAATCCCAAAGTGAGCATCATCAATAGCTCACCACGGACTATATCTATCAATGTATGAACAAGCACACAATATGCTAATCAATTAAGCGCAATAGCATATAAATAAGCAATCATACAATATGCTAATTAATTAAGCATAATACAATAGATACACAAACACACAAACAACACACGATATGGTCACCCGGAAACCTCTACCTCTAGAGGGAAAACCGGAGGGGAGCCGTACCCCACGCTCTTGTGTAACACTATGAAAAACGCCAATTGGCAAACACATACAAGGGGGAATCACAATCCCAAACTCTACACTATCAACCCTATGACTAGTGGCAGCTCTAACCTTGTGTAGCCTCCAAATGCTTCTTCAAGTGCTCCCACCTCAAGCCGCTCCAATGGAAGAACTTCACCGCGTGAATCCTCCAACCGCAAGCAACACCAACTATGCAATGATATGTGTGTGTATGAATGAACAATGAATTCAATTCGATCAACACAAGCAATTCACAAGGAACAATTGCTTGAATTAACCAAACCAAATTGAAAAGCCTTGAAGTGATTCAAGGGTTTGTTTAACTAATCACAAGGATCATTAGCTAAACAAAACAAACAACAAAGAAGATTGAAACTAAAGATTCAATCAATCAATTCAGCAATTCAACATGGAACAATTGCTAGAATTGAATAGAATCTCCTAAATCCTAAACATAGGCTAAACTAGCATACATATGCAAATCAAAGTGTTTAGCAAAGGATTATAAATGGAGATTTAAGATGAGGAACCTAAAACATGGAACTAGGATCACTCAAATATACCAGAAAACTCTCTCAAAGTGTTTTTAGACGATGGGGAAAGAGTTGGAAGAGTTGGACTTAATGAAACCGAAGAATTCTATTTATAGAAAACAAAACAGACGCTCGGGCGATCGATCGCACTGTTCATGCGATCGATCGCACTGTTCATGAACAGTGGTACTGTTCATGAACAGTAACACTGTAGCAACGGCTACATTTTTGAATCTCAACGGGCAGATTCTCCAATGACACTATTGACGATCGATCGCACGATTCCAGGCGATCGATCGCACTGTTCATATGAACAGTAACACTGTAGCACATGAACAGTAACACTGTAGCAAAAACAGAAAAATATCTTAAAAATAAATGTTTGCTTAACCAAATGAAAATTAATTAATTTCTAGCAAACCTAAGATATTTGTGCTACTTCTTAAGCATAAACAAAATGTATGAAATGCATATGCATGATTCATACCTTGAGATGCTTGAATGAAACCTTCGATGTACAAAAATCGAAGTCCGGAGAAAAGACCGGATAAGAAAGGCGTCTTCACGAACCATCTCGAGCAAGAACAACCTAAGCCACTATTCCTAATCCCTTAAACAACCTAGCATTGAATACAATAAAATGCTAATACAAGGGAAGAAGTTTTGTTAAATAGGAAATAGCCAATAGCAAATATTTTGCCCTTACAATCTCCTCCTTTGGCATTTCCTAGACAAAACCTCAAATGAAATACAACTCAAATAACCTATGCTATAATAAGGTATCTTCAATGTCGACAAGATATTCCTGCAACGATCAACACTAAAGCACAAGATACCGTGAAGCATGTATGGTATAACAATTGAGTTATAAAACAATATGGCATAATAAACATTCTCCATTTAAACAATTAAATCTCCCCATTAACATGTAATTCTCCCCTTAACAATATAATTCTCCTCCTTTCAATATATCTCCTCCTTTTTGTCTAGAAAGGCCAAAGGAGGGAGAAAACAAAGTCGTATAAATAACATGTTATGAACAACATAAACAAAGTCTCCTCCTCAAAAGAATACCAACAAGTAAACATCATGCAATGAGAAACAATAATCATTAAGCATAGATGAATAAAGCTTAGTCTATCATATGCAAGTTATGCAAGTCATAACAAGATATAAAATAAGAAGTTCAAGACATAAGCAACTTGAGGCAATTCCAAGGAGTCTCCTCCTAAATGAGGTAGGGGGGTACTAACTAAGAGTACAAGATGGGGTGTACTAACTATGAGTACAAGATGGGAGTGTACCTACCAAGAGTACATGTAGAGAATAGCCATATCAACAATACAAGTTGTAAATCAATCAAAGATTAACAACTACATGATCTTCCTAAAAGAAAAAATAAGGAAGATAAACAAAAAAAAAAAAAAAAAAAAATCCTTACAAACATGCAAGACTTCCCAAAACATATGAAGGGGAGAACACCAAATAAACACATAGTGTAGGTGTGTGCAAAGGATTTTAACATCTATTTGCTCAATATACGGCTCATTGGATAACCAACTCGGACAAGACCTAGACTTCATGGAAGAACTAGTGAGCATGAGCAAATAAATGGTCATTCCATATTGGAATAAAATAGGACAATCATATGATAAGTCCTAAAAGGGATGCAAGACACCAAATTGAAAATACCAATTTGAAATACTTTTAGCAAAAATGGCTTGGCAAGCGGAAGACTAAGAAACTATAACAAATAGTTTACAAAAGATAAGCCAAAAATACCAAAGAAATATACCAAATGAAAGACAAAGTCAAGCATTTCATCCCAAATAAAAACATCAAATGGATTTATAACAAAAGAAGCTCATAGAGTTCTAGACAAACAAAAACATCATTTGAAGGAGGCACAAAACCAACAAGTTAACCAAAACTCACTATGGAGTATAAAAGGGTTTTGTGGTGCTATTGCAACTATACCTCAATATATAGGAGACATAAAGACAAGATTGCTACACATTAAAAGCAATTTGTGCATTAAAGCATTGGTCTCCACCCAAAAATCTTAATTTGCAACTTAGATAAAATATCTAAAATATGAGCAATAAGAAGCAAATCAAGATACCCAAAACTCATTTAAAAACAACTAGAATAACTAGTTCAAGAACCAACAATTTTGACACCAAAATTGAAATCAAAATTGAAATCAAAATTGAAATGAGTTAAAATGGGATTTATAACCTCTACAAAACAACCTCAACAACATAAAATACTCAAAAGTATGAAGAGGCAAGAGGAAATAAAGCTTTAAAGCAATTTAGGTCGATAAAATTGCAAGCAGCAGAGAGGCAATCGATCGCAAAACAGGGTGCGATCGATCGTGAAGAATCGAAAAAATAAACTGCTCTTTGCCTTCTGTGCGATCGATCGCCCGATAGGGTGCGATCGATCGCACGTTCCAGTAGCTAAAAACCTTAAAGGCGATCGATCGCATATCAGGGGCGATCGATCGTTCCCCATATAAACTCGACCAAAACCTAATGTGCGATCGATCGCCTGATAGGGTGCGATCGATCGCAATACCTTCTGACTTTAAGAAATAAAGACTCATCAACAAGTCAAAAGCATACCTTTTTCTCCAAACACCATGGAAATAAAGCAAGCAAAGCAAGCAAAATAAAAAGGCATACAAGTCAAAAGACAAACCAATCAATTCATCAATGAATTTAGGGACAAACAATTGATGATTAAATCATCAAACACAAAATGATTAAGTCTCATTCTTAATCTATGAAATGTCCTACAAGACTTCAAGAGAAACACACATGTGTGAAGTCAAGGACAAAAAGAGACTCAATCATGGTCATTGACCAACACTTTCTTGACCCAAACCTTCTTGTTTGAGACAAGGGGAGGAGATGAGGAACCACTAACGGTTTGAGGAATAACCACCCTAGAGAGTTTGACAACTTCACTCAAAAGATATTGCATTTGATCTTTAAGTGAAGTGTCATGTGAAGGTGTGTGAATATAGGCTTTCCTAGGTTTACCCTTCACATTTTTAAGGCCTTTAAAGACACAAGTCTTCTTAGGTGCATTGCACTTAGGCCTAACATGACCAATTTTGCCACAATTATGACAAGTAGGAATAAATTTCTTTTTGGTCCTAATTAACTCTCTAACAATAGGAGGTGAGCTAGGAGACTTAAGAGTTTTCCTATAGATATTGCACCTTGGTTTGATATGACCAATCTTACCACAATGGTGACAAGTAGGCACAAAACTCTTAGGCTTTAGGGACTCAATTACAATGGGGGTTGAGTTTAAAGCCACAACATCATTGGTCTTAGAAGAAGAAGGGATAGAGCTCTTTTCCACAAAACCAATGTCACTCTTGACATCAAGAGTAAAAACATTGTCAATCTTGGCATGACATATGGTCAAATCAAGAACCTCTTTATCAACACTCTCTTTAAGTTCATTATTTTCAAGAGATAGAGTGTTGATATGAGAATCCTTATTAAGGACCTCACTTTTAAGCTCTAGGTTTTCCTTACTAAGGAATTGACATTTTTCTTCTAGCTCCATAATGCTCAAACACAAAGATTTAAATTTATTAACATCTTGAGCATTACCATTAAATAAACCCTCAATATTGGCTTCAAGTTCATCTTCACCAATATCCTCATCACTATCTACATTTGAACACATGTCCAAATTACATGGACTTGAAAAGTCCTCCCTAGCAATAAAACCTACAATAGGTACATCCTCATGATCCGAGGAAGAACAACTCTCATTGGAATCGCTCCAAGAGGTACATGCGGTTTCTACCTTATTGGTACATTCGGTCAAATCGTGACCATAACCACCACATGTTAAACAATGAGGACCACGCCTCCTACATAATGAGAATTTTCTACGACTTTGTAAAAACCTCTCATACTCGTCTTTTAAACCCGACAAAGAGGAACAATCTCTAATTGCCATGACGCACAAAGAAACGACTAAACCGTGATCGACTCTATTTGCCTTAAGAGAAGGCTTTGATACCAATTGAAATTCCGGTTGCACGGAATAGTCCCAATAAACGGTAGTCGTCCTAAACACTAATCGGAGAGCATACACAACTTTGAACAAATTAAAAGTTTAATCTCTCCGCAACCTAACAACCTAGGTTCAAACAATTGCACAAGCAATTCACAATTGACAACAAATATATATGCAACAAGCACAATCAATTGTACAACCTAGAATCCCAAAGTGAGCATCATCAATAGCTCACCACGGACTATATCTATCAATGTATGAACAAGCACACAATATGCTAATCAATTAAGCGCAATAGCATATAAATAAGCAATCATACAATATGCTAATTAATTAAGCATAATACAATAGATACACAAACACACAAACAACACACGATATGGTCACCCGGAAACCTCTACCTCTAGAGGGAAAACTGGAGGGGAGCCGTACCCCACGCTCTTGTGTAACACTATGAAAAACGCCAATTGGCAAACACATACAAGGGGGAATCACAATCCCAAACTCTACACTATCAACCCTATGACTAGTGGCAGCTCTAACCTTGTGTAGCCTCCAAATGCTTCTTCAAGTGCTCCCACCTCAAGCCGCTCCAATGGAAGAACTTCACCGCGTGAATCCTCCAACCGCAAGCAACACCAACTATGCAATGATATGTGTGTGTATGAATGAACAATGAATTCAATTCGATCAACACAAGCAATTCACAAGGAACAATTGCTTGAATTAACCAAACCAAATTGAAAAGCCTTGAAGTGATTCAAGGGTTTGTTTAACTAATCACAAGGATCATTAGCTAAACAAAACAAACAACAAAGAAGATTGAAACTAAAGATTCAATCAATCAATTCAGCAATTCAACATGGAACAATTGCTAGAATTGAATAGAATCTCCTAAATCCTAAACATAGGCTAAACTAGCATACATATGCAAATCAAAGTGTTTAGCAAAGGATTATAAATGGAGATTTAAGATGAGGAACCTAAAACATGGAACTAGGATCACTCAAATATACCAGAAAACTCTCTCAAAGTGTTTTTAGACGATGGGGAAAGAGTTGGAAGAGTTGGACTTAATGAAACCGAAGAATTCTATTTATAGAAAACAAAACAGACGCTCGGGCGATCGATCGCACTGTTCATGCGATCGATCGCACTATTCATGAACAGTGGTACTGTTCATGAACAGTAACACTGTAGCAACGGCTACATTTTTGAATCTCAACGGGCAGATTCTCCAACGACACTATTGACGATCGATCGCACGATTCCAGGCGATCGATCGCACTGTTCATATGAACAGTAACACTGTAGCACATGAACAGTAACACTGTAGCAAAAACAGAAAAATATCTTAAAAATAAATGTTTGCTTAACCAAATGAAATTTAATTAATTTCTAGCAAACCTAAGATATTTGTGCTACTTCTTAAGCATAAACAAAATGTATGAAATGCATATGCATGATTCATACCTTGAGATGCTTGAATGAAACCTTCGATGTACAAAAATCGAAGTCCGGAGAAAAGACCGGATAAGAAAGGCGTCTTCACGAACCATCTCGAGCAAGAACAACCTAAGCCACTATTCCTAATCCCTTAAACAACCTAGCATTGAATACAATAAAATGCTAATACAAGGGAAGAAGTTTTGTTAAATAGGAAATAGCCAATAGCAAATATTTTGCCCTTACAACTTTGCTTTTAAATAGTTGTACGGTTTTTTTTTTTACTATGTAGTTTCATGAAAAAAAAAATCTCAAACTTGGATATCGATTGATCTGCTATATAGAGTTGTTGCTTTTCAAATGATGTTGGCAAATCAGACATTAATTGTGGATTTTCTGAAAATGTCCATGAAATGGTTGAAGTAGTATAGATCAAAGCTGTTAAAATTGAACAAATGACAGCTAACAATTAAGATGATGTAACACCTTCCTTCTCTTTCCTTGATTAACAAGTTTAAACGGTAGGAGGTTGAAGCCTTGAAGGCTACCAGGCAACCAGGCAACCATGCCCATAATCCATAATCCATTTTCTTAATTTCTTATTACTCTTGCTCCACTTAATTTCACATAAATGCCCTTGTAAAATGCAAGAAGCTCTTTATGCATTTACCTGTCTGCAAGGGCATTCGAGGAATTCCAAGTCATGCATACCGTTAGGGAAACAATTAATTAATCTGATCTTGCTTGATCAGCACTCTAAAGTAAAGCCTGACCAGCAGCTTCTGTCTGGTTTGAAACATGTAATTGGTTGCTGATGAAGGAATAGGTTTGTCTCCAACTGCAATGTAATCTCACTCATATCAATCACCTAATTAACACATGCATGCATTAAGCCTGGCCTTCTCAACATATAAAATGCTTCATCAATGTGCTCTTTCTTGCATCCAACTCATCTCCAATTCAGCAATCTAACAGAGATCAGAGAAGAACAAAAAAATGGGTTCAAGTCTTCATGCATCACCAGCATTGTCAATGGCTATGATCTTCTTCGTAATTTTTGCGTTTTTGTGTGTACTGCCAGAGCTGGCACTGGCGAAGCATGCAGGGGTTACCAGGCACTACAAGTTTAATGTACTTGTTCGATCCATTTCATTCACAATATGTGAAAACATATTAGTTAAGGGTTCGTCTGGTAACATTTTTGTTTGTTTATTGCTTTGCGCAGATCAAGTCTCAAAGTGTGACGAGACTTTGTCAGACAAAGAGCATTGTGACCGTGAATGGGCAGTTTCCGGGGCCTAGAATCATAGCAAGGGAAGGCGACAGGCTGGTGATCAAGGTGGTCAATCATGTTCAAAACAATGTCACCCTCCACTGGTATGTGTTAGCTTTATATACATTGTTTGCCTAATTCTAATAACAAACTGTCTGAAGCTGAATAATTTGGTTGAAATTTTGATTAATAGGCATGGAATTAGGCAATTAAGGAGTGGATGGGCAGATGGACCTTCATATATAACTCAGTGCCCAATTCAGACAGGGCAGAGCTATGTGTACAACTTCACCATTACTGGCCAGAGAGGCACATTGTGGTGGCATGCCCACATCTCTTGGCTAAGGGCAACCCTCCATGGACCTATTGTCATTCTCCCTAAAAAACATGTGCCTTACCCATTTCCCCAACCCTTCAAAGAAGTTCCCATCATATTTGGTAAGTAGTTCAAGATTAATTCTAATCTTAATTTGAAAGAAACCCAAATAATAAGTGTATAATAGTGGCAATTAATCATGAAATTTATAATTTCGAATTTGCAGGAGAATGGTGGAAAGCAGACACAGAGACGGTCATCAACCAAGCCATAAAAACAGGATTGGGACCAAATGTCTCTGATGCCTACACCATTAATGGTCTTCCAGGGCCTTTGTATAACTGCTCAGCCAAAGGTATTGACTAGTACTGATCACTACAAAAATCGAAGGGGATCACATTTTTTCATTACAGTATAGCTCCCCACATTACGCAATCTAGCATTATATATTTTCACTTCCAAATTAGAACCATGTTACAATTTTTCATGTTGCAGATACATACAAGCTCAAAGTGAAGCCAGGGAGGACCTATCTGCTTCGTTTGATCAACTCTGCGCTAAACAACGAGCTGTTCTTCAGCATTGCAAATCACAGCCTCACTGTGGTCGAAGCCGATGCAGTTTATGTGAAGCCTTTTAATACCAAAATTGTTCTCATCACACCAGGACAGACCACCAATGTCATTTTGAGGACCAAATCCAAGTCCCCAAATGCCACTTTTGTCATGGCAGCTAGGCCTTATGTCACCGGCCCAGCTGCCTTTGACAATTCTACCACCACTGGTCTACTTGAATACGAAACTTCTGCCTCAAGCAACCACAACAAGAACAAAAACAAGAACAAGAAGAAGCTGCCTCTTCTCACACCAGTGCTTCCGAAGCTCAATGACACATCTTTTTCAATGAAATACAACAATAAAATCCGCAGCTTGGCGAATCCCAAATTCACAAGTGCAAATGTCCCGACAACCGTGGACAAAAGCTTCTTCTTCACAGTTGGTCTAGGATTAAGTCCATGCTCAAAGAACCAAAACTGCCAAGGCCCAAACAACACCAGGCTCGCCGGGGCCGTCAACAATGTGTCCTTTGTGCAACCCAATACCGCTCTTCTCCAAGCCCACTTCTTCAACAAATCAAAGGGTGTGTACACTACAGATTTCCCAGCCAACCCTTTAGTCAAATTCAATTACACAGGTACTCCACCAAGCAACATTGCTGTGAGCAGTGGGACGAAAGTGGCGGTGCTGCCATTCAATACTAGAGTGGAGCTTGTTCTGCAAGACACTAGCATTATTGCGGCTGAGAGCCACCCACTTCACCTCCATGGATTCAATTTCTTTGTGGTGGGTTTCGGGTTTGGAAATTTTGATCCTAAAAATGACCCTAAAAAGTACAACCTTGTTGATCCTGCTGAGAGGAACACCGTTGGTGTGCCCTCCGGAGGGTGGGTTGCCCTACGCTTCCTCGCCGATAATCCAGGTAATTACTTACATACCAAGTAATGTTCTCTTGTCAGATATTCGTTTGTAATAATAATTAGCTAGTACATTATATTTTAGCTTATGCAATCGGATTTTGTTTCTTTCTTCGCAATAGGGGTTTGGTTCATGCACTGCCACCTAGAAGTGCACACCAGCTGGGGATTGAAGATGGCGTGGGTTGTCATGGATGGAAAGCGGCGCAATCAAAAGCTGCCTCCACCCCCCTCAGATCTTCCCAAATGTTAATTTCAGATTTTGCTCATAGATTTGTTTTGTTTGGTTTTTTCTTCGTTTCATATCGTTTTGTCTTGTTGCTCCCCAAAAAAGGGTTTGTGATAAAAAAGGGTCCCAAGGCTTGTTAGGCCATGATATATAGTTCGATGTTCTAGTGATATTTTCCTATCCTGTGAATATATAGGATAGAAATGGGTGGGAGTTTTGACTTGTAATACCAGTTATTGTTGTATTGATTAAATGCCATAGAATATATGTTTCTTTCTACGTAATGTCGTTTTTATTATAGTCTTTACGATTTTATTTCTATAACAGTAAGCTCAATCACATTCAGAATAAGAATTTAACTCTCGTCTTTCTTCTCTATAATTACAAAAAAAAAATGATTTTACAAAATATATATTGTTTTTCTTTTATTCGTTCTTATTATAACAAGTTGCATCACTTCTGGAGCATATAAACCTCAGGCATGAGGCAAATGAATTTGTCACTTCCAGAATATTAACTATCATACTAGTTATTTGTTTCTACCTTGCTGGAAAAAAAAACTAGCTATATGAATTTCAGAACTACTAAACTGTTTTTGAACTATTCGCAACCATGATGATTCCCCAAGAACTGGTCTCATTTGGCTTAATTTTGTATGGCAATTAACAACAACATCCCAAGAAATGAGCTTCATATTTTGATTGGCCATAAGGCAATTAAGTCCACTCTTGGTATATATAATGAGTTAATTTTCCCCCTCTCAAAGCTATTCTCCTTGTTAATTATGTTCCTCTGCCGTTGAAAGTCTTTAGTGCCTCTTTGATTGCTCTTAGTGAAGATGTTTGGTCTCACGTAGGAAGGAGGACCATTAGGGATATAAAATTTTGGTATCAAATCAAATATTGTGGTATTGTTTGAACTACCCTAAATTTTTGGCTAAAATATATTGAATTTTCACATGTCGGAAATAAAATCACAATGTGCATAATTTTCTATATGTCGACAATAAAATCACAAAGAAATTACATATAAAATACTATTTTCGTAGAAACCATTACATTAAACTAAATATTATCACATCAAATACGAAAATGATGATAAATAAGTTTCAACGGATACATTGACAACCACATTAATTTTGAAAAAAAATGCAATGTACTCTACGATGTAGCATTCCTTGGTTGAGACTCCATGGACTATTGTTCGTTGCTTGTTAGATGATAATCGAAAATTAGGCCAGCAATCGACTTCTTTTTGTTGAAAGGGTGGGTTGGTTAGCTAGTTAGCTAGTTAGTTAGTTAGTTAGTTAGTTAGTTGGTGTGTCCCTTTGGAGTTTGTTCGTTTGATGAATGCACATTTTACCCAAAAAAGAAATAACAGCGCAATAACAGAACCTACTAAATGGTGCTATTTGTAGAAATAGAAAAGAATAAGGGCAATCCCGTCAAACAATAATTCAACCGGCACAGTCTAGATTAACAAACTCGTCGCCGAGTCACCAACCTCCACAGCTCTCGCTTCTTTTTTTTCCAGCTAAAGCGACACCCCCGCCACCGGGAGACGCCGTCGTTTTGGCGCCGGTGCCTCCGACACTCTCAACGCCCGAAATTTCCCTCCTTCACAAAAATGGCGCGAAGCCTCGGCATCTCTCTTCCCGTGACCGTCGTCGTTTTCGCCATCGCCTACATCTACTTCTCCACCATCTTCATTTTCATAGACCGTTGGTTCGGTATCATGTCGTCGCCGGGTTTAATGAACGCCGCCATTTTCACCGCCGTGGCGGTCATGTGCGTCTACAACTACACCGTCTCCGTCTTCAGGGATCCGGGTCGGGTTCCCTCCACGTACATGCCCGATGTCGAGGATTCCGAAAACCCTATCCACGAGATCAAGCGCAAGGTATTGAATTTACGTTCGTATTGCATGTAATTTGAGTTCATTTCTTTTAAAAGGGTTCATTTTCCTGTTAATTTTATATGATTGAATCCCTTATGAATTTTTTTTATGGAAATTATTGTACATGTCTCAAAAGTTTGGCTGGAATGCTGATCAAATATACCTAGATATGTTTTGGTGACTAGGGTGTTTATTTATTTGAGTAAAGAAAAAATGAGGGTGTTTCAGTTTGGATTGAGTTGTTAGATGCTGTAAACTATGCTGAGTTGGTGAAATTGATTTATGAATTTATAGGATGTTGTTATTTGGTGAGTACTTTGTAACTTTAGCTGAGCTGATTCGGAGTGAGGGGAATCAACAGAATAACATCTTTGAGTGTGTGTTAGTAGGTCTTAAAAGTCATTCACTTTCGGTCTTCATTTAGTTGGATTTTGTAATCATTTTCTTAAATAGTGAAGAATCATGAGAAATCATAACCATTAATATGGATTTAAAAGGAAGAAAATATTTTTGATACGAAGTGAAGTGAACATTTGTTCCTCAAACAGTAAGAATCTTTGAACTTTGTAACTTATAGTGAAACTGCCCAATATGCCAAGAAAATTGTAGTTGATGCGCAGGTAGATAAGCGGGATCAAACCTTTGCTTTAAGATTTTCTAAGCTCTGAGGAACACGTGATTCCAACTTCCAATGCTTGTTGTTTCCGGGTCTTTAAATAGCATTGTCTTGTGTCAGCTTCTATTTTCAATGGAAAGATGAAATACATGATGAAGATTATTTTTGTCGTGATCTTCGATCTCCCACATGAACTTAAACTGCTAAGTTGGAATCAAACCCATATAGGGTTGGCTTACTCTTCTTCTTTATATCACTTCCTCTTGGACATCATGCTCAGTTGTTCTGAGAACAGAACAATGTCATTGTGTTAAATGAGTGGGGCCAACACACGTGTGTCAGTATGCTCCAATGCTGATATGCGCAGGGTAGATTGTACAGATGCACAGAAGTAAATTGAAAACATATGTATGGAAAACCAATCCAATATATCCTTATATATTCACCTCTAGTTTTTAGCTCTGGTGTTTTGTTATTCAGACTTGGCTGCATCTGTTCAGTCGGTTTTTTATGTGTGCAGAAAAGGCCAACTTTTCATAGCTCACGTCTTTCGGTAAGCGCCAACTCTGATATTCTCAGGGTATGATCTTCGTAGGGAGGCACAGAAATCATTGGCAAATATATATATATATATATATATATATATATATATATTATCTGGAAATGAACCAACTTTATCTGTGTTGTGTCCATTGTTGGGATGGATTACGCTAACCGTAAGATCATTATAACACAAAGAGCACACAAAATTTATAGTGGTTCACCCAACTGAAATAGGAGTTATTGGGGTATTACGTTCACTTAGGAGCTTTGAGGTATTTTCACTATGTAAAAAGAGAGAATACAAGTTACAAGAGTTTGGTATAGGAAGTTAGCCATCAATTGAATAGTAGTTATCTTAAAGGAGGAGGGGTGACCTCCTTATATAGGAATCAAGGATCCCTTACATTTTGTGCAATAAGCACGCTAGCTGGTAAATGAGCCAGGCCGAACAACAAAATTAATGGGCTAGGCGTAACACACTTAATACAAACAAATGGGCGAGGGACGATCATACACTGTAACAATTCTCAACTACTCACTTCTAACTTTTAACGTCTCCAATTTTGTCATTCAGACTTGGCTCATCTAGTCAGTCTGTTTTGCATAAGGTGCCAACTTTTCTTAGGTAGCATCAGTGAAATTCGAGATGTTTGGTGCTATCCACCAGTTGGGTGAATGAATACATTAAAACTTAAAATTTCATTTTCTTCTGGTTAGTATGCAGTTGTCAAGATAGACTTCCCTTATGTTGCCACATGTACTTATGCTCGACTGTTCTTTTATGATACCAAGTTATCGCTCATTATGTTGCCTTATTATTTTATTAACAGTTTACTCTTGTGTTCGTCTTTTATATTTTTAAACTATGCTCTGTAAGTAAGCACGTTAAAATGGACGGATAATATTAAATCAAATTGCCTTCTTTTGATGTCATTTGATAGAGGTTTCACCTGAAGTGGTTGTCCATCATTATTATTATTCATGAAAAAAAAAAAGGATGCAGTTTGGAACTATTGTTAGGAACATGTAATCTTGCAATGGGATAGATTATAGCCAAGTGTGAAATTTTTCTTTGTAGATGATTGTTGGGTGGAATGATTTTGCAGGGAGGGGATTTGAGATATTGCCAAAAGTGTTCTCACTATAAGCCAGCTCGTGCACATCATTGTCGTGTATGCAAAAGATGCGTTTTACGAATGGTATGCTTATCTGTGTCCTTAATGTCTTGGATGTCCTGGATAATGTGTTAAAGTACTGCCTCTTGGTTGCCAGGACCATCATTGCATATGGATTAATAATTGCGTCGGCCATGCAAACTATAAGGTCTTCTTTGTGTTTGTTGTGGATGCTGTTATAGCATGCCTCTACTCCCTGGTAAGTTATTTATGTTCTTTGACTTAGTCATTTTTGCTCTTTTTTCTGAATCTGCTGTAATTCAACACATTGATTGCCAGATAATTTCTTTTTCCTATATTACATGTGGGAACTATGCGTTTTGAGCATACATTATTGAGGACCTGCAGGAGGCGGATCCCTTTTTAGTGAAAACATGATAAATTTAAGATGATAAATCGTGTTTTGTATTTTATTTGTCATTATTTTCAATTTTGGTTCTGGGCATGCAATTTTTCAGGTTTTGCTATTGGGTAGTCTAGCTAATGATTCTGAAAAGGATGAGGAGCAAAGTGCAGACTCTTTTACAACTGTATATGTAAGGTTACACTTTGGGATTATGTTTTGGCCTTGCATTCAAGACTGTTTGCTCATGTCTTTTCTTTTTATATTTGTTTTCAGATCATTTCCGGGCTATTGCTATTTACCTTGTGTGTGGCACTGAGTGTTCTTTTAGGTTGGCATATCTACCTCATATTGCAAAACAAGACTACAATTGAGGTTATTAGGCATTACTAAATTGTTTACATTTTTTTAAGATCCATAAAAAAAATTATTCCAAGATTAATGGAAACTTATCTTGGAATACATTTTATAATGGTTCGCTGTTTGGTTGCAACCTGATTTAGAAATCTGCACCACTAATTCATTGGCACTTATATCTTTCCTTCTGGCAGTACCATGAAGGGGTAAGAGCTATGTGGCTTGCAGAGAAAGGAGGACAAATCTATTCACATCCATATGATCTTGGTGCCTATCAAAATTTGTCAACGGTATTTCCCTTGCTCTTTGTTTTGCTCATCAAAGTATCTGTGCACTGTTATTAAATGAGTGATGACACTGCTTCTTTTGATTAATATTTACTTTACTTGATATAAGTTCATGTTTTCTATAAATATTTTGAAAGCACCATATGTGTTATTATTATTAAAATTTTGTAATGTCTGCACTGTTGTACCCACACATGCACAAACTTTCCATTCACCTAAAATGCAAGAAAGTTCTAGTCAAGTTCTTGACTTGCAGAGATGTCATTGCACATTCTTAAAGGTGTTAGGCATTTGAGAGGGTTAGCTTCCGGTACATTGTATTTTAGTCTATTTATATATTCGTTGCGTCTCTTTGGGATGGAATGTATCTCTTGTTTTTGGGTATCCATTACATTTTAGTCATGTTTAACTGCTGTAGGTACTGGGTCCAAATATCTTTAGTTGGTTACTCCCCACATCTGGACATATTGGATCAGGACTTCGCTTTCGTACAGCCTACGATTACCCGTCCGGTGGTTCAACGTCAAAATGACATTTTATTGGTTTGCATTGTGGGAACAAGGCTTACCCAGTGTGCTGGAGTAAATAGGGTCTGATGTGGTGCTGATGTCTGGCAGTCCTTTTCAAAGGGCTTTACTTTGTCTCCTACAAATTGCATTCACTGTCTTGGAGCTCCTGAAACTGTTTCCTTCTAAGTAAACACGATTTTGCGGAAGCAATGGAGCATAGGGCCCTTGTCAATAGCCAAACCTAGTCGGTCTTTGAGAAACTAGACACAAGATGTTTTCCCCTTTTCTTCGGGTAATTAGTTCTAAATTATAGTTTACAGTTTACAGAATGGTCTCAGCTGATAGGTTTGTACAGAGAGGGAATGAACATCCCAGCTTACCATCCAAGTCCCTTTTTGTAGAGGAGACTCGGGTGGTTGTGTAACTTGAAAGAGTTGTAATCCTGTGTAACAAGAAACAATAAAGGAAATGGTGGTTCACTTTTTGTTTTCTGAATCTTTGTGTTCATTTGATATTAAAAAATTTGAGGATCAAACCCCAAATTGTTCTCTGATGTAAAATGTTCATAGCTGGGGAGCAACATTTCAACATTTTGTCTTGAACAGGTAGAAAAAGTCAATGAACGTACAGTAAATTCTTGTGGATGTACAGTGAATTCTATATTTTCATCTGCCGAGGTAAAGAATAGTGTGCTTGGCGCCAAACCACGTGGAGTGAGCATGGCTCTCGATGCCACTCAGCATTTTCTTTTGTTTTTTGTCCAATGATCCCATTTCAGCCTTAACCACGCGACGTCCCACACAAACGGTGGAACGCGCCCCAATCCAGCGATAACAATCTGAACATTTCAAGTGAAGACCTCTTCGCGTGCATAGTACGCGCCACTTTGATAGCTGTTGCAAAATCTTACGAGAGAGACGAACATCCATGTTCCTGGTGTGTGTATATATATAAATGTATATAGCAATCCTCGGTGCACTGTCCTCCATCATTATAATTTGGTTTCACTGAGAGCCCTTCTCTGAAGTTCATCGAGTTCAGTGGAAATGGAGGCAGAATATAAAGATAGCTCATCTCATATTAACAGGTTTTACTATCTGGGTTTCTATTTTCTGCTTCTCTTAATGCCTTTTGAATCATTTTAAAGATCATTCTTTGAATTTTAGTTGTTACTGTTGTTTGACTCGAATGAAGTGACTGGATTTGATCCCAGTTTGTTAAATTTTGGTACTTTATTCGCAGCAAGTTGCTCAATTTGGAGCTTATTATTCTCATGTGGATTGAATTTAATGTGAAATGCTATTTTGCCCCAAATACAAGTAATTAGTTCTTTGGATTGAAGGAGGCTGCTTTGAGGTGGAGATGAGTTGGATCTCCACCCCAAAATTGGTCATTGATTCAAGTAATTTCTGGCGTCAGTTGGTCACTGTTTCAGGAAACAAAATTGAAAGTGGTCATCAAACAGTGTCAGTTTACTTTACTGCTTGGTGGGTTGTGGGCTAAGTTTTTAGGTGACCATGAAGTTTGAAGGTTTAGATTTTGTTTCAAGCAAATCTTCACAAGGACATAGATTGAGTTTGTTTCTGTTTTCACTGTAATTACTTTGCTGAAATGATTGCTTTTATACCTCCGTGTCTATGACTTTGCTTTGCCTTTTTGGCTTCTATGCCTTGGTGTTTTTATCTTGATGGCCTCCTTTGTTTAGTTTCATAACCTTAATACTTGGTGTTTCATCTTCCGCTTCAAATTAGCTTAGCTTAGGCTTAGACCTTCATCCTATTTTCGTTTTTGTTATATGCTAGTGAACCTGAACTGGTTGGTAATTCTTGTTTGCCTAAATTACTGGTAATTTCAGCTTTTTCTCATCCTTGTTCTCCCTATCGACTTTCTTATGCAGCTTCCCTGTGGTTGAAGTTGTATTTAAGAAAAGAAAATTGCAGGCTGAGCAATTGGGCTTGCCTATACCAAAGCATACATGCTGGGAACATAATTTTCCTTATGATGTTGTCTCCATGTTTGATGAGAATCCTGATGAAGTACAGAACATGCAGACACACGTAATCAAGGGAAAAATAGAGGGAGTAGCCCTCAATGACGGGTCTGAACCTGGATCGGGAAAAGATAGCAATAGTTTTGCAGGAGATATTTGTGATTCTGCAATGTCGGTTTACAGTGAAGCTGAACTTAAACGTGCATATGAAAAGACGTGCCTCTATGACAGGCCTTCCAGTTCATCTGTCAATTCTGATGTCAATAGTTTCAAAGATACCAACAACAGTTTGGATGGTATGGCAGTTGTGGAAGCAAATGATAGCGCAGAGGAACTGAAATTCGTGAGTGGAGTGCATCAACCTATTCAGCCCCTCGAAGAGCAGCTCCAAGATTTTGGAGACGAGGCAAATTACATCTGCTCAGAATATGGAGACCACTTCACTGAGGAATGTACAGATAAGGAAGTTGAAGCCATTATCTATGCCAATTCTTTGAACCCGAATACATATGTACTTTCATCTGGAAGATGGAGCGTAAATCAAGGTAACTGAGGTTTCGTACTTTAAAGTTTTCCATTTGAGGATTTGAGTGAAGTTGTGCTATCTTACTGCGTCGCATACTATTTTGATTCTTGTGTAATTTGCAGAGGCTCAATCTGGCAGTAGCAGGAACCCAACAATTGATCAAGAATTCGAGCAGTATTTTTCAACGCTTATGCTGTAGTAGTGCTCATTGCTGGGATGTGAGCAGCAATTAAATGTGTAGGGTTTTTAATATAGATTTCTGTTGTTACGTGTACTTGAATAATGTAACCACTAAATATGTTGACTAAATCTGAAATGAGTTTTTCAAGAGAAAAATGAGGTGAGTATTGAACAGTGAACACAACCCATAATTCAAAATGCCAAAAGAAACCATTGATATTGAAAAAGAGAGCAGCTCTCCTCTCTTTCTTTGGCACAAGGAGAAAATCCGTGGTTATTACTTTGATCACTAGATCTTGCATGTTAACAACGAAAAAGAATATGATCATCATATTTAGTTATTAAATTACAGGACTAAAATCAAAACAAAGATCACTCAACAAGAAGAAAAAAGGGCCAGTCCGGACGCACGGTCAGTCGAAATCAACACTTGGGAAGATCCGATGGCGGCGGTGGTAACTTCTGATTTGGTTGTGACCCATCCTGAACGATCCAAGCCATCCTTAGCCCCCAGCTTGTATGAATTTCCAAATGGCAGTGCATAAACCACACCCCTGAAAACATAGAAAATAAATAGTCAATAATGTGACCGCTGGACAGATAAATATATTATGTTATTAGATTGCGAATTAGGAGGTGTACCTGGATTGTCAGCCAAGAATCGAATGGCAACCCAACCGCCGGCCGGAACACCTACAGTGTTCCTCTCAACAGGGTCCACCAGATTGAACTTGGCAGGATCTTTGTTTTGATCAAAGTTTCCAAAACCTTGTCCAACAACAAAGAAATTGAACCCATGTAAATGAAGTGGGTGGCTCTCAACCCCAAGAATGCTTGTGTCTTGCAACACCAACTCCACACTGGTGTTGAATGGTAACACCACTGCCCTTGTTCCATTGCTCACATTAGTGTTGTTTGGTGCAGTTCCTGTGTAGTTAAATTGCACAGTTGGCTTGGAAGGAAAGTCAGTTTTGTAAAGCACATTGGACTGTCCAAAGAAATGTGACTGAAGCATAGCAACTGATGGAAGAACAAACGACACATTGTTAATCGACGCAGCGAATTTCTGGCCATTCGGTCCTTGACATGTCGCGTTTTTGGCACATGGGTGTGTTCCAAGTCCTACGGTGAAGAAAAATCTCCTGTCCACTGTTTGGGGGACATTGGCTGGGAATTTAGTACTGGCCAAGCTACGATACTTGTTGGCCAAGTTTTGGACAAACTGAGTAACATTGACAAACTTGGTGGCATTGATGGGTGGAAGGCTTGGTTTGAATATAGGTAGAGTTTTGATGGAAGAGGGGGTACTAGTACCACTTAACGGGTGTTCGTATTCGAGGATTGCAGCACCGGTGGTGTTGTCTAGGGTGCCAGCTCCGGTGAAGTAAGGCCTCGTGAGGATGAGGAACGTAGCATTGGGAAAATTGGGCTTGGTTTTGAGGAGGACGTTTGTGGTTTGACCCGGGGTGATGAGAAGTATGTTAGTGTTGAAAGGTTTGACATAAACAGCATCGGCGTCGACCACGGTTAGGGTATGATTGGCTACACTGAAGAATAGCTCATCGTTGAGTGCAGCGTTGATCAATCGAAGGAGGTATGTCTTCCCAGGCTTCACCTTTACCTTGAATACATCTGCAAAAGCCCCATGAAAACACATTAGAAATTTTGTTACAATTGACAATATATATTATGTTGTTAAACTGTGAATTAATTAAGATAATTTGCTACTTGAAATAATGTCAAATATTCAAAACACGTTACCTAATAGGTCTAAGTATGATGATTATGGATGCTTGTTGGAGAACAACTTGGGATGTGATGTTACAAATCAGTACTATTGATTAGGTGAAATCATGTTATTTTTTTGTATTCTTAACAACATGATATGCCAAATATCTTATTGTAAAATGTTTTGGTACACTCGTACCATTAGATGAACAGTTGTTTAAGGGCCCTGGAAGACCATTAATGGTGTATGCATCTGAAACATTGGGTCCTCCTCCGTTTTGAAGAGCCTGGCTAATCACAGCCTCAGGATCTGCTTTAAACCATTCTCCTGCAAACCCAAATCATGGAAGGAGAAATTAAACAAGTTCAACGTCTAAGTTCTCAGATGAGTCCAAATCAAATTAAGCTAGCTATATATAGCTGCTACTTACCAAGAACAATGGGGATTTCCTTGTAGGGTTTCACAAATGGGTAAGACTCATTTCTTCTTGGGAGAATGATGATGGGTCCATAAAGGGTAGCTCTCAACCATGAAATGTGAGCATGCCAAAACAGAGTTCCTCTCTGGCCTGTGATTGTGAAGTTGTATGTGTATGCTTGGCCAGTTTGGATTGGACACTGTGTAACGTAAGCTGGACCATCTGCCCAACCACTTCTAAGTTGTCTAATTCCATGCCTGTTCTCTCATACAAAACAAACGAATTAGAATCAGTACTAGTTCAAGTTCTGCTTCTGTTCCTTTAATCACTATGGCATCTGCTAAGTAAATAAATAGATTAATTAACCATACCAGTGAATGCTAACATTCTCTTTGACATGGTTCACCACTTTAATGAGGACTTGATCACCTTCCCTTGCCACTACTCTTGGTCCTGGGAATTTTCCATTCACACTTACAATCCTCCTTGTGCTGCACAACCTTGTGACATTGTGGTACTTAACCTATATATCACCAGTAGCAACATTCCAAGTTAGAAAAGTCACCAACCAAGTTGTTATGATATTATACAGAGCAATGCATGTCATCCACACTCCAAAGATCATCATGCAGTCCCATGAATGTTTTGAATAGATTACATAGTGAACTTAAAGCGCATAATGACTTTCCGGGAGTGTGAGTAACATCTTCCTAATACATATATATACGTACAAAAATGCCTTGAAAAAAGAAATGGGTGATGCACAAAGAGATGGAAAATGTACATTGAAAGTGTAGTGCCTTGTTCTTCCTTCAGCAAACTCTGGTATCAGAGCTACTGCAACACATAAACCAAACAGTAATGCAGCCATTGACGGAAAATGAAGATAACCCATTTCTTTACTCCTCTGTTTCTCTCAGTTGGAGCTAGTATTTTTAGTTTGGGGGCTAGCTCGCTACAGTTTGAGCAATGAGAGAGTTGGAATATGCAGAGAGTACTGGAATGTGACCTTAATATAGGGTTTTCATGGAGTTGATTAATGGATACTATTTCTGGACAGTGATGGTCTCCTTGTGTACGTGCTCCGCTTTGCTGTTGGTCAAGCTTAATTTTAGAGTGCCAATTAAGTAAGATTTCATCTCTTTCTCCATCCACATTAATTTTGTATAGTGACCCTTTTTTGGGGACAAATTAATTTATCACTTACTCACATAAGGAAAGTCCATCGATCTAGTGAAGAAATGACGAATTGTCCTGGTTATGTAGTTAATAATTAGTCGATTATCATCAAAGTTGTGCCAGCTTAGCTAGCGTAAAATCGTTACTGCATCCAGATGTCACAATAGGATTGGCATGCATCTAAATTTATTTCCATTTACCTTCATATGTATTGTCCTCAAATTAATCCAAAACAAAAACAAAAACAAAAACATGATTAATTAATACAATTAGGAGTAGAAAGATGTCAATGTCATATATATATATTTTTTTTTTCAAGTATTGAAGAATAAATTCTACACATTAATTAAACATGTATTAACCAATAACGGGATGCATTTGAGTATTAAAAACAAACATCAGAACAATCAAGTTCTTGCGCCACATATGGCCCCGTATCAAATTAAATGAGAACCGGATGCAATTAATGTTAACCCATTATTTATTGAAGAGTTTGAGTTTAATTAAGAAAAGAGAGAATTAAATTAATCACAATTCTCTCTCCTCATTGAATGAACTAAATATTTTAATAAATAAATAATATTTAAAAACAAAATAGATTTAAAAGTTAACAATGGGTTAACATTAATTGAAATTTTAATATGTGTCAATCATCTAATGGGATGTGATGCTCACACTTTAACTATGGGGTGTGAATTGTGAGCAAAAATGAACTCGATGCATTTGGAATTATAATTTTTTATCAAATTATTTTAAATACTATATTGTCATATACTATTGATCGAAAATGTACACTGGACTACGAATTCTTAGAAGGAATAATATAAACTGAAAATATAAGGGATATTTATATAAAGATCCTTGTTACTTTCAATTTTTAATTGAATTTCCTATAAACAAGTATTTATTCAATTTTCCATTACAATTATGACTTCTATTTAAATTTTCATTAGGAATAAATTCCTATAACTAGTACCATTGTTCAAAAGTTCTGTTATAGTGTATTCACTTTCAAATCTTTTATTAAAAGCTTATAACTTAATACATTAATTTGCCTACATAAAAAATTAGTTGTCATGAATTAATTTACCTACAAATATAGGCACTAGTCAAGAGCCCAATTAGATAATTTACCCCATTTCGAAGAAAATTTGTTCTCATGAATTATTTTACCTAAAAATCTAGGCACTAGCTAGGCAAGAGCCCAGGTAGATAATTTACCCAATTTCAACGAAAATTAGTTGTCATGAATTAATTTACCTACAAATTTAGGTACTAGGTAAGAGTCCAAGTCGATAATTTACCCAATTTCAAAGAAAAATTGTTGTCATAAATTATTTACCTACAAATTTAGGTACTAGGTAAGAGCCCAAGTAGATAATTTGCCTAATTTCAAAGAAAATTAGTTATCATTGATTAATTTACGATATTTACCTACAAATCTAGGCACTAGGAAAGAACCCAGCTAGATAATTTACCCAATTTAAAAAAGAAAGTTTTTAAATTAATGATGTAGGTAAACTAATGTAGGTTAATTAATTTCATAAGAAAATAGTTTAGGTAAATTAATCTCATAAGAAAATAATGTAGGTAAATTAATTTCAAAATAAAATAATGTAAGTAAATTAATAATTCTTATGGAAAACAAGTAAAAAAGGAGCTCACACATAGCAGGAACATTTAATAGAATACAAATAACATTCGACAAACCTCATCCACTAAGCACCAGGAACACCAAAACTAGAAAATAGTACCAATGATATTTACATAAACGAAAATGAAAGATACACAAATCTTGGAACTCTTGAGCCAAAATGCAAACAAAGAGATAGAATGAAGAATTCATGACAAATGTCAAGAAAAATGACCAAGATTTTTATTGAAAATATAAAATGTCATGAATTCTTGACATTTTATATTTTTAATAAAAATTGAAAAGGAATAATTTTTTCTTGACATTTTTCTTCAGCATGAGAAATATTGATATGATTATATAGAATGAAGAATTCATAATTGAAACTTAATCACCCCAAGAATCAAGATGCAAAATAGAGAGATAAATTTATGTTTTACTAAATTCAAAAAGTCAATAGTTAGTGAATATTAAATATTAAGTTTAAGGTTATATTTAGTATTTTAAAATGTATAGGGCTGACCCATCGATATCTAAATAGAAAACATATTAGTTAGCATTGATTCATGGGACTAAATTCTCAAAAAATAAATGATCAAGATTTTTATTAAAATATAAAATTTGCAAGGAGTTTTTTCAAATTTTTCAAATATAATAGAAGCTTCCAAAAATGCGGACTTTAGTGTTATTAGTTAGTTTGATAGACATTACGGTGTTGACACATTTGTTGAAGTAAGCTTAATTCTAATGATGCTAGTGTTTGTCAAACAAAGTTTCGCACGAGTTTATAGGTTTAAATCCTCATTTTTCGCCTTTTTTATCTCTTCACAAACAAGTTGGTCTGCACATAAATTAACGGGGATACATATTAATTAACTTGGTATATATTGTTGCATGTATTATCTAACAACTTGAGCTTTTGAGATTAGTGATCGTGAAACAGGTTCTAACCTATAGTTCATTTAAGCTTTGTATGTACCTACACTCCTCTCAACATGTAGAAAAGCAAGACCCTACACCAAGCCCTCAACATCATCCCTGAAGTTCCTTCCTTCAAGCTAGCTAGTCATGATCGATTTAATTAGCGATTTGTGACTGCACATATATAATTAATGATCGATCAATCTAGTGTACTTGAAAAACCTTGAATACGTGGAGGAAATTAATCAACTTTGCTTAATAGTGGAGCTAACTAGCTAAGGTGGTAGTTGTAGAAAATTAAGTAGCTAGTATATTCCTCCATGTTTTACGTATGCTCAAGTTGAAGCTCAAAGTTCTGGGGGTAGTTCGTTTCCTATTTAATTCCCTTTATCTGCAATCTTCATTCGGGCCTCCTCCCCCCCCCAACCATTCTGGCTTGGAAACTAAGAAATTAATTTCACGTACCATATATTTTTCCATCGCCAACTCATTGCTTACAGATGGACTCATAAATTTCACTTACTACTTCATGAAGAACGATCTCGATCATCTGGAAGACATTCGTTGGAGATGTTGGTCTAGATGTCCTAATTTCCAAGTCTTTGGAAAGTGATGGACCATCTGATGATCTGATCTAGGAGAGTGAGTAATAAATATATATGAATAATATAATTGTATGTAAATTAAGCTTAAGTTTAATCAAAGGCTTTGAAATTAATGAGAGTTGCATGTCTAGGTACGTAGGGGCGGTAGGGCTTGTGGACGATGTGATTGCGTGTGGTCAATACTCTAAGCTTTGTTCAATTTCTCTTCATTGATTGGTCAAAATAAGATCGATCCAGGGAATGAATTGCATTAGATTCAAAGGAAAATAGCTAGGTCGACCCAGAATTTGTCATAACAGCAAAATTGCAAATGCAATTACACATCATATTGATGATAACGTGATACCAAACACATATTTGGGAAGAAAAGGTCAATCCAAATTAACATGCTGAGAGAATAGGACATGTTTTACAATACAATGACTTTCTGAAAAAATAAATAAATAAAAATTGCAAGTTAAAAACGAAAAAAATTTGAATAGTGAAAATGCATCAGGGCTAGTTTTGGAACATTTTTAAGAATAAATGCATCATGGTTACGTGACTAACGTAAAGTAATTTGAGAAATCACTTTTAACAATACTTAGGCGGTTAGGCCTAGGTGAACAAGCAAGTTCGCCTCACCCACCCTTGTGATTAAAGTATTTTCAGCTTAAATTTTCGTAATCTAAACCATTGATGTTTTAGAATATAATAACTATATATAAAATCATTTCAGCAAAAAAATTGATCAAATTGGAGATGTTTTAGTCATTCATGTGTGGCAAATGAATGAATGTATATCATAGATCATCATCTAAGTATGATACAATTAAATGGTTGAACAATCTTCAAGTGTTCGATTAATTTTTTACAAAGATTATCTGGCTGGAAGAGAACCTCCTTCACCAAACCTAAGAATTATTCCACTTTTATTCTTATAAAAACTACATTTAGAATTGCAAAACTTTGACATAGTGTATATTGAATCTCACACCCTCGTTCAAAAAAATAAAATAAAATCTCACACCCTAATCTCAAGAACGGCCTCATTGGCCAACTAAACGATATCAACTTGGGTGGAGCTTTATTATATAGACAAGGCCATCGTCGAACAATTTATTGTCATCAATTGGGTCGTTAGTATAGTTATTGTCGATGGGGGTCACTCGTCAGTTTGATTGCCAATCGACCGATTGGGTCATTGATCGCTAGGTGGTCCTCGGTCAATGCAATCATCGGTGATACAACTATTTATTTTTCGTCCATGTTGGAAGAATCCGATTTCTATCATTCTATGTGATACGCATCCATTTTTGCAAAGTTGAACCTACCAAATATGAAATGAAATTACATACTCATTGAGAAGTGTTGAATAGGTGAAGGAAACAAGGATCGGATTATGCTTCATGTTCACGTACTTGTGGAGAAACATACCTTCACAATGTGTTTCGGAAAGGATTGCATCATCTTTCTCCTTTACACCATAACTTAATTTCATATATGCATATAATAAAAGGCCAAAAACGGGTATCTCTTTGCAAACTGGAAATTCAAGTAATAAAAAAAACAACGACATAATCATATTCCTCCCTACACCTTTCAATTTCTCTACCAAATACCAATTTCCAAACATATATATCTGCAGTTGTTATTTACTTGCAAAGTATGCCGATTCAAATCCCCAACCTTTTTCTTCATTACAAATGACCCACTTGAGGTCTACAGTTCTCCCTCCACAACCAATCCGATTTATCACCACAGCGTTTCCCATTTTTTCTCCAAATCAATAAAAAAAAACATAATAATAATAATAATATATACCATCGTGTAAAGAAAATTGACGTGGCCGCAAGCAAGCTAGGCGCAAATTTGAGGCATAGCGAAGAGAGAATCGAGATCAGGGGGCTGGAAGTAGCCGTTCTTCGGCGGGTCCCTCTTGTTTTGATCCCCGACCGGTTTCTTCCTCGGAGCCGGCGGACACAGAAACGCCTCCGGTATTTGACACTCGCGCCGCTTGGGCGTGGCGCAGTCCTCGTCGCATCGCTCCATTCTCAGCCGTCGGATGAAGCTGCTCCGTCGATGGCATTACAACAGTGTTGGGAGAGGGAGCGCGGTTTATATAAACGAGTGGGGGATTTCAAAAATTGGAATGTGTTAATTGTGCGGTGGGGTGCATGACAGCTAAGGGTGAGCGGGCGTGTTGACGTGTAGAGCTGTTAGTGGAGGATTAAATCCACGTGTTTATTCCTCTCTTTTTTGATTGGGCAGGCCGCAGGTGTTTATTCCTTGTGCAGAATCGTTTATTGCTTTTGAAATTGGGGTGGCGCCAACTTTGGGTCGGTGTTACGCGGGAAAATTAATTCTCTTAATTTATGTAACAAAAATGGGCCATCTCACGATGGAAAATTACTTTTCTGACCAAAGGCCCATATATTATTTAATTTCTCAAGATGGGCTTCATCTGACATACAACAAAGCCCAATATGATTAAAGGGTGGGGCCGTTGGGGCTTCATTACAAAATGTGAGTAACATTAGCTTTATAATTCACAATGAATAGAGAGGACTAAAGCATTAGTCAAGAAGGGAAGAATCACATGTTTCTTGATTCTTTATGTGTTTGGTTCTCACATAATTAAAGAACAAAGCAGGTAGTGGAATTGTTTTTGACTAGTTGGGGGAAGCTGCCCTACCCCATTAGGACGATTAGAACATGTCCCCAGCTTCTTTGAGGACCCAGTGACCCCCTCTGGAGCCTTCTCTTGTTTGTCTGTACCCCAAAACCGGGTTAGTTAATTACAGCGTCGCTTGTCGGATCCCGGACGTCGACAGCTCCAACCGCCCCTCAGCTCCCTCTCCTCACTCGTGAAGCCCGACACCGATGGGATCTTCCACGCTAACACGTGTCGCGAGATGGCCCCGGGTTGACTTTTGCGGAAACGAACAACCAAAGATTTGGTGTATGGGCTTAACCTGCGCCCACTCGATCGCTAAACGACGCCGCTCTCGGCCTGACAGTCAACGGCTCCGTTTGTTTCGACGCGGGGGTGGGTAGGGTCACACAGAGACAGTCGACCGTGCCCGCTAGACGTTAATTATTTGTTTTCTAGGATTCACAAAGTCAAAGCCGCATACTTCCAAACGTGCCCTCCTTCTGAAGCAACCCACTCGGAGATAATAGCCTCCATAGCCGTGGTCATGGTAGTTGAATAATACAACGTCCACTAGGGTTTTAAATTTCTGTTGTCTGTTTCCTGGACGACTTGTCGTGCTTCCGTGACCTGCATGGACTTGCGGTGGATTGTCAGCGTACGTGGTTCTACACTAGTAGCTTCCTTCCTTCCTTCCTTCCTTCCTTCCTTCCTTCCTCTTTTTTTGTTTGATATAATTTGTTTTTTTTTAATATTAAGAATAAAGATAAAGTGTATGATGAATTAATTACCTTAAAGAAATCTATTATGAGCGAGTTGACACGTGACATTATTGAACTTTTTTTGCAACCGCCACTGATGGTAAATTGATATTCTCTTAATATAACATGTAAATAGTGAATTTATATATGTGATCATACACACACTCATTTTTATCGCACATGAATTCGTATGTGTAGCATATTAATAGCCGATTCTATAAATTTCTTTAAAACGATGATAAATTATTTGATGAATTGTTTAGTGTACGTACGTACAATTAATTGAAGAAGCAAAACAAAATGGTGCACAGCCTTCTTGATCACGTTTAGTGCTACATTGTGGGTACAAGTGATGGTAAGTTGGTGAGTTGTTTCATTTATTAGAATGTGTAGTCGAGATTTGACAGTTTCTTAACTTTACCTACCGCATTTGTTAGAGATCACTCGTCAGTACGCCTCATAATTGTAATGCTAATACAGCTTTTAATCTCTTAAAATGATTTAGTGGCAAGAATAAATGTCTTTTCCTCTCGTAAGAAAGATCGATCGCGAGCTAGATAGGCATGCATGCAATCTTGTATCTCTCTCGACCACCATGTTGTTGGTGTTAGGCATATATAGGCTCTGAGTGTTTGCACCGCCAGCCCATGATCGAACTGCATAAAATGTCACTAAAAATCTTAGTAATGGTAGCGTAGTACGTGATTTGGAAATTATGCCATTTAGAGTGAAAAAGATAAAGCTTTACTCTTCGATCTGGAATTAATATGGGTCGGTGTCCTTGCTTTTTCTCAATAATAAACTTGCTTGGTTTACATTAAGTCTTAAATACTGGAGGCTTTTTATTTTTGCTATATTCTCTATCCATGCTATAATTATCTATTAATTACATGTTTTTCATGGACAAAATGACCTCAAATCTCAAGCTTATATACTAAGTTTCAAACTATAGTATCTATTATCTAACCTCATCGGCAATCATTTATAACCCTTTAATTACACTATACTAATGGAGTAAGAAGATCGCTTTGGTTTTTATCAGCTGCAAAAGAATCTTTACAGATATCTTGTACTGATACTCCATTGTTTAAGAAAAAATGCTTTAGAAATTATCAAAAAAAAGGATAAAGTGATTGATGAGTTGTCCTCTCACTCTTTGGATAAACAAATTAAGAAGTTGATCTTCATTATCATTCCTTTCTATATTTTTAATTTGGAGCACAATGTCTAGCTGGACATTTATGAAAAAGGAGCATATGAACTATAGGATTAATTAACATAATTAGGGTCCGGTTATTACCGCTTAGTAATTTTTAAACTTTAATGGTCAATTTTAAATAGTAGAAATGAAGATAAAGTGTTTGATGAATTATCTACAAAATAAAAAAAAAACTAGAGCGGGCAATTAAGTAAAGCAAGCTAGCCCGCGAAATTCTTTGTCACGTTTGTGCTACATTGTCATTGCAATTGGTAGTAAGTTGGCCGGTGATCGACTTCATTCATTTATTAGAATGTATAGTCGAGATTGACAGTTTCGTAACTTTACCTAATGTGTAAAAAAAGAAAAATCCATGATATTACCGGATTTGTTGTGTTCGATGATCGAATTACTTAGTGGTAAACTGGTAATGACCGCACCCTAGCTAAAGAATTAATGTAAATCTTATAGTTGAACTCTGCTTCTTTTTTTCAGAAGTGTCCATCTAGCCAATTACGCTGCCCCCTATCCCCTAATTAAAGAATTTAGAAAGGAATGATAATGAAGATCAACTTTTTGATTTGCTTATCCAAAGAGTGAGAGAACAACTCTTGTAAACTAATGAAAAGGTATATGTATATATATTGATTCTTTAGTGGTTGACTCTTGCTTTGGTTGAAATGGCCGGGTCAGG
This sequence comes from Rubus idaeus, assembly GCA_030142095.1. Lineage (NCBI taxonomy): Eukaryota > Viridiplantae > Streptophyta > Magnoliopsida > Rosales > Rosaceae > Rubus > Rubus idaeus. The sequence goes on from CM057970.1 coordinate 6,173,430, forward strand.
TATAGCTTTGGTCCACTTAGTACCCTCTATCTCCTCAAAACACAATATAACAAGACAAAGACACCCTTAAATGAAATCACAGAAATACAGCAAAGCATGCAAAGTAGATTGTCAATTTGTCATCTCTCTGTGTAAAACAATTCAAGCTGTTCTTGAATTTGAATGAAACTTTTTACCTTTGGCATAAGAAAAAAGGGTGCCCCATCTAAAATAATGAGGTGCTGGTGGTGGCCATAGGGTTCAGTTTACCAAATATGTTACTGTTTGACGGGAATAGAATTCTTAGTTTCAAGTCAAAGTAGAATCCATACAAAACCAACACAGCTCCTTCTCTTACTTTAAAAGTCAAGAGGCAAACACGTAGAGGTGACAACTTCCTCTTCATCTGCTCCACTTTTTCCCTCTTTAATTTCTTTATTTCCTTCATTAAGAGTCTGTCTTTCTCATCTTATCAACTCATTTCCTTGAAGCCAGCCTTTTCTTCTTCTGCTATCAGCATTAATGGAGGAAGCAATAATGGGTACAAATTTGCCGGATGGGATGGAAGAGGAGCTTGTGATGGAGCTTTTGGACAATGAGTCTCCCTTCTTTGTGCTACCAGAGGAGGTCATAGAGTATTCGCAAATGAGTGTTTCGAACAAAGCGGGACTTAATCGGTTCGTACAGAACGTCTATTCTGGACCAACAATCCGTGATATTGAGAATGCTTTGTCTGTCACAACCGGGATAACAGTCCAACCCCAAGAACTTTCACAAGCCAGGTTAGTAATTTGCATTTCTTCATTTACATCATTTTTTCTGGACTAGTTGGTGAATTTTTGTTAGGTTTTCTATAGAAAACTTGATGTAAGTGCATTATATGATATGTATCTTGTTTTTAAGCGCAGACTTTCAATATTGGAGAGAGGTTTGAGTAAGGTTGAGCATAAGTATACTCTGAAGATCAAAAGCTGTGACAGTGGAATGGCTGATGATGGATATAAATGGAGAAAGTATGGACAGAAATCCATCAAAAATAGCCCAAATCCTAGGTAACTATGTTTACTCGCTAGCTCCTCCTTTCCTTATTGATTGAACTTGTTAGTTATTATGTTTCGTAATTTTTAACATATTCATGGAGCAAATCCTTTGGTTGAGAATGTTATACTCTTCTTCCCACAACTAACATCGTGAAAGAAAGATGTATATCCTTTACTGAAATTTTGAATATTTTGAATTTTGTAAAAATTAATGTAAGAAATTTCAAGAGAAAGGCATATAATGTTGTATTTCGTGTATAGAATAAATAAATAAAGAATGAAGTTCGTATACAGTACATTAATGCACCGATATATCAAGTAAACTGCTTCGATATAGAGACAGACTAGTTTGAGATCAAGCCGAAATGGTCTATCAATGCATGAAGTCAGTTTACCTCCGCATTAAACTAGTGTACTAGAACTTTCCGAATGATAGATTTATGTACAATTGTTTTATAAGAAATTAGAATTCTAGTTATTTCAAGAACAAATGGAATAACAGTTACATCATTTGTTTATTTTAGAGTAGGGACCTAAATCATTACTTTACATTCAAAGCCTAGCATCCTAAATCAACCACTTCATTATCCTATACTTCTACTACAACTATAATACCAATTAAGCACAGTCCAAAACAATGCTCTGCTAAGTGCTATTTAGTGCTACATGAACCCAACCACCCTATTGATCTTTCCTCAACCCCATAGATATTAACCTTAAATATACCCATGCAAGTACCTTAGCCTAACTAAGGTCCAAGGCTCCAAGCCTAGGCCGAACTATCAACCCTGAAAAGCCTTTGTAAGTTTTACAGTTGACAGGTTGCTGCAATAATACAAGTATTTCTCTCAATGACCAAAATATCAACGATCCCAAAAACGAAAATTTCAAAGATTTTATCCACATTTTAGTCATTGACTTTCCCGATTGATTTTTTTTTTCTGTGCAATATCTTACCAAGCTTTTGTTTTTGGACTGTGTATTGATAAAACAAAATAGGAGCTACTACAGGTGCACCAACCCAAGATGCAGTGCAAAGAAGCAAGTGGAGAGGTCTAGTGAGGATCCAGACACACTCATCATCACCTATGAAGGACTCCACTTACACTTTGCATATCCATTTTTCCACCTTACCCAGGCCCAGAACCCAAATCCACCAACGAAAAAGCCCAAGAAGAAAACCTCAACGACACAACCCGAGGACCACGAGCAAGAAGCTCAAGAAAGCCCGCGGAGCGTTTCCCCGGACCCGAAACCTGATCTGCAGCCCGGCACATTTACGGACCAACCTCAAGAATCTGTGGAAGTAGAGAGGGGGTCACAAGGGTTGCTTCAAGATGTGGTGCCACTTATGATTAGGAATCCTTCAAGTGCTTCTTCAAATTCTTCACGTTGCTCTTACCGTTCACCTCCAACCTCCCCTTCTTCTCTGTCATGGCCTACTTATTATGATGTTGGGGTCAATCATAGCATTGGATGAATTATATATTCAGTTGTGGAAGCTAGATAATCCTAATGGTTTCTATCTGTCAAATATACAATAATGATTGCAATGTATGTTAAAATCCAATGTAGAATTTATCGTCAATATAGTAATTAAGTAGGATATTTCAGATTTTCAGACTACAAGGTATATATTGATAATTCTTATGCTAGTTTTTGTTATATTACATTTTTTTACGGAAATGATAATATATTAATGAGGCAAAAACACATAATGACTCACTTCTCTGAAGCATGCACAATAAAATTATACAATATATTATGTTAGAATTAATACAATACATTTACAGAAAGATAATGACTCTGGAGCGAGAAAAAAAGAAGAAGTTTGAACTCAGAGCCTAATGTTTCTTGAACCATTCTACCCAAAAAAAAAACAGACTTTGAAGGACAGACACAAGAGAAGTGGGGTTTGTTTTCAAACTTGATTGTTACATCTCTCTGACTCTCTTGATTGCCACCTCCAAAAGTACCAAACCGTGTCAACCCATTTTTTTTTGCAACTAGCTCTGACAGTGACAAAACTTCATTAATGTTTAAAAATAATATTTAAAGCTTTAGTAGCTGATTTTGCTTGAAAAGCTCAAGTCATTTGTGAGTTATAATTTTTGGAATTCGGAAAACTTCAAAAATCATAACTCACTAACGAGTCAGACTTTTTGAGCAAAGTCAGTTCACACATCTTTTAAAAATAATGTTTTAACAATGATAAAATTTTGAAATAAGTACATTTGAAAGGAAAAATGCAGTTCACAAGGAAGAATCTCGAGGTGCTCAACACACTTTAAACGATGGTCATGCTAGCGAGGCTCACTAACGATGCCCATGCTAGCGAGGCTAATGATGGATATGCCCATGCGAGATGATCATGCGATTTCAATGTCGGAAAACTAGAAATTTTATAATAAATAAACGATTCTGAATTTTCGAGTTTTGGCAGCTAGAACACTTTGTAAAAAACATGTTTTACCAATGGAGAGGTTTTGAGACATTTTTATTTTTTTTTGCCGAAACCATAATTTTTCACCCAAAATTGCATGTTCCTGTTTTTGAAGAAAAATCTTCCCACACTGAAATCATGATATTTAAGGACTTTTTTTTGTTTAATTCATTGAGCCCAAGAACCTGAAAAACAAAAAAAAATTATATTTGGTAAAATTATAAAAAAAAATCAATTATTTTGAACAACCTATAGCGACGACTAGTCTGTCGCTACATGTTGTTCCTAAATATATTTGTTTTATTTTAACTTTACGAAATAAAAAAATACTTCTAGTGCTCATAAGTTCAAGGTGGGTTTCATCCAGATTTAAAATTTTCTTTAAATACTCGTGCAAACCAACCTTATGAACTTCAAAGCTATCATTTTTGAAGGATTTAATGTGATATGATAAGAAGTTTTCTTTAATTTTGTATAGTTCTCCGAATAAAGTGAAAACTCAATTTCAAAGTTACCATTTTCCAAGAAATCTATGTGCTATAATTAGGAAGTTTTTCTCAATTTGGCACAATTCACCAAATCAACTGAAAATATAATTTCAATGGTCAATGTGTTGATATAATTATTTTACATTGTTTAATTCATTGAGCCCAAGCGTCCTAAAAATCTTTTACATTTTTTCAAATGAAAAAAAAATAAAGTATTTTGAACAAACCTATAGCAACGGACAATTCGTCACTACATGGTGTTCTTAATTTTTTAAATTTTAACTTTAGAAAATAAAAAATAATAATTATAGTGCTCTTAAGGTCAAGTTGGGTTTCATCAAGACTTTTTAATATTTTTAGACACCCGTGTAAACTGGCATTGAGAATTTCAAATATATCATTTTCCAAAGAAATCGTGTGCTATAATAAAAGAAGTTTTCCTGAATTTAGCATAATTCACCGAATAAAAGTAAAAATTCAATTTCGATGGCCAATGTGTTGATAAAGTTCTTTTACATTGTTTAATTCATTGAGTCCAAAAGCCTCAAAAATAAAATATTTTTATATTCGGTCAAATTATTAAAAAAAAAAGTATTTTGAATAACTTGTAGCGACGCTACACGGTGTTCTTAATTTATTTTTTAATTTTTTAATTTTAATTCCGGAAATATAAATAATAATTCTGGTGCTCATAAGGTCAAGGTGAGTTTCATCAAAACCTTATAATATTTTTACATACCCGTGTAAACCGGCCTTAAAAAATTTTTAAGATGTCATTTTCGAAGAAAATCGTGTGTTATTGGCACAATTCACCGAATCAAGTGAAAACTCAATTTCGATTACTAATGTGTTGTCAAATTTATTTTTCTTTATTTAATTCATTGAGCCCAAGAACCCTAAAAATAAAAATATTTTATATTTGGTAATTTTTTTATTTAAATAATTATTTTGAATAACCTATAGCGACGAACTAAGTTGTTCCTACATATATATTTTTATTTTTACTTTACGAAATAAAAAGAAATACTTTTGGTGCTCATAAGGTCAAGGTGGATTTCATCCAGATCTAAGATTTCCTTTAAAATATTCTCGTGCAAACCAGCCTTAAGAATTTCAAAGATATCATTTTCAAAGGGAATTATGTGCTACGATAATGAAGTTTTCTTTAATTCTGTACAATTCTCCAAATAAAGTGAAAACTCAATTTCAAAGTTGTTTTTGCATTATTTTATTTACGGACTAAATTCTGGTTACTATCTTGTATTTTAGGAGTCTAATCACTTCAGTCCCTGAACTTCTAATTTCACCAAAATGATCCATACACTCTCAATTCTCATCTCTGATTTTGTATTTAAATATTTTTAATTCTGACATACTCTGTAAATAATTGAAAAAAAATATGGTTGTCATATATCTTATGCGACATCTCAAATTTAATATTGGACTAAATTTAGTAACCGAAAATTCAACAGACTATATCTTAGAAAATAAAAATGGGAAGAATCAAGAATGTTTATCTAAATATGCTATTTAATTCAACACAAGTCAAGACCAATTTGTTTGACTATTTAGACCCTCAAGCACCATTGAGTCTCTATTTGTGATGACATCAATTAGAGTGCCCTGTGGTCAAAATTGAAATCACATTTTAAAGTTAAAGTATAAACATAATGCATATTCATAAATATAACTTGTTGTGCCTGAAACATATAAGTTCAATTTGGAGTACTAAACCTTTTTTTGTGGCATAAAAACTTCATAAGGTCAACGTTGCATATGCAAGTGAGGCAAACCATGTCTAATTTTAGTAGTCCAACTACACGCTATTACCCAAGAACGATGTTATAACAGAATTGAAACCAACACCAAAACTTTCTAAATACAAAATTCTGAAACCTAGGTTTCTCACCCAAAACTGTGAACTATAACATATAGTTTTTTTTGGCCAAAATCACAATTTCTTATTTTCTAACCAAAATCTTCTCATCCCCAAAATCATGATTTTTATGCACTTCTCAAACTGACGAAAGACAAAAATTTCAACTCAATTTTGTTTTACAATTTTTCAAAGTAGGAATATAAGAAAATTTATAAAATTAAAAAGGGTTGAGATTTTCATTTTTGTCAATTGGAACACTTTCTAAAAATCAAGATTTACCAATGGTGAAATTATAGCAGAGGAAAATTTCCAGAAAAAATGGTGTTAATAAGGTTTGTCATGTTTCGGCATGTCCTCCAAGCATACAAACCATGTCAAGCTCCCCCTTTTTTATTTTTCCGTGCCATAATCTCACTGTTAGTAAAACATGACTTTTAGAAGGTATTCTAATTGACGAAACTCCGTTTTTATTTTACGAATTTTCAAAGTTGAAAAACTAAAAAATTTATTTAAAAAAAATCCATTGAGTTTTTCAAGTTCCATCAATTGAATCCCCCTGTAAAAATCATGCTCTATGAATGGTGAGATTTTGGTAGAAAAAATTTTAAATTATTTTTTTTGTAGTTTATAAGGAGGTATGCCTAGGTGCACCCTAACATGTCCAGACGTGTCAAACCATGCTAAGACCAATTTGTATTCAAATTTTATGTGTCATAATCTCACTATTGATAGAAAATAATTTATAGGAACTGTTCCAAGTGACAAAACTTAAAAATCTCGATTCTCTTAAGTTTTATGATTTTTTCCGGTTTTCTAACTTGAGAAAAAAAAAAGAATTTCCTGTACTAAATTTTTTTCTAGTCATAGATTACATCATTATTAGTGTTCGTACCAAAAATCACAATTTTTTTTACCTTATAATTAATATTTTATGGCACAACCCAATCTAGTGGCTGAGTCATTGCCCTTGCTATTTTAGTTGTCAATCCCTTGCCAATGCGAATGCATATGCCCATTTCATTGGTGTTGTCCATCAGTTTAGGGTTAAGAGCAAGTGCATGTTATAAAAAGTTGTATTTCTTATTTCTTCTAAAAATTGATCTATCTCTTTTTTCTTTATTTTTGTAAATTTTATCCAATGAGTTCCCTTTCCGAGTATAGGTAAACTCTTTTGCAATCCTAAATGAGGTGTAAGAATTTAATTGGGTGTCAACAACTCAAAATCGAGTTAAACCTGATCGATTATGACATATTTTGTGTGATCCAATGATAAGTTGGTCATAGGTTCATAATACATATTATTTATCAAAAGTGAGACCTCAAAATTTTTCGAAAACTCCGAACACATAGCAAACTTATCGACTTAAGATGGTGGATCCTTGTTATTTGTTAAGCACAAACATTTTTCTGATAAAAAAAAACAAAGAAAAAAAATAAAGAAACTTTGCTCTATACAAAACTAGCCTTGTCCAGCAACCACCGAATGTCCCATAATCAAGGACTATCACGTAATTTTGTCATCAAAAGGGCGAAGCGGTTTCTGATTCTGGTTATGAAGCAATTCTCTTTCTCCGGCCCTGTTCTCACAGTCCCAACCCCTCTTCGTTCCGGCAACCCTTTTTCTCTCTCTCTTCCCGTTCACAACGTGTATAAAACTTTCGCAGCTGAAATACGAACCCGCAAGCTCTCTCTAGGGTTTCAGAAGCACGACCCTCTCTGCCTGTTACGATTCTCAACATGATTTTCTCAAGCAGCGGACGCCTTCTCTCTCGCTCGGCTCGTTCCACATTCCAAAAGGTGAGAATATCAAAAGATAAAAAACAAAACAAAGAAAAGACCCCTCATTTTCGAATATTTGCTCTAAATTTCTTGGTTTTTTTGGTTGATGAAGTTGATATTTTGCTGTGTAGAAGGTAATTTCGGGTAATTACAATGGAAGGGCTGCGTCGCTGCACGAACCGTCGACGCCACTCGGCAGCAATGCGGGCATTTCCGGCGGGTTAGGGCTTCTGAGGGGATATTTAACTTATAGTGGAGCTGGGAAGCAGCTCGTTTCGAATACCTACTTGTTCAATTTGAAGTCTGCTCTTGCAAACCCTAGAATTCGCCGCTTGTTCTCAAGCGAAAGGCCTGGGAAGAAAAGTAAGACGTTCCCAAAACTTGTCTTTGTTTATTTGGTTCTATGTATCTGATTGCATTGCGTAATGTATTTATGTTTGTATATTCGTAATGTTGTTTAGATTACGAGAATTATTATCCGAAAGATAAGAAGGAAATTCCAAAAGGGAATGATCAGAGATCCCAGTCAAAAGGTGTGTCATATCTTTTTCTTCAGTTATGTGTTTTGAGCGAGTTCAACATTATTTTACTCTGCCTCATTAGTTTCAATTTTTCTTCAGAGGGCTCAGGTGCTGGTGATCCCCAGGGAAATTTTTCAAAGCAGATTCAAGATTTAATCACTCCTTTATTGTTCATGGGATTTGTTTTCGTATCATTATTCCTTACTCCTCAGAAACAGAAGCAGGCAACCACTACTCTTAGAGCAATTACTTTACTAGTGTTGAATATATGGATAGGTTTCTTAAGGTCATTGTGTCTGTGCATAATAGTCTGTTCACTCCCTTAACTAGATACTAGTTGATTTTCAGCGTGTTATTAAGTTCTTGTTGTTGGCACTAGAGAGATGTTGTTGCATCATTCACCGTAATCTGACTCTTGATGATTTTTATGTTGGGGGATTAGCATGATTCGATGGTGTGCATACATTCTATACTAATGTCATTCTATTGCATTTGTGCCAAAAGGGAGGAACCAAAGCACAAGGCACAATTATTATTTATACAGTACTGCTTCTTAAAGTCAGTGAGTGGGAACTAACTTCATGTCGTTCATGTGCCGAACAAGTGATGATAACCTAGCCATTCACTGCTGTTTTGTCCCTTGACAAACTGATTAGAGAACCATTTGATGCTGTTGTATGTTTGTGTTAAAGTATTTTTGACCTTAATTCATATACTTTTGCATTTCTCTCTGCAATCATGGAGCCATCATATCTATTTTCTCTTTTTTCATTCTCTTTGTTTTATTTTCTCCATTTTTTTTTACCTTATTTATTTCTGTTAAGCATCATGGTATTTTTCTCAGATAAGTTTTCAAGAATTTAAAAACAAGCTACTTGAACCTGGGTTGGTGGATCACATTGAAGTTGCAAATAAATCAGTTGCAAAAGTGTATGTGAGGGGCACCCCATGGACTCTAAATGAGAGTAGTGATGATGCTGTCAAGGGTCCTGAAAATGGTTCTCCTTCCGGAGGAAATCTAAGCCACTACAAATACTATTTTAACATCGGGAGTGTTGAATCTTTTGAGGAAAAGTTGGAGGAAGCCCAAGAAGCATTAGGGGTTGACCGTCATGATTTTGTACCTGTAATTTATGTAGCCCAAGTCAATTGGTTCCAAGAGCTGATGAAGTATGCTCCAACAATGTTGCTTTTGGGGGCCGTTTGGTTCGTGGGGCGAAAAATGCCTAGTATTGGTGGTACAGGTGGAAAAGGTGGGAGAGGAATATTCAACATAGGAAAAGCACAGATCACAAGAGTGGATAAGAATGCCAAAAACAAGGTTAAGTATGCGTTTCATTTACTTGTGTTTGCCTTCACTAGATCTCTTGTCTTAGTAATGAAGTGTAATAAAATGAAACTTAAAACTCAGTTATGTACAATAATCACATTATGTTCCTTGCTGGTTCAGGTTTTCTTTAAAGATGTAGCTGGCTGTGATGAGGCGAAGCAAGAAATTATGGAATTTGTGCACTTTCTCAAGAACCCTAAGAAATATGAGGAGTTGGGAGCAAAAATTCCAAAAGGTGCCCTTCTTGTTGGCCCTCCTGGAACAGGAAAAACTCTTATTGCAAAGGCAACTGCAGGTGAGTCTGGGGTGCCATTTCTATCTATATCTGGTTCAGATTTTATGGAAATGTTTGTTGGTGTTGGGCCATCAAGGGTTCGGAGTTTATTTCAAGAGGCAAGACAATGTGCACCTAGTATAATATTTATTGATGAGATTGATGCAATTGGCCGGGCAAGAGGGCGTGGAGGCTTTTCAGGTGGCAATGATGAGCGAGAAAGTACTCTCAATCAGTTGCTTGTAGAAATGGATGGATTTGGAACAACTTCTGGAGTTGTTGTACTTGCTGGGACCAATAGGCCTGATATTCTGGATAAAGCACTCTTGAGGCCTGGTCGGTTTGACCGTCAAATTACTATTGATAAACCAGACATTAAAGGTCGTAACCAGATTTTTCAGATATATCTGAACAAGCTCAAACTGGATAAGGAACCATCCTTTTACTCAGAGAGACTTGCTGCTCTCACTCCTGGATTCGCTGGAGCAGATATAGCAAATGTCTGCAATGAAGCTGCCTTGATTGCTGCAAGGAATGATAGTGCAAAGATCACGATGAAACATTTTGAGGCAGCTATTGATAGGGTAATTGGCGGTCTCGAAAAGAAGAACAAGGTATCTGTTGCCACTGCATGGTAACCTTTGTTGTTGTTAGCTTAGCTGCTTTATGATTCAAATATTAATAGCCAAGTATTAGAAGAGTTTGGTAGGACCTGAAAAGTGGGATAATTTCTTTGGCATCACTAATTCTAAGGTTGTACTGAACTGCCTAATAAATGTTGTAGACAACTATTTGAACACCAGAGGGTTTCTATATTCTTCTATCAAAATATTATAACATTTACTGGGTTCTTTATGTAGGTAATAAGCAAACTGGAAAGACGGACTGTTGCTTACCATGAAGCTGGCCATGCTGTTGCTGGTTGGTTCTTGGAACATGCAGAACCTTTGCTTAAAGTAACTATTGTTCCACGTGGCACTGCAGCACTCGGGTTTGCTCAGTATGTTCCCAATGAAAATCTTCTTATGACCAAGGAGCAGCTTTTTGATATGACATGCATGACCCTTGGTGGTCGAGCTTCTGAGCAGGTGAAGTTACTGTCTCTATTTTTCCACAACTTTCTGAATCAGCAAGTAGAGATATAATCACATGAAAGGTAGAAAAATCTTGATTGAAGAACAGTGCTTATTAGATGCTCCTTCCCCGACTCCCTTATGGAGACTGAACTTATTGGGTTTTAGCTAACTCTTAAAAGGTTATGCATGCTTTAGCCTGGTTTATCTCTCATCGAAGTATGATGAATGGGATTGATTTAGGTAGCAAGAAACCATAAGCTTCTAATAGTGAATGCCAAATGTATATGATGTCTTTTTTTTCATGAAACCATTTTCCCTGTTGCATAACTAATGACCCCTGTTGCATGCAATGTCCGAGTAGTTTGTGACTCATAATTTTTTGTTCTGGTCTATTCTCAATTGATTTACTTGTCATAAAATGATCAAGCATATGCGCTGTAGACTCAAAAGTTGAAGTTTACAAAACTACATTGAGGTGTTCTTAGTAGCTCTCAGAACTGAGGTGTGCTCTCTCTTCTTGAACTTTGTCCACATGTCTGTAATCTGTTCATGATAATTTGTATAGAAAAATGCCTAAAATCTGTGACATACATGTTAGTTTGCTATTTAGAACAGACACAAAATTGTGACTGGTTTTGCATAATCAGCCCCTATATCTAGAAGTTGTAGCTGTGGTATGCCCTCATTTTAATTCAAACACAAAAGACTATCACTTGTTGGATTATGTCAACTGACTTCTGATTTGAGGCATTAACTTGCATAGTGTGGTTTTACTCTTGGAGTAGGTTTTGTTGGGGAAGATTTCAACTGGAGCACAGAACGACTTGGAGAAAGTGACCAAAATGACATACGCCCAAGTTGCAGTGTATGGCTTCAGCGACAAAGTGGGCCTTCTTTCTTTTCCTCAAAGGGATGAATTTGAGATGATGAAGCCCTACAGTAGCAAGACTGGTGCAATAATTGACAGTGAAGTTAGAGAATGGGTGGCCAAAGCATATAACTGCACACTTGCGCTGATAGAGGAGCACAAGGAGCACGTAGGACAGATTGCAGAGCTATTGCTGGAAAAGGAGGTCCTTCACCAAGAAGACTTGATTCGAGTATTGGGAGAGCGCCGATGGAAGTTGGACGAGCCCACAAATTATGATAGATTCAAGCAAGGGTTCCAAGAAGAGGATGATAAGGAGGCTAAAGAGCCAACCACTGAGGGTAAGAATGTGAACCATGGTCGGTCACCACCTCTTCAACCAGATGCTGTGCCTGCATAGTGATTGCACCCTTACAGGAGATTGAAGTTATGTACCTTCTGTTTAGAGGCTGTCCTAATTATAACTGATTGTAAAAGTTTTGTATATGCAAAGGTGTCTTATTTCGAGATCCATCTATACTTTCTCGTTTATGGAAATAAGAGATTAACACGGCTAGACTAGTTCCTAGAAATATCTTTCGTACAGAGTCTTGACTTTTCATTTTTGGTTTTTGCTGTTAGAATGCTTATGAAAACTTAACCTAACCAATTTTTTCTCAATCCTGACTTCCTATAGTCTCCAATATAGTGTTGAACCCAGAATAAAAGATTTTTGACACCAAGTCTCAAGCCTCAAAGTCCAGACTTTAGGCCTTGAGCTGCCATCCAGAGCTTCGACATCGATTCATGGACTCTACAAATGAATCCAAAATCTTAGAGCTCGATTCCCTTCTCTTTTGAGATAAAACTCGATAGCACACATAGTACCGATATTTTCCTCACTTAATCACATTGACAACATGTGTGAAATTTTATGTCAAAAGATCGATATTTTAGGAATAATCCACCAATTTAATTATATTGTGTTGCGTTTACTTTTCAATTTGAGATTTTCTTTTTTCTACATCCTTGGTTTATATGGAGGCCTCGAGCTTAAAATTCATGACTTGGGATATTGCCATTAATGATTCTAGCAAACGTTGAGCCATGATTCATCATCCACTGAGATTGTGGCTTCCGGATCCATGGCTTGAAAGTTAAAGCATAGCTAGGGCGGCTAATCCCTAGACCTTGAGACTTGGGACACAAGGCACACAGTACTTAATTGGAGGAAATGAATGATAGGAAAAGCTAGCACAAGTGTCATGCAATGGAGTAGGACTGGAGGAGTGATGGACGGTGGTACCATATTTTGTCTCTCTCTCTTTTGAATCAAGGGAAGGAAGCTGGTGGCCGGCCATCATTTTCAAGCATCTTCGGGGAAGTGAATTGGTGATTGATTCTGACCGTAGGGCTTTGTTTATGTCCTCTCCTCTCTTTATTTTAGTGGGGGTTTTTGGACCAATGCTAACCGGCCACACGCCTTTCTAAAAAATCACTTGGGAGAGACTCCTTTACAAGTAGGTCGATTGTGATCGATGAGTTGAGCTCACTTACAGCTGCTTTGTACTGTTTATCCTTTTTCACTTTCGACCTCTTCAGCTAACGTAAAATAAAGTTTCAAGTTTGGTGGCCGGTAAAAAAAATACTGTATATATATGCGGCGCCCCCTGCTGTAATATTCCCGAACATATATGTCTCTCGAGTCTTGACACTTTTACTCTCTAGGATTAAACGACGACCCTTCATTCCCTAAAACCCTATACCTAATATATATACTAGGGTTTCTGACTAGTCTCTCAACTCGGACAAACTCATTATTTGTATTCTAAATTTGATTCTGATTTTGATCTTGTAGCTACTAACACACACATCCTTAGTTTCACAGCAGCAGGCACATTGATCGATCTTCACAGTAAATAAACAAAACTAATGAGAAGGTGACAAAGGACGTATCGAGGATGAATAGAACTGGCATTTGGCTTTTTGATAGGACTAATGAGTTGGATATATGGAACTCCGATCCCATCGATATATGCATGCTAGCTGTGGTATAGTATAGTACTTTGGACTGATTGTTCTATGAAGGCATTTGATTGGGGGTACCTAGAGAATCATAAATGGACAAACACCTTTCACTTTTGGCCTAAAATTAAAGAGGGCGTATTGTCAAAATCCCAAAGCTAATGGCCCTCCTCGTTGGAAAGCAAACAAGTCTAGTAGTACTGATCATCCCAACTCGTTACCAATAATTTGTGGGGGCTAACTAGTACACGTTTCGAAAGTTTTAGAAATTCAAGAAAAGGTACGTAGGGTTGTGATTGAATCTCCCAAACAGGTTTTAGACAGAAACAAAACTTTTCTAGTCGTGATCCATTTTTCTATCTTCCTTCACTACTTGAATTAATACGAAGAACTAATATCCACCAAACGATTAAGATATATATGCACTGATAGGACTGAATAATGACAACATAGCATAATTTGTGATAGAGATGCATGCATTTGATCACTAGCTTGATGGTGTATATATAGGTCCACCCGTCCATGATATGATTTTTAGGTCAATGTTTTTTTAGGTTCATGTTTACATGTCGATATTTTCCAACCATATTAACGTACATTAATATATGTGGTTCTAGATGTGTCCTAGATGTGTATTAATCACATCAACTATTATGAGGATGTAGCTGCCAATTATGATGGTCCAATTTGCAGTATTATTTTCGATTTGTGACACATAAACAGTCTTATTTAACACATTATATATTAGAAATTGAATGGTTAAGATCATTAGTTGTTCTGCATTATCTTGTAGAAGTACATCTTATGGTTTGCTGCCATACACAAAATAATTATGTTAGCAGTTGCTACTTGCACAAAACAACACATATTTGATAATTAATATTAATTATGATATACCAACCCCCAACTATATATCAAAGTTGGGGGGAGGAGTACTTCTCTCAATTATAATTGGTGGATTAATTAAATATAACTGGGGATCTAGCTCCTCTTTCATAGTCGTTTATGTTTAATTAATCAAGGAAAGAACTTGTACGTATTTGATAGTGTAAGGTATCAACTACTAAATAATTAATTAAGCTTTGCATGAAGTACAAAATGTGCAATAGCTCAATCAGTTTTTGGAGATAGGAACCAATCCTCCTCCCAACTCAATTAACCAGTCACGTGTCTAGGGTTGAGAATTATTGATAATCTTAGTCCAAATCTTTAATTTATTTTATTTTTGTGAATTTGTCTATGTATTTAACTACAATTGTTATTTCAAACTCGGACTTTTATAAGTTAATTTATCTCGATTCGGTTGCTTAACTTGAAAGAAAATGATGTATATCTATGTACATGCATAGCTAGCTGGCATGCACCTACATAGACTTGTTTTGACGATCTTGTTTGAACTAAATTTGGTATTAGTGATTATAATCATATATGGAGATAAAATTGTGAGTAAACCAACAATTAATAGAGATTATTAATTTGGATTAGAGATACATGATCTGATCTCATACATTGGATTAGAGATAACTCTAAAATCTAAATTGCGAAATCACTTAAAAGATATTCTGTGTTTTTTTTATATTCTCTCTGTATAGGTATTAGAGAAAACCAGGTATATATATATATATGTATATATGTATATATGTACGTATGTATGTATGCATAATTGCATATGGCTTGGAAGCTAAGCCGTTGGCCAGTCCCTGTCATATTTATGCAGGCATTCAAATAAGACAAGTGGACTTGGCTGATTAAGAACAAAATAGGCACCTCACTCAACCCAGATTGGAATATATTGTAATTATGCTGCTCTTGCAATTGGCTATATAAATTAATATGCAGTACCACTCAATTTTGTGTAAACTAAATTCCGTTCCTTTGCTAAATCCTTATTAATTTTTTTTTCTTATGAGATAAATTAACCGGCCAGTTTGGGAGGCTTTATCTACTAATGGTACAAAACTGGCATATCATAGAAAACATAAAGTAGAGGCTGAAGCATAGTAGTCCCTCTTGAACTTTGACTGTTCTTCTATTTATTTTTAGGCATTTTCATTTTCAAAGCTGCTTATGATCGACCTTAATTAATCTAATTTCACTCACTTTGACCCTGGTCATCTCTCACTAGTATAATTCGATTCCCTCCATATATTCTCTCACGCCAAATCTTTCCGCAATCATAACACATTATTTGTTCTAATCTTACTCATCGAGAAGTCCAACGAAGCTGAAAACCCACAATGCTAATAATTGATGAAAATATTTCATAGACTTGAACATAGGGGGAATATTGGATAAAGTTGAAACTTTATTATGGATTTAGGGAGCATAAAAGAAATAGACCTAATTTTAGCCAATTAAGTAGAAATATCTAAACAGGCACACCACATATTTTTGGGGATGCCAGTGCCATGCATCATTATTGGGTTTGATCATATACAATGTGTACTAATCAGAAATCTCAATTGTACTAAGTACAAATGTCTTTGAATTCATCCTGTGAACCATATATGTTGACGTTATGCAGAAAGTTAAACAAGTACTCCTCAGCTGCACATATAAAACCAAATCATATACCAGTAAAGTATATTTCTGGTATGGAAATTTAAATTTTAGGTTCTCCCATATATCCTCATATGACTCGCAATGCCAGATCACTGATATTTACAACTCTCCGTTGCTGTAGCTTTCTTCATAACAACCTCACCAACTGGAGGCTAGGACTCTGAATAATAATGCTTTGAAATGATTTATAATATGAATTAGAGAAGTAAGTAATAATAAGAACAATACGAGGGTCATGGTCACAGCCAGCCCAAGTATTTGATAATTGAGGGGAAGAGTCAGAAATGGATCTTTCATAAGACAGACCTATCATAGCGAGTGGCATATATAACTATCTTTCCCATATTTTAAGGATATGGTGAATGGGAATGGGTGACTAAACAAGGGTCTACGCAGTTTCCTTTTCCGTCCCTTTTCATCTACTTCTTTTGTACTTTTCCCTGTTCTCTGAGATTAGGGCTCCAATCTTTTCCTCACTGTACACATAAATATAGCAAGGTGCTGTGTCATTTGCTCTATATTATGGGGGCCATTTGCAATATATTATGGGGGTCATTTGCTCTTTCTTAGAGGCGGCACTGCCTTCAATAATGGTAGATATAGGACGGTGTTATCTATATGTATATATATGATTTTCTCCATGGAGGAACAAGGTGAAAAAGCTCCCAAAACGAATTTCGATTCCCTCTCAAAATGGGCGTATTGCACTCTTAATTTCTACTCTTAACAAACTTAGTTGCATCTTTGATGCATTTTATCAAACACGTTGTTGACTATTTATAATGAATGAAGTTACCAATTAAAGTGTAAATGCCCAAGTATTTAAATGAAGAAACTAAGTCGTGATCGTGAGTTCAACTGAACCACTCCGCCCTCCTCTTTCCTCTGCCCCTTATTGGATTCGTCACTACCATCATTCACGTGCAAGTGGAGGATGGTGTTGGGAGTACGAATCGACGGTGCTATTTTGATAATATCTTGGACAATCATTGAACTATATATATGTTTGTAGTTCAGTACTAGCTAGTATATGCATGTATAATGATTCTCAGGTAAGTAGATTCATCACTACCATCATTCACGTGCCCCTTATTGGACAAAATATCTAAAGTTCTTTCCTTTGCCCCTTATTGGATTCGTCACTACCATCATTCACGTGCAAGTGGAGGATGGTGTTGGGAGTACGAATCGACGATGCTATTTTGATAATATATATCTTGGACAATCATTGAACTATATATATATGTTTGTAGTTCAGTACTAGCTCGTATATGCATATATAATGATTTTCAGGTAAGGAAATCCTTACTTTTTTATGATGCGAAGTTTTGATCTCAGTCGTCAAATCCGTTTTAAATGACCTGATCTGATGATTGAGATCAAAACTCTGTAACATAAAAAGTAAGAATCTCCTTAACAAAGAATGTTTGTATGCATGTATAAGCAACTAGTAGAGTAGCGGCCTTAACTTTCCTAACAATGTATATCTTGATAACTAATATATCAAGATAATTAGTATTTGCTTACCTATTTTTGCTGCTGCTAAAAATTTTAGTTCCTCTAAAGTTCTTATTGCTGAAGCAATTACTCTTCGTGATGGCCTTCAAGCTACTAAGTCCTATGGCCATACTAAGAATTTGGTGGAAGGTGATTCAAAATTCTTATTGACAACATCAATGGGAAATGAGTTGTTCCTTAGCGTATAAAGACTATGGTTCAAGGCATAAAAGATAATGTAAATAATTTGAATTTTATCGGCTTTAAGCATATTTATAGATAAGCAAATTTTGTGACAAATAAGCTTGCTCATTTAGGTCATTCTACTACTAGTACTTTTATTTGGTTTAATTGTTTATTTTGTTTAGGATTAAAAAAATAATCCTAAGTTGATTAGAAAAAGAAAATTAAAAAAAATTCAATTATTTTGCTTCTTGCATGCATTCTTCTTTATTGCTTTGTTCCTCAATTTTAGATACTCTACTTTCATTAGAACCGCAGTTATTTTGGTGGTTTTTCTTTATAAGTATTTCTTCTCCTCATAAAAAAAATAATAATTAACTAATACTCTCTCTCTCTCCAAAACCCGAAACATTGATCACAAACGAAGGATAGCCCGCCCCCGGTTCCTAGCTAGGGTTAGAATATTCCCTCAAAGTGGCTTTTCAACATGCATGTTTTACCTCCCTAAAAACAATATGCTGGCAAAATAGAATTTTAGAAGATGATCTCTCTTCCGAATTAACTTAAGCACCATACCTACTACTTGATTTTCACGAAACTTTGTTCGTTTTCTTTGAAATATTTTATCAAACACACTGATTTTAAAAAACTAAACTAATAATTTGTGGATGATCCTTGTCACTAGATTCGCCGCTGCCCAATCCCTCGCATGCAAATGGTAGATGGGATTGGTAATTTTCAGATACAAACTTCTAAAATTAAAATTCTAATATCATGTGAAACAAACGAAAAATTTTAATTATAAAAAAATAACCAACAATAATGTATATCAAGTCATGTGAGGTGAGATATATATCTGTATATAATAGAGGTTCAATAAGGCCAACATAGGAAACGTGCTATCGATGCATGCATCATTTGTATATAGTTATATACTAATAGAATTTGATGGAAGCAGAAAGATGGATCACAAATATATCACAATATATCTTTGCGTTGGCAACTGACTAAGTGGATGTAAAGTATTCCCAAATAAGACGTATAATCTTCATCATTGCAATGACACCTGTATTATTTAAAGACTACTATATATGAACAATTATTCATACAAAATTTGTATATGATAGATATCAGAGCTAGCAATCATATATATTATGACATATTGACATGCCCTCCACCCCACCAATTCTGGACGTTATTAAGATCTGGTATATAATTTACACAAATATTGAAGATACAGACACCTCTAGCTAGCTAGCTAGCTAGCTTCATCAATGGAATTCTTAACTAATTGAGGAACTGGCTGGTATATATTGAATTAATGTTTTGGGAAATTGATCCTCATCATACAAGTTATCATATTTGTTATAATTAGTTGTAGGCAGTATGAACCTACAAACTTAGTGCGTGTTCTGCATGTTATAATTAATAGCTTTGCTGTTGATTTTTTCTTGAGTGCATGGAAAATGTGTATAGATTAATTAATAATTATCATTTGCTTGTTACTTTGTTAGGTATACCACAATTGTATACATAAGTGAAATTTAATCAAGTACATTTTCAACCAAAAATTTTATATTAAAAAAAAAACAATCTACTAAGTCAATAGTAAATGAACACCCTCAATGATTGTTTAAATCCATAAAATATCAGTTTTCTCATTGACCTATAATTGGTCTTTAGACTTCATATATTTGCCTTGTTAAACTTCCCTAGCTTCTTGCTATACGCAATTATTAACATGTGTGGACGCTAGCTCATTGATTAACATTGGCCGTATGTTAGGTTTTCAAATTTGCTCATCAAATGATGTGTTTGCATTTGTCATTGTTTGCTTCTTAATTAATTAGAAATAATATTGAGGTTCGAAAATATGAGAAGTTCTACGGTATATTAATGTACTGACACATCAATTAGATCAACATGATATAAAAGTAGATTAATTTGATACATAAGTAGACAAATACAGTAGTCTACTTCTGTATCGAACTAGTCTACTTTTGTAACAAATTAGTCTACTTGATGTATTGTTACATAAATATATTATAGATGAACCCCCAAAATAGACTTACAGTAAGACACTGTAGAATTTGGTGATTTTAGTACTCTTTAAATCAAGTTATTTAGGAAAAAAACTGTGATGAGTGAAAATGAAAGAATGAATCAGACTATCCTACTCCTATATATATGCTGATTTTTGTCCTTACTATATATAGAGCTCATTTTAGCTGGTCATTGTTGGATGCAACATGTTTCCAGAAGGATCCAGATTATTGGATCCAAAACAAGACATGCTAGCTAGCAACCATTTCACTTAGAACCCAATTTAGTACCATTAATAGAAACTTCATAAATCTCACACAACTTAATTCTCAACAAGATATATGTAAGTGTATGAAAAGATAGAGTAGTTGCACGTTTTTTTCCCTAATTTCTTTTGTTGTTTGAACTTTTTTCTCCCAAATTAGCATCACAGTTTCTCACGGCATTATAGCTAAGTATGTTGTACACGCATAGGCACTTTGATTTAGATTAGATTAAATTAGAATAGATTCGATTAGATTAGAGGATAATAGATATCATAAAATGGTTGGCATCCACTTGTTTTGAACAACTCACCACCAGGGTATCTATGGAATTAGGATACTTTGCAAGGGCAAAACTGGAAATTTTGGACAATTAGAGGGAGTCCACAAAATACATCCTGTTCAACCTTTTCAACCCTTTGGAATTTCCTGCTTTATTTCCTGTTACCTTTCTCCTCCTCATTTTCTTGCTTACTTTAATGGAATTTTTTTAAATTAACTGAACCTGAGTAAGATGAAAAACTATAATAATTGCGTTAACCATTTAAAAATTTCAGAAACTCGTGGGAATTAAGCAAATCTTTGCCTATTTAAACCCACCTCTGCCTCTCTCATTTCTCCTCCCACTCCTTCAATTCTTCAACAGCTTTAGCAAGCTAGCATTGCTTTCTCTCCTCAGAGTTCTCTTCTTGCAAGAAAGAAACTCTCTTTCAGTTTCTTTCTTTCTCTCCCTTATTGGGTATTCACATTTTAATCTGGTGAGTTTCATGGTCATAGAAATGTCATTGCATTTCCAGTTCCTATTACAAAGATTTGAGTTTTGATCATTTGATATAAGCAAGATGTTCATTTCATATATCATCCACTTTCCAGTTTCCACAAAGTTTTGGTCTTTAATTTGTTCATATCAGATTGACATAATAATCTTTTTCTTCTTTGATCCAAATTAAATATCATTCTTCTTGGTTCGACTTGGAAAGACCCTTCAATGAGTTGTACTTGCTCCCTAAAGTTATGATAAACTGTGGAAAGTACTGCTTCATAAAAACACATGAACTTTGTTTAAGTTACTTTGATTGTAGCTTTAGGCAGTAATCTATGTTTATAAAGTAAGCACAACTTTTAAGTTATTAGGTGAATATATATTAGAGTTTGAATAAAACCCATTAAAGCCATTGGTCCACCTCTTCAGCTCTTCTTGATTCAATTGATACTAGAGGGTGTGGATTGTCCATTCAGAAACTAAGAAAGCCTTATCCTACCTAGCTTTTTGGTTTTGGCCTTAGAATCAGCTTGCTTGTCCCTCTTTACTTACCCTTTTCCTCTTTTGGTGGTAATCTGAGTCAATAAGGGCCACTAATTACTTTTACAATGAAAAAAGTCAGTTTCAGCAGCAAAATGAAACTTAATATAAGCTTGTTTGGGTTTAAGCTATCATTGGACTTAGTATTCACTTCTTTTTGCCATCTCCTGAAGGTTTTCTGATCAAATGGAGTTCCATGAAGACCGTTACAGGCAGGCTCAGAGGCCAAAATATGATTGTCTTCTGTTTGGTAAGCCTTTTACTTCTGGTAATTTTCATGTCAAAATCTGAATTACCTTGGAAACTACCATATTGACCACTTGTTTGAACTTATTTGCAGATCTAGATGATACCCTTTATCCCCTTAGTACTGGTGTTGCTACAGCTTGCCGCAACAATATAGAAGGTAATTAATTTCGTTAACTCTTAAGTTCAGAGACTATTCATTTTCCACTAATACATATATTTGATTCCCTATTTTCTTTTTCTTGTAGATTACATGGTTGAAAAGCTTGGCATTGGGAGGAGCATTATCCCTGAATTGGGTAACCTGCTCTACAAGAATTATGGAACTACTATGGCTGGACTTAGGGTACTGTTTGATATTTCCCCCCTTTTTTTGGATCTTTTTTATTGCTAAGAAGCTCTTTAATGAAATATGTATTCTGGGTTTTCTTCTTTGCAGGCAATTGGCTATGACTTTGACTATGATGAATACCACAGGTGAGAAAGCCTTTCATATTTGATCATTTTGACATCTTCTTGTGTTTTTGGTCCTAAACTGTTATTAACCTTCAGATTTTGTATGTAACAGTTTTGTCCATGGGAGATTACCTTATGAGAACATAAAACCAGACCCTGTATTGAGGAGTCTTTTGCTCAACCTGCCTTATAGGAAAATTGTAAGCACCTAATCAATTACGAAATAGCCAAAGGTTTAAACTTTCTTCTTTATATTAATGTCTTCTATATATGTGGAACAGATATTCACAAATGCAGACAAGGTCCATGCTGCTAAAGCACTAAGCAGGCTTGGATTAGAAGACTGTTTTGAGGGAATTCTCTGCTTTGAGACCCTCAACCCTATTCACAAAAGCACTGTTTCTGATGATGAAGATGACATTGAGTTTGTGGGATTAAGCACTGCTCAAGTTCCTGTCACAACAACTACTAGTAGCTCTGAGATTTTTGACATCATTGGCCATTTTGCCCAAGCAAACCCTTCTTCAAAGTTACCTAAAACCCCAATTGTGTGCAAGCCATCAGAAGCTGCCATAGAAAAAGCCCTCAAGATTGCCAACATTAACCCTCAGAGAACAGTAAGATATATATATATATATATTTTTCTCTCATAGGATTTGATTATCATTTACCATTTACTATTATTTTACTTATGTTTGAACTTTTGGTTGGCTCAGCTGTTCTTTGAAGATAGTGTCAGAAACATACAAGCTGGCAAAAGAGTGGGTCTTCACACTGTGCTGGTAAGCCATTGGTAACTTATAATTGTTATACCACAAACAATCGGCATAATTAGATAGGATAGGACTAGCAGATACCATATATAAATGAGGATTTGGTCACTAACTGATGGGTTTAATTTTTTTTGTATATTGAATGTACAGGTTGGCACATCCCAGAGAGTTAAAGGGGCTGACTTTGCACTAGAAAGCATCCACAATCTGAGGGAAGCACTGCCAGAGCTTTGGGAGGCTGACATGAAATCTGAAGTTGGCTACCCTGGAAAAGTTGCAGTGGAGACTTCCGTCACAGCTTAGAGTAGTTAATTTGTGCCAACATGCACTGGTTTGTTTGAGGAAAAGAAAAAAAAAATCATGTTTTTGGGGTCTCAACTCCCATTTTCCTGTCTCATTGTCATGGGTACATATTAATTTTATAATAAAATATATATATATATATATATATATATTTCATCTTCATTCTCGATTATAATACAAGTGCTTAGTGACTAGTCCGAAACTATTATGAGATCCTGCAATGAATGTAGCTAATGAGTTGTTAATACATATAACCAATAAAAATATGACATGCGATTTTATAAAAACACCTACCCAAAACACAATATGAGAGTTTAGGGGTTAGATATCTTAAGAGTCTAGAATTACTAGAAGGTGGGTTTTGAGTTCTCTCCCTAGTTTGAAGTTTTGTTATAGAATAGAACCAAACATCCAATTATTGTCTTTAGATTGATAACATGGGGATTCTAATGACGTACTTCTTACTCCTTTGCCTTTATCAATGGAAGCATAATCTATTTGCAATTGCAATTATTAGAATGTAACTTCATGCTAATCACGCAAATATAATAACATTAAGATGGTTGTAGGTAATTAGGTAGACACTTGTACTGAAAGGGACACACTCATGTATATATATTTGATAATCCAAATGCGGAACATAATTGATGCGCTAGAAACAGTGTGAAAACGATATTTCCTAGATCACAGGTGATTATCATATTATTCATGTGTTTGACGTTTTAAGCTTATTGATGACAATGAAATGTGGAGGAGTCATTAGAAACTACTAGACACTAGTGCTGACATCATTGACTGAAAATCATGTGATTTTTTTAAATAAAAAATTAACTAATAAGTTTTTTTTTGTGTGTGATTAGAACTAATAAGTTCAAAGATAATTACAATTGGTTTCATTTGCCTCACCTAGCCTTGATTACTTGTCAATTGGGCAAGACAACCCAGTTTTTATTTTTTCTTTGCAAGAAATTACATTGTAATGGTCAGAGTTGTGTCAAATATAAGCCATACAAAC
Source organism: Rubus idaeus (assembly GCA_030142095.1). Taxonomy (NCBI): domain Eukaryota; kingdom Viridiplantae; phylum Streptophyta; class Magnoliopsida; order Rosales; family Rosaceae; genus Rubus; species Rubus idaeus. The sequence continues at coordinate 6,197,755 of CM057970.1, forward strand.
AGAGCTTTTAAGTTGTGTGGATAGAAATTTTCAAATTTACTCTCCATTATGTGGTAAAAACTAAGAATTGAAACTTACACAGTAACTGAGTAACAGAAACACGGTGAGGGTTAAAATTTGTAGCTGTCAGAGATAAGGTTTTAGCTGATGGGCAAAGAATGCACCAGCAAAGGTTTTAGCTTTCTCCTTCTATACAAGATTACAAGCTCTGGTTGGAGACTTTGGGGTTTGCATTTTGTGGGTTGATGGAAATTGGTCTGTACAACTAACAGTGTCAGTCTGATCATCAGTGATGGCAACGGCACCACGTGTCCCGTTGGTGATCTCAAATAATTATAGTAAGGTCCGTCAATGTTATAAATGGAGTTGGGTGGCACTTCCAGAAAGGTCGAGTCTTTCTTCTCATTATTCCAATTCATTTTCTGCTTCATCTTTTTGCGTTGAAAAGAGGGTGAGGAAGGGTTTTAGGAGAGGAGCGGTCATAACGGCGATGGCGGATTCGGGTACAAGCACTGTCCTTGTCACCGGAGCTGGTGGTAGAACCGGTACACTTTTTCTCTCTGTCTCTCTTGGTTTTGTTGAATTTTTAAAGATTGAATCTTTTTAATATTAATTGTTAAATTCAAGATGGGGTCACTTGCTATGTGGTTTTGCTCTGAAATTTTAGATTATTTAGTGTTTGTTTTACTGGGTTATTGATGCTTAGTCAGTGAGAGTGTTAGATTATAGCTTACAAAGCATTAGAAAATGACAAAAATGTTTATTTAGGTGGTGAGATTTGAAATCGTGGGTCAATAAGTTTCATGCAATCCCATAGTTATGTGTTTGTGTGTTACTAGTTTGGCTAACAATATGGGAGGGCTAATTAAAATGAAGTCAGTTTCTGAATTGTGCATATTTTGAGGTATTGCTCAAGAATTATGTCGGTGAGTAGGAGAGGGGCTTTTCTTTTTTGGTTTCCTCTGTTTAAGGGAGAGTTTGTGATTGAAATGTGTTGTTTATTGAATCTTGGCAGGCCAAATAGTTTATAAGAAGTTGAAGGAGAGGTCTGACCAGTATGTTGCTAGGGGTCTGGTTAGAACAGAAGAGAGCAAAGCGAGCATTGGTGGAGCAGATGATCTCTATGTTGGAGATATAACGGATGCCAACAGCATTGTACCTGCAATCCAAGGCATTGATGCTCTTGTAATCCTTACAAGTGCTGTGCCGAAGATGAAACCTGGATTTGATCCAAGCAAGGGTGGGAGGCCTGAATTCTATTTTGAAGATGGGGCATATCCTGAACAGGTAATTTCAATCATCGCTATGATTTAGTATCTTGGTAAGTAGGAAGTTGTTAAACGGTTGGCCTCGTAAGTGTTGTTTATCCTCCTGGTTTTAATACATGGTTTTGCATCTTAGGTTGATTGGCTTGGACAGAAAAACCAAATTGATGCTGGTAAGAATTTGTTATCCTTCTTTCCACTTGTTATTTGAACATGGTTTGTTTTAGCTTGTGCTTTTTGAATAACATGATGCCTTTTTTGTTTATCTATTTTGAATATTAAAAGCTAAGGCTGCGGGAGTGAAGCAGATTGTGTTGGTTGGGTCTATGGGTGGAACTGATCTGAGTAATCCCCTAAATAGCTTGGGTAATGGAAATATATTGGTTAGTGATCCCTTTATACATTTGAATTACATCCTTTTCTGGTAGCTTTTCAACCTTCTATGTTTGTGGAAACAAAATTTCATCCTGCTTATATTTACATTGTAAAAGTGTGATGCAAATGTTTGCCAAACAGGTTTGGAAGAGGAAGGCTGAGCAGTACTTGGCTGACTCTGGTATTCCATACACAATCATAAGGTTGGTCCAGTTATAATCAAACTTATTCCAGCACAATATTCTTAATTAATGGACCTTGTAACGTCATTGGCTGGTTTCCTTGCCATTTGTTACAGAAAGATGTGTTTTTATGACAAAAAAAACCTCACAACTGAAGAAGTTGTAAGCCTGAGCATTGTTACGTACATTGCATTGAGTATTATACTTTAATCTTCAACAAAATATTAGAGAACTTCTAAAACACCTACAGAATGCTTTATTATTGTGATCCCTCTTAGCTGAGGATACTGAAGCTTATTTGCTGGAACCAATGACAAATAGCTAGCTTCATTTTCCCTTTCAAGTTTTACTGTGATATAGTATTACAAACTTTTTGGGTTTTGAGCATACTAGTCAAGTGCAAGTTTTGGTAGCTAGTAACGATGGAAACGAGCCATTATAGGTTCATTTGTTCTTGTTATACTCTTTGACTAGCCAACTAACTTAGACCTTTATGGCTAAATTAGGGCTGGAGGCTTGCAAGACAAAGAAGGCGGTATCCGTGAACTTCTCATTGGGAAGGATGACGAGCTCCTCAAGACAGACACAAGAACCATTGCCAGGGCTGATGTTGCAGAAGTTTGCATTCAGGTATATAGGGGGGCTGTTAAAATGAACAATTTTCTAGTTTCCTTTTGGTCACTGGCGGTGCATTCTACTGATTTGCTTACTTTTCCGTTCCCCTTTATTGTGATCAGGCATTGCAATTTGAGGAGGCAAAAAACAAGGCATTTGATTTGGCCTCAAAGCCTGAGGGAACCGGAACACCTACTAAGGATTTTAAGGCTCTCTTCTCCCAGATCACTGCTCGTTTTTGATTTTCTGCTGTCTTGCCATAGGGACAAGAATTTCCGCTGAAGTTTGATATTAGAACATCTCCCTTCAGCTTTGTTGTAATGCCAAAATCAAGTCTATTTTTGCCGGGAAAGAATGGCAGAAAATTAAGCAACTAGCATATAAACATGTCTATGGCAGTTAAGCAATCTTAAGAGTTGTATTCAAACATGGCTAGCTTAATATGGGGAACATCCTTATTGGTGAACCCGCACTCCTAATAATGCAAGTGGTTGTTGCCATAGCTTGTATGAACTTGATGTGTGATTACTATGACTTTGCTTCTTCATAATTTGAGCTATACTGGTTTTGATCAGGAAATTTGGTTTCCACTGCTTATGTTCATATCAAAACCCCGTATCAATTAAAGTGAATTAATTACCCACCATTTTGAAGTGATAGAACCATTTGTGATTGTGAAGACCATGAAAATGCAGTTGTTCGGTTTTTACCTTAATTATTAAATTAAAATGAACACAGAAAAACGACGTCGTCACATGGACCTACAAAATAGCACTTCGTTCGTTCGCTCCACTTCTAAAGCGCAGCTGAAAATGGCGGTTGTTATGTTGGTTAACTACCACCATCAACCTCTGGCTATAGCTGTTCAGTCCCAATCTCAAAACCCTAGCTTCAATTCCCGCAAAATTCACCTAAATCAATTCAATACTTGGAAGCCTCGCCGACGCCGGATAACCAATTGCTTGAATGGAGACTCAGACTCCGACCCGAACAGTCCACAAGGTACTCTCATTCTCTCTCAATTTTGCACAAATTGAAATTGCTCACAGTGAAGTTGGCTTGTAATCAGATAAGGAAGTGAACAATTTGGGAGTCAAAGCCGCGTTATCGATGCTCAAATTCTACAAAAGTAAGCTTCTTTTTGCTCTGTGAAAATGGTGGGTTTGACTTGTCGCTAGATTGAGCAATCTTGGTGAAAACAAAAACAGGGGAAATCTCACCGTTGATGCCGAAGAGTTGCCGTTACGTTCCGACTTGCAGTGAGTACTCCATGGAAGCTTACAAGAAATATGGGGTTGCAAAAGGTACAGTCTTGACTGCTTGGCGTCTCTGTCGCTGCAATCCCCTTGGTAATTTCTCCCTTAAATTTCTTGGGGTTTATTTGTTTTTGGGTCTTTTGAGTTTTTTGTGAATTCAATTTTTCGTTTTTCTTTGCAGGTGGTTCTGGATATGATCCTCCTCGATGGTTCGACGAGACAAGTTTACCTGAAGAATGAACACAAACCCATTTCTTCTCTGCCAAGTTTATGTTGTTCTGTATAACTAGTGTGTGCCACTGCCACGCACAGTTGAAATTGAATTCAGAATGATTGCATAAAGATGGCATTTTATTTTTATACCCGGCAAAATGATTATAAAAGACTACTGTCTAGTCCATGATATACAGTTGGTGGGAGAAACTTTTCTAATGTTGGTAGGTCTCATTGTGCAGTAAGGAGCACCTTTGCTTCAGATGAAAGGGGATGCTTTCATGAAAACACAAACTGGTATTAAACAAACCGAGGAAAAGAAAAAGAAAAAGAAAAAGAAATGGTATATAAAAGTAAAACAAAGCTGCGCAATCTACTCGTGTGCTTGTTGAAATATGAAAAACTTTATCTAGCTGAAATCAGAATATCCCTAGTGGAGTAAATAGTACATCAGTATTGTCAACTAGTGAAGAGAACTGTTACATGATAATTCTGAAAGATTTCTACAAAGGGACAACAGAGCACCACTCCATTACCGTCTCCGACCAGAATCAAAATCAACGATTGAAACCGGCTACCACATTAACCTGCCAAATTACCAATGAAACAATCAAATTATGACGAGCGCAATTAGAAGGCACAAGAGGGAGGAAAAAGAAGGTGCCAAAAACATAAATCAAGCAACACAAGTACCTTGAATCAACTCTGTATCCCTGTTCAATGGCAAAGAGCTAAGAAGCAGATTACAAGCATTAATAATGTATTTTTCAAGTTCCTTAAGTAGGTTTCCAAACAGAAATGGCAAAAATGGTTCGTCCCTTCCATCCCTGCAACAGCCAGCGGCCATCTTCGTCGATGACAAAATCCTTGTGGTAACTAGATTTCACTTTCCAAGCTGCCTTCTTCACAAGTTCTCTGTCGAAAGGTAGTTGCACAAACCCAGCCCTCAAGTTACGGACTTGCCACTGCTTGTAGGATTCTGGCCTTTCCACTCTTTCCCAGCCCTCACAAGCTATAACATTTAAAGCCTCCCTGCCAATGATCTCTTTCTCAATCAACATCCTCTCGCGATCCTCGCGGGGTACAACCGTTTCAAGCATATCAAACATTGAAGAAAAGTGAAACAAAGCCTCTCGGAACCTGGTGACAAAGAACGGGGCGTTGTACGCTCCATTAATAACTCCATGGATGAAAATGTCCGGATTAATTCTCCTTATCAGATTAAGAACCCTACTTCGTGCACTGTCCACAGCCACACTTTCATCTAGCAAGTTCTTACCCCGATACAAACAGTTCACAACAAGAAACTCATCTCTATCAATTTTGAGTTCCTCAAGTGTAATGGTTTCCCATTTTTTAGCAATAGCATTGTACTCAAATGGCACGTGGAACGACTCAGCATATGCTGCCAAGCGACGTCCTGTTTCCTCAACTCCTGCAGCTGGCCGGAATCCTGGTTGCGGAAATTCGATTCCAGTAATCCGAAGCTTTGGGGGTCCACCATCCCTCAATGTGATCCGTTGAATAAGGGTAGGCCATTGGAAACCATAATGGATACCAAAATCTATGACATGGAGTCTCGTTGCTTTTTTGGATAAATCCATTATTGTCCTGTTTGAGACAAAATTAGACATCTTCTTAAATGGGCATGCAGCAAGGAAAAGATGGTAAGCTTTCAAGACATCAGTAGCAGGTGTTCTTTTGCTAACAAAGCCTTTATAGATCTGACTACCAGTACCAGCCAAGCGAGCCTCGAGGCCATCAGCAAAGCAATGAGCCAATCTCTGAGTCCCATCTCCAAAAGGAGAAGAATGCAGCCTCACCTTCTTTAGCAGCTCATTTGCGGTCCTATGATCATCAGCTGCAACTGCCTGTGCAACAGTAATAAGGAGACTTCTCAAATCCACCACGTCCTTTTTGTTGCCACTTTGTTTCTTACCACGACCTTTTCCTCCATTTGATCCTTTGGATTTCTCATTCTGTGGCACACTTTTGCTCATTCCATTCTGCAACTCCTCACGTTTAGATTCCAAGTGCTCTCGACCCTCCCCTAAGCTACAAAGCAAAATCTTATCAATCATCTCCGATCGCAGAGTAAATTCAGTAGAAACTGCCGCTTGCTTGCTACTCCTATTTTCCTCCATATCCTCATCATCCTCCCTATATGGATTCTTCCGCCCCCTTGACCCGTCAGGAGAATACTCCCCTTCATCCTTTTTCTCCACTTTGACAGCTTCCTCATCAGTCCCAACCTTCGAAGCTTGAGCCGACAACCAATTTGCATCAAGATCAACAACCAAATTAGTCTCACCAGGAAGAAATCTACTAGCCTCTTCAACCCCCTTATTGAACTGCCAAACAGATCGACTCTCAGTACTCAAATCAGGGACGTGACGACTGCTACTAGGAGAGTCCACCAGCCCATCCAGGCTACTGACCCTAGTTGAAGAGCCATAAGATGATTGGGAAATGCTATAAGGTGGAAGACCTTGAAATTGAGACATGTATCCACCTGGACTTTGAATCAAGGTACTGTCACGGAAATAGCCACCACTGTTACTACTACTAGTAATACAGTTGCTGCCACTTCCATAGAAACCACTGTTACTACTACTAGTAATATAGTTGCTGCCATTTCCATAGAAACCATCGTCTGGGATCTCACCATATGGAATCGAAAAATCGTGGTTTACTTCTGGGGAAGGGGGATATTTCTTTCCAAGGACGTCATAGAATGACTTCTCGGCTACTTGAAGTTCCAAAGACTCTTGAAGCATGCAAGTCTTATCCTCCATGTCTTCTTCCATTAGCATCTGGTTAATGTATTTCAAGACTTCATCTGAAAAGTCACAATCTTCCCCCGAATCTTCCTCGTGGCTCAAACTTGAGCCAGACGATAAATCATTTGGTGTTACATCAGGTTTAGGGTAATTGAATTCCCTATAGTTGTTACCTAAGAAAGGATGACTACCAAATTGGGATTGGGGAAAAATGTTCTGATGTGAAAGAATTGATAAAGGTTGGTTGCTTAATCGAACTCCATTTAAAGAATCAGAGAAACTCCCAAGACGAGGATCCATTACCATCAAGTTTGTAATCCCAACAGACTTTCCAAATCTCAGAACTGTTTTTTGAAAGCAGCAGAATTTCCTTCCAAATTAGATTCTTCCTTCAACCCTAAAAATCCATTAAGATACAAAAATGAAAATGAAAACCTCCACAAGTGAATCTACAAACATGGACCCATCAGAGAAGCAAAAACAAATGTGTCTTAAACTAAATAAAATTATAAATTTCAACCTCCACCACATAGAAACGCCAAATCCAAAATCACTTGGTACCTTTTTCAGATGCAACAGAATTTCCTTCCAAATTTAGTGCCCTTCTTCAACCCTAGAAGCCATTAGCATACTAAAGCTTCAAGATTCACTAACCAATAAGCTTCTTAAACCAAAAAAGACTATAAATTTCAGAACATAATCAGAGAAAGACACTGAATTATATATAAAATCAAAAGGGCATCATCTAATTCAACGACTATGAAGAGAAATACCTTAAATAAGACAACAAGACAGAAATGCTCACAAATAAAACCTCCGAAATAGCAAAAGGTCTTACCTTTGAGTTGCCAGAACTCACTTGACTTTGAGAGAGACAGAGAGAACAGAAATGGAGCAGAGACTTGGAACTTTGAGGTGGTCTTATTGTGTTGTGTTAAGGTTGTCTAGTCCTGGTTATTAGACGAAAGACAGCCGTTGATTTCAAATGTGACCGGCTATAGCCTGTCCTTCTCTTCTGAATGGATCTGTTTCTCTTCGTTTAGTCTTCCTATGAATGGAAAAATTTCTCCTATCTATTATTATGGTCGTCTGAACTTCAACTATCTTGCCAATCCCTACTGGCCACGTGTCCACATGAATGTAAACCCGCGTGGCTCTGTTACTCTTTTTCTAGTTTCTCCGAAGACAATCTCACTCTTCCCTTTTTGTTTTGTCCGAAACGATCTCATCTCATTCATCGACCTCCCACGTCTCACTTTCACTTGTCATAGTTGTGATTATAATGGAAATCACTTTCACTAATTATGCTTGTGATTTTAATCGAAATCGCAGATGTCAAGAAAATAGAACCGACACTTTCAACAGAAATTGAAGTGAATGCGGATTACATGTGTGGAGACCCTTTGTGCTTGCCAAAAAGATTTAGGGTGACAGACTGACATGTAATATTTCATCAGCAAACATTTTGATATATTCGTGTGACTATATCATCGATCCTAGATTTCTGATTAGCTTTGAAAATCAAGCCTGATTCAGATGCTTGAAAGAGTCGAGGCAACAAACAATAAAGAATTTGAGTTTTAGAAATTTCTTGTGCGGATAGCCGGATACTATTTATTAAACGTTTACATACTTCAAATTAGAACGATAAAAAAGCAAAAAACTAAATAAATAATGGTACCGACTCACTTAAAAAATGGAAATGGGAAGATGGAAGGGAAAAGAATCATTTCATTTTTACAAAATGTAATGGATCAATGAGAATCTCATTCATTCTGAAAAAGCAAAAAACTAAATAAATAATGTTACCGACTCACTTAAAAAATGGAAATGGGAAGATGGAAGGGAAAAGAATCATTTCATTTTTACAAAATGTAATGGATCAATGAGAATCTCATTCATTCTGAAAAAGCAAAAAACTAAATAAATAATGTTACCGACTCACTTAAAAAATGGAAATGGAAAGATGGAAGGAAAAATAATAAGAACATGGAGGGAATATTTCCAAAAGTAGCAAGGACCACCAAACCTTAGAATTAAATTCTGAGAAGGAAAAGAACAGGTAGACAGGGGCACTAAATTGAGAACCAAATTAGAATTCAGATTGATAGAGACAGAGCTGTTTGCACATTAAAAAACGTGTCTATCTTATTTAGTTATTTGGAGGTCGACTCGTTCAGTTGTGTTTCCACCAACAACGAACACTGAAATTAAAAAACCAAACTTTGAAGAATGGTGCTTGATGGTCATTGGTCAAACCATTTTCCATTCTAATGCATTGCATCGACCAAACACAGACATTTTTTTATAGTAGAAATCGAATCCTCTCCAAATGCATTTAATCATGGATCTTACAAGGTTTCCTTATATTAAGAGCTGACCTCAGACAAACTCTACCTAATACTTGATGTCCGGTTTATAATTAGCCTTTAAAAAAAAAAAACTTGTCAACCCAAGTTGATCAGATGCCTTTACCAATGAGCATCAATGAGAAACTCACACATGTAATTCTAACACATGCTCCTTGTCTGTACAGATTAGTAATCCATGTGTTTAGTTCAGTTTGTGTATCTTGATTGTATAGATAATACAAAGTGATTAAGAGGATTGACAAAATTGACTTGCTGTAGAATAAAATCTCTGACAGAGAATCAAACAATTGGTGATATTATATCCTCCATCTGATCTGGTGATTCCCGGTACATGTTTTATCAATTAGACACTAAGGTCTTCATTGCAAGAAATTCAACAGGGGATTGAAATTGAATTGACTCTCTGAGTCTTGTTGCAGAAACAATCATTTACATATCACACAAGACTCTTAATCTGGGAAAGAAAAGCTCGAGTGAAAGTATTATATTGAGACCATTTACATGACAGTTTTCTAACCCGTAAGCTTTGCATACAATTTACGAAATCGTGAGATTGCGAGTTCTAAAGTTAAGCTTCTTTTACCTGCTCCTTCCCGGTTCTCAAATTGCTGCTTTGAGCTGTTGCTTGGCTTGGCGCTGAGACCAGTAGGCATGGGCGGCTAGGACTCTGTCCAAAAGCTCCTGAGGAACGGGTTCTCCTCTCCTTTGCTGAGGTGAGATCCTTGCTGTGTGCACCAATGTTTTCCACTTGTCCTGCACCATTCACATTTTCCACTTTTTCTTAAAATGACATCATCCTACGTTTTCTAACTGCTTTAAACCCAAAACACAAAGTTTAACACTACTCAAACTCAAAAGCCTTGATCCAACTAGAAGAAGTTGAAAAATTCATGGCAAGAAATCTAAACCACTAACAATTTGATATCTTACTCTATCTTCTTACAAGTTGGGTAGAAATTATAGAAATGAGGAGAAAACATCATATAAACAAAGGAAGCTGAATAATTAGTTGGAGGGGAAAGAGAATGATTGTTGGTAAGAAAGTGTTTCAGTTAAGCACAAACAATTCAGGAAATTTTATGCCCCAAAAAGTTTTGGAAAAATCAACCAATATTTTACTCAGATGTATATCAAATAAAACACTCACCTTCAAATCTACATACGTTCGATGTTTTGCATTATCAAAAGCACACATTTTAACATCACGCCACCTGCAAACCAAGAAAGTAGGCGCATTGTATGACTAAATATTCATCAACCATAGAAAAAGGGACAACAATCAAACCAACCTTCCTGTTCCAAGTTTCTCAACAGCCTGAACCAATGCTTCTACTTCTGAAACAGAGAAAGGTCTCCTCATCCGGCGCTGTACATATGCTGGATGCCCAGATTTCCTATGAAAGGGAACCACAGCTAATGCCTTTGCGCTAATTGGTGGAACTGCAACCAGAGCTTGGGATGCTGTTGGGGTTTTGTCAATTGAAGTACTAGCAAGAGAGGGAGCTGTGTTGAAGGCTTTCTCAACACAGCCACCCAAATTGATTACTGGAGGATTCAGGGAGACATTTGAAGTCCCTGGTCGTGAGACCAAAGACGCAGAATGCCTGAAACAAAACATAATGGCATGAATATGAGCTTCAAAAGCGGGAAAGAACCGCTAAAAGATTGGTCATTTCATTAGCCAATACTTATAATATCATATCATAACCTAGTTAACTCTCTGCCAGATACAAAAGAAGGATCATCTTTGCATTGAGAATACGTAAGCTTTGCATGTTTGGGCTCCAAAGTAAAACCCAAATTGTCGAGTTTGTCATCGCGAGAAATCCCAGTCTGAAGTAGTGTTTTGCTGTCATCTCTAACCTTTTTTCCCTGAACCAGGATCCCAACATGTAATCCATCTCCAAGTATAGAAGTTACTGCCTCCATTACTGTCCTCTACAGAAAAATACCTATCAGATATCTCCAATTAAATCCGAACATAATAATAGCACTTTCTTAATATACTTTGTTTCCCAACACAGCAATGTGTACATAAATCAAATAGCCAGCAGTGGCTTGGGTATAACCCATTTGATTGGACTAGTTGTTTCATACGAAATTCTAGAAACCACACCATATCCTCAATCCCGTATCTTGAACAGTAGAGAAGCAATATGTAATAATAATAGTAGAAAACCATATCTTAAATCCGAACATAATGTACATAAATCAAGTAGCCAGCAGTGGCTTGGGTATAACCCATTTGATTGGACTAGTTCTAGAAATCACACCATATCTTCAATCCCGTGTCTTGAACAGTAGAGAAGCATATGCAAGCAGAGTTAATCTATCAAGTCTTGACAGCTAAGAAAAGCGAAGAACACGTACCTTCAATGAACCAACAGTCGCAGTTGCAGGAATTTCAATAAATAGCTCGGGAACCTTGAAGGATTTGATACTAAGCTTCACTGATTAGCAAAAGGAAGTGTAAGATATTTTAAATTAAATAACAAAAACAGAGTAAGATTGCGAACAGGTCGTCACAGACATTCTTACCCTTGCAGTCATTGGACTTGAGAGGTTGTCGACCAGTTGTTGACGATGATGGCCCAATTGCTGCACGTCAGAGCTAGGATTATTCAACCAAACTTGAAGATATCCTAAAACCTAAACTCCAAGTGTAAATGGAGAAAATATATAAAAAAAGGAAAGCAGACAGCAAACATTATTCAACCTGCATTGCAGTTGCCACCGTCTTCTCTCTTGTTAGGAGGACTAAACATGCTTTCACAGTTACACCCTCTATCAGGTGTAGTAAATGGCCTCCGATTAAAGAACCTTCTCTTCTTGAAAGGATATATCTTCTGTGATCTTTGATGTGCGTAACAAGCTCTCCCATTACGGTAAACTTGCTTTATTTTCCCATCTAAAAGCATCAATTCAACGTCAAAGCTATTATATATCATAAGGAACATAACTGTCTAGAAAGGTGTAATCGTTACACTACAAGGACAGTAGTAAAAGAGTGGTTGGGCCAAGCAGACTAATCATAGCACCTACAGTCTACCTTACTTGGAACAAGAGTGCATTGTAAAGCCAATTACCAGTTCTAGAATAACCCCCGACCTTCATATCTGGAGCTATCCTCCAGTGCTTGGATGCTGACAGATTCTTTATTTCCCTATCACCACCTTCTGGTGTGTTCTCAAATTCCTTTCTCATGGTACAGGGTTGGACATAACCCATAGAATTTTCGTCATCATCTCTACTAACTACTTTAACATTATCATAATGGCAAAGGAAAGGACCATGACTTTTGCAGTCCCCCAAAAAAGGCGCCTTTACATCATGTTCAGAACTGACCAGTTCAGGAGGCTTCAATTCCATTTTAACTAGATCTTCTGAACTGCCTAAAACATGGGCTTTTCCATCCTTTATACCCGTATCTTTTGATGGTTCAGCCTCTAGTTTCCTCTTAAGAACAACCTGTGCTTTCTCTTCAATAAAATCCCCAGATAAGGGAGAGTCACTGACTACTTTGCTAGAATAGCTTCCACAAGAAGAACTGCTATCAACTGTACCCAACTTTTTAGCAAAACGACCGGTCCCCAAGTGATCATTACTTTTTGATGTCGCGTTCATCTCAAAACTAAAGTTTTCTTGTGAATGTGAAAACTGATTCAGAGTATAACTTTGTTGGTGCCTTTGCACTCCACACACAGGTACAGAGGCTTCCTCATCATAGCTTCCCCACTCACAAGGGTCTTCCTTCAACAAGTTTTCTGCTTTCTGTTGCTTGCTTTCAGTGGTAGCATCAAAATTGTAATGAGGATCCTTTCTACATGAAGCATTAGTAGGTAGAGGATTTTCACTCTCCAATAATTTACCAGCTACACTAGCCAAAATCTCGAATGCATGAATCTGGTTTCCCTCAAGTTTCTTTCTGATGGGTCCCTTTCCCTAAATCAAGGATGACAGAATGAGATCAGGACTTACTACTTACACACAAAAGAAAAGTTACCATGCAACCATAAGATGGGTCATGGGAGCCTTTATTTACCCTAGCTGATCTAGAAGATCGAGGAACCTCAGGCACTTGGTAGCCATTGAAGCCATAGTTCACCCTCCTCTGCGGTACCATATCTCAGATGTTCATCACAAGCACAAAAAGTCATCAGCTAAACTTAACGAGCTTCTTTAACTTCAAAAGCCCACTGAATGAGACCCTGTCAGAAAAAAATATATATATATCAAACAGATCATACCCTTTCTTTTTATCAAACCAGACTCTTTCTTTCACAAGCACTACATGATGCAGATATGATCTTAGTTTCTTCATGCTTTACAGCAGTTATAACAATTGGTCAAGAAAACAATTTTTAAAGTAGAATTTAGCTCTGCAACTAACAAGAGTACAACTTCTAGACCAGTTTAATTCAGCAAAGTAAAAATCAAGACGCACTCAACAACAGGAGATCATGTTCAAAACAAAATTTGGGAAATTTACTGCAAAACCAAATGCACTCTTCCTGTTTTCCTTTCCTTTTCTTCCCCTCTGGGATCTTTTCCCTTTTAAGGCGAAGGTTAATGCAGTTCCATTTATCACCAAACAACTTCTTCATTTTATCAAAAAAAAGGAAATACCATCCTCTTTATGACTGCTTTCGTATCGTCAAAACTGATCTAGGAATTACATATAAATAAACAAAATAAAGGAAAATATAATGCATAGATGAGTGGAATAGTACATTTCCGGTGGTAAAACAGACAAGAAGGCTTACAGTTTAAAGGGTATTTGGAGAACCTCCAATTCATCCCATTGTAGAGGAAAATATATGCCAAGTTGAACCTAAATTGTACCCTTCAGTTTCTGCAAAACAAAACAAACATTACATTTGTCTTAGGTCACAAAGACCAATTTAAAAATACACATTGATAATCTATATTAGAATAAAACAATAAGTACCAAACATTAAACCCTGGCAGAAGATATAAACAGCAGATCCCAAACATCTCATGGTCAAGACCAACCCTGACTAACCCATTAATTTAATCCAGGCCGCCATATAGTTAACCAGTTGAAATAATATATTTTATATCTTCCACAGGAAGAGAGAGACAGAGTTTCATAGAATTCATACACTCTGAAGAAAATGATGGAATTTCAATTCCACCAGAAAAGTGAGTCGACGTGAAAATGACAGGGCAATTGAAAGACCAAAATTTGAAGAAAAATGAAAAGAAACAAAGAACAAAAAAAACAAAAAACAGGCAGCAAAACTGAGATTCTGTAACCAGAAATGCAAAAATTCGATCTTTTTGATCTGGGACCTCATTTTCATGAACAAGTAAGTACCTTTGATCGATGAATATAGAAATTTCAGCCTGAAAAAGAGAGTATTATAAGTTCTTTTATTCTATTAGAGGGACCAAAAAAACAGACGCACATAATTTTATTCTCACCTACGAAAATGGGTTGTGTCTGATCACCAAAAACCCCCTGAAAAACCACCCAACTTTCTTTCTTAAACCCCTCAACTGTTTATAAAGTTTGAACCTCATCCTCATAATTGAGCTAACCGGTAACTTGTGGGGGGTTTACCGGTTACACTAGTTAACAAAAACCACTTGGACCAGTTCCTGCGTCTGGGACACATCACTTCTGTATTTGACACGTGTAGGTCTCTCCACTATTGTGGGTTAATCTTATCTCGTTCACAAAAAAGTGAAAAACTCATTTTGGTATAAAAAAAAAAGGTTTCTTTGGTCGTCCATTTGGGTAAATTGGTGCTTACAAAACGCATTGACCGTACCGTACAGAATGTGAAGAAATTATCTAGTACTCCCATCTTAATATATTTACCATCTTAACCGCGACCACAAACACGTGGTACTACTACTGCACTACCTAATATGAATGACCCAATCAAGCGTCATATTGCGCAAAACACTGTATGATATGATTTCAGAAATCCTCGTGTCTTGGAATTATGAGAATTATTTCTTATTGTGAATGCTATATTTGTATGGACATTAAATTGTAGTGGAAGAGTTGACAATGGTTGCCATAATCATCAAAAATCCTTGTGACCCTATATTCCTGTTGATAAAAGTTATAGACATGTCCCTCTTTTCCTTGGGGTTTGTTGGAAAGAAGTTATGATATGAAAGCTATTGTAGCATCCAATTTTAGCTAGAAAATGCATATTCAATGACTACTATTCTAATCCCAATTTAAGTAATAACTAATAACTGAACCATACCCTACCCACATTAGCACAGTACAATAGCATGAGGTCCATGACCCCCATAAGCTAGGAGGGATAAGGGTGGTTTAATTTGTGGTCAGAGAGAAAGTAGATAAGGGAGGACCAAGTGAAAAACTTGTCTGAAAGGGTCTGTCTGAGAGTAAGACTGAAAGCAAAAGCAGGAGGGCTTTTGGTCCACCATAATTTTCCCACATCGGTTACATCAGGCAGCTCCAAACCCATGGTTTTCTGAAAAGGCGCTTTGCCAAGAAATTTGGAAGCAGCTAGCAGTGTCACACGTGCAAGCCACCTCTACCACCACAACAGTTATAACAACACAGCTATAGAAATTCCCAACACTACAAGTCTACAACACAGGCCCAACTTTCAGACATTCAACTGCTTTCATATATGATCTAATGCAACAACATATCAATGTCATAGCAAGCCAGGAAAAGCCCATCAGACTTATAATTCCATCGTGATACCGACTCTAAAGGAGAGCCGAGGAGAAAAAATAAATAAATCAAGGAAAATATTATACAGGCAAACACAATCACTTTAATAACACCTCAGGCAGCCAAATTCTCGTATTGCCAGGGGTTGAACTCTATTGATTTGACGTCGATTGCTTCAACACTGTCTGAGTCGTCTATTGCGGCCCGGTGTTCAGTGTATTTGCCATTGTACTGGTACACTTGCAAGTCATCCCAAGTTGTAGGACAGATTTCATCTGTTTTATCAAACCATCTTGGAGTGAACTCATGCTCCTTTTCCTCTCTATTTTTCTTTTCAGCTCTCTGCCTCTCCTCCAGACTGAAAAAAGTAGGTAGACAGGTTTAAGATGTCAGCTTTCTTTACCCTGGTTGTCTTGAAAACGAATGCTAAATCATAAAATTAAGCATCAGTGCGGTGGATTCTTGCCACCTTAACCAATGAATGCTATTTCTCTATTCAAACTTCCTACTGTAGTGTATGTGTTGTGTGTGTGTGTGTGTTTGAGAGAGAGAGGGAGGGGACCTGCTCTTTTCAAAACCAGCTTTGGGTATGTCACCCTGCTCCAGTGCAAACCTATCAGGACGCAACCGAGAATCTGATGCCAATAACTTCTTAGGAGCAGTGTCGAAGCTATTTATTTTATGCGCAAAATATGTGTACTGGAATTTGTCATTTTCTGGAACTTCAGCAACTCTCCAAGACTGAAATGAAACAATAGAAGAATTTATGAGGTTGATAAAAGGAACGAAAGAAAAAAGAAACACTTTTGTTTCCTAGGTCATCAGACATGAGCAAAAACTTATACAACTTCTAGGTGACATGGCCAAAAGAAGGAAGAATGTAAAGTAGTTCATCAACTTCCCAGTCTTGTGCTAGATCAATAACATGGCATGGTGATCATAAGAATGCATCTAGAACAACATTCAAAACAGTTCCCATGAAAACATTAGGAGTGGTGATAAACTCAAAAGATTCATTGGTTTCTACAAGAACTGTACAGAAGTTCACCCAGATTTTCCTAAATAAGTTCTACGAAGTTCAAGGTGTAGCTGGTAAGTGGTAAGAAACCAACCTCTTTCAGTTCCGTGCCAGGAAGTGGTTCACCTTCTGAGTCACAGGGTTGATAACTCATTGACTCATTCCACTTTCCAGTCATCAATATCTTGGGTTCCTCGGTAGAATTATAAACATATCCATCAACTTCATAGCGACCAGCTCTGTAAACAAAAATGAACATGAGAAAAAGTGTGAACTCAACAAAGATCTGACCCTAGTTGGTAACTACGTCATTATCCCAAAGACTTCAGCTACATAAGACTTTTCCCAAACTAGTTGTGATCCTCAATTATTGGAATTTGTCCCCTGCCACTGAGTCCTGTTTAAAATCAGTGTTATCAAATTTTTCTGATCAGTAGATCCTGTGCATATAATATACCCAACCAGATATTGAGATCCCACTAGATGCATTAGAATAGCATATCCACACCCAAAGTAGGAAAACAGGTATGTTTGTTGCAAAGTGAAAGCACATGTTTGCTGCATCTTTATGGATAGTTGTTCATATGAGGCAACTCACAAAAGAACAACAAGGCAGTTTTACGATTTTAGGACTTCTCACTAAGTAGACGTCCAGAAGGTAGTTTTTGACCTGAAACTTTTCCTATCACCAGAATAACCTCCCACAAGATGCTACTCAAAAAACACTCACTACACTACTTCAAGAAAGAGGTAGTCATACCCAAACCAGCCACATGGTTGAAAGTATAGCACAACTTTATCCCCTGTGGTCAAATTGGTCAGCACCATATCTCCTGGTGAATCAACCCATGTCCGTCCAAAAATTAAGTTGTTAACTTTTGTTGGCGGAGGTGCCAAATCCAAGACTACACCAGATTTTTTTAGGGTCAAACGTGTCCTGCATTGAACATATTCTAAAGTTAAGCAAGTATAAAAGTATGCTTAATACGCAATTTCAGTATTCACTTAAACACAAGTTATTAGATGAGGGAGAAGTTTTTAGTTTCAAATTTCACAGTTTAATGTTACCACTTGAGTGTAGAGGAGTTGACAAGATAGAAAGGTATTTATTAACAAAATTATAGCCATAGAGAAAGATCAAACAAGGTTTACCTCCCAACTGGATAGATATCGATTGAGTTCCCTAGAAATTTGGTTTTCACCTTTGAAGTTATGTCATATATGAAATGCTCATTTTCTGCATGAGCAGCACTCATAGGAGGGTGATGACTAACCTGAAAGGATTATATGAAGAATATACAAGTTATCTATAAGTTAAAATAAAAACATACTAATATTCATATTCTTAATTCTTAAACTACCATTCAATAGAGGATTTATCGGTTTAAGTTACCAGTTAATATCAAACAATATGATTTCATGTAGGGAAAGGAAAAAAAAAATTATTTTCTTTCCAACAGGAAAAAAAAATATTAAGTTCATAACTAAACAGAGAAAGGATAGCTTTGCGTTAAGAACTCACCTGTTCTGCTACAAATGTAATGCCACCATGATTAACCATTTCATAAGTCTCACCAAGTATGGGGTTGAATGGCTTCCAGGTGCGTTGAAAGGCATAGTAAACAGATATAAAAAAAGATGCTGCAACCAGCAACAGAAAGTTAGTCCACCATACAGTGCATGCATGAACAGAGAAGGGGAGAGAGGGAAGGTGGGAACAGGTAGGTAGAGAGAGAGAGAGAGAGAGAGAAAAAAACTGCTTACCAGAATATACCAATTGCATGTATGGATCCTCACATTCATCTGCCAGATCTAACAGATTGGAGTATTCCATCAACTGTGACAAAATTGGAAAATTGTAAGATACACTGGCGATTAAGGGAGCAGACTGAACAAACTATAGAAAAATTCTATTACAATTTACAAATAACACAAACCTCTGCCATTTTCTGTAGCATAGTCATTGGCTCAAAAATAAGAACTGGAAGGGTCACCATTGATGTGACGTCAGCACCTACATACTTCTGCATCACCTTCCAGTAACCATCCCGATCCTGAAAAGAATAAGACGACGACTTTCAGAAATGAGTATGCTTGAAAACAATAGGAAGTATAAAACAGGTAACAGTTTTTCACAATTAATACCAAATCAAATTATTATCACCATGGGAAAAGCATCTGTTTTTTTGCTATAAAATTAATCTACAGCAGCATGGCAGCTGCCACAAGAAGATGACACCTTACACAGGATTTTATTGTTTGAATTATTACTTGGTAGCTAAGCTGGAAAACTTCTTGAGGCCATAAAGGTAATTGCCAAAGAGAGAGTAAAGCAAAAATGGCTTTGACGCTGAAAAAAAAATTTCCTCAAACATGCTAGGTAGATCCAATGGTGATAAGTCCATATGAGGATAGCCTGGTGGTACTCCACCAATCCTCCAAAGGTCCAGGACAACATATTTAATTGGTAAATTTATAACACCTATCTAATATTACTGTTTATAATATGCTACTCTATGCGATCATGGCGCTTCAAAGGCCTTGAGACACAATCGAGGATTCACCATCATGCTCAAAACGCAACCTTTGATAAATGTGTGTTGCAACCTTACAGGCTTACAAACAAAACCCCATATAGGAAAAATGGTTTTGTCATGGCAGAGGAGTAACGTACCTCCTGCTTCCATCTTCCTTTACTTGCTTCTTCATGAACATCATCTGTGCCTCCATCTGGATTGATAACCTCCAGGCCCTCGTAACCCACTAAGCTGCACAATGAAAATGCCACAACTTGTCACACTCTAATCTTTGAACTGAAAACTAGCTTCACATCATGCATTTTGAATTTAATCAAATAGTTAATACTAATCCATTTCATCAAATGATTCAGTCAACATGCTATGATACAAAACCTAGATCGCTGCAGACATTACATTTAGAACTTGGCAGTAATTCAAGTCGATAGTAAAGGATACATCCAAACAATTCCACCTAGAACCAAGATCATCGCAAACCATCTAAACTAATCAACATCAACAAAAACTTCAAACTAGTAAGGGATCCATTTCCAAGCCCAATATGAACGTAGAAAGCCGGATCAACCGTTACAGTAACAGTTAGCAGTTCTTGAAATTGACACCAGCAGAAGTAAAAATTCAAACAAACACAAATCCGATATCTCAACGTAGCTAAGAATTCACGCAGCTCCAAAGATTAAAATAGAAAAAGAGAGGGATTCGATACCCGTTGACGGATTTGGTCATGGCGCTTCCCAAATTGGTCAATGTCGAAGAAATCGAGGCAAAGAAACCTCCGCCTTGCTTCGGATCCTTGGGCGCCATCTCCGATTAAACCCTAAGTCTGATTGAGTCTCTGCAGAGTCGTCTTTGGAGAACAATTAACAGGAGAGCGAGAGCGAGAGAGAGAGAGAGAGAGAGAGAGGGGCTTTTGTAATTTCAGAGAGAAAGAGATAAAAAAAAAGGTGAGGTGGAAATTATTAATTTTATTAATTAATTTCAAATAGCGAGTGAGCAACAGCGAGGATTAGCAACGAGTCTCGTTGGCGCTACTTATGTTTGAAGTCAAATCAACGGAAAGGATTTTTCTGACGCTTTGAATGACTTGAAGGGTGGCGACACGCGTTTCGGGGGCGCGTGGAAAAATCCATAAAGGCGGCTAACAGTGTTAAAGCATCGAATCCAAGCCGGCAACGCAAAGCAATGAATGAAAGAAGACAGCCAAGGCGACGTGTCTTTGACGCGTGTTAACGCGTGGGCTGGCTGGCTGGCCTGGTTGTCCATTATCTTGTATACGTGGCCATGTGGCACCCACTACGACTAGTACTAGGACCTTTTTTTTTTTTTGGTCTGTGACTAGTAGTAGGACCTTAGTGAATAAGAAAGTTCAAAAACCCCTACTTATTATAGGGATCAAAACCCCTACTTATTATAATTATAATACATCGATATCATACGTTTTTAAAAAAATTAATTCTTTTAAATGTAATTCTTCAAAATGTATAAACTGATATTTCAAACTGATTTCAAATAATGCAATTCATTCCAAAATGCATCGTTTCAAAATTATCGCTTTCTTTTTCAAATAAGATTTCAAAGCAATCATTTTAAAAAACTCGATGGATGCGGATAGGTGACACACCGCTTATTATAAAGCTAAGGAATGATCAAGAACGAAATTCGTGCACATGATCAAAGGGCTTAATTTATTCTAAAAAAACAAAAAGGGCTTAATTTTTAGAAAGGTCATCATGGTATATGAAATTATGAATGGACGGTGGATTTTGTCCAACATTATATCAGTTGTTTTGGTCAAAGTAAAGCCCACAAGCCCAAGCCGTAAAGAGTAAAGCCCACAAGCCCGGTTAAGGCAAATGACATGGCCTCTCATAGTCAAAGCCCAATACTATATCCTTAGGTTTCTAGAAATTCCAATTGTATTTAGAAGAAAAGTACACCAAATTCTCTTTTCTTTTCTTTTTTTTTGACTCAAAACGTAAGTTCACACCATCTTATGTAGAGAGAGGTGCTTTCACATTTTAGTTTTATTTCACTTCTAGTGTTTTGGCTTCCTATGGCTCCATCCCCGTTGCGGTCGCCATAGGTGTTCACATGTTCGGATGGTTGTGAGATTGTTTTGGGCCGAAATCTGTTTTTCCGGTCTTATTTGGACTGTTGTTAGGACTATCTGTTTCATCTTGGGCTTTTTTCTCTTAGTACTTTTTTCTTTGTCATAAACAAAATGGTTGTCCGGCCCAAAACAAAAAAAAACAAAAGAAAGATTACTATGTTTGTGTTAGAGCGGATGCAAATATTGATTGAGGTTCTTAACTTCTTCTGATCACCCCATATCTTAATATTGATAGGTAGGAACTTGGTTGGAATTTGGCGACTCGTAACAAACTTTGGCTTTGTCTTCTCAAACTCAACCCTCACTTTAAAATTCAGAGTTAAACATCCATGTATTCTTTCCTCCTTTTCAATATTAATTTCTCCGATGGTTGGTGAGCAAACACAGGTGTAATTAGTAATTCTGCTATTGAATCATTACGACGTTAGTTAGTTAGGTTTACAATGAGGAAGGATCATAGAGTTAGCGGTGGATTTGATTTGATTGACTTTTATGGAGTCATGGAGAATTTGCTGGAAATAATTAAATAATTTTTAATATGAATTTTGTTTTTGTTAAAATAATTGATAATATAAAATATAGACGATTCTAATTATTAGTTTACACGTTGGCGAAAATTATTCCATGCACGTTCCATGCATATGCACGAAACATCTCAACCGTCAATCTCAACCATCCATGCATCTCAGCCGTCCGTGTAAAAGTATCAAAATAAAAAATTACGATTTTACCCTTATTTTGCTCTATGTGCATATGCACGGAACGTGCAGGAATACCTTCCGACACGTTGAGATATATAAATTTTCTTTTTAATAAAAAAAATGAGATCATCTCCAAAAAGACTCGGTTGATTGATATATCTATTCAAAAAACATAAAGTTGTATCAATAAGAAACAATTTGATAATTGTATTTAAATCATGCACTCATCCTCCATATATATATATTGCATTACTTTAATACTCAATCATACAACGTTTTTGCATGGCATTTCTTAATCACTTAATTATTCACTAAATATGGGTGCATCTTCAGTGTTTGGAGTACCATGTTTGAAGGAAAAGGGGAGGGTGAGGATGCATTTGCAGGGGGGAAGGGTGGGGGTAGATTGAGATCCAATGGTTGCCAAGCATGTCACGTGTCCAAGCATGACATGCTTGGAGCATGAGAGAATTTCCCACTAAATATCAGTCCTACAATTATTTTCTTGACAAAGTGATCTAGTTGTGCTTTCTGTCACCAAATGTATAAAAAAAAATTTAGATTTGCTTCTTGGGTGGACCTACTCGTTCCCTCTCTAGAACGATTAATGTATTTTTACTTCACATTTTCATAACTTAAATAATTTATTTGAAAATGACTCTTCAAAAATTATTTTTATAAAAAAAATCAATCAAAGTGAAGGTGTCTAATCATCAAATTTTATCAAATAAATAAACGATCCTAAAATCATCAAAATAAAGTATTCATTCATTTGATACAGTCGGGTTGGCTAAACAATCTTCAAAAATTATTTTTGCATTATCGTTACAACACATAAATAATTCAGATTATAAAAATCACGTGGAGAAATGCATCTCACGAAAAGTGAACCGAAGAATTGTCCTTCCGCAATTAACTTCTCACGCCCTTTGATCATGTGAACCGAAGATTTTTTTATAATAAAGACGATGATATTTCATCTCAAAAAGAAAGAGATTTGAATAATTTTGCATCTTTAAATCCCGGTCGTTAAAAATGGAACACGTAGGACCTGAAAACCCCGATCAGCGTGTGCCAGCTGTTAATTTATTCCTTTTAAAACGGTAACGTCAACCGTCAAAATGGGAGAAATGCCTTAAGGCTAAAGAATTGGGAAGTGGGCGCCATCGCCTTGTCGGCAACACGAAGCAGTTCATTGCAGGCCAGCAGCTCAACTACTACTGATACATACGCCATTGACTAAACTTAACGGCACCCTCATTTTCTGACTAAAGCTCAAGACTTTTTTCATCCTCTCCCTCATTTTCTTCATCACCCAATTCCCATTTTGATCGAAACATTACCAATTCAATGGCGGCAGCCACCCAATTGAGGGTGAACTCGCGGCGGAACCACAACATAGTGCACCCAGTAGACATCGAAACGCCGCCGTTAACTTCTCCGGCTCCGGCCACACCACCCGTGTACCGAGAAATCAAGCATTTCAAGAAATGGGTTGTGTGGTTGATACCTTCGTTTGTTATTGTCAATGCCATCATGTTCATCATCACCATGTATGTCAACAACTGCCCCAAGAATTCGATTTCCTGCATTGCTACGTTTCTGGGTAGATTCTCTTTCCAGCCTTTCAAGGAGAACCCTCTTCTTGGACCGTCATCATCCACGTGAGTTCTGAGTTTTGATTTTCCAGAATTTCAATGGGTTTTGGTTTGTCTAAATTGGGTTTGATCCTTTAGCTTAATTGATGGTTGTGATTATTGCTTTTTCAGGTTACAGAAGATGGGCGCTTTAGATGTGAGTAAGGTGGTTGATGATCACCAGGGGTGGCTTCTCATTACTTGCAATTGGCTACATGGTGGAGTTTTCCATTTACTGGCTAATATGTTGAGCCTTTTAGTAATTGGGTACCGGCTAGAGCAAGAATTTGGCTTCGGTATGTATGCATATATATGTTGTATTGTTGTATGATGGTTATAGGCATTTTCAAATCATTTAGGAACTAATGGTTCTTCTTGCAAAATGAAAATTTGGGTATATGAGACTGATGGTTTCCAGTATGATTGATCCAATTATGATATAGTCTTCTTAATTTACTTCTGTATGATAGACACTAGATATTGTCTGTTCATGTCTACATACAAAAGTTTAGCTCATGTGCCTAGCTCAATTCTTGTGTGTTTTTTTTATTGCAGTGCGTATTGGATTACTATATGTTATATCTGGACTTGGTGGGAGTTTGTTGTCTTCGCTTTTCATCCAGTCAAACATCTCTGTTGGTGCTTCTGGTGCACTTTTTGGATTGCTGGGAGCCATGCTTTCTGAACTCATCACTAATTGGACAATATATGCTAGTAAGGTAATTGTTCAACTGCTTTGAAAGAAGCTTCAAATTTAAAAGAATTTTGGTGAGATTGAATATCCAAGATCTAATTCCTTATTGTTGTTCAGTTTGGAGCACTTTTCACCCTCCTGGTCATCATAGCAATCAATTTGGCAGTGGGAATTCTCCCACATGTGGACAACTTTGCTCACATTGGAGGATTCCTTTCGGGTTTCTTTCTGGGGTTCGTGTTTCTTATCCGCCCTCAGTTTGGATGGGTTAACCAAAGATATTCTCCTCCAGGATACGCATCATCTCAAGCTAAATCCAAGTTCAAGACCTATCAGTGCATTTTGTGGGTTCTTTCTCTGGTTATTTTAATTGTTGGGTAAGCCAATCTCTTTCACTAGTTCTTCACTTATTCTCATATTCAGGTTGCCTTCGTTAAACTAATTGCCAAAGAAAAGATATAAAATAAAACAATTTTCCTCAGTTGAAGCAAAAATTGTTTTGCTTGACAGCGGAACTAGCTCAGATCTGTGACGTATCACAATCTTCTGGTAGTTGTTTCTACCCAAATAACACTTTTATCACAATCTCTTCTTGAACTTCAATTTCTGCTGACCGACCAGTTTCAGCTTCAACTTCTGTTGGTACTTGTACTGAAAGTGAGTTTCTAAGCAGTTTTTTTCTCTTTGGATGGGAGTTTCTAAGCAATTTCATCATCAAATATGATGGAAACACTGAACTACAGGATAACTGAGGTTCAACCTAATTGTGAAACTTAGTTTCTTGTGTACAGGAATACAGAACAAAGAAGCTTGGCCAATATTATAGATGCCTACACTCAGAATGATGAGAAAATTTTTGTAACATGGTTGTTTCATTTTTGCATGGAGCTTCATTGTTTTATTAGGACATAGTACTAAAGAAAAATGCTACTGAAGCTTGGAAAGAAACTAAGGGAAACATATAATGCAAGGGATTCCTAGCTTTATTCTTGAACCTTTCCAAAAAGCTTGAACTTGGAATTTTGTTACATGATAATGTAATATGAATGTAAAATCTGATTTTTTCACTCACTTGACAGGTTTACTGTTGGCATGGTTATGCTCCTTCGGGGAGTTGATGCAAATAAACATTGTTCTTGGTGTCATTATTTGTCGTGTGTCCCTACTTCAAGATGGAGCTGCAAGACAGAGCCTGCATACTGCTCGGTAAGTGATGCAAACCACTTTCCCCTTCCCCTGTGTGCATGTCATTTAGGATAAGCAGTCAATTTAAAGCTAAACCATTTTCCTTAAATTGGGCCATTTTTTTGCTTGGTAAAAGAGCTTGCTGCCTTGAGGTACTGAATATATGATCATCTAACTAGGAAAAAAAAACTATAGAAATTGAGGAAAGTTAATTGGAGTCAATACCCTATCCTTGAACGTAGGGAATTGGTATAAAATAATGCAAACATTTATGGCTTATGCACACCGATTTATTAGTTATATCAGGTGCTGATTGTGGAACTGTGTGTGTCAAAAGGATTTGGTTAATAGCAAGAGTGAGCTGTATGGGATAAGTCTTGTTCCTTCCTCGCGCAAGAACGATTTGTGGCCAGTTACATTTGGCACAAATGGGACTTGTGATTAAAAAGAGTCTGTCTGATATTGATCTTGTGATATATAACTGCATCAATCTGATTTTGTGCCATGACCTTATTGCAGTCAACCCAGACAGGTGACCAGCTCTATTTAACATGCTCGAGCAATGGAAAGAATGGGACATATACGTATCCAAATGCAAGCAGTTCTCAGATCCAAGGGTTATGTTCTCAGCTTTGCAGTTGATATGTGGAGAAGACATATATGGGCCTAAGTTAAGTTGGCATCCGCTGCTCATATGTATAAATTGACTGTTACATGCAGGTTTTTGTGTAACCAGTTACCACACACTAGTTATTACTTGTATTTATATCTGTGTAATCTTCATTCTTGATCTCTAGTTCTTTACTATGAAAAGTTGGATACCATTGATTGTTCTGTTACATATATACTTTCATGTGTAACTTTGAAGTGGTGCGGCTATTAACACCTTATATAGAGTCCAAGCAAATATCTTAACTTTAGGTAGAAATTAATTTAAATTCCATATCAAATTTTAAAAGTTTAGTCCCTAGATAAGAATTTATATGAGTAGCTTTTTGTAACCAAGTGCCACTGTTAGTGGATAACTTATTACCATTACCAGCAGGGACCCAAACAAATGCATCTGATATTGACATTGTAGAAATAGGTAGAGGATTGGAGGTAATTCTTATAACAATATATATCTTCAGGTATGTAACAGGCCGGGTTAGAATTAGAAAGTCTGTATCATGGTTCACAGTTAAGGACCAATCCCCGAGACCCCAACCTCCATTGTGTCAATTCTGAGGAATGATGGAACTGCCTGGTCCTCCTGATCCTTAGGCTTCAATTCCCTTCAGATGTTCTTTGCTTTAGCCCCTCTTTTTTTTTTTCAAAAGCAAAAGTCTGTAAATGTCTTTCCAAGCTAGCAAGGAAAGAATTAGATACTTTTCTTAGCTTGAAAGAAATTAAAACGGCTTTTCTATCCTAATTTTGTTAAAAGCAACCTAGTAGCAGACCTGAAAAATTAACAACACCACCCTCCAAACAAAACCTTAACTTGTGATTACTAGCCAGCTTCAGCTTAGCTTATTTCAGTTCCAGTACATACAAGGTCAGTTCATTAATTTCTTTTCTAAATTTAGAAAGAAAAAAAAAACCAAGTGAGTTAATTTGCTTTAAACTATATATGGCTCAGTGCGTGCCATTGCATGCGTGCATGGCTCCTAATTAATTTAATTTCTGTTTGTTGTGTCTTGAGCAGTATGCGAGGACTTGCGACTTTAAAGTCTGAAATCTGGAAGGAAGGAGATAGTAAATATTGGGTTGAGGATAGTCAGGATAGTCGTGGTGATCATATTGTGTATCCCGTTCATAGCCATAATAGTCGTGGGACTCGTGGCCATAATAGTCGTGGGACTCTTGGCCATAATATCATGTATCCCGTTGACGATACTCTGGGCCATAATTATGCCGAATGATACTACAATGTTTGGGGTCTCAAGTTTAATCTCTGTCTCGGTGGATCCTTTGTTTTTGTACATTCCTCTTATCGAAGAGGACACCAAGTGTCTCATGTTGGACAAGAGATTGATGAAAGCAGCTCTTATTTTGCGAATACTCACAGATCTTCCTTATATAGCGAGAATACGTTTCAATTTTAAGAAGCTGCTCCTGCAGGAGGGCTCTCGTGAGAAAATAGCTATGAGAATCGCAATTGACATTGTGGCTATTCTTCCTATTCCACAAGTAAGATCCATAACCACGTACTCTCTTTTCTCAAGTATGATCCATCCATGGCATGGTCGGTCTTCCAGCACCACCTAGCTAGCTTGTTTAATTGTTTTAGTTATCTAGATTTCCTTTCGATCACTACGTTGTATGCTTTCGATCTGTTGAATTGCCTCTAGCTGGGTTGTTGCTGCTCTTTTGCAACAACTAGCTAGTCCTACTCAATTAAGGAACACATTTTAAGGGACAAGTGAATCCCAAACTCTAAACCCACCTACAAACATGTGGATGTGTTTTAGTTGTCCCTTATGATCCCTAAAAAACTGTTTTTCAGAGCATCTCCAACAATATGAAGTGAAATTTGATCTAAAATAAATATAAATTTGAGATATGGCTACTTGTTTTAAAATTCTGCTCCAGCAAAGCTAGCAATTTATATCTAATTTATAATATTTTATTTATTTTTCAGAAATTTACACGTTGATAATATAAGAAAGAGAAAGACATAAAAATATTTAGTTATTCATTGTTCACTAGCTATAACTAGCCTTTTAATAAAAAGTTAAATATAATTTTATTTTGACTACTATGTTGGAGTTGAGTTCTTTTCAAAATCTAGTTAAATATTGCTAAAAGTTTATTTTAACTACTTTGTTGGAGATGTTCTTAAATAACTAAGTTTTTTTTTTAATGGATACAATTAACCTTTGTAATGTCTGCGCGTGCATGCATGCAGGTAATCATTTTAGGTTTCCTTCCGAAAATGAGGGGCTATAGATCTTTGAGTATGATCAAGTTTCTTAACTCACTTATCCTATTGCAATATTTGCCTCGAGTTTATCCCATATATCGATGGTGCAAGTCCTTCAATAAGAAGACACGTGATCAAACGACTCAAATAATTGTTCTTGACAAGCACATACTTCCATGGCTGAATTACGATTGGGCTCCAATTTTAGTTAATTTTTTTTTGTACATCATAGCCAGTTATGTACGTGTGTTAATTTCCATCTTAGTTCTTACCTCAATATATTTCAACTGCTCCGTAAATTCCTTCGTCAGCGGAGTTACAAGCATTTTTGTAAGATTAATCATTGACTTAATAATTTGTAATTGGTTAGGTGCTAGGGACGTTTTGGTATTTCTTCTCTATCCAAAGAGAGATGGATTGTTGGGGATATGCTTGTCGAAGGGAAAATGGGTGTGAGTTCAGTAGTCGTTGCGAAGACAATGCATTCAGAAATATTACACTTCTAAAGGATTTATGCCCTATAAATCCACCAAATGCAACAGTGTTCGATTTTGGTATATTTTCTTATGCTCTACAATCCGGCATGCAAGAATCAACAAATTTTCCACAAAAATTCTTACAGTGTTTTTCATTTGGCCTAAGAAATCTAAGGTTTGCACTTTACATGATCCTCTTGTTGTACGTGGCATATTTTCTTGTTTGGAAATGAAGCGAACTTTGAACACTTGCCCTAATCAATTAGTCGAAAGCTAGACGCCAGCCTTTGTGATCCGAGTCATTTTGTTACTTTTGTATTTCATATGTTAATTGCTTCATTTGATTTTGCAGTTCTTTTGCTTCAAACCTCAACAGCAGTACATATGGATGGGAAACTTTATTTGTGGTTTTTATTTCTATAAGTGGCTTACTGCTATTTATATATCTCCTCGGACATGTGCAGGTTGGTAATCAATCTTTGTATAAAATTATTTCTTTAAGCTTTAATAGGTCCTCCTTATAAAAGTTTTAATTAATTTGTCCTCTATATTCGAGTAGTTTGAGTGTTTGACTAGTTTCTATGTATATATGTTGCTTTTTATCAAATTTATCTTTTGAATTGAAACACTAACAAGAATATATGCTGTTCATAAAAGCTAAAATGCTAAATTTTAAAGTCTAAATTAAAATTTAAGTTCTAAAAGTGAAACTATTTATCAATTTAGACTTCTCATCACTTTTTTTATTTATACCAATAAGATCTAAAGCCTAAAGTTTATTTATTTTTAAACAATTTTAACATCATTTTTTTTTGGCCAAGTAACACCATTTTTTTTAAAGCTAAATTGTCCTCTAACTTTTTATACAATCTTATACAATTCTCAATTTGCATCATATTTGCATCATATGCATTAATATTAGGTGAGAGCCTTTTTAGTTCAATTTTACACAAAATTTTCTAACTTGTGCCAATGTCCTACCATAGCTGTCAGTTTTCAATTTCACTGTTAATATCACCTCATGTGCATTATAGGTGAGAGTATTTTTATTTTTCTATATCACCTAAAAATTGCCCCTTATATATAATAACGAATTCATATATTTTAATTCCATTAAAATGGAGGCTAGCTATAATAACAAATATATTGAACCTACATGTTGTGGCATGGAATATATAGACATTTATGCAGACAGTCGATGGATCTGCAAGGTCACTGCAAAATTATAAAAGGATTAAAGCAAAAATACGAGACATGCTGGTATCTGAATATGGCCTCCCTAATGATGTGGAGCTTCGCATCCAGAGTGTGGTATATACAGAACTTCAGGAACTCGACGCCGATCTCGTTGTGGAGAATATGTTTTCAATTTTTTCCTTCAATAGTATGGCAAGAAACCGACTTGTACTAGATGAATTATTAAATGAGATCAGATGCAGTCTCTTCTTGGAAAAGCTAAAAAAAACGTACGTAATTCCCTATATACATATCTTCTTTTTTTTGTTGAAACGGGATGAAGGAAGAGCTCCCAAACTCCCTATATAGATATCTTGCATGCGATCAATGGTGTTGCATGAACTTCTCTAGCTAGCTAGCTCTCTCGATTTTTCTTGTGGCTGCAAATTCTCATGCATTTCGATCTCTTAACTAATTCCTTTTCGTACATGTATATATATGTACACTTAAACCTATCTAGGTCCCAAAGCGTAAAGATATGGACGAAGATGTGTTGAAGGAAATCTGTCATCACCTTGATCCAGTGATCTATCCCAATGGCAGCTATATTATTCGAGAGGGGGAGCCCCTTGATATGATGTTCTTCATCACCCAGGGAATTGTACTGACGTACACCACTGATGCTGGGAGAACAAGTACTAGTGGTTCCTCAACCACTACACGTCTTGAGAAAGGAGATTGCTACGGGAAAGAGCTTCTGAGTTGGGCAGAGACATCTGCTACTTCCTTTTCCGACTTGCCCAAATCAACCAGAACTGTCAAGTCCCACAAAAAAGTAGAGCTCTTTGCTCTCCAGGCCGCCGATTTACAGAGCATTCTCTCTAAGTTTCCAGGCCATTTCAGCGAGCTCCCCCGCTCAGCAGATAGTACTACTCACATGGAGATAGCTGTTCACAATTCATAGCTAGCTAGCAGAACATGCAAATGTTGAAAATTCATTAACTTATGAATTAAGCGTAATGCCATTCATTTAAATTGGCGTATGATTAATTATGATATATATATATAATGGTTTCTAATATGACTGATTAAAATTTTGGAGAGTTCATTATCAATGTGTAATTTAAAAGATAAACAGTTGAATTGTGAAAATTTATCATATACGTAATTTTCAAATATCGATGTCCGCACTTTTAAAAAAATACATAAGTCTAACTGGAGAATGCGTACACACACACGTACAAACACTCTTTGTACCCTCATTTCTCTCATATATTTTGTTTTGGTTTTTAACATCTAAATCTAAATGGTAGAAAAAATCAAGCTGCGGATGCCTTGGTAAAAATAGAGATGAACAAGATCATGAATTGGCAATTTACCTATAAGTCATTTAAACATCAAAATTTGATGAAAAATTGTTGAACAAATTAATAAACCAAAAAAATTACAGCGTCTCAGCGTCACTTTTGTTATTTGACAAAAGGGCCCTTTACAGTCACAGTCATATCCCAAACTCGTTATCATCATCAACAAGACTAGAGTACTAGACTAGTAATAAAACTCGCTCGCATTGCCCAACCCTGTTATGGCGGTACGAGCCGTGAGCACCTGCTCAATCTTTCGCTCCGCTTCGTCTCCAACTCTCTTCGCCTTCCGGTGCTGCCCCTGCTTCCAATTTCGCCGCTTCTCCAAATTAGGCATTCGTTTCCCGCTATTTTGGTCCGAGAAGCACCTACTTCCCGGCCATGGCGCCGCTCAAAGCAGCTCCGTTCACAGCCTCGTCGACAGCGTCATGGAAGAGCTCGAATACTTGCGCACGAGGAGAGTTCGCGCAGCGGCCAAGTAGGTTCTCTCTCCATTTCTTCCAATTCACGCATTTCTTCAAATTTTGTTGTAATTAGGAGCTTTTTGGTTGGTGAGGAATTTTTAGTCAAGGAAACATGGTTAGAGTTAGAGCCAAAGAAAGAAGCTTTTCCAAGCTTTTATTGAAGAAGAAACTTGTAATATCATCACTAGGAGCGTAACAATGCAATTAACTAATTAAGCACTGTTTGGTTGCTTACAACTTTTAGACACCGTTAGAGTTTGAGGCTTTGAGCAAAGGAAAAAGGCTTGATACAATGTCACTGATCCCCAGTATAGTAGTTTTTTCAAGCTTGTATCGATAGCTAAACCACTAGAAATGTGAATTAAGTATATGTTGATACAGAAATTTAGTAATTGTGCAGAGTGGAACTCACAAGCAGTGGAGAGACTCTAGAAGATAAGCTTGTGAACCGAACCCTGCAAAAAGGGTTGCTGCTCGAGTTCAAGAAGGATGCTGACAGAGTATTGCTGGCTGTTGCTCAGAAACCCGATGGCAAGAAGAACTGGATGGTATCCGATCAGGTTCTACTAGAAACAACTAATGCGGCATATTAATAGGTTGCTAGGTGTTGGAACTCAGTGTTCTTTTAAATGTTAAAATTATGGCATAATTTCCTGCTGATCTAACATATTATTTATTTTATTGTTATTCATGTTACCTATTTCAGAATGGTGTCACATCATCCATCAAACCACAACAAATTACATATATTGTTCCGGGTGTTGAAAATTTTGACCACACAGAGATTTCAGACTTTATTCAGAAAGCTCAGGAAAACTTGGTTTGTTCTTACCCAGTTAGTTACAGATGTGTGGATATCTTCTCCCATCTGGTGGTTTGTGTGTTTGTTAATGAATTTTCTTTTGATCTGGTGCAGGATCCAGCACTGCTAGAATTTGCTTGGGTGGAACTCCTTGAAAAGAATAAGCGGGTGAAGGTAGAAGAATTAGCAGAGGTACTATACTTTCCAAGTTAAATATATAATTTAGTATAGCTCTTAAATGACCCTAGCTCATTGCGCAGATGATATTTGGTAGTGTGGAGTCTCTTGAATGCTACTGTGCTCATCTTTTGCTTTCAGAAGACGAAATATACTTCACTGTCCTAGAGACAAAAGGGTCTCGCTCTATATATGGACCTCGACCTGCTGAGCAGGTACATCTTTACTTGGTTCGTGATAATGGGTTGTTTGGGTCCAGTAACAGATTGCATATGCTTGCCTTTGGTTGAAAATGTTTTCTTCTATGACTCCTTATTTGTAGATGTCTTTTGAGAAAGAGAGATGTTATTAATTCCGCCCTATGTTGTTAACTTTTTATTACTTTGGGAAGAAAATTTAGGACGAGTGAATTTTTATGCTGTATTGGTATACATTACCCAGGTGTTTTATAACTTAAATTTCCAAGTTGAAGCATGTCGGCAGATATATGTATAGGATTTGCTACTCTACATTGGAAAGTCTTTTCTTTTGTTATATGTGTTTTGCTCAACTGAAGCCAATTATTACTGGCATATTCTTACTCTTCCTTTGACATTTTTTTGCATATATTAGAAGTAAATGCCAGTTTGATTGATGAGCCGATTAACTCTTGATATTTATAACATTAATTGCCTTCTTTCCTTTCTAATAGTTTTAACATGAAAGTCCTTTTTGTTTGAGAAACTAGGTTGAGGAACTTTTACGTAGGAAGCTTGCAAAGCTGGCTGCTGAGAAAGAACAGCAGGAGTTTGTAACCCTGCTGAAATCTGCTAAGGCTATGCCTTTAGATGCTAAACCTCCCAAATCATCTTGGATGCTTGAAGAGAAAATCAGACACAAAATTGAGTCTCTTGAATGCTATGCTATTGATGACTGCAAAAGCGATGACCAAAGGAAAACGGCTGGAACGGTAACCAAGTCTAACTCAAATGCGAATGACATCTGTGGTGTGAAAATAGACTTATCAAGATAAACTTCCCCCCAAATAAGAAAGTATTTTTCTTAAGAGAAGAAGTTACAATGATGTTCTCGTCTGCCCTATTGCTCTTTGTGTGATACATCATACTTGTATATCAGCTCCCTTCCTAATTGTTTATCCTCTCATATATACATTCTTGTCAGATCTTAAGGGCAATGGGGATGGTAAAAACAGCGTCATCAGCTCTGAACCTCCTCATAGATATTGGGTATTTTCCTGTTCATGTGAATCTTGACTTGTTGAAGTTCAACATCCATACTGATCATTCAGATGAAGTTATATCAGCTGCAGAAAGTCTTCTGTCAGATTCATCTGATCCAGATGAGGTTAGCCTGCTTCCTTTTATGAATGCAATGCTTATGGGGCAAGATAGTATTCAGCATTAGGTTTTCAGATTGCTAAGTTATACTACAGAACGATTTTTTATGAGGTTTTATATGGAAGATTATATGTCTAAAAATATAAGGTTACCTTTAGCCTGCTTCCTGTTTTAATATAATAGTACTTATAGGGCAAGATTCAGCTTAATAAATGTACTAAAGTTCTGAAAATACTTTTCTTTAGAATGAAAGGAAAGATCTCACTCACTTGAAGGTCTATGCTATTGATGTGGATGAGGCTGATGAGGTATTTCTTTCACATGCCTAATTATATTATAATCATCTGCTTCTTCAGAAAAAAAAAATTATAATCGTCTGCTATTAAAACAATAAATGTTTGCTCTTCAAAATTTGATATCTCATCATATATTTTTTGTTGATTGTAACATGTTAGCTTGATGATGCCTTGAGTGCAACGAGGCTGCAAGATGGACGCATTAAAGTATGGATTCATGTTGCAGACGCAACTAGGCTTGTTCAACCTGGGAGCATATTAGACAGGTTAGCTCTTGAAACACTACATACAAGTGCTCAATGTTTGTCTTTCACTCATTCTGATAAATTCATGATGTATAGGGAGGCCATGAGAAGAGGAACTTCCGTATTTTTGCCTACTGCCACTTATCCCATGTTCCCAGAAAAACTTGCCATGGAAGGAATGAGTTTGAAGCAAGGAGAGATTTGCTGTGCTGTTACGGTATCTGTTGTGCTGCATTCTGATGGCAGGTATATTTAGGTGCCCCCTATTTGAGATTTCATCCCAAACCGATGCTGGATTATATCACTGTTTTTTTTTTTTGCCAGATCCTAAATATAGTATCTAAGCTGTAAAACTGTTTATTAGGGTTTATGAACCCTTACTTTCCTCCTAGAATTGTATAATGGGTTTAGAATTATCTTGAGGTTGGAGGTGTGTGGGGTTATATACTTATATATATATTGTGAACTGTGAAATTGAACGAATCCATATTACTCTACATACTGTAAAATGAGTAACATGAGTAACTCAGTGATTCTGGTTTAACAACCTATTGTAATTAAGATTGTTCCTAAAAGTAATGAAAGAATCACTTGGTATTGTATCAGTGAGTCAATGACAATCTGTGCTAAACTCAAGTTTGGAATGTCAGAGGAGTTTAAATTTTCATGTGAAATCCCAACATAAGCTTTAGAGTGTTCTACATTGCCAGATAGGTAGGCTGAATGTTCTCACCTTGGTAGACAATTAAACTACAAAAATCATATTATCATATTGATCAAGGGTGGTGGATAAACCTTGAAACATCAGAGTGTTGGTAAATTTAAAGGGCACAATATTCTCTTTCACTAATGAACTCTATTATAATCTGTGTTGTTCAACAGTATTGCAGAATATTCAGTGGACAACTCAATCATCAGACCAACATATATGCTAACATATGAGAGTGCATCTGAGCTTCTTCATTTGAGCCTGGAAGAAGAGGCTGAACTGAAAATGTTGTCTGAGGCTGCAACTCTCCGGACTAAATGGCGTCGCCAACAGGTTAGACTTAATAGTTTAGAGAAAATTTAATTTTAAAGTCTTCATGCTGTGCTGTTCATGATCGTGTTGACCATTCATGTTCATGGTTGTCAATATCCATAAACCATAACATGCACCTTGCTGAGATTCTAATATAGATATGGATCTAACTGTGTTTCAAACCTTTGAAAAAAAAAAAACTATAACCTTGTGTCATTCAATTTTACCAGTCGCATTTTCTATTAGAGTTTGTGACATAAATGTTTGTTATGACATGAAGTTTGGATCTATTTTATATTTTTGATAGGAAATGTTGGTTCAAGGCCTCGACAAGGATGGGTCTGTAGGCATGATATATATCTGTAAAATGTAAACCCCCTCCCCCTCCCCCCAATCTTCTGTGCCAGTAACTATATATGAAATTTTCAGGGGGGCATTGACACTTCCACATTGGAAGCACGCATAAAAGTGGTTAATCCAGAGGATCCGGAGCCTGTTATAAATCTCTATGTTGAGGACCAGGCTGACCCTGCAATGCGACTGGTCTCTGAGATGATGATACTCTGTGGAGAAGTTATAGCCACTTATGGTTGTAGCAATAACATTCCTTTACCATACAGGGGACAGCCCCAATCCAACATCGACACATCTGTATTTGCACATCTTCCAGAAGGACCTGTTAGAAGCTCTGCCCTTGTCAAAATAATGCGTGCTGCTGAAATTGATTTCAGGAAACCTATACGCCACGGAATTTTAGGACTTCCCGGTTATGTGCAGTTTACATCTCCCATCCGCAGATATTTGGATCTACTAGCTCACTATCAGGTGAATTTTCTCCATTCACCGTATGGCTCTTAATAAACTATAACCTGCATGTTGTTGACCTTGCCTGGAAAGGATCTTCCTGTCAATAAAACCATGTAATGTTCTTGATCTTGTTCTGCCTTTTCAAAGCAGATAAGAAAGCTATGTGGTTCCTAAATGAAGGCTAATCATTTATTTTAATAATTATTATTATTATTTATTTTATTTTTTTGCAAAAGAGTGCCGAATAATCAAAATGTCTTTCTGTCTATGTTTCCTCTTTCGGTCGTTATTAGCACTCTAGAATGTACGTGACAATCAAACATTTAGGTATTTACTAATTTTAATTCTTATCTGTAGCCATATTCTTCCTGCAGGGAGAGTTACTCTGGAGGAAAATTGTGCTTCAGCATTTTTTTTCTTTTCATATATTAGGGTCATGCTTATTCAAGCTCAAAATTATTTAATCTTATTTATCGAATCTTGTAAATTTCACGAACCCAAGCTCCAAGAGTTAAGCGAAGGTGGCCAAGTCAAGAGCTATGCTTTCTGCATGTTATATTACTACTAGTATATGTTTTTAGTTTTTAGGTGAATTTCTGTTTTAATACTGTTATCCAGCCAAACTGTTGCTTATTTGCTAACCGTTATTGAATGCATATGCAGATCAAAGCATTTCTTATTGGGGATTCTCCTCCTTTCTCAGCTGGTCAGTTGGAAGGGTTGGCATCTATTGTAAACATGAGTACTAGAGTAGCAAAGCGGCTCTTTAACAGCAGTCTGCGGTATTGGATATTGGAATATCTGAGGAGGCAGCCGAAAGAGAAAAGATTTCGTGCATTGATTCTTAGATTCATTAAGGATCGGATTGCAGCCTTGCTGTTAGTTGAGGTAAGCACAAGTGCACAACTATATTTTTGTAATTCTTCCTGCAGCTACTCACATCAGACATTCTATACACTGAACTGCATGAGGATTTTATACACTGAACTGCAAACAAACTGTCAGCCATGCTAAACATACTATCAATGGAATATATATATTTATGATGCATACAAGACTATCTGGATTTGATTTCATATTATGTATCTCAATCTGAAGGAACAGTGTGCTGAATCATTGTTTTAGACACAAAGCCCTTACAACTTGAAATGTGAGACATGGGGCAAGAAAACCAAAGAACTTGCAAACCTGACCTTTTATTTATTTGATTAGACTCCTTTCCCACAGACATGCTAGGACAGTTTCTGAATAACTGATTGTAAAGGTTAATGAGTAATTATACCAGTGATTTTTGAAGAATATCCATGCAATCTATGTAGATGTAGTTTGGACATATTATGTTACATGCCAATTGATGAGGCTGTATTCTTATGATTCTTAGTATCATATTGTGTTTTCTCTTCTTTCCTCCCAACTGTTCTTTTATCTGGTATAAACCCTTGAGCTTTTATGGCTTTGATCACCTGCAGACAATGTTGGTTTCTTGCACTTATGTTGGTTGTGTCAAACTTGATATTTTGCAGGTGGGACTTCAAGCTTCTGCATGGGTGTCTGTGGGATCACAAATTGGGGATGAAGTTCTAGTTCGGGTAGAAGAAGCTCATCCACGTGATGATGTGCTTTTCCTCAAGGAGGTGGTCATTGAGAGATAAAGATAGGTTTTGTTTGACTGTATCTTGTCATAAAAGAGACGTTTGATCGCTGATACATCTATGGTCTATATGGGTGAGCATTTTTCTCTTGTTACATTAGCTGTATAATTACGTTTCTTGTGATATATAGGTTACTAGGATCTTTCTAACATGGTGCCCCTATTTTTGTGACAGAATATTAACCACTGCAACATAATTTCTGCAACATCTGAATACACTCAGAAAGTCGCAGATTTAAAATTTGAGGTAGATCAAAGATCAGCGAGGAAATGCTCACAACAAGTCCACCTGCAGCACTTGATGTCCGCACTGTATTCTAAGACGAGCACCTTCTCCAAGAAAATTGTCAAAAATGACGACTAGGAATTTGGCTTCAAGACCTTGTGGTCTTACTCCACTTGTTTTTTTGTGGGCTAAGGGCATTGAAGTTCTTCGGCTATATTTCTCGATCTATGGCTGAAATGGTATGGGTCATGTATTATAACAAGGTATACCACAAGGGGTTATGATTTTCCATAGCAAATTTTGGGCAACTCTAGAAGAAGTTAGCATTTGTATATCATGTGTTCACTGACTTCAATCAGAGATTGGCTCGTGATTAAATCAGGTATTTGCCGGCCCTCATGACTTCTTTCCATGCAAACTGACTTATGAAAATATTTTAGCAAAATGACTAGAAAAGAATGTAATTGGATGGCAAAAGTTGAACTCAATGTGTACCATCTCATCTTCTACATTCAATCCCCAATTGTTTTACATGTAGAGATGGCAAAAATACTCAACGTGCACCAACAAATCATCATCGATCTAGATAGGAACAGAGGGAGGAGGGAAGGAAGTTGATGGTTGTGTATACAGATGGGTACCCATTGCCATCCCAAAATTACCAGAGAATTTGTATATTCAGGGGTCTGAGAACCCCTATATAGTTAGAAACACTTGGAACACCTCCAATGTGGCACTCTGGTTTTAGACTGCTACTGCTGTGTGGCAAGGCAGACCTGCTTCTCATAGTTTATACGTCTTCCTTATACATTTTCATTAAAAAAAAATTGATGCCGAAACAATAATTATTTAGCTAAACTTGGCTTTTACAGTCGGTCATGTGAGTAGACAGAGCTATTTTACCCTGAAATTAACTGCGTGCGTACGGCATGGGAGGCATGATTTTAAACTTGAGTGCTGCCGGATGTTAAACTTGAGTGCAGGCATGATTTTAAACTTGTGCAAGTCACAGATCCATTATTGCAAAAGTTGTGCATTGAATATTTCAATTATTTTGCTCACGAGACTCCCTCACAAGGTCCTTGATGAATTGCACAAGCAAATCTTAGCTAGCTTAATACTTGTGTGTGTGTGTGTGTGTGGTTCACATGTTATAGAGGCTGCAACAGTACTAGAACTACTGAAAGGTGCTTGTAATATGGTGAAAAATCTGGAATACGGGTTTCGATATATGCTCATGATGATCATGCACAATACATTTGGAGTGTGGATTCATGCTTTGCACTAATAATACTCTGTCAATTAGTGCACATTAACACATGATCTATCCCACTGGCCACCATATACATTGCTTCTGTCTCCATTTTGTCAGGCTACCCAACTTACCTGCTTTAGCCCTTTTGGGCATAATGAATTGGCCATGGCTTGTTAACTATAATCCCCAAGGACCCTAGCTAGGTTAGCTGCTGTGGCTTCATTTGGTCCTCACATAGTCACATGCATGATGATTGATTAGTTATTGAGTTAACTAACTAGCTAGCTTAGCCACCCAAGTGTCCATGAGGGTTGCACTATAACTACTTGAATAAAATGACTCTCTCAAGGGCCTCTCCCTCTTTGTAGGTTTACCTGAAACTAAGTTTGTGTTCTTAGCGATATTAGTAAGTGTAGGTTAAGCATTTGAGCTTCTTGTTGGCCCATTTCCCTTTGTATTTGGTACTTCCCCTATGAGCTTAGGGTTGCTAAAATTCGAATCGAATGATACATACAAAGAACACCACACTAGGAGTTTAACGGATACGTACACCAATTATTTTTTTTATATTTGAAGAATGAACCAACCAAATTATTTTCTAAAGTCGAATGATATAGGATGTCAAGACTCAACTAGAGCGTATCGAATACACTAAATAATTTTTTTTTAAAAACCGTGAGCCCTTATGATTAGACAATAATGTGTGTGTGTGTGTGAGAGAGAGAGAGAGAGAGAGAGAGAGAGAGAGAGAGAGAGAGAGAGAGGGGTTGTGATGGATGATAGGTCAGGGGAAAATTAGTCCCTCTTGAGGACCCTGCAGACTCTAGCTTCTAATAAAGCTTTTACCCACATGACATGTTCCTATCGAAACATCGATCTTTCTTGTCAGCCCATCCACTCTTGTTCCCAGTTTTCATGACATGCCTCGATCTCACTCTTGATCCCTATGGTATGGTATATATTATTGGGTTCATTTCTTCGAGGCTATAATGACTGCAAGTTCAGAACAAATCATAATTGATACATACACAATCTATAAAATCTTCAATCGATCTTGTACCGAAAATAAAAAGGTACGTCCTTCAATGTTTGATACACAAAAGATGAGTTATGCGTAACCTTTCTCATCAACTATATATTTTCGTGTCTTTCTTGGGTATAAACATCATTCATTTTTAAGAACACTCTTCGAAGATTATTATCTAGCTAGAAACTCTAGCTGAATGGACGCAGTGAATAACAAAAGGCAGACATAGTTGTCTTTGACCGTTGAGCTCTTGGCTTTGAGTTTCCTAGCTCTTTTTTTTTTTAACATTGAGTTTCCTAGCTCTTACCGTCTTGGATCTAATATATTGTTTGGAAGCAGTTAGTTTTGTTAACAAGGACGAACATTGAATTGCTACCTAAGGAAGAAGCTAGATATCTCATGGCTCGTCTTCGTATTTCTAAAATTTACTTATCGTCTAAGAGAGAGTAATATTGGTTGTTTTATTGTGCTTGAAAGAAAATGTTATTTTGGTTAGAGAAAGGACATGATGGACTTATAAACTATATTCCTAAGAGTTTTAATTAATGTAAACTCTTGGACAACCATGAACATACCAATTTTGGCTATATGTCTTTTCCATCGTATCATGCATGTCTCTTCCATTGGGCATAAGTGCTAACCTCCTTACTTGATTAGGAGAAATTCCTACACTCATTTCAAAAACAAAATGTAATCTAGAAATGAACTGGTCTTATCTTTAATCTACATTATAATGCATGATGATTAAAAGACTGTGAAAGGTTGGTAGACACGATTAATTGAGAGAAAAAAACTTTATAATTAAACATTCCTCTCTACATGAGATATAAAACTGAAACAGATGATAAGTCATGTAATTAAGTCATCGCTTACGTGATCTTATAGAGTCAATTAAGTTCATGGGGTTGTTGTCTATACAAATCAAAAACCTATTTGTTTAATTTCGCAACAGAAACTATATAATATATGCAATTAGTATTACAATTCTATGGGCAATGAGAATGCCAATTCTATGGGCAATGAGAATGATCACGTTCGTTGAGTATTCTATATTGATTAGCAACTAATTCAATAAGAAATAACGCATTTCCCATTGAAAAGGTCAATCCTTGTAACATGCAAATTAAGTAAGAAAAGCTAGAGTGGTCAATAAGAAATTTGTGTTCTTTAATTATATATATTATCAACTCACCATATAGAATTAGCCGTACACATGCATTGTTTGTGGTGCAAGTATCATTCTTTTTTCTTGTTAAAAAAAAGTCTAATTTTATTCCAAACAACAAATTATATACAAAAATCACAAAGTCAAGATTCGAGAATGCAGTTAGCTAGAAACTCTCAAAGTCCAAAGATGATCGAAGCCAAATTATGTAGGACTTAATTAGTTTATTTAGGATCATGTAAATGCATGTTACTATATTCTACCTACATATTAGAAAAATAATTAACCAAATGTTGTTTAATCAATAAGTATAATATGAATATTTAGTGATAGGCTAACATGAGATCGAGTCCTTTGGCTTATCAAATGGCCGGTACGGAATAAAATTGGAGTACTGTCTCTGTCCTTTAATTAGAAAATACAGAAGCATTAAGTCTTAACATGATCAGTCTGCTCCAGATTATATAAATTAACATCGATCAATAAACTATATGATCGAATACTTTCAGCTAAATATTAGCCAAAAAAAGAAGAAGAATACTTAATTTCAGCTAAATATATGGCACTTGGCCAACTCATCGCTTCTGATATATTTAAATGAAATTATACCTAGTCGATCATGGTGGGATTTTATAAAAGAAATGATAGAATTCCAGTTCATTTGCAGAATAATTCTTCGATAGCATATACGATATATTGATGAAGGTGGAGCCTAACTAGTTGTCTACTTGTCCTACCACCACACCCCATTCAATATGATTTTAAGTAATGATAATATTCGTGTTCATGCATTTGTAGTTGAGCTTATGCATGACCAAAGGAAATAAAAGTGGACCTCGAATTTCATTCTTTTATTTGGTGTCTAAAGAGATCTTGCACTAAAGAAAGTATTGCCTAATTAAGAATTACTGCTTAAATGACCATTTTATATCTTACCGAAGAGAAACACCGTAAAACTAATAGCTAATGATATCGATATTTTTAAAACGGAACCAATTTTTATGAGATTGGACCTTATTTTCATTCTAATAGTTGGCCGAACAAGAAAACCTCTAGAACATATACAATGAAACACAAAACAACCAACTAAAGTTTTAAGAAAATAAATTTTATGATCGATCAACATTAAGAATGGATTAAGCTTCTGTTTGACTTTGACATGATAGGTTTTAAAAATCATATAACTCAAACCCTAAGCAAAGTTGATACAATCCCCCCCATGCCAATATATTGACATGATTGGACTAGTAGGCAAACAAATAAGTAATATATATAAACGTCTTATATACAACTGGGTAGCATGGCTTTAAAAATGTCGGAAGTGTAGGAAAGCTCATGATTAGGGCTATCTTACTGGAGTGCAATTATTCTCAATCCCATATTAAAAATTTATATAACATAACAATGCCCCAAAAGGTCATCATAGAATTGCAAATTAATCGAGCTTTGGATCCCTAGAAGCTTATATAAATTCACCATACACACGCATATCTATATTGCAAAGCTATCAAAGTCAACAATAGCCACCATCTGGATCTAAATGAACATTATGAATGAGACAAGAACTACTTTGAAGAAACCCTAAACGAGCGGCGCTTAATGTTTTGATCACCGTGCATGATGGTGTGGAATTTGGTTAAAAAAAATATAATTACTAATCCTTTACCCCTACTTAAAGCAAATCCCAAAAGGCAAAATACCAATTGCACGTCATGTAATGCTCACAGTCTCACACTTTCTGTTTTGGTTTTTGGCTCTAATTAAGATTACTCTTTCATTTCCTCAAGATGCATGCATGTTTTGTGCATTTGGATGCTATAAATACACATCCACTATATTAGTATATTATACAAAGAAGATATAGAATGATCAGATACTGATCACACTAAATATTGGTTTAACTAACTCCT
The DNA here is from genome assembly GCA_030142095.1 of Rubus idaeus. NCBI lineage: Eukaryota > Viridiplantae > Streptophyta > Magnoliopsida > Rosales > Rosaceae > Rubus > Rubus idaeus. Next base: position 6,241,684 of record CM057970.1, read on the forward strand.
AGAGGGAAAAAGTCTAGTTTCAATTAATTCTTTATACTTAAGTAGGTTATTTTTCTTTAAAAATTGATCATAATTTCACACGAAAACTTAATGTTCTTTCATGATAACCATTGAGCACAATGAGAAATTGCAACTAAATTGTGAGGAAAATGACTCTTTAACATATATAAGCTTCCTTTAATTGATGTTAATTACCTTTTTCTTTTATTAATTTTGAGTGAATCCTCAATTTTAATGCCATTTAAAAAAAAATTGTCTTGTTCAAAACAAAAATTGTCTTACAAAAAAGAAAAAGAAAAAAGATGTGCATCTTTTCATATTCGATTAATTCTATCATTTTTTTATTGAGACTCCTTAGTGAGAATTCATGTTCTCGCCATTAATTAGATTAATGTTTTTGAGTCTGTAGAGATGTAAAATGTTTGATAAGATGCTCGAGACATCTATGTACATTGCATGTTCATACTCCACTTCATACGCTACTACTTTTGTAGTACGTATAGGACTATATAGAAATATATATATAAATACAAATATATATTTATATATATACACGCACGGACGTACGGAAATACATACATACAAAGGTAGATGAAGGTATATATAGTCATGAATGATCACATGCATTCATGCCCCAATCGACCCCCCATCGACACAAAACGTGGAAAGCTTGGAGTAGGCAGGTGGGGAATGGAAGGGAAAAGAAGAGAAGTAGAAGATGAAGAAGGGCGTTCTTGGTGGCACGTTCACATGTCTGAGCATGCATGGCAATGGAATTATGGGTACGTTCTGGTTGGTGCTGTAATTTAGTTGGAGGCACCTAAACGCCACCTAGCTTCATAACTAATTGGTGACCTGGAAGATTTGCTAGATCTGGTTGGTCGGTGAAGCACACTTGCGTATCAAAGTGCACCACATCACCCACCGGCCACCAGAAAGCTAGCTAGCTTGGCAGGCAGGCAGGCAGGCAGTACTGATACTGAGACTGATCAATGAACACATGAACAGATACAAGGGAGTTGATCTGAACACTACTCTCTTCATCCTCCTTGATGCATATATAAATTAAGTGTTCTTCACGTTGCAAATCCTTGATTTCAATAATCCACACTTATATAGTTATATGTCACGATTTATTTATTAAAAATTACCTAAAACAACATTTTAAAATATCTCGTTATCGCTTTGTACTTCTTTTAAAATGATTTGAAAGAAAAAAAATATATACACTTTCAACTTGAAAAAAAAATCTATACTACACTTGGCCGGCCGGGATAGAAATCAGGCTCATTTTGAAGAAAAAAGTCCTTACAAACCTGATAAAGGAACTCCTTAATTAAGGTGCTATTTTCGGTTGTTTCCCTTTACTTATTTCAGTATCAAAGTGAGCTACCAAATCGACACCTCAACAAAAAGAACAATCTCAAACTGTACTCCAGTACTACTTACCATTGAGTATATATATGGTCATTTTTTTTAACAATCAAGTATAATGTGAAAAAACATACATGTTGTAGCCCGTCTAATTGGCGAACATGTACTATTGATGCAGATGAAAGCAACATATGTGCCCCCTACGTTACACATTGTCATGTGTAACCCTTGTGACAATTCCATCGATCGACTTAACTAAGTCCATATATGTGTGGAACACAAAAGAAGCACGAAACATGAAAGTTATAAACCCCCGGCCCTCTAGAACAATATATATATATATATATATATATATTGTCAAATTTAGTGTGCGACTGTGCGGCCTATAAGATTCAAGTTATTGTCATTTGATTTCATGATCATATATGCATGTTACTTGTTTAGCCATTTAGCTCACGATGGCAACATGCCTATATCTACATCCAATTAATTTCGCCATAAATATGTTTTTAGCTCCTCCCTTGATTGATACTCTTTGTGGCCGATCCTTAAATCTTAATGAATGTTGATCTTGATTAAGTGTTTATCTTAATGAGGAATTCTAGTTTCTATAGCTTAATTCCTAGGGCATCCATAAACTAGTCTACTACGAATTAATAAGTAATAGTGATGGATAACAAAACCCATAAATTGGTCTAAACATTACAAGGGTTTGCCAAAATATAAATGCATGTAGACATCATATCACATCCTAAGTAGTTACTTTCTTTCAATAAAAAAAAAGTTGTTACTTTCTTAATTATGATAAACAATAATGTAAGACAATTCGAGTTTAAGACACTTAAAAATTAATATATTATATCTTTTGCACATATATACGCTCGCGTGTGCGAGATAGTATTTTTAATTGAACATGTGTCAATGTAATTTGTTTACTATTATTTAAAAATATATTTTTTTGACGATTGAGTATGCGTTGGTGTGAAGTTTTATTATTATTTTTCATTAGGGAATTAAACAGAACTTGAAGGAAAAAAAAAAGAAATTAAAAATTGGTGTCTTGGTAATATGGGTGGAAAGTGTAGGAAGCACATGGTGATGGTGGTGGGTTATGGATTGAAATGGAGAGGAGAGGAAAGGATGAGTCATCATCTGGAAGAAGCAAATTAACCAGCATCAATAATACTGTCGATTAGCCTTTTTGAAAATTTTGATGGAGAAAATTGGGTACTATATCTTCTACTTTAATTTGAACTTTGAATCATCACTCCTTTTAGTCTTTCCCTCCTCTATGCCTGCCCTTTGACTCACGAAGCTTTTAATTTTGGTCTTTGGTCTCTATATAACATTGATTTCCATTAGGTTTCTATCCCATCCTTATAATCTATTTCATACACGTTAGGTTATTAGATCATCAATAACGAAATGCTGAATTTAAAAAGCCAAATAATGTATGTATCTTTCCACACAACATAAGTCATTGAAAAGATTTCATTTATCAACCAATGCAAAAAAGGTAATTGATCATTTCCAAAGAGTATAGTTTTATAGATAAGCCTATGGTTTTGTAAAAAATAAAAATAAAAATAGAGCATACACATTATCAAAACAAAGTTGAGAAACACAATATATGTAATTATACATTTTTCAACACGCTCTTTCATATGCGGATAAAATAAATTCGGTATGCGAATCAGTTAAATTAAGTGACATATTGCACGTGCAATCAAACTAAACTCTATATGTGATCCGGTTGTCTCTCTGTCTTGATACCATTACAAGACACATAGAAAAGAAAAATAATGGTCTAATTTTCCACTGTTTTGTTTAAACTTTTGAATAGCCGAATTCGGCATTTTTACGAATTTTTTTTTCCTAGACTTCTCATATTTTTTTTTTCATTTTTTTTTGTTGAGAGTACATACAAAGTAGATCATTAAAAGGCGATCATTAAAGAGATATGGAGAGAGTGAATCATTTTTTTCCTTTCTTCCAAGTTAACTAGTTAAGTGGAAAATGTTTAAAAATGGAAAAACACCAGTAAATGCAAATTAGTTTTGATACCAAGGGGAGTCGAAGCAAGTCGGTGTTGGTGCCTTGGTGGGTGTGCCGATGCCATGTGGATGAATCATAGGGCCACAAAGAGTTAAAAGGGGTCGGATCATCCACTGCATCCAACCCGGGAAATCCTGAACCGTAATTGGCTCGGGTCCCACTTGCCTCGTCAGCCACAGTTACGATTATTTATACGGACCGATGGGTCCACGTTTTACGCGCTTCGGTGTGCTGTCCTCATTGTTAAATTTTGCAAAATGCGAGTCCTTGTTTGCTAATTAAGCCTAAACACAACAAAAAAAGGTCGTGCTTGCGGGGCTTTGGATTCCCACCTTCACTCTCTTATCGTTTTCCTTTTTCCATTTTCCAGATTTATTTCACTTTGCAAAATTACAAAAACGGAAAGATACCAAATTTCCTTCATCAAACAATCACATCCTTTTGCTCATGCCTCTCGGCTTGTGCTTGTGCTTGTGGATCCAAGCAAAATGGATTCCTCTTACCACTTCTTTTTCTGTTTTCAACTATAGTTTCAAGATATTGTTAGATATTTTATAGTTATTCCTTTTGATTGTGCTGTTTTGGTTGGACTAACTTATTTGCAATTTCAAGTGGAGAAAAAAAATCGAAATATATCGAAAGTTAAGGGCGAGAAAAATTGTACATTTATTGCTTGAGCTAAAAGGATATTTTGATATGTTTGTTTACACCGAACCTTTCATATGAAGTAAATTAATTTGTTAGTGATCAAGTCGCGACTTCGATGAAGGTCGAAATGTTAGTGGCTTCGAGGGAGATGCAACTTACTTTGTACTCCTCCATTTAGCTTGGGTTGGATGCTTAACTCCTCTACAATATTTGGAGGTAGATGTGGGGTTAAACTAATGGCAAATATCAAATAATTAAAAGGGTTAATTTGTCTTTAATTATATAAAAACTTTTATGTTCCTCAATAATGTAATATGGTCGCACAACATCTGATTCTGTTCGATGGTTGTTTAGAGTGTAACGGTTGACATGATGATGCACCCTTGGTTGATCTCTCACATGCAAAATGGCAGTGCTTTGGTCATAAAAAAAAGTGATGATGTTTATGTTACGCAAAATTATCTCATATTTTTCTTTCATGATGCGTCACATATATGCAAAATTATTTTAGACTTTTCATGATTCCCAAACATAAAAAATAAGACCACGAAAATGACCATGTAAATCTCCATCCAACAAATTGTGTGATCGGAAAGTGACAAATCACGACTCGATCAATATTCAAATACTTTCAAGTTAAAAATGAACCAATATTTAATAACTTGTTAGTAAATCCTTAATAAGGGGTCATGCTCATTGGATTCATTTCTTAAGTAAGTATGATTTAATCACTCAATTGAAATCCTTCTTGGTGTATTAAATTATGGCAAGTGGGCACTGAAAATTGCTTGTAATATGAGAGATCCTCTTGCCCAAATTGAAAGGGTGCCTTGCGTTTCACAATTAAAGAAATTATGGTATAATTGTTCAAAAAAGAAAAGAAAAAAAAGAAATATGATATAGAACCCAATGGATCATGAAGATGCTAGCTTAAGCCTCACACCATGAGCAATGTGAAAACCACATAGGCCTAATTAAACCCAGCTTAATTAGGTTGATAAGAGATTAATTAAGATCCATGTGAGTATCCCATTGGCCTTCAACTTGACCAAACAAAATCAACATGAAGGAGAAGAAGAAGAGAGAGCCCATGTGTAGCGCACATGCACATCAATTCATTGCTTCCTCAATGAATGGTCCCGCAAAATCCTCTTACTTTGAAAAAATGAAAAATAAAAAATTAAATTAGTATTGTTAAAAAAAATATATTAAAAATTAAATCAGAGAGAGAGAGTGAGTGAGAGTGAAAGAGGGGAGAGGACAGCATTAATTACCTGATGCCCTCCTCACCACCTCCATAAGTACCCCCACCTTCTTCCCGCTTTTCTATTCGCTCCACTCTCTAGTCTCTTCACAGTTCACACCCAAATCCTCTCTCTCTCTTTGTCTGTGTGCTGCAATGGCTTCCCTTCCTCTTCCTCTGCTCTGCATTGCTACACTGCTCTCGCTTCTCATGGGGGCTAATGCCAGAATCCCAGGGCCTTACACTGGTGGGTCCTGGCAAGACGCCCACGCCACTTTCTATGGCGGCAGCGACGCCTCTGGAACCATGGGTACGCAATTCACAACATAGAACAAACGCATTCTCCCTCGGTTTAAACCCATTTTACAAAAAATTAGTCACTTTTTATTGCTCTTAACAAGTGATATTAATTTGTGGTACGTTTTTCTCAGGAGGTGCTTGTGGGTACGGCAACCTCTACAGCCAGGGCTACGGAGTCAACACTGCGGCACTGAGCACTGCTCTGTTCAACAATGGCCTCAGCTGCGGAGCCTGCTTCGAGATCAAGTGCGGCGACGACCCCAGGTGGTGCACCGCCGGAAAGCCCTCCATCTTCGTCACCGCCACCAACTTCTGCCCTCCCAACTTCGCTCAGCCCAGCGACAATGGCGGTTGGTGCAACCCTCCCCGCACCCACTTCGACCTCGCCATGCCCATGTTCCTAAAGATCGCCGAGTACAAAGCCGGAATCGTCCCCGTCTCTTACCGCCGGTCAGTCCCTTAAACCCTCCTCTCTCTTTCTTTTCGCTTCAGTTTTTTTCACGCGCATTCGTACTGTGCTAGTCTTGTCAGACCTTTCACTTTAAATCTTTTTTGTTTTGACCGAAATGCCCTCGTTGTTTGCCTTTTGACCTTTATCAAAGCGCTGTTTGGTCGCCGAGATATCAGGTTTTAGTGGAAGAAGTTGAAGCGCTTAATTTATAATCTGCTTCTTCCCAAACATTCTTGTTATCTGGGAAACCAAACAGAGCACCGAAACGGTGAAATTTACTTCGCCAAACATACAGTCCGTATGTCAGAACCTCTCCTGTGGTTGATGTCCTTCGGTAAATGGCCAAACTAGCCTTTCTTGACGAAACCCTTGTGGCTCGGTTTGGTAAATAGTGCTAGGGTAAAGGGCATGGGAGTCATTTGAGTTGGGATAGGGTTTGTTACAGAGATTTCACTGCCTTCGATGCGTGTGTTGAAAAGGAACCTACTTTTTTTGGGACCTTGCACCACTTTTCCCGCAGCGGAAATTACCAGTCAAAGAGTCAATTAGTCAAACCAACCCTTAACCGCGGTAAGAAAGTAACCACGGTCATAAATGTTTTAACTGTTTTGTTTTTATTGTTCTCTGCAGGATTCCATGCAGAAAGAAAGGAGGGATCAGGTTCACAATCAACGGCCACAAGTACTTCAACCTGGTTCTGATCACCAACGTGGCGGGCGCAGGAGACATCGTGAGCGTGAGCGTGAAAGGCACGAACACCGGGTGGATGCCCATGAGCCGAAACTGGGGGCAAAACTGGCAATCCAACTCTGTGCTTGTGGGCCAGGCCCTGTCCTTCAGAGTCAGAGGCAGCGACAGGCGCAGCTCCACAACCTACAACGTGGCACCCGCTAATTGGCAGTTCGGACAGACCTATTCCGGAAAGAATTTCCGCGTCTGAAAAAAGCTCATCCATTATCTTTTACGTTTTTACTTTTCTTTTTTTAACTTTTCAAGTCTCAATTTCGTTCCCGCCTTCGATATTTTTCCTCTATTTTCCCGGGAAAAATTTGAAGTGGTGGGAGTAAAGTAATAGATGGGTGCAATGCGTAGGACAAGCAAAAAAAGGGTTGGTTGGGTTGAAAGTATTAGGGTAGGAAAGTGACCAAGTCTAAGTGTGTCGGTTGCTACTTTTTTTTTTTTTTTGGTGATGCTGCTTTTGGTTTCTATTGCTGGTCAAGTTTATGTAAGCCAGCAATGGTAAAATGTGTGGGGGCTGAAGCGGCTGCAAGAACAAACATGTTGCCCGCAGCTCTCTTTTTCTATCCATCCTTTATAATATATATATATTTTGGTTACTATTGGACCTATAATTGTGGTGTACGCGTGAATCGAATCAATACTTTGTCTTTCTGTGGGTTTTCCCCTGCTTTTGCTTTTTGAAATTACCCATCTGATTCGTAAAAGTTGAAGCCAACATGAATGTCAAATCACAAATGGGCTTGTTGTGGTTATGGGCATGGGGTTTCTTCACTTACGAACACAGCAGTTTGTGATTTATTAATAGGGATTGTCATCCTTTTCTTTGTAAGGTTAACCCAAAATTTTAAGAAAGTACATATGCTCATCCTCACCCTATCATCATGCCCTACAAATGAAGAATTGACCTTCGTCCTTTAGGTTCTTCTTCAAAGATCAACAATTAGCTATATCATTAAATTAATCATCTTATTATTCGATAATCACAATTTGTTCAATACTTTGTTGAAATAATGATCTATGCAATCAAATAGCTAAACAATTTTCGTTTCAATTGATTTTTCACAAGTATTCGAAATATAGACTTCTGATCATTAAACAACGTGTCTTCAAAATTAGTCGCAACAATTTTCTCATTTTTGGTGAGGAAGATGAATGGTCAAGTAAAACAAAAAGGAGCGTAAGGAAAATGACCACAGCGTCATGTTCATCATAAGTTCATAACTGCTCCGATCCACTCTTTTTTATGCCCATCAATGGCGTAGAAATTTCCATTCGTATTTAATACCGCAATCAATTTTACATGACGTTTCCTCGAAACTTGTGTTTGACAAGAAGCGATGGCAGCAGATGATATCTACCAGATTACCTGGAAGAAGTGGCTCGGATGGTAACTACCTTACTGGCACATTCATGGTTTTTTACCTGATTGTTCTTTCCCATACATACATCAGATTGAGCTAATCCTCTGGAAAGTTAAGTTTGAGTGGCCTAAACGAAGAAAGGTACACTACACATGGGTGAACTTACCCAGTTCTTCTACCCAACTCTGTAACTGCCATTGTGACCTCATTATCATATCTATTAGTCAGCAACACTCAACACGATGATGATGATGAGGTACTGGTCATAATATTTAAATCTCAGCGGTTGGTTTCTCTTTGGTTATGAGTCAACATCATTCAATTCATCTCATCCTTCTATTACCATTTACCAATCAAGATTGATAGAATTTTTTCCATGAATTTAGTAACTTCCTATCGTTTATAGGAAGTTTCGAGCAGCTTTCTTCAAGAGAAACTAGATACCAAATAGGGTATTTTCTAGATTTTTTTTCATCCCAAAGTCAAAGAAATGACGGTTTTGGTCGCAAGAATATTCTTGTGATTAACTGCTCATTTCTTGGGTAACAATTTGATGAAATATGAATACACGATTTTACGTTTCCTTATCAACAATCTTCAACAGGACGATCTAGAAAATGAACGATCCCGATGATAAAATTACCTTTCCCTATGCAATGGAGAATGTGAAAGATTGCTACTTACTATCATCTCTCAACATTTTTACAGCATTGTCTCTAAGATACTGATATTTTGATTGGGAATATTGGCTGTTTGCACCAACCGTTCTCCTCATGTAGACCACCTATTTGTCAGTAATGCATCTTCTGGGTAGCTTCTGCCTGCCTCTCCCAGTCTCCCTCTGGCACTGAATGTGTTGTCTACATTTATTTTTCTCAATTCTTACCCTTTCTTTTTCACCCTTTCACTCTTTAATTTGGTGCCAATCCTTGTCCTTTCAAAAATCAAATTCCTCCTCCTGGACCTGGCTCCTTTCAGCTTTTACTGCCAAATGCCGAAAGCACCTGCAGCATCATTAACATTTTCCATTGGATAATACACACCACTTTAAGTTCAAATGTTCCTATCCCCCATTGGTCACAATACCCAAGTTGCTAAATGCCTTCAACTTCATAACCTTCAAGATTGTTTGTCTAGCAGCTCTAGCTACTTGTCTTATTGCTGGAATTACTTTGTTTTTCATTGCTTTCATTCAATCAGTGGTCCTTGTGCATCTTGCAAATTCAAATAAACCCAAGAAGAGTGTGTGTCAAGATGCTCAAATAGGATAGGAGCTTTAAATTATTTGCTTCCAAACTATGCCTCAAGTGAACCACCCATTTTTTAGGTTTCCAAAGGCCTAGAGATAGTGAATTGGTGCTTAGCTAAGGTTCTGTTTAGATATAGTAGATACTTTTTTGGAGCCTAAAAGAGGGCAACTCTGGCCAGTAAATCTTCAGTCAAGAGAAAAGTATGGTAGGAGAGACATTTATATATATATATATACCTTATCCAACTTTCGGTGAAAAAAAAGACACCATGAGGCAAAGTGAGAATGTCAAATTTCGAGGATTTATTCTTCAGAGTACTGATGTTATTCTTATGCTATCACTTCCATATTCTGCTCAGTAGTCGTGCAGAGATATCAGCTAGGAATCTTATTATGCATATGGGATTTGAGGTTATAAGAGGACAGGGATGACGATGGTGATTGAATTTGAATATATAGTTATAATATACTTGGGAATCCTATCAAAGACTTGCTCAATTTTCAGGGAAACTTTTGTCACCTAATGCGGAGGCCACACAACTCGCTAATTTAGCTGCCCATATCACACAAAAACAAAAAAAAACAAACAAACCGCCGTCTGTGGGAATCGAACCCACGACCACGTGGTTAAAAGCCACGCGCTCTACCAGCTGAGCTAAGACGGCTTGTTGATTAACTAATGAATTAAATTTTATAAGTACGCTTAATTACATAGTACAGACTACCAGCTGAGCATTTGCTGAACAAGGTTTGCTATTGCTTTTTGGAGAAGGAAAAAGCAACAGAGATCTCTCCAGCATAAGTCTTGTCTTGAAGAACAACTCTATACTTGGCGCTTCGAAGTTCAGCCTTCCCTGTCTCTGTCCCCAAAGCTATCAAATCCTTCACATAAATTCTGCACACAATTGCCTACGTACATTACTTAAGAAACAAATTACAGAAATGCTACACGTAAACATGTACGTTCATGTAAGCGAATTAGAGGTGCAGCTAGGTATATATATATATATACGACTACTACTTACGTAGATTGGCCAACAAATACATCGTGGTCCAAGATCTTATGCGTGTTCATGATACGAAAATGAAGCATGTACTTGTGATCTTCCCCACCCGGATACTCCGCCTTGAATTTGAATTTTTCATTCCATACTGGTTTCGTTCCTTTTCCTGCATTTCATTTTCACATGTATGATTTATCACCACTTAAACCAAATTAATCATGTGTTAGTACGCATATTTATGGTGATCAACGTTGGGATCGAAATGCTAACCTTTAGCGACGCTGCTGGTATGCTTTTGATTTCCATATTCGATCACAACGTATGTGTTCATCTTCACTGCAAATCAATTTCAAGTATATATGCTTTCAAACAAAGATTTTACAGAAAAAAAAAAGTTTCAGGTAAAGCAAAACGAAATTAAGCAAAAATATTCCAAGTGATCTAGCTAGCTACCAGCAAAATCCATGTTTTTGAGGCCTTTTGCTTCAATGAGCATCACCTCCAGTATACCATCTGCCATCTCTATCTCTCCGATCTCTATCTCTCCCATTTCTCTCTTTGATGAGCAATTTTAAGACTTGATTAGGAACATATATAAAACTGAAACAGCTTGTTCTATATATTTAATGGTTTTGTTTGTGGAGAATGGAATTAAGTCTTGGTCGTCTCGTGCAATTGGTGTTTCAATATATACAAGTAACTAACTAACTACGTCAGAAACTTCTATATTTTAATTTGTACATATCTAGCTGTTATCTATTTGGGTACGTTAGAAACTTCCACGTTGTAATTCATTAATTGTGTTCAATGTTGTCAACGAGAAGAATTTCATAGCATGTATAGGGAATATACATCATCATATTCATTTCATTCATATTAGTCGTTGTCTTCCCCAAATTTCGAATTGCAATGATGCAATTCTGTTTCTTTCATGTATATCAGGAAAGTAATCAAATTGTTGTATGTTCTGGCTAACTTTGGTCTCTTTTTTTAAATATAATTTGATGTGATTTGCCCTCGGCATTTATTTATTCTTACTTTAAGAGATATATATTTGGGGGCTTCTCAATTTTTGTTGTCATTGATAAGTGGTTTTTTTAGTTTTATGTATCGATGATGTTCTTGTTTTAGAGATTTTGATTTAGGCTCCTTCTCTGTATTCTTTTTCTTCTTTACAATAAATGCCTTTCTTACGGGGTTTCATCCAGCTGTCTACCTAATTCAAGGTGATCGAATTGGAAGATGTCCAATTTGGCCAGACATTAGGACTAAACCTTATATACGCCAATGGAACATAAATTGATACGTTTAATTTCCACACACGTCTTCTGGAATTCATGCAACTTGCAATTGACTTGGTTTTAAACTAGTTCGGTTAGATGGTCAATGAAGAAATAGAATTAATTAGACGCCTTAATAGTTTAAGAAAACTTACAATTGTTGCATGACTTGGTAGAAGTCTAGACCCTTGTGTCTTAGTTCTCCGGGAAGGACAGCACAGGGCAGGGGAGGTATAACCCTAATTGGGAATTAAGGTCTTCTAGATACACATGCTTCAAGGCCACCTATGGTTAATTGACACGAGATGGAATATATATATATATATATATATATATATATATTCACCTGAAGTTCAACAAAGGTCACATAAGTTCCAAAGGAAACCAAAAATACTGTGATGAGCTTAATCACACCTCAGATACCCTGGTTACAATTCCACACTGTTTTTTCAAGTAACCAGAAAATATTCTAGGCTTAAATACATTCATTTATACACAATCACTGCATACTACTCCAACAATCTTGGGTATGTACAATTTTAAACTCTTCAAGCCTTTACATAACAGCTTCCCTAAACCTTCACTTCAAGTAATACGAGCATGAAAATTTTCGCTCAAGCAAAAAGTGGATTAGCAGAAGGCCTTGGATAATTAACAGTTACTCTATTGGAAGCTTGATCGGTGCTCCTTCTGCGAGACTTGGGCGCAGCATTAGATTGGCCATGACTAGTTACCTGGTGCTCATTCTGAGTACCTTTCGGCATGTCCTTTGTTGTGTCCTGAAGCTGCTCCAGTATAGTTACAACTTCATTCATGTCAGGTCTGAACTTAGGATCAGAAGAAAGACATAGGAGTGCTAGGTTTGCAGCTTTTTGGGCATGATTGAGTAAGTATTGGCCTTCAAGTCGAGGATCAATAACACGTAAAACACGCCGTTTGTTGGTCAGGTATGGTCTTGCCCACTCCACCAGGTTGTGTTCACCAGATGGTCTGTTCCTATCTATAGCTCGTCGTCCAGATAACATTTCTAAAAGAACAACTCCAAAGCTGTAAATGTCGCTCTTGGCAGTAAGATGACCTGCCGAAGCAAAGATAGTGATAAGTACCAACTCTAGTTTTGTTCTATAATGCAGAAGTTTGTTAGTTGTAGCTATACTCCTATCCATCAGAATTTTCTTTCCTATTAGAGAAGGTTGGGTATCAGAATACTTCTTGAAAGCAGCTAATGGATATTGTCCCGTCCCTATTCTCTTTTAAGGTTGATAAAGTAGTATTTTCTGAGTGCAATAGACTAAAACTTCATGGACTTAAAGGACTACTTAAAATTTCTTAAACCGCATGAGGTATTCAATTTCTTTGAGCAAACTAGTTAAGAGCTCCACAAGACTACAAGTTATCAAACTGAAACATCATCTAAAACATAAAGAGAGAATATATAGCTTGTTTCTAAAAGTCAAAGAGATCAAGGGTTTTAGAGAAGAAATGAAATTTTAAAGCCATACCTGTGGCTAAATACTCAGGAGCAGCATATCCTTGGGTTCCTATGACCCTAGTGGAGACATGGCTTTTGTCGCCAGTTGGTCCATCCCTTGCGAGCCCAAAATCAGCCAGCTTTGCATTGTAGTTCTGAAATAGAACAAGAGTTGAATGAACCCCAAAACTTGGCAGATCCAACAATACTGAATTCAAGTTAAATATGCAGATTGAAATATGTGATCGAGTTACCTACCGAGTCAAGCAAAATGTTCCCAGATTTGAAGTCGCGATGTATGACTTGTTGTTCAGCATTGTGAAGAAAGGCAAGTCCCTTGGCAGCACCAAGGGCAATTTTCATTCGCAGGGTCCAAGAAAGTGGCTGAACGTAAGTACCTCCTGTTGAAACAGTAACTGATGCTTTAATAGAAGGACATTATATAAACAATGCAGCAAACTTCTCAAGGAAGGAAAAAAGGGGGTGGAGAAGACAAGGTTCAAAATGATTGTCATTTGCCACTATAGAGGATGCTAGGAACTCACTCCTGAATAGATGATTTTCCATGCTGCCCTTAGGCATGAACTCATAAACCAGGAGCCGGTGCTCATCCTCTAAGCAATAACCAATCAGTTTCACAAGATTAGGATGCTGTAGCTGCCCAAGATAGTTGATTTCTGTCTGTATGTCCAAAAACCTAGTATTAATTTCTCTGCTATTGACAGATGCTCCGAAAACCATGCCAAATCAACAACATATATTCTGTGCAATGTAAATTTCTCCTAATCTTAAGAGCAATATGAACATAAACTGTAAAATATACAATGCACACAAGAAGACATTTCATGCCATAAATGCTGATGAAGACGATAAGGAGGTAACTGTACTTACCAACCATTCCTTGTGGCCCTGGAAACCATCTTGGTTGAGTCTCTTCACAGCAATGACCATGCCAGTCCCAGCCTTGGTAGCTATAAGCGTATTCTCATCGATCCAACCTTTGAAAACGGAACCAAAACCGCCATCTCCTAGTACACTATCGGGACGGAAGTTTCTTGTAGCATTTTTTAGCTCACTGAAGCTGATACAGTTCAAATTGCAGGATTGCAAGATCTCCCCCTCACTCCGAGGAGTCGTAGGCATGGAACTAGATGAGGCCTTGCCACCCGAACCATCTCTACTCGCACTTCTAGAATTGAATCCTACACAAAAAGCAATTGGACATTTCACCAAAGACTCGTCCAGAGCTGAAAACATACAAAACTTGCTATGAATGATTCAATCATCAGTTCATCACCAAAACAGATTTCCTAAACACAACCTTGATTCATCATGGTGCTACTAATTTGATAATCCCCTAAATTCTAAAAGTGCAACCAAGTATACAACATAGAGAAAAATGATCTTAAATTCTTAATCACTATCAAAGCAGTCAATTTAGAGGCTTACAAAGTTCCTAGCAATCAAAACCAATAAAACTACCTCTGAAATAAGAAATATTTGGTCCAGAAAAAAAAAGACATCGAGGAACTAAGATCAGTACTTTCTAAGTAATAAAGAAGCTGTTTCCAAATAAAGAACAATAATATTACCTGTATTGGAAGGACTTACGGACTTGATTTTGTTACTCCAGCAAACCCCCATCAAAACAAAACTTTCCCAATTCTCTCAAACACAAGTCTTTCTAATTCAAGAGGGCTGTATATAAACCAAACCAAACAAAGCAAAACAAAATCTTAAGTTGCAGCGAACCTCAATAATACTCGAGCCCTGAAAAAACAGAGAGATCTTCTGCCAGAGTGAGATTTTGTTTTCCTGGCACAAACAGCCAATTCATATACGGAAAAGGTTACACCTTTTACTATACAGAAATCATAGCTAGCTAGCTAGCTATCCATTGTTAACAGTAAAATGATTTGCTTCCATTTGGATTTGGGTTTTGGATGAGAGGCTAAGAAAAATTTGAGAAGAATTTAGAAAAGGGTGTCTGCGCCTTTGCCATTGGAGCTTCCTGGTGGTTGCCTTTTTAGACCTTCGGGAAGGAGAGAGAGGTGAAGACGGTTGACTTGCTTTTTAGCTTCTTGTCTTTTGCTCCAACTAACACAGTCACAAATAGTGACTTTTTATAATTCTGAAAATCATTTGCACAGTTGGAGATTTGTTCTTATAGAATTTCCTCCTATTACTGAAGTAAGTTCAGTAACCACTGTAACTGAACCTTGATTTGTTAGAATATATGTTGGTGGATATTCGAAATTCTATGTTTTTGACCTGCTGAGGCACTAGCTTCATCTTGCGATTATTGGATGAAATAATGACTAGTTATCAAATAAAATGTGTTAGTTCTAATGAATAAACAATTTAAACGAACACCCGAAAAAATGCATAAACTCAAGTATATGAATGAACCATCAATTTTTGATGTGAGAGTTGATTAACTTAGAACCTAAGATGATGAGACTTATTCATACTGCCCCAATCTCGACGAAAATATAAATGGATAAATTGAGCCAAACTATAGAAGAATTTTGATTCAATGGGTGATGGTGATTATTATTGTAATTGATTAGCTACTTGATATTTACTCAAGTACTTGATGGTGCTTATTGTGTGGATGCACGCTTAAGTAAGATTTCTCACGCACACAGATGCATGAATATAATGGTCATTACTCATTACTTGTCGGTATGTTTGTTGGATTCTCATTCATTACTAATCAATTTCTTTCTGTCGATTCCATGTTTTTGTTTACGGATTCTACACGATCATTAGTCAAACTTAGATCAGCAATTGCGTATTTGCTGATTTTGTGACCATTTCTTACTCTTACATCATAAAGATCCCATTCCTCCATTTTTAATAATGGAAAGAAAATTTGTGAGAAGACTCGATCTTTCATATATAGTAATATAGAACGAGTGAAATTATCGTGTTTTTCTTCGTTTATGATACAATTTTCATTATAAGATATGATTATTAATTATGCCTTGAACTGGATTACCTATATGATCAAGTCTTATGAGGATTTATAGTCAGTGTTGCTGCTGGTAAAGTTGCTTCTGGAAAAAGGTATATTTTTCTTTAAGCTTTCAATATTCCTCATTGAATCTATAGTTCTCAAACACTCCAAATTGAATCTTTTCTAAATTCTTGTCTAAAGATGAGAATTCTTTTGAGCTGTAGGCCGTACAAATCAATTTGCTAAGCAAATAACTTTTGATAGTTGAGATTAAGATTTTTGCACATGCTTAAAATTTGACCTGTTATTTTGAATAAAAGATTATTCCTAGGTCCATGCTTAAATGACTTTAGGCAATTTATGAGTTGCATTTATCTCGTCATAAATTTAGAACTATATATTATGAATTTCAAATGAATAGCGGATCAAACTCAAAGTTGAAGAACTTAAAACTTTATATGATCAGCTGCTTTTGCACTTAGGAATTGTCATGATTGTCATTCCACATCACTCAACATTAGCAAAATATATGAAAAAAAAATCAAGTACTTATCTTCAGTTTAAGTGCATCAGTTTTCAACTTTGACTACATCAAGTCCAGTTGTAGTCGAGACTATACCTTCTAGCTCTAGGTGTAGTTCTAAGTCCATTAATTTGTGGTGGCCAAAATAATACATAGAACTCGTCGTCCTCTTTAAACGTCCCCACGTTAATTTTTCAAAGGTATCAATGTCGGAATGATGTCGGAACACATGGGAAGAAAAATCGGTGTCTCTCAAATATGGATGAGTTCGATCTTGAGTTTATGAAGGTCGGTGGACGGCACCATTAAATAGATTACATGTTTTCAGCTCCATCCTAACGAAATGTTGTTTGACATGTTGCTACTGTTATTCATAATTTCATATTACTGTCATCTCCCGACTTTGGCCGAAAACAATTTAGATAAAAGTAATTTTCTTACTAATAATAATTCATATTACATTACAAAAATGATAGTGTACTTGCACAACGAAAACCCTAGCCGTCTCTCTTCCTCCTCTCTAAATTCTAGAGAGAGACAGTAGTTTTCAGTTCTCTCTCCCCCTTCTCTCTTGCCTTGATCTATGGCTTGGGAGATGGGGGAGGGTCTCCTTCTTCATGTGCGGGTCTGTGGGGCTTGCCTTTGCTTCGACTTGGTTCTATCCGGCGACGGTGGTGGTATTGACGTCCTCGAATTGGAATGGAGCTTGCGGTGATTGCTCCCTTTTTTTTCTAGCGGCTTATCGGCGGCTCCGCGATGGGCGTAGTGGTTATCTCGCTCCCAGATTTGTTGCTTGCAGGTGGTGGTTTGGGGTTAGATCTGTTGGATCTACTCTGGGTTTTGGGTGGAGGTTGACTGGGAGGAGGGAACGTTGGTGTTCCTTTTGCTTATGGGTTGTGGTGCGGGTACAAATATGGTTTGGTGTGGGTGTGCTTGCTTCTGCTCCGTCAAGTCCGACGTTGTTTATTTTTCCGTTTAGTTTTACGGTTTTATTTATGTCCTTTATTTGGTTCAGTGTTTTCTTCCCCTTCTCATTTGAGATAGGGATCTTTCATCCCTCCATTGTTACCGGTTTTCAATTGACCGACGCTTATACCTGGCTCATGTTCTGGTTGGTTTGGATCATGGAGCGTCACAGGAAATTCGTCTCTCCGACAGTTGTCAATGCGGTGTTATTGAGTTTACGTTGCCTATGGAATGAGGCAGTTGTTCATTTACAGATTGGGCTATTTTCGCCCATGTTCTTTGTAATCGATTTGGGGTTAGGCTTTACGTCCCCCCTTGATTGTATGTTTTGTCGTATTAATTGAATTATATTTTACCTTAAAAAAATATTACATTGCAAAAAAAATATTTATATTACTATCTTTGGGTTGTGTAGTAACGTAATTAAGAAACTCGAAACAATATATGTAACACTCAAATATGAGAGTATTTGTTAAACATTTGTAGATAAAAATTTCATTTAGACTTTTCCAACATGCATACATTTTGATAAGTGTGAGTAATCGGAACTGAACAATTGACGAACCACTCAACCAAAACAATAAATTTTGGTCCCGCGTTAGTTGTCGGTTTTCATAGGAGAAGATGCTAAACCGCTATTCATATCATTCCTCTTCTTCGACATATGGACTACTACATCACTTTGTTATTCTTCTCTCTCATAAAGAGCTGCATTTGGTATTAGTGTCTTCTCTCTTTTTCTTTCTTCTCTTCTCTTCTCTCCTTGGGTTCGATTTGGTCAAGGATAACACGATTTTTGTCAAGGATGGCACGATATCGTCGGGGATGGCATGATCATTTGGGCTCAAGAACTCATACCCATTAAAAATTTGGCCCAAAAATACTAGCCCATTTGGTAATTAACTGCTCACAAGTCAAAATGAGATATTCTGTTGGGCCCATCATCTGGGGCCTTGATGCAGAAAACAATGGCACCTGGTCCTAAACCCAAAAGCTGGTATATATATATATATATATATATATATTTTTTTTTTTCCTGATATAAAAAAAGTCATGAAGTTTGATAAATCGAAAGTCCCCATTACCGCATCATCAAAAGTTCCTCAGAAGTTATAAATTTTGAAAAAGAAAAAAGTGTAGGGGGTTGCCTTGTTTAAATGAAGAAAGGGAGCGAATTTGTTGAAAGGGATCTGAGATGTTTCCCTTTCACCGAACCAAGTTTGGGGAAAAAAGGCTGAAACCAGAGGAGGCTCAGACTCGGACTCAGACGACAACTACTGAGGTAAAATTCACTCACTCACTAACTCACTCACTCATTTTTTTAACCTCTTTCTCTTTCTCCCTAGCTTCCTCCTCTCACCGATCCCTATACGACGATAATGCAGCTTTATCGGGTAAAATTCTGTATATTTTTTCACTGTGCCAAGTACCAAAATATTAAATAAGCATTATGTTTCTGTGACAGTTGCATTTTTTCATTCGAGTCGTTTCCCACCACAGAAACTTGCTACCTTTTTTCAGAGAGAATTCAGAGGTGGGGAAGGAGGAGGAGGATCTCCCTTAGTTTTTACGATATTATGTCAGATGCCTTGGATGGGTCACTTCACTATATTTTTTTTTTGTCTATTCCAACCTTGCCCTTATCTACTCACTCTACCCTATGCTCCTGTGCGCGCGCTGTGCTTCTAGTCTGCCAGCAAAACGATAAAGAAATCAGCGACTTTCTGAAACAGTGATTCTTCAAATCTGCACAGTAAAATATTTTAACTCTAGCTGTTTTGAAAGATGATTCCAATTTAATTTAACTACTTACTTGGTTATGTCTTTAGGTGTGGTAATTTGTGACATGTGAGTAACGTTAGTGATTTTGGTCATTATTTGACACGGATACGAACAAATGATACGTCACTTTAAACTCTCGACACAAAGTTGTTTGAAGTGTGGTGGCGGAGGAGAGGGGCATTCTCTGTCGGTATGTCGAGTACTCACAATACCAAACATGACTGGTAGAGGGGAGGGAGTGAAGTGTCCTAGGTCATATGCTGATACATATTGCTATCGATCTTACATGCACTTTGATTCTCGGGTAAAAATCCAAAATGGTATTTGAATTATTGTGCATTTACCCAAAATGGTACCTCCGTAACTCAAAATGGTACATACAAATTGTACCACCTAAAAAGGTACTGAACTATTGGTCATTACCCAAAATGTTACCCAACTTAACTATGGAGGTACCATTTTGGGTAATGATACAATAGTTCATGTACCATTTTAGATAAAAAAAAAAGTGTAGGTACCAAAAAAAAATTTCATAATAGCTCAGGTATAATTTTGAATTTTTACCCTTAATTCTCTAATGTTTGTTAATAACGCTCGTCTAATTGACAAATTATACGACACAAACACAGCCGGTTAAGTAATGAAAGAATTTTAATGTGGGCCATGAGGGGAAAGGGTAAAAAAGTGAAAGGAATCTGAGATGAGTAAATGGGGTAAAGAGTAGGGGGGAAAAAGAAGAATGTGAGAATTGATGAGATGATCTGAGACTGTTAAATAGGGTTTTTATCTCAGTGGCGCTATCAACCCGAAATAAAAGAGTAGAGAGAGAAAAGTGGAGGAGGTGGTGGAGGCCCGCCCCGGCCCAAAACGACGTAACGTATCACTGACAACACTGCGGAGGGGTTTTCTGAGCGGAGCAGAAGGTCGCGTCTCTATCAGACTCGTCTCCTTGTGCCGCGAAACCCGGACTACAGTCCCCCCCACCAACTCTGGGCCCCACCCCCTCCTAATCATGGCGCCTTTACTCTCAACCCCCAAACATCCCTTTACTTTTCTCCTCGATCCTCTGCTACGCCTCTTCCCTCCTCAACCCTATCACTCTACTATGATCGATGCTATTATTCCAATCTAATCACGCTTTTGGGTTTCGTGATGCCGTGGGAGCTGCAAAAGGCGTCCGTCTCTTCTGTGATCGTGACGTACGTGAATGGAATCTGAGCTAATCGACGGTCAGATTCAGAGCATGCATTGGTGCTCATTGCATCCGCAGTATCATATAAAACAAGCATTTATCTCAACTTATAGAAGAAGAAGAAGAAAGTGGTGAAAGATTTACTAGTTTTAGACTTTTAGCACGGTCATGTAGCTCAGTCTGTCAAAACTCAAAATCCATGTCAAGTCCAAGTTCAAATATTTCTTCTTGTGCTTGGAAAACGTCAAATGAAAGCGTTGATGTAAATCATGTTTTTTGGTCTTTATACTTTGCTTCATTTTCTAGTTTTGGATTATAAAAATTTAGTTTTGGAGCTCCGATGTGCTGTCAATCAAGTCAAGTTTGTATATAGAGGAATTATGCGAGATTAGATTTTCGATGCTGTTTAACGATAATGTTTAAAGTGTCTTTGGAAGACGTTACCATTTATGGGATCGCTTCCCTTTCTTCTCTACTTTTTTGAAAAAGAAATAGACATTACAACCAAAGAGAAAATTTTGAGGACCTACTCGGGAGTACAAAAAATGATAGTCGCATAAACAACAAAAAACAAAGAAAAAAAACTTGAGTGGCGAGCAATGATAAAGAATTGAGTTATGACTTATAATTAGGATAAATCAGATATTCGATCTCATATAATATAACAAAAAAAAAACTCTAAGTAAAAGGTTAAAGAATTGACATTGAACAAAGGTAAACAAGATTAAATTTTACATAATATTGTGTAAATTTGCATTCATATTTTTGTCCTTAATTAATTTTAGGTTATAAATTGGGGTTTACATGGACATTGACTGTTGACACAGGTTAGAATAATAGTTTTTTTTTTTTGCCAATCGATGAACAATAGGTCAACCCTTGAAAACATGGTTCAGGTTGTAATTGTTGTTATAGAAAAAATTGTAAACCGGTTCGAGTCCTAAAGTAATAAGGGACCCCTAGATATGTAAGACACCCAGTTTGGGTAAAGAATGGGATTACCTAAAGCAGTAGACGACACGTTGATGACATGGCCCGCAACTCAATAATGTAAAATGGGTTTGATTCCCTGACCCAGGTGGCATCATCCCTCTCTCCGAATCCGATTAGTAAAACCCAAACCCAACCGGGTTCAGGACAGACGTAAGGACGTCGTCGTTTAGCTAGCTAATCGTAATCGCAGCGAGGGGTTACTCCCGCAAAGCACTGGTTAGCTCTCTCTAAAAGCGTCGTTGGCAAAACCGAGAAAAAACTCGTACGCTCGAAATGACAGAAGGGGACGCAATATAAGCGCTGAAATCGAGCGTACCAATCACTCACTCATTCCCTCTCTCTCTCTTTCTCTCCATTATTATTCACAGTGCTGCTTTTTCATCATAAATTGTCGTCGTTGAGAGGTTGAAGGAAGGTGGTGTGACTCTGGTTGTGGTCGTGGTGGAGCGAATTTACCACGTGACGTCATCGGCTGCTTTTGCCGCTCTCGCTCACCATTCGCGTGCCCTTCTTTTGCGCTCACTGTCAGATCTCTCTCTCTCTCTCTCTCTCTCTCGTCTAATCTCCTCCTCCTAGTCGTCTAGTCTCTTCTGTCCTATTTTGTTTGCTCTCTCTCTCTAGCCTGGGATTTTTTTTCTCTCTCTATGTAGGCTTGCTTGCCTTGGAGTTTGAGTCGCCCAGCCTTTTTCATTCTCTCCTCGCTTTTAATTTAAAACAATATTTTGTTCTTTTCTTTTTCTCTCTGCTTTTATTTATCATCCCAAGGCTTGTGCAGTTGAGGAGGAGATGCGTCGAAGACGAAGCTCGGGTCTCAGGTGGAGTTGAGCACAAATGTGAGTCTCTCTCTCTCAATCAAACATCGCTTTCTCCTTGCCGCCATTGATATTATCTTCAAGCTATCTAGTTAGTTGAAAAGAGAGAGGCTGTACGTTTGGCTAGTGAGAAAAGGAGGGAAAAAGATTGTGTTTTATTTATTTATTTCTTTTGAACAATTTTGTTTGGGTGTTCTAAGCCTTATCTGCAACCACACACTGTACTAAGCTACTTTGAATGTTTGATGATGATGATGATGATCAGATCTTTGTATGGTTGGTGATTGCCATTTCCATGTGTGTTTTCTAAAGTCTGGTGTTAAATTGTTTTGCTTTCTTGCTGAATGAGTTCGAAGTAGATCTTGGGTTTTAACTTTGAGGAATCACAGTCTGAGAAAGAAGGATCTTTATTTGGTTCTTTTGAAATTCACATTGAAAAAATCTAAATACCAGTCCCCATCCCAGCTAGCAGGGGCAGTTTCCCTCATTTGAGTGGGTGTTTTGACTCTTCTTATTGGTTTTTGAATTGGTTGATTATCTGTGGCAGCATCATATTATGTTGGGATTTAACAAAATATTGGAGAGTATTGAGTGTTGTGTGTGTTTATATAGCTACCCTATTATGTAAATCAAATGGCTGCTCGATTTAATATGTATAATTGATAATATGATATTTATTAAATACAATACAGATTAATTAATAACTTACTCTGAATAGTAAATACATGAACTTATTCTTCCTTTCAGATATTTCTACATGAGGAGTTATATGTTAGTGTTCGTTATTATCGTACTCATCTCTTACAATATTATAAAATTTAACAAGTCAATACAGAGAGGGTTTCTTGGTAAGAGCACTTTCTAATGTTTATAGACATGTTGACACGTCCTGCTCTCTAATTTGAGTGGATTATGATTATTTGTCTGCACTACCATTCTTTTCTTTCCTTCAGAATCACAGCACTGGCTAAATAGATCGAAAATTGGGTTCTTCGTGTACCCAAAATGTAATGTATTTTGCAAGCTTGGTGGATTTTAGTGTCAAGTAGCCATGGTACGATCAGAAATTCAGAATATACATCTTCTAGTTTTGTGGTTTTCTTGTATTCGGCTACTAGCCATTGAAGCAAAATGAGGAAGTGCTGTTACAATTGTTAGCCTGGTTTTAAAGGGAGCATGCAACTTAGTTTCTGCAGTTTGTAGCCTCTGTGGCTTGAGTTGGCTTGAACCTTTGACCGTCTGAACCATTTTTTTAGTTTAGTGCCTGACGCCTTGTTATTTCTGTTAGTTTAACAAGCTTGTTTCGTGCTGAAAATCTGCTTTCCCTTATGTGGCTTTTTGTTCATCCCCTTGGCTAGTTTTATTTCCTTCCTACCCGGCTGTTCAAATTTATTTTTGACATTAGTAAAATCTTACACATCGCATCTCAATAGAAGATCAACTAAAATGATGGCATTTGAATTCCAGATACATTATGAAGAGTTTCAGTTTGAGGCAATGGACAGTGGTATTTGCTCATGGAAATGAAGGAGAGACAACGTTGGAGACCTGAGGAGGATGCATTGTTGCGTGCATATGTGAAACAATATGGACCAAGGGAGTGGAACCTTGTATCACAGCGCATGAACACACCCCTAAACAGGGACGCCAAATCTTGCTTAGAAAGGTGGAAGAACTATCTAAAACCAGGCATCAAGAAAGGATCTCTTACTGAAGAAGAACAGCGTCTTGTCATTTGCCTTCAAGAGAAACACGGTAATAAGTGGAAGAAAATCGCTGCTGAAGTCCCCGGTCGTACTGCAAAGAGATTAGGCAAGTGGTGGGAAGTTTTCAAAGAGAAGCAGCAGAGAGAACAGAAGAACAGCAAGACTGTTTCTCAGCCTATCGAGGAAGGTAAATACGATAGGATTCTTGAAACTTTTGCTGAGAAGCTAGTGAAGGAGCGTCCTGCTCCCGCGTATCTTATGGCTTCCAACGGGGCCTTTCTTCACAGTGAACCATCTCCTGCGCCATCAATGCTCCCTCCTTGGCTTTCAAATTCAAATGTTACCCAACATGTCAGGCCACCATCTCCTTCGGTTACCTTGAGTCTTTCCCCTACAGTTCCACCCTCTCGAGCCTCTCCTCCAATCCCTTGGCTGCAGCCTGACAGAGGATCCGAAAACAATTTTGTGTTGAGCAATTTGCCTCCTACTGGTTCAGTCCCTTGTGGAGAAAATTTCGTGATATCTGAGTTGGTGGAGTGCTCAAGAGAGTTGGAGGAAGTGCACCGTGCTTGGGCTGCACATAAAAAGGAAGCGTCCTGGAGGTTAAGAAGGGTAGAGTTGCAACTGGAATCGGAGAAGGCTTGTCGAAAGAGGGAGAAAATGGACGAGATTGAGGCGAAGGTGAAGGCTCTAAGGGAAGAGCAGAAGGCTGCTCTGGATAGGATCGAAGCAGAATACAGGGAACAAATAGCAGGACTGAGGAGAGATGCCGAAATGAAGGAGCAAAAGTTGGCCGATCAATGGTCTGCAAAGCATATGCGTCTCACTAAGTTTCTTGAGCAGATGGGCAGCAGACCCAGGCTTGCTGAGCCTAATGGCCGGTGAGAAATGCATGGTCATAACTCATTCTAGATTGTATGAGGTCTGGATTTCTGGTTTTAATTTTGTCCTTTTTTCTTTCATCTTGTGTGTCTGAAATGCTCTCATAGGTTCCTAATTACGTTTACTTTCTGCGTATTGCTTGGACTCGATGAATATAAGGTAGTATTAACTTGCATTCTCCTTTTAGCAGCTATTACAATTATATCTGAATTGTTGCCTGAAATCTTATGCTTCCACATTAGAAATGATTCCACTCATCTTTATTAGCTTCGTTTTCGGAAAATCAATGCTTAGCTTTCACTAACGTGCACGACGACTCTTAAGGAATTCCTGTAGTAGTTTCACTAAAACACATGAGATTTTGTACAAGAGAGCCACTGCAACAACTGGTAATTATGCATCACTAACTATTGATGAGATCAAATACGTCCTTGTATGATAGTTTTTACGAAAGGACTTGTCTTGTTGGTGCATGCATATTCTCCAAATTCTTGATTTGATTATCCAGAAGTTTATTTTGTTTTATTTTTGTTCATAAAAGACCTGTTAATTAAGTCTGAATGACATGTTTATGTGCTTGTTAGCATCCTTCAAACATTTAAAATGAGCTTGTTCTACTTATCTGGGAACAGAAGAAAGTTTCACTTTTTGCAATAAAAGAACAAACGAAGTTTCGTTTGCGATGAGTGCTTTGGGGTAATGGAGGATCAGTAAAATGAAAGTCATAAATTACAAAGTCTACGATACATTCACATATCGGACTAATCTACTGTCATATATTAGGTTGAGATTAGGCCGTGCTAATCTACCATTGCATGGATCTAATCTACATTTATATCGAACTAATCTACTTAATGTATCAATATATTAATATTTTTTTGTTAAAAAAAAGAACAAAATAAAGTAAAATTTGGTTACCATGCGATTATGTATAGTTGACCGAGATTTGCACATTGAGTGAACCTCATTAAAACATGTGCGGTTAACCCCTTTTTTGAATCCAAAGTCGAAGAATCAAGCTAATAAGGCTCTAGTTACATTGTAAAATGTTTGAAATGACTTTTTATGTTCCTGTTTTGACACTTTATACAGTATGAAAGAGAATGAATATGAATAAAAAGTTTTATTCAATTCCACACACCCTCATCGTGTGTCAAGGGAACCCGCCAGAATCATAAGCAAATCGGTCAACCTTGACTATCCATCCACCGCCACAAAAAGACCAAAACAATATACAACCCGAACCACCGAAAATCCACCACCATTGGACCCCAATCTCCACAACCAAACCCAACAACAATAACAAGCAAGCAAGTACCAACCATCAGACCATGCCATATTGGCATATTGTCTCAATATTTTTTTTAGTGGAAATCTATGTGGATCCCGGAGCCACATGGACAATATCACGCTTATGTATTCTGATGGTCACGAGAATGATATCATTAAATTTCGAACTCAAGACCTTTGGTATTTTTACCAAACTTGACATCCGCTCACTAGATTACATCTCGTGGTTATTGTCTCAGTATCATAATATACCTCATTCTAAGTTGGGTTGGGCTGTTGTCTCCACAACTCCACAGCCCATTAGCACTGGCCCTATTGACAACCAAAAAAAAGTGCGAAAACTTTCCAAGTAGAAATTGCAGTGGAAAACTGCATTACTGCAAGATAAAAAAAGAAGTGAAAAGTAATAAAAAATGAAATAAAATAAATAAAACAAACGCAAAATTAACTGCAAAGATCATAATATTTGTTTTATTTACACGCAATCTGTGACAGATATCCCCAGTCACTCTACATTATATATATATCCTAAGATTCTTAGAGACCTTGATAAACCGTCAGGCTCATACACAGCCGGATTAGGTAGAATTCTTAGGGTTTAAATGCACAAAACTCTCGTGTGGCGTTGTAATCCTGGGGAGTTAAGCCTCTCGCGTTCTTGAGCGCTGTTCGTGTTGCGTTGTTTGGCTGCTCCTGTGCTTCCAATACCATGGAAGTCGATTCGCCCTCTGAATCTACCACTCATGATCGAATCGTTCAGGTAAGGCTCTATGATTTTTCTAATTTGATTATCGGAATTTTTATTTCTCTTCCGGCAGTTCATTAGTTGAATTATCGAGCACAGGAGGTTGTTTTTTTTTTTCATTAAATTTTGTGGAGTGTGCATTTGCGATTTAATAAGCTGTCCAAGTTTAATTGAAAGTTTGTTTGTTTATCTGTTAATTTTTCTGGGATTTTTTCGTTTTGTTTTTCATAGAAGCATTGAATGCATGTTTCTGGGGAAGAAATGTTACCTTTGTAATTATTTGATTATGTGTATTTGACATCTCGTATTATCAATTTATACCAGAGGCTTGCTCTGGTGGGAGTGCCTCGGAGGTTTCTTGATCTGCATCAACGTGGATTAGTTGGTTTTGTTAAAATTAACAAGCAACTGTTACCAGAACTGGTTTCTGCTATCTTACCTACTGATGAGGAAGTAGCAGAAGTTCTCCGTGAAGCTAAATCAGGGCCTAAAAAACAATCAGCTGGTGTAACCATGAAACATCAATTCCGCGCAAGCATGTTGTGGCTAAAGTGGTTGATGTTTGAGGGTGAACCTAACTCGGCCCAGAAGAGCCTCTCTAAAATGAGTGTTGGGCAGCGGGGTATTTGTGGAGCTGTTTGGGGACATAATGATATAGCATACAGGTGCAAAACATGTGAACATGATCCGACGTGTGCAATATGCGTCCCGTGTTTTAAGAATGGGAACCACAAGGATCATGATTACTCTATTATCTATACTGGAGGTGGCTGTTGTGATTGCGGTGATGTTACAGCATGGAAACGCCAAGGCTTTTGCTCAAAGCATAAAGGTGCAGAACAGATACAACCACTTCCAGAGGAGTTTGCAATCATCGTGGGTCCTGTTCTTGACTGCCTCTTTGCCTCTTGGAAGAACAAGCTACTTCTTTCTGAAGCTTCCTGCCGGGAAAACCCTAGAGGAAGTGACCTTGCTGCAGAGCGTAAGAAGGTTGCAAATGAGCTAACCTTTTTTGTGGTTGAGATGCTTCTTGACTTTTGTAAGTGCAGCGAGAGTTTGCTTAGTTTCGTATCAAGGACGGTTTTATCATCAGTTGATTTTTTGGGGATTTTGGTGAGGGCAGAGAGGTTTCTGAGTGATACTGTTGTGAAAAAGCTCCATGAATTGCTCCTGAAATTGATGGGGGAACCAGTTTTCAAATATGAGTTTGCCAAAGTATTTCTTGTTTATTACCCAACTGTTGTAAGTGAAGCCATAAAGGAGTTCACTGACCTTACCTTGAAAAAGTATCCGCTGCTCTCTATATTCTCTGTACAAATCTTCACGGTGCCAACTTTAACACCCCGTCTTGTGAAAGAAAGGAACCTACTGTCCATGCTGTTAGGATGTTTGGAAGATATTTTCAATTCCTGTGCTGGTGAAGATGGCCGTTTACAGGTAATGCATTACTCTCTTTTCTTTCCTTAAGAATGGCAGATTACAGTATGATCATATTCCTCTGCACATGCACCTCCTTGTCCTTTAGGTAACTTCATGATGGCATGCTGTAGATGTTGTATGTGGTGTTCTAACTAGAGAATTCTCTGGGTTTTTATTCTAATGCATTGTGGTTGAGGGGGTCTTTTCCTTGTTTATGTAATTTCACTTGAAGTTTCATATTCTTATTTTAAGCTATAGTCCCCCCTCTCTCTCTTTCTCCCGGTTCTAGTTTTCTGTTTAATCTAGCAAAGTTCTTCACAATTTCCCCTTACAGGTTGCCAAGTGGTCAAATTTGTATGACGTCACCATTCGTGTGATTGAAGATTTTCGGTTTGTTATGAGTCATGCTATTGTGCCAAAGTATGTAACTCATGAGCAGCAAGATATTTCAAGAACTTGGATGAGACTCTCAGCTTTTGTGCAAGGGATGAACCCACAAAAGAGGGAAACAGGCCTCCATATTGAAGAAGAGAATGACAGTATGCATCTGCCATTTGTTCTGGGTCATTCAATTGCGAACCTTCATTCTTTGTTGGTGGATGGGGCATTTTCTGTGGCTAGTGACAAGACAGAAGAAGACTTTCTATCCAGCACAAATAAGCAAGATATGGATGACATGGATAGCCTAAGACATGCAAAAGTAGGACGGCTGTCCCAGGAAAGTTCTGCATGTAGTGCAGTGGGGAGTAGTTCGTTTGCATGTGCATCAACTTGTTCTGAAGATAAATCAAGTGCTCTTTCTTCTTTGTTGATTCCATCATCTGTGATGTGGTTAACATTCGAGTGTTTGAGGGCTATTGAGAATTGGCTGGGAGTTGATAACACCTCCAGTACAATTCTTGATGTATCATCTTCAAGTACTAGCAATTTCTCTGGGAGCAATTTTTCAGCATTGAAGAGAACATTATCCAAAATTAGGAAAGGCAAAAACATTTTTGGTAGATTTGCCAGTTCAAGTGAAGATCACGGCAAGCATTGTTCATCACATTTACATAGTAGTTGTGATATGAGTGTTGACCTCCAGAATGGTAAAATATCAGGGCAGGAAAATAAATTAATGGTTACGGACGAAATCGATTTAGCTAATGCCTGTAGTTCGTCAGGATTGGGTGATAGTGCGATGGAAGTAGATGGTTCCATGGATTTAGATGCTCTACGTGTATTGAGTTCGTCTGACTGGCCAGACATAGCATATGATGTTAGTTCGCAGGATATCTCTGTTCACATTCCCTTACATCGCTTACTTGCGTTGCTTATACAGAAAACATTAAGAAGGTGTTTTGGCGAAGTGCCAGATTCAGCTGGTGCTAGTTCTGCAAATTTATCATCAGCTATTTCCACCGATTTCTTTGGAAATATTCTGGGAGGCTGCCACCCATGTGGGTTTTCTGCCTTTGTTATGGAGCATCCCCTTCGTATAAGAGTATTTTGTGCTGAGGTTCATGCTGGAATGTGGCGGAAAAATGGGGATGCTGCTCCATTAACTTGTGAGTGGTATCGTTCAGTGCGCTGGTAAGTGATTTATGCTGATGTCAGACATTCATTTTAGGGGGAAAAAGTCAGTCCTGTAACTATTTTTTTTATTACTTTTTCTATTTCTCCTGTTGTTCTTTTCTTGCTGCTGAAGATTCTTTGTTATGGTTCATAACTGCAGGTCTGAACAGTTTGTGGAGCTTGATCTATTTCTGCTTCAGTGTTGTGCTGCCTTGGCTCCAGCTGATCTTTATATCAAGAGAATTATAGAACGCTTTGGCCTGTCGAGCTACCTTTCTCTGAACCTTGAGCGCTCTAGTGAATATGAACCAGTTCTACTGCAGGAAATGCTCACTCTTATTATACAAATAATCAAAGAAAGGCGATTTTGTGGGCTAACTAGAGCTGAAAGTGTGAAAAGAGAATTGGTTCATAAATTAAGCATCGCGGATGCTACTCACAGTCAATTGGTGAAATCTCTTCCTCGTGATCTGACCAAGTTTGACCAGCTTAATGAAATTTTGGATACCGTTGCTGTGTATTCCAATCCATCTGGCTTTAACCAGGGAACTTATTCACTACAATGGACATTTTGGAAAGAATTGGATTTGTACTACCATCGTTGGAACTCGAGGGATCTACAAGCTGCAGAAGAAAGATACTTGCGTTTCCGTAGTGTTTCTGCATTGACCACTCAGCTACCCAGGTGGACTAAGATTTATCCTCCTTTCAAGGGGTTAGCTAGAATAGCAACTTGTAAAACTGTCCTCCAGATTGTTCGTGCAGTGCTGTTTTATGCTGTATTTTCTGATAAATTGATGGAGTCCCGAGCTCCTGATGGTGTTCTTTTAACTGCATTGCACTTACTGTCATTAGCATTAGACATTTGTTCTCAACATAAAGAATCTGGTGATAGTTGTTGTTATGATGGAGATTCCATTCCTGTGCTTGCTTTTGCCAGTGAAGAAATTAATGAAGGGCTTTATTTTGAGGCTGGTCAACAAAGCTTGTTGTCACTTCTTGTTATCTTGATGAGGATGTATTCGAAAGAGGGTTTAGACAATTTGGAAGATGGAAGTTGCAACCTTTCTTCTTTGATTGGAAACTTACTGAAGAAGTTTGCAGAGATCGATTCTGGATGTTTGACCAAACTGCATGTACTTGCACCTGAATTGGTTAATGATGTAACTTTTCCAAATAGTGATACATGTACATCAGGTTCAGCTTCTGATTCTGAGAAGCGAAAGGCAAAAGCCAGAGAGAGACAGGCTGCCATATTGGAAAAAATGAGAGCCGAGCAATCGAAGTTTTTGGCTAGCATTGATTCCTCCATGGATGATGGTTCAAAAGCTGAACAAAAGGATGTTGACTCTGATGTTGAAGATAATTCCGAAGAGCCTGCACAAGTTGTGTGCTCACTCTGCCATGATCCGAATTCCAAGAATCCAATATCCTTCTTGGTTCTTCTTCAAAAATCAAGGCTTTTGAGTTTCATTGATAGAGGTCCACTGTCATGGGAACAACCTCGCTCCATAGACAAGGAGCATGTTTCTAAAACCAAAGACGAGGTGACTGATCAATCTGGAATAAGCAGATTGTTTAGTGGTTCAGGAGTGGTTTCATCGTCTCATGTAAGACCGTTGGTGTCAGAACACTACAACAGAAAAAAAGGGACTGGTCAATCTGGAACAAGTACACTGTCAAGTGGTTCAGGAGTGGTGTCACCTTATCATCTAAGGCAGTTGGTTGAAAATACAGTCACTGAGTATGCCCGACATGGGAAACCTAGGGATGTTGATGCTTTTCTAGAATTTCTGAAGGGCTGGTTCCATGACTTAAGGAATTTCCGAGTGCCATGTGAATCAAATGATGGAAGGGACAGGACTTTATATACCTTTGAGACAATGGAAGAGGATATGTACTTCTCTATCCGAAGAGAATTGCATGATAAGCTGCTGCATTCTAAGCTTACAGAAGATAAGAAGTTTACAACTGCGGAAGGGGATCGTGAGAATACAGAGCAAGCTGAATTTATGTTGCTCGGAAACTATATAGCTGCTCTTTCTAGAGAGAGAACAGAAGATCCTTCATCTTCTGAAAGTGCTCCTAATGATATGGAGGCAGTAGAATCTTCTCGCTTGTCAGCATATGATGGATTTGGCCCTGCAGATTGTGATGGAATTTATCTTTCCTCCTGTGGGCATGCTGTGCATCAGAAATGTCTTGATCGCTATTTATCTTCCCTGAAGGAAAGGTAAGTCCTCCCAAAGGAAATAAATTCCCACCTAGATCATTTCTTTATCTAAATTTGCTATTTCTTGTGCTGCAAAGATGGAAGTTATAGTTTTCAGAAAAATGCAACAGGATTAAGATACTGTGGCCTTGGGGTTTAAGAGGGGATGCCTTTTAGATTGTTTTATTGGTTACTAATTAAAATAGTATACCTTCAGTGAACTCGGAAGGCCAAGCCAATAGCAGACACTTTGAATGGTAGGATTAGACTATATTGAGTCTCTTTCTAAGTTCTGCTCTAACTAGTCTCACTTTGAGACCTTCCAGCCCTTGCCCGCTGGTGGCCAGGCTGATATGTTAATGGGCAAAGCGATGAAGATAGCTTGGGATTTTGCATTTTTGAGGTTTTGCCTTTGAGATGTTAGATCTGGTCATTTCCTTTTTCTGTTTACATATTGATTTCTGGAAACTCTCAACCTTTGACACACATTAATGTCACTCACCTTTTTGCTGCCTGTGCAAGAGAACTTCACCATGAACAGGGAAAAATTGATTATGTTGCTTTGGAAGATGTTGATGCACTAGTGAAAAAGGCCTAACCTGCCCCATGTTCTTATCTCTGCATGCAGGTATCTTAGAAGAATTGTCTTTGAAGGAGGACATATTGTAGATCCGGATAAGGTACAAAGTTTTTCCAATTTGTAACAAACTTGTTTCCTCTTTCATTCTAGAAGGGAGGCTCTATTACTTAATTTTTTTTTCTTTTCATGTTGTGATCCCTCAGGGTGAATTTCTTTGCCCTGTATGCCGTCGACTTGCAAATTCGGTCTTGCCTGCATTACCAAGCGAGTTCCAGAGGGTTTGCAAGGCGCCTATGGATACAGGGGTTAGTTCATCACATGTTACTAGTCCTTCATGCAAACCAGGTGAAGAAATTAGTTCCCTTCAGCAAGGCTTGGCTCTCTTGCAATCTGCAGCAAATGCAGCTGGGCAGGTTGGCACTCTCAAAGGTTTCCCCCTGCGTAGATGTGAAAAAATGAGCCCGAATCTTGAACCGATTTCACGTCTGCTCTCTAAGATGTATTTCCCAACTGATCTGGATAAGATATCAGGATCTGACAGGGTCAGCCACCCAATGCTTATGTGGGACTTAATTAAGTACTCCCTACTGTCAATGGAGATTGCTTCTCGTTCTGGGGGGAAATATGCAGCACCAAGCTATGGCCTTAATGCCTTGTATAAGGAACTTGAATCCTCGAGCAGATTCATATTGTCCTTGTTGCTGAAACTTGTCCAAAACACGTGTAATAATTCTCTTCAAGTGCTTCAGAGATTTATAGGAATTCAGAGCTTTGCAGAATCTACATGCTTTGGAGTCTCCATAGATCATGGCAGTGAAGCATGTGGACAAGGTACTTCTTGTTCTTTATGTGGCCTTTCATATTCATATCAGTAAGTGCCATTTATGTATTTGTTTTAATGGGGCTTTCTGTGGACTCTTTCCTTGCTTTCTGATTCACTAATCATGCACCATTCAGAATCACAAATACCATGTGTACTGTAAGCATAAAGAAATCTTTTTTCTTCACCCATGAAGATGAATTTCACTTGACATAATTTTTAGATAATTAATTATTCCTTTTCGTGGAGAATGTGGCCACTGGTTGACGTCATGGACACTTGGTCATTTGTAGTTCATAAATATATACATAAAAAAAAAGAACACAATTATATAACCCACTTCACTGGTTATAAATCCTCATCCATTCTTTGGCTCACAGGTGTTATGCTGCGTATCTTGGAACATGTTGATAATCCAGTAGCATATCCTGATATCCAGTTCTGGAATCGAGCTTCTGATCCTGTCCTTGCCCGTGATCCTTTTTCTTCATTGATGTGGATTCTTTTTTGTCTTCCATACCGATTTTTATCATGTGAAGATTCCTTGTTATCCCTTGTGCATGTGTTTTATGTTGTCTCTGTGGTTCAGGTATTTCATCAGTAATTAGTTAATTTCTTTGTTGGTGTTTTTGTTTCCATTAAAAACACCTAGTGGTCTAATCCATTATGTTGACTGCAGGGTATAATTACATATTTTGGGAAAAATCAATGGGACATTAGTGGATTAGGTGTTGGTGATTGCCTTATTACTGACATCAGCAAGCTTATGGGAGAATTTGGATCCGCTCAGCAATATTTTGTTTCAACCTATATTGACTCTTCTAATATTAAGAATATAGTTCGTAGCTTGAGTTTCCCTTATTTGCGGAGGTGTGCTTTGCTGTTGAAGCTACTCGAATCCTATGCCCAAGCACCATTCTCTGAAAGGTATAATGCGTTGGATAGATCTCGTGCCACTAGTGACATAATGGATACCACTTATGTGCCACTGGTTGAGCTCAATGAAGTTCAAGAGATAGAAAGCCTACTCAAGATTCCTACACTGGATGCTATTGTTAAGGATGAAGTGGTACGTTCATTAGCTCATAAATGGTTCTGTCATTTTGGCAAAGAGTTTGAGGACAAAAGATTTCAAGGCACTATACACTGCAACCCTGCAGTTCCGTTCCAGTTGATGCGTCTGCCTCAAGTTTACCAGGATCTATTGCAGCGGTTGGTTTTCCCCTCTTCTTGGTTGTTTCTGGAGTTTTATTTTTATTTCACAAGTAAATTTCATCCAGAAAGGTTTGTGGTTTGTCAGGTATATAAAACAGCGGTGTCGTGATTGCAACACCATACTCGATGAACCCGCATTGTGCCTGCTTTGTGGTAGGTTATGCTCTCCAAGCTGGAAGTCATGCTGCAGGTATATGTTCACCATTTTTTTTTTACCAGATAAAAAATCAGTTTGGTTTCTCTTTTGTTTGATACCCAGTTGCTCTGTTAATTGATGCTAAATTTGGCTTTTCATATTAGGGAAAGTGGATGCCAAACTCATGCAGTGGCTTGTGGTTCTGGTACTGGGGTCTTTCTGTTGATCAGGGTGAGCATTATGGTTCCTAGACGCCCTGGGCAGTATATTTGTTTCTTATATCTAGTATGTTATTTTCTTTGACCACTTTTCTCCACTGAGGAGATTGTTAATTTTTTTTTCCTTCTGATAGAGAACAACTATTCTGTTGCAAAGATCTGCACGACAGGCTCCCTGGCCATCACCCTACTTGGATGCTTTTGGTGAAGAGGTAAATTGGTTTTTGCTATTTGAAACAATTTTCAAATTGGTTTCCGGTTGTTAAACTATTTTCACTCTTCATTCATATGGTTGTGATCTTCTTTTCTGAAAATGATAAATGCCTACAAAAATGGTGATACGTTCATAGACCTCTGGAGGCTTTTACTCTTATTTGTGTGCATTCAATGATATAAATGTATGAGTCCTTACTTTTCTGTGTTAATAAATTGTTAAATATTTTGTTATTGCAGGACATTGAAATGCAGAGAGGAAAGCCACTTTTCTTGAATGAGGAACGTTATGCAGCTTTAACTTATTTGGTAAGAATCTTCTGCTAGGTTTTTAATTTTTGTCATATTCAACAATTGAAACCCATTGCGACTCAACAATTGTTTCATGGTTAGTTTATCGGTAATTATATTTGCACTCAACAACATTCCCATTGCACCCCTAAAATATAATAATTTCCTTTTACCCTATTCACTAATTTAAAAAATAACAGTTTTTGGCCCTACCTCTACCCCTGCCATCCAAGACAGTGTGGCATTGTGTTGAAACTTTTTGAGGAAGGGGATGTTCTCTATAATTTGTGGGTGCATGCAGAATCACCCTTAAATGATATATTCCAACCAAAAATCTTCTTTGATTTTTAAGTTTTATCTTTCAGATAAATAGTTTATGTTGTGTTGCATGGGTAGGTTGCTTCTCATGGCCTTGATCGAAGTTCGAAGGTTCTTGGGCAAACTACTATTGGTTCTTTCTTCATGGTTTAGTTGGATTTTAAGGTAAAGGCAATTATGAAAATAATGGATGCTATTTCATTTACTTCATGGTGCCGAATGTTCTAATTTAACCATCTCAGAGTATAATTGTACACAGGTTGATATCAATGGGATGAGAAAGGATTCTAGCTAACAGCCAGGGAATATCCAATTCTCGCAATAAATCTGGACCTTGGGATTTTTACTGTACATTGAGGTTAGTAACTGGCTATGACTTTCTTTTTGGTGAATCAAAATATGTTGTATTCTTGATGGAGAGAGGGAAGGAAGCATTTTCTAGAAGATTGGAAGCAGTGTAAGATATTTGTACAAGGGCTCGAGATTTGTTTGTTTGGTTGTTATTTTTTACTGTTTTCTTTTTACCTTGTTGACAAACACGATGTGCAAGTCATGATCAGCACAGTGCACTTTACACCTTATTGTTGTGTCTATTAGTTGGGTTGGATTTTGATTGGTATGTACCGTCACTATTGGCAAATCTGATAGAGAGCCAAAGAACCCCCCCTTTTTTTTATAAAAAAAAATATAAAAAGATATTTCCCATGCCCTCAAGGAAGGGGACTAGGAGAACCCAAGATGCTCTCGGAACTCTTAATCTTCTACCGTTTTTCTTCTCTGGCTCTACTTTTTAGGTTACTTTTAAAGATACTTTTTCTACTGTTGAGAAAGGTGATTTTGGACATGTCATTATGCGAACTTAATAAATGTTGTCACCAACTTTGCAGATGCTCGGAGTTTCCTTTCCAGGGTTTGGTCCTACGGCAGACCAGTCTATTGCCAGGTTGTTCCTTCTGTTTTCAAGGTTGTACAGTTCAATGTGATGCTGAAAGCTGAAGCATGGATGCAAACTCCAAACTCTCCTCTTGCCAAAAAAAAAAAAACTCCAAACTCTCCTTTATTGGATTGTGGAGTTCACCATCGAACTGTTGTACATATATATATATATATATATGTAACACTAGTCATGACCACTGCTCAAGGGTAAAGTAGTGTCAATTGCAATGCTTTTCAAGTTGTTGAGAGGAATACACTCGCTTTGTGGTGTTATTGTTTTGTTATTTAGCATTCTTTTTCAATTCAATACATGTTGAGGAAAGAGAGAAGGTTCGACTTCTGGAGCTGTTCGGTGGTTAATCCCTTAATAGTTGCCTAACCCACACTCAAGAGATGAAATGGGGTGTCAATACCATTCAAGTCAAAAAGTGTAGACTTTGCTGTATCCAATGATCATAAATGGACAAATGTAATTTGGTAAAACATGAAATTAAATGACTCAATAATTTCCTATTTACAAAATGAAGGGCGGGGTGCAGATTTACATGGTCCAGTATATGTGAAACATTGGATTTCAGTTCTACTGTGATAAATAAAGTCTCCCATTCACTATAAAAGGAAAAAGGAAAACCCTTTGGCAGTAATAATTTGATAGGAGTCGGAGAAATAGAGACAAGAGCTACGCTTTCATTACAAAAAAAAAAAAAATCAAGCATGAAGCATCATTGCTCTTTTCCATGTTGGATTTCCTGTACAAATCTGGGTACAATAAATATATTTTCACTAAAGAATAATGTACCAAAAAGAATATATTATTCGCTATCATCTGGGGCCTATCATTTTTATTCTACACATTACAGAATCCCACGGCCACTGGATTTTGTCAAGCTGGTGTGTGCTGAAGAAGCGCTCCCATTATGTAACTAATAACAAGTTATGTATTTGCAAGATCTCAATTTCATTGAAGATCTAAAACCAGAGAGTCTTCAGATAAATCAATATAACCTATCACTTTTCAAAAGCTCTGTGCACTTGGAAATCACCAGTTCAAAAGTGTCTGCCAACTTCAATAGCATCTCCCTCCTTTGTACCTAAATAGGACAGAGGAAACCAAATCAAACATCTTTGAGAATTAACTTTTGCTTTATTCCATCACTAACCCAATTTCAAAAGATAAAAAGTTATACGGATAAGTTGCAATGTCAATTCTCTATCCTAAATTAAAATATCTATCAATTCTCTATCAACCGTTATCAGTTTATCACTGGAGATTCTGACTCATTGACATTGCAAGCTCTTTATCTGTGCTACTATCAAGCCATGCACATAATTAACATATAATATTGGAGAAAATTCTTCAACCAGATAGTTCAGCCACTCGACTAACGAATTATATTTCATATAGAGGGATTGAGCTCATTAGCATTGTCCACTCAGAGACACGGTAGTATTTATTGTCAGATCTCCATTCCCGAGCACAATAGAAAAGAAAAGACAAACTCCTATCAACCATGAACCTATGTCATACTATAAAAAGAAAGCCACCAAATAACAGGTTAAGCAAAAAGATAGACAGAGACACAAAGTAGCTTTAAGAACAATGATAAGTAAAATTGTTACTCACAGTGTGTGCCCTAGGTAACTCCCATCTTTGTTGCATGCGAACAATCTTTTGTTACAGCAGAGCCCCCGTTCGCAGATAACTCCACAGGTTTAGAATTACCAGCATACTCTTCTTCACACGTAAACTGAAGTTGTTTCTCCACAGACTTGAAAACAGCAGTCCTCCTGGATCTTAACCGGTATGGAGGAGATGCATTAAAAGCCTTACCATTAGGACCAGTGGTACTAATACCATGACTGGTTGGACTCTCACACAAACTAACATCTTGAGACCCAGACATTTCCACGCTATTTTTGTTTCTTTCCTGTTCGTCAGGAACAATAAGCGTTTCCCTGACTGATGCACAATCAACTGTCCTAACTTTGTTAGGAGGTAAATGTCCTTGGGCAGACTTTCTTTTTCGCAAAATAGAAGGAGTGTTGGGGAAAGTCTTAGCAGCTATTTTCAAAATCGATTCAGGGCTTCGATTACATAAACCACTGCTCTTCACAGTAGGAGGAGTGAAAAAACTAATAGGTGACAAGTTCGGACTAGACTTATAGTCATGCTGCAAGCAATGCAGGTTTGAAAACCCTGAATCTAATGGAATAGAGCTGTCCAACGGCGGTGGTTCATAGTACAATGAACCATAGCTAGGAGTTTCAACTCGCACAGATGTGCTGTTAACTTTGTCTTCAACTTTTGGATTGTTGAATTCAGAACTCTCATTCTTCAACTGACTGTTAATACTTGAATTCTCAATCTGAGGCTTGCTGTTTCCACCAAAGTTAGAAAATTTTGGCATTGACTCTGAGTTGCTGCAACTAGGATCCATTAGAGATAATCTTAGCCTACACTCTACAACTTCAGAATCAGCATGCTCATCTGGAAGAATATTTGATGAACCGCACATGTCCTGAGAGCCGGAGGACTGCAATTGATCCTTGCCATCTTCATCTATTTTACGTGTGTCTGCATTTCCAGACAATGTCTGAGAAGTTGAATCTGATCCTTTATCTGAGCCAACAAACAATCTTGTAGTTGCAGTGGATCTATTTGTCTCTTTAGCACCATTTGGGTAACTATTCTTTGGTACTGGTGGAAGTTGCCCAGTCGCCAAATAGAAAGCGCACATGTCCATGTCAAGAGGTTCAGAGGACTGCAATTGATCCTTGCCATCTTCATCTATCCTACGCTTGTCTGCATCAGGCAATATCTGAGCAGTTGAATCTGATCCTTTATCTGAGCCAACAAGCAATCTTTTAGTTGCGGTGGTTCTATTTGTCTCTTTAGCAACATTAGGGTAACTATTCTTTGGTGCCGGTGGAAGCTGCCCAGTCGCCAAATAGAAATCTAATTTCTTCTTCAAGGAACTATTCCAATGATTCTTTATTGCATTATCGGTCCTGCAAAAAAAGGTTAAGTTACATAAAACACTTGGCTTTGTAATACCAATTGTGCTTTAGAAGTCACTCAAATAAATTAGTCTCTTTTCGCATAGCTTAAAAAAGTTAAAAGCCAGATTATTCTCTAGGTTCAGGTTTACACATGCAGAGCTAAAAGTTGAAAAGAAAAAAAACATCATTTACATGTGTTCTCAACATTCAGCACCATATAAGAACCCAAGTCCAAATAACAGATTTCTGCATCTTACAATAATGCTACTAACAGGGAAAAATATAATAAAAAAAGACTTCATTTCCATATTCAATTTTCCTATTTAAACTAGACATATTAGTCGGTCGAATGTCAAGAAAACATCGTGATGTCGTGAAGACAGTTGGGTTTGATTGAAAATTTTCCTCCAGCAGAAAATACTACTACATACAAACTAAAACCACTTGGTTTCACTGTGTACTTAAAACTGCTGGCGGATGTGAGCATTCCAGCATCAGGGAGCATTATAAAACAACAAATCAAACAAGGATACCTTCCAGGTAAAGCCTTAGCTATTTCAGCCCACTTGTTCCCATGCATTCGGTGGGCATGCATAAGGGCTAATTCCTCCACCAACGTCCAAGCATCCCTCTTTATATCTGGATTTAAATGATTGTGCCACCTGAAGGAAAAAGCAAAATGGTCCTTGTTTTATATATTGCTTTTCATGAAGAACCAACTGGAAGATACAAAATAATACAATGAACAACATCAAAATACAAAAACTCATGTACTGTAGAATAAGTCCTCATTCAAGGACAAAAGATCATCTTTAAGAGTAGGGACATGAGGTCACTAAGGTCAGACGTATCATGATGGTGTTAACAGAAGTATCATGATAGCAATAACTAATGAAGGTTACCTCTCTCGGCATTGTTTTCCTATACGACCAGGCAAAGACTTCGATATTAACGACCATTTTGTAGGTCCATACTTTGCTACCAGTTCAACGATCTTATCATCCTCCTGTAAATGAAAACAAGAGAAACAAGTTCAATGCTTGAATCAAAACTGCCAAAAACAGATCAAGAAAATAAAGATGGTAGGTTCCAACCTCTTGAGTCCATGGTCCTTTAACAAGTTCCGGATTTAGAACCTTCTGCCATCGATGCAGGCATTGCACTTCTGATCTATCAGGGAAATATTGAGCTGCATACACAAGATACTATCACCACAAATAATATAATGGGTAATACAAGAAGACTTGGTTTCTATATGTGTGTATATCTTCAATTCTTCATACAGTCTCCCTCTTTTGATACCATACAGGTCACCACAACATACCATATAGCATACTATTAGACAATTGAATTAACACTAACATATTCCAATCTAGGATGGTTAGCTTGCTTTTGAGTTTCTAGGTTCTGAATGCATGCTTATTGTTCAATCAAAGATATATGTAGTTTTAGTTTATCAAGGTCTCCAACACTAAAGGACCACATTTGTTAAGCATGTCTGAGCAGACTAACTGCCACCTAAAAGCCCAATAACTACTTAAGTTAGTAACTACACAATCTCCAGCGAGCTGCGTTCTGAAACTCTCTGGGGCAAATACCAACATAAATCACAAGCACGATAGAGAAAAGAAAGACAAACCTATTTTCTTCCAATTCTTCCCTTTAAACTTTGCAACAGCATTCCTCAATGTCTCGTCCTGTACCCAATCCAACACATTGCAAATTACTATAATATCTCACAATAGTTATGAATAAGAAAAAAAATGTAGCATGTTTTGAAGCAATAACATATGAAATGGGTCAATGCTATCATATCGTAACCCATTGACCATAGTGCTCTCAAATAGTTTGTTGTACATCAATAATAACAGAGGTGATAAAACCATTAATTCTAAATTAAACAACAGTCTCAAGCCTTTCCATGTTAGATGACTTAATGACTGACAATAATGGACCTCTCCCTCAATATGCTGGGTAATATACAGGAAAACATTCAAGTTTCTAGCTGATAATACAAACAAGTGAACAGATGTAAAAAAAAAAAATGAAATGCTAACCTCCTGTGGAGTCCAGCCACCCTTGGCTCGCCTAATAGGACCAGTGATCCTCCTGCAAAGTAAATTTTATATGATTCAGTTTATTAAACTCCCACAGCGTTTACGAATAATAAAAAAGCAAAGGAAATAGATCATGAGGAAAATTAAAGCAGCATATGGATTCTCCACAACATGAAAATCCAAAGCATATAAAAAACAAGATTAAAACGAAGTTATAACTGAACTGCAGCTGTTAAGGACTTGAGGGATAGTACTTGTTAATTGGAGAAGCCTCTGTCGGGCTGCCAATCCCTGGGGACTTGAGGATAGCACTCTCACTGCCTTCGGATTCAGAGCTTGACGCAGCTGTGGATTGCTTATTCTCAAGGCAGCACTCCTCTATTTGTACTTCACTCCTCTCCTTCTACAAAAAAATCACCAAAAATCCCAAATTCTAATCGACAAACAGAAACATAAACACACAGATACATAACAAAAACCCTCAACAAGT
The DNA here is from genome assembly GCA_030142095.1 of Rubus idaeus. Lineage (NCBI taxonomy): Eukaryota > Viridiplantae > Streptophyta > Magnoliopsida > Rosales > Rosaceae > Rubus > Rubus idaeus. The sequence goes on from CM057970.1 coordinate 6,284,170, forward strand.
ATCCCGTAAAAGGAATCATCAACACCAAAAAGGCCCAACTTTACTCCAAGATCTCCAAAACCCCACCGCCTTAGACCTAGACAAGCAAGACCCAGATCTTGAATTCAGTTTTCAGATCAAAAAAACTATAACCAAAACCGAAATCACAGATAATTCTAGGTTTTCAATTAACAACCCAATAAACCCAGCACAATTCAGAGCAACTTCAGGTCCAAAAAATAGAGAGGAAAAACCTTGATCGAGACTACTGAAAAACATGAACAAAGTCAAGGTTTTTTGAAACGAAAAGATACGAACTTTGAGAAAGCAAGAGTACCTCTGCTTGCGAAGAAGTAGAGGGAATTGAATTCGAGCTCATCGATTGTGTCCCAATTGATTCCTGAAGCCTTTTCTCTGAAACATGAAATAGAGCTTTTCTGGTTTCGAAAAATCCTCGCCCGTTGAAACGAAGAGAGACAAACGAAGAGGTAAAACGGAAATAAATAAAATTCTGAACAATTTATAAACTTATAACGAATATATAGCACCGACGTCTCCGTTAATTACCGTTACCGAAAGACTTGAGTTTTCTTGAGGTTTCGGAAACCCTATCACTTAACGGCGGTTGACGATTCGCACAAAAAACGTTAGGGGACCGAAAGTTTGAACCTCAAACGGCACTCTGAGGCTATTGGTTAAATGTCGAACTGGTTTGCGAGCTGTGGATGGGCGGCTTGCTTCGCGGGCAATAAATGACCGTTGGATTGGGCTTAAATGGCACACGGTTTAAGTATGTTTTGTTTGGAAAGAAACGTTCTAACTATTTAAAAATAAATAAATAAACTAAAACGAATGACGGTGTCTGATGGTGTTTTGCCTTGTGTTGCGTTGCATGTACTCTATATCCGGACCGTTGGTTGGCGGTAAAAGCAAAACTATGAAGACAAATAAAAGAAAAGAAAAGAAAAAAAACTCCTTTCGAAAAATAAAATAAAAGAAAAGAAAACTATGAAACGATATCTATAACATCATTTTTACAAAATCGTAGCAATCAAAATATTACTAATTCTATAATCTTTTACCACTAAAAAATTGTTACCTGTTGTTCTAAGTTGTAACTACTAAAAATCCTTGATCAAAATGCACTTAAAATTTCTAGTCATGTCAAAAATGGTCCGAACAAATTCAATATGTATCAAATTTTAATAAAAATGAGTAGCAAGAAGAAAAACCCTAGGAGGGTTTCTCCCTAACCTCAATTCAACACCCTTAGGCATCATGTCTTACTCTGGGATCTCATTCCCACCATCCTTTCATCGGATATTTTTAAAGTTGTCAATGGCGGCACTTTCTAGCATATTACTTCATTGCTTGTTGGTTCTCTTTGTTAGTGGCGGATAGGGTTTTCCCCTAGTCTTCGTTTTCGATCACCCCTGGTCATCCGACCTTTCAGTGTTAAAGAGATTGCAATTTGCTTAGCGTGCTTGATATACTTGTTGCGACAATTGGTGATTATTGCTCTGCGGGCAGCTAGAGCACTCTCTGTTGGTTCCAATGTTGTATTCAAGATCCAAGTCGAATATGGGATTTAGGTTGGCTTTGGATCCGAGTTTATTAACTCTTGTTAGCTATCTTTTTTTGCTCAAGGTTGTGTTTTGTGCAAAGAAAGTTTACAAGTTGCATATTAGTTTTATTGTTTTGGGCTACCTATTTTACTTTCCTTTTGTTTTTATTTTTATATTTATATTTTTACAATTTTTCGGTGCTACCACTGCACTAACTCCTCTGGATATGTCCGTGAGACTTTGTTGAATGTTGACTGATGTACATTAACTTTATATTTAATACATAACTGAGTAACATTTGTTCAAAAAAAGAAAGTCCCGAATCAAATTTGTTTAGGCAATCCATCTAAAAGATCGCTAATTGTATTCAGAACAAATATTTGGTTTTGACCTATTTTTGATATGACTAAAAAATAGGTCTAAGCCAAATATTGTATCAATTGCTAATCGTATATTAAGCTTTCTCAAAACTCAAAAGATTTTAGGGATAGGTTCAAGCTAGAAATTTTGTTGCCCGTTTAATAAACAATTGTTGTTAGTCACTTGTGTTATTTAGTTATTTGTTAGAGTATATACATAATTTCAACATGACGAGAACTTGACACGACTGGACCCATTGACCCATTGACCCATTGACCCATTGACCCTGTGAAGAATTGGCTCCTCCAAATTCTTCACAAGCCAAGCCAAGTCACTTTGCTGCTCTTGCACACGCTTCGTCCTCCGGCCCTCCGGGTAGAACACCAGCAGCTCACAAGTAGAGAAGAAAGTAAAAGCTACACCCACAACTAAAACGGGGTTTAGCTAATCCCGATGCTAATGAAATGTTTCAACCAAGGTCACAGAGAGAAGCTCTTAAAAGAATCACATAGGTGACTTCGAGCTCACATAATATGGGATCCCAATCCCATACTACACAGTATGAGATCCCATACTACAATAAAAACCTTGCCTGCAGTGTGATTTATTTCAGATACAAGCACAAACTAGACTACATCATAGCACATTCAAGCTCTGCACCTGCTATTGCTCTTCAAATAACTCCCCAAGATTCCTCTCCACGACAATCCGACTCATTTTCGGCACATAAAGCTTAAATAATTGCTAACAGCAAGCCTGCATCAGTTCAAATCCTATAATGACTTTTAGTAGTTGAGGACTTTCCCAATTAACTAAGCCACACAACCTAATTGCTAACAGCAAGCCTGCTTCTGTTTGTTGTCACCCAGCTTCTCCCAAACAGCACGCTAATTATCTAGAGCTCCTTAATCATGTTTCTCCAACTGCAAACTCACTTGTTGCAAGAATTAAAAAAGGAAAAATGTTTATTCATGCCATTTCCACAATATATGAAACAAAATCATTCATATAAGAAGCTCATCCATATCCATTTAAACCAAATTTTCTTCTTCATACAAACTGTAACATAAGTCCTCTCTATCGAAACTACGGGAATCATACTAGATCCGAGGCTAAACAAATAGAACGTTTCACAAGATTCCCATACCAAAAATGATCTTTAGATAGAGGCTAATCCTGGGTGGCTGCTCCTTGGTTGAGCTCTGCAAATCTCATACCAACACGCATCGAATGCTTGAGGAACTTCTCAGCACACCTTCGAACACATGTTTCCTCTTGTTTGGTCAGGGCTTTACGCGTAAAGCTGTCTACGCAGTCGTTAAAACACCTCTCCACCAATGAATTATACAACCTCAAACTGCAAATTTGGACAACATAAAGTAAATCAGAGACTTCATCATTATAGCTCAGAATTTCATCATCTGCATATTGAACCCGGTACTTGCTTATACAGAAATACATCCTAATTTCAAATTCCCAGCACAAGTCTTACGGTAATAATGAAAAATTCAATCTTGCTGGGGATTCATGATTGGTTTCTCTCTAAGAATTCATTGTTTTGTGTACCCTATCAAGCAAGTCTCACTGAGCACAAAATGCTGGAAAATAAACATCAGCAACCCCCTTTTTTTTTTTTAATTGGAAACAGAGCAATCAAATTTGAATAGATTCACAAATATGAATAGATCAGATTATACAAAACCTGTCACGAATCTGAAGCTGGTCGATCATGGTGGCCATTCTCTTCTGATCTTCTTCAGGAAGATTATCCAAGTCTGCCCCTTGCAGCATGCTCTTGTCCATCTTCGAATTTCAACGATTTCACAGTTTCGGGGTTTAGGGTTTAACACAGAGACACTACAATGAATGAACCCCCTTCCTTAAACCCTAACTTATATTTACGGCCCTTTTGCTGACAGATCCTCCAAATTTTCGGTAATTCAAATTCTGAACTTTTGCCGTGAGGCCCACTTAATATTTCTTGTTAAAAAAGACCCCAGCGCGAACAAGGCCAATCCAAATTCAAACTAGAAAAAGCCCAACATCGGGCTCTGTGTCTTCCAACGGTCAACACTTTCAAAATTCCTCTTCCTCTAATCCCTAATTCCATTCCTCTTTGAAAATTTTATTCTGAATCTCCAACATTCTCTCTCACTCTTCCTTCAAATCCAAGCTAGAATTTCCTATTCTCATGGAGGCTCTAGAAGGTTCTGCGACTCCATCGAAGGCCATGAACCCTAATTCAACCTCCAAGGTCAGGGTCATTGTCAGGGTTCGTCCTTTTCTTCCCCACGAAATCGCTGCCCAGAACGGCGATCAGACTCCGTGCGCTTCCGTTCTTGAACAAGAATCTCAGTCTTCTACTGAAGAAGTGGTTGTGCATCTCAAAGATAAAGAATCAAGGTGAGGAGTTTTGCAATTTGGGGCTTTTCTGTTTGAGAATTTTCTTTTTCTTTTTTGCGTCAGATAATTGATGGTGGGTCTTTTTGTGTTTTCTGGGTCTAGCCGAAAGGAGTGTTATCTGTTAGACTCCTTCTTTACCCAGGAGGACAACAATGTTGCTCGTATCTTCTACAGGGAAGTGAACCCTTTGATCCCGAGAATCTTCCACGGCTGCAATTCCACCGTGTTTGCTTATGGAGCTACCGGAAGTGGAAAGACTTACACTATGCAGGTTTGAATTTGATTTATCCGGAATTATGAAATTGTAAAGTGTTAGTATTAGGAATTTAGGACCAGTAAAGTACTGAACTCCATCTCTATTTGACCCCCTAAAAGTGAAGTTTATTGGATACAGATTACATTTTACTAAATTTGTTGTGTTTCTCAGTAGCTAAATGCAGAATTTTGTTCTATCATATATCATTCAGTTAAGGACAGAACTTATCTCTACTTTGCCCCCAAAAATTGACAATTCTTGAATAACCGTTAGTTTAGTTTTTTTTTTCTTTCTAAATTTGTTGTGTTTCTGAGTAACTAAATGCTACATTAAGTCTTTTTCATGAAGCATTTTGCTCTTATACGTTTAATTCAGTATGTGATTCATGTTCTAGGGGATGGATGAGATGCCGGGTCTAATGCCACTGGCCATGTCCACAATCCTATCTATGTGCCAGTGCACTGGAAGCACAGCTGAGATTTCATACTATGAGGTCTATATGGACAGGTGTTATGACCTGTTAGAGATCAAATCTCAGGAAATTGCAGTTTTGGATGACAAAGATGGTCGGATTCATCTTAAGGGGCTCTCTTGGGTGCCTATAAAGTCAATGCAAGAATTTGATGAGGCATTTTCTTGTGGGATTCAGAGGCGAAAAACTGCGCATACAGGTCTTAATGACGTCTCTAGTAGGAGCCATGGGGTCCTCGTGATTTCTGTTTCCACTCCTTGTGATGATGTTTCTGGGGCTGTTGTTACTGGGAAGTTGAACCTCATAGACTTGGCAGGTTTTGTTTCTTATACCTTTTTAAGTAGCTTAAATATGGTTGAAGTCAATTAGAAATTGGGGTTGTTTCTGGTCTGAATTTATGTATTTACTTCACTTAGGCATTTTTACATGGAAGTCGAACCTCATAGACTTGTCAGGTTGGTTTTGTTTCTTATACCTCTCTAATTAGATTAAATATGGTGAAGTCTTTTGGGAATTGGGGTTGTTTCTGGTCTTAATCTATGTATTTACTTCAAGCAGGTAATGAAGATAATAGAAAAACTTGCAATGAAGGTATTCGTCTTCAAGAGAGTGCAAAGATCAATCAGTCATTGTTTTCATTGTCAAATGTGATTTATGCATTGAACAACAATTTATCCCGAGTTCCCTATAGAGAGAGTAAATTGACTCGTATATTGCAAGACTCACTTGGTGGGATGAGCCAGGCTTTGATGGTTGCTTGCTTGGTAAGGAGTTTGAGTTAGCAATGCTGTGTCTGGCCTCTCATTTATTTTCTTTTGGAATTTTTATTAGAATCGTTTTGCTTTGATCATAGAATCCAGGAGAGTACCAGGAGTCAGTTCACACTGTCAGCTTGGCAGCTCGGTCACGCCACATCACCAATTTGGTTCCTTCGGCTCAGAAGCAAGCGACACCAAAGGTTAAAGTGGACATGGAAGCCAAACTTCATGCTTGGCTTGAATCAAAAGGAAAGACAAAGAGTGCACAAAGAGTTCAACCATTGAATTCTCCTTTCTTGGGAAAACCTCCACTGTCATGTACCTCTACCAAGAAATTCAACATCAACCTCAGCTCACTGAAGAAGCTTACTTCTAACCGACGTGATGCCAAGGAAAGGTATGAGTTACTAGTTGAACTGTACATCTTTTATGATATGTACTAGTCACTGTTACCTAATTGGATAACCTTTTTTTGCAGGACAATCACTACGGCTGTCAGGAATTTATTTAATGAAGGTCCAGTTGATAATAATTTGGAGGTAATCACTAGGCTTTAGCAAAGGGATGGGAATGATGGAATTAGGACTAGGCTATAGCGTATGCGACTATTTGACACATTTTATTCTATGTATCATTTCTTTCTGTAACCCGGTTTGTCACATTAGACTAATTCATGATGTTGAGTATGATCTGATATGCCTTTGTATAGTGGAGGATAATTGGTCAAGAACTTTAGGAGAAATTTTGAATTTATAGCTCCACCTGTAGATGAGACGCAACTGAATTCGTTCCAAATAGTTTACTTTGCATTTTATATCTATGCCATTGTGCATTTACAAGTTAAAGTTTGTTTTCAGAGCCTGCAAAATGCTGCTAAGGATAATAAAGAAGAGGGCGATGCTGGAACTGGTGGAGATACAAGCTTACCTGGTATTTCATCTTTGTGTGATTTGCTTACTAGCTATGCTGCTTTAAACACCAAACACCAAACACCCTGAACAAACTGAATACTTGCCTTATTTTGTACGATTGGATAATTGAAGTATTAATATCTTTTATGTCTGATTTGTATAACTGTCTTATTGTGTGTGTTGCGATACCTGAAATACTTATATCTGGTATATTGATACATGCATAGGTGAGTCTTCAAACCAGAAGGAGAACTCTGCAAGCTTTGTTAATTCATCACTTGTTGGTGAGAGGAAAAACACACTGAAAATTCCTTCAAGAAAAGTTCTCTCCCCTGTCAACGTCAACACTGATACAAATCCAAATCCCTTCGATGAACTCTCATGCTTGGAGCCAAAGACTCCCAAAACACCATTTCCTGTGAACAACAGATTCCAAAATATGGGAACCCCACTTGAGAAATTCACTGCTCTTGGGTCTCAATTGAAGGTACAATTATTACTTGTGTATGAGTTGTTTAAGCTTTGAAGCATGTGGTCCTCATCATTTTTTTTAATTGCACAGAACTACCTTGCTCAAGAGTATATTGACTTCTTGAATACAGCCAACAGGTAAGATTCATTGTCTCTTCAGAATTTCTTCATTTTCATTTCTTGCAATTTTTATATAATAAATGAAACTCGATATTTTAACTGGTTTTCATGACTGCAGGGAGGAGCTACTGGAAATTAAGGTAATAAGGTTCATGTCTAAACATCAGCGTTGTTAATGCTGCAGAAATGTCTTCTTACAAATGATTCTTTTCCTTTTTCTATATGAAATTCCTCATTTTCGTGTTAATACAGGGAGTTGGAGTCAAGATAGCAGATTACATACTTGGAATAAGAGAAACAAGCCCTTTACAATCGGTAAGCGAATTTAGTCAGGTCTTTTTAGCATAGATGAATTTCGAATATTATTTGAGTGAGTAATGCTGAAGTTAGTATGTCTTGTTTCAGCTGAATGATTTGGAGAAAGTAGGGCTCTCTTCTAAGCAGGTGAGCTTAAGGATGATGTTCATTCCAGCCAGTCAAAGCTTTAGCCATCAAATGATGAAATGATACTAAATTGAACTTCTCTTTACAGATTCACAACCTGTTTAACAAAGCTGCAATAGGAGTATTTGATCAACAAGGAGATGCACCACCCAGCTGTTCAGTGGTTTCCCAAGTCCAGTAAGCCTCAGGAAGAAGATTCTGTAAAATTGTGACTCCTCAGATTCAATAGAGATTTGAATCAGATGTTGTAACAGCAAAACGTGTTGGATTGATTTAGTTTTATGATGATCTAGTATGACTTGTATCTTTAACCTTAGAAAAGACTCCTTAGTATGACTTGTATAAGATACCCATTGTTGTCAACTTCAGTGCTTCACAAGCCTTTATGGTATAGCTTTGCAATGATTTTTTCAATTTACTCAAAACTCTCAAGGGGCCAAATTTGTTGACTTTGTTGTGATTTCCTTTTCAAATGTCATTACCATTCACTAGTTTCTTCAAGGCCATCCTTAATTCCACAAATTAAAGTAAAAGAGAAAGGAGGTAGTTTTCATTCGTTGTAATCAGAAACATACTCTTTCCCTCACACACATAGATACCTAGTTTGTACAAGGAAACACAGACACAAGCAACCATGACTTTCACAAATCCTAGGCTAGTAGGATCTGCAGAGAAGTCACGCCATGACTACTTTATTCTGACACACAATCCTTAAAAAAAAAACAGCTTCAGAATTGGGATACAGATCGAGCCAGACACACAGAAATAAGCTACTAATAGAGCTATCAATTATTATCATCCTTTTCTTCTTCAAGCACCAGACTCCATCGAAGCTTCAAGACCAGCCTCACTTGCAAGTGCACGGGTCGCAAGTGCAATTGACGCACTTGCAACCACTGCAGCCTCCCTCTCTAGCCACACCAGCTTCAGCCTCTCCATAGTTCCTGCAGATCAAAACCCAAAAAAACTTATTAGAAAAAAAAAAAGTTGCATCGATCATTTGAGATTTTCAAGAACCACCAAGGCCATCACCCTCACTTTAATTTTGATGATCGCAATGAAATGAATCTAAAACATCATGTAATACTTACAGTTTCTGTGTTCCCACGACGCCCAGGACAAGAGTCTCAGAGGCAGTGCTCTGCTCTGTGATGTCAGGGTAGTTCGCGCAGCTGAAACATAAACACCCACATAATCAAAAATGGTTTAACAAACCCTGATCGATCTCAGAAAACGAATTCGATCATAACAAAAAAGGACGATCAATATCTGAAAACATTACCCGTTGCAGCCACTGCCGCACTTGCAGCCAGCTCCACAGCCACACTTCCCTCCGCAGCAAGACATGGTTTTTCAGAAAGAGAATGAAACGATCGAAGAGAAAGAGATTTGATGAACCTGGAAATCACTTGCTCTGTTTGAACGAGTATTCTCATCAAGCCCAAGGGCCTCTATTTATAACGCGGGGAAGGGGGGAGAGTGGTGGATCTGCACCGTCCACGTGTATGGATCATACGTCATGTCTATCCATGCATTTCAGTCCAACCCTTTCTGTGAGTATTTTCTTCCACGTCTCGTTTATTTTTTCTCACGTATTCATTGCCTACATTAATGGGGTCCATAGCCCTCTTTAAGTGGGCGTTTCTGGTGTGTTCTGGAAGTGTACCTAATGCTTCAGTTTGTGCACCGTCTGATTGGCCATGGATAAGATTAGGTCTGATGAACGGTTGTGATGGAGCCATCACAGCTTCTAAATCATGTTTTGCCGGGCCGGACATAGCCTAGCGGAAATTAGAGAGTAGATTCTTCAAAATATCTTTGCTTTTGTTTACTAACAAACTATTGGGATGACCAAACCAAGATCTAATGAGGATTCTATATTAGCCACAAATAATTAATTATAGGAATTTGCTGTTATAGATTTGTAGGTCTCAATGTCTCATATCCATAAATTTTTTGGGACATAATTTTTTTATAAAAAATCTCAAACAATTAGTTGATGAGGCGGTAGGTGACTTTTATGGAATACCCTGTTTATTAGTTCATGGTCAAATTTATGATGAAAGTGACGGATGTGCGAAATTGTGGCAATATATATGTTACACCGAGAGGGATATCAAATAAAATGAAAATGACTCTAAAACAGTAACACACATAAAATGACTTATTTGTCTAGACTCTAGACTTTAGACCATGTATGTACCTATTTTTCTTTTGATGTATTAGGTCACAATATAGATATATATATACATGAGCCTTACAACTTTCTTATAATTTTTTACGCGAGAAAAAATTTCAAAATAAAATTGTGAATAATTTAACTTATTTGAGTCTTCTGCTCATTTTATTGAGTAACCTGTTACGCTTTTTTAGTAAAGATATAATGAGAACATTAAGATATTTGAGATTTTTTTTTCTTTCAAAAATTTTGACATAATTATTCAGTACAAAGAATGTTGATTCATTAGGGGCGGTGACTTTTTCTCACTTTAATTCATTTTAAGTTCATTTGAAATTCTAGTAACTAATATTATACAAACCATATCAAATTCACTGGTTGATATTTTAATCAAACACTAGAAGACTAATATAAAGAGTGCATATAATGGGTTGGAAGCAATAATTGATGTTAAGAATCAATGGCCAAGCTTGACTTCAATGAAAGCTTTGCTTAATAGTAACAGTTTTGTTTTTCTTTATATACTGGTACAGCAGTGCCTTTTTTGTTTTTTTCCATTCTGGTTCAATAATAATCAAATAAAAACAGTCAGTGGTCGAAAACTGATAAGAGAGGTTATTCAAAACATCGAAAGGCACAAGCGAACCTGTATATATATTTGGATAATGATGGTGCAGAAGAAGTAATAATCAGATTAAAGTTTGTGAAATAATATATATATATATATTATATATATAATACGTCAACTGAGAATGACTTGTGACCTAACCATCTATCTGATCAGATCACTCATTCAATCCCAGATTCAGACCTTAACTTCGTACATTAATTATAACAAGCGTTAACAACTAACGAAATTATTAGTATACGATGAACATAGTAGTAGCTGGGATATTCAGTTCTGATTATCTGCGTCATCCAAATCTGGGTAGTCATCATCAGAGTTATGAGTACCTGCTACAAAGGTTATCTTGTAAGACCCATATATTCCCATTTGTTTTGCAAGAGATGGTGGATTTGAACTCTCTTCTAACTAGCTACTAACTCTTTGTATGTGTACGTACGCTGATCATGTGAATGTAAGCAGGGGTGTGGGTTCGAGGAGGTAAGCGTAAGTGACTGCTTCCGATCAAAACTTAGTGAGTCTCGAAAGAGCTTCACATCTTGTGTGCTTTGTAATGTTAAAGACAAAATATTCGTTTAAACATCTTAAAGAAGTTGAGCACAAAGAAAGAATACAAGGAGTACGTTTCTCTGCGATGTTATTCAACTATGCGAGAAAGCGTCTTATAGTCTTAGTCTTACACAATGAAGATGTTTATAATTAGGTTAAGCTTTTAGTGGAGTGGTGGTCTAACAAAAGCCATCACGAACTACTCCTTCTATAGTACGTTTACTACGTTCTATCTTTTAAGCACCAGTAAATGGCTTGAATATATAACTAGTTTTCCTTCACCAAAATCGAAATTAGTACTTGGTTCATTTTCTGATATTTACAATGGAAAACCAGAAAAGTGATCGATGTACAAATGGTGGGTTCTAACTTCTCCAGCACCGCATCTTCACTTTGGAAGTGGGTATTGATGATTTGTACGTACTTCATCAAACATGAGTACATGACATCCTAAATTATTGTAGAACTTAAATATCTATTATAGTTCGGTGGCTAGAACACTCACTATCTAAAATCTAAATTATGGGTTCGAGTTATCATGGGTACAAGTGAAATTATTTGATCATTTTTTAAGAAAAAAAAAATATCTGCTATAGCTAGATCGAATATATGGTACTATAAGGACGATCATCAACCGTTCATGTGCTGATGGAGAAAAACAAATCTCTGAACATGTCCCCTCCTGTATCGAAAAGCTAAGCTAGAAAGATATCTTAGGGCTTGTCATTATCGTTGGCAAACATTCCATCACTAACCAATGAAACAATATTAATTAGAGGAACAAATTAAGCAAGTATCATATGCAATCTCCGGTCTTAATTTTAAGCTGTAATAAAAACTTTCAGTGCATCCTAAAACAAAAGAAATAAATCAAGGTACGTTTGAAAAGTTCTTCATTTCGCCTCCACGAAAAAAAAAATTCTTAAATTTGAGGACTGCTAATGATCATCAAACTCATTCATGATCTGCAACCCTATTTTATTCCTTCCTAGAGCCTATAATCTACAGCACATGGGATACAGGGACTAGTCATTGTTAGAGTCCCATATCATGCTTTCTCTTATATATATATATAACACTATAACAGTATCAAACAAGACAACTAATTAAAAGTTTTGGCACTCCCATTCACAGCATATATATTATATAGTGGTGGGCGCCAAATGCACTTCGTCCGGTTGCAGGGGATCGTTGAGTCCCTTTTGATAAAGTCTATCATTTTTCTTTATCTTCTTACGATAGCCTTGCTTTGTATAAGCTCTAGTTTGTTATATATATTAACGTTCACCTTTGGAAGGTCATTATGCTACCTTAAACCACTCACAAAAGGAGTTTAATTAGGATGGCCTTTTGGGAGTGATAGTTACACAAGCACATGCCACATGCATGAATGATATGATATATGCATCTCAATATAAGCATGTTTTCATTCTGCAGCTTTTGCTTTCACCCAAACTGGATGTGGGAGTTGCATTTACCAAATTATTCCTAGTGCTGAAACAATAACTAAAGCAGGTCAAGCAGATATATAGAAGATGCCAAGGTCTGATAGATATCTTCTTGGAAGTTTAAATGAAGGCAGATTCAGAGTTTCAGACAATATTACCTAGCTTATACCAATTGTGTAAAATGATTCAATTTGCATTCTTTTGTTTCTCTTTCTTCTTTTAAATAAAGTTTTGTTGCAAGGGTGTCTGGTAAGTGTTGAGACCTTGCTTGATGAAACTCTGGGATTAATTTCATTGATGCAATAGGACCAATTTACACACAATGATACAACCTAAATCAAGTGAATTCAATTAGAAATCTTTAATCCAATTTCATAAGGAAGATAGGTCACTCTTATGTGTGAATATACAGTTTACAATCTCCCACTTTCATCTGACCTTTATCTCACAAATCCAACAACTCTTATGTTTGTTATGGCAGCAAGGATATTTTAACTTTCTTTTGAATGATAAAATTTTAAATCCTGTTTGATCTCTGTAGAAAAATTAGGAAAAGTGAAGAGTTCAAGTACTCATCCCACAAGGGAGGACAGAATTCCATTAGTTAAGCAGCAAATCACATTATCCACAACCAGCATTTCAAATTCCAGAATAGTTTATTTCCGGTCACATTGTGTACGTGCAATAGAACCTTTGATCTATATATTCTAGAGAAAAAATCACTTTTAGTCCCTGAACTATGATCCATTCGACACTTTCATCCCTAAAGTTTGAAATATATCACTTTAGTCTCTGAACTTTAACATTCTATATCACTTTCGTCTCTGCCGAGGGTTTTCATCGAATACACCTCCGATTACGGCCAAATCGGAGGACAACACCTATTGGGCTTTGAAGCCCTCTTTGAGGCGAGTTCAACGCCACCAACCTCGCCTCAAACCATCGCCGACGATAAAGAATTTTACGATTAAGTTTGGCACCATATTTAAATCGACCACTCGAAGAGCTTGTTGGTCAAGAGCTGCAATATAAAGTCCCTCTCATCCTGCGAATTTTGGTTTTGCACATTTTGTTCGTCGGGACGAAAGGATGTTGATGAAGTCGGACAAAGGAATTTCAAACTTCGGGGCAAAGCGCGTATAGGAAAGAACCTTTGATCTATATATTCTAATCCTAACCCTCCGTCACCACTTGGGCAAGGGCTTTCAGAGTAGTTTAATATTTCACCAACTGTACAATATGCATATTCTCCAACATAACTTTGTTTCTTCCTAATCTGTTTTCCTATACTCTTCATGAAGTTGAGAGTAACAATATTAATCTAGCAACAACAATTCAGATGACAACTATACAGTATAAGAAATGTGGATGTACCTTACGGAGTATTTTGATGTATCCAAAAGCTCAATCACAGATAGCTTCCTCTAAAAGTTCATCAAAAATCAGGTCCTCCAATTCAATCCCTATACATTCAGAATCAAATTGGAGGTTCATCCAACCATCATTCTTTGCTAGATCGTTGCTCACAACATAATCCAATGATTGATCAACCTCTGGTCTCAAGCTCAAGTACCAGCTTATAAGGGCCCAGACTTCCTTCAGAACATGGTGTCCTGCTGGCATTAGACGAATGTAACATAGCGAAGACAAGGACCTCGGACAGTAACTGTATGACCTCCCGTAAATCTCCATCAACACCTCATTGATTAGATCAAACAAGAGCAAGTGATCACATTCACCATCTTCTTCATTTCCTGCACAATCAGGATCGAGCACGAAGCAGCCTTCTGCGCCCTCATATACCAAAGGATAGACTGGTGGATCATCAGCATGCCAAGTTCCAAGGCACTCATTGCCACTGAATCCGGAAAACTCCAACACATCTCTCACATAATTAAACTCAGTCATGTCTCTTTCATCAACTTGAACATGAGTCATGTCATAACTCGAGTGTTTTCTAGCAGTTTCTACTTCCTCGGTATCAAATCCACTTCTTACTACATTAGCAGTATCAATATCAGGCTCTTCCCCTTGCTTGTTGTCCAAGCTATCTGGTCCATCTTCAATTAATTTCAATTCTTCTCCTACAAAACCAATATCCATAAACATCACTCTCAGCCTCAAAGCTCCAACTTGGTGATAGATGCAGGAAAATAAGAAACAAGTGTGTTTGATCATTAAGTGCTAAAGTTTGAAGACTAATATCTGATAAAGCACTACATGTTGGTTTGGGACCATGTAAAATAAGGTAACAGCTACTGACGAAATTTGAAGATACAAACCTTCCGACTGGGAACATTTTCTCAGGCTGGATATATAATGTGGAGAATTGATGGAGTCTGCAACATTGCTAATGGCTTCTATACGAGGCTCAGTATCTTGTTCTTTATGAGAAACACTATCCCCTGCTGCCAATATTTCAAGTTCATCAACAGTTAAACCCACCTTAGAACTTGTCTCATCTTGCGCAACTGATGTTGATTCCACCTTATCTCTAGCAACTGCATTAGTTTCAGTAGCATCATCCAAATTTTCTCGAACTTCACTTTCTATAGGAAAATCTAACTGTAACTCATTTTCTGAACCTATAGAAAGGTCCCTCTTTTGTTCACCAAATCTGCTTTTTCTGCTTGCATTTCCATTCACACAAGTCTTAAATAGTTCTCCAGAAGGAAAACCATCCGGAGATTCCTCACTCTGATAATATGATTCCATATCAGGTAAGGAGAAAATCCTTCCCAGACCTTTGGGAACTTTACGGAAAGTTGAGCTCTGGAAAGGTGAGCCTGACTCTTCTGTTCTAACTTTCAATCTCTCAGATGATGGATGGTATTTGGCTTCTTTGTTGAAACTTGTCGTTTCATACAACCTACGGTACCTATCAAGTGATGCATCGAAAGATGATGTTCTGCTCATGTGGCGCATTTTATTTTTCTTGAGGGGAGAAACTGAATGATCACTTCCATAACTACTTCTTGGACTATCTTTGCCTTCTCTATGCAATGCAGGGTCCTTGGAATGGCTAACAATCTCTTTCTCCAATTCTTTAGTAAGCTTTTTTCCATGAGGAATCTTGTGAAGGATGGCTTCCATGGAAATCACATGTCTCTCTTGTTTACTCTCCTTAATCACATGCTTTATTTTCTGTCTGAGATCTTTGAAACGCTTAATCGCCACCGGATTCTCACCTTGGCTCTTCAAACTTGGGTGACAAGGGGAAGATGAACTATCCACATTGTAATCAGTGATCGATGGCATTGGCCTTTCACTAGCATATTTCAAAGAAGTAGACCATGTTGGCTTTTGAGCTGGACTACCATCTTTCGACTCATGCTTGGGTTTGAGCTTGGTAGGTTCAGAACCTCCCTTGCCTGATAAACTGGGCATAGGAAATGATTCCGACTTAGTTAAACTCAGTTTGGCACTGACTGCTTGTTGATTCTGGAATTGCTGAGCCAAAGGAGAACCTGGATCATGTAAAATTTTCACTAATAACTCTTTGTTTACATTGATTATATCCAAAGCCTCTAGATACTCCTTTGGATGGTGGACCGAGGAATCTGCATCGAGTTCTTTAACATGTATCAACTTCTTCTCTAGCATATCTTGCATTTCGTCATTGTCTAGCTGTTCTTGACTAAGTGTGTGATCCTTCTGATTCTCATTAACCTGGTCATGATCCACTGTTGAATCTCCATTAATACTAACTGGACTGCTCTCTGCACAGTTGTTGTTGTTGCTACTATTACTTAGTTTTTCATACGAAGAGCTTTCGTTGTTTTCGTGAGCAACAATTCGAGGACTTGCCTCGTTCAATACCATTTCAGCAATTGGGTCCATATTTGAAGGTGGTTCAAAATGATGTATCGATTCTGTTCGTGTCAATTGTGATCGTATAGGACAGCTTGAATTCCGGTTATGTCTGCCCCTCTTCTTAGACATTTCTTCAGCAATTCGTGCTTTGATTCGCGCCTTAACAGAAGTTTTGGCTGTTGGAGTGGACTGATTCATATTCTCTTCATCAGCCTAATAAAATTCACATAAAATGTACAAGTTAGATTCGATCTTCCAATCAAAATCCATAATTCAATTACTTATAATAAGCAAACACATCTATGGTTATCTCTAGCTGTTTCCTTAACGTACTTACAGTAGTAGTTTTGTCCATCTTAGCATCATTGTCTACTTGTATATTCCGAACAACACTGCATGCATCTCCACAGTTCCCATGATTTCCAACTCCTGCAGTGAAACATCCTCGGATGAAAACTAATAGCGCTAAGTAAATGTTTTACACATTATATATCCCATTTTACTTACCTGTACCATTTTTATTATTGCCTCGCCTCTTGTACATGAATCTTTTTTTGACATAATGCCAGTGGTGATACTTCATGATATGAAGTATGCCCCAAACACACCCTGGATGCTGATTCCCTGATGCATCGCTAGGCTGTTTGTCTCGCAGGTTCTTTCCCATGGTTCACAAAATTCACCAAAAGAATGTTTTCAGGTGACAAATAACTTCAGCTACAAGCTAGCTTGTCAAACCTGATCACATATCTAGTTACAATCAAATATCATGGAACACAGGATTTAATATATACATCTAGAAGCTACCAAAGAACAAACACAGCGGTTTCGTCAATTGATTTGAGAACCCTAATCAGATTTTGATTGATGCTTGTAAAGGGTACTTGATCGATTATCTGGTTGAGAATTCAGGCAAACCATACATGCATCTAAATGAGTTTTGAGGAAAATTCACAACTTTCCAGATGGATTGTTTATGTAAGTATATGGAATTTTGATATCTATTCCAGAATGAAAGCAACTGAATAACAATAATACAATTCAACTTCTCAACCCCTAATTTACTTTGCTTTGTAAAATTGATAAATGGCATTCCTTTAAAATTGATCCTATATATAACCAAATTCACACAAAAATGAATAGAAACACAGAAAGGGTAAACAGAATCGTATTTCATACCATTGAATTGATAATCGTGAAGGTCGTGTTTGTTTCTCCTTAGGTTGAAAAATAGAGGAGAAAAATAAATTGATTTTTCAAAGTCATCCGCTGTTTGCGGTTTGGGGTCTGAACGTCTGATACTTGTCTGGTCTTTGTGATCCTTCTTAAATTAGCTACATACACACTGTATATATATACAATGATTTGATAGTAAGGAGATCGATCATTACTTTTTTATGGTGCGGAGTTTTGATTTCAACCGTCAGATTCATTTTAAATGATCTAATCTGACGGCTAAGATCAAAACTCCGTATTTGCCAAAAGTAAAAATCTTCTTAGCAGAGAAGACATATATATATATAGTGTGGACATGGCCCATAGCAACTAGAATCATTAATTCAATCAACTCGAAGTAAAATTCTTATCACCAAATGAACTCGTTAGAGTCAATAATCAATTGTCGTATCATGAAAACTATAACTACATGATTTTTAAAAGATTTCTCAATTGACGGAACTCAAAAATCTCGATCTAAATCTGTTTATTTATTTATATTTTTTTATGATTTTTTTCGTTTTCTTACTTTGGAAATTAAAAAATAATACTTCCCGGGCCGGAAAAAAATCTCAAACTTTTTCTGGTCATAGATTACTTTTTTTTTAGAGAAAAGAATAAATTCATTGATTAAACATCATTACAATTTTCTGATAAAGCTTCCTCCACAAACGGAGGTGTAACGTTAAAATAATAAAACACAATTCTATTAGAGCTACCCTCACTAGCTAGAAGATGAGCAACAAGTTAGCCTTGCGACGAACATGTTTGAGGATAGCCGGTGAGGTTGCATGAAGAGCCTACATTATTCTTAGTGTTCGTACAAAAAAAAAACACAATTTTTTTTTTACCTTATAATGAATATTTTATGGCCTAACACAAAAAGCTTTTGTTCTTTCAACAAATTCAAACCACTACTTGCAAGCTAAATATCGTCTACATACAAAATAAGGAAAATAAACTTGCTCCCATTGATCTTCAATAAATGCATTCATCAAGTCTATTTTCAAAGAAGCCAAAAGAAGTAATGTCTAAATCAAAATTAATGTACCACTATCCAAATTCTTGATTCAGGCCATACATAATTTCTCTTAATTTTTTTTTATTTACCTTGGTTTCTCACCCATAACTGTGGACTATAGCACATGATCTTATTTTTTCACCAAAATCTTCTCACCCTTCAATTATGATTTTTAAGCATTTATCAAACTGACGAAACGCACAACTCTCAACCTGAATTTTTTTTACGATTTTCCAAAGTCGAAATAGAATAAAATTCATTAAAAAAAGTGGGTCTACATTTTCTATTTATGTTAGTTGGAGCACTTTCTAAAAAAAATACCAATGGTGAGATTATGGCACTTGCAAATTTGAAGAAAAAATGATGTTGACATGTTTCGACATGCTATAACATATTTGAACGCGTCAAACCATGTCAAGACCTTTAAAAAAAAAATCCTATGTCCTAATCTCACAGTTTGTAAATCATGATTTTTAAAAAGTGTTTCAATTGACGGAACTTGAAAATCTCGATCATTTTTTTTTATAATTTTCCAAAGTCGGAAAATTTAGAAAATTCATAAAACAAAATCCGCTCTTATTTTTTAAGTTCCGTCAATTGGATCATGCTCTTCGAATGATGAAATTATGACACAAAAAAATTTCAAAAAAAAAAAAAAAATGCAGCTCACTTGGAAAGATGCCCTCCTATTTGGTTCTCGAGAAGGATAAAAAAATCCAGCCCTATCTTTCATCGACTTTAATTTGTTACAATGCCACTGAGTTTAGTGAATGCATAATTCCAAATCTAAATCCTTATCGTACGGCAAATATGGGTAACTAAAATTATTTTTCAAACCAAGCGATGATCGAGTGATCTTTTCTTCTGGTATAAGCACTAGCAAAATACGAGACTCCTGATCCAGAGGACTTGTTCTCTGCTTGCAACGTCCTCTCATTTCTTGCTAAAGATTATTCTTCATGAGTTAAATCTTTAAGAAATCCGTATATTCGATTTTGTGCCTTGGAGTATCAAACCAAAGCCATTATTAGTTCATGTTGACATTCATACGTGCAAATGGGATCAAAGAGAGGTGCGGTTTTTATCTAAATTAATTGTTAATGGTTTCATATTATGAATTTTAAAAAGGAATGGCATGCATGTCAAATAGGGAGCCTAGAAAATCAAAGGACAGGAACAATAGGCTTTATATTGGAATATCTAATGTGAACAATATAAAAATACTCATTACCAATTTTGATAACACCTATAAGATCATGGAAGCCTATGGCCATCCTTTTGTTCTTGATGTGATTTGTCTTTGCTAAATCTAAGAGTTAAGTCAATCGGAGTGGATTGGACCCTGTAATTAATGGATGACTGTGGATTTTTTTTTTCATGTGAGTCATATTTTTCACTTGGCCACAAAGGAAGTTTTGTTTTTGAAGAAAAAAATTATCATATATGAGAAAATTATAGTGTATGTTAATGTATCTCATACGTACAATTACTACTTTTAGAACTTAATTAGTAATGAGGACCATAATTACCTTAATGATGATTTTTTTGTAGTTACCACATAAGTTGTCAAAGTAGTAATATGTGTCCTCAAGTCGTAAAACATTATAATTACAACTTTTAGGACTTAATTACTCAAACGATAACATAATTTACTCTAATAAGGACCTTATTTACTCATAACAAGGACTTTATCTCCGCATTATGTATGAGAAATGTTAACATACCGTAGCCTTACTCATCATATATATAATACTAGCAAAAGTTAGAGTAGTACATACATCAAAATATATAACTCAAAGCTAAGTAAATTCTTAAATGCTCCCCTTTGAAAAGTAAAACATATCATGTCAACGAAACTCGCTTATAATGTAGCGAGCATAGCTACTAAATTACACTTTGTAAGCTATGAGCTTGTATGAGTCCTTTTAAGTAGTAGTTTTGGTGGGAGTACCTCAATCGGATGTATACACTCTCCAAAGTCATGGTTAACTATTAGAAAAGATAAGTGTTCTAGGGTTAATGGATTGTTTGACTTTTATTATATCCAAATCTTTTACTATTAAAACCCCCACACGCTTTTACTTGAAAAATACTACCTCCAACTAACTCAAAGTCAACTCCCCAAAAAAATCAAGGCATTATTCCCATTTTAAAAAAAGCAGTAAGCAAACAAAGCGGCCCCTGAAAAGTCAACTCCCTCCCTCCCTCGCTCGCTCACACCCCCATTAAACAAACACACCTTCATTTCTGACTTTCAGACTTTCCCCTTCATTCCCTCTGTCTGGTTGTGCTACAACCCCCATGAAGAATCGAATTCCGCATTCAAACACTTACTAAAAACAAACCCACTTCTTTGATTCCTTTATTTTTTTTCATTTCCAATGGGAAACGGCATCGTAAAGTTCGCTCACTGTTGCTCCACCGCCGCCGGCGAAATATCCAGACGGCACCACATCGATGTCGTCTTGTCCGACCCGCTCGACGAGGGTCTGGGCCACTCCTTCTGCTACATTCGCCCCGAAATAAACTCTCCATCGATGACGTCGTTTGAAGCTCCCTCCGAGGAGTTCCCGAACCCGGCTACGACGACGTTCTGGTCAATCTCCGGCGCCTCCGTCAGTGCCAACACTTTCACGCCGCTCTCCACTACTCTCTTCGATCTCTGCCCCGACAGCTCCGGTGTTCTCGATCGAGCTGCCAAGTTCGAAAGCTCCACCTCGTTCGCTTCCATTCCTCTGCAGCCGGTTCCTCGGAACCCGGGATTTCCGGGTTCGGGTCCGACTGAGAGAGGTTTCTTGTCGGGTCCAATCGAGCGGGGTTTCATGTCTGGTCCGATTGACCGGTTGGTGTATTCAGGTCCGATTGAGAAACAGTCCGAGAAGATTGATAGAAGCCTTTCTTTTGAGCTCGAGAAAAAACCCAAAAGAAGGAATTTGATGAAGATTATAAAGAGAGCGATTGCAAAGACTATGAATCGGCGGCACAAATCGGCTGTTACACCGAAAGAAACGGAGTCGGAGAAAATCGGTGAGGATTTAAATCCGAGTAGTACTAATTTGAGCAGCCAGGCGAGCTTGAATGGAAATGAGAATGGGGTTGGGGATTTCTCGATGGAAAGTCAGAATCTTCAATGGGCTCAGGGGAAAGCGGGTGAGGATCGAGTTCATGTTGTGGTTTCTGATGAGCATGGTTGGGTCTTTGTGGGGATTTATGATGGGTTTAATGGCCCTGATGCTCCTGATTATTTGTTGTCTAATCTTTACTCTGCTGTGCATGAAGAGCTCAAGGGATTGCTGTGGAATGACATGTTCGAAATCGAAACCAAGGATTTGAAATCATCGGATTCTAATGTGGATTCTAATGAGATTGGCCGAATTGATGGAGTTGATAAGGAGAATGTGGTGTCAAATAGAAAACAGAGCAGGCATTTGAGGAGTCATAGTAATGAGGCGGATAATAAGTGGGAGGAGAGTCAGAGGAGATGGAAGTGTGAATGGGATAGAGAAAGGCCAGAGCTTGATAGGAAAATAAAGGAAAATTTGAAGCCTAAGGTGTCGAATGGTGTGGTGGCTGCGAGTCCCTCAGAAGTTCTTAAGGCCCTTTCAGAGGCCTTGAGAAAGACTGAGGAGGCCTTTTTGGATACTGCAGATAAGATGGTTAGTGAAAATCCTGAGTTGGCTCTGATGGGTTCTTGTGTTCTGGTGATGTTGATGAAGGGGGACGATGTTTACTTGATGAATGTTGGGGACAGTCGTGCCGTTTTGGCTCAGAAAGCCGATCCCAAGATCAAGCGAAACTTGGAGAGGATCAATGAGGAAGCTTTGTGTGAACGTAGATCATATAATGCCGATGAGCTTTACAGTTTATGCAATTGGACTTCAGTTCAGCTGACAATGGATCACAGCACAAATGTGAAAGAGGTAATTTGACCGAGTGTTTATGTTCTCTGTTTAATGGATTAATTAATGTTCTCTGTTTAATGGTTATTAATGTTCTCTGTTTTAATGTTCTAATGGATGCCTTTTGAATATCAGGAAGTTCAAAGAATAAAGAAAGAACATCCAGATGATGCTTCTGCAGTCATGAATGAGAGAGTGAAGGGTTATTTGAAGGTTACTCGGGCCTTTGGAGCCGGCTTTCTCAAACAGGTACTTTTGAGTTTAAGCTTATGTGTGATCATGGGAACCTTAACAAAAATGCAAATACGCTTTTAAATTTTTTTATATACAAGAACACATGAGTAGCAACTACATCAGAGATATATGTTATGTGATCAGTGACAATTATAATTATCTCTCACAAGACTTCCAAGTATTTTGTTTTTGGTTTTTGGCAAGGGAAATGTGATAATTAATCAGCTAAGATCGCACAAATTCATTTATTTTATGTTCATTAACATCTGGTTTTAATTTGTTGCAGCCAAAATGGAATGATGCACTGCTACAGATGTTTAGACTCAACTATGTTGGGACTGCCCCATACATCACATGTATACCATCACTCTATCACCACAAACTCAGACCAAGGGACAGACTCTTAATATTGTCCTCCGATGGACTCTACCAGTACTTCACCAATGAAGAAGCTGTCTCCGAAGTAGAGTCGTTCATCTGTTCCTTTCCTGATGGAGATCCTGCACAACATCTGATTGAAGAAGTCTTGTTTCGAGCAGCAAAGAAAGCCGGTGAGTACTAAAGCCCCTTTATCCGAATGAAAAACTGAAAGAGAGTGTAGTAACTATTTTCATGGAACATTGAAATTAATGTGGATATATGTTGGGGTTTGCAGGAATGGCATTCCATGAACTGCTTGACATCCCACAAGGGGAACGCCGCCGGTACCATGATGACATTTCCATTATTATTATTTCACTGGAGGGAAGAATATGGCGTTCATCGCTTTGAATAAACACAAATACTACAAATAGAAAATACATTCACAAGAAGGGTTGGATGATCTTGACATTAATTGTTTCATTTGTACCTTTGTGTTTCCCATTAGGCTGCAAAGAGCTTCTGATTAGAATGTAAAGGTTTAGAGAACAGAAAGGTGTTAAACCAAGTTTCCTGGTTTGGTCCCTAAATGTAATACGAAATAGTAACCCTTGTACTAGTGAGAAACTGAGAACGAATGTCAACCCGAAAGTAGTTCAATGGCCAAGTTATGTTCATGGTGCAAACTGTAAATTTCAAATGTCCTCGATTTAAACCAAGATTTCTCCAATTCTTCTTTTTATTCTCTTTTTTTTTTTTTGGCTTCCATGACAATTAAAGGAAAGAAAACAGAGTAGTTGAGACAAGATTAAGAATCTGAGCTCACTTTCACTTTATGATGTAAATGAGCATCATACACAGTCATACTAGAAGGAAAATGAAACCTTAGAATCGTAATGTTAGGAAATGGAGTAGTTGATGTAGTAGATCCCTATGTTTGGTTCAGTTCAACCAAATATGAAGTCACCCTCACCTCTCCTTTTCTACCAAATCTAGAAAAATAGAGCTGCCTGCTCAATATTCTTTCCCAAGTTTTAATGAGCTTTAACTCTTATATGCATATCATAATCAACACCTTTTCTGCACCATTGCAAGGAAGTTGAAGAGTACAATGGGACAATTAAAGTCTGCTTATTAAAACTAATGTGTGAGGATAACATAGGCTTAAACTATTTCCAAAGAGATTTAGGACAATGTTTGAGGATATTGATAATGAACTAATGTGTGAGGGTTTGCTGGTATCTTGAAAAATTTTAGTGGGGATTTGTAGATATAGTGGTTAAAAACATTTACTCTTGCATTCGAGATCTTGGGTTTGAATTGTGTTTCAATATTAAATTAAAAAAAAAGTTAAAAAAATAAAATTAAAATCTATCATCATTGGTTCTATTCCGTTTCCAATGTTCTCTTTCATGAAGAGTCTTCTAGGGAGAAGTTTCTTTCAATGTTGAATTAGGAACTTCATGTGAAGGGCATTTGGAGATATGATAACGATAGTCAATCACTCAATCAATTCCATCCTTTGTTATTAATCTTCGACACGTTTTTCTGTTGTTATTTATGTTTTCATTCTGACTTTTGCATCATTCTCATCATTCTAAATAAGCATTTTCCCGATAATAGAGTTCACGTTCATATTACGGCATTGTGAGAATTGACCAAATTTAAGAGAGTTAATTAGATGCTATTATTTGATTTGAGACTTTCTTCTTTTCAGGTGAATTTGGTTTTGAGACTTTGAGGCTTACTTTTCCTTATTCACTGCTAGACTTTAAGATAAATTATAGATACGTACATGCAATCACTTAATTTAAACTATACGCATAAATAAATCTCAATATATAATTCATAGTTTGGACTCATAAAATTACGGAGCACATAAACAATGTATGTATCTTAAATTTATAGACCAAAATTTACTAGATCTCTTCTTTCGTGTTCTGGGGTGATGGAAGGATCGCATCATTCGAGCCTTGTTTTAGGTTTGATTATTGAACTACCATTTCCAATCAATCCACATTGTTTGAAGGAGTAATTACTAATTAATGGTCAACTCCAAAAATCCAATATATGTAGTGTAATTCCCATGTTCTGGGAGGCTTTGAAATTGAAACATGCATGTGGATTGACTTCCAATAGAAAAAAAAATCTCTTTTGCAACCTCAAGTAGCTCTCACAGTGCACATGATCAAGGAGATGAAAGATCGATTGATTAGGGCTGCAGGAGACCAGTTCCACCATGAGACGTGCTAGAGCTTTCCAGCTAGCTAATCAAAGAAATTCTACACATTTACATTCTAAATCAATTAAGATGGAAATTTTCAATATTAGGTACGTACTTCAAACTTTCAAAGTCAGCTCCCAACTTTCAATCAACAAATGAAAAGCAAAATCATTTTCATTGAACAAGAGATAGAGATAGATGAGGATTGAGAAGTGCTACTCCAAACATTTCTCCCTGTAGTTGACAACTACAACAAATTAATTAATTAGTTCCCTTTTTCAGACACTGATTTATTAAAGTTAAGACGGTAGGCGCGTTAGCATGTCAAATATATCTATGTTTTTAGGTTAAACTCAGAATGTATAATGAAATTTGATTTTACTTTTTGTCTTATTTGTTGAGGGCATGAACCTAGTTAATTAAGCCGGATGAAGTTTAGGCTCTCACACAGTCACACCCATGGAATTATTAGGAGAAACATACAAGTGTTGAATTTCCTGAATAAATTTGTGAGCCAAGGAGGCCCATATTCTCGAACTTTATAAAAACAACCAATATCGACAATGAAATGACTAAATGAGCAATTTGATGAACAAAGTTGTTGCGCTCTCTTGGTTTGTGAAGCACATGAGAGTATGAGACTATGAGAGATATTCAACAGAACCAAAAGCGCTAGCTGTAACTTCTTCCACGTATGGCAGGTAACACCCTTCACAATCGAGTTAATTAATTAACTAATGAAACAGCTTCAAGGCTATCAAATTCTACGATGAGAGGATAAAAGGAGCCATCAAGAGCAAACTACAACACCTTTAGCTCAATGAAGAAGAGATTAAAGCAGGTACGTAAGTAATACCAATTTCCTACTAAGAAATATCATTGTCCTCCAAAAGAGCATCCTAGATATATAAAGGGGTCGAGCTCATCTAACCAAAAATTAATTATCGTCAACCTTAGAAATATTAAGGCAACCGAATATGGTTTTCATTGAACAAAAATAAAATAAAATAGTATAATGTCATTGCTTGTTTTATTATAAAATACTTCCAAATCCCACCAAATCATAGTATCTGAAGTGAGACCAAAGTTTGCAAAAGCGTCTGCAACTTGGTTTCCCTCTCGAAAAATATGAGAGCAACAGAATTGCATTTGAGAAACATAATTAAGTTAATTTGCAATATTTTGTCTCATAAAATTGTACAAAAAGATTTGGGGAGATTGGCGAGAACATGTTGTAAATCGGCGGCTTTGAGAGCAAAGACTTCAACTTTCTTGTGGGCCTTGACAGTAATTGGCGAGATAGGTAAGTTGGACAATTTGTTAGATGAGTTTTCCGCCCAAGTTATGAGCTCTTTCCCATACAAACCATCTTCCTGTTTCTCATGTTGCGTGGTGCCTGATCTAACTTTATTTTTCGCATAGGTGAGTACAATTCCTTGTGTGATGAAGAACAACATATCAAGTGGCTCTCCCTGTCGAATAATATAGCTTCCCTCGGTATAGATCACTGGCTCAAGATGCTCACTGATTTTCTTCAACCCTCCAATGCTCGTATCTTTAAGCTTTGGAATCTAGGGTTATAAGAAAAAGAAATTAAGAGGAAAAAATTGTACATGCACTCACAACTTTGAGAAATACCTAGCCTGCTACGTACTGTTTTATTTTTATAGGAACTTGAACTTACTTTTTCTAGCTTATTCACGAAGAGACTCTGTTTGATCTCATGAACAAGATCGTCCGGAAGATCCAACGAAAGAAGAGAAAACATATTCTCCACAGTAAGATCTTCGTCGTCTTCGAGTTTTTCTTTTACTGCATGCTTGATGCGCGACTCCATCTCATCAGGGAGGCTATAGTCAGATATTATGGATCGGATCCTTGGTTCTATGATAAATTTCATCTTCTGCTGGAGCCTATCTGATCTGTTAGTTGCCTGCATAAATGTCTATATTCCACAACAACAAGGTTCAGTTCGATCATATATTAAATCCTAGCTATTCAATCATTTTTATTGGCACATTTCTTCCTTAATTTGCTATTCGATCGGTATATAATTCCATTTTCTACATATATAAGAGCAAGTCTAACAAGGGGATCCAAACCCAAAAATTGGCCGAACATATATGTTAGTATCATGGGATATCAAGACCAAGAAATTTGTGTCAAGACCAAGAAATTCAAACAAAAACTGTCAAAAATCACAGATATATTTAAAATATAACTAGGGTTAACCGTTCTAAATTAATGATATCAGAAGCCAATCCCCATAAATACTATAAGGAGGAGCTCCAAAACATATCTCTCTCTATAAGGAGGAGCTTTAAGCTAATCGGAATCGTTTTATATAAAGACGCATCACTAACCTTCAAATGTCCAAGGAGATATATAAATAATACCAAGCCACTTATCGAAATAGCAAGCACGAAGAAGTTTTCCCATCTATAGGTACTGGCGTTGAGGTTTGAAGCAAATGAACTACAAAAATCAGATGACGTAATTAATATATATATATAAACTACAATAAAAGACACAGATAAGGACTCAGTGCACAAATTGAAGGGCTACTTCCAACAAAGTTGCTGTTATTTATTTCTTTATTTTTGTTAAATTATTGTCCCACATTAGAAATTAAACGAAAACCTTGCAAATGTGTTTATAAGGGTTTAACCATCTCCAACCAATCAACCATTGTCAATTGATTTTGGTTGTGACTCTCAAATTATTTTATCATGATATCAAAGTGAGTATTGTTCCCCATTGAAAAATAAAAACCTTAAAAATCTAAAAAATTTGCAGTATGAAAGGGAAAAAGGTCTTATATACATATGTCCAAACCTCAAATTTCGTAGGCCCCATGAGAAACATATCAATATCTTTTGTGAAATATCAGTTGATCCGTGTGCCAGAGATTGTAAGGGAATAGCAAATATACCAAAATCGAATACCGTTGCATTTGGTGGATTAGTGGGACAAAAATCTTTTAGAAGTGTCGCATTCCTAAACCTATTGTTCTCACAATGAGAAGTAAATTCACATCCATTTTGACTTCGGCAAGCATGTCCCCAACAATCCATCTCTCGTTGAATAGAGAAAAAAATACCAAAATGCCCCGAATACCTAATCAATATGAGAAGTATGAAGTTGAAAATCAGACTTAGGATAAACTTTGAAGAACAAGAGATCAGAAAATTGCAAAATCCATTTAAGGGACTTGCAATATTTAGGGTTGAGCTATAAGCCTATAACTAATAGCGACCGAGAATAATGCAAGTGTTCAAACTAATAGTCTAATAGTGACTAAATTCTCAGTGAAATGGGCAATCTACATAGGCAAAAGCAACTCCAGTCATGTTTCCATATTCTTTTGTTAAATTTTAGCAGAACTCCTCTACAAAGTTAATTACTTTACGGGTCTTTTGGACTGCGACTCGATCAAACCATGGTCACAGTTTAGGATCTCAAATTTTTTTTAGTATATATTTTTTTAAGAGTTCAATTTTTTGTTTCTAACTTAGCTTATGAGCCAATATAAGTATTTCTTTTTCTTTGAGTAAACGATAACCTTTATTATGAGCCAATATAAGTTTAATTTTGAAATAGATTAGAAAAATTAGTCATTCACTTATTCCATTAAGAACCATGCCACTTTCTCAAATTTAGAAATCTTTAAAACTCTTATATAACAAGCTCATGTATCGCGCATGTGTTAGGTTAATTAGTTTCGTCAACAAATGCATGTCGAATTGTCGACTTGTAGTCAACAAATAAGTATTAATTGAAGTAGACGGAAGAAAGTAAAAAGTAAAAGATAAAAACTTACATGACTGGCAATGATGTACATAATGAAATTGACTACACCCGGAACCCATAGTTTAGGCACTCTGCCAGGAAAGCTCTTTATCTTGTCCACATACTTGTCAATTCGCGTCTTTGTTTTGGTCGGATCATCGGGTTTTGACAATTCACCAAGTTTCATCTTGTTAAGTTGCATACAGAAACTGTAGATGGGATAAAGTCGTGCCAAATATTGCAACACAATAAGTGAGTTAAGACCCTTCATTTTGTTCAAGGATTTGTAGCCCCTCATGTTTGGAAGGAAAATTAAAATCACTACCTGCATAACATCGCACAGAGAAACTTAATTAATTTGGCCATCAGTTAATTCCAATTCTATATTAATTGAATCAGTTTAGTAGTGCAGGTTGTAGAAACTAGGGCTAGCATTGTTCTCTAGCTTACTTGTGGAATAGGAAGAACAGCTAAGACGTCAATTACGAGGTTCGTAACTATCTTCAAGATCTTAGAGGATTCCTGAAACCCACCCTTAATAGTACGAAATATTCTCAGTATGTAACGAAAGTCTGTGATTGTTCTCAAAATAAGAGCTATTTTCTTCAGTCCATTATCCAACATGAGACACGGTGTGTTCTCGTCGATATGAGGAATGTACAGAAACAAAGGATCCAGTGAAACGCCGATGAAAGATGAAATCAAGAATGTGTTGATATCATCCGCGAATAGTATAGCGAATAACAGATAGAAAATAACCATTATGATTATTCCTATGACAGCTATAGCGCATTTGCATGCATCCAACGCATTCGGCGCCCATTTGATGTGAATGGGATCTCCGGCTGCTGGCGCAGTACTGATCGATCATATCATATAACAAACGTCATAAAATTGTATATATATATAATATATATGATGAGAAAGAAAGAAGGAACGTTTAGTTAAATTAAAGGAGGCGAGCTACCACTGAAGAAACTAACCTTTCAAGGTCTCTCTGTTCAGCGGAGCCAGCCATAACTCGGAAGCTTCCTTATACCACAAAGTTCTGAATGTTGACTACAATATTACAAATATATTTGAAGATCGGACTACATGAGGAAAATATTAAAGAAAAATGTGATTCAATTCATTTGACAGAGAGAGAGAGAGAGAGGGAGAGATTAATTATAAATAATTAACTAACTACAGTTGCACCAGTTATACCTGGATGCCTAGATGGCTTGGTTTAGGAGGCTTTCTCTATAGATGAGTGGATCGATCAAAAGGAGGGGAAATTGGCAAATGAAGATGGAGAAAATCCCTTCGAACAAACTCTGGGACAAAAGTAGGTAGATATATATATATATATTTATGGTTAGTTTGTAAGTTTGTAACATACATATATATAATCAAAACTCAAAAGTACGTTGTTCAAGTATGGTTGAAGCTGAGCTTCCTGAGTGGATCAAGAAAGAGATCATGGGCAGGTGGATCAAGGAAGGAATTTTTTTTTTATCAGGATCAAGGAAGGAATAAACTAAAGGAATACTTTTAAAGGTAAATAACCAATAGGTCCTCATTTACACTACATATTTTCCTTCAATTTTGATAGATTTTAAATAATTCCCACCAATTTCATATTCTTTCACTCCCAACAACAAAATATCAAACCTTATCTATTATATTTTTCAGACATTTTTCCCTTTGTTCATCATTCCACTACAAACAAATCACCATGTTCAAATTCCAACTTCCACAAACACCGATCAAATGTCAAATCAAACCTTAAACACGTAGAGCTCAACAAGAGAGTCGAGTTTCATACCTACTTCGTCAACAACAATGATCGCTCGCCGAAACGTCGTAGAACCGCCAAAGAAAATATTTTTTTCCTTCGACTCGCCGTCTTCCAACTTCGGATTGAGAATCCATGGTCGAGGTTCTCTTCCGTCGCCGATCTGAAGAGATGGCACCCATGCCCCGAGAGGTGCAAACGGCTGAAAAAAGTCGTCGGGTTGATATTCGCGTCTCGACCGATCAACGATTCTATTTTATTGTGGTCAATACAAATATTTTATTGTGGTCAATATTTTTTTTTATTGATGTCAATAATTTTGGTTATTGAGGTCAATAAAATTGGGACTGATACAACATTGTTGCTGCACTGATGTTATCGTTATCAACTTCAATAAAATAGTTTATTAACCTCAATAAAAATTTATTGAGGTCAATAAAATACACAAAGGTGATGTACGTTCCTTTGTTCTTTGCTGATTGAGACCTAGAAACTAAAATTTCGTGATCTTATAAAATTTTATTGACCTCAATAAAACAGTTTATTGACCTCAATAAAACAGTTTATTGACCTCAATAAAATTTTATTGAGGTCAATAAAATACACAAAAATGATGTTCCTTTGTTTTTTTCCTCCTACCACGGAAAGTATAGATTTCTTAAAAAAAATTATTGAGGTCAATAAAAATTATAAAGTCTGTCAGTGGCAGTTTCATAATTTTTGTAAAATGTATAATTCAAAAACGTAAATTGGTCAATTAATGGGCCGGGAGGGAGCCGCTGTTTTTTCTTGTCCTTAATGGTAAATATTTATTCAATTTTTTCCTTATGGGTCAAGAACTGAAAAAATAAAACATATTTAAGTGTTGACCCAAAAAAAAATTCCAATTTTTTAACTACTCAGGTCGCCTAGGTCAGCCTAGACCCCACCTAAACCCTACCTAGGGACACGTAGATCCCCCCTAGGTCTGCCTAGGGACACCTAGACCCTGCCTAAGTCCGCTTTGGCCCATAACCAATTTTTCCTCCTGATTTCCGACTATTCCGAGCACCTAGTCACTACTTAGCGCCTAGACCGATTTTTAGAACACTGGTTTGAAACACTAAATATATGATAAAATCATTATTGATTTAGGAATCATATAGGGAAAAAGAAAGTTACTAATATATTTATGATAGATATATTATGATCGATCATTCAATCATATATATGAGATTAGATGGTTAATTATTGGGGAAAAAAAAGTTACTAACTATAAATGAAGCAGGAAAATATTTCGTTTATGGAAAGCAATCTACATGAAAGAGCTGTTTCAAAACGATCACTACAATATTGAAAGCAAAGGGCTAGCTATCATCTGGTGAATAGATATGAAAATTAAGGTGCGCCTTTCGCCATGTGAAAACGAAAATTACAGAATGCTTTTATTCACTATGTAAATGAGGACTCTTATATTAACATGATTCATAGCCTTGAGCCCTCTTTGAGACATCGCGTCATCTTGGACGCCTTGCACTTATATATATCACTGCTTCACGCCTTGCAGTGACCTCACTGGAATTATTGTCAATTAACAACTATCTCCGGGAGAGTATTAGAGACGATGCCTCGTAAAGTGGGGGCTTTGAGAGCAAAGACTTCAACTTTGTCGAGGGACTTGACAGTTATTGTCGAGATGGGTAAGTTGGACAACTTACTAGATGGCGCGGTTGCCCAACTTAAAAGCTCTTCTCCGTACAAATCATCTTTCTCTTTCTCAAGTTGTGAAACCCTCGATCCACCATTGTTAATCATGTAGGTCATCGCATTGCCCTTCGTGATGAAGAATATCTTATCGAGTGGCTCTCTCTCTCGAATGATATAGCTGCCCTCACTATAGATCATTGGCTCAAGATACTTACAGACTTCCTCCAACAATTGTCTGTTCATACCTTGAAGCTTTGGGACCTAATGTTAAAGAAAAGGGATACAAGTTTTTATATGTGACAGAGACGAGAAACCTCAAAGTAACGGAGATTCTGCTATGCACCTTGGTTCACTTGAACCAAGGTCCATCATAGTCCATCCTAGCCGTAGGTTTAATCCAACCGTCCATTTAATGTTAGTCAATGACAGTCAACGTTAGGAGTTAAACAATTTGCTGCTAAAAAAAAAAGTTAGTCAATGAGGTAAATTCATAACTTCTCTCACTCTGCACAAATCCGTCCTCCTTCGATTCCAGGTCCGGATCATTGCTTTTTGATGAGGGCATATTCACAAGTTCCAGGTCTTTACTTCGTAATTGCAGAGCTGCCTAGATATAGATCAATGAATACCCTTTCGCTGCGAGTTGGATCCACCTCCTAATTTTAAAGGATTCTTGTGTTTGAAGTGCCTCAATTTTCATCAAGTTTTTGTTGCTTGCTCCTGATGCTTTCTTTGTTTCTGTCTTCGCTATTTAATTTTGATCGAAGCATCCTCAACCAAGGTTCAGCGTTACGAACATGGGTGAGGTGCTAAGCAGCCTCTTTGAAGAAAGAGGAGAACGATGAACTGCATCTTGTCAAATATTCACTCAATATTTAGCTTATTGAGCTCCAATTGCACCCAATTGGTGGAATATTTTCATTATTGCGGTAAATGTGCATAAATTGTTGGTAAATTTCTGGTATTCGCTGGTAAATGTGAAATATATCTTAAATATGTGCATATATTGTGGCAAATGAAGGCAATTGAATATTTCCAGGTCCTTCTGGAGTGCTGGTCTGAGAGAAAAACAAGGTTGGAGAGAGAGAGAGAGAGAGGACGTGAAAGTGGAAGAAAGTGGAAGAATTAAAGCAGAAACTAAAATAATAACCACAGTTAACAAAAACACATGGCAGTATTACAATTGGTGGACAAATCCCAGGGTGGGCCAGTCTTGTCTCTAATCAATCATCAATTTTTTTGTTTGTACCACAAAAAAATTATTATCTTGTCATTTCGATTAAATAAAACTAACACAATTTTTTTTACCAACGGTTAATATTGGTGAAAGATGTAATGGATAAAGATCCAACGGTTAATATTGTAAATCTATAAATTATTAAAATAGTTTAATTTCAATTCTCTAAACTTCTGAAAAAATAACCGAATTTCCGCTAACTATAACTGTCTCATACGATATCGAAAATTCGGAATTCGTGTCATGTGTCTATGAACTCGCAATGACATTGTTTACATCTCACGTCTACATTAGTTTTCTTAAGATATTAACAAATCAAAAAATAAATTTTCAGTAAACACTAATCGAAACGCATTGAGGTATTTTCCGTCCAATTTGTTTTCAAATCATCATTAGTTAATATTTCACTTACGAAAATACCTCACTCATTCCATAATGATATCAATACTAATTACCCCTTTATTTTTTATTTTTATTTTTCTAAGAGAAACTGAATCGTGACTTGCTGATAAGTTCAAACTTTTTCCTTGAGTATATTGAGTTCAGCCATAGGAGAGTGTGAACGCAAATAGCTCGCAAATTGGAGTTGTAACGGAGCTATTATAAGCGCTTTAGTTAATACAGTATTTTCGTAAACATTCGTAAATAGGGGTTGACCACCTTGACCTAGGCCGAAATGATGAGGAATGTGACTGATTTTTTTCATACAGTACATATTACTATGCGAAGAATACAAGAATAATGTCGAATCTACTATTTTTCATTTTCAATTTTGTGGTTCACACAAAAATCCCTATATGTATACTAGCACAATATAACTCGTTTGTTCACTTTGTTGGTTATATAGAGAAGTAAACATTTGAGAGCCAATTAGATGTTGGAAAAATAAAATTGCACAATCCAACCGTTGAATGTAATCGTTGTGGGACAAAATGTTTATGCTACAAAAATTAGCCGTCTTTGTCATTGTTTTGCGCTCGATCCATGTGGTACTACAAAATGAAGCTGATACCATCTTTCATAGTATCATCTTCAGTTAAGGTGATATTTTGTCATATATTCGTGCTATGCCAACAAATACCGCATTATATCACACAATACAACAAAATACCACACTATACCTCGAAATACCACGAACTTCTACGAAATACTATAAAATATCACGAAATACTATGAAATATCACCAAAAATAAAAGCAAACGAAATTTTGAGTTAATAATAAGCATAGTTTTTCATTGCTTAACGAAAATGAGTTTTAAATACTAGCTCAAGGGTGTACATGTTTTACGTTTACATTGAAAATAATATGTATATGATTTAATTTTATGATAGAAATATGGTTTAATATATATAAATTTTATTACATGACAAATATATATAAATATATATATAAGAAAAAAAATTATGAATGGAATCTTACTGTTTTTGAGTTTTGGAATCCTTAGTTTTTTTTTTAATTTTTTTTATAAATGACAGATGTGTAAAAGAAATATATATGTAAAAAAATCAAAATATATAAGGATCCCAAGATTCCAACCTGTAGACTTCACTAAAAATATTTTCACCTTAACCGATATCCCAACTGTGATCTCTAAAAACATTAAGAGAATGATTTGGAGTTAATCAAAATTAAATTTATAACTTTGATAGTTATCAAAGAGCCTCAGATTTTTTTTAAAAAACTTTTTTTAAAATCTGAACTTAAATTGAGGATTTAGAAAAAAAGCAGACGTTATGAAGAGTTTGTGAATTTTTGGAAATTTTTTTGGTCATCTAAACTATTTTTAATAATTTTCTTAAATTTGAGGTTAAATTAAATATATTTTGGAAAAATAAGTGGGGGAAGATCTTGGAGTTCGTGGCCTCTGCAGACTGCAGACCTGCATTATGTGGTTTGGAGGGAGTTGGATGATTAGATCGTTTGTAGTAATATCGAGATTAAAAAATTAAAATATATAAAGGACCTCGTGCCTTGTCACCTGCCATGGTAAGTTTTATTTTGACTGGACAGATGTAAGTTTTTGGGTTTGACTGTTAAGTCACTAACAGATTAAACGTTGAGACTATGGTTCAAGTGAACCATGGTTGATGGAAGACACTCTCCCCCCCCCCCGAAGTTTTGGTAAAATATTAATTACTATGGGGCTATTAATGTAATAGCCCCCCCAAAATCTGAATTTCTGATTTCCCCTCTCTCACTCCCCAGTCAATTTCTGATTTCAGCATACACACTTCGGCACTTTCTGATTTCCTCTGCTTTTCTCCTCCACTCTGAATTTTGTGTGTGCTTGGCTACTTGGCTAGTTCAACCCAAACACCCAGAGGAGGATTGGGTCATGCGGCCTTGGTGAAATTTCTCTAGTTCTCTCAGTCTCTCACCTCATTTTAGGCTTTTAGTAGGCAAACGTTTCTCACCAATTTTAATTAAGGAGTCCTTAATTACTTATTCCAATTCCTAAAGAGTTAAGACGTTAACTGCATTCCCTACTCATATATATGGCTTTGGGCAAAAAATTTTTTGCCCTTCGGGCGACTAAATTGAACATATGAGCTTAGCCCCCCAAGATTACAATCCTGGTTCCGTCCCTGGTGATTGCATATTTGCATTTGATCTCCATACCAAGATCTTTAGCTTCTTCTACAATAGAACAATCCGAGGAAAGAATCGTAAACACATTCACCGCATTAGGATCGATCTTCATCTTCTTCAAGTATTGCTTTTACCACACGCTTGACTTTCGGCTCCATCTCCTTCTCACAGAGGCCATACCCATATTCAGATACCATGGATCGTATATATATTTATTTCCATCTTTCTTCGGAGATTATCTGATATGTTTGTTCCCTGCATAAATGTCTATTCCACAACAAGTAGGTTCAACTCATTAAGCCTGAAATATATAGGGGAACTATGATTAACTAACCAAAAAAAAAATCAAACCAAAGCTAAATCAGTATGTGTGTATAGGTGTTTGGCACTTAAGCCTAACCTCTAAGGCCTTGTATGGTATGCAGAAAGGAAATCAAATCCTTTGTATAGTTCTCAGTGCTTGCATGATAACAGTGGGAAAACAATAAAAAAATTCGCAATTAATGCAGGGAAAACAAGAATAGAAAATGAATATTTTTGCAGGAAA
Organism: Rubus idaeus; assembly: GCA_030142095.1. Lineage (NCBI taxonomy): Eukaryota > Viridiplantae > Streptophyta > Magnoliopsida > Rosales > Rosaceae > Rubus > Rubus idaeus. The sequence continues at coordinate 6,321,102 of CM057970.1, forward strand.
CTTTTTTCTATTCTTTTTTTCCAAAATTTCAAATCCGTGAATCAAAAGTGTTTCTGATAGGTTAATTCTACTAGGGTAAAAGAAAAACAAGAAATCAAAGATAATTCATTTCATTCATAACCTCAAAATGTTTACATCTCAGTCATATATGCTACACGCAGCCAACTAGCTCTGCAACTAAACTGAGCATTCGTACATTTGGTGCCTCCACTACAATTGTACCAAAAGGATAAGAGTTTGTCGTTATAGAGTAATTGGAATTGGGCTTGTTCTGATGGGTCTGTGATGTGGGCTTAGGTGTCCAAAGAGATGGTCCTAACAAGTCCTCCCCCCTTAAATGAAGGCATGTCCTCATGCCTTAAATATGTAGGAATAGGGAAATGAGCCCAGAAGATCTCGGCAGAAACCGTTCTCCTCTCTGTAATTTCTGTGTTCAGCATCGTATGATTCCCCGCTCTAGGAGGAAGAGACAATAGCACTTGAGTGGTCTTGTTAGGCATAGAAATATCATGTGTTGCACCTTCATGGTCAGCAAATAGAGGGTGTGTTGTGGATCCCCCATTCACACTCTCCTCAAAGCAAGATGCCTGAACCGAAAAAATCAATACGACTGCTCGTCCATGAGCACAACCTCTGTGAAGGACATAAAATGCAAGGACAACAAACACGAAGGTCTTCATAGTTGCGATATGGACTATGGGTTTGTAAAGGAGGATCAAGATCACAAGAACACCCACTTTACGTATAACTCGCAGCACTGGCAACGCTATCTGTGTTTCAATCTTATATGTGGCACAACCCTGTTTCTGCCGTTTCCCAACTACCCGGTAGTGTCGTGCTGTTGTACCTGAAAGCACAATATTGGTCAGGGGAGGTCGGTGTGTACTGACCGAAGACCCTCCGACGCTCAAGTTAGTACCGGTAGGTCTAAGAGCAGAGTGTTTGGGATGCGGAGAGAACGTACCTGAATAAGGAGTGAGGACTCCTTATATACGAAGTGAGGTCGGAGACAAGCTTCCCTGGCGTGGGGGACATCCCCTGACACGAGGAATATTCTCTGGTCCACTACCTCGATGTGCGCATCGAGGGATGGCGGCGCCTAGTGCAGCATGGGCATGCGACCTAATGCGATCTGCGAGGTAGTGGACAAGCACGTGTGCCATGTGGCCGTGCCGGTACCGGTGGGGCTGGCCACTCTCGGTACCTGGTCAGGAGACGTCCATGTGCAGCCGGAGGGATAGTTTGTTGTCGGTACACCCGGCCTGGTCTTACCGGTACCGCTGGGGTACTACCAGGGCGGTATGCTCGGTAGGGGATCCCGGATTAACAAAATGTTTCAAGTGGTCTTTGAGCAAGTTCTAGATTCAAAACTCATGAATTGTGCACACATGAAGAATATGTAAATGTATGAACGATGCATACATGTGAATATTCAATGGGCTAAAGTCCTCACAATTTCTAGGTATACATGTCAATATATGTTCAAATGTGCTTCTCAAATTGCAATTAATTAATCGACACAGGTGATGTGAACATGGAATTTCGAGCAATCGCAAATTATGCATATTAAATCCAAAGCAAACTACAAAAAACCTTAGCATATAAATAACATTCTTCTAATCACAACAAAGTAAACTCAATTCATCATCGGGATTGGAAAAGAATATAACACAATATACAAAAACTAACAGTAGTTTTTTTTTATTTACTTCAAAAGAAATAGCTTAAATAAACAAATAAGCACTTTCTAAGACTCGATAGCTCCAAAGTCAGTGCGAAACAAACGAGCTTTTATATGACTACTAAAACTAATAATTTTTTTTTTGAATTTTGACTAAATTAAGAACCTTACCACCTTACCCCCACACTTGAATTTAACATTGTCCCCAATGTTGACAAATTTTCTTGAAAATGTTTCAGATGAAAAATCAAGGTATGAAGATAAGGAGTATGTTTATTGCTTAAAAACACATAAACAAACATAATAAACAAAAGGAAACACTTTTTTTTAAATTTTTTTTTATAAACAATAAATGGAAAAACTAAACAAATAACGAGAGTGAGAAAAAAAGAAACTCCCTTTGACGAACTCCCGAGGATAGCCAAAAGTCACCATATAAACACCAATCTCAAGGCTTTTCAGCCTTGACTTCCAAACGTTAGCTCCAAGGTGCAAAAAATGGTACACATTCCGACATACCTGAATTATTGCCTACAAAAACAAAAACACTGTTTAGAAAAGCAAATAGTAAAAACAATCCCCGGCGAGACGGCGCCAAAATTGACACGCGTTAAAGCGCGTCAAAATATATACATCTTAACTTCCTATAAATGTGTCGTGTATAGTACAGTGGGAAGCAAGGGTCATTACCCACAGAGGATTGTGTCTAAATGCTAATCTTGTCACGAAAAGACTCTAATTATAATATACAAATATTTTTGGATTTTTCTGTTGATATTGAATAATGGAAAATAAAACAAGAAATAAAGTAGACAACATTTCACTCTTGATATGTTAACCTACACACTTCTTTTCAAATTGAATGACGATGTTCAAGATAAATCAATGACATGTTGATCATATCCTATTGTTCTCTCATAGTTGGTATGTTAGGTGCATGGCATGTACTCCCTAACTTAGTTCTCGAAATGCAACCTAGAATGACATGTTCATAGATTCAACACTCAAGAATCATTACGATTGAAGAGAACGAGCATCACATCGATCATAAGACATGGCATGTATCCTATGCAACCGAGAAATCTAATCACATGAATAAGTCTTAATTCATTCATTTGCTACTTTATTGGAATTATATGATGATATGGCGGTCCACATATAATCCTAGCAATAGAACCCTAATACATGTATCTAAGTAGGCCTCCAAAGAAACACATATAAAGATTCATCAATGAATAATTAGTGAAAAGATAATCATTCAATTATTCAAGAAATGGTAAATTAACGCCAATATCGCAAGTGAAACATATTTAGGGCTATAATAATCCCCAATTTATTTCACACAAAATATAAAACCAACCATATAGGTGGTGATTATTCACATAAATATATATTACAACAAACTAAAAACTAAACTAAACATTGCAAGAACAGAAAAATGAGAGGGAGAAGGAGAGAAGATGAGCTTATTGCTACATCTTGGTGTGTTGGTGTATTTTACAAAGAGGGGGAGCTAGGTATTTATAGAGGAGGAAGAGAGCAAGTGCAGCCAGCCATTGTGGAAGATAAGAGCAGTAGGTACAGCCATGTGATAAATAAGAGACATGTGTGGACTGCCATTGTTGAATTCAACATTACTGTTGAAATGGCAGCCTGACCTTTGTGCAATTGAGCACGCTTTTCTCACCAACCAGGAAGTGGAATTGAGTTCTGTCACTTGGAGGTGAAACTAGACTTCCTGGGCTTCAAAATGGTAGGTGGCACATGCTCTAATTAATTGTGAGCTGAAAATAGCAGCCTTCCAAAGTTGACTGATTTCTCGGAAGGTTACTGTACCAATTCCGGCAGACTGACCTTTGTTCATTCAAATCAAGATATCTTCTTCTAGAAAATAGCTTTTAATGAACCGTAAAATTCTACAGAGACTAGACATCCGTAGCTTTCATTCCATATATTGCACATGTTATGATTCATCTTGAGCTGTTCCAAGTAATTTTTCAAAGTTGACTGAACTGCACATGAAGATTTTGTCATTTAAACTTGTAATGCCTCTTTTGCTTCTTTTTTCCCACTTTGCTCCAAAATACCTACAAAACATAAAAATGACATAAAAATATAGAAATAACAATGAACTAACTAAGTAAATATACGGTAATGATATATAAATTTCGTATATTTATGCTCCTATCACCGAGCAAGAGGAAACTTTTGGTCGGGGACTTATTCCAGAAGTTCATATCGGGATGTAGCGAAGTGTCGATGGGGCAGCCGCGACGGCGCTTAGCACCGTCCCATGTAGTCCCCCAAGTCCCCGAGCAAGGGGTTCCTCCCGGTTGGGAATTGTAACCGCTCCGTGTTTGAAGGGAGTTGAAGCGTCGTGGCCGTTGAGCTCCTCGGCGTAACTGCCGAGGTAGTGGGGTGATACGTTTCACGCCCAGGCCGGTTTGGAACATCGTGGGGGAGCTCAACCGTCGCGTTGCCACGTGTCGTCATCCTGGACCGCGACGGTTCACGTCGTACGGTCAAGATGGGTTGACTCCCGCTATATATATGGGGGTGAAGAGAGGTCACTTCACTTCATTCTTGCATATTTCACTTCCAGAGCTCTGCAAGCTGTCGGTAGGAGAACAAGAGCGCGTCTCGGTAGTGCGTTTTTTATCACTCGGTATCAGAATTTCCAACGTTTGAACTGTAAGTACCGATGCCTTGACCTCTCATATGCCTTTTAGTTTTCTGCTTTGCTTTTGTAACGTAGTTTGAGTACCGGTGTCCAGCCTTAGTACCGAGCTAGGTTGCATAGGCATAGGTTATCCCTCCCGGTAAGAACCTTGGTGCGATTTTTGCAGATGTCTGACTCGGGGAGCGAGAGTACCAGTAGTGGCAACGCCTTTTCCGGTGAAGAGCCAGAAAGGAGCTCATCGGTGGAGGAGGCTGGCTCGGACTCCAGTTCGAGTACCGGTAGCAGTAGTTCCTGTTCGCCGAGAACCAGCCGGTTTTGTTTGGAAGGTATCATTCAGACGGTGGTGAGGGGTGTTACCACCGGTGAGGACATCGTGCCTTTGGCCTCGGAACCATATGTGAAGTCCCGGTCCAGTAGTAGTAAGGCGCCGGTACCGGCCGGGTTTGCGGTGGACCGGCTGAAATCGAGCGCGTCTACCGAGGAGGATTTGGTAGCCTCGAGGGAGGCCTTCAATATCCCACGACGGCGCCAAATATTTTTGTCGTTTCCCAACTACCCGGTAGTGTCGTGCTTTGTTGTACCTGAAAGCACAATATTGGTCGGGGGAGGTCGGTGTGTACCGACCGAAAACCCTCCGACGCTCGAGTTAGTACCGGTAGGTCTAAGAGCGAGTGTTTGGGATGCGGAGAGAACGTACCTGAATAAGGAGTGAGGACTCCTTATATACGAAGTGCGGTCGAAGACAAGCTTCCCGGCGTGGGGGACATCCCCCGACACGAGGAATATTCTCCGGTCCACTACCTCGATGTGCGCATCGAGGGATGGCGGCGCCTAGTGCAGGATGGGCATGCGACCTAGTGCGATCTGCGAGGTAGTGGACAAGCACGTGTGCCATGTGGCCGTGCCGGTAGGCTGCTCCCGGCGATAGTGAGCTACTTCGGGGCCTATCCCGATAAAGATATGAAATGGTAGCAACAAACCCCATGTAGAAATAGCTCCCAGAAAATTCTGTACCATGTACTCGTCATTTTGGGACTGTTGTATCGTGACCTTGCAAATCACAGTAAGAGAATATAGTGTTGCCTCATCGTTCATAATCATAAGATCCCATGTCGAGTTATAATCCAATAGCCAAGAGTTTGACCAAACTAGATCATTAGGAATAGCATAAGTGAATAGTGGAAGACACCATAATGTAGAGTACATCAAATGGTTATCATCCTTGGTGTTTCTCAAGATAGAGTACTCCATATGTGAATCTGAGTGGGTAATGTGCAAATCGTCACCGAAGTGGAAAACAAGGCTGAAAGTAGTAATGTGCTGTTTCTGCCGTTTCCCAACTGCCCGGTAGCGTCGTGCGCGGGTACCTGAAAGCACAAGATTGGTCAGGGAGGTCGGCGTGTACCGACCGAAGACCCTCCGACGCTCAAGTTAGTACCGATGAGTGTTTGAGAGCAGAGAGTTTGGGATTCGGAGAGAACGTACCTGAATAAGGAGTGAGGACTCCTTATATATGAGGTGAGGTTGGAGACAAGCTTCCCTGGCGTGGGGGACATCCCCTGACACGAGGAATATTCTCTGGTCCACTACCTCGATGTGCGTATCGAGGGATGGCGGCGCCTAGTGCAGCATGGGTATGCGACTTAGTGCGATTCGTGAGGTAGTGGACAAGCACGTGTGCCAGCTGGCCGTGCCGGTACCTGTGGGGCTGGCCTCACTCGGTACCTGGTCAGGAGACGTCCATGTGGAGCCGGGGGGAGAGCTTGCTTGTCGGTACACCCGGCCTGGTCTTACCGGTACCGCTGGGGTACAGCCGGGGCTTCGACTGCGGCCGGGGCAAGATACTCGGTAGGGCATCCCTTCCGAGTCGGTAGATGCCGCCGGGGCGTTGCAGAGATTATGTCCTCGGTAGGGGAGCCCTACCGAGTCAGTCATGGGGCTATAAGAAGGTTGCTCCCGGTGACAGTGAGCTACTTCGGGCCTATCCCGGTAAAGATATGAAATGGTAGCAACAGAAGTCCCCCAAGTCCCGAGCAAGAGGAAGCTCATGGTCGGGGACTTAATCCAGAAGTTCATATCGGGATGTAGCGAAGTGTCGGTGGGGCAGCCGCGGCGACGCTTGGTACCGTCCCATGTAGTCCCCCAAGTCCACGAACAAGGGGTTCCTCCCGGTTGGGAGTTGTAACCGCTCCGAGTTTCAAGGGGAGTTGAAGTGTCGTGGTCGTTGGGCTCCTCGGCGTAACTGCCGAGGTAGTGGGGTGACACGCGTCACACCCAGGTCGCTTTGGAACGTCGTGGGGGAGCTCAACCGTCGCTGCCACGCGTCATCATCTTGGAACGCGATGGTTTGCGTCGTACGGTCAAGATGAGTTGACTCCCGCTATATATATGGGGGTGAAGAGAGTTCTCTTCACTTCATTCTTGCAAATTTCATTTCCAGAGCTCTGCAAGCCGTCGGTAGGAGAACGAGAGCGTGCATCGGTAGTGTGAGTTTGATCACTCGGTACCTCAACTTTCAGCCTTCAACAACTGTAAGTACCGATGCCCTGACCTCTTGTATTTAATTTTCTGCTTTGCTGTTGTAATGTAGTTTGAGTACCGATGTCCAGCCATAGTACCGAGCTAGGTTGCATAGGCATAGGTTATCCCTCCCGATAAGAACCTTAGTCCATTTTTGCAGATGTCTGACTCAGGGAGCGAGAGTGCCAGCAGTGGCAACGCCTTTTCTGGTGAAGGGCCAGAAAGGAGCTCATCGGTGGAGGAGGCTGGTTCGGACTCCAGCTCTACCGGTACAAGTAGTTCCTGTTCACCGAGGACCAGTCGCTTCGTTTGGACGGTAGGATTCGAGCGGTGGTGAAGGGAGTGACCACCGATGTGGACTTAGCGCCCCTCGCCTCGGAACCGTACGTCAAGTCCCGGTCCGGCGGTAGCGGGGGTCCGTGCCGGCCGGGTTTGCGGTGGACCGCCCGAAGTTGAGTGCGTCCACCGAAGGGGACTTGGTGGCGCCGAGGAAAGCGTTCAACATCCCCGGCACGGTGAGCATGCGGCTACCGGAGAAGGGGGAGCTCAGGAGTGCCTCTGCTGTACCGGGCGAGACCCTAGTACACCTGGCCTTCTTCGGGGAGGGTCTGCGGATTCCGCTGCCGGCGTTCTAGCAACGGTTCCTGGCCGAGGTTGGCCTGGCCATTGCTCAGCTGAACCCGAATACCTGGCGGTACCTCAACGCCTTGTATACGCTGTACTATCACTGTGGGTTCGGTGAGCCGGACCTGGCGGTGGTCTTCAACCAGTGGGCCCTGGAGGGTCACTCGAAGGCCGACAAGGGCTGGTATAAGCCGCGGTCGGTACCGAAGCCTTGCAGCGAGCTCCCGCCGGATACCGAGTGGGTGGACTACGTGTACAAGTACAAGCAATCCACCCGGTGCTTGCTTGAAGAAAGATGCTCGGATCCGGGAAGGGATGAACGGTGAGCATGATGTGGAGAGTCACGAGTGTGAGAGTCCCGAGATTGTTAGGGATCCACTCGTGTTTGGCAATCCTACTTCCCGGCAGACTTGGAAGAGTAGGTACTTCTTCGTGGGGGGTCGGTGGGAGTTTCCTACCGGTGCGGCCATACCGGAGAAGAGGGTCCCGTCTGCCTTTAGTGAAGCTCCCGGTACTGAGACTGTTTGATACGAAGCGTTGTATGTATGTGTACTTCCTTTTTTGCTGCACTGACCGTTGCTTTACTTGTTTGTTTTTCTTGTAGTTGACCAGGCTTGGAGGAAGCTTACCGAGGAGCAGGAGAAGGAGATCGATTGTTTTTCTTGTTTGTTTTAACATCTCTTTGGTGTTGAGGAGGTCTACCGTTCTGCTCAACCGGTGCTCACTCCATTTATCGGGCTTAGCTCCTGTTCCCAGCCCATGTAAGTGACTTTTGGGTCGGTGCCGTGGCTCCTCTTTGTTATTGTTGTGTGTGTACTTTTTTTTTTTTATTAACCGGTGGTTCTGACTGCAGTCCTTCGCCAATTCCGTCGGTACCGAACTCTCGGGGACGACGAAAGCATGGTCCGAGAGCGGAGGGATTTTTACCAGTCAAGAAGGTCCGGGGTCGGGGAAACCGTGCCCGAGGCTCGGTGGTCGAGGCCGAGCAGGCCAAGGCTGCGGCAGATGATGCCGGTAGGAAGAAGAAGAAGAGGGCACACAAGGCCCGGCCGGGCCCCGAGGCGACCCCGGTGGAGGTAGAGGTAGAGGCTAGCACCGATGCTGATGGTGCCGGCGGGCCGGAGCTCGAGGTTGGCTCTGAGGTACCGGGCGGGGCCTCCAAAAAACGCACTGCCCGCGAAGAGGTAAATTTCTTCCCTTCCTAGATGTCTGGGTTGTACCAGCAAGTACGGGTACTAAACCTTGTAGTAGTTTGTTGAACAGGTGAGGAGCCACCGGAAGAGGCACAAGGAGCAAGATGCTACCGTTGACGAGGTGGCCCGGGTTGCGGCGGGTACCGACACCACCCCGGCCATGCACAGCTCGGAGTCTACTTCAATCTTCGGGAGGAGATCCCGGCCGAGAACAATGCGCTGTTCCGCGGCTGCGTGAAGAAAGCGCCGGAGGATCCGCTCCCGGTCTCCCGGCTTGCTTGCCTTCCGGAGATGAACCTCGGGGACCGGAGGGATCTGCTCTTCCAGGTGCAAGCAGGGTACCGTCGCTTTACTTCTATACCTTTTCCTCCTTCTCTTCCTTTTTTTTTTTTTTTTTTGACCCCTTGTTGTGTCGGTGCTGCAGCTGGCATACGAAGAGTTGGCCTCGGACCGCCGGGTTTGGAAGGAATGGCAACGGTGGGTGGGCGGTGGAGAACCCGCGGAATGGCTATGACACCATGTTTGGTCGAAGGAGCGGGCGGTAGGCGAGCTTGAAAAGACAAAGGCCGAGCTCGAGAGGACCAAGGCCGAAGCCGGTAGGCTTGTCCGGGAGGCCGAGGATAAGGCCAAGGCTGCGGTGGCGGCCGAGAGTGCTCGCCTCCAAGTTGAGTTCGATCGTCGCCGGAGGCGGCTCTCGGTGAGGCCAAGAAGGAGGCCGTCCGTTGCTACCATTTCATATCTTTACGGGACAGGCCCCGTGCGGGGCCCGAAGTAGCTCGTTATCTCTCGGAGCAGCCTGTTTAGGAGCCCCCTCACATATAATTGGTCCGTCGACTCGGTAGAGAGTCCCTACCGAGCACATAGCCTCTACCTCGCCCCGGCGGTGTCTCGACTAGGTAGGGAACCCCTACCGAGCATACCGCTATAACGGCAGGGTAAGCCCCGGGCCGCGGTCAAAGCCCCGGCCGTACCCCGCCGGTACCGGTAAGACCGGGCCGGGTGTACCGACAAAAGCTCTCCCCGGCTCCACACGGACGTCTCCCGACCAGTGCGAGTGAGGCCGCCCCCACGGTGCCGGCACGGCCGAGCGGCACACGTGCTTGTCCACTACCTCACGAATCGCACTAAGTCGCATACCCATGTTGCACTAGGCGCCGCCATCCCTCGATGCGCACATCGAGGTAGTGGACCAGAGAATATTCCTCGTGTCAGGGGATGTCCCCCACGCCAGGGAAGCTTGTCTCCGACCTCACCTCATATATAAGGAGTCCTCACTCCTTATTCAGGTACGTTCTCTCCGAATCCCAAACTCTCTGCTCTCAAACACCAATCGGTACTAACTTGAGCGTCGGAGGGTCTTCGGTCGGTACACGCCGACCTCCCTGACCAATCTTGTGCTTTCAGGTACCCACACACGACGCTACCGGGCAGTTGGGAAACGGCAGAAACATTTGGCGCCGTCTGTGGGAATAATTCCACCACTTCATAACCAAAGCTTCCTCACCCCGTGAGGTGTTCTACCAGTCGAGCAATGACAAAATCGGCTAGCGATGGCTCACAGCCAGCGAAACAAACCAAGAAGTCCAAATCCGCGAAGGAAACCTTGACTATAGCCGGTCTTGGGCCTCTTCCGGAGGAGGCGCATGCGGCGGTCCACTCTACCGAGTCGGAAACCCCCGAGTCCCACCAGCCGAGCCCTCGTGGTGGCGAGACTCGAGGCCATGATCCGAGAACTCCAGGAGAGCAATGAGCGATTGCGCCGCGACCAGCCTCGCTCGCTCAAGAGGCTAGTGCCCGGAGATAAATCTGCGAGGGAGCGCTTCACCCGGAGGCCGACCCCGGTCCCGATCGGTGTCGGCACCTCTCCCGAGAGTCGACACTCCTCCGAGACCAAGGCATCGAGTACCGGATAGGCGGACCGGGCCCCTACCGACTCCCCGGTCTCGTTCCTTGACGCCGAGGGTGTGGTCCACTCCGCCGACGAAGAAGATACCGATGAAGACTGCGACGCCCTCCACGAGGAACTCGTCACCGTCATCCCCGGCCACGGGTGGAAGAGGACACACTTACCGGCCTCTTCCGAGAACTCAATAACCGTCTCGAAAAGTTGAGACCGGTACCGCCGAGTTCATCTAGCCTCGGCGTACGGCCAAGAAAACCCATCGGCCCCTTCACCGGGAGGATCTATGCCCACAACCGGGACTTCAAGAATCCGAAGTTGGACCCTTACACCGGCAAGGAGGACCCGGTGATGCATGTCACTGCCTTCCGCCGCCTACAACGGCGGGGCTACACCGATGAGGACCGGTGCCACGCCTTTGTCAATACTCCGACCTACGAGTCCATCAACTAGAGCCGGAGTCCATCGACAGCTACGAACAGCTAGTCAAAGCCTTCACCACCGAGTATGCCACCAAGTCCAGTTTTTCTACTCGGTAGGGGAACTCACCGGCTTCCAAGCAAACCACGGGCGAACGGCCGGGCCGACTACATGGAACGGTTTAAAGCCGCCTACCGGCGCCGCAACACCAAGGATGACATCCGCGCAGCCCGGATCTTCCGGGATGGCTTGGAACCGGGAGAGTTCCTCGGGGAGCCGAACTCCACGAGCACGGTATTCACCTATACCGAGCTCACGAGCGAACCGCCCGGTACGCCCGCGCCTACTATCCGACCTACGAGAGAAAGTCTCATCTCAATGAAATGCACAAAGGCAGCAAGGCCTCCACGGTGATCGTGGACCCTACCGGGGGATAAACGCAGGCAAGAGCAAACCGCGCGCCCAAGGTCGAAGAACCTAGGCAGGATAACAAGCGCAACCGGGGCAACAACTACCGGGGAAACAACCGGAACAATAACTGGGGGAACCAGAATAACAATCAACGGTATGATCCTCCCCATCGGGAGCAGAATCACCAATACCAGGCCCCCCAGAACAACCAATATCGACCGGTATATCAGGTTGACTCCGGCCACGGCGAGCCGGAGTACCGCCCTACTTCGGTCCGGCAAAGCCGGGGGCGGAGCTCCGGCTACTCACCCGAGCGCACCCCCGCTACCGGGGTGGATGGCCGGTGCACCCGGCTACCGGCGTAAACCAGATAAACACTCCAAGCCACGGCTAGACCGAAACCGGGTACAACCGCACCCCAAGAAAAGAATTCTTGGAAGCAAAACCGGTCCAAGAAATCCAACCGGCAGGTCCTCGCCGATGATAGCCCACCGGTGTGCACCGTGTTCAACAAACCAATGGAGGACATCTACAAGGAGAACCCCCGGCTCTTCCCTCGGCCCGGAAGAGGCCACCATATGCCGACAACCGGGTCAACACCGGTAAATTCTGCACCCACCATCGGTCCGGTACTCACTGATACCGAGGAGTGCCAAGCCCCGAGGGATGTTGCCGAGCGCTTGCACCGAGATGGGAAACTCGCCCGGTATGTTGGCCAAACCCTCGGAGGTACCGAAAGGAAATTTTCACCATCGGTGGAGGCCCTACTCTTTTCGGTACCACTCGCTCCGAACACGGATCTCGTGAAGGAGGCTGGCAAAGCCCGCAGTGCTTCTCGGTACAATCTGCGCCGGTGCAGAAGAAACAGAGATGAGATCCTTGGAACATAGGATTCTCCAGCGAGGAGGAAACCGGTATCGTGACCCCCCACGATGACCCACTCGTAATATCAGCCAAGGTCCATACCGACCTGATGCACAATGTGCTGGTCGACGGTGGCAGCTCTGCCAATGTCATCTTCAAGAGTGCCTACCTCAAATTGGACCTACCCCTCGAGAACATCTCAAGGACGGTAAACCCACTCATCAGTTTCTCGGGAGACCTCGTCCAACCCCTCGGTAGCGTTTGGCTCAACGTCGAGGTCGGACAGTACCCCCGGTCCCAGAAGGTATCAGCCCACATGCTAGTAGTGGATTGTGAATCCTCCTATAACTTCATTCTCGGTAGACCCATCCTCTGCCAAATCAGGGCTTGCGTGTGCTACCACCTACTCACTGCCGGTTTCTCATGCTTCAAACTAACGAAGGTACCGAGAGAAGAAAATCAAAGGGCTGACGCCTTGGCCAGAATAGCCTCCGCTATTGACCCCAACCTTGGCAACTCGGTACCTATCGACATGCTAGAAAGCCGAAGCACCGAGACAATGCCCACTGAGGTCAACCACCTGCGCCTGGAGGAGGCGAACTGGATGACACCAATCCTCGAGTACTTGCGTGATGGCTCCCTCCCGACAGATAATGATGAGGCCAAGAAAATAAGATTCTGGTCCTCCCGGTACCTCATCATCAACAGCCATCTCTACCGGCGGGCACACTCCTTACCATACCTACGATGCCTCGGACCGGCCGAGTCCCGAGACGCCGTCAGAGAGGTACACGAGGGCAACTGTGGAAACCACCCGGGAGGAAGAGCATTGGCCCACAAACTCATCCGCCTTGGCTATTACTGGCCAACACTCCTCCGGGACTCCCTCTCATTCACAAGGCAATGCAAATCCTGCCAGTTCAACGCACCGAACGTACCAAAACCGTCCCAGCCACTGGAGACGATGGTGAACCCATGTCCCTTCGCCCAGTGGGGAATCGACTTAATCGGGCCCATGCCCAAGGGTACCGGTGGTGTTGAACACGTGGTAGTCGCCACCGACTACTCCACCAAGTGGACAGAGGCCAAGGCCCTTAAGTCAATCACTTCCCGGCAAGTACAGTCCTTCATTTGGGAAAACATCATCTGTCGCTTCGGTATCCCTCAAGTCATTATCACCGACAACGGTAAACAATTTGACTCTGAATCCTTCAGGAAATTCTGCTGGGAGAAAGGCATCACCCTTTTCTTCGCATCGGTGGCCCACCCGCAGACCAACGGTCAGGTGGAGGCAGTTAACAAAATCCTGAAGAGAACTATGAGGACCAAGCTCGGTGATAAGAAAGGCGCATGGCCTGAACTACTACCGGAGGTTCTGTGGGCGTACCACACCTCGTACAAGGCTGCCACCGGCGAGACGCCATTTTCCCTTGCTTTCGGTGCAGAGGTCGTGGTACCGGTTGAAATCAATTCCACAACACACCGGATCGACACATACGATCCAAATGAAAATGAAGAACAGTTGTGCCTCAACCGGGACCTACTCGAGGAATGGCGAGAACAAGCCAACCTCCGGAATGCAGAGCACAAAAACCAGCTCAAGCGCAAGTTTGATGCAAAGGCAAAGTGCCGGTACCTCAAACCGGGGACCGGGCACTACGAAGGGTAAGGCAAAGTACGAAGAACTCGGCAGCCATGACTTTCAATCAACGGTGGGAAGGCCCATACCGGTAGTCGAAGTCCTCGAAGCCGAGGAACCTACCGACTCATGGACTCCACCGGGTGCGTGCTCCCACATCCATGGAATATTGAGCACCTTCGCTACTACTACCCGTAGAAAAATATAAAGCCGGAACATACCGGCTAAGTGGACCTCACCACTTTTCAAACAATTGTAATTATCATTTACCATAGTGAAACCCCTACGGTGGACGTAGCCTAGGACTCGCATTGAGCCGGGTGAACCACTATAAAATCTGTATCTTCATGAATGCTTGTTCTCCTACCGATAATGCATAAATGCCAAGAACAAAAATGAAACTTCGTAAGACATGTGGCCGGTACCGGCGACCCCATGCATAAGTTTTGATTATGTTATCAAGCGTGGCCGGTACCGCCTACCCCCATGCCAAACTTCGTAAGACATGTGGCCGGTACCGGCGACCCCCATGCATAAGTTTTGATTATGTTATTAAGCATGTGGCCGGTACCGGCGACCCCCTACGCCAAACTTCGTAAGACATGTGGCCGGTACCGGCGACCCCCGTGCATAAGTTTTGAGTACGTTATCAAGCATGTGGCCGGTACCGCCTACCCCCATGCCAAACTTCGTAAGACATGTGGCCGGTACCAGCGACCCCCATGCATAAGTTTTGAGTCCGGTTATTAAGCATGTGGCCGGTACAGCCTACCCCATGCCAAACTTTCGTAAGACATGTGGCCGGTACCCGCGACCCCCATGCATAAGTTTTGTTACGATAAATTCAGCATTGTACCGGAATCAATTACCTACATGATATGAATACTAAAGAAAACAATACCCGGAGCGAGACCGAAAAAACCAGCCCTCCCGAGTGAGCACTTGGTATCATATGAAAACACAGAATTCATTGAATAAGGCGAAACACGCCATTGTTCAAAACAATAAATAAGGGCCTTATGGCCAATTCAAATACTTGCCTCCCGATAGGCACCCCCTACCGGGAGAGATGTTCAAAAAGGGTTTAAATCCCCCCCCCCCCCCCCCCAAAAAAAAAAAAAAAAAACAAAATCAAAATACATGGCCCTCGGCCGGTACCACCCGAGACATGGGGACTACTGGACGACGAGGAGCGAGCGACTTCCTCCTCAATCTCGTGCGGGATGGCAGTATGCTCATCGTTCACCATACTCTCGGTCACGGTTGGTACCGGCAGCCGACTCCAATCCCGACCCGGGAAGGCAGCCTTGATCTTGCCAAGTATGTACACCCCGCCCTCGATGTAGGCTGTCGTCTGCTCCACAGCACTGCCACGATCGCGCCGGTAGGCAAGGACAGCCTCGTCCACGGCCTTACCGAGACGGTTGTCTAAGTCGGCCTGGATCCTGGTTGTCTCTGAGGTAACAGCAGCTTTGGCTTTCTCCTCGACCTCCCGGGCGTAGACACTGGCCCTCTCCTCTGCTTGGGCAATCTTCCTGCTGGCCTCTTCCTCGGCCTGTCGAAGCTTAGCCTCCAGCTCCTCCTTCTGCCGCAGCAGAGCATCGCGCGTAGACTGTAGGTTCGCCATCTCCTGGCCGGCGGTCTGCAGCTCTTTCCAGTACCGACGGTCCAGGAATTGCTCCTCGTAGGCCAGCTGCATCATCGGTACCAAGATTAGCCAACGAAATGGACAAAACAAAAACCGATGATGAAGTACGAAACGGTACCTTCCGCACCTGGAAGAGCAGTCCGGCCGCTTCGCCGGGGTCGGTTCGGGAAGCCGGCCGGAGCATCCACCCGTAGGGATCGGTCGGTGCCTTCGCACGCAGCTGCTGTAGCCGGGCATTCTTAGGCAACACGGTGTTGCCGAACACCGTGCTCGCGCCGGTGCTCCGGGAGGCCAGCACGGTCACGGCACTTTCGGTGCCCCCTCCTCGGCGGTTGGCTCTTGCACCCTCTCGCCTCTTCCGGTGATCCCTCACCCGTTTAATGAACTACAACAATGGTTAATGCCGGTAAAAAAAAAAAAAAAAAAAAAAGTGAAAGTGACCGAAGATTACCTCCTCCCGGCGGAACGCTTCGGGGGACCCATCCGGGCCACCGGATGCAACCTCGGTCTCGGGGCCGGCGTCCACCTCGGTCTCTACCTCCACGTCCGCCTCGGCGGTAGACCGGCTTTGGGGCCCTCTTCTTCTTCTTCCTCGGTACCGGCTCGGCGGCGGCACCGCCCTCGGCACCGGGAGCACCGGTACCGAGCTACCACCTCCACCTCGGCCCCGGGTCCTCACCGACGGCTTTCTTCGGCTGGTAATAGTCCTTTCGCTCACGGACCATGCTTGAGTCGCCTTTGAGGGTACGGTACCGACGGCATCGGTAAATAACTGCACAAAAACCACCGGTGTCGACACAACTATAATTTGGAACATACAAGGCCACCAAGCAATACTTACATGGATTTGGCGTGGGGGCTAAACCGGAGCTATCGAGGGAGTACCGATTCAGGAGCACCGTAGATCTCCTTAGCACGATGGAAATATGCTCCCGGATCCACCGAATCTCCCGCTTCTCTTGCCTCTCGCAAGCCTCCTCCAAGACCGATCCACTGCAAAACAAAAAAAGAACAAGGGTCAATACGGTATCGGCTAATCGTACTATTACATGTCTATATTCGATAAGGGCTACCCACCGGGGCATCCTTGAAACTATGGGGACTCTCTTCTCGGTCGGTACCGAGCCAGCCGGAACTCCCACTCCCCACCGATGAAGAAGTATTTGCTCTTCCATGTCTGCTGGGACGTGGGATTGCCAAAGACGAGCGGGTCCCTAACTATCTCGGGACTCTCAAACTCGTGGCTCTCCACGTCGTGTGTACCGGTCATACCCTCCTGGCAAGGGCCTTCTTCGCCGACAAAGATCGGATCACCTTCTTATATTTCGTGGCTGAACTCCCTCCATTCGGTGTCTCGGGGAGGATCGGTACACGGCTTCAAAATACACTTCAGCTTGTACCAGCCCTTATCGGTCCTCGAATGCTCTTCCGGTGCCCACCGGCCGAAGAACACCGCCAATCTGGCTCGCCAAATCCGCAATGATGGTACAACGTGTATAGTGCGTTAAGACACCGCCGGTGTTGGGGTTCGGCTGCGCGATGGAGAGGCCAACCTCGGCCGAAATCGTTCTTCGGTACGCCCGTGGGGAATCCTTAACCCCTCACCAAAAAAGAACGGGTGTACCGTAGTCTCGCCCGTGCGAAGACGCGCTCCTAAGCTCCCCCTTCTCGGGAAGGCGCATCGTCACCGAGCCGGGGATACCGAAGGCCTCCCTCGGCGCCACCAAGTCCCCTTCGGTCGACGCACTCAGCTTCAGCCGGTCCACCGCAAACCCAGCCGGTACTGGAGCCCTACTACTACTGGACCGAGACTTGACATATGGCTCCGAGGCGAGGGGCTCTAGGTCCTCCCCGGTGGTAATTCCCCTCACCACCGTCTGAATCACCCCATCCAGACAAAATCGACTGGTTCTTGGCGAGCAAGAACTACTGGTCCCGGTACTCGAGCTGGAGTCCGAACCAGCCTCCTCCACCGATAGGCTCCTCTCCGGCTCTTCACCAGAGAAGGCATTACCACTGCTGCCACTCTCACTCCCTGAGTCAGACATCTGCAAAAAAATGGACCAAGGTTCTTATCGGGAGGGATAACCTATGCCTATGCAACCTAGCTCGGTACTAAGGCTGGACACCGGTACTCAAACTACGTTACAAAAGCAAAGCCGAAAACTAAAGACAAGAGGTCAAGGCATCGGTACTTACAGTCTTGAAGGCTGAAACTAGAGTACCGAGTGATCACACTTGCAGTACCGACGCTCGCTCTCGTTCTCCTACCGACGGCTTGCAGAGCTCTGGAAATGAAATTTGCAAGAATGAAGTGAAGTGAACTCTCTTCACCCCCATATATATAGCGGGAGTCAACCCATCTTGACCGTACGACGTGAACCGTCGCGGCCCAGGATGGCGACACGTGGCAACACGACGGTTGAGCTTCCCCACGATTTTCCAAACCGGCCAGGACGTGACGCGTGTCACCCCACTACCTCGGCAGTTACGCTGAGGAGCTCAACGGCCACGACGCTTCAACTCCCCTTGAAACTCGGAGCGGTTACAATTCCCAACCGGGAGGAACCCCTTGTTCGGGGACTTGGGGGACTACATGGGACGGTACCAAGCGCCGCCGAGGCTGTCCCACCGACACTTCGCTACATCCCGATATGAACTTCTGGATTAAGTCCCCGACCACGAGCTTCCTCTTGCTCGGGACTTGGGGGACTTCTGTTGCTACCATTTCATATCTTTACCGGGACAGGCCCCGTGCAGGGCCCGAAATAGCTCGTTATCTCTGGGAGCAGCCTGTTTATGGGCCCCCTCACATATAATTGGTCTGCTGACTCGGTAGAGAGTCCCTACCGAGCACATAGCCTCTACCTCGCCCCAGCGGCGTCTACTGACTCGGTAGGGAACCCCTACCGAGCATACTGCTATAACGGCAGGGTAAGCCCCAGGCCGCGGTCAAAGCCCTGGCCGTACCCCAGCGGTACCGGTAAGACCAGGCCGGGTGTACCGACGAAGCTCTCCCCCGCTCCACACGGACGTCTCCCGACCAGGTACCGAGTGAGGCCAGCCCCACAGTACCGGCACGGCCAGCCGGCACACGTGCTTGTCCACTACCTCACAAATCGCACTAAGTCGCATACCCACGCCGCACTAGCGCCGCCATCCCTCGATGCGCACATCGAGGTAGTGGACCGCAGAATATTCCTCGTGTCGGGGGATGTCCCCCACGCCGGGGAAGCTTGTCTCCGACCTCACCTCATATATAAGGAGTCCTCACTCCTTATTCAGGTACGTTCTCTCCGAATCCCAAACTCTCTCGCTCTCAAACACCAATCGGTACTAACTCGAGCGTCGGGAGGGTCTTCGGTCGGTACACGCCGACCTCCCCGACCAATCTTGTGCTTTCGGTACCCACACACGACGCTACCGGCAGTTGGGAAACGGCAGAATCACCGTCCTCGCCTACCGTCGTGACCGAGGTCGAGCTGTGGAGCAGGCCACCGCCTACATCGAGGGTGGTGCGTACAACCTTGGCAAGATCTCGGAGGCCTTCCCCGAGCAGGACTGGAGCCAGCTCCCGGTGCCTGAGCTTACCGAGGATGATGTTGATGATGAGCACCGGGCATCCTCGAGGAGATCGAGGAGGAGTTAGCCGTGGTCCCAGCCAATCCGAGCAGCGGCCGCAGCGCAGTAGCCGGAGGAATGAAGTCCCCCATGTCTGGGTGGTACCGGCCGAGGGCCATGTATTTTGATTGTTTTTTATTTTTTTCTCTTTTTTTTTGTGGGGGGATTTAAACCCTTTTTCGAACATCTTTCCCGCTAGGGGGTGCCCTACCGGGAGGCAGTACTTGAATTGGCCATAAGGCCCTTATTTGTTGTTTTGAACAATGGCGTGTTTCGCCTATTCTATGAATTCTGTTTTTTATATGACATCAAGTGTTCACTCGGGAGGGCTGGTTTATTCAGTCTGTCCCCCGGTATTGTTTTCTTGAGTATGCATATCATGTAGGTAACCGATACCGGTAGCATGATGAATTTATCGTAACAAAACTTATGCATGGGGGTCGCTGGTACCGGCCGCATGTCTTACAAAAGTTTTACATGGGGGTCGCCGGTACCGGCCATATGTTTAGATAATGTAATAAAAACTTATGCATGGGGGTCGCCGGTACCGGCCACATGTCTTACAAAAGTTTTACACGGGGGTCGATGGTACCGGCCACATGTTTAGATAATGTAATAAAAACTTATGCATGGGGGTCGCCGGTACCGGCCACATGTCTTACAAAAGTTTTGCATGGGGGTCGCCGGTACCGGCCACATGTTTAGATAATGTAATAAAAACTTATGCATGGGGGTCGCCGGTACCGGCCACATGTCTTACAAAAGTTTGGCATGGGGGTAGCTGGTACCGGCCGCATGCTTAATAAGATAACCAAAACTTATGCATGGGGGTAGCTGGTACCGGCCGCATGTCTTACAGAAGTTTCATTTTTGTTCTTGGCATTTCTGCATTATCGGTAAGAGAACAAGCATTCATGAAGACACAGATTTTATAAAGTGGTTCACCCGGCTCAATGCGAGTCCTAGGTTACGTCCACCGTAGGAGTTTCACTATGGTAAATAATGATTACAAGTGTTTGGGAAGTGGTAAAGTCCACTTAGCCGGTATGCTCCGGCTGTATATATTTTTTTATGGGTAGTAGTAGCGAAGGTGCTCAATATTCCATGGATGCGGGAGCATGCACCCGTGGAGTCCAGCGAGCCGGTAGGTTCTCGTCTTGAAGACTTCGACTACCCGGTATGGGCCTTCCCACCGTTGGTCGAAGGTCATGGCTGCCGAGTTCTTCGTACTTTGTCTTACCCTTCGTAGTGCCCAGTCCCCAGCTTCGAGGTACCGGCACTTTGCCTTCGCGTCAAACTTGCGCTTGAGCTGGTTTTTGTGTTCTGCATTCCGGAGGTTGGCCTGTTCCCGACGTTCCTCGAGTAGGTCCCGGTTGAGGCACAATTGTTCTTCATTTTCATTTGGATCGTATGTGTCGATCCGGTGTGTTGTGGAATTGATTTCAACCGGTACCACGGCTTCTGCACCGAAAGCAAGGAAAAATGGCGTCTCGCCGGTGGCAGCCTTGTACGAGGTGCGGTACGCCTATAGAACCTCTGGTAGCAGTTCAGGCCATGCGCCTTTCTTGTCACCGAGCTTGGTCCTCATTGTTCTCTTCAGGATTTTATTGACTGCCTCCACCTGACCGTTGCTTTGTGGGTGGGCCACCGATGCGAAGGAAAGGGTGATGCCATTCTCCCAGCAGAATTTCCTGAAGGATGCAGAGTCAAATTGTTTACCGTTGTCGGTGACAATGACTTGAGGGATACCGAAGCGGCAGATGATGTTTTCCCAGATGAAGGACTGTACTTGCCGGCACGTGATGGACTTGAGGGCTTTGGCCTCGGTCCACTTGGTGGAGTAGTCGGTGGCGACTACCACGTGTTCAACACCACCGGTACCCTTGGGCATGGGCCCGATTAGGTCTATTCCCCATTGGGCGAAAGGACATGGATTGACCATTGTCTCCAGTGGCTGGGATGGTTTTGGTACGTTCGGTGTGTTGAACTGACAGGATTTGCATTGCCTTGTAAATGAGGCAGAGTCCCGGAGGAGCGTTGTCCAGTAGTAGACAAGGCGGATAAGTTTGTGGGCTAATGCTCTTCCTCCCTGGTGGTTGCCACAGATGCCCTTGTGTACCTCCCTGATGGCGTCTCGGGACTCGGCCGGTCCGAGGCATCGTAGGTATGGTAAGGAGTGAGCTCGCCGGTAGAGATGGTTGTTGATGATGAGGTACCTGGAGGACCGGAACCTTATTTTCTTGGCCTCATCATTATCTCTCGGGAGGGAGCCGTCACGCAAGTACTCGAGTATTGGTGTCATCCAGTTCGCCTCCTCCAGACGCAGGTGGTTGACCTCGGAGGGCATTGTCTCGGTGCTTCGGCTTTCTAGCATGTCAATAGGTACCGAGTTGCCAGGGTTGGGGTCAATTGATAGGCTATTAGCAAGCATCAATTTAAAACCCTAAAAGCGTAGTAGTATAGAATAAGTAGGGATCGTTCCAACGGAGATCGAGGGTGTACCTAACAAAGAATGTCACAAAGAATTAATATTTACAATTATAAACAAGGTATTTACAAAATCAAATGGGGTTTAAGAATTGTTTTACGAAACTAAGTAACTAAACTACAAAGAATAAATGAAATGGAGTGAAACAAAGTTCATATAATTGCAACCCTAAGTATACAAACTTGTCAATTATCAACAGAAACTTATTAAATCCCTAGCTATGAATTCGAAACCAACACATGTAGAATGCCTACGCAGGTTATCATTCTCCAAATAAACTTCTTCTATGAAAATCAACCTAGTAAACGCTTATCTAGATTCATCAATTAAACATGCAAAGTTTGCAATTCAAAACATGTTTAAAGCATAGAAAACGAGTTGTTGATTAAAGTGCATGACCTAGTGAA
Source organism: Rubus idaeus (assembly GCA_030142095.1). Taxonomy (NCBI): domain Eukaryota; kingdom Viridiplantae; phylum Streptophyta; class Magnoliopsida; order Rosales; family Rosaceae; genus Rubus; species Rubus idaeus. Next base: position 6,343,198 of record CM057970.1, read on the forward strand.
CGCTCATCTATCCATGATCCTTTTCATTCGATTTCAACATTAAGACAAAATCAAATAAACAAACTCACATAAGCTGCTAGAAGACTTAACAAATTCCGAAATCAATAATCAAATAAATCCATATAAACAAAGCTGGAAATTATAAACTCAATGTTATGTTAACTAATACATAGAATCATCAAACAACAAAGAGGAATCATAAAGATAATTAAAGGAATAGTCGAAATACACCATATGAAAGGATGAAGAACTCGAAGCCAACCCTTGAATCCTTGCGCAAGTGATCCAAACATGAACTCCAAGGTGATGATGAAGATGGAACGTCAATGATGAAGGTGGTGATGGTGCAGCCGCTAATTCCTCCTCCTCGAAGCTTTGAAGACTCTAAGTATTAGAGAATGGAGATGAGAACCTTGGATGGAGTAGCTGCTGAAACTATGAGAGAGTATGGAATGATATTTTTCAGTTGTGAATTGGTATGGAAGTGAGTTGTGAAGCCCTCTATTTATAGGAGAACATGGAACCCTAGCCTTGATCCTAGCCCTTCAAAATTAATCCCTTGGATGGCTGAGATTGCTTTGAGTAGTCCCAAGAAATATTCCTCCTCTTCTTGCCATGATCAGGTCTAGATACATCCCACAATATCTGATTTTATTCTTGGGGGTGGGTGGAGCATTGAGAATAAAAGAAACTTAAAGAATTAGAAAGTAGACAAGCACTGAGCTCAGTGCACTTAGAACGGCATAATGGACGTTCCACTGGTTGGATTATTCTGAAATTTTAATACAGAATACCTAACACACATGTGCAGCTTGTATTAAAATTTCAGCTAGATCGGACGGTCCAATTAGGAGATATGGGCTTCAGAAGTGGACTGATCTGCACAGTGCAGAATGTCCGAAAATGGACTTGGACCTTTCCTTCACGCCTGTGGACTTGGGGCTTTCCTTCATGGATTTGGGCCTCCATCTTGGGCCTCACGGCAGCTCACCTCTTAATGGGCCTCGAAAAATCCCATTAGACTTCGTAAATTTCCGAGCTCCGATTTTCCGTTCTGAGCTGAAAGAGTAATCCTAGTTGCATTAGGATTCCTACTCCCTTTATGATTCCTGTCAGAGTCAGGAAAGAATTCAAATTAGGAAAGTTTCATAATATCTTCATTTTAATTCATTCCTTCAATTAAATCATCATTTAGGGACACACATGTATAAACTAAGCTAAACAGCCAAGTTAACCAATAAAACGCAGCCAAATAGTAGGGAAAATATATTAAAAACGTCACACTTTGTGCTCCTATCAAATTCCCCCACACTTAGCTATTGCTAGTCCCTTAGCAACCAATCATACTCCACACAAAAATTCTATTGCCCTTAACTTATTGCCTCAGAAATCTCGTACTTTCATGGAATCAAATTTAGCACTTAACCAAAATTTGTCACAGGAAATTCGAGAGTTAATTAACAATCATGGAATTCATATGAACAAGTAAGACTTGGAAGAACAATAGTTATGCAATGGAGCTCAACATGTTTCAAACAAGTTATCCTCACAAGGGTATGCTCTCTATTATACTTAGATTCATGGCTCTAGCTTAAAAGCTTTTCACTCAAAGATATGTGAGAGAAATTATTGTAAGGCATTCAAATAGCTCACATATATCAATCAAAGAAAGCATTTTAGTGAAAGATTTTCAAAACCTCATGAAAGATATCGACTACATGCACAAATGGACCACAACCATATGCTCACCTTCGAAATTTATCTCCACAGATCAAGGTCTACCCATTTTAAGGATCAAGAAGGACTTTATAAGGATATAACGGGGCCAAGGCTCACGGTTTAGAGAAACAAAGGATAGGGTAATCACAAAGTGTCCTAAAAACTTAGTAGAGCATCCAAATAACCATGTCACTCAAAAACGGGCAAAATATCATTTTGTTGGGCCCAAACTTCATTCTAACCACAAATGATAAAGGACAAAGGCCAAGTATTTAGTTTAGACCTTCACTTCAAAACAGCCTCCTAAATCATCGGGAAAAGGGGACATTAATCCATTTTTTTCTTCAATTTTTCTTTTCTTGCCGTACATGTATTTTTCTTTTCCTTTTCTTTATTTTTCACGGCATACATATGTAATGGACAAGTCTATCCCTCCCCCACACTTATTTTTGTCAATTCCCTCTTTTCTTTTGTCTTTCTTTCACAAAGCTCAATCATCAAAGCATAGCTCCACTAAGTTCATAGAACAAGGGTAAAGATATGACTATACTAAGGTTCATGGTCAAGATATCATGGGTGAAGAAAGAAAAGGCTGAATGTAAGCTCAAAGAGGTTAACTAAGGGGTGCACACACGTGTACACAAATAAGGGACACATGGCTCTTTGGCATTGGTGGAAATCCTAAGTGCCTTCAATCTTTTCCAAAATCAGAGTATGTTATGACTATAAGTTTCGAAAAATTCAAAAGCAAGTTCTAGTAAATTCTATAGTCCATTGAAAATCTATGGCATGCAATTGATCAAGTAGAAGAATAATGAGGTTAACAACGAGTTTTAAAGCCAAAGAAGATCCGATTTTAACCAACTCTCAACAAAGAAAGCACATATAGCTCGAAAGCTCACATAGGGTTCATTAACTTGTCTCAACATGCTCAAATTCTGTACCAAAGTTACAAACCATATCTACTACATGTTCATACATCTTCCATATTCATCAATTAACCAAACAATGACATTCAACAATTTGATCTTGTGATCCACTTTTCAACCATGATTTCAAAGATTAAACTCATCATAGGCAGTTAAGGGCATCCTAAGACTCGACCAACCATCACAAAAACTCTTTTTGTATTTTTCAATTTTCTGAATTTTTTTTTTTTTTTTTTTTTTATAAAACGAAAAAAAATAAAATGTAAACAAAACAAAAACATAAACCCTTCCCCCACACTTAAACCTTATATTGTCCTCAATGTAAGCACAAAAACATATGCAAGACAAGTGTGGAGAGAGTAAAACAGATACAGTTCAACCAAAAGAAGTAAAGAGAGAGATAGAGAAAGCAAATCTGCGTTGATGGCTCCTTCACATCTTTGGTCGAATTGGGTTGCCTCCCAAATAGCGCTTAATGTTTAAAGTCTTCAGCCTAGACTTTGCCTCATCTTCTAACCAAGATCTTGGCGTCTCTGAGGCTCAAATACAATGGCCTCAACATCTTCCTCCTCATGATGGTGACACGGCTCAAAGTAGGGCTTCAAGCGGTGGCCGTTCACCTTGAACTCATTGCGGTTTGTTCTCCTTTAATCCGCACGGCACCACGAGGAAAAACATTAGTAACAATAAAAGGGCCAATCCAACGAGACCTAAGCTTACCGGGAAAAAGTTTAAGTCTAGAATGAAACAAAAGAACTTTTTGGCCCACGGTGAAGGTCTTTCCACGAATCATGTTATCATGAAAAGCCTTTGTCTTGTCCTTGTAAATCCGAGCATTCTCAAATGCGTCATTCCGTATCTCTTCAAGCTCGCTCAATTGCAATTTCCTATGAAGTCCAGCCACATCCAAGCTCATGTTGAATTGCTTCACGGCCCACCATGCCTTGTGCTCCAATTCCACCGGTAGATGGCATGCTTTTCCATAAACAAGGCGATAAGGTGACATCCCAACGGGGGTCTTCAGTATGCTGTCCTATGGGCCCAAAGTGCATCTACCAACCTAGTGCTCCAATCCTTGCGGCTAGGGTTAACCGTCTTCTCCAAAATGCTCTTGATTTCACGATTGGAAACTTCAGCTTGCCCATTTGTTTGGGGGTGATAAGGTGTCGAAACCTTATGTGTAACTCCATATTTCCGAAACAAAGCTTCAATCGTTCGGTTGCAAAAGTGTGAGCCTCCATCACTTACGATCACTCTTGGCATGCCAAACCTAGAGAAAATGTTAGACTGCACAAAGCTTGCAACAACATTAGCATCATTAGTCCGGGTGGGAATAGCTTCCACCCATTTAGAAACATAATCAACCGCAAGAAGAATGTAGAGGAACCCATAAGATGAAGGAAATGGTCCCATGAAATCTATACCCCAAACATCAAAAATTTCAACCGGAAGAAAGTTAGTTAAAGGCATTTGATCTCTAGAACTAAGATTGCCGGTTCTTTGGCACCTATCACATGTTAAACAATAAGCATATGCAGCTTTAAATAAATCCGGCCAAAAGAAACCCGACTCTAAAACTTTAAGGGCAGTCCTCCTAGATCCAAAATGTCCCCCACATGCTTCAGAATGGCAAAAAGAAAGTATAGCATTTTGTTCATGTTCAGGCACACATCTCCTTATTAATTGATCGAGCAAAATTTCCATAGATAAGGATCGTCCCAAACATATTCCCTAGCAATTCTTTTTAGCTTATCCTTTTGAGCACGTGATATGGTATCGGCATTTGTTTAGATACAATGAAGTTCACAATATCAGCATACCAAGGGGTACTTACCTTAATTCCGAAGAGTTGTTCATCCGGAAACGTTTCCACAAGGGGGATTAGGTCCTCTTCATGCACTAGGCGGCTCAAGTGATCAGCCACCACGTTCTCACTCCCTTTCTTGTCCTTGATCTCCACGTCAAACTCTTGAAGGAGTAGCACCCATCGAATCAACCTAGGCTTGGCCTCCTTTTTCGACAAGAGGTACTTCAAAGCTGCATGGTCGGTGTAAACAATTACTTTAGTACCAAGCAAGTAAGAACGAAATTTTTCAAGGGCAAAAACAACAGCTAGCAACTCTTTTTCGGTAGTAGAATAATTTAATTGAGCATCATTAAGAGTTCTAGAAGCATAGTAAATGGCATAAGGCTTCTTATCCATGCGTTGCCCTAGCACAGCTCCCACGGCATAATCCGATGCATCACACATCAATTCAAAGGGCAAAGACCAATCCGGGGGTTGCATGATCGGTGATGAAGTCAATAACTCCTTGAGCTTGTCGAACGCTCCTTGGCAGTCCTTTTCAAATTCAAACGCCACTTCCTTTTGTAGTAGACGGCAAAGGGGTCTTGCAATCTTTGAAAAGTCCTTGATAAAGCGACGATAAAATCCTGCATGTCCAAGAAAAGAACGAACCTCTCTCACGGAAGTGGGAGAGGGTAAGTGTCGTACAAGATCAACCTTAGCTTTATCTACTTCTATACCCCTAGAAGAGACAATATGACCTAGGACTATCCCTTGTCTAACCATAAAATGACATTTTTCCCAATTTAGCACAAGGTTAGTTTCAACACACCTCTTAAGTATTAGTTCCAAATTTCCAAGGCAATTATCAAAGTTTTCACCAAAAACTGAAAAGTCATCCATAAAAACTTCAATAATTTTCTCAACAAAATCAGAAAAGATGCTTACCATACATCTTTGGAACGTACCTGGTGCATTGCAAAGTCCAAAAGGCATGCGACGATAAGCAAACGTCCCAAAGGGACAAGTGAAGGTTGTTTTCTCTTGATCCTCGTGCGCAATCACAATCTGATTGTAACCGGAGTATCCATCAAGGAAGCAATAGTAGTCATGGCCCGCCAAGCGCTCAAGCATCTGATCAATGAATGGCAAAGGAAAGTGATCTTTCCTTGTGGTGGCGTTGAGCTTCCTATAGTCAATGCAAACTCGATGGCCGGTCACGGTCCTTTGTGGCACCAACTCATTTTCAGCATTCTTCACAACAGTGACTCCGGACTTCTTTGGTACCACTTGGATAGGTGACACCCATTTGGAGTCTGAAATGGGGTATATGACGCCACAATCAAGGAGTTTGATAACCTCCTTCTTCACAACTTCCATCATTGGAGGGTTGAGACGACGTTGAGCCTCTCTAGTTGGTTTAGTCCCCTCCTCAAGAAGTATCCTATGGACACAAGTCGTAGGGCTTATTCCCTTGATATCTGCTAAGGTCCATCCAATAGCAGTCTTATGCTCCTTAAGCACTTTCACTAACCGCTCCTCTTGACTAGATGTAAGGGCAGATGACACAATAACGGGCAAAGTCTCCTTATCTCCCAAATAAGCATACTTCAAATAATCCGGTAAAGGCTTGAGTTCAAGCACGGGTGCCTGAACAACTGAGGGAAGTGCTTTATTAGTGGATAAGGGAATGGACAAAGGAGGAGTATACTTACTTTCGTAGGGTTGGATCTCAAGGGAGAAAACGTTATCCATAACCTCCTTTGCACATGTGTCCAATAGCTCCTCCATAGGTATGCTTGTGCCATCCTTGGTGTATCCCACGCCTTGCTCAAGTGTTGGGGCCAAAGTGTCCTCCCTTATGATATCTAGCATATTCTGCGCAAGGGTATCCAAAACATCAATAGAAAAACAACTATGAACATCAAGGGGATACCTCATGGCTTCAAAGACATTGAACCCAATCACTTCTCCATCAAATTCCATTGTGAGGGAACCGGCGTATACATCGATCTTTGTCCTTGCAGTTCTCATGAATGGCCGGCCTAAAAGTAATGGTGTGGCTACCACGGGGGTCTCCTCCATTTCTAGGACATAAAAGTCAGCGGGAAAGATCAATTGGTCCACCTGCACAAGAACATCCTCCAACATACCCTTAGGGTAAACATTAGACCTATCGGCTAGTTGGATAATCACATTGTCATGCTTAAGTTCCCCTAATCCCAAAGTCACATATACAGAATAGGGCATCACATTAATTGAAGCGCCTAAATCTAGCATACAATTCGAAAACTTAGAGTTACCAATTTGGCATGGGATAGTGAAACTTCCGGGATCCGGACATTTAGGAGGTAGCTTCCTTTGTATCATTGCGGACACATTCTTGTTCAGCTTAACCACCTCCTTTTCTCGATTCATTCTCCTTGTGGTGCACAGCTCCTTGAGGAATTTTGCATATCTAGGAAGGGTTTTGATTGCTTCCAATAGAGGAAGATTGATTTGCACCTTCTTGAAAGTTTCCAAGATAGCTTGGTCACTCTCATCCTTCTTTGATTTGTCAAACCTACTAGGAAAGGGCAAAGAAGAGGGAACAATGTTAGGTGAAACCGAACTTGCTAAGTTAGGGTTTATACCTTTCTTTTCACTAGATGACGCAAACCTCTCCTCTTTCCTTGATGTGGCAGGGTCCTCCTCAAGAGTAATTGGCGCAGGGTCCTTTTTCTTAGTCACCTTAGGTCTGTCCTCAAACTCTCTTCCGCTCCTAGTGGTCACAATGGAAGCATTTTCGAATTGTCCCTTAGGATTTGGGATTGTGGCACTAGGAAGCTTCCCATTCTCGTGGATCTTGCTCATAAAACCCACTACTTGATCCATTTGCTTCTTAAGCTCAGCTATTTCCTTTCCTTGATTCTGTTGCCCTTGCACTAAAGCTTGAGTAGAACTCGTTAGTGCTTCAAACATTTTATCATAATTGGCACTAGAATTAGAATTAGGATTAGAAGGAGAAGAAAAGTTTTGTGGAACCTGAGGCTTCTGAAAGAAGCCTTGTGGACGTCCTCCTTGTTGAGGTTGTTGAACTTGATCATTGCCGCCCCACTTGAAGTTAGGATGGTCCCTCCATCCGGGGTTATAGGTATTTGAGAATGGATCATACCTTTGACGTTGAGGACCACCTTGGCCTCCTTGGTATCCTCCTTGGTATCCTCCAATTGCATTGGCAGATTCCCATCCACCATTCTCAATTAGTTGAGGGCATTGATCCGAGTGATGCCCTTGTATAGAGCATACTCCACAAGCTTGAGATATGCCTCCTCCTTTGTTCACTTGAAGTACCTGAGATAACAAAGTAGACATTTTATTTACCTTGTCCTCTAAAGTAGAGTGAGAGGTTACCTCATTAACTCTCCTAGATGAGGAGAGTGCCCCTTCATATTGTTGGTAGTTGAGAGCACGGTTTGCAAGTAACTCCTTAGCCATTATAGGAGTTTTATCCATGAAAGAACCACCGGCCGCCGCATCCAAAAGACTACGTTCTAAGGGAAGAAGTCCCTCATAAAAGTAAGTGAGAAGGCTCTCTTCCTTCATTCCATGTGAAGGACATGACGCAACAAGGCTTTTGAACCTCTCATAATAAGTGCAGAACGTTTCATCCCCAGCTTGTTGAATTCCAGTTATTTGTTTCCTCAAGATAGTGACCTTTGATGCTGGAAAGTACTTAGTGAGAAACTCACTCTTCAACTTATCCCAAGTGTTGACATGGCCAGCAGGTAAGTCAAATAGCCATGTCTTTGCCCTATCATCAAGAGAAAACGGAAATGCCTTCATTTTGAGGATGTTGATATCCCCATTCTTAGGACACATGCTCCCACAAACAAATTGAAATTCTTTGAGATGCTTGTTAGGATCCTCGCTATTAAGCCCATGGAACTTGGGTAGGTGATGCAAGAACCCACTTTTCAATTCAAAGTCAGCTTCTTTTCCTTCAGCCGGTTCCGGATATGTGATGCAAAGCGGAACAACTTCTCCCTCAGTACCATTCGAAAGTTGCCTAATTGTTTCAGCCATTGGTAGTGCTTGATCTTCAGCAACGTTTACTTCCTCAGGTATGTCTTCCTCCTCTTCTGAACAAGAACGTGAGGAGTTGTTACCTGAGTCTTCAGAGTAACTTTGTAGAAATGACTCTTTGCTTTCCCTTAGCCTTTGGATCCTTTGTTGAATAGTAGAGAGTGGTGAGAGTTCAGATGTGAACATTCATTAATACCTAAACAAAAGTTTACAAAGTTAGTACAAGGTTTACAAAATAAATACAAGATATATTATACAAGTATAAGTAATATGTACGAAAATAATAAATGAATGAAAATAATAAATGAAATTCCTATTTGTGTATATTAATTTTATTCACACAATTACGTTTTTGTTTGTGCCCTCTACATAGTCAAAAACCAAGTTGATTCCAAATTGTAACCCAAGGTGGAACGTGCGGCCTAGGTGCAATGCCTTGACTTAAATGACTTTCCGTGGTTTCAGAAGGCGAATGGCCAGATCATATGAGAATAAGCGAGGGGCAGGATTCATTTAGTGGTACTACGGAGGCAAGCCCCTATCGACTTTCGTCTGTCTATAGTCCTCTGAATCCAAAACCTGTCACCAAGGGTCTCGACCTAGACACCATCCATGTGCCCCTTACTCTGTTGAGAAAGCACTTAAGTGTTCGACAATTCTCCAAGTGTTAATAAAGGCCGCCCTCAACCTCAAGTGACCTTTGCAAGGTACAAATGAAGGGTTTAGGCCAATATTAATAAAAGGACCTTACCTATTTCCGTTCAAGTTACAACTTACAACAACTCAAATAATCAACCATATAAAAGACACCTAAATAAATTACTAAGTGTTACAAAATCAGTAAGTATAATTCTCAAATATTCACAAGTATAAAACGTCACAAGTATAAATGTTAGGCATAAAAACAGTATTTTTGATCCCCGTCGACGGCGCCAAAAATTGATAGGCTATTAGCAAGCATCAATTTAAAACCCTAAAAGCGTAGTAGTATAGAATAAGTAGGGATCGTTCCAACGGAGATCGAGGGTGTACCTAACAAAGAATGTCACAAAGAATTAATATTTACAATTATAAACAAGGTATTTACAAAATCAAATGGGGTTTAAGAATTGTTTTACGAAACTAAGTAACTAAACTACAAAGAATAAATGAAATGGAGTGAAACAAAGTTCATATAATTGCAACCCTAAGTATACAAACTTGTCAATTATCAACAGAAACTTATTAAATCCCTAGCTATGAATTCGAAACCAACACATGTAGAATGCCTACGCAGGTTATCATTCTCCAAATAAACTTCTTCTATGAAAATCAACCTAGTAAACGCTTATCTAGATTCATCAATTAAACATGCAAAGTTTGCAATTCAAAACATGTTTAAAGCATAGAAAACGAGTTGTTGATTAAAGTGCATGACCTAGTGAACGCTCATCTATCCATGATCCTTTTCATTCGATTTCAACATTAAGACAAAATCAAATAAACAAACTCACATAAGCTGCTAGAAGACTTAACAAATTCCGAAATCAATAATCAAATAAATCCATATAAACAAAGCTGGAAATTATAAACTCAATGTTATGTTAACTAATACATAGAATCATCAAACAACAAAGAGGAATCATAAAGATAATTAAAGGAATAGTCGAAATACACCATATGAAAGGATGAAGAACTCGAAGCCAACCCTTGAATCCTTGCGCAAGTGATCCAAACATGAACTCCAAGGTGATGATGAAGATGGAACGTCAATGATGAAGGTGGTGATGGTGCAGCCGCTAATTCCTCCTCCTTGAAGCTTTGAAGACTCTAAGTATTAGAGAATGGAGATGAGAACCTTGGATGGAGTAGCTGCTGAAACTATGAGAGAGTATGGAATGATATTTTTCAGTTGTGAATTGGTATGGAAGTGAGTTGTGAAGCCCTCTATTTATAGGAGAACATGGAACCCTAGCCTTGATCCTAGCCCTTCAAAATTAATCCCTTGGATGGCTGAGATTGCTTTGAGTAGTCCCAAGAAATATTCCTCCTCTTCTTGCCATGATCAGGTCTAGATACATCCCACAATATCTGATTTTATTCTTGGGGGTGGGTGGAGCATTGAGAATAAAAGAAACTTAAAGAATTAGAAAGTAGACAGCACTGAGCTCAGTGCACTTAGAACGGCATAATGGACGTTCCACTGGTTGGATTATTCTGAAATTTTAATACAGAATACCTAACACACATGTGCAGCTTGTATTAAAATTTCAGCTGGATCGGACGGTCCAATTAGGAGATATGGGCTTCAGAAGTGGACTGATCTGCACAGGCAGAATGTCCGAAAATGGACTTGGACCTTTCCTTCATGCTTTGTGGACTTGGGCTTTCCTTCATGGATTTGGGCCTCCATCTTGGGCCTCACGGCAGCTCACCTCTTAATGGGCCTCGAAAAATCCCATTAGACTTCGTAAATTTCCGAGCTCCGATTTTCCGTTCTGAGCTGAAAGAGTAATCCTAGTTGCATTAGGATTCCTACTCCCTTTATGATTCCTGTCAGAGTCAGGAAAGAATTCAAATTAGGAAAGTTTCATAATATCTTCATTTTAATTCATTCCTTCAATTAAATCATCATTTAGGGACACACATGTATAAACTAAGCTAAACAGCCAAGTTAACCAATAAAACGCAGCCAAATAGTAGGGAAAATATATTAAAAACGTCACACTTTGTGCTCCTATCATCAATAGCGAAGGCTATTCTGGCCAAGGCGTCAGCCCTTTGATTTTCTTCTCTCGGTACCTTCGTCAGCTTGAAGCATGAGAAACCGGCAGTGAGCTCTTTTGCCAAAGTTCTATACCGAGACATGATGGGATCTTTGGCCTGGTAGTCCCCCGAGACTTGGTTGACAATGAGTTGCGAGTCGCCGAAGACTCGGAGCCGCCCGGGGCTCCGCGTGCGGCCGCCCGAAGGCCGACCAGGAGTGCTCGTACTCGGCCTCATTGTTGGAAGCTTTGAAGTTGAATCGGAGAGCACTCTCGAGCCGAGATGTGTCGATGCTCCACGGCGTGAGGAGTGATAAGGATGAGTCCGGCCCCGCTACCGTGGGTGTTCGAGGCGCCGTCCACATATAATTGCCGGATCGGTAGTGCGGGATCAAACCGTGTTTCCTCGCCGTGGCTCGGGCCGTCTCGGCCGAGCGCCCCTTCTACCGATATGGGCGTTGACGCACAGGTGAATTCATAGACAAAGTCGCCCAATACCGTGCCTTGATTGCTGGTCGAGGCCGGTAAGTGATGTCGAATTCACCGAGCTCGATGCTCCACTTCACGAGTCCGCCCCGCCTCGGCTTCTCGCAGATCAACCCGGAGCGTGGGTGATCGGTAAGCACCACAACGGGGTGTGCTTGGAAGTATGGGCGAAGCCTTCCTCGGCGAGATCATGAGTGCGAGTATGAGTGCTCGATTTCGGGGTACCGAGTTTCGGTATCCACGAAAGATTTGCTTCGTGTAGTCTACCGTAGGTCCTCCTTGTTGTGGCTCCCGACTAGGATCGAGCTCACGACAGGTTCTTGATACCGATGAGGTACGGGAAGAGGTTCGCCTAGTACGGTCGGGCGAGCAGCGTGCCGCGCATACTCCTTCAATGTTGTGAAGGCTTGCTCGCACTCGGTGGTCCGCCCTCGAACTTCTTCCCGTCTTCAAAACTTTGAAGAATGGGGCACAACGGCTCGGTAGACCGTGATATGAACCGGAGAGAGCCGCGATCCTACCGTTAAGGCTCGGACATCCTTGAAGGTTTTAGGAGATTCCAAGTCCAGGATCGCTCCGATCTTCTCCGGATTAGCCTCGATACCCCTGGTTGACCGTGAAGCCAAGGAATTTTCCTTCACCTACGCGAAGACGCACTTCTCGGGATTGAGCTTCATCCCATAGTCCCGGAGGATGGAGAATGTCTCCGTGGGGTCGCAAGGGTGGTCGTTTTCCTTTAAGCTCTTGACGAGCATGTCATCCACGTACACTTCCACGGTCTTCCCCGACTGCTCTGGAGAACACGCGGTTTGCCAACCGTTGATAGGTGGCCCCGCATTTTTCAATCCGAAGCGGCGGGACCTTGTAGCGGATAGACCTTGGTCGGTCATGAAGGAGGTGTGCTCCGGCCCTCGGGATCCGGCTTGATCGGTTGTAGCACGAGTAAGCATCCACGAAGCTTAAGGCCTCGTGACCGGGCGGTGGAGTTGACAAGCCGCTCGATCCTCGGTAGAGGGAAGCCGTCCTTGGGGACGTACCTTATTGAGATCGGTGAAGTCGATGCACATTCGCCACTTCCCGTTTGGTTTCTTCACTAGTACGGGTTGGCTAGCCATCGGGGTACCGAACTTCCGGATGAAACCGATACTTAATAGTTTGTCGACCTCGATCTTCATAGCCTCGTACCGTTCTTGGTCCCCGACGCGCCTCTTCTCGCCGCACGGCCGAGTGGCATGATCGATCCCAAGCTTATGGGAGATGGTTGCGGTAGAGATACGGGCATATCGGCGTAGGACCGGGCGAACACCGAGGCGTTGTCCTTGAGGAGCTTGATCAAGTCGATACGCAAGGCGACCGTGGCGGTACCGATCTTGACTACCTCGTCGAGCGTTCGGGGAACAAAGCAATATGTTCTACCTCCTCGTGGGGCTTCCCCGTATGACTACCGCTCATTCCGGGGGTCATCCGGCTCGTCTGCCGCCGCCGCGTTATTCTGGGTGCGACGCCGCACACGTCCCGTGGGCCGGCGTCGTGGCTTTGTCTCTGGGGCATGCGAAGATCGGGCCGTGGGCCGACTTCCCCGATAGAGGCAACTCCGGCGGGAGTAGGGAACTTCGGCGTAGTGAGTAGTAGCACACGCAGCCCCGATTTGGCGAGGATGGGTCTACCGAGAATGAAGTTGTAGGAGGATTCACGATCCACTACCAAGATGCGGGCCGACACCTTCGGGGCCGGGGTACTTGTCGACCTCGACGTTGAGCCAAACGCGCTACCGAGGGGTTGGACGAGGTCTCCCGAGAAGGCGATGAATGGGTTCACCGTCCTTGAGATGTTTTCGAGGGGTAGATCCAACTTGAGGTAGGCGCTCTTGAAGATAACGTTGGCGAGCCGCCACCGTCGACCAACACCTTGTGCATCGGGTCGGTATGGACCTTGGCGGATATCACGAGTGGGTCATCGTGGGGGTCACGATGCGGCTTCCTCTTCGCCGAGAACCCTATGTTCCAAGGATCCCGTTCTCGCCTCTTCGTACCGCGCGGACCGTACCGAGAAGCCTTGCGAGTCCGCTTAGCCTCCTTTTACATGGGATGCGTGTTCGGAGCGAGTGGTACCGAAAAGAGTAGGGCCTCCACTTATGGTGAAAATTTCCTTTCGGTACCCCCGAGGGGCTTGGCAACATACGGGTGAGTTTCCCATCTCGGTCTGCGCTCGAGCAACATCCCTCGGGGCTTGGCACTCCTCGGTATCACGAGTACCGGACCGATGGTGGGTGCGGAACTTGCCGGTGTTGACACGGTTGTCGGCATACGGTGGCCTCTTCCACCGGCGAGGGAAGAGGCGGGGATTCTCCTTGTAGATGTCCTCCATTGGTTTATTGAACACGGTACAAACCGTAGGCTATCATCGGCGAGGTCTGCCGGTTGGATTTCTTGGACCGGTTTTGCCTCCAAGAATTCTTTTTCTTGGGGTCTTGGTTGTACCGGTTTCGGTCCGGCCGTGGCTTGGAGTGTTTATCCGGTTGACGTGGCACGGGCCGCACGGCCAACCACCCCGGTAAGCCGGGGTGCGCTCGGGGTCGAGTGGCGGGCTCGCCCCCGGTCTTCTTGCGGCGAAGTAGGCGGTACCACTTGGCTCGCTATGGCGAGTCAACCCGGTATACCGGTCGATACGGGTTGTTCGGGGGCTTGGTATTGGTGATTCCGCTCCCGACGGGGGGATGATACCGATTGATTGTTATTCCGGTTCCCCCCGGTTATTGTTCGGTTGTTCCCCGGTAGTTGTTCCCGGTTGCGCTTGTCGTTTTGCTGAGTTCCTCGACCTTAGGTGCGGTGGTTTGCTCCTGCTTACGTTTATCCCCGGTAGGTCCATAACCACCGTGGAGGCCTTCTTGCCTTTGTGCATTTCATTGAGGTGAGACTTCCTCTCGTAGGTCGGATAGTAGCTACGGGCGTGCGGCCGGTTCGCCGCTGAGCTCGGTATAGGTGAATACCGTGCTTGTGGAGTTCGGTTCCTTGAGGAACTCTCCGGTTCCCAAGCCATCCGGAAGATCCGGGCCGCGCGGATGTCATCTTTGGTGTTGCGGCGCCGGTAGGCGGCTTTGAACCGCTCCACGTAGTCGCCCAACCGTTCGTCCGTGGTCCGCTCGGAAGCCGTGAGCTCCCCTACCGAGTGAAGAAGGCGGACTTGGTGGCATACTCGGTGGTGAAGGCCTCGACCACTGTTCGTAGCCGTCGTTGGACTCCGCTTCTAGTTGATAGAACCATAACATGGCCTCCCGAGTCGAGTATTGACAAAGGCATGGCACCGGTCCTCGTCGGTGTAGCCCCCCGCCGTTGTAGGCGGGCGGAAGCGGTTACATGCATCACCGGGTCCTCCTTGCCGGTGTAAGGATCCATCTTCGGGTTCTTGAAGTCCGGTTGTGGCTATAGATCCTCCGGTGAAGGGACCGATGGGTTTCTTGGCCGTGCCGAGGCTAGACGTGCTCCCCGCGGTGCGGTCTCAACTTTCCCGAGACGGTCATTGAGTTCTCGGAAGAGGCTGGTCGGTGTGTCTTCCTCCACTCGTGGCCCGGGGCGACGGTAACGGGTTCCTCGTGGAGGGTGTCGCGATCCTCGTCGCATCTTCTTCGTCGGCGGAGTGGACCACACCCTCGGCGTCAAGGAATGAGACTATGGGAGCCGGTAGGGCCCCGGTCCGTGTATCCGGTACTCGGTGTCTCGGCCTCAGAGGAGTGTCAACCCTGGGAGGAGGTGCCGACACCGACGGCTGGGGTTAGCATCCCGGGTGAAGCGCTCTCTCAGCAGATTGATCTCCCGGGCACTAGCCTCTTGAGCAGCGAGCTGGTCGCGGCGCAATTGCTCATTGCTCTCCTGGAGTTCTCGGATCATAGCTTCGAGTTTCGCCACCATAGAGGGCTCAGTTTGGTGGGACTCGGGGGTCTCCGACTCGGTAGAGTGGACCGCCGCTGGTATGTCTTCAGGAAGGGGTCCCAGGCCAGCGATGGTCATGGTTTCCTTCGCAGATTTGGATTTCTTGGTTTGCTTCGTTGGCTGTGAGCCATCGCTAGCCGATTTTGTCATTGCTTGACCGGTAGAACACCTCACGGAGTGAGTAAGCTTTGGTTATGAAGTGGTGGAAAAATTCCCACAGACGGCGCCAAATGTTTCTGCCGTTTCCCAACTGCCCGGTAGCGTCGTGCGCGGGTACCTGAAAGCACAAGATTGGTCAGGGAGGTCGGCGTGTACCGACCGAAGACCCTCCGACGCTCAAGTTAGTACCGATGAGTGTTTGAGAGCGAGAGAGTTTGGGATTCGGAGAGAACGTACTGAATAAGGAGTGAGGACTCCTTATATATGAGGTGAGGTTGGAGACGAAGCTTCCTCGGCGTGGGGGACATCCCCCGACACGAGGAATATTCTCCGGTCCACTACCTCGATGTGCGCATCGAGGGATGGCGGCGCCAGTGCGGCGTGGGTATGCGACTTAGTGCGATTCGTGAGGTAGTGGACAAGCACGTGTGCCGGGCCGGCCGTCGCCGTGCACACGTGGGGCCGGCCACACTCGGTACTGGGTCGGGAGACGTCTACGGGGAGCCGGGGAGAGCTTGTTGTCGGTACACCCGCCCGGTCTTCACCGGTACCACCGGGTACGACCGGGCTTCGACTGCGGCTCGGGGCGAGATACTCGGTAGGCATCCCTACCGAGTCGGTAGATGCCGCTGGGGCGTTGCAGAGATTATGTCCTCGGTAGGGGAGCCCTACCGAGTCAGTCATGGGGCTATAAGAAGGCTGCTCCCGGAGACAGTGAGCTACTTCGGGCCTATCCCGGTAAAGATATGAAATGGTAGCAACATGTGCAAACCTTCACCAAAGTGGAAAACAAGTCTGATAGGAGTTGCTCTAGTAAGAGTAATGCGAGATATATGATCAAACTTGAGCTCTCTGGTAAAAAATGTGCTACCAAATAACACGGGGGCCCAAACCACAATCAAACCATGTAAGGTAATTATCCAAAATTTTAAACCCAATAGTGTGGTAAGAAGCCAAAGCCGAAAAGTGGCTAAAATCTCTTGTTTGGTCATGTAATGACTAGGAGGCTCCCCAATCTGATATGGTCTAAATTTCCTGACAAATTGCAGTTGCAAAAACAACACAAACTCAACATAAAAGATGGTCGTAGGGTAAATAGCATCAAGTGCCTCCTTGTATTTCAAAGTCACCAGCTTATTGACAAAGAGAAAACTCAAAGATTCAAAAACAGCTGAGGTATCTCCAAATAGCATAGCCAAGAACCATCGCGCCATCAGTGCAAAGAATGATGGATTAAGAAGTAAAGTACTTTGGTCAATACCTCGCTCAGTTTCAAGAATCATCAGCAACCCATCTTGAAGAATGATGTGCACAACAGATTGAAATTCAATAGTAGGCAATAAGACAAGCGGACTAGAAAAGTACCTCAGAGGAGACAATTCCGAATTGACTTGGAGAGAGCCAATAATCTCAACAGAAAACCTTCTTGGTTGACATAAGAGCACCACATGGATCACAGTCATGTAGGGTTCCAATGGAGTTCTATCCTTGAAAATTTGAGCAGACCAGAAAGCACCAGGTAGAAGTGTAGAACAGCATGGTCTAAAGTTTTGTGAGTCATTCCACGAATAATGAGGTTGATATATGCATATGGAATCAGCAAAAAAATCATTGCAGTATTAAATCTCAAGGGGAACACTTCCTTAATAGTAAGTGATTGGTTGATGAGAAAAATTGCAATGACTTGAACTTGTTGACCCGTTGCTGTAGTTCCCACTTCCTCAAGTGCCCCCACAAGCTTGTTGGTAGAAGTCATTTCACCGTCACAGTTCTGTTCACAATTTTTGAGTCTCATTTCCATCTTTCTAGCCAAATGATTATCATGATGATAGGCATGAGAAATTGTTGGCACAAGGTTAATCACCCGTTGCATGTGAATTTTTAAGCATAGATTTTGATATATTGTGCTCCTATTGCCTGAGTGCACAACATCAACTTGAAATCCGTGTGATTCCCCTGTTGTCTTCACATCGGTAGCACTAAATAATGGTGTAGATGAGGTGTCATGATTTGGCAAGGCAATGACAAAGTCAAATAGCACAAATGGCTTAACAGTAGCAGAAGAGGGT
This sequence comes from Rubus idaeus, assembly GCA_030142095.1. Lineage (NCBI taxonomy): Eukaryota > Viridiplantae > Streptophyta > Magnoliopsida > Rosales > Rosaceae > Rubus > Rubus idaeus. The sequence continues at coordinate 6,361,084 of CM057970.1, forward strand.
ATACGTAAAATTATATATAACCCCATTTGTACTTTGTAGTGCCAAAACATTATGACAAGATCCAAGTCCTCTGGTTAAACTCTCATAGACCGGCAAAGTTTCAGCAGTAGCAAATTTTTTTAAAGAGTTCAGAAAATTTAGCAAAAAATTCTGCAATTCCTTTTCATACATCACCTGCGTAACACTTCTTTGAATTTTCTCAAACCAACCAGCAAGAGGCAAACTCATCCGCTCATAATCAAAATTCAATAAGAAAGCATGGTTAACCGTATTGAATGCACTCTCATGCTCAAAGACACATGTACATGGCTGGGCACTAATATTGGATTTAGTACGGTAATTATCCATAGTCGGCCATAGCAAAGCAGGTATTGCTATGAAAAAGTGAGAGCTGTCAAATGGAGAAGCAAATACCTCAAATTCAGTATTCGGGGTTCTCAATCCACCAATGTCAACACAAACTTTTTCCAATGGACGATGGTCATAGGCTTGTTGTTTGGCATCATTAGATGAGTTGAGCTCAACTAGGAAGGGAGCCTTTGATGAATGCTCATCTCGAAGAATCGTAGTAGCATGATACTCTTCCCTAGCATTTTCAAAGCGACTAAGCGGTATCAAAGATTCTTGCTTCTCAGTTTCAGACACTTCTTGCAACTTTGTAGCATATTCAAGATGGAGACAGGTGAGTTGAGGCCCAGCCATTTCTTCAAAGTCGATGGAGGGACGGATAGACAAACCGTCTGGGGATTGTGTGGAAGTGGAGTGGTCTATATCAGTTGTTGGGACCACCAATTCGGAAGCCGCGTTGAGTTCAAGAGGAACCATATGTGGCTCAAAGTCGCCCATAGAAAGAAAAGAAGACGATGGTGTGGGCTTGGAGAATTGGAGTTGGGGCACAAAAGTGGGGACTGATGGGTTTAAAGCACATGGTGACTGAAATGTTGGAACCCATGGATTCATGTCAAGCTCTGGCTGAAAAGAGGGAAACTCTGGATAGATTGGTTCGACCATGGATTGAGATTGTGGGAAGCTCTGGGTAGATTGGTTGGTGGGTGTATTTGTGTGGTTGGGGAAAGGGAATTGGGTTGGGAATGCGTAGCCATTGATAACAGTTTCAGCAGGTGCATCATGGTTGGAATAGAGGTTTGGGTATTGAGAATGAAAGCTATAATTAGAGGAGGTAAGAGATGGGGAATATAAGGGATCTGCAAAGCACGATGGAGAAAGTGACGGAGATGAAACCCAAGAAGCTGGTTTTTCATACTGTGTTATGTTCGTCTCTGGGTTCCAGTAGTATAGACACTGTGTAGTACCATCAACTACCCCTTTCCACGGCGGTGGAAGGGAGGGATCATCGGGAGCAAACCACACCTCGCTCACATTGGAACCAGGGCTCGAAAAGTGGGTGAGTGGCGAAGACGGTGGGTTAGAGAGACCCAGGCCCGTCCATAGAGATGTGGCATTGAGCGGTCCAAATGAAATGTTGTGAGTAGGAGGGAGAGGATTGTGGTAGCATTGAAGCATCTCCAGTATGGTGTATTGAAAGGAGGCCATTTGAGATGACAGGGACGATTGAAATGAGTTTTGTGAAATGGAGAGGGAATCGATTGAGTGGTGGAGGTCGTCTGTTTGAGCATGAAGAAGGTCAATAGATGCCTTTAGAGGTGGAGACAGAGGTGGTGGTGGTGATAGTGGTGGTGTATGAGTAAGGGTGGTGGGGATGGTGGTGGTCGTCGCCGTTGAGGTCGACGGCGAGGGCCATTGAAGGCCTTGCATCGGACTGGCTGCTGATACCAGATGATAGGTTAATTCTACTAGGGTAAAGGAAAAACAAGAAATCAAAGATAATTCATTTCATTCATAACCTCAAAATGTTTACATCTCAGTCATATATGCTACAAGCAGCCAACTAGCTCTGCAACTAAACTGAGCATTCGTACATTTGGTGCCTCCACTACAATTGTACCAAAAGGATAAGAGTTTGTCGTTATAGAGTAATTGGAATTGGGCTTGTTCTGATGGGTCTGTGATGTGGGCTTAGGTAGGCCGGTGTCCAAAGAGATGGTCCTAACAGTTTCCTCTAATCATTTTTCTCAAAGTGTGAGTCAAAAAATTTTATAAATAAAATTATAGATTTTTTAGGGAGTTGTTCTTAACACATCCAAAATATCAATTTACACACCCACCTTTTTTTCTTTATTATATGAGTTTGTCTACAATACTCTCTTATTGTTTGAAGAAGAGTGATGCTAGAGATCCCAAAATTCTTTACCAAATTTGGTTACCAAATGATGTGGCATGTGCCCAAATGTCCAACATGTCTTCAAAAATAATTTTTAATTGTGAAAAATAAAATAAAATAATAATAAACTAGTAACTCTAGAACTCCCAAAACTCGTCACAAGGAAGAAAAGATCAGATTCTTCTCCAACAAATCAACCGAAGACTCTCTATTTAAATTCAACCATGTTGATTTGAACTTAATTTTCAGATTTTAATGTATAAAATCTAAGAATTTAAAGTTTAATTGTTTGGATAATGATTTTAATACAACAATTTCAATTAAGAACTCATCTAGGTTAGTGAGTTGATGATCGGGTTGGGGTGATATTTAATTTGATGTTGATGGTACGTTGATTTATTGACTGTTGCTATGGGCCTATGGTCTTCCATGGCTTGGAGCCTTGGAGCTAACAAGAAGAAGATGGACATGATTAATTTTAGGGTATATATATTTTTTTAATTTTTATATCTAAGATGGTTAATGTAGTGATTTACTACAAAAAAATATATCATAAAATGATCAAAATACCCCTCACGTAAAGGTCACATATCATAAAATTGGATAAAAAAGTTGAAATTGACGTATGAGGTGCAAATTGATAATTTTACCAAGTTCATGAAGTAAATTGACGCAATTGTAAATTCATAGTGTAAATTGACAATTATAATCAAATTTAGAAGACATTTTGGCAATTATGCGAACAGTTTACTTTGAAGATTCAAATTCATTGCTAAGGATTTGTTAAACTATTTTAACTTCAAGACTCATTACTAACCTGCACATGCCCAAGGAGATATATAAACAGTAGCAAGCCACATATGGAAATAAGGACCACAAAAAAGTTTTCCCATCCATAAGTACTGGTGTTGAGGTTTGAAGCAAAAGAATTGAAAAATAAAATAAAATAAAATAAAATTATTAAAAAGAAAGGAAAACAATGAAAAAGTAATTAGAGCATATTTAGCAAGTTTAACTATTTTTTAACTAAAGTTTAGTCAAACTGTCTATGTAAGAAACAAACACCTTGAGGATTAGCCACACTGCCCTTAGCAAGGATATCAGTAACCGTGTTCATTTTCCTATGCACATGAAAATGCATATAGCTGAACTGCCTCATTAACATCTTGCAGTATAGTAATTAAAGTTCCAAAAAGGATAAAGGGCTACATCTTGCCTTCCAATAAAATTAAAGACTACAACAGAATTAGTTTCGACTTCAAGGTTAAGCAAGATTTCAATTTGATCCCCACCTAAACTAGGATGGGCATTTGCCCACCTTCTTATTGAATGACATGTGTCCAAAATCCTAAACCATGTGACAACAAAACTTTTTTTTTTTTAAGAAATTCAAGGGAAACTATAAAATAATTTATTTATTTTGATAACATTATTTGGCTAAGTAGAATTTTATTTACTTACTTTTTTAACTAACATATTGTTTTTATTAATTTCTTTCCAAATTATTGTAATCATTGTATACATTTAAGAACTTTACCTCAAATTTCGTAAGCCCCATGAGAAACATTGAAGTAACTTTTGTGGAAAGTTTGTTGATTCTTGCATGCCGGATTCTAAAGCATGAAGAAATATGCCAAAATCGAATACTGTTACATCTGGTGGATTTTTAGGGCATGAATTGGTTAGAAGTGTGGCATCTTTGAAGGTATTTTCATCACAAGAAGTGCTAAATTCACTTCCATTTTCAATTCGACCAAGATGTCCCCAACAACTTATCTCTCGTTAAATAGAGAAAAAATACCAAAATGCTCCAAGTACCTAATTAAACAATCAAAAAGTATATGACAATCATATGTGCACATATCAATCATATTAAATATCGTTTAGTTAGCTCACTCTATGTATCACATAAATGGATGGCTTATCTTCATAAGCAAATTACTTGATATAATACTACACTAAGAGATGATAAGAGAAGGAGAAAGTTGAAAAGAAGATGTCTTTGTAACATAGTTAGTAATATTCGAGACGGGAATTAAATATCAAAAATACGTACGTGTATAATTCGGAAACTTTTAGTAAAAAATACTTTTAAAAATTCGGTCATAAAATACAGAAACTGCAAATTATAAAATTTGATACGTGCGTGTTTAAAACGGGATGTAGTGAAAAATACGAACAGAAAAATACAGACATACATATATTAATATATGTCAATTATAGTACTTATATATAATAAATATGACTTCAAAAACATAATTTTTGAAAAAGAATCAAGTAATTTAATAACTGAAAAATTGTTTCAACCAAATAATTCGGCAATCCGAATTATTTGACTGACTTAAAAAAAATGCGTATTTTTTTGAATATTTGAGTTTGATACGGAAAACGGACATTTTTTAAAAAAAAATTCATACGTACGCGAATTAAGTAACTAGGCTTTGCAAGGAGATGAATTGCTGCTGTTGAAGAATGAGGAGTTCCGCACCTCCACATCATAAAAGCAACAAAATAAGAAATAATTTAATGTGGGCGGTATTGCTAATAGTACCCTTGGATTTTTGGATAAAAACCTCACACTTAAATTGTGGTTAAGTTATGAATAATATCAATGTGCAGGTGGGGTGTTGATAATAAATAAGGAGTCCCATATCAGAAACGTAACAAAAGTTGAAAGAATTTAAATTAATGTTGGTGCTTAAGTTATTTCTTTTTTTTGGGTGCTTAAGTTGAGAACAACAACTCAATGTGCGGCTACTGTATATTCTAATTCTGGTCATAATTTTGCATGCAGCATGTGTTTATGTTTGAATCCTAGCTCAACAATATAATAAAGTAATTGATTGAGCGGTTAAAATAAATAGTGGTAAGATAGTAACATACATGACTGGCAAGAAGGTACCACAAGAAATTGAACGCAATTAATATCCTATTACATTCCACTGTGGTGGGTATTTTGACTATTTTCCTGTCAGAAGATGTAGATCGGAAATTATTGGCGTTAACTTCCCTACAGAAGATGAAGATGGGATAAACTCGATCGTGTGAGATATTGCAGTACAATAAGCGAGTTGAGAAGCTTCAATATCTTCAAAGAGCTGGAACCCCTCATATTTGGAAGGAAAATTAAAATTACTACCTGCACAGAGCCACAGATACATTACAATTAATTAATTCACAGAAGCTATAATTAATTTGTTAATTGCAGCAGTGAGCTAGGCCGGCTTGCCCTTACTTGTGGAATAGGAAGAAGAGACACGGTGTCCATTGCAATGGTGATGGCTATTTTTTTAAGGGAGTGGGATTCCTGCAATCCTTTCTTAATACGAATAATTATTCTGACTAGGTAACGAACATCTCCATATGATCGCAACACAATAGCTGCTATCTTCAATCTGTGATCCAACGTCACACACTTGATGTCCTCGTTGATAATAGGAACATACAGAAATAAAGGATCCGGCCAGCAACATAATTCTGTGCGGTTGAAACTTGAAAGTGAAGCTGGCTAATTTTGGAAAAATTGCAAATAAGATATATGCAGCTAGTGAGTAGTTAAAGCTTTTATGAAATTTAGAGAAGAAGAAGAAGAAGACTGAGTTTGTTGTGTCGAAGAAAGTGTACGTACACGGTTACTTGGTTACAGAGAGGGAGAAAGCTGTATTTATACTACTTTACAGTCACTAGATGATTGACGCTTGGCAGTCATCTAAGTATGTCTATAACTAATGTTTAATAAACTGTAACCCATTTAACTATTATCTGATAATTATGTATAAGTGTATTAATCACTAACAGCTAGCAGATTCCCTTTGCAACCAAATTAAATCCGAGTACGCGCGTAAGTTCAAAGATAAATTATATTTGTAAATAAATTTGTATGATTTAAAAAGATATTTTAAACATAATTTGCAGATTTTAAGCATAGGGGGGATTCAGATAAAGACAAAGCAAAGAGTGACTGAAACTTAAACAGACAAATCAATCAATCGATCGATCGCTTTTGTTCAAGTCTTCTCCAAGTCTTCTTCAAGAGAGTTGAGACCAAACAAAATTGAATAGTCTTTTTTCCATTATGGCATGCTGGCTTTGCATGATTCAATGTACGAACGTACTATGCAAGTTCTATGTTGATCTCGGGTGATGGCAAGATAATAGTAGAAGTGAAGACCTCTTCTTGCTTCTTCATTTTGGTTATTTGTACATATGCTTATAGAAAATGTTTTCAGGCAGCGCATGAATTAGTTAGGAACGCGCTTTTGTTTTCTGTATTTCAAGTTTAGAGTATAGATGAACCACATCCGATGTACTAAATAACTGTTGTAACATCTCAGTTGCTTAAGTATTGCAATTTCTTTTTCTAAAAAAAAAAAGAGAATTTTATCACATATAATACCTGAACTATTTTTTAATTATAAATTTGGTACCTGAACTTCAATTTTTGTCACAAGTAGTACTCAAAGTTTTCGATTTCATCTCTTGTGACACCTAAAACCATTTTTGTCACAAATATATGCGTGTGAGGGCGTATATTCCAAAAAAAAGACTAAAATAGAAAATTTTGGATAATACTTGTGACAAAAATTGAAGTTTAGGTACCACAAAAAATGAAATCAAAAACTTTGGGTACTACTTGTGATCAAAATTAAAGTTCAGGTATCAAGCATATAATTGAGAAATAGTTCAAATACTATATCTGATAATAACCCAAGAAAAAAAGAACGTAGTTTGCAAGTTGGCATTTGAAAACGACATCATGTATGACATAGCACCCGCGATTTAAAACGACATCCCGTTTGAATGGCAGCCTAGCATTGACTTGACGACGACGATGACTTAATTGGCCTTACAGAGTTACAGCCACTTGTATTTTGATTCATTCGAAAACAAAGGTTATCATGCACAAACAGACAAACTTGTGTTAATTGAATCATTCTTTTCTTGAATAATGCCTAATTGGCCTCCCTGAACCACTTCTCACTCAAAATTAATACCCATCTATTTTGGTGTGGCAAATCATGTTTAAACCAGTACATACTGCTTGAATCTCTTCAATGTAAGTTTTATCCCCCATCCGCAATAGAAAACAGAAACAACAACAAGACCAAAAAAATCTAGAATAAAAGCATGGAATCACAGGAAAGAGCTTTACAAGCGCATTGCCTTTCTTAGTTTCTTCATTACTACAGATCCAGCACAAGAACACTTTCATTTCAGGAAATCAAGGTACAAATGATATTCAAAGCAAAGCCTTTTATCTGGTTAACATGGACACTGCAATGTAAAAGAGAAAAATACAGAATATTCTCCTTTGTCTAATGACATTATGCAATTTTTTTTTACACAACTTTGTTCTCAATAGCTACAGGCTCTGGACAACAATGGAATATTTCCGCCGAAATCTAAACTTGGGAATGACCATTCATAAGTGGGACGTACTCTCAGTCCAATCAACCTCGAGAAAATCGGGTGAAATTCATATGATAACAGGTGGGATTGCATGGAAATGGGCAGTCAATTTGCTTTGCCACATTTCGGTTAAAGTACCAATCACCCACAGATTCTGCAATTGTCTATCAACGCTCACATAAGTCAGATAACAACTTTGGATAAGAAAAATGACAGAATAACAATTAAAGAAAACCATATTTCGATGCCATACTGCTGAATATATTTAGGGTATTTAGGCTTTCGTTGCTACTGAACATCAAAACCTGTATACATTTGGTAAAACTACAGAGATCTATGACATGTTTTATTTTAGAAATAAATTGCTGACCGGTGCATGCAATTTTTTGAGACATAAAGTTTTAATGTGGGCTTCAAGTCGCTGAACAGAACTCACATATGAATATACACACACACACAGTGACACATATATATCATAATCACGAGCAAAAGCATGGAAGTATAAATATATGAAAAGCTTTATGAGTTGAGCATTCAACAGTGACCTCAGTGGGACTGAACAAACATAAAAGGGAGGAAGGAAAGAGAGAAATCACAGAGGACTCTCGCTCTTAATCACATAGAAAGACACTACATACAGGGATGAAATACTTCATGGACAAGATTCTACTTAACAAAGAAACCTTCATCTGGATCCTCACCTTATTGTTTATTCGTGGAGAACTGGGTGAATGCCACGTCTCAGTAATCCATGTCTGGCAATGAATAAAACATGAATTTATAAAAGTTCCTCCCTCCTTATTTTTTAGGAATTCGCTCAGTGCATTTAGCATAGAACCACGGAAACCTGTATGAAATAAGTTGATGAGTTAGTTTGTGACAATACTTTGTTTACAATTATTCTTCATTATTCAACCATTTACAAGGTCCCAATGCATGAATCCTATTTGTCAATTGCCACCAATGTTATGATCATTTTATGTCGAAAATACATCTGTTACATGGGTTTCAGAACAGTCGGTCCCACTAAATTTCCTGTTAATTACAACTTGCAGGGCTGATAATTTTGCTTGTTTATAATCCACAAAAATCTAGAAATGGGTGGTTGCAATGAGCCACTTCAGTTAAAAATTTAGATGATTGAAAGGGTAGTCCTTGAAGAGTGAGTCATATGTCCTGAGTTTTTTACATAAGCTTAGACCAATGGACTGGCAGGCAATACATATTGGTCATGATATGCATATCCAGTTACCTTGCAGTATTTCAATCTGGCTAGGATTGCAATTATAAATGTTCAGCTTGCACTTTTTCCAGTAGCCATATGGATCCGATGCTTCAGGTATAAAGATATGTTGTATCTAATGATAAAAGAACAGAGGAATGTGAAATCAAATTCTGATCGAGCAATTGAAAGTTGGGTTCTGAGGAAACTTGCCTGCCAAAAATCATAGGCTGGGTTGACAAGGAACACTGGAGTGCTAATGTGTTTAATAATTTCTTCAGGAAAAAGACACTGCCACAAAACTTCACAATAAATAATAGGAGATTTCTGCTATGAATAATACTGACCAGAAAACTAGCAACCTTTCAAATTTGATCAGGTGGTTCATACACAGAATAGGAATAGAAAACCTACCTTAGCTGGTTCCTTGCTTGCGACACAATCTTTTTGCAAACTTTTTGCTAAACCCTGACAGCATGAAAAAACAAGCAAGAGATATCATTAATGATTATTGTGCAAACCCTGCAGCTTTGCTAAGCCTCAGCACCCATAAAGATACTGTTTTACGAATATATAGCAACACAAAACACTTTATTTTTCATATAGCTCATCTAGATTAACTCAAATGGATGAAAATCTTCGTGTATTGTGCTAGACTCTCAAATAAGAACAAGCAGATGCACTTATTAAAAATTTAATTTGACCACTGATGTGCATCCCACATTAAATCCATCATATGGTGGGTCCCAGAAACCCAACATCTCACCGCTGACTATGTCTAGGAAAAGATTACATAGTACCAGTAAAGATTAGAGCATAACCTGAAGGATGACAACATCACGATAAAAAGTTCTCATGGTCCGGTCTTGGTTGATATCTTTCCTGAAATGTAGGAAACACAAAGTAGCTCAAAAATCTGTCTTTCTCCTCATCATTATGGACAAACACATAGAAGATGCATTATGGACAAACACGGACACAGACAGAAGATGCATTATGGACGGACACAGACACAGACACAGACACAGAAACAAAAACAAAAAAATATTAAAAGTGACCAAAGTGATAGACGGTGTAATAGTTCAGTGACTAAAGTGTCAAATCCGGCAAAATTCAGTGACCAAAGTGACTATTCTCAAAAAAGGAAAACACAAATAGCTACCATCCAAATGGTAGAATTCCAGTCTTCAACCTTCTTTGACTCGCACTCTTCAAGACTGAACAATTAATAAACAACAACACATATTAAAATAAATTAAACAAAATTGCACTCATGCGTACGTATATGTGGGAATCAGAGAGAAAGAAGAAACAACGTGAAACGCAATGTCTAAAAAATCGAGAATTCCGCTAAAATATTCTCCTCCCAGAAAAACACAGACAAAATCCCAACAAAATTTTGGGAGAAACCTTAGTCTCTCGCTCAACCATCCCAACTGGGTTGGGATATAGGACTTGTTTTATTATTACAACTTTTTTATATATATAAGATTTAGTAAAGCATTAAATCAAATTTCAAAAACCGTCAACGATTAAACGTATACTAATTTATATTAAATTATTACAATTTATTATGTAATAATATTTGTTCAACATTTTATTTTAAATAGAATACATAATTAATCAAATAAAAATCTTCTGGAATTTCATTCAAATTTTTCTCCAAATTTCCATTATTTCTATAAAATATTTACCAATATCAATATATTCTCGATATTTCGATAAAAATTTTCATTTTTTGGACCATCAAAATTTTCTCAAAGCTCGAATTTTTGGTCATTGTTTAAAGGAGCCACTAAACTACTCAAGCTACTGCATGCAAATACAATTATATTAGTTTCGATGAGATCGATCGAATCTAATTTTTTTCTTTTCTTTTTGATTTCATAGATCAAAATTCATATATATATATTATTTTAAAGGGAGAATAGTCATTTTAGTCACCGTACTTTGCTTCATTTGCTATTTTGGTCACTAAACTTTCAGAAATATCACTTTCGTCATTAAACTAAAACACCGTGTATCACTTTGGTCACTTGCCGCCATCAAACACCTCCAAACGCTATAAATTTTATATCAAAATGTAGGGCACAACCTAAGGATCAAGTTTTGTAACTACTTTAAATGTGAGATTCAAAGTGAATTGACTGAGATAGGGCTCGAAAGCTTCGGTATTGTAAAACATCAAAGATCATGACGTTGTGGTTGATGTTGTGGTGATACACCACCATAAAGAGGTTGCTGGAGAGGAGAGGAAGATAACGACCCAAATAGTTTTGGGTCACGACATGGTCGAAATCGGCGGCATCGATAAGGTTGATCCGCCGCAGTGACTAAAGTGATACACGGTGCTTTAGTTCAATGACCAAAGTATCAAACGAAATAAAGTTCAGTGACTAAAGTTGTCATTTTTCCTATTTTAAAAGAATAAAAGAAAATTAATTATATATATATATATATATATATGTGTGTGTGTGCTCAGTACCATTTAGAATAGCGGCAGACATCAATCTCCCATTTGTAAGTGGAAGATTCTAATTTGACTCACTAACTCGTTGTTATGTAATAAATAAAAATAAAAGAGTTAATGTACCTAACGTACGCTGAAGCAGAAGTCCTCTCCATAACTGAATTACCAACTCGATCATCAGACTTCCTCATAACTGAATTACCGAAGGAGGTTAACTTAATTACTGAATGGGTGGAAGGAGCCAAGGAGGTCAAATTTCGAAAAGGTCAGCAATTACAGATCGAGTGGTTGAAAGTTGAAACTGAATCTAGCTAATTTCGGAAAAATTGCAAATAAGATGCAGCTAGTGAAAGCTGTTATGAAAATACAGAGTAACTTGGAGAACAAGAAGACTGCAGTTTGTTGTATTGAAGAAAGTACATATACACGGTTGGTTACTCGGTTACACAGAGAGGGAGGAAAGCTGTATTTATACTACTCTACAGTCACTAGATGATTGACACTTGGCAGTCATCTAATATGGCTATCACTTATGTTTGACTAACTGTATTTAATTATTATCTGATAATTGTGTACAGTATTAATCACTAACGGCTAGCACATTTCCTTTGAAACCAAATTAAATTTGAGATAGAATTAACCGAGTACGCGAGTACGTTGAAAGATCAATTATATATGTAAATAAGTTTGTACGATTTAAAAAGAGATTTTAAACATGATTTGCAGATTTTAAGCATCAGGGGGATTCGGATAAGGATAAAGCAAAGAGTGGCTAAAACTTAAACAGGAAAATCGATCGACCGATCGCTTTTGTTCAAGTCTTCCCCAAGTCTCCTTCTACAGAGTTGAGACCAAACAAAATTGAATAGTTTTCGACAAAAGAAAAAAACTAAATTGAATAGTCTTTTTTCCAGTATGGCACGTTGGCTTTGCATGGTTCAATGTACGAACGTAATATGCAAGTTCTATGTTGATCCCGATTGTTCGGGTGATGACAAGATAATAAAAGAAGTGAAGCCCTTTTCTTCATTTTTCATTTTGGTTAATTGTATATATGCTCATAGGAAATGTTTTCAGGAAGTGCATGTATTAGTTAAGAACATGCTTTTTTTTTTCCCTACATTTCAAGTTTAGAGTGTAGATGAATCGCAATGGTCATCCGATGTACTAAATAACTGTTGTAACATCTCAGTTGCTTAAGTATTGCAATTTCTCTTAAGTATTGAAAACATTTCAGTTGTTTTATCATACTACCTGAACTATTTCTTAATTTTATATTTAATATCTGAACTTTAATTTTTGTCACAAGTAGTACTCAAAGTTTTCGATTTCATCTCTTGTGATACTTAAAACCATTTTTGTTACAAATATATGCGCGTGAGGGCGCGTATTAAAAAAAAACTAAAATGGAAAACTTTGGGTACTACTTGTGACAAAAATTGAAAATTTTGGGTACTATTTGTGACAAAAATTAAAATTCATGTCCAAATATATAATTAAAAAAATAATTTAAGTACTATATATGATAATAACCCAAGAAAAAAATGAACGTAATATGTAAGTTTGTATTTGAAAATGACATCCTGTATGATCTACCACGCCCGATTGAAAACGACATCCCGTTTGAATGGCTGCCTAGCATTGACTTGACGACGACGATGCCTTAATTGGCCTTACAGCCACTTGTGTTTTGATTCATTCGAAAACAAAGGTTATCATGCACAAACTTGTGTTAATTGATTCATTCTTTTCTTGAATAATGCCTAATTGGCCTCCCTGAACCACTTCTCTCTCATAATTAATAACACCCATCTGTTTTGGTGTGGCAAATAATGTTTAAACCTGTACATACTACTTGAATCTCTTCAATGTAGGTTTTGCCCCCCATCCGCAATAGAAAACAGAGACAACAACAATAAGACCAAAAAGTTCTAGCATAAAATCATGGAATCATAGGAAAGAACTTTACAAGCGGCATTGCCTTTCTTAGTTTCTTGACTTTCTTCATTACTACAGATCCAGCACAAGAAAACTTTCATTTCAGGAAATCAAGGTACAAATGATATTCCAAGCAAAGCCTTTTATCTGGTTAACATGGACACTGCAATGTAAAACAGAAAAATACAGAATATTCTCCTTTGTCTAAAGACATTATGTAATTTTTTTTTTACACAACTTTGTTCTCAATATCTACAGGCTCTGGACAACAATGGAATATTTCCGCCGAAGTCTAAACTTGGGAATGACCATTCACAAGTGGAACGTACTCTCAGTCCAATCAACCTCGAGAAAATCGGGTGAAATTCATATGATAACAGGTGGGATTGCATGGAAATGGGCAGTCAATTTGCTTTGCCACATTTCGGTTAAAGTACCAATCACCCACAGACTCTGCAATTGTCTATCAACGTTCAAATAAGTCAGATAACAACTTTGGATAAGAAAAATGACAGAATAACAATTAAAGAAAACCATAATTCGATGCCATACTGCTGAATTTAGGGTACTTAGGCTTTCGTTGCTACTGAACATCAAAACCTGTATACATTTGGTAAAACCACAGATATCTATGACATGTTTTATGCTCGAAATAAATTGCTGACCGAGTGACTGGTGCATGCAATTTTTTGAGACATAAAGTTTTAATGTTGGCTTCAAGTCGCTGAACAGAACTCACATATGATTATACACACACACACATATATATATATATATATATATCATAATCACGAACAAAAGCATGGAAGTATAAATCTATGAAAACCTTTATGAGTTGAGCATTCAACAGTGACCTCAGTGGGACTGAACAAACATAAAAGGGAGGAAGGAAAGAGAGAAATCACAGAGGACTCTCGCTCTTAATCACATAAAAATACAGGGATGAAATACTTCCTGGACAAGATTCTACTTAGCAAAGAAACCTTCATCTGGATCCTCACCTTATTGTTTATTCGTGGAGAACTGGGTGAATGCCACGTCTCAGTAATCCATGTCTGGCAATGAATAAAACATGAATTTATAAAAGTTCCTCCCTCCTTATTTTTTAGGAATTCGCTCAGTGCATTTAGCATAGAACCACGGAAACCTGTATGAAATAAGTTGATGAGTTAGTTTGTGACAATACTTTGTTTACAATTATTCTTCATTATTCAACCATTTACAAGGTCCCAATGCATGAATCCTATTTGTCAATTGCCACCAATGTTATGATCATTTTATGTCGAAAAATACATCTGTTACATGGGTTTCAGAACAGTCGGTCCCACTAAATTTCCTGTTGACTACAACTTGCAGGGCTGATAATTTTGCTTGTTTATAATCCACAAAAATCTAGAAATGGGTGGTTGCAATGAGCCACTTCAGTTAAAAATTTAGATGATTGAAAGGGTAGTCCTTGAAGAGTGAGTCATATGTCCTGAGTTTCCTACATAAGCTGAGACCAATGGACTGGCAGGCAATACATATTGGTCATGATATGCATATCCAGTTACCTTGCAGTATTTCAATCTGGCTAGGATTGCAATTATAAATGTTCAGCTTGCAGTTTTTCCAGTAGCCATGTGGATCCGATGCTTCAGGTATCAAGATATGTTGTATCTAATGATAAAAGAACAAAGGAATGTGAAATCAAATTCTGATCGAGCAAATGAAGTTGGGTTCTGAGGAAACTTGCCTGCCAAAAATCATAAGCTGGGTTGACAAGGAACACTGGAGTGCTAATGTGTTTAATAATTTCTTCAGGAAAAAGACACTGCCACAAAACTTCACAATAAATAATAGGAGATTTCTGCTATGCATAATACTGACCAGAAAACTAGCAACCTTTCAAATTTGATCAGGTGGTTCATACACAGAATAGGAATAGAAAACCTACCTTAGCTGGTTCCTTGCTTGCGACACAATCTTTGTGCAAACTTTTTGCTAAACCCTGACAGCATGAAAAAACAAGCAAGAGATATCATTAATGATTCTTGTGCAAACCCTGCAGCTTTGCCAAGCCTCAGTACCCATAAAGATACTGTTTTATATAGCAACACAAAACATTTTATTTTTCATATAGTTCATCTAGATCAACTCAAAGTGGATGAAAATCCTCGTGTATTGTGCTAGACTCTCAAATAAGAACAAGCAGATGCACTTATTAAAAATTCAATTTGATCACTGATGTGCATCCCACATTAAACCCATCATATGGTGGGTCCCAGAAACCCAACATCTCACCGCCAACTATGTCTAGGAAATGATTACATAGTACCAGTAAAGATTAGAGCATAACCTGAAGGATGACAACATCACGATAAAAAGTTCTCATGGTCCGGTCTTGGTTGATATCTTTCCTGAAATGTAGGAAACACAAAGTAGCTCAAAAATCTATCTTTCTCCTCATCATTATGGACAAACACATAGAAGATGCATTATGGACAAACACGGACACAGACAGAAGATGCATTATGGACGGACACAGACACAGAAACAAAAACAAAAAATATTAAAAAATTAAAATATAAAGACACAAAGGCATACATGCATGACAATTAGATTCTAAAAGCATGCAAAACTTTCAACATTCCAACTGTGGCCTGATAGGAAAGCATTTCAAAATGGTTAGAAAAGATCATATGTGATAGGTGTTCAAAGCATGATAGGTTCCTGATGTATAACTTAAAAAAAAAATCAACTTCATACCATCTTATGAAATTTATGATTAAAGAGATATTAGATAGAAAGAAAATATGATCAACAGGACTTCATATAAGAAATATTATCATAGAAAGACTTCATACTGAAAGGGTTAGCTAAAAGATGTTGGTGCAAAGGCACTAGTACACATAAAACATACTCATCAAGAAAAAAACCTGCATCAGCAAGACATTTGACAGTTGCATCCTTAGGTAGAAGACCTCGAAAGTCATCACAATGTATAAGAGTTGCCAACCCACCAGCAGAGCATCCAGAAAGAAGCGCCTGTCAGATTTTCACTTATACATGTTAGTAGAAATGGACCACTCTTCAATTAAAGCTGAATGCATGGAAATTCTATTTATGTCATGGAGGAAAATTGTGAATGAGTCAGCTCACAGATTGAGAGTGCAACATTGATTTGTATTCATCATAATAATAGAACCATATCCATGCATAGAATTTTCTAGACATGCTTATCAACAACTACAGCTTAATCCAAGTAACCACACAGATACATACCTGTTTTGACTTTGACAAGCCAATTGACAAGAGTTCATCCATAAGTGCTTCCCAGATGAGCTGTCCCCTAAAGAAAAGTTTTGATCCATTCTATGAAATGGAACAACAGGCAATGTTAACTTCCCTTTAACTCATCCAAAAATCCTTCCATTAATTTGTAAACTTACCTTCAGCTCATTTTCCGGGTGACCAGCAAAAGACGCACCATCACAGTAGCGTATTTTGACTTTGTTCCAGTTAAAGAAGTCTAGAGAATGCTCCAAAAATAGAATCAAAACACATGAATTAGCTGGATAACAAGTTTAACATTGAGTCAAACTACAAGATTAAGTTTTAATTACCAGGATTTTGTGATGGTTGAGAGCTTAAAATCCCAAAAAAGGGAACTTGACGATCCATGTATTTGGAAGAGCCTAATTGAGTCCTTTTACGCAAAGAACACGATTGTATTGTATTGCACCAACCTCCACCCTACATTGCAACCAAAGCCCCAAATCCATTAACCCATTCTTAACAAGCATATGTAAATGGAGTGAATGAACCTATTACAGAGATATGTACAAGACCTCAATGTGAAGCAGCCACTTGTTAGCTCCAGATCCAAAGCCCTTTCGAAAATGGTAGCCAGGAACACTCCCATCCAAGCAAACTGCATTTAACAAGAGGAGATGAATTAGGAGGTGAACAGTTTATGCAGAGAGAATCGCTCGAAATTGAGGTGGGAAGAGATTGAGTACGGGCGCCTCTGCGTTCGGCGTTGCGCAACAAGGTCAAGTCGACCAAATCGGTGGCGATTATTGGATGGAATTGGTTGGTGTCCGGTTCGTCGCGCCAAGAGCTGGAGATGAGAGCGAGAAGGAAGACAATGACGGTGAATCCGACGGTTGCAATTGCCCAGTCCTTTCTGGCCCACTTTCTCCACCATAGCAGGCTGCGCACTCTTAAATTCGCCGCCATCAATTAGCTCACACTTGTAAGTTCAAACCAGTCTAGTTTTCCATCAACGGTGTCCTTTTCTTTGGGACAAAAGGCGGGTTATTTACCTGTCACATTCGGATCGGGTTGAGTCGTTGATAAGTTGCAGGCCGGCTCTGGGCATAGGCCGATTAGCCCGCGTAGGGATCCAATGTCTAGGGCCTTTTTAAAGCCTATATATATATCTTTTTTTTTTTTTTGGACAAAGAGCCTATATATACCCCTGTCTATACATTACAATTTTTATCTTGAGCTTTTAGAATTAATTATTAGGAGTATTTACTAAAAGTGACATTTCAATGTGGTAGCACATGTGGGTTTGTTTGGTTCGCCTCGCACCCCGTAAGCTTTTGGTCGATGCTGAAAATTTGAGTCGTATGTATAAAGGAGTATATGATTATTAAGTGAGAAATTTAACTACACTTGTCATATAAGACGAGACAAATTTGTCTGTCATTAGCTAATGAAAATGAACACATTATCAGTCTATCAAATGATATGATTATCATCGAATAATAAAACATAATTGTCTATTTATTTAGAGAAGAAAAAAAACCCTAGCAGTGGCACTTAAACTTTAAAATGTGTAACCTTGTTGATCCATTGCATGTATCCTAAATTCCTTATTTAGTTAAAAATCGGTGATAGCTATCTCCATGTGAGTATTATCGGGTGAGTGGGAGAGCTTCGTGCTAGAGAATTTAGAGACAACACTTTGTAACTCAGTGGCAGTAATGGCAAAGACTTCAACTTTTTTCTGGGACTTAACAGTTTTGAGCGAGATGGGTATGTTCGAAAAGGAGCTGGTAGATGTTGTTGCCCAACTTAGAAGGCCCTCTCCATAGTAATCTCCTTTCTCAAGACGGCTACTGCTTGAGGAACCACCATTGTTAGTCGTGTAGGTAAGCACATTCCCATGTGTGACGAAGAACATCATATCAAGTGGCTCTCCTTGTCGAATAATATAGTTGATACCATTAAAGTTCATTGGCTCAAGATTCACGCATATTTCCTTCAACAATTCATTGTCCATAGGCTCGAGCATTGTCACCTGCGATTAATTAATATTATGCATGTAAGAAACATGCATAAACGAGCGATGGTATATATGATCCAATAACCAACTCTTGTTGTCTTAATTATTGGTACTTCAGCCACTAATTAACCAGCATCGTTAGCGTTATACAAAGAAAGATGAGAATTTGTTGCGAAGAATATAGTATATACAGGCACAACTTGTACATTACAATAATATAACAGACTGTTACGAATGTTTAGCAAACTTTTGTGATAGAATGAGCTAGGATCTTACTGTCTTTAGCAAAGGCAGGAAGAGGTGGAGTTTGATATCGATTTTAAGTTTTTCTGGAAGAAGAGAGAATATATTCTCCACATAATACTTGTCGTCTTCTAGTCTGTCTCGAACCATACGCCAGATCACTGAAGCCATATAATCTGGGAGGACATATTCAGATGACATGAGACGTATTTGTGGCCACGTCTTCTGGGAAAGCCAAACCGATCTGTTTGTTGACTGCATAAATGTCTATTCGACACCAGAAGAAATTTGACATTAATTATACACAATTAATTAAACGTAAGGTCGAGTGCGTGCATGGATGGTGAAGATACCATGTATCATGAATGTTACAACCCCAAAATGAAGAAGGTGATATTAAATGATCAATTAAATCTAATAATTGTAATCAAGTAGAGATCTAGCCCACCCAATTGTTTCCATTATGACAGTGATCGAACAAATGCAAGATACAAGGAAAATATATAGTTTGATTTTTAAGTGGGTAAATATTTGTCATAAAAAATGAAAAATTAATTGTTAACGATTTGTTAGGCTGGATTCGTAGATAACCCATCATATATATGTAACGGATATGGAAACCACGAGATATGATACAGTAGGCGGATGCTAAGTCTGATGGTAATATCAGAGGTTTTTGGTTCGAAACTCGATGATAACTTTCTCGTGGTCACCAGAACTCGTAAATATGATGTCATTCATGTTGGGAGTTAGGGGTCCACATGAGATACCACTAAAAAAAATGTGACGAACATGCAAACTACGTACTTGAAAGAGCAAACAAAATGAAATAATCAAAAGAGAAAAGCCTTTATCAAAGAAAAAAAATTACTAGTCACCAACCTGTAAATGTCCAAGGAGATATATGAACAGTATCAAGCTACTAATAGAAATAAAAGCCACAAAAAAGTTTTCCCATTCATAAGTACTGGTCTTGAGGTTTGAACCAAAAGAACTGCAAAATCAACAAAAATTGAAAGAGAAGTTATCAAAAGAAAAATTAAGTTCTTCGATCTCCTCAAGATATATATAACAATTTAATTCAACAGTCTCAGCAAATGTTCTATATGCGCACGCTAACCTCAAATTTCGAAGGCCCCATGAGAAACATTGTAGGAATTTTTGTGGAAAATTTGTCGACCCCAACATGCCAGATTGGAGAGCATCAAGATATATACCAAAATCGAATATTGTTCCATTTGATGGATTTATTGGGCATAAATCATTTAGAATTGTAACATTTCTAAACGTCATGCGATCATTACAATCTATAGTATTAAACACACAACCATTTTCAGTTTCACAAGCATGTATCCAACACACAATCTCTCGTTGAATAGAATAAAAGTACCAAAATGCTCCGAGTACCTACACAAATCAAGAAGAACCTAGTAAATGATCTTGAGACAGTTTTGAAGAATCTAAAACAAAAATGTATGTATAATATTCCAACAATGGGGTGCCAAACCTAAGTGCAATAATTTTATTTTATTTTGTTTGGTCATATTATATTAGTATAATATTAATTAATACTATATAATAATGTGTTTGAAATTATTAAAAGTAATTAAATAAATATAAGAATACATTTTTTATTTTAATTATTTTAAATATAAGAAAGGAAAAGTTTGAGCTCCGAGCTCCGATTAACTACTACATTACCTTTCCAAGAGGATGGTGAGACGAGTCAAACTCAGCACTTTGCCATGATTGGTAAAAAAAATTAAATAATTTTTTATGTTTTTTTTTTGGTTTCAATTAATAATAAGATTACAATTAACCCCTTCCTATTTGTTCCTTCATTCACCTTTCCAAGAAGGAAATGGTGAGTCGAGTCAAAATTGAGGACATTTTGTCAAATCATCAATAAAAATATTTTTACTATAAAAAAAATTAAAAAAAAATTGGCACTTTGCCATGATTGGTAAAAAAATTAGAATAATTTTTTATGTTTTTTTTCCCCCCGCCAAAATTTGGTTTCCTCTCATTCCCAGATTAACCTCTAAATAAGTGGATTACAATTAAATACAAACCAAAACTTCAAGAATTAAGTTTTTGTATTAAAAATTTTAGGCCGATTCAGCCCAATACACTTAAACTCTCCCCCCTATAGTGTAAAAGAGTTGATCCTTGGGTTGCCCTCTTCATTTTGATATCAAATTTTGCGTGGGCCATAGTCATGCCCCTCGCGAAATTTTTATTTCAATTTGTCTCCCAAGACAAACTTCGCGCGTGAAAGTGTCTAAAACCTCAAAGCAAAAAAAAGGTTTTTTTCACACAAAAAAAAAAACAAAACAAAAAAAAAAAACAAAAACAAATCTGGGCCTAGTGCCGGATCATTTGTCTCCCAACTCGCGCGTGTCCGCGTCTATCTTTATTCTCGTTTTCTCTTTGGTGCATTATGCCCAATGCACAGACTATGCACTTCTCTCTCTTACTCTCGCCTCTTTAGCCCACATGATGTGGGGCGCGTTGAAGAATTATAGCATTGGTCTCAGACTTGGTTAGAGTTTTGGCCCCAATTTTTTTTTTTATATATAATTAGAGAGCTCAAGTGCTATTTTGGTTGCCAAATTTGGGTTTAGCACTCACCACTGGGGATGCACACACAAGGGTGGTCCTTTTTTGATTGGTCTCTAAAATAGTTGACTTTTTATACCGGCAACCATTAATGATTAGTAAAATATAGGGTAAATTCCTTCTATGGTACTTGATGTATTGCTACTTGGACAATTTAGTATCTAGTCTATAAAAAATGACAACTTAGTACTTGAAGTTATCCTTTGGTACTCCATCAATTTTTCCGTTAAATGTACGAGCATAATTGTCATTTCAAGCTTATTTTAAGAAGAAAAAATATTATTTAATTTTTTGGGTAATATAGAGTATTAATTAAAATTTTATTGAAATTAGTTCATATTTTTATAACAAGAGAATTAATTAATTTTTTATTCTTTTTTGATAGTCACAAATTTTTATTTATTATTTTGGAGGACACTATTATTTTAAAATGAGTAGAAAACCAAGAGAGCATTTATTTTTTGGACAATAAAATCAAAGAAAAATAGTATGTGGTATACTTTAGAGGAAATAAAATAAAAAGTGCTCATAGTAAATATGATTTTTTGCTAAGAATGACAATTTTGTCCTTGAAAATGAATAAAAAGTAACAATTTCCCTCTTACATTTAACGAAAAAACATATGGAAGTACTAAATGGTCTAAAAAATAAATTTTAATAATATTTTATTTTATTATAATAAAAAAAAAAAATTTTATATTATAATTCTTTTTTTCTTACTTAAAATAATAAATCAATAAAAAAAAAAAAAAAAAATTTTTTCTCTCTAAAAAAAAACCACCCCTAAACCCCCACACCCCCCCAAATATTTTTTTTTCTACAAACTCTCTTTTTTTTTTTTTTTAGGAAGTAAAAAAAATTTTTTTTTTTTCATTAAATAATTTTTATTTTAAATTAAAAATAATAAAAAAATATAAAAAACAAAAAAAAAACCACCAAAAAAAACAAAAAAAACAACAATTTCACAAAAACCAAAAAAAAAAAAAAAACACAAAAAACACCCAAATAAAACAAGCAGAACATGTCAGTCATGTGGCCTTAAGAGATAATAAGTTGGGGAGGAGAGAGAGAGAGAGAGAGAGAGAGAGAGAGAGAGAGAGAGAGAGAGAGAGAGAGAGAGAGAGAGAGAGAGAGAGAGAGAGAGAGAGAGCTCCTTTAAGTGCTAAAATGGCGTCTTTTATAGAGTAGGTACCAAATTGTCCAAATAGCAATACATCAGGTATCATAGAAGGAATTTACCCTAAAATATATTGTACGATGAGTACACGATTTTCATGATAAGGTTAGCCTAATAAATGCATAGATAATTAAAAATTCATATAGAATAATGCTAGATAAACCTCAGTTAATTACACCACATTGAGTGTGGCAGTGGGATGAGTGCCAATCTATATATATTTTTGTGTGTGCGTTTATCTACATGTTTAGCAAGTTAAGAACAAAAGAAAATTTGAAAGCAGCTTTATGGAGAAATTAAAAAGATAGAAAGCTTACATGACAAGCAGTGACATACATAACGAAATTGATTGCGCCTAAAACCGGGTAAGACATTGTTCTGTTACTCTTGTAAAGTCTCTCCTTATTTTGGTTCTTACAAAATCTGTAGAAGGGATAAACTCGCAGCACATATTGCAACACAATCAGTATGTTTATAATCCTCATTCTATCCAAAACATCTGATCCCTTCGTTCTTGGAAACAAAACAATTACAAGTATCTGCACACACATACACACACCACACACATATATATATCATAGAGGCTAGTAAGGGAGTAATTATTCGCAGCTCCAATACTGAATCAATTGAAACATTTATCTATCAACCTAATTTCCAATATATAATTAAGAGACTAATTAAGAATCAATATCCAAAACATCTTCTTGATCTATCTTATGGGATATTGCATCTTTTCTGAAGCAAATATTAGAATGTTGTATCAGGAAATATCCTCCTTGTATGCCATGTTGAGAGTTAATGCTTTTAAGAAAGTCGACATTTCCTCCTTACCAAGTCTTCATCAAGGATAGATGGCCACGTGTCCTAATCACAGGCCCGGCCTTGGCTATGGGCGGTGAGGGCGACGACACGGAGCCCCAAAATTTAAAGGGGCCCAAAAAAATTATGTTATAGGTTATATATACATTAATACATAAAAAAATTTATATACCCATACGTAAAAAAAAAAAAATGGTTGTTCCCGAGGTTGGACAAATCTCATTCAGTTGAATTAACTAATTAGCCTATGTATAGTATATTGGTTCCCCCTCAAGCTTTCTCCCAAGCTCCCACTCACGTTTTAATGTTTAAATTTTAAACAATTTTATAAAGTTTTTCAAGTTCCTAAACTCTGATTGTATAAAGTTAATCAAATAGAAGGCAAAAAAATTTTTGCCTGCGACGCCAAAAAAAATTAGCTATTTATCCTTTTGCCCCCTGCTACAGGTGTCTCTCTATGAGCACAATTTAAATTTTTGCCCGGAGCCTCAGAAACCCCAGGACCGGCACTGCCTAATCATAATGGTTCGGTTAATAGATACTTTAGTGTTGGTTATGCATAAGATGTAATTAGCCTTTCTAGTTAGTTAAGCTTGATTGACTAGTAATCTTTTTCATCTTCTCTCTCCAGTAACAAACTCAGAGAGCTTGTATGCCTTTCATGGCCTCTTGTAATCTTTCATTATCAATACAATGAGTTCATCAAGGTTTCTTATGATGCTAAAGATGGAGAGACTAGAAAAAACAAGTAAGTTACTCAATCAAGCTAGGCTAGCTGTGCTTACTTGTGGAATAGGAAGAGCGGCTATAATTACAAGTGGGAGTACTATAGTGATAAACACCCAAGTCTCCTTATGATCAGCTCTGTCAGCTGCCCTCCAAGTGTGGATTGCAAGAACAATGAGCACAATACTGACAAGTATATACACCAGAGCTATTTCCTTCAACTTTTCATCAAACATGACACACTTCACATCTTCATTGATCATGGGAATGTACAATAACAAGGTATCCAATATGATAGGATAGGCGCTCACAATTACAATTAGTGGATGTAATTTTCTGGATGTAGCTGATTCCTGCTTCAAATATCCTGAGAAACTGAACATACACCAACAACAATAAGGAATGAGCGCGTGAGCTTAATTGCATGCATGTGGGAATGGTTTATCAGGACATATATATAGTTAATTACATATGGCAATTAATTGATGCAAAACAGAGATGTAGTTGCATCTTGGTGAAAGCAATAGCAAGTTCAATAGTTAAGCATATCAAACTTGCATATGACAATGGTGTTGTTTAAGTTGCAGAAATTAACCTCACAACATCCGAGTCAATCGACTCTGCACCAGAAATCTCCATAGCCGAAGCTCCGTTATGATGCAATGGCCTCTGACTACGGATAGACCCGTGGAGTCTCTTGAATTACCAGAGTCTGAGTGTTGGCTTCTGCATATGTGAAGAAGAATAAGTATGGTTGAAGCAGAGTGCATGAGGGAATCACGGAATTAATCAATATATATGGTTCTAGTTTGATATCAATATGGTTCCAGTTGGCTGATCGTGTTAAACATGCGGTGTGTTACTTTGGTCTTAGGTACCCATCATTCACATTTATGATGGTCTGGGACTTGGTGTTTGTGTTCGCTACTTCACTGCCCACTACAAACAAAAAAAGAAGAAGCCGAACAACTACGAAATTGATCCGTTCGCATTGACCGACGATTTCGCTATAGCCAATAGCCATGTTGCGGCGACATCTGGAAATGTGGCCATTTTAATCACGTACACAAAAGTTTCGTGTCATTCTCACGATGAGGCCCAGTTTGCAGAAAACCAATGATAGCTTCACACTTGCAAGTTGCAACAATCGTGACTGCTTCTTTAAAAAAATCCACCGAATTATTCAAGAGGCCAGAGAACAAGAGCCTCATTAAGGACAAGGGAGGCCACCAAATAAGAAGATATTTAAAAGTGCGGAAGGCGGCTTTGAAACCCAAATCAAAAGGCATTCCCACTGACAGTACCGGGCTTGAGTGATGACATTTGCAGCTCTCCAGTCGACAGGGAGAGAGTTGGAGCCCAAAGAATGAATAAGCAACTGGGAATCAGATTCCATGATTACTTGGGAGTTATTCATTTGAAATTGGTCACTGGAACTGAGAAGTAATATTGAACAGCAACCACTGTTTTCATATTTAATCAAAAACATAATAGAAAACAAATGTTATAATACACATTCCTTACTACCAAGAATTAATGAAGCTTTAAATTTATAACATTTTGAAAGATCAAATTTATTACCTTTTACCTATAAGTGATCCAATAAGAAGCCACCTAAAATCTCGCAATCAAAAAATACAACATTAGATATATACTCCATCAAAGTTCTGTGCAGGTGTGTTGTAAAAGAGATAAAAACTTACATGAGCAGAAACTAAAACCCAAACCTTAACCTAAAACTAAAACTCTGGCATTGTATTTGCCACCAAAAAAAAAAGTCTTGCATTGTTTTCGTCTTTCCCATTTGGAACAGTGGGTACGCAGAGGTTATGACCGAACTTATGTAATTGCAGCAAGGAATTTAAACAATGCCCAAGAACTAACCTTACTAGAATTTCCCAAGAAACTCTAACGAGCATAAGGATTCAATCAAGGATCAAGGACACTTGTTTTTGCCATGATTTTCATTGAAACAACAGAGACATAACTGTAGTATAAACAGAAAGCCGCCTTAAAGCCAAAATCCTCACCTTTTCTATATAGACAAACCAATAAAAAGCCATCCCTAAAGGAAAAAAAACAATATTAAACACATATTACATCAGATTTCTACATAAGTGTGATCGAGAAGAAACTAAGAAACTTAATGCAGAGAAAGCAAAACCCAACTTAACTATACTTTACTTGAGGATTATGTTAGAATCCAAGTTACAATTGCAATATAACATAATCCTCAAGTGGGTTTTAGTTTCTGAGTTAAACACAAGTGATTGTGTAACATGATTTTTTATGACTAGATGAAATAAAACACATCTGCATGTGCTACATGTAATCGAGTATTTTCAGTACAAGTTGAAGAGTGTTTGTGCCCACTACAAAGTCCCTAAATAGAACTCGCATATTTGCATGAAAAGTATTAAACTTATGAACAGCTTTAAGATCGAGCCGCGGTTCTCTCTCTCTGCATACGGTGCCACTGATAGATACATACATATGTATATATATATATATATATAGAGAGAGAGAGAGAGAGAGAGAGATTGTGGGGAGGCTCTGTCTATCTCCAGAAAATTTTCCTGACATGGGTGGATCATTTTCATTGTAAAATTTTCCTGACATGGGTGGATTATTTTCTTAACCACTAGAGTTACAAACTTCTTCAATTCCGTTTTTATCTTCAATTTGGTTCTCTAAATAATAATGTTCTTATGTGTTATTTAAATAAAAAAACGGAACTGAAGTTTTTTGTAACTCTAGTGGTTAAGAATATTTACTCTTACTCTTAAGATCATCGGTGTGAATCCATAATCACTTACAGGAGCTATTATAGGTCGAAAAAGAACAAAATGGAACCATTATAGGTCGCATGAGCTGGTTCTGATCGATGAGTTGCTGGGTGGTACGGAAAGCTGGACACGCCAAATACGTTAGCCCTGATGGTTGTTAGTTGACATGGGGAGTTGTTGCTTCTACTAGGGTTACTATAGGGCTTAGATTAGATCACATTACTCGGACAATGAGCAGTTGTATTCGACAATGATGGTACTTATGTTAGTCATGGCTCACCCAACTGACTATAGGGACTTAGATAACATTACCATGGAGAGTTAGTCGTTGCTGCAGTTGGTGAGGAATGTTTAAAAATTTCATCATTTGTAGGCTCAGTTTCCATTGTGCATTGGTTGTGTTGATTTGGTTGATGACCCTCCGACCCTCCAAACATTATTTCTGATGTATTGGAGGAGAATTGTACTGAATCTTAATCTTCCAAAAGGAAAAGAACCATTATAATGGCATAGTGACGAAAAAGATTCAAGTTCTGACTTATACGAGGCTACAAGTAGTCAGTACAAAATGCCAGAAACCAAAAACCCATATACTTTAGATGCCAGAATGGGATTAGTAGTAATGAGTGGTGAATTTCCAAAGGCTGGTTAGTGTTCTGCTGAAAGGTATTTCTATATAGACCTGAAGCGTATAGCATCTCTTGTTGTGAATCTAGCTACCATACAAACCTCTGTGTCCCAGGCTCATGGGACCAATGAAATGGCCAATATAGGAACATCATCATTGTGAAGGCATTGACAGTTGTATACATAAACGCCATGACGAGCCAACTTTGGCAATCATCAATATGAGAATGTAGCATCAAGAAAAAGAATGGAATTGTATAATATCTAAACTCAATCAGTGGCGCTGGAACCAAAACTGCAGCACTGGCCAAGAATAATATCTAACCATCTTCCCTTTTAACTCATCCAAAAATCCTTCCATTAATTGGTAAAACTATAACCAGTTCAGAAACAAGGCATGCAAATCTCCCATATATAAACTTACCTTCTGCTCATTTTCTGGGTGGCCAGCAAAAGACGCGCCATCACAGTACCGTATTTTGACTTTGTTCCAGTTAAAGAATGCTCCAAAAATATAATCAAAACACATCAATTAGCTGGATAACAAGTTTGGCATTGAGTCAAACTACAAAATTAAGCTTTAATTACCAGGATTTTGTGATGGTTGAGAGCTTAAAATCCCAGAAAAGACAACTTGACGATCCATGTATTTGGAAGAGCCTAATTGAGTCCTTTTACGCAAAGAACACGATTGTATTGTATTGCACCAACCTCCACCCTACATTTCAACCAAAGCCCCAAATCCATTAACCCATTCTTAACAAGCATATGTAAATGGAGTGAATGAACCTATTACAGAGATATGCAATTAAGACCTCAATGTGAAGCAGCCACTTGTTAGCTCCAGATCCAAAGCCCTTTCGAAAATGGTAGCCAGGAACACTCCCGTCCAAGCAAACTGCAATGAAACAAGAGGAGATGAATAAGTTTGTGCAGAGAGAATCGCTCGAAATTGAGCTGGGTGGAGATCGAGTACTGGCGCCTCTGCGTTGGGCGTTGCGCAACAAGGTCAAGTCGACCAAATCGGCGGCGGTGATTGGATGCATGGAATGGGTTGGTGTCCGGTTCGAGCGAGAAGGAAGACAATAACGGTGAATGCGACGGTTGCGATTGCCCAGTCCTTTCTGGCCCACTTTCTCCACCATAGCAGGCTGCGCAGTCTTAAATTCGCCGCCATCAATTAGCTCACACAGTCCAATATACACTTGTAAGTTCAAACCAGTCTAGTTTTCCATCAACAGTTTCCTTTTCTTTTGGGAAGAAATTGCATCGTCAAATGAGGGACAAAGGGCCGGTTAAGTACCTGTCACATTCGGATCGGTTTTTTTATTTATTAATCAAATAGTAATTAATTAATGTAGAAAAAAGTCAAAAACCATGACAAATAGGATAGGGTTGACTCGTTGATTAGTAGCAGGCCGGCATAGGCCGAGTACCGCATACAAAATTTTAAGTCTATATAACTACATGTGTTTCTATACTATATAATTTTCATTTTGAGGTTTTAGAATTACTTTTTACAGTCTTTACTAAAAGTTACATTGCAATGTGATATACAACATATGTAGGTTTGCGAGTCTCATTTCCTTGGTTCGCCTCAAACTCTCTTAAGTTTTTCGTCAGTGCTAAAAAAGTTTGTGAGGTATGTATCAAAACAATATGTTATTAAGTGGGAAATTTACCTACATGAATACGATATATTAATTTCTAGCCTTTTGCAATTAAACTTTAAAATGTGTCATCCTATCCATCCATTGCATGTATTCTAAGAGAGAATATATTCTCCACATAATACTTATCGTCTTCAAGTATGTGTTGAACCATACGCCATATCACTGAAGCCATATAATCTGAGAGGTCATATTCAGATAACATGAGACGTATTTGTGGCCACGTCTTCCGGGAAAGCCAAACCGATCTGTTAGTTGACTGCATAAATGTCTATTCGACACAAGAAGAAATTTGACATTATACACAATTAAACATACGGTCGAGTACGTGCATGGCTGGTGATCGAAGATAGCATGTATCATTCATGTTACCACCCCAAAATGAAGAAGATGATATTAAATGATCAATTACGTCTAACAATATATTGTAATCAAGCAGAGAGCTAGCCCACCCAATTGGTTCCATTACGATAGTGATCGAACAAATGCAAGATAAGTGCAAGGAAAATATATAGTTTGATTTTTAAGTGGGTAAACATTTGTCATAAAAAATGAAAAATTAATTGTGTGTGTGACCGATATGGAACCACGAGATGTGATACAATGAATGTTAAGTCTGGTGGTAATATTAGAGGTTTTGGGTTCGAAACTCGATAGTACCATTCTCGTGGCCACTAGAGCTTGTAAACGTGATGTCATCCATGTTGGGAGCTGGGGTCCACATGAAATTCCACTAAAAAAAATGTGACGAACATGCAAACTACGTACTTGAAAGAGCAAACAAAATGAAATAATCAAAAGAGAAAAACCTTTATTGAAGAAAAAAAATTACTAGTCACCAACCTGTAAATGTCCAAGGAGATATATGGATAGTATCAAGCTACTCATAGAAATAAAGGCCACAAAAAAGTTTTCCCATGCATCAGTACTAGTCTTGAGGTTTGAACCAAAAGAACTGCAAAATCAACGAACGTTGAATGAAAAGCTATCAAAATAAATATTAAGTTCTTCGATCTTCTCACGATATATATATATATATAGTCCCCTTCACATGCGCACGTCCGCATCAAAAATAAAATGCGAACATCCTCATTGTGAGTTAAATAAAAACCGTCCTAATAGGTAAAAATAAATTTAAATAAATTTTGGTGTTTTTTTCTTCAAAATTAAATACAAACCGTTCAAAATGAAGTTCAAATAAATCTAGGCCCTTATATCAAAACTCTAACTGTTGGATTTCTTTTTGAAATAAAAAAAATATTCTTTCAACCAAGACCTTTCATTTTGTACTGGACCAATCCTAGCGGTCCATTATTGATGACCGTTGCCTCACTTCTACAACTTTCTGATTGGGGGGGCCCAATGTCAGTTTATTTTGTCTCATAACTCGCGCTTGTGCGCATCTGTGTTTTCTACTTTTCTCCCGTTTTCTCTTCGGTGCATCATGCGCAATGCACAAACTGTGCACTTCTCTCTCTTCCTCTCGCCTCTTCAGCCCACATGTTGTGGGACCCGCTAAAAAATAATTATAGCACTCGTCTCAGACTTGGTCTAAGTTTTGACCCCAAGTTCTATTTAGTTGCCAAATTTGGGTTTAGCACTCACTACTGGAGATGTCCCAAGCGTGTGTTGGGCCCTTTTTTGATTGGTCTCCAAAATAGCTAACTTTTTACACCGGCAACCATTAATAAATTCCCAAAAGATTAATGATTAGTAAAATATATTGTACGGTTGCCGGAATGAGGATGTGTATGCGATTTTCATGATAAAGGTTAACCTAAAAAATGCATATATAGATAATTAAAAATTCGTATAGAATAGTGCTAGGTGAATCTCAGTTAATTACACCACATTGAGTGGTAATTGATGTGGCAGTGGGATGAGTGTCAATCTATATATTTCTGTGCGTGCGCGCTTATACAACTAGAAAAAGTATCTACATGTTTAGCAAGTTAAGAACATAAGAATTTTTTTTTTGAAAGATAAGAACATAAGAAAATTTGAAAGCAGCTTTATGGAGAAATTGAAAAGATAGAAAACTTACATGACAAGCAGTGATATACATAATGAAATTGATTGCGCCTAAAACCGGGTAAGACATTGTTCTGTTACTCTTGTAAAGTCTCTCCTTATTTTGATTCTCACAAAATCTGTAAAAGGGATAAACTCGCAGCACATATTGCAACACAATCAAAACGTTCATAATCCTCATTCTATCCAAAATATTTGATCCCTTTGTTGTTGGAAGAAGAATAATTACTCCTATCTGCACAGCAGCACAGATATATATATATATATATATATATATATATATATATATCATAGAGGTCAGTAAGGGAGTAATTATTCGCAGGTGCAATACTGAATCAATTGAAACATTGATCTATCTACCACCCCCAATAATTTCCAATATATTGTCCAAAAAAAAACCCCAAATTGTCCAAAAATAAAATAAAATTTCCAATATATATATATAAATAATAAAGAGATTAATAATCAATATCCAAATATCCTCCTTGTATGCTATGTGAGAGACTGAGAGTTAATGCTTTTAGGAAAGTCTTCACCAAGGATAGATGACCACGTGTCCTAATCATAATGGTTCAGTTAAGAGATCATTTAGTGTTGGTTATGCATAAGATGTGATTAGCCTTTCTAGTTAGTTAAGCTTGATTGATTAGCAATCTTTTTCATCGATCTTTTCTCTCCCGCCCGTAACAAACTCAGAGAGATTGTATACTTTTCATGGTTGTAATCTTTCATTATCAATACAATGAGTTCATCAAGGTTTCTTATGATGCTAAAGATGGAGAGACTAGAGAAAACAATTAAGTAGGTTACTCAATCACGCTAGGCTAGCTGTTCTTACTTGTGGAATAGGAAGAGCGGCTATAACAAGTGGGAGTAGTATAGTGATAAACACCCAACTCTCCTTATGATTAGCTCTGTCAGCTCTCCTCCAAGTGTGGATTGCAAGAACAACGAGCACGATACTGACAAGTATGTACACCAGAGCTATTTCCTTCAACTTTTTATCCGACATGACACACTTCTCAGCTTTGTTGA
Organism: Rubus idaeus; assembly: GCA_030142095.1. Classification (NCBI taxonomy): domain Eukaryota; kingdom Viridiplantae; phylum Streptophyta; class Magnoliopsida; order Rosales; family Rosaceae; genus Rubus; species Rubus idaeus. The sequence goes on from CM057970.1 coordinate 6,393,373, forward strand.
TCATGGGAATGTACAATAACAAGGTATCCAATATGATAGGATAGGCGCTCACAATTACAAATAGTGGATGTACTTTTCTGGATGTAGCTGATTCCTGCTTCAAATATCCTGAAAAACTGAACATACACAACAACAATAAGGAATGAGTGCGTGACCTTGCAATCTTGCATGCATGTGGGAATGGTTTATCAGGACATGCATATAATATATATATATATATATATGGTTAAATATATATGGCAATCAATTAATGCTCATGGTGAACAGAGATGTAGTTGCATCTTGGTGAAAGCAATAGAATGTTCAATATGTAGTTAAGCATGGGAGCGGCTGGAATACACCGATGGGTATTAAACACCGGTTGTGTGTCTTCATCTCAGCCGTAGATCCAGTCAATGGGAAACATAATGATTATGGATGTTAACTTGTCTTTTAACGGAAAAAATGGGTCAGCAACTCAGCACGCGAGTTTGGACAAGAAACTGAACAACTTGACAAAAGGTCTTAACCAGAACTCAACATGCAGAACCCAGCATTACAAGTGCAAGCATTGATAATCCAAAGAAATCTCCAAGGTAGCCTACAGAATCTGTTTTGACATAGAAAACATGAATGCATGAGAGTTATTCCAAATGGTATCTCATTGACATGAGCCAAACGCCATGCCCAGCTTAATGGTGGTCCTCCTGCTTCTTTTCAAATAGGCCATCGGGACCCCATGGGAACTCCTTGTTGCGGATGTGCAAGTACGGGCACGGAGGAGGTGGATCGTAGTGGTGATGGCCCTTTGACAGAATATATGTAAACGCCTAACCCAGTGCATGAAATAATCCCAAAATATGTAATCTTCTCGACTTCTTCCACTTGGCCGCCTCATAAGCATCGTCGTGAGAAGCGGAGGAAGGACCGCTTGGGAGGAACTGAGGGCCGAGAACCACCGCGCAGGGCGGTTCGAAGAGGACCAGATCGGAGAATCGCCATCGCCATTTTCTCTCAATTTTTTATCAAACGGGAAGCAATGTTCTTCCATTGCTTATTTGCTTTCTCTCTCTGTTCGTACCACATATATCACATGCCGCCAAGCATAATCAACATACTCTTAGCGGGCCCACATGACGTGTGGGACCCCGGCCACGACATGCGGGACCTAGCCCAACACCCGAGCTACCTCGCCATGGTGGAAGCCGACCAAGACCTCGTCGGGAGGTGTCCCTCCCATGCTCGCCAAAAGGCTTCGTGACAAGCAAATGTGACTTGCATCCCACATCGGAAACTTGTAACAAGAGAGGAGCTTCCTTATCTATAAAAGGAACCATCTCCCTCTTAATTAAGGATCTGATCTCTCCTCATCTCATGGGCATATAGTTCCCTATACTTAGTGAATTACTCAAGTGGACGTAGCCTCTCCCCAAGGAGAGGTGAACCACTATACATCTCTTGTTATCCTTGCATGACACTCTTCGTACCTCTGATAAGGTCCCGACAAACCTTGCAGAAATATTTGGCGCCGTCTGTGAGAATTCCTACAAAAAGCTTCATGCCTTGCTATCCCGAGTTCAAAATTGCTCGTCCATGCATTACCCCAATCACTTGGCATGCAATTGATAATCATCAACCAACCCTCACACTACTCGGGCAATTGCTCACTCATGACCTTGGTCAACCCTTGGTCAAACTCGAGCCACCCTTGGTCAACCCACAACCAAGCTCAAACACAACCTTCTCGAGTACCTTCTCGAGCACCTTGTCGGGTCAACTTCTCGGGTACACCTTGTCGAGCACCACCTTGTCGGGTATCACCCTTACTCGAGTCGAACAACCCCTCTCCGAAACCACAATCTCGGACGTATTCAAGTTTCACAAAAAAAAAATCAAATTCAAGCGATCATCTTCATCTACTCGCTTGCCCAAGTTCCTCCACCGACCAATACATTTGTCCGAGCCCCCGCAACCCGCAACCTCTCGAGCGCTTAGCTCGACCCCCAATCCGAACCACCTCGCTCGACCCGACTTTGCCTCTCTCAACTCGAGCAATCGCATTCGAGATACGTCCCCAAGCAGCACCTCTCGGCTCCGGTATCCGATCACCTCGACCCACTTCTTCAAGAAGCAAATCAGAGCAAACCTCTCTGCACACAATGTCGGCAACATCAAGTTCAGATGCCCAAATCACTCGACCAACACGAGATCCTCTCCATCGACACCTTCTCTCGATCAACGTCTCCGGATCGACAAACTCGATCGACGTCCCCGGATCGACGTCACCCGACTTCCCCCATCTCGTTTGAGTTCCTCATCGAGCGGTCATTTCCTCGCTCCGGACCGAGTCCCCCTTGCCGAGTTCCAGCTCGACCCAAGACACCTGCCGGACCGACCGACTTCCCTCGTCGACAACACCGATTGAACACCCCGATTGGTCCCCTCTCAACTCGAGCCCGCTCCGACTCGACCACTCGCCCTCTCCGTCGACATCTCTCGATCTCGGCGACTCGGGCCACCTCTCGCTCGGGTCGAGCACAGCCTCCCCTCGATCGAACACCCCGGGTCGGATCGATTGACGTCCCCGGCCGACATCGACGCTCGATCCCCTTCGAGCCCTCGAGCACCAGCCTAGCTCGTTTCGACCCGAGTCACACTTGGTCGACGTCCCTCGGTTTCGATCGAGTACCCGGCCGGTCTCATCACTCCCACTCGATCGATCTCCCCTCGGTCAACTCGAGCCCGCCTCCCCGACTCGACCCGCCGCCGGTCTCGATCGACTCGATCTTCTCCCGGGAGCTTCACACGGACAAAACGTTGAGGAGAGCTCGTACAAAAAAAAAGGAGAGGTCCGGATTAGCTCACGTACTCGACCGAGAGCGCCAAAAGAAAAAAGAAAAAAAAAGGAGCTATTCAGCTACAAGCAACAGCAGCATACCACCACGGGTACTCGATCTAGAGCTTTGTCCACACAAAAATTGCTATGGACACCAAATTAACAATCACCTGCTCGATCAGACCCAGTCGACTTCCACCTTGGTGCAAAAACTACAGATAAGTTTCTTATCTCATTAGTCATTACCAAGCATGGCTACTGCAATACTTTTTATTGTCACTCAAGCATGGCTATTATACGCGACTTACATGCTTAAATATGCTCACCACGACATATTACACATACATGCGACGAACACATAGCTATTTGAGACTTCTATGGGTTTTTGACTTGCTCGGACTACGACTTGCTTGGGTTACAATTTGCTTTGGTGTTAAGCAAGGCCACGACTTGCCTGGGCCACGCCCGCATGCTCGCATAGCGCCGACTCGCTCAACTACACCAAACTTACTCGAAAACATCCCAACTTGCTCGAAACTGGTCCGACATGCTCTAATTCGGCCCAAATAAGCCAAATACTGTTATGCATCCTCGCCACTACTTAGTGGGTCATACTACCTACTCGGGGGACTTGTTCGTACTCAAGTACCTCGGACATTCGGCTCACACATGCCAAACATTGAATTAATGGAACATTGAATTTTTCAGCCATTGTTCTTCGAACAATTGAATTCTTTTCACCTTCCATTAATATTACTTGTCCACTCGACTTGTACGTCACAAATTCATTGCCCCGCGCAATATATGTACTTCATATGCTTTTCTCTCCTTGACAGGAACTTATGCAACATTATTGTCTCTTTTTGGCACCGACATGCATACTCGGCGACCCTTGACGCGGCTCTTCTTCCTTGAGGACTTGGGGGACTAGTATGGGTAGGACATTGCCCGTATGTCACTTATGCTTGACGACATCAACATTTCAACTCCCCAACCAAGAAGACCCTCTTACTCGGTGACTTGGGGGACTTGTTTGTACCACATATATCACATGCCGCCAAGCATAATCAACATACTCCTAGCGGGCCCACATGACGTGTGGGACCCCGGCCACGACATGCGGGACCTAGCCTAACACCCGAGCTACCTCGCCATGGTGGAAGCCGACCACGACCTCGTCGGGAGGCGTCCCTCCCATGCTCGCCAAAAGGCTTCGTGACAAGCAAATGTGACTTGCATCCCACATCGGAAACTTGTAACAAGAGAGGAGCTTCCTTATCTATAAAAGGAACCCCCTCCCTCTTAATTAAGGATATGATCTCTCCCCATCTCATGGGCATGTAGTTCCCTATACTTAGTGAATTACTCAAGTGGACGTAGCCTCTCCCCAAGGAGAGGTGAACCACTATACATCTCTTGTTATCCTTGCATGACACTCTTCGTACCTCTGATAAGGTCCCGACAAACCTTGCAGAAACACTCTCTATGCTTCATGTATTCAATAATTCCAGCAGGATGGAAGGCGACTTGGTGAACTGAATTTTTTGTCGACTGGGTTTCAGCTCTGCCCAACTAGAGATCTATATTATTGGGTTGGGGAGAATAGATTTGATGAGATATTAGAAAGGAGATCCTAGAAAGAATTGAACAAAGAGATGCGGACAATTTCTATTTCTGGCGGTGATGAAATTCTCACTTTCCGTTAAACGACAAGTTAACGTTTAGATGCATTCTAGGGCTAGGATGGAGCCATGTCATGGGTGTTTACTACTAACCGGTGCATTGTAGAATTTTCCAACATGTGGTGTGTAACTTTGTTTTACTGTTGGGTGCTTTCACATTTATGATGGTCTGAGACTTGCAACGAAAGGTATTCCCTGCACGGAACGTGCATATGCACGTAGCGCGTGAGGTGTACGCAACAGTGAAGTTTAGCAGTCAACCGTTTATGATCGAATTAGTCAAACAAAAATGAGATTCTCTTCTATCATCTCCGAAGTTCAACAACGGTGTTCTCTCTTCTCACAACACAATCTCGTATTGCTCCAAGCTTCCCAATTCCGCGTCAATTCTACATTAGACCAGAATCAACAACAATCCCAGCAAAAAAAAAACCATCAACAAGTATCCAATTATATTGTTGATTCTGATCACCAACAAGAACACCACGACCCCTTGGTCTCCTTCCAAATCCAAACTCTGAATTGAGCAAACCAAGCATTAATACGGACAGAATGGACTAAAAGTAATCGGAACCACCAATGATCATAGTGCCTTCACGGTGGCAGCGCAACACCCAGAAAACCAAATCTTCAAACCTCAACCAAAAGTCAATTTTGAAGCTAGAAACATGTAGAGCTCGAAGAACTGATGAGGTTGAATATCTGAGTCGACGAAAACCGCGGCCGGAGTCGCCGAATTTCACTGAAAATGTCACCGGACCAAATAGCCTTTCTTCCTAAGATTCTCTCTCTACGGTTGCCGGCTTGACGAGATTCGACCACCAATTGGTTCGTATCACCAAGAGGAAGATTTTGGTACCAGTTTCGTGCGGTGAAACTGACGGAGATGAGGTTGACATCAGAGAAGTCGCGGCGAGCCGGCGAAGCAAAAAGGGTCGCGTGAGAAGTTCTGACCCTTCGATCTGATCTAATGGGTAGTTAAATCCTTTCCCTTAATTAATTTGAATGGTCCAGATCAAGCAGTGAGAATAATTAACTGCCCAGATCACGCCAACATATTCTCTTATTTCTCAAACTTCATAAAATCGTTAAAAAATAGATCAGTTGTCCGAATAATTTTCCGAAAATTCCTACACTCTCATTGCGATGTGTAGTTCATTCTTGAGTGTTTAAATTAGAGCTATGACTTAAAGTAAATTTATGAAAAAAAATCTCATGACTCTTTATAATTACCAAAGTTACTAATTTAATTCCGAGTAAATCTGAATCATTCTTTTAATTAAGATGATTGTCTCCCTATATATATATAAAATAATATAGTCTACACCCCACCCCTTAAACACCTCGAGAAATAATAAATGTATTTTATTTAATTGTTAAATGACCATGGACGTGTTACCATTTCGATTAATTTAATGTTTTTTCCAGGCTAATGGAATCACGATGATTTGCTAATTCTAATTTTTTTACATGAGTAGAAAGCGCTCAACCCCACGAAAGTGTGGGCGCGAACCGTGTCCCCGCCAGATTTGTGACGGAGTGATTACGAGCAATATAGTGGATTACGGTTATTACGTTTAACCACGTGGATCGATGTCTAAACGATGACAAAATCGGCAAAAATTTTAACCATAGGGAAAAAATATCGTAATAGTCTTATCCAACGGTCTGTTTGACCATTTTTTTTTCTCCATTGTGTAAGTTTTCAAATGTATACTTTTAGTTATAAACTTATAACTAATGAACAACTTATACAACACTAGTAGGCACATCCACATTTCATGCAATATGAGAAATCAAAAATGAAAAATGGTGGATTCAATCTTGCCAATGTATTTACCATGTAGTAATATACTAATATGCCCGGTATGAAAAAATTAGCTTTGTTCGGCGTTGTTTCGGTCTCGGTCCAGTCGGTCAACCGTTATTTAATATCAATTACAAAAAATATCATTTTCACTAAAACGACCGTAACCTAATCGTCACATGTATGGTTTGCCCGTGTTTCACACCAACACTCTCGCATGGCCGAGCTTTATTTAATGACATAAAAAAATATACCCGACACCTAGCCTTGATTCCATTGCGCTTTGAGAAATCTAATTAATATATAGGGGTAAAAACGTCAAACTGACCATTAGAAACTCACAAAAATTAATTTCAAAATCCAGGATGGCAGAGGGTGGGTATTGGTCTGCACTCCACCCCTTAAAGGCTTAAACACTCGAATGAATAATAAATGCATTTGATTTAATATTTGATAATAATGGATATTTTACCCTTTCTTATAACTTCCACAATCCGGATTTGTTTATTATATCAAATATTATTAAATTTTAAATAAAAATATTAATTTTTTATCATGATACCCGACAAAACTTTGATAAAACATAACTCCTTAAGGCCTCAATCAGTTAATTATTAAAAGAAAGACTTTTAGTCTTCTGTACAGTTTTTTTTAATATGTATGTATTTATTATTTTATATTGTATAAAATAATATTGTATTTATATAAATATGGACCGGATCAATTTAAATCTGTATCCGATCTGTTAAGTAAACATGTTAATGGATATGGATCATTAACGGATCAACGGATCAAAATTTTAATCCAAATCCGTCAAATAGCAACGGATTCGAAGCAGATCCGGATCAAAATCAGGTCCATTGACATGTCTAATGATATGTGACGGAGTGGTTGCGACCAATTTAATGGTAGAGGTATTACGGTCACGATGGTTAACTACATGGATTAAGATATAAACGAGGACAAAATCGGTTATTTTTTTTTCATGGGCCCAAAATATCTCAATAATCGCATCGAACGGTTTGTTTGAACATTTGTTTTTTTTTCCTCCATTATGTAAGTTGTCAAAGATATCTTTTTAATTATTACCAATTAACAAGTTATTCCACACTAGTAGGCAAATCCAAATTTCATGCAATCCAAGAAATTGAATTTGAAAAATGGTGGATTCCACTACCAATATTTTTACCAAGTAGTATTATGGCCAATGTAAAAAAATTGGCCTCATTCGTTATCGTTTTCGACATTTATCAAGACGTTTAATCGTTATTTAACGTAATTTACAAAAATATCATTTTTATTAAAACAACCATAACCTAATCATCACATGTCCGATTTGCGCGTGTCACGATGAGTCCATGATAATTTTAGAAATTTTTTTTGAACATCCGAGATATTTATTATGAATTTCTGAAATTTGGAAATTAAGAAAATAATTTTTAGAAAATTGAAAATTGTGTGGCGCGATCTGGACTGTAGATACACTTCATCATTTGATCTGGGCCGTGAAAATTAATTAAAGGAAGGGGTATATTTCCCATCGGATCAGATCGAAGGATCGCGCGACTTCTCTCATGTCTCCGCGACACCGTCGTACTCAACTTCCTTCTCCGGCCATTTAACGGCAAGAAACCAGTACCAATGGCTTCGTATTGGTGAGTTGAACCTAAAGGTGGTCCTAGATTTTCAAACCGTCGACTGAAGAGAGAGAATCGAAGAGAGAAAGGTTCGGTGCCTCCGATGGATTTTCGGCGATTTCAGCCACGGCGCGGCCGAAACCGGTGGCTTTAGCTTCACTCATCCTTATCGATATTAGCCCGTTGATTTCCGGTCCAAATGGTGGCTCACGATGTCAGTTCTCAGCCGGAAAGCTTCGGCAATTCCTCTGCTTTTCCCGGCGACTCCGATTGTTGTTTGGGTTGTTTGGGACAAGTCAGGTATCAATCTTTGAGTATTGAGTCGAAAGAGCATTTAGCAACACCTGGAAGAAAGATGAGGGTGGGACAAACTCATCGGCCATGTGAGGCCCGAGTACAGAACCCCTACAATTTACCCATATGCAATTTTTTTGGGATTCAATACAACCTTAACGTCTGTTAGAATAGATAAAAGGCTGAGATCGAAATTAAAGACTGTGCCCCCATTTGAACGGTTGAGATTGTCCGTGCTTATGCACGGACCGTGCAGGGAATCCCTTTCGAACTTGCAAGCCCCAACTACGAAATTGATTCGTTCGCATTGGCCCCTACCCACGAATTTATGTCCAACAGCCACTTTGCGGCCACAATATATGGAAGGGGAGTGATTTTCGCACTCCCCTTTTCTCTCTCCTTATTATTCCCGCACTCCACTTCATTACTTTATTAATTTTTCATATCTAAATTTTTTATTGTTCCCAAAATGCCCCCACTTCCCTTTCCTCATCGACCTCACCCATTTCCTCTCACTGTACCCGGATCAAACTTGCTGCAATCTCTAATTTGGGCTGCAATTATTCTCAGTTCATCTTCATCAATCTTAGCAACCCAAAAGAAAATGAAAAACCACCACCCAAGCCGCCACGAGCCCACGAGTGACGAGAAACCCTCTCCAAAGCCACAGAGAACCTCGCCAGTCCATCTGCCAAATTAACCCAAATAAACCTTGAAACCCAAAATTAATTGAGAAGGAGAACCAACACCCATCCACCGATCACTCCCCTGCCCACATTCTTTTCATTTCTAGTTGTCTGTTGAATTCTCGATGAGTTTTAATTTCAATGGATCCATTTCGTTTGATCCTGCAACTCAAGCAAACATGGCAGCAGCTCTCATCCTCTGCCAATTTCGACATAATCATCACAACAATTTCCCAAGCCACCGAGCTTCTTCATCATCATCACAGCAACTCACATCCACCGAAAGCAACCTCAATCCCAGCTCAAGTCAATTCCATTCCACCTCTCTGGACACTCAGCGCCCAGCCGCAATCATCACTCAATTTCGAGCCATCACTTGCAGCGCCGCCGCTGCAATTCGACTCCACCAGTCGTCCGCTGCAATTCCAAATCACCATAGCTCCACCGTGAACGTCTCAGGGACCAAACCCAAAGCAAACCCCGGCGAGATCTCCGGTCTCAGAACCTTCGATCAACACATGCCCAATTAGTTTGGGCATCCCTCCTCATCATCACCAACTCAGGAAATCCACTTCTTCACCTGCAATTGAGATCACCACCATCATAGCAGCTGCACAACCATGACCCCTTCATTACTGTCCGATTATTGGAGCTTTAATTTCAATGAGTTGCTGGGACGAAGAGAGAGGAGACGAAGAGATCGAAAGAGAATGAACGTACGGAGCCGGTGTATGTCCCGAAGATGGATCAAGAAAATCCAATGGGTGGTTTCGGGTTTTTTGGAGGATTTGGTTTGATCTTGCAAAAGAGAAATGGAATTTTCAATCTGGAATGAGAGGGGGGAGGTCGAGGGAAGAGAAGTGGGGGCATTTTGGGAACAATAGAAAACTTAGATATGAAAAATTAATAAAATAATAAAGTGGAGTGCGAGAATAATGAAGAGAGAGGAAAGGGGAGTGCGAAAATCACTCCCCTATGTGGAAATGTGCTCGTTGATACCAATGAGATTTCACACACTTGCAACAATCGTGAGTTCGTGACTGCTTCTATAATATTTATTTTATTCATTCAAGTGCCCTCATGTATTTTCGTTTCGTGCCATCATCAAAATAATTTATTTTTTTTAAATTCACTGATTTATTCATTTTAAATTGATCACCGGAACGTACTAAGAAGTAATATTGAACAGCAACAACTGTTTTCGATCATATTTAATCAAAACATAATAGAAAACAAATGTTATAGTACAGATTCCTTACCATCAATATTAAGCAACTTTAGAGTAACTGAGAACATCCCCTAAAATCCCAACAGAAGTATGCGTGGTTTCAACCATTTAATTGTCTACCCTGAGCTGCAGATTTTGCTGAAGAGCTCGTTTCTTGCCAATTGTAGTAGAGTTAATCCCACTGCCTACACCTCACAATATAGTGTCCTGAAACAAATTAAAGCAAAACGACATCCTTCTCAGTGAGACGTCATAATGACATATAGCTCAACCATTGAATATTGTAGAATAACAATAAGAAAAAACTAGTATATGGTGCATGCATTGAAAGGAAACGCCAAAAAAAGAAACTTCTGTTTCTGGAAGGCAAAGTACAAAGATATCTACTGCATACACAATTACATGGAAGAGCTGTTTCAAAACACTGACAGCCAAGGCAAGTAGTTAATAGAAAGCAAAGGCCTATATATCGCAACGTAAAAATGAAAATTACAGAATGTTTTTCTCCTCTTCTCCTCCAGCTGTGTAAAATAATGGTACCAACTACGTATAACCTGTTCTGTTCGATCTTCACATCTTTTTTCTCAATATCTACAGGTGTAGGATCATGCTCCGGACAACGTACAAGTGAAGATTTCCACCAGGGTATATAGAGAAATTAAAGATCGGAGTTATGGCCTGAGGAAAACCCCGTACAAATGTTGCAAGTGTTCTCGATCGAGTTCAACCAACCTTATGCGGCACTCATATAATAGCCGGTTGGATTGCATGGAAATTCACCAACAGACTCTGCAATTGTCTATCAGGAATGACAAAGCTATCAGTCAGATGGAAAATTTAGTTCAAATGACAGAAAAACAATGCAGAGAATATATGGATTTGGATGACATATTGCTTCTGTTATTCACTGTAAGAAGACATGAACAAAGAACATTTGTAATATAAGCAATTATACGTATGTATTTGATTATTAAACACAATTTGTTATAATTATAGATGAAATAAAACATATCTGCATGTGCTACGTACATGTGTAATCGAGTATTTCGAGTACAAGTCAAAAGTGACCATTAAATGATGGTTGTTAAATGAAAAGTTTTCTGCTTGCAAAAGATGAAGGCATGAAGCGGCAGTTAGTGAAAGAGAGAAATACAAACTTAAGCTTTAATTACTAGGATTAATTTGCGATTGCCCAGTTCTTTCTGGCCCACCATAGCAGGCTGCGCAGTCTAAAATTCGCCGCCATCAATCGGCTCACACACTCCAAAGTTCAAACGGCATCGTCAAAGGCTACGGACAAAAGGCGGGTTATTTACCTGTCACGTTCGGATCGGGTTGAGTCGTTGATAAGTTGCGGTCCGACTCTGGGCATAGGGCTCCAATGTCATGTAACTATATATGTTCATATATTTCTATACAATACAATAACTATTACAATTTTTATTTTGAGCTTTTAGAATTACTTTTCACTTTTAGAGTATTTACTAAAAGTTACATTTTAATGTCAAAGCACATGTAGATTTGCGAGTTTCATTTCTTTGGTTTGCCTCAAACCCCCGTAGGCTTTTGGTCGGAGGTGAAAGCTTTAGAATTATGTAACAAAACAATATACAGTTATTAAACGAAAAATTTATCACCATGAATACCATATATTTATACTATACATCAATACATGTACTTAATATAATATGAGACACATATGTCTGTTCATTAGCTAATAAAAATGAGCACATTATCAGATGATATAATAAACACAGTTGTCGATCTGTTTATTTAAAAAAATATATTATTCATTAGCTGGAGGCACTTAGTAATGTTATCATGTTGATCCGTGTGAGTATTATCAGGTGAACTGGGGAGATTCGTTCTAGAGAATTTAGAGACAACAAGTTGTAACTTGGTAGCAGTGATAGCAAAGATTTCAACTTTTTCCTGAGACTTGACAGTTCTGAGCGAGATGGGAATGTTCGAAAAGGAGCTGGTAGATGTTGCTGCCCAACTTAGAAGCCTTTCTCCATAGCAATCTCCCTTCTCAAGACTGCTAGTGCTCAAGGAACCACCGTTGTTAGTTGTGTAGGTAATTACAGTCCCCTGCACGACGAAGAACATCATATCGAGTGGCTCTCCTTGTCGAATAATATAGTTGATACCATTAAAGTTCATTGGCGCAAGATTCTCGCATATTTCCTTCAACAGTTCATTGTCCATAGGCTCGAGCATTGTCACCTGCGATTAATTAATTGTATGTATGCATGTAAGAAACATAAAAGAGGATAAGATCAAATAACCAACTCCTGTTGTCTTATTAGTACTTAAGCCACTAATTAACCAGCATCGTTAATGTTATACAAAGAAGGATGAGAATTCATTTTTTTTTTGTAAAGAATCAAGTCATATATTGACACAACTTGTACATATATTACAATACTAGAACAGTACGCTACGAATACCCTAAAAACTTTTGTCATAGAATCATAGAATGAATGAGCTAGCTAGCTAGGATCTTAATATCTTACTTTCTTTAGCAAAGGCAAGCAGAGGTGGAGTTTGATATCACTTTTAAGTTTTTCTGGAAGAAGAGAGTATATATTCTCCACAAAATACTTGTCATCTTCAAGTCTGTCTAGAACCATACGCCAAATTACCGAATCCATATAATCTGGGAGTTTATATTCAGATAAAATGAGACGTATTTGTGGGATCGTCTTCCGGTAAAGCCGAACCCATCTGCTAGTTGTCTGCATGAATGTCTATTCGACACAGCAAGAAATTTCTATGACGTTATACACAAACGATCGAGTACGTGCATGGATGGTGAAGTTACCATGTATCATGTGACCCCAAATGAAGATGATGATAAGCAGAGAGCCCACCCAATTAATTTCCAAAGAGATCACAATTGTTTCTATTAAGATAGCTAGTGATCAAATAAATTCAAGATAAGTGCGAGGAAAATATATAGTTTGATTTAAACATTTGTCATAAAAAATGAAAAATTGTTAACGATTTGTTAGGCTAGGCCTCATTTTACACTTCCCGGTTCTAGTAACAAACCACGTACTCAAAAGAGCATCAAAGAGCAAAGCCTTTGTAAAAAAAATAAAAAATAAAAATATACTGGTCACCAACCTGTAAATGTCCAAGGAGATATACAAATAGTAACAAACCACTTATAGAAATCAAAGCCATAAAAATGTTTTCCCATGCATAAGTACTGGTCTTGAGATTTGAACCAAAAGAACTGCAATATCAAAAAAAGAATTGAATGAGAAGCTATCAAAAGAAAAAGTTCTTCTCCTAAAGATATAACAATTTAATTCAATTGTCTGAGCAAATGTTCTATATGTCCGTACTAACCTCAAGTTTCGAAGACCCCATGTGAAACATAGTAAAAATTTTTGTGAAAAATTTGTTGACCCCAATATGCCAGATTGGAGAGCATCAAGATATATACCGAAATCGAATATCGTTGCATTTGATGGATTTATTGGGCATACATCATTTAGAAGTGTAACATTTCTAAACGTCTTGTGATCATCACAATCAAAAGTAGTAAACTCACATCCATTTTCACTCTTACAAGCATATATCCAACAATCAATCTCTCGTTGAAGAGAAAAAAAGTACCAAAATGCCCCGAATACCTAAACAAACCAAAAAGAACCCAATAAATGATCTTGAGACAGTTATGAAGAATATAAATATGAAAACCAAAAATGTATGCAACTCCATTACTTCTTGCAACATTACAGCTTATAGCATTCAGTTCTCACTGTAATATTATAGCTCTCTTGATCAATGGTGGATCGATCAGAAAACTTTTTTGGGGCAAGCATAAGCCTAAGAATTTTTTTTTCTTGTTTAGGAGAAAGTTCTTAAATATATATTGACTAAACACCCTAAAAGTACTTCGATCCATTCATAGATCGAAATGACACATAAATACATGCAAGTTGTAATTGCATACAAGAACTTAAGTGAATTATGAAAGACTAATACGTACTGCCCCTACAAAATCAGATTATTCATATTAATTATAAGTTATCAGGTATGCTTTGGAGTCCTTACAGATCGAAGGCAGATTTCTCTAGCTTTGTTGTGGTTCTTTGTCGTAGTATCTGGCAATATGGAAGTGATCGATAAACTGTTTACTGGTCAAATCTGTCTGTATTGGCCAGCACTTGGTGTGGATACTACTTTCTGTTGTGATGAATTTCTTAACATTAATTAATTCCAATAGCTTCTCATATAATTAAGGTTGCGGCCTCCTTAATTCATGTTTCAATATTCACTTGTACAAGTCCTATTTTCGTATAAGTCTTTCATAATTCACTAGTACAAGTTGTAATTGCGTATTAGTCTTTTAGAAGATAAGAAAATTTGTAAGCAGACTTATGGAGAAATTAAAATAAATTAGGATAAGATAGAAAGCTTACATGACAAGCAGCGATGTACAGAGCGAAATTGAATGCACATAAAACCCAGTAAGACTTTGATCTGTTACTCTCGTCAAGTTTCTTCTTATTTTCCTGCTTACAATGCCAGTAGTAAGGATAACATCGCAGCACATATTGCAACACAAGCAGTGGGTTCATAATCTTCATTCTGTCAAAAAATTTTGATCCCTGCTTCATTCTTGGAAGCAAAACTAGTATTGCTATCTGCACAGATATATCATAGAATTAAGCAGCTTAGTAATTATTTGGAATATTGGAAGGTCCAACACGGAATCAATTGAAAATTTGAAACATTGATCTATCACGATCGACCCTAATTTCAAATATATTAAGAGACTAATAGTCAATATCCAGAACATCTTCTCGATCGATCTAATTATTAATTAATGGGATATTGCACCGGCCTTTTATGAAGAAAATATGAGAATGTTGTATCAGGGAATATCCTCCTTGTATGCTAAAGATGGAGAGACTAGAAAAACAAGTAAGTTACTCAATCAAGCTAGGCTAGCTGTTCTTACTTGTGGAATAGGAAGAGCCGCTATGAAAAATAGGATTGCCTTAGTGATCCGCACCCAAGTCATCTTCAGATCACCTCTCCAAGTGAGGATTGATAAAAGAATAATGGCAGCTACGAAACTGAGATCTATGCATGATCGAAACATCAGAGCTATTTTCTTCAAGTTTTCATCGAACATGAGACACTTGGCATCTTCGTTGATAATGGGAATGTACAATAACAAGGAATCAGATATGATAGTCCAGATGCATACAATTACAAATACTGGATTGTCAACAAAATGACGTCCCACAATAAACCTCAGTACTTCTGTGTTTGTAGGTCTGGTAGCTGATTCCTGCTTCAAATATCCTGAAAAACTGAACATACACAACAACAATAAGGAATGATCGAGTGCGAGTGAGCTTGTATGTGGAATGGTACGTTTATCGGGACATATATGGTGAACAGAGATGTAGTTGCACCTTGGTGAAAGCAATAGCGAGTTCAATAACTAGGCATATGAAATTTGCATATAATAATGGTGTTATTAGAGTTAAAGAAATTAATTAACCTTATACGGTCCGAGTTACTTGACTCTTGATCAGAGATCGCCATAACCCAAACTCAGTTAAAATACCAGAGTCCTGATGTTGGCCTCTGCATATATCCCATATATATATATAGGGGAATGCTAGCCTCAAACGCTCTGCGCGTTTGAGTTAGCCACACTCACTCCAAACCATGACATGTGTCCTCTATTAAATGCATTTATTTTCTTCTCATTTTTGCCCTTACGGCTTCGTTTCTCTTTCTTCATTTCCTCTTCCGTAATTTTTTTATCTTTTTCGTCTTTCATCTTCCTCCAAAACCACCATGGAGCACACAGATAGCAGCAGCAATAAAAAGCTATGCAAGAATCAAACCACCACCATATTTGGGAAATCGGGTTTCTGGGTTATTTGAGTTTTTGGATGTTCTTGCAAATTTTGTCCTAGCTAATATTTGCGAAGGCAGTCATTACTAGTACTCTTTCACTGACCAAATTCCAGCTATGCTTCCATGGCGGACGATCTGATTTGGTACCCCATGGCCCCAATCTCGTAGCACTTGCAACGCACACTCCGATTCAAGGTCTCTTACTCCATCTCGTGGCCCTTCCTTCTTCTTCTGAGACCGATCCTCGTTTTGCCCCAATTTTAGCCAGGCAAACTGAGATTGGGTTGGAGGAAGAGGAAAGAAGAAAAATAAAAATTGTTTTTAACAGGAGAAAAATGAAGAACAGAGAGAAACGGGGCGTGAGGGCAAAAGTGAGAAAGAAGAAAAAATACTTTTGTTTATGCTGTTGAATGACACATGTCATGATTTGGAGTGGGTGTGGCTAACTCAAACGCGCAGTGCGTTTGAGGCTAGCACTCCCCATATATATATATATGGAGAGAGACGATGAGAAATGCACGTGCAAGGGAGAGAGTAAGAAAAGAATAAAAAAAAGAGAAGAAAGAGAGTGTGTCGGTGAGTAAGAAAAGAATATAAAAAAAAGAAAAAGAAAGAGAATGAATCAGTGAGAGAGTAAGAAAAGAATATAAAAAAAGAGAAGAAAGAGAATGAACCAGTGAGTGAGAGAGTAAGAAAAGAATTTAAAAAAAGGGAGAATGATCACTTTGGTCACTGAACTTTGCCAGATTTGACATTTTAGTCACTGAACTTTCGAAAATATCACTTTAGTCACTGAACTATTACACCGTCTATCACTTTAGTACCTCCGTTAGTTTTTTCCGTTAAAACAACCTCTCTCCGTTAAATTCAGGGGTATTTTAGGGATGTAAGACCAAAAAATTATTTTTCTGACTCACTTTCTATTTTTTTACCGGTATCCAACTTGGGAACCTTTTAAAATATATTTCTACTCATTTTATCATATATACTTCTTCATAACAATTGTTCTATATTCTGTCTATTATTCTGTATTCAAATTGCATGATCATCCAACGGTTTAAACATTCCAAATCTAAGAATTTATCTAGTATACTCACAAGAAAACCTCTATGTTGTTCACAACTTCAAGTGATCATATCTCACTCATTTCTTAACTAAATTTTGTAATCTTTATATCAAAACGAAGCTTAGAATCTGAAATTTTAATCTGGAGAATTTCATAATTATTGGTTAGATTTACATTATGTAACAATTTAAGTAAAACTTTGCCTATTAGTGTTAGCCCATAAATAATGGCCCAAGTTTTCCTTAAATTGTTACATAATGTAAATCTAACCAATAATTATGATATTCTCCAGATTAAAATTTTAGGTTCTAAGCTTCATTTTTATATAAAGATCACAAAATTTGGTTAAGAAATGAGTGAGATATGATCACTTGAAATTGTGAACAACATAGAGGTTTTCCTGCGAGTATACTAGATAAATGATTAGATTTGGAATGTTTAAACCGTTGGATGATCATGAAATTTTAATACCGAATAATAGACATAATATAGAACAACCTTTATGAATAAGTATATATGATAAAATGAGCATAAATATATTTTAAAAGGCTTCCAAGTTGGCTACCGGAAAAATGATGGAAAGTGAGTCAGAAAAATAATTTTTTGGTCTTACATCCCTAAAATACCCCTGAATTTAATGGAGAGAGGTTGTTTTAACGGAAAAAACTAACGGAGGTACTAAAGTGATAGACGGTGTAATAGTTCAATGACTAAAGTGATATTTTCGAAAGTTTAGTGACTAAAGTGTCAAATCTGGCAAAGTTCAGTGACCAAAGTGACCATTCTCCCTTAAAAAAATACTAAAGTGCATAAAAGTCCATGAAATCTATTCATTTATCTACAAAGCTCACAATTTTTCAATTCATACATATAAGTAATTTTTTTTACTCATAACGACAAGTTGTTCACAAACTAACAAGTGTCATGTATTGAATTACTATTTTGTCCTCTTTAAAACTTAAAGTGTGCATCAACAAAAAAAACTCAAAGTGTGTTGCCAAATATCCATCCAGTAGTAGTAGCAGATATCAGACATATGTGTAGTAGCAGATATCAGACATATGTGCAGTAGCAGCATCAACAGATATATGTGTAGCAGCAACAACAGGTATCAATGCAGTAGCAGATCTCAAATATTCGTGCAGTAGTAGTAGCAGATCTCTGTGCAGTATCAGTAATGATAACTTACACTTATGTAGTAGCAGAGACAAATATTTGTGCAGTAGCAGATATCAGACATCTGTGCAATAACAGATATCAAACATATGTGCAATAGCAGCATCAGCAGATATCTGTGTAGCAGCAACAACAGATAACAATGCAGTAGCGGATCTCAAATATTCGTGCCGTAGCAGTAGCAGTAGCAGATCTCTGTGCAGTATTAGTATTGATAACTTACATTCGTGTAGTAGCAGTAACATATATAAATGTAGTAGCAACTATCACAAAAAATATGCAGTAACAACAATCAAGAGACATGGTGCAGTAGCAAATTGAAGGAAGTGACGTCACAGATTGAAGAAAAAGACGTGATGTCCCTTACTTTTGCAGTAGCAGCTGGTGCTCCTCCCTTTCATTTTCACCAGGAAAACCACAATTTTCACTCTCTCTCTCTCTCTCTAAACACAAGTTTCAAAATTCAGATCTGAAACAACAATGGAGCTCATGCTAACAACCATTGTTGGGGCCTCGCCCTCTCCATCATCTTCTTCTTCTTCGTTACCCATGCTCTTGTATCACGCAGCTATTGGTGAAGCTGATTTATACATATTTTATGTATAAAGAGCACTCCTAATTATTTGTTTTATGTTTTCCTTAGCATCTAATAATGTCACTTATCCTTATTTATCTCTTTTTATAGGTTCTTACCGGGAGCAATGGAACTTAAAGAAAATGATGCACTTTGGAAGCTTTTAAAGACATTTTCATGGAGCAACCAAAAAGTCAACCGTGACTTTGGAGCTCAAGATTCCAAGATTGAAGCCTTAGAAGTGAAGGACAATGATATCCCGGAGTTGAGACCAAGAAACCGAAAAGTCAACCGAAGTCAACCGGGCCCACATGGTCAACCCCGAAGGCATCACACAAAGACTCATGCAAGACTTTCCCACATCCACTAGGAGAGCTCATTTGATTGGCTGAGGTATATTAGTGGTGAGTAGAGATTCAAATTCAAAAAGTGGACAAAACATTTAATGCTTATGCCATACTTTGTCCCTTAGCCTTTTCCCTTCACCTTTTGTCTCCCAATGGTCCCAAATCAGATTTGCCTATGCCATACACACATTACCACTTTGCCCTTAATATCCATACACTTTTCTAACTACCTCATGGCATTTAGGTCTTTTTAAGTGGGTTAGATCTATGTTTTTAACCTTAGGATCATTCTCCATTAATCCTAGCCATTTATTCCCACATATATATATATATATATATATATTCTTAAACCTCCCCATTTTCACATCCAACCAACCCTAGACACCACAAGTTCCCACATTTTCCACTATTCATCGGCACTATTCACGGTTACTATTCACACCCTTGGTTTTTGGCTTCCTCCTCCATTTTCCACCATTTCCTCCACTCTTTTCACCTCACTTCCTTCATCAAATATCCTCTACACACCCTCTACTACATCCCCAACCACTTTTCCCTTCCATTATCTCACATCTACTCACCATCTCATGGGTTTCATCAACAACTTCAAGTTCTAAAAGGCTTGGAGCAAGAGGAGGCAAGGAGGAGACTAAGGGGCACAAGAAGAGGGCTTGCAACCACTTGGTGACAGCAAGGACCAGCTGGCCTACCTTCTTGAGCATCTCTTCACCTTATTTTACTCTCTTTTTGTCTTTGAGTTGGATAGATTTGAGACTATGATGTTATTTATGATGTATTGTGAGTAGTTCTTCAAGATTGGGGGCTAGGGTTGTGTGCCCTAGTCCATAGATATGTAGTGAACATCTTTTGATGATTTGTGATGCAATATTGATTCATGAGCATGTTTATATTCAAATTTCATATGTTAGATCCATGAGTTAGGGAATTCACCACTTTCTAGCTATATTTCTAACATTATCTTGATGTGAAATTGGTGGGTGGTGCCTCTAGTTTCATAGGCAATGGAATATAACATGTGTTGTATGATTTATTTGTGTTCATAGCCTTTTGATGCACTAGAGATTGATCTTTGGTTGGACTCTAAGTGTGCCAATTGAGTTGGTTTTAGTCCTAATTGGCATAACCATATTTTTTAGATGAAATTTGATAGTATTCATAGCCTTTGGATATAGCTAGGGAACCATGGCATGGCTCTAGTTATACCATTGAGTTCCTACGACGTATGATACATCACATCAATCATTTCATTGTGTTCATAGCCTTTGGATGTAATTAGAGACCTTTAGTTAGGCTCTAGCTACGCCCATTGAGTTGATCATGGCCTTAGTCGGCATGTTCATACATTGTTGTGATTATTGGAGTTCATAGCCTCAAAGTGTTATTCCAAGAACCATGGCATGGCTTGGATTGACACTAGAGAGTTCACCTTAACCTTGGTTGGCAAAAGTGATACATTCTCGGTTAATTGGAATCATGAATCATAATTGTAAGCATCTCATTGTGGTTGTTCATTGCATTGAAGTGGGCTAGTGTTAACCCTTAGCTCCCGATCACTCCATCTTTGGATTTTCGTTGCATTTAGTTTTACGTTACTTTACTTGCTTGCTTGGTTTGTTTCTCATTCACTCAAAAACACAAAACATTTTCACTACCTCACCTTGCACATATCCATATCACTATTGTCTTTCCATTTCATTCCCCACCATCTAGTGCTAGTTTCCTAGGTTACCAATATTACCGAGTGAGTTTTGGGCCACCAATCCCCGTGGACACGACAACCCCGGTCACTAAACTATACATTCATCCATTACACTTTGACGTTCAACTATCACAAAAAATATGCAGTAACAGCAATCAAGAGACGTGATGTCCCTTACTTTTGCAGTAGCAGCTGGTGCTCCTCCCTTTCATTTTCACCAGGAAAACCACAATTTTCACACTCTCTCCTCTCTCTCTCTCTCTCTCTCTCTCTCTCTCTCTCTCTAAACACAAGTTTCAAAATTCAGATCTGAAACAACAATGGAGCTCATGCTAACAACCATTGTTGGGGCCTCGCCCTCTCCATCATCTTCTTCTTCTTCGTTACCCATGCTCTTGTATCACGCAGCTATTGGTGAAGCACCAAGAGTTCTCCACTCTCAACTATGACCTACATTAGAAAGCTCTCACCGATCACTCAAACGTCGTCATTTAGATTCAAGAGGTTAAGATTCTCTAGCAATTGATTCTTGAGGTATGAGAGCACGTCGTTCCGTAACAAGAACCACCTGGATGTCCATCCCTGTGCCGTAATTTGGTCCACTTGTGGAGAAATCTAATAACGATGGGTTCAGATCCCGTCGGCCGTCTAGCATTCTAGTCAAATCCGACCGACATCGTCGCCAAACTCGCCTGCAAGCTCCTCTTTTTACAAGGGAAAGAGAGTACTTCATCTTCCTTGAAGCTTCTCTATTGAGTTCCAGTTTTGGGAATTCTATTGTTTGACGTGAGAGAGAGAGAGGGGGGGGATGGTAGATTTGTAAATAAGACGAATAAATATCTTATTACGTAATTGCACCATTAAAATTAAGGTATAGGCTTAAATTGTAGTGTGTGGGCCTGAGTTTCATATCCTTATGTGTATAACTCTATTTTTAGTTGGTTTATTAGTGTTTTGTAATGTTGTCATGGGTGTGTATGTCAAATTCTATTTAAAAAAAGGGGAATGTCAAAAGCATATGCGTTTGAGTCAGTCACCCTCTTGAAACCTATTCCACAACGAATTCTTTAATTAAATGCTATTTTTTGTTTCTCTTTTTTGCCCATGCTGCTTTTTTCTCTTTCTTCTTCTTGTGATCTTCTCCTCTTCTTTCGACAGAAGTCACAGAACCTCTCTCTCTTAATCATCTAATTTCTTCGGTTCTTCCTCTTCTCCTCTTCTTTCGAGTTTCAACAAAACCTCTCTCTCTTAATCATCTACCAAAAATTACAAGATGCAAAATTCTTTTAATTCCAGATTTTTTGTTGTGCTTTGTCTAACCCATGTAACATTCTCAACTGCCCAATCTGACAGCGGTCCACGGACGTTCATCGTCCACGTGTCCAAATCGGAGAAGCCCGTCATGTTCTCCTCCCACCGCAGTTGGTACACCTTCATTCTCCGCTCTCTCCCTCCTTCCCCTCACACCACCAAACTCCTCTACACTTACTCAAGCGTGGTCCATGGCTTCTCTGCCACGCTCTCCACCGCGTGAGAGGAAAGAAGAAGAAAAAAATTGTTTTTACAGAAGAGAGAGAGAGGTTCTGTCGAAAGAAGAGGAGAAGAGGAAGAAGGTAGATGATTAAGAGAGAGAGAGAGGTTCTGTGACTTCTATCGAAAGAAGAGGAGAGAGGAAGAAGAAAAAGAAAGGAGCAACAGGGACAAGAAAGAGAAACAAAAAACACTGCATTTAATTAAAAAATTCGTTGAGATAGGTGTCAAGAGGGTGGCTGACTCAAACGCAGAGTGCGTTTGGGCTTAACATTCTCCTTTAAAAAATTGTAGAGGAGCGCGTGAAAGGGAGAAAGAGGGAGAGAGAAATACTCAGAAAACTTAATTAAGGCTGCTAGATCGGGCTTTTCAGTTCTACTACTCCTCATAACACAAGAACCAGGACCGAACCAGGTTATTAGCATTTAAGACCGAACTGGATCGTTTTCATGTATTTTCAACATAAAGACCGGCTCGAATTGGTCCAAACCGGCTGGAACGGCTCAGTATTTCGGTTTTTCGGTTTTTCAATTTTTTTGCCCAGCCCTCTGTTAATTAGACTAGGCTTAATTTCTACAAAGAACTGAAGAATTGATAGGAGCACAAAGTGTGGCGTTTTTAATGTGTTTTCCCTACTATTTGGCTATGATTTAATTGTAACTTTGCTATTTTATCTTAGTTTCTATCTTTGTGTCCCTAAATAATGATTTAATTGAAGGAATGAACTAAAATGAAGATGTTAGGAAAGTTTCATGTTTTGACTTTCTTGATTGTATTACGAAACTTTCCTAATTTGAATTCTTTCCTTACTCTGACAGGAATCCTAAGGCAACTAGAAAATTTATGAAGTCTAATGAGCTTTTTCGAGGCCCATTAAGAGGTGCGCTGCTGTGAGGCCCAAGATGGAGGCCCAAACCCAAGAAGGAGGCCCAAATCCATGAAGGAAGGCCCAAGTTCACAAAGCATGAGGAAATGCCCAAACCCATTACACTAGGAGATTTTCGGACATTCTGCCTGTGCAGATAGGTCAACTTGCGAAGCCCATATCTCCTAATTGAACCGTCAGATCTAGCTATAATTTTGATACACGCTGCATGTGGATGTTAGATGTTGCCCATTAAAATTTCAGAAGCATCCAACGGTGAAACGTCTAGGATTCGGTTTCAAGTGCGCACAGCTCAGTGCTGTCTGCTTTTTATTTCTTTCTTCTTCTTTGATTTTCAATGCTCCACTCACCCTATATTATTTCCTCTTCTTTCTACCTACACCATTAGTGTTTGATTTCTTTTTGGTAAATAAATGGTTGATTGTCATATGACAACATTCCCACCTTACCATTCCATTCATATTCCACTTATTTTCACTTTCTTTGTTTATTTATTCCATTGTCTTCTTCTTCCTCCTCATTTTCCTATAAATAGTAGCCTCATTCTTCAGACCAATACACACCCCAATGGGGAGGGACAAACCCTCATCTTTCTCTTCTCCATCTCACATCATATGTTCCATTCTCTAGTATCACTACTAGAATTTCTGCATATAACATCGCCTCTAAGACATCGATTTAAAATGTGACTAATGTATGAGGCATACTAGACATCGATTACAAAAATAATCGATTTTATTTGTTGTTTATAACATCGGTTTGAAATAACCGATTTAAAAAGTTTCATCGAGAAACATGCGGGAACCCAAAAATAGAAAAAACAGGAGGCGCGTTATATTTTTTTAAGTGAGCGCGGAGTGAAATGTTGCCAAAACCCTCACTCCCTCTCTGCTATTTTGACCTAGCCTCTCACTCTATCCATCTCTCTCTCGTTTCTACATCCCAAACCCCAAGTCCCCAAATGAAAATGGCTGAAAGAGATAGTGGCGCCGCTTGTGAGGGTAGAGGAAGTGGGCTCTTCGGCCGCGAATTCAGAGGATGCGAATGCGGAGGCGACTGTGGTCGCGGTGGTAGGGGTCGTGGTGTTGGTCTCCGTGACGTGGAAGAGAAATGTGTTCCTCTGAGTCTGTGTCCAAGCTCGGCCGATTGGTGAAAGATAGCAAGATCTCCTCTCTGGAGCAGATCTACCCCCTGTGATTATTTGGCGTTCGAATCGCTCACTCAAAAACAGCTTGCCTCAGCTTTCTCCCTCCTACACGTCGCGGTCTCTTCCGGTCATCATCAGGTTTTTCTTCTCCGACATATCTCAGTATCTCATTTTGGTGAATAAAATTAGTTGTCTTTCTGTTTTCTAATTGGTTCGAGAGTGTTGATCGAAATTCAGTACTGTAAATGATCCTCAATTTGCTTCAATTATATTTTCTCTGCTTCCGAGTTCACGATTTTGGGGTTTTTACTTGAAAACGGCTTTTTGTAGAAATGTATAGGTGTTAGTATTCATCATAACCATGACACTACGAAATGGTTTGTTCTCTTGAGATTTTGGAAGTGCTTTATGTTGCACTGAATTAGATTATTGATAATAACAATGCTGGTTGCTTATTAGATGTGATTTCTAATGTGGAGACTCTGTTTTGCTTTTAGTATCGAGAATGGTTATTACTGGACACAAGTTTTGAACTAAATTAATCATGCCATACTTCAATAAAAAGGTAATCAAGCCAAAACTTGCTAGGCCCAGAAGAGAGTAACACCAGGTCATTTGTTTTAGGTGCAAGGTTCAGATTCATACTCGATGAGCAACTAAAGGAAGCTGCTGCCTCTGATGAAGTGAAAGCTGCTCTATCAGCTAAAATTAGCAGAGAGCGAATTGGTGCTGAAGTAAGTTCCTGCCTTGCATACCTTAACTGAAGATTGTTCTGCATAATATTTTATTTACAGTAGTCTAGCTTGTTACTAGGAATTCAAGCTTCCAAAGGTACTTAGGAATTATCTACTCATTATTTTTCATTGTTCTCATGATCTCTGGAAACCAACCTGTCCAAGCTATGACCTATATGTGTGACTTGACGTTATTTTGGGTTGTCTTCAGTCTTCATCAACAGTGTGAGCCATCAGAAGGATGTGACAGGTATGGCTACGTAAGAAAACAAGATTCAACAAGTGCTATGATATCATATATTTGTAGGAATTTGAATGACTAATAAATCCTTTGAAAGTCAAAAGACATATTAGAAATATTAATTCATAAGAATTGTTGCAATTCAGTTCAATGTATTTCCCAACTAGTGTTCTAGAACTATTATTCAAAGCATCATTCTTGATGCAACATGTACAATACATTCTGATTCTGCCTTCTCATCCTCTGTTTCTTTCTTAGGTGTAATGCTAATTGATTATTTTCCTTACCTAATCCAGCAATTGTGTTGCCTACTTGGATTGTGCATGGAATCTTATTCAATTAGTTGGGCACTCTTCCTTCAATGTGAGTAATACCATAATGTTCTTTGCTATCCCTTTGGCAGTTTTTCAATTTTATTTATTTTTATTATCTTCAAGTAGTAGTTATTCATTGATTATTTGTTACAACTCTAAAATTCTATTCTTGTGTTTTTGGTTTTCAGGATGAACAAAGAAGGCTCTCCTTTTATGCTGCTATGTTCCTTCCACATAGGAAGACCGTGTATAAACATAGGAAAACAAAAGATGTAAGGCTCTCTTCACCTCTTTCGAAAAGATATTTTGAGAGAAAGTCTGCGAGTTATTTCTCTTTATTTTAGTTTCTGTTTTCAATCATGAATAACCAAACAATGGAAAGCTAGAAACCTTATTAATGTTTTTTTTTCCTTCATTGGTGAACCATCAGTTAAATGGAATGGACAAAGTAAAAAATAGTGTCATAATTGTTAAACAGAAGCATAAATTATTTTGTTGTTGTTATTGTGAGAAAGGGCTAAGAGTTAACTATTCCATAGTTTAGTGTACAACGACTCATTTCAGAGCATGTAGGTATTGTGTGATTGGTTGATATCAAGCTTGTATTTTAGCACTTTTTTTTAGAACAACATGTATTTTAGCACTCAACTTCTGTTCTTTCACTATAGCTTCCTGTTGTGAATTACATTTTCAGAGACTCCCTTAAGCAAAGAGTCAGCGATGCTGAAACTGTGAGTTTGGGTTTACTTCTCTCTATCGTTTAATATATACTTCGCAGACATGCTAAGTTCTTGTGATAGTTATAGCAAGACTTCATGAATCCACAGTTATTATACATGTGATCACCAGATTATTTTTTGTAACAGGTTATAAATATACACAATGCATTGGAGAAGTTTTTGTCTTCGCTTCCTCACTTTGTACCAAATGAGGATGCAAAACTCGCTGAAGTTGATTTGGGAAGAGAATATGTTGATGTCCCTATTACTTCAAAAGAATCAAAACTCCGAGTTTTAACAGGTATAAGCTCCTGCGTCCTAATTGTTTTGCTGAGCAAAATAATTTACAGTAGTGTATACTTTTTGAATCTACAATATGCAAGGAGACATGACTTTTACTAATCTGAATTGGAATCCCCTGTTAGTGCATTTGTCATAGTTAGAAGCTCCATATGTGCATCTAAGTCCCTGATTGATGTCCTTATAATCTTTATGGTTACTATCATTAATATCCTCACTATAGTTCTTAAAGCAAGGAAAACCCTTGGACTTGTAATTGTGAAAAAAAAAAAGCCTTTTTATATCAAAGTCCATGATTGATATCATCACGTATAGTTAATATGGTTACATTGTCATTAGCCTCACTTTAGTAAATACAGGAACACCCTTGGACTAATAATCTAGGAAAATAAGCCTTTTGAGAATTGAAATCTTCCACAACAGATAGCAGAAAGTTCCGCTGTGTATAGTATCTTCTAAATATTAATATCAAGTTTTTTTCCCTTGATAATATATTTTTTTCCTATCTGTGTATTGTATCCTCTAAATAACTCTTCCTGATTGGGTTATTGATTAACAACCTTTTATTACACCTCAACATGCAATTACCTTGATTTTTTTTCTGAGCCACTGAGCTTCTTAATTATTGCTAACCTTGCACTTTCAACTGTCCAGGGTTTCTTTTACGAGAAATTAAAGATTTTTGGCGAGTTGCTTTGCTTATGTCTACACTGTTATATCCCACCGACACCATAAACAAGAACTTCAAACCAGAAGATCTCAGAGCTTTGTTTATAGAAGCTGAAATGGCCATACTTAATCTAGGTATCAAGAGTCTTTTATCAACATGTTTCAGCAGATATACATGTGGTATTTGTTCGTTCCATTTTAGAGTAGTTTGCTAGAATGTCTTAAATTACTGGTATCCTGAGACAGTGGGATCTCTCATGTAGTTTGTGCTTGGGATTGTAAAGGAAAACGAATTGCAGGAGATGGTTCTATACAGGTACATGTTGTCTAAATATCTGATACTCAAAAGACCTCATTTTTATTTTTTTAGGAGGGAAGTTTGCATTGGTTGCCTAAGTGAATATGTGTTGTTCTTGTACTTCATACTCTTTTGTGTCAGCTTCTACTCACATAACTTAAATCATTTTCTGATGTTTTGTTTATTAGTTAAAGACTTATAGTCCTTGTGCTTGTTTCATGTAACAAGAAGTTGAATAACATTGCTATTTCATTATACCAGTTTTCAGTTGTTAGAGGAAGAGAGCATCAAATTCAAGGGCTATGGACTTCGTGACAATGTTGCCCAACTCTCAGTTTTTGAGTTAGGTTTTGTGGAATTCAGCCAATACTTTTTAGTTAGTTTCCAATAAATGATCTTCGAAAAGTTTTTTAGAACTATAATCGGTAGTTTCTTTGTAGCAGTTCATTATTAAAGCAATATCTTGTTATGGTTAGTATTTGTTACAGTAGTATCATTTACAATTTTGGTCTTACTCTTAATAGCTATGTGCTTAAATAAAATCTTGAATGACATGTAGGAATTCTAATTTAAAGTAGGAATTTTAGTCTTTTCTGGAATATGTAATTTTTTCTAACTTGGTATTGTTATATGTCTATTTGTCTTCGGACATATTATATTGAGGAACATGTTATTCTGACTATGTTATATGCAGGCCATGACTTCATGGAAGAAACTTGATGCATGGCTGGGAGAGTTCTATTACCTTAATCGCTGGATGATACTTGGTAGCAGCTCGGAAACATGAGTGCATAAGTAGTGATGGAGCAATATATCACCCCTTCTTACAAAAAGTGTTCGTGGGTGGATGTAGCTGATGTATCTAGATGTGCTAGCTGTACAACAGCTCATGTATTTAGGAGAGGTTTTATTCTCCAAGATCTTTTGTTTTATTTCATTGTGAGAAGTTTAGGCTTTATGTCCCCTTCTCCTTGCTCTTTGTATTTTGTTTTTTTATCAATAATAAATTTCTTTTCATTATTGAACATTAGTATTCACTTTTGCTTACCATTTGTATTCTCTATTGGATAGAAAGCAAACTAAAGATATCGATTCCTTCTTAAAATGTATGTCAAATACTAGAATGTATGTACATCGGTTTCTTATAGGAAACCGATGTTTGACCTTAGTTGTAACATTGGTTTTCTTATTAAAATCGATGTATATCCATATTTTGAACATCGGTTCTTGATAAACAACCGATGTGTGGTCATTGTTTTAACATCGACTAACAACCGATGTCTAAAAATCGGACCTATAACATCACCACCAGAGACATCGGTCGGATTTTTTTTTAACATCAGTTCTTGACTGATGTTATATGGGGTAATTCTAGTAGTGTATTTAGGGTTTTCAAGACTTCAAGAAGGAGAGAAGACGTCTACACCATCACCACCAGCCATCAACCAACATCACCACCATCATCTTCACCTCAAGTTCACGGCTTTGGATTACTTGCTTTCAAGGATTCAAAGATCCGTGATCTTCGAGTTCTTCATGCTTTCCATATGGTGTAATTCGACCTTAATCTTTAATTACTCTTTTTGAGTTCCTCTTTGTTGCTTGATTATTCTTTGTATTAGTTAACATGACATTATTTATATAATTTCCAGCCTATATTTATGAGTTTATTTAGTTATTGGATCCTAATTAATTAGTTCTTCTAGTAGCTTATGTGACTCTGTTTATTTGATTCTGAATTATAGAAAACTTTTATGTGCTTGTGTTATAGGGGTCGACACTTATAATATTTGCATATAATTGGAGCTAGAATTAGGGATTACAATTCACTTAATAGTTTTGGAAACCTAATTCACGAGTAGTAAAGGCTTTGGACAAAGGTTGGTGTCAAATAAAAAGGATTGCGAACATATGAACTTTTCCATAATGGGTCGTTCACTTTAATTAACAACTCTTTTCTATGCGTTAAACATGGTTTGATTAGCTAGCTTTCTAGACTAAGATGACGTGTTTAATTGGTTAGCTTGTCAGTACTTTCACGGGGTTAATTTTCGTAGAGAGGTTTTATTTGGGGAATAGTTAGCTTCTAACTTTCCACATATGTTAATTTCGGTTTCATGGCTAGTGAACTTGGTTAATTTTCGGTCCAATGATTAATAAACTTGTGTACTTGTAGCTGAACTTTATATTCTTTATATTTCATCCTATTTTATTTAATTTATTCTTTGTAGTTTAATTAATTAGTTTTAATTAATCAATCTCTTATACCCCATTTTTACTTTGTATATATATATATAATTATACTTTATACTTGTTAATAATAATTCTTTATTTTATTTAATTATTTGTGACATTTTTGTTAGGTACACCATTTGATCTCCGTTGTGAACGATACCCTACTTACACCATACTACCGATAGAGTTTTTTTTAAATTGATGCTCCTTTTGGGCGTATCAAGAATAAGGAGGGCAAATTTGCAAATGAAGATGCAGAGTACTAGGGCTGTCAATTCCGACACGACCCGATAACACGACTCGAAACCCGCACGAAATAAAGCGGGTTGAACCCGTACGATTAAAAAACGGGTCATTTGCGGGTCAACCCGCCAAAACCCGTTTAATAAATGGGTCATTTGCGGGTCAACCCGCCAACATGAAATAAACCCGTGTAACCCGTTTACTAAATGGGTTGGGTTGGGTTATATATAACTCAAGTACACGATCCATTAAAAGTAAGTAATAATAATTATATATTAGGGTTGAATAAGTCTTTTTTCACTTTTAGGGTTATCAATTTTGCACTTAAAAAATTAATACTATAAAATCTACGTCTTAATTCTGAATTAATTGTCAGCCCTACACAAACCCTAAACCTCCTCATCTTGGCATCGGCGTCAAAATATTTTCTCCCATTTTGATTATTTTTCAAGGTATATAGTAATACCTGGAAGTCAATTTGTGGTACATAGAAGCACCATATGTGAACTTTTTTAGTACTATATTTGATGTACTTTGATCTATTCTAATTAAATGTTTGTTATGCATGCTTTGATCGATATATGTGGGGATTGAATCGTTTTATTTCATATTATTAATATTGGGAGTACTTGAATGTCTAAGAATTTTTTTGTGTGACTTGAAATATATATATTTTTTTACAATTGGATTTATTTACTTATGTTTTATTTATGAATCATATTTTTTTTTTCTTATGATGTGAAGAGAGCATGGTGACGTTAAGTAATTAATTAATATTACTTTCAAGATTTTAATACATTTTTTTAGTTAAATGGGTCATAATGTTAACCCGTTAAATAGTGTAAATGAGTCATAGAACTCAACACGATACGACCCATATATTAAACGGGTTAGACAGGTTGTTAACGGGTTACCCGTTTATTAAATGGGTTGGGTTTGAGTTTGGATTTTTGACACGATTATTAAATGGGTTGGGTTTGGGTTTACCTTTTTGACACGATAAAAACCTTGACACGACCCGAACCTAATACGACACGACCCATTGACAGCCCTACAGAGTACCCCTTTTTTTTTAAAACAATTGCAAATCTATATGAGGCAGAACTGAATTCATGTTCAAGTATGGTTTGTAATTTATAACCGGAAAAGACGAAAAGTTGCCAGAATTAATTACTAAACCAGAGTATTGACTATTTGACTTGTTTCCCCCAAGTCTTTTTCTAATAAACTGCATGTGAATATATAAAAGGGTATCAGTCGGCCCAGCTAATGACACGGATAAAAGTCATAAAACACAAAGAACTGAACAGGACGAAAATTCTGGGGTACACCAAAGTAAATGTTCACTTGAGCCCTTTTAATATAAAGTTTTAAATCTAAGCCGTCCATCGTGTCTTTATTACATCTAACCATCCATTAACTTAACAGCCCCTTTCCTCTCACATCTGTCCACAGTCGACAAAAATCAAGCCCCTTCTGGGTTCTTCAAGTTCATGGAAGAGAGAGAGAAGCGCGGAGGAGAGAGAGAGCTTGAAGAGAGAGAAAATGGATTCTGAATTCTCTCGTGGATGATGATCAATCTTGGGTATTCAATTTGATCGGGTTCGATTTAACAATTAACATAGCCCCTTTCCTCTCTCATCTCTCCACAGCCCACAAAAATCAAGCCATGGCAGCTTCTGGGTTCTTCAAGTTTATGGAGGAGAGAGAAAGAGAGAGAGGCACAGAGGAGAGAGGGCTTGAAGAGAGAGAAAATGGATTCCGAATTCTCTCTCCTAGATGATGATCAATCTTACTGCCGGTAAGGCCTTGAAGAGAGAGAAAATGGAAGTGTTGACGGTTGAGAATCGAACCGGTAAGACCTTAATGAAGCTCTTGCTGCCCTCCATGGAGATCTCGTTGAAGGTCAAATCCCTTCTTTGGTTCGATCAGGCTTGTTGACTGATTTTTTTGGAATGTCATTGTGCAATTAACGGAGTTTGAGATTTAACGGGCACGTGCAACGCACGAACGTGCGAGATGTCCACTTTGGTGGACAGAAGACGCTCCGCTGAACAGGATATCAAACATAATTTTAAGATGAGGAGTGAAATCAAAAATTACAAACTGCACTCCTCTATGAATTTTTTTATTGTTTTCTATATCCTTTTGACTTGTTCTTCCAAATATACCCCTTAATCTAAAAATTAGCTTATTTTCCAATCAAACCCACCTCTCCCTCCACACAGCAGCCTCTTCCTCCATTTTTTCTTTTCTTTTCAGTAACCCCAGAATCACCTCCTTAATCTTCATGTTCGTGCTAAATTGAACTGAGTTTGGAAATTTGGAATATGGGTGCTGCATATAGGGAGAGAGGTAGGAGGTGGGAGGTGGGTTTGGGTTAGGTGAAGGTATAAATTTGGAACAATAAGAAACTAGAATATAGGAAGCAATAAAAAAAGGGAAGTGAAATCCACACCCCATCTTTTACAATCCACACCTCATTATAATTTTTTAATATTATTTATCTCTCATTCTTGTAAACTTCCTGAAATACCCTTAATTCCTCTCTCTTTCAGCAACCAAACCCAACCGAAATTCAAAAAACTCAAACAATTTTGCATGTAAGAGGATTCAAAACTTCCACCTCCTTCATGCAAGCAAAGACCTGAACCACTACGGCACAAGTTGCACTTAATAATACACATACACAACACAATATTAATATGTTGCTGATGGCAAACCAAACCAAACCCAATTACTCACTTCTTTAATTTATTTATTGATTATTATTTTTTTCATTTCATAATTGATCATTCATTTTAGGGAGATATAAATTTTATATTTATAAGTATAAAATTATATTATTTTTTTTAACATTCATTTAAAAATATAAAAATATATTTGAACATTCAAATTTTTTCTCATTTTATATTTTTAAATGAATGTTCAATTTTCAAATATATTTGATTATTTATTTTAGGGAGGTATAAATTTTATATTTATAGGTATAAAAACATATTTTAAATTTAAACATTAATTGTTAAAAAAAATTTAACAATATATAAAAGTATATTTAAAATGAAGAGATATAAACCCTTTAGGATGTGATATGAGAGATCTCTTTGTTAAAATGTTTTAACAAAGAGATATAAACCTCTTTGTTAAAACATTTTAACAATTAATATTTAAATTTAAAATATATTTTTATACCTATAAATATAAAATTTATACCCCAAAACAAATAATCAAATATATTTGAAAATTGAACATTCATTTAAAAATATAAAATGAGAAAAAATTTGAATGTTCAAATATATTTTTATATTTTTAAATGAATGTTAAAAAAAATAATATAATTTTATACTTATAAATATAAAATTTATATCTCCCTAAAATGAATGATCAATTATGAAATGAAAAAATAATAATCAATAAATAAATTAAAGAAGTGAGTAATTGGGTTTGGTTTGGTTTGCCATCAGCAACATATTAATATTGTGTTGTGTATGTGTATTATTAAGTGCAACTTGTGCCGTAGTGGTTCAGGTCTTTGCTTGCATGAAGGAGGTGGAAGTTTCGAATCCTCTTACATGCAAAATTGTTTGAGTTTTTTGAATTTCGGTTGGGTTTGGTTGCTGAAAGAGAGAGGAATTAAGGGTATTTCAGGAAGTTTACAAGAATGAGAGATAAATAATATTAAAAAATTATAATGGGGTGTGGATTGTAAAAGATGGGGTGTGGATTTCACTTCCCTAAAAAAATTAAAAGGGGAGTGCAGTTTGTTAAAAGGGGAATGTGGATTTCAGTCTGCTTTAAAGATTTATAATGTGACTAACTGACTACTAACTACCAAAACATTAAAAAATGACTAGTGGGGAATTATTAAAACTAACAAACGTCATGTCACATAAGAAAAATATAAGAAAAACTTTGGTCTTTCTTTAAAACCAATTAACAACAAAAAATCTTGGTCTTTCATTTCAATAAATTAAGAAGGTTTTGTATGACACGTTGTTTAGGGAATCGGATTACCTCCATTCTCACACCGGAGGGAATCGGATTACCTCATGTTCATGGAAGCGGAAAGGAAGTTACCAACTACAACTGAAGCATCAGAAATGTTCACTGCATTGAAAGGAAAGGTCACCAAAAACAGAAACTTCCGTTTCTGAAAGGCAAGGTTCAAAGATATCTACTGCCGGAAATTCTAGTATCCACCTGGTGGAGCTCCACCAAGTGGGATCCTAGCCATTCATTCAACCCAGCAATAGTCCCCATAATAATGCATATGAGATCTCAGCCGTTCATAGAACTCCACTAGGTGAACACAAGATACTCTCCTACTGCATACACTTTTTTTTTTTGATCAAGATATCTACTGCATACACAATCACATGAAAGAGCAAAGGCCTATCGCAACGTAAAAAAATGAAATTACAGAATGTTATTCTCCTCTTGTAGCTCATCTACCATGCAAGTATATCCTCTTCTGTTTTTTATTTTGGCTAAAAATCATTTATTGAAAGAAGAAGAAAAAAGAACAAGGGGAACATGAAACCAAGATCCCTTAGAGAAAAGTAAAAATTCAAAGGGCAAAATAACTGAGCCGATTTAATTAAAGGTTGGGACACACAATTGACGTCCGATTACGCATAGAATAAGGTTCCTGCGAAGTACAACCTCTTCTGTTCCTCACATCTTCATTCTCAATATCTACAGGTGTAGGATCATACTCTTCGTCAAAATTAACCAAATAAGATGATCCTAGTACATCCCACCGATTGGAGGAGAATTGTACTGTTTCAGTGTTTCTTAATCTTCCAAAAGGAAAAGAACCAAGATAACGGCATAGTGCCAAATTCTGACTTATACGAGGCTACAACAAGTAGTCATTACAGTGAACACCCTACACCAAAAACAAAATCGAGCTCCCATATGCTTTAGATATAGAGCTTTATGCCAGAATGAGATTTGTACTAATGAGTGGTGAATTTCAAAAAACTGGTTAGTGTTCTGCTGAAAGCTGTTTCTATAGACCTGAAGCGTTTAGCATCTCTTGTTGTGAATCTAACTACCATATAAACCTCTGCGTCCCAGGTTCATGGGACCAATGAAATGGCCGATACAGAAACATCATTATTGTGAAGACATTGACGGTTGTATACAGAAACGCCATGACCAGCCAACTTAGGCAATCATCAATATGAGAATGTAGTATCAAGAAAAAAAATGGAATTGTATAATATCTAAACTCAATCAGTGGTGCTGGAACCAAAACTGCAGCAGTGGCCAACAAAAATGCCAGCACCCAGATTTTCCTCTGAACCTTCCCTGCCAGAGTGAAACAAAAACACATCCTTAGTGAAGAAACATAATGAAGTTTTGGTGAGATAGAATGACTAAAAGCTGTATACTAACCCAATCTAGTGATGATGGAAAGCCAGGAATATACATAAAGTGGGACTAGAAGGTACTTCATTGACCAATGAGCTTTGATGACCTTCCGCCAAAGATAAAAGGGATAATGCCGATTATCAGCAAGAAGATAGGGATGAGCTATGCTGCAATAGCAAATGAACTACATATGAAATAGGAACATAAAACACACTGCATTGGATGTGGAAACAGTATAGGAAATGCTGTTGACATAGGAGAAAATGGATAAATTTCTTGCATACTTAAAAATGAATAGATAAAAACTGCTTTATCAAACCAGCAGGCCAATTGAATGCCAGTAGTAACGAAGTCTGAGCTATTTCCTCTCATTAAATTCATTATTCTTCTAAAATCATTGAGCTAACGATATTACATAGGCCTAACCTGAAAAAATGAATGGAGATGAAGGCAGCAACAAGTGCCAAGGAAATTTGAAAGAAACCAAGGGACTTGTTCTTCCAAAATGACCGGAATAAATCTGCAGCTTGACTGAAACTACAGTACAACGGAGCCATAGCAAAAACAGAAAACAGACCAAAATACATGATCTGTGCAAAATGTGGAGAAACTGCATGAGCTTCTTTCGCACCTACTCAACGTGGACACAGTAAGAGACAGCAGCAATAAAGGCCACTTCATTTGCTACAAAGTTGAAAACAAGAAAAAAAAAAAAGACAGAAGCATACCTAGAACAACACTCCCATTCCAACGAACAAAAGCAACAAAGGCTGCGAATACCATAATAAAAGGACTAAAAGAAATCAAAAATTCCAACTTTATGCGCCACAGTTTTTGAAAGATGGCCTTAATTTCATCAAGAATACCTGCAATATAATACCACCACGATAAGCATTGAGAAAAAAAAACATCCATGGCAGGGAATGAACAACCGGTTTGGAAAGCTAAAACTAGGAGTTGGTCTATTATATCACAGTGATAATCAATTAACATAAAACTTGACAAAGTTCAGTAGACTTGTGAAGACAAACCTGACATGCAATTTCGAGAAGAAACACTTGAAGTCGACATTAAATGTATCTCAGAATCTGCTGAACTGCTGACCTTCCGATTTCTCAAGTTTGAAACACTGTTTTTAGGAGTTACCCGACTGTTTTTCCTAATTGAGAAGTCAGTCTCATCTCCATCTATCTTTTCTTTTTGACCGGCCAAAGTAATATTTATAACCTCATTGCAACATACAAAAAGTATCCATATAATATTTGTTTGTCGAATAACAACTGCCAAGGCACCGAGCTGCATTAAAAGCATGAAAGAAAGTTACCACTCGAATAGACAAAACATTTAGACGTAACATAATATGTCCATATAGGTAACATGTGTTTGTTTCAGAATCACATCCTTATGTTCAAACAATTATACTTGTGGAAGAGACTTGAGCTACGGCTTTACCAGTGCACTGAACCAGTATTTCTTCTTCAAACACGCAAGATACATTGCGAGCACTGCAGCAAGTGATGCAACATCTGTATAATAGAGAAAAGTGAAGAACCAATGGAGAGGGTACATGGCTAGGACGACTGCAAAAAGTGTTGCTTTTCTTTCATCAAGAGTTGGTCTCAAGTGGGTGATTATCTCATACACAAGAACACTGCAAAATACTGCCAAAACACCATTTGAGGATCGAAGAATTGCAGTGGAGCAGACTTCAGAAAATGAAGAGGCTGCTTTTATGAAGGATATGCCTGGAAACAGATAAGCAACATGTGCTAGTGAAAGATAGTACCTGCAAAGGTTCAAAATTGCATACATTTCAGTCTCTGCTAATGCAACATCATCCTGAAGTTCTCAATTAATCATACCAAAACAAACATATTTGCGAAAACTAATCAAGACCCATTTCTTATTTTTCCAATTAGAACTCAACTGCTGTAATACAAGTTCAAAATAATCATGAAATGCTAGAGAACATACAGGCCAGGAGGGGTAGTAATCATGGGATCCCAGCTTCTGAAATTGCCTCTGCAGTACTGTTGAGCCTGAGGCACATGGAATATCTCATCCTACACATTGTGGGTGCATAATAGACTTGTCAACACAATCATACATAACCAAAAATCTAAAATTATTACTAGCATTGACATTGAATTAATAAAAGGGGCTTACCATGTAAGGCTCAGGAACAATGTGATTCACAAGAATGGAGATGGGAATTACCCACAAGCTCACAATCGTCGCCACAGCTATCCTACCCATCTTTCTCTGTAAACTGTAATCGCCGAATCAAATCCTAAGGCTGTGTTTGGTTCTATGGATTCGGTGACGCAAAATATGCCCCACCATCTCCGGCTGAACGAGTTTCGAATTGTAAATTTATGTGAGTTGATCGTCACAAGTAAACTTACTTAGGCGAGAGTCCTCCTCCTTTGACTGCAAGTCGTAATTGTCCGATTCCGGTTCCGATTTCCCCCCTGTAGACTTCTTTAAGCTGTGAAATTGAGAACCTTTATCCCAACTAGCAAAATTTACTTTACCCGTCTTCTTCAAAGTTCAAACATAGCCAAATATTGACTCTGCATTCGGTTAGTGCGTGTATTGGTTGCGTAGCGTAGGGCTTCAGATCAGTGTGTACTGTGTATAAAAGCCTTGTGTTTGGTACTTCGGTGTTGGGTCCTAAAATTTTATAAAACTAGTCGTTCTTCTAATTTTCTCTTTTTCAGTAGAAAATAAAATTTTCCTTTATTTTTCTAAAGAAACCGCATAAAGTATATAACACTGTTGCATGAAATACTAAAATAATTTTAGGCTCGAATATGAGATATTCACAACAGAACTAAAGATGAGCCAAATTCAATATGAACTCGACTTGTATCAAATCAATTTGCAGTCCAAATATGATTTTGTTCCCTCACGAATAGAAATAGGGCTTCAGGCCTGTCTCAATTCATAATCTACGGATCAAGAGTCCTACGCTCCGACCTTGATCGAGTCTTCGATGTCCAAAACTTGGAATGGCATAACTCAAAATTTCTCTGATATAAAGTTATCGTAATCTTGGGCTACTATTGACGTATCTGACGTCTCAAGTTCTTTCTTTCTCTACTTAATAAGCATTCAAAAGAAGCAAGAACAAGAGTAGCTTAGCAGATAAGAAACCAGCACAGGTTCATTCATCACGCACGTACTTTCTTTCAAGAGCAGTATCAGGTAAAAGAAACTAGCAAAGGCCAACTTACTTCTGTAAATAATATTCTTGAATCTTGAGTCTTGACCCTAATAATTAGCGCTTTCATGCCCAACAAAAAACCGCTCACTCAAAGAAAAAACCGGAACAAATCACAGAGGAAACAGAGCAAGACAAAGTAGGCGAGAAAAAAAAACATGCTAGGGAACGACCACTGAGAATAAAAGCATCTTAAATAGAATTACAAAATAATCCAGCAGTAAGCCTACAAGGTCATAATAGTCCAGACATTGAAACAATAGAAAGCAAAGAAAAACGGACAACAAAACCAGAGAACAAGAATGCAAGCAGCATTTTTCTTTCCAAATAGAGATGCTGAAGTCCACCGATCCTTGATTGTAATCAGAAGCATTTTCTGTGCACAATTGAAGGGCCAGATTCATCGTACTCGGCTTTGGCGATCCACATCTGCATTCAAATGAAATCAGATGTTTCAATAACAATCTCTATCAAGAGCAGTTTGTACAAGAACACAAAGTACATATCACCAAATCAAGAAACAAACCTGCTGGAAGGTACTGAGGGATGCTAGAATGGAGCCTCCGATCCACACACTGTACTTTCTTTCTGGTGGGGCAACCACCTTAATCTTCATGCTGCTAGGGGCTAAGGCAGTAATTTCCTTGCTCATTCTGTCAGCAATTCCAGGGAACATAGTGGAACCACCACTGAGTACAATGTTCCCGTACAAATCCTTCCTAATATCAACATCACATTTCAT
Organism: Rubus idaeus; assembly: GCA_030142095.1. Lineage (NCBI taxonomy): Eukaryota > Viridiplantae > Streptophyta > Magnoliopsida > Rosales > Rosaceae > Rubus > Rubus idaeus. Next base: position 6,432,957 of record CM057970.1, read on the forward strand.
TATCGAATTGTATGTGGTCTCATGGATACCAGCAGCTTCCATTCCGATCATGGACGGCTGGAAGAGGACTTCTGGGCATCTGAAACGCTCAGCTCCAATGGTGATCACCTGACCATCAGGCAGCTCATAGCTTTTCTCAACAGAAGAGCTGGTTTTAGCGGTTTCCAATTCTTGTTCATAGTCAAGAGCAATGTAAGACAACTTCTCCTTCATGTCCCTCACAATTTCGCGTTCAGCTGTGGTGGTAAATGAGTACCCACGCTCAGTCAAGATTTTCATCAGGGCATCAGTCAGGTCACGACCTGCCAGGTCAAGCCGCAGGATAGCATGTGGAAGGGCATAACCCTCGTAAATGGGGACTGTGTGACTGACACCATCTCCAGAGTCAAGAACAATACCTGCACACAAGCACATAGAAAACAAGAAACATTATATAAGAATCAGAGATCGAAATTGATCAGACAATATTATACTGAATTTGATAGATCCAAAATGCATTGGTGAGTTTGATTTATTCAAAAGTTCACACCCAAAAAAATTCAATGTCTAACATATTTACTTTCTGAATTACACAACCAAAATGATTCTCTTGCCTCAGCATCATTCTCAAATATAAAAACCTATCCTGATTTTTTCAAATTCATTCGAAAATCATAATACCTCCAAATGAATGCAGATGCTCTATTTATCTATTGGATATTCCATTTAATGGCAGTCACCAGCCCAATTTTTTCTTTTGTACATTTTAGGCTGAACCTTCAAAATAACCCAATTTATGCCAAGTAAAACAATTTCAATACCCAACTCAATTCACAGAGATGGTGCCAAGTTATTACAAGTAAACCATTAGTTAAGTCTCAACTCAGTTGCCAGAGTACATTACTTGGAAAGGAATAAAGGTAGTGCAATATGGCAATATCTAAGCGGACTGAAGAACTTACCAGTCGTACGACCACTGGCATAGAGGGAAAGAACAGCCTGGATGGCTACGTACATAGCTGGAGCATTGAAGGTTTCAAACATGATCTGGGTCATTTTCTCACGATTTGCCTTAGGATTGAGAGGTGCTTCAGTCAGGAGAATAGGGTGCTCTTCAGGGGCAACACGAAGTTCATTGTAGAAGGTATGATGCCAAATCTTCTCCATGTCATCCCAATTGCTCACAATGCCATGCTCAATTGGGTACTTCAGAGTTAAAATACCACGCTTGGACTGAGCCTCATCCCCAACATACGCATCTTTCTGGCCCATGCCAACCATAACACCAGTATGACGCGGGCGACCCACAATGCTGGGGAAGACGGCTCTTGGAGCATCATCTCCTGCAAATCCAGCCTAGAAAACAAAATTTCGATCAAATTAAGTCAATTTGCTAACTTTAGAGCAACATTCATTCCTAAATGCAGGGACAGAATTCTGTTTGCATACCTTGACCATTCCAGTCCCATTATCACAGACAAGAGGCTGAATATCCTCGGTCTCGGCCATCTCTATTCCTGAAAGTAAATTAACATTCAATTACAAACCAAAATTATTCAAACAGTCATTCATCACATATTAATAGGTCACTTGTCTCCCACAAACACCAGGATGCATAGCAACTGATACTATCACCATTGATGCATATACAAAAGAAATCGAAGTTAACAAACATCAAATCCAAACCCCAATACAATCTCAAGGTAAAAATTAGAAAGAAACGAACACAAGCAATTGGGTAAACCCAAAATCTAATTCATAGATTTTGATTCTGAAAAAAAAAAATACAAAGAGAATCCAAATTTACCTAGAACAACCAGATCAAGAGACAAATCTACCAAAACTAAAACGAACAAGAACTAATCTCAACAATGTAACAATCAACGATTAGATAATTAAATTCCGACCGAATGTAGGAAAAAATCATCCAGGAAACAACAAAATCCGAACAGGAACACTCACATCGACCCAAACTTGGAAATTTTGAGCACATTATATGAATAAAACCGGATCGAAACGGCACGGAGATTTACCTTTTAGAAAACGAACCCTAGAATATGCGTTTCTTTGAGGTGTGGCTGAGCTGCCCGCGTCGAGTGAGAGCCTTGGTGTTGGTTCAAAATGGAAACAGAAAATTAAAACGGACACGAAAAACCAAGAAAATGAAATGAAATGAAAATGGGAACTCCGCCCGAAATGAAATGCGCCTTAAATGCACTGCAAATTCGGTCTCGCCCTAATCCCCACCTTTCGTCCTCGTATGGAGAACTGGATCTACGGTCCACGCGACGCGTCAGTTCCATTTTGGGCCTCTGGTGGATCCAGTTGTCATTTGACAATCCGGTTCTATTGGTGAGGTTTCTTCCACTAAGGTCACTATCTTGCCCCTCATCTTTACGTACAATTACCGATGCATCCTTCCTCTTATTTAATGAATTTTGTTCCGGCCAATTAATGAATTTTGTATTGTTTTGAAGGGATATTCTCTAACGATGACCACTATAATAAGGGTTTGGTGAAGACTTTTCGATTAGACATATTTTTTTATTACATCTCGACAAATCAATCGTTCAATATTTAGATATTTATAAGTATATCACTTCTACAAATTTTCAATGAAATCTAAAATCGTTAGGTCATCTATAATTGTGATTTACTATTTATGAATATGAATGGTTCAAAATTGACAGATTTAGTTCGTCCATTTATTTGGTCTAGTTCAGTACCTTAATAATTTCAAATTTTGTTGAAATTTGTAGAAGTGATCTACACTAGGCCTGCCACTTGGATGGATCAGATCGGATATAAGTGTTCCAATTCAACTCCAAAAGTTTTCGGAACTAAATATACTGTTCCAATTCCAATTCCAAAAAAATTGGATCGGATTGGATTGGAATTTTCGGATATTCGGAATTTTTTAGATGTTTTCGAAATTGATATTATTTTGGAATCTTCGGAATTCCAAATTAAAACGTAACTTTAAAACTTTTCCAAAGTAATCCATGACATAATTGTCTTCATTTGTCGTCGTTTCGGACTCAGTCAATGCGGTCAACCCTTATTTATTACTATTTACAATTGTGGTTGACCATGTGGATTGAGGTATAAATGAAGACGAAAGTGGCCAAATTTCTAACCATAAGCCTCAAATATCTTAATAATCACATCCAACAGCCAATGTGCTAAATTTCATTTCCCTCAGTGATTTAGTTTTTCGAAGGTATACATTTATTTATAACCAATGAATATAGTAGACAACAATAGTTGACATGTTGAGACGTAGTGTGATCCGATGAATCGAAAATGTCTAACGGTAGATTTTACTTCGCCCATTTATTTATCACATAGTAATAGGTACCGTGTGAAATAATTGGCATTATTCGCCGTTGTTTCAGCCTTAGTCAACCCTTATTTATTATCATTTACCAAAATATATTTTCCACTAATTTTACCCTAACTGCTCTTTCTGAAATCCAATTTTTGTGTTCTTCACAACCACATGCTCCAACGGTTGAGCTCCACATACTATGTAAAAAGTTGTAACCCTAGATCTTGTTTTAGTAGTAGTTGTCATTTGAGAACTTTAATTAATAAATATAGGGGCATAAATGACAGTAATAGATTAATAGTATTGAAAAAAAATACACTTTAGTATATAATTATATATATGTGTATTCGACAAATGAATAAATATATAAATAAATTAGCAAAATACTGGAATTTCGGAATATTCGGATTGGAACGAGTTCGGCAATTTTCGGAAACTTTCGGATCGGAAATTTTCACTCCATTCCAATTCCAATCCAATTTACTTCGGAATTTTCGAATCGAAAATTTTCGGAATCGGATTACATTCGGATCGGAAAAAATTTGGAAACTTTCGGTTCGGAATCGGATGGAATTGGAATTTCATATCCAAGTGGCAGCCCTAGATCTACTCATGAATATTTTAACATTGAACGGTTGATTTCTCGAGATGTAATCGAAAAATAGATATAACAACCATTAATCAAAAAGTCATCATCAAATCCTCATTATAGTGGTCCTCACTAAAGAAGCTTTCTTGTTTTGAATACATGGTGGAAATATTGGAAAAGAAAACTGAAAACATAACTTTGTGAAAATGATTTGAGTGATGATCAACGACAATCGTCAAGTTTTGGGCTGTAGTTCGTTTCACATCGTTCTTTTTTGTATCGAAAATTTTATCGATATTTTCTAAAAGAGTCTCGCACAATTAACAGAATCCTTATCTCAAATTTTACATAAGATCAAATACTTTCTTACTAGTTGAATATCAAAGTGTTTATCGATGAAATTTGTAAACATTGAGAGATATGTTAATTCACTCAAATGATTTAAATATCTTACTTCCTATATAATATATCTATTGTATATTGTATTTAAAAGAAGAAAGTATTGTCAAATGTAACTAATATTGTATTGCTCGACATGCTTTGCTTACAAACTCTTGTAGTTCATGGGGAACTTTACCCCCAGAATTTTATTTTTTGATGTATTATTGAAGGATTTCAATCCTTCTACATAGTTTTCTAATAAAGTTATGCCTTTTCCTCTAAAAAAAAACCTGTAACTAATTTTCTTTACATTCTCCACACACACAAAAATTCTTTTCATATATACCATTTTTATATTACAAAATAGTAGAAATCAACTTATTTATGAAGAAGAGATCCAAGATGATTGGTGTCACATATTCAACTCTCCTAATATACCATGGTATGATGATGTGGGTGTAGGTGTGTTTGTGTTAAAAAAATAAAGGGTAAAATCCCAATATGGTACCCAAACTATCACGGAATGCAATTTTTGATACCCACAAATGCATAAAGACTAATGGTACCCAAATTATCACTCCGTTTGCCAAAATGGTACCCCGGTTAACTTTTCCGTTAAAATTGAGGGTAATTTGGTCAAATTGCACACGTGTCATTCAAAGGGGAAACAACTCAAGGGTAAAAAAGTCTTTTTGCCCATTATCCTCTCCTCTCTCTCTCCCCGCCACCTCTCTCTCTCCTCTTCGTCGGCACCGCCGTCAACTATCTCCAATGGCCACAAAATGTATATCAACACGAAGAGCACAACCCAAGGATGAAATTATATAACTACATCAATGTAAGATTCAAAATAGATTGTGAGATATCGATGCCGGAAGTTCAAAAACCAAAACGAAAACGGCGTCGGTCCTCCGCGTACGGTTGTCGATTTTGAAAACCAAGGGTACCACGAGGTTGCTGGGATCGAGGGCTTCAAAGCCCACTTGGTTTGAAGGGCCGGAAGTGGCCGGAACGAAACTTGAATTTTCAAGCTTTTCCTACGGGGAGTTTTCGGCGAGTGGAGCTTCGAAACCCGGTGGGTTTGGCTTGCCTTGAGCCTCGAAGCCATTGGTGGAGGCGGTGACATGGTTTTGTGGCCGGAGGTGGGTGTTGTTGATGGCTGGAGAGGGAGAGGAGAGGGAAGTCGTGCGGGGAGGGGGGAAGAGAGAGAAGAATTTGTTTTTTTTTAATTGTATTGACCAAATTACCCTCAATTTTAACGGAAAAGTTAACCGGGGTACCATTTTGGCAAACAGAATGATAGGTTGGGTACCATTAGAGTCTTTATGCATTTGTGGGTACCAAAAATTGCATTCAGTGATAATTTGGGTACCATATTGAGATTTTACCCAAAAATAAACTTATTTATGAACTAAGGACAATAAAGTCAAACTATAAAAAAAATACAAAATTACAAACATCCCACGTTTTTCTCCACGTCTCTCTGCTACTCCCTCTTTTAACTCCACACCTCATATGAATTCTAATCTTGCCTTATTCTTACCCCTAGCCTTGTACAGTCTAATTGAGATATTTCTACGAACCCTTTGCCTTCAAAACTTTGCATAATACATAACATGCTAAGCTTTTGCATGACATGCACAAAATTTGACTGGGACGCTTGCCAACACTCGGCCCCTTTTGTATCCATCCAGTGCCCAAGAGGGCGAGTGAATATCAATATATCATCGCCTCACTGATGTACGTTTCTCTAGAATATCATTGATGCAAATTGTTTGACGATTTGCTTCAACAAAGAGGCTCAAATAAGAGCAAGCAGAATCTGCTCACTTATCTTCTGCTCTAAGGTACTACAAGAAGAAAAATTATTATATCCACGCGCGGCTAGGATTAGGGCCAAGTTCAGTTAGATTTGCATTCGATCAGCATAGAGTAAATACGTTTGTTTGGTCGAGATCTAGATATATCGGATCGAGAAATCATGATCTATTATGAAAGTTGTGTGGGGTGGTTTAGCTAGAGTCACTGAACAAGCTAGACACAACATAGTGGGCAATGCCATTGGCCTTTCTTTCTACTCCAAGAAAGAAAGAGAGAAAGAAAGAAAGCTTTTTTTTTCTCTGCAGCTGATCGAGTACATACAGGGCATCTTGGAAAAGTTGGCGATCGACGGATGCATCAATTAATTCAAGGTGTAATGTATGTATGGTCCCAGATCTCTTCTAGCTAGCTAGCTATTAAATCCTTCACGTGAATGGTTCATGATTTACAATTAGGCAAGTACGTGGCTGGCTACCAGTATTAATGTACTGTATATATAGTTCCGAGGTGAATGCCTAGGAGTCTACCATAGCCTAGTTAAGGAGCAAAGCAAAGCAAAGTAGTACTCTTGTTGATATCTAAAAGTGAGGCTCATCGATAATGTTGCCGATACTTTGGCAAATCATAGTACATTTTAAATTGAATTGGTTTGGTAGGGATTCGCCTCTACAGTTTATTTTTTTGCATTGTAATGATGACCTAATGGGTCTTCCTCGATCAATTTCGTTTTCGCTAATATTGTTCTTTGATGTTTGTTAATTTCGGGAGATTTCGGCTTGGTCCTCATCTCTTGTACTCCTTCTATTTTAATTGATTTTTATCTAAAAGTGAGGCTCATCAATAATGTTGACGTATATATAACTTCTCAAATATAGATAGAGTTGACAATACATACTTTTCATTCATATATATATAAGATAACATGCATGTATAACGAGTCGATCTAGTTGTTATTTCGAAATTACTTTGAGGCATTTCATATATGTTATCTTTCTACGTACTTTAGTTACATTATTCATATCAATGAGTGAATGACATTGAACTACTAACTAAACTAATTAATTAATAATTAATAAACTAACGTAATCTGCACCAGAAAGATAAGAGATTGCATTCACTTGCCCCGACCACCCTCCTGTAAGTCCACCGTTGTATATATATATCCAATAGTAACTCTTGTTAATCTTGGGTCAATCACCTCACTACACTACCTTTTTTTTGCTAATTAAACTCGAGCAGTGATGCAATTCTCTGTAAGAATAAATATGGACAAAGATTACGTTCATGAGCAACAACTTAACTCTAATTGTAGCAGATTGAGTAATCGATAAGCCTTAAGGATTTCTACTACGTTATGGCCCGTAACAATATATACTAAGTCAATATTGTTAAGGTTATAATGATCTATTGTGTAAATGGTGAATCCATTACGTACATGGTTTTGGTTTACTAAATGTATAAGGATTAGGACTTTGTAGCCTTAATGGGAGGTGCTTGTTTTAAACCTATAAATAAAGCCTAAAGGTCCATGCTCTATCTATCATTGCATTACAGTTTCTCAGTCCCATTGAGAGATTGCATTAAGGATAGACTAAGAGGAGAAGACTTCAATGGCAGAAGACAAAGGTTAGTGTTAATGAACATATTGAATGCTTATTGTATCTTTAAGTTTGAGTACAAACGTATGTTTTATATGATCTTTGTTTACATTCTCTACCAAAAGACGAGGGAAAAGTATTTGATGAAATACCTCGGCGAAGCATTTTATGAGCTAAAAGGAGTAATGTGTTCCCATAACGCGAATGAAAATTGATCCAATTCTTTGAGGAAAAAAAAAACATTTGAGTTTGGAGTTTGATTGAAGTTCTTTAGCACCACCCACCCTCCCCGGCCCCTAGCTCCCTGGAAAACCAAAGAAGAAGCATTAGCTAGCTAGAAGCAATAAAAGTTGGCCGGGTCCTGTCGGGTTCGCTAGCTAGGTATATTCTGGGTAGAGTTCTTATTATGTAACGTACTCTCAGTGTCAGCCTTATTAATATATACAGACAGGGAATAGGGATTCAATTTAAAACTTACAGAGTCCAATGAAGATTCGTGGGGTTCGATTTAGAGAAGGGTAGCAAGTCGAAGCAAGATGCATGATTGATTGTGTTACACGAGATATGATGGTTGGCAAAATCATTCATCAACCAGATCGATGCATCAATAATATTCCTCCCATGCGAGTTTGTGTCCTCCTCACTAGTGCTAGTACCACTGTTATAATTTTATTTATCGTTTGCTTTCTACGTTACTCTACCTCTCTCATTATTACCTTCCATGCATGATCATCTTCTCTCTTTTCTTCGAAGTTTCAATTCTTCCAACAAGTACTTAATTCCAACACTAATAAATACAAACATTTCGAAATTTCAACCATCCATCCATTTTTGTAGAATGTGTATATAAATTACGTTACAAATCATATATATTTATTACAGATGTGAGATCTATATAAAATTCATCTATATCGAAAAATGTAATCAACAATATATTAAGTAAAGATATGACTTCTCTAAAGTGTGAAGTTTTGTGGAACTCACAAAATGGTGAAACTCCTAAAAATTCAAAGTCTGGACAATCGGCGCATCATTCTAACAGACTATTAGAAATTTGAATACAAAATTGCACGGTTTTACACTTCGAAGCTCTATATCCAAAATCCAATAAGTAAATCCATAGAATAACAATACTCATCCACTATTCTGCTGAGTGCATGTTATGTGTTTTATGTTTCATTACCTCTCTAATCACAGATTAAAGAGGAAATTAAAACTACATTAATTGAATTTCTTTGACCAAAATATTGTTTTGAATGGGGCAAATATCAAATTACCAGATCGAGCGTCATCTTCACCTACCCGAAGGAGCGTGAGTAGAAGAATTCGTAGATACTATTTGATGATGAAAACCATACACTCCAACGGCCCATGTCCTTGCTTTACACTCAAAGCGCGCGCTATGCCGCGATTACCGTTTTCTCGTCAAATATCATATCGTGAGCCAAGTTGATTGAAACTTGAATCGGAAGGTTACCAAATCACTTTTCTTTTTCACTAACCGCTGAAGGTTACCAAATCCTAACCTCTCTGTCTTTCAGCTGGAATCCTAAGCTACAAATCTTCAATGAGTATATTTGTTCCTCTAGCTCCAGGACAACTCATCAGGAATCCAATACAAGGAATCATAAAGTACTAGGTGTATGAAGTTTATCAATATATCGTTTGATCGAGTTGTTTTTATCACATGTACCTTTACAAGTTCGATGTAGATGGCATAAGTCGATAAACTCTTTAATTTGTTGCCTCACATTAGTACATTAGTGTTCTATGTTCAATATTCTTTTATTTTTATTTGTTGGGACATCAATTATATTCATAAGCCAGTGAAATTACTCATCCAATATATAAGGTACGTACGAAAGTATATATATATATATGTGGCCTTAAGTTCATATATTTTATTACCGGTTTTAGGGTTCCCACTTTTTATTCTCATATCATATTTTATGGTATCACACTTTGCTATAACCAGTACATAGAGCAAGTGTGGTTGCTTAGATAATGACTCTTTCTGCCGTACCCCAATAATATGGGTCATTATTTGTAGTTGCGCTTTAAATTAATGAAGTTTCTAACATCTTTCGCTCAAAAAAATTTACAAGGCACGATTGATAAGAGCTACAACCTAATCAATTTCACCTTCAACACTAGCACAACAAAAAAATAAATAAAATAATACATATCCTGGAACCTTCGTTAAAAGATGATCGAACTCATGAGTCATGACATGCATATGGCTTCATTGGACATTCCTAGGACAAAAATAGCGGCAAAAGTCTGAAACTGGGCAAATTCATAATCAACGTACACCTTGCATGTACTACCCTAGTCTCTATCAGCTTTTAGCTAACGTACAGCAACTGGTATCCAAGGTATGAAGCACACATGCATGGATCGATCAAGCTCAATTCCATACCACGCACTACCCGTTTTGAGGAGATTTTAACGCATCAATAAAATATATACATTTGACTCGATCACCTGAAGTGTTAGGCAGATATTAACGTCGTGAATTATGGACCTCCGTGAAAATGGAGATTGGTTTTACTTCCGGCCACCCACGCACCACCAAACAACAACCTATTTCTTATATAGTCAATATATATTACTAATCAATGATTCCTTACAATTAAACCCGGCAATGTGGCGACATATGGCTCCAATACAATTATGGGTAATACGATTTATATTTGAATTTTGTTGCTTTCTATCAATGAAGAGCAGAAGATCTAGTTCCATTTGTAAAGGATTCAAGTAGTTGAGTTTAATTGGTTAGGTACTTAGGCGACCTACTTAATTATTCCCACTCTGGATGATTAAATTAAGTATATATATATATATATATACCTCCCTTAAGTCATATCAGTATATATATATATATATATCCCCCATTTCCCAAACTCTCAATTATGGTAGCATTTTGGCAGTTCCCAAACGACGTCGTTTTGAGGGGGCAGAAAAAAAAACGAAGAGATTAATCTGGGGAAAACTCAAAACCTTATGGTTTTTGTTTTGCCCGCTGTCCCTCTTCACCTATATTATGTCTTTTAGATTTGAGGTGAAGAGACTGGCCCCCCCCTCTGGTGCTGAATCGGATGGGACCTTAATTTGGTAATTTTTACGTTTCTTTTTGCAAATTCAGGCCGGTCCTGAAGCACACCGTACATAAGTACATTATGTGCATGCATGACTTAGAAGAGTGAGATCGAACCATTCATAATTAAGGGTGATCTATATATATGAAGTTATTGAAGTAGATCGATAGCAATTGAATCATGTGGGTGGTTAAATCAATGAAAATTATGGTATGATCTGGTGGTAGAGTAGAATGTAATTAAGTTTATTTATTATTAGTTGTTACCTACTTTGTAAGTCGGTGGTTCCAACCACCCCCTCATTGTGGGAAAGATATATTCTGGGGGTTCAAGGGTGCTTTACTGTCTAAAAGAGGAGATAGCTTCAACCTTTACTAGACAAGCTTACCTAATATTTGTTACTCTTATAAAGTTGTGCTTAAAAGCCTTTGAGTGTTACAGGTGAGATATGAAGCACCCTGGCATGGTCTCTTTGTATTATTTATTTATATTAACGAGGTTCATTGGAAAAAAAGAAAAAAAAGAAAAAAAAGAAAAAAAAATATATATATAATTTCTTCATCCGATATTACCCTCACAAAAGTAGAATTTATATACAACTCCATCGTATAAGAATTATACGTAGTTCTACACACAGAGGTGGAACAGCTCGATTACCTCAGTTGTGTTACATCCAGAAAACATGATTTTTTTACGGAGGTAGAATTCATTTGGAACGGATCACCTAGGGTTAATATTATGGAGTTAAAAAATCGTATTTTAGTTTTGCTTGCTTGCTAGGTAAACAAAGCATCTCGATATATTAGGCCAGAATAGCACGAGAAGATGGATAGATATACCATCTCTTCTCTCCATGGTCCCCAAATAACGTGCCACGTGCATAGATGCACCAAAAAGTTTCAGAAAATAAAATAAAAATAAAAATAAAAGGGAAAGCGTAGTCCTCAAACAACCATAACAAAGACGTTATGCCATGTCGCTTACTCTCTACTACTAAAACGCACAGACCTCTTCCATCTCCTCAGTCCGTTCAAGTATCCAATTGCACATAACCCATCATCATCATCTCTCTCTCTCTCAAAGACTCAATCTTTCTGGTTTTGCATTCCTTCTGTTAATTCAAACAGTTTCCTCTTCTCTCTCAAAATCCAAAAGAATCAGGAAAACAAGGTGAATTTGATCTCTATTACATTCCTATTCTTATCTGGGTTCTCTCTTCTCCTTTCCATTAATATATATATATATATAACTCCCCTCCCCTCCCCTGTTTCTTGTAATTGCAGAGAGGAGAGGAGCTATTCTATTCTAAATTCTAATCAGTTAGTTCTTCATGGATTCCGAACAACCCGACCCGAAGATGTCAAATTCGGATCCTGATTGTCTTCTTCCCGAAGACGATAAGATCAAATTCGAAATTTCCAAGACGCCCATGTTGGAGAATCATGCCAAGAAAGAAGAAGGACCATCATCCAAAGAATGCGAAACGTCGCCGTCGTCGTCAATGACGGAGGAATTGGGCAACAAGGTCTCCAACGACGTCGTAGTCGTGGACGAACAGAACGACGGCTTCAAAACGCCGACTGCTCTGGATCACAAAATCCCCGTGATCACAGAGTGCCCGGCTGCACCGAGAAAGTCCAGAATACCCCTGCGGAAACGAAAAGCGCTTAATTCGCCAAGCGCTTCCCGCAAAAGAATCCAGATTAATGTTTCAGAAGAAGAATTCCAGGCTCTGTTTTCGCTGCCTCACGATTTTCGCGGCAAGATCAAGAAAGCCAGCCCAGATGGCGCCATCTGATCCGTCCAGTTTTACTACTTTTCCGTTCTTCCGGCAATCAAACAATGTAGTTAATTATACGCAACTCTGCGATTAACCCGATTAATTTAATTTTCTCTTTTTTCTTTTTGGGTTCTTGGCTTGAGATGTTTGTTAATCCATATATGGTGGTGTAAAGTTGTGAAAGATGAAGTACAGAACAAGAAAGAGACGCATAGTGTCATAGAGATATTGTCTTCTTTTGTGCTCGAGGTGTTATTCTGTGTTTTCTAAAGAAAAGGGAATGGATTCTCAGAGACAGATATATATGATGATGATGAATAAAAAGTAATAAAGTTTCTGAAGAATTTTACGTTTAATTGTTTTCTGGTGTGAATAGATGCTTCTTTCATGTTTTTTATGTCATCTATAAGATTCTTCTTCATGTTGCGTAGAATAAGTCTCTTTGGATTCTATATGATATTTCATGGCCCCAGTGGTGAAGAAGAAGCCAATTTTAACGTTAGCATAGTTGATCTTCCTTGGTGTTTAATTTTTAAACCACCGTAAATAACTGTTACAGTCACTCTATAGTTAACCCTACCTGATTAATTAATTTATCTTTAATTACATGAATTACTCCATCGGTTTCCTTTTCAATCGATTTTTATGGGCATAAATTATGTTTGTGATATCACTATTCCGAATGTAGAGTTAACGAGCTTACCACTAATCCGAATTGCCCATGCTAAAAATATATATGAGATAGTGATGACTAGTACGAGGTGTATTTTACGTCGTTGCTTGTTATGTATCTAGTGTTTTTGTATTTTTTTAAATCTTATTTATTGCATAGTTTATTATTTAATTCTTAAATTTTAGCCTAGAGCGAAAGAGTTCAACTCTACATTTATGCTCTTGTAATTCAATCTATACCCTAACATAATGTCACGAAAATTCTTAAATTTGACGAGATGTGAATAGACAATTCGTTGGATACGCATACACCAAACAATATTATTATACGGGTAAGTCTAATATACAGAGCTGCATAGTATGCAGCTTTTTTTTTGAAATGCAATTGCTGTTCAAAAAGGTAAAACTAATTATTTTGAAATGACAATTGCATTTTTTGGAATGACAATTGCATTTTTTAAATGTATAGTTTCACACAATTGCATTTCAAAAATGCAATTGCATATTTTTTTTAAAGCTGCATGCTATGAAGTAATGTATATTAGAATTTTCCTTATTATACAAACTTAACAAAAGCCAAAAGAGTTGTACTGAGAGTTGTACAAATAGAGGACTAAGATTTGTTTATGGGGCATAGCTGCTTAAAGCAAACTTTGACATTTTAATGGTTAATAATTGATTAATTAGAGAAGGTTTGGGAGGCATCGATCATCAAACCCCTTTAGCCTATCAAATTAGAGGAAATTAGCTCAAATAGCTTATAGAATCCTTGTTAGGTTAATTTGTATAATATTCTAGACTTAGTTCTCCAATAAAGGCAAAACATGCTCCATGATCTGGTAACCAAGTTTCTCAACTACTAAAGAGACATGGGATCGACTACTAGAATTCTATGTTGGCTTATTTTATTGGCATCACAGATCTGACCTGCGAGAAGAATAAACAAGGAACATTCTCATATGTTGTAAGAATTTTTTTTACTGTTTCCAATTTTGTCAATCTTATTTTTAAATTCATTAGTGTATTTGTAGCACCAATCAAGATGAACTTAGGTCTATACAATTATTAGAACTTTAAATTGGTGAAGGCACGCCCGGATAGAACCTTTTGTTTTTTTTTTTGGACTTTTATAATGAATCAATTCTCAGTATGCATCTGATTGTGATCATGTTAAATTTCTAGTAACATGGCTTCGATCACCACATGTCGTATTATTAATGTTTTTAATTAAACAAACCTATTGACTTTGCAGTTAATTAGTCCCCATTACATAATCATTCTTGTCATTAATGGCATGATATCTACACTTTACCTTTGAACGAATCTTTTGGAGGATTAAGGATAGGAAATAGGGATAACGAAAGTCCAACTCCTACTTTTAATGTTGCTAAGACATTTTTTCTCATTTATTCTCCAACGTAGGTATAAAGAAAATCTTATAAAGTCGACATTCTCTCTCTCTCTCTCTCTCTCTCTCTCTCTCTCTCTCTCTCTCTCTCTCTATCTATCCTGAACAATAACCAAACAACAAACCTAGGCTGAGCATAGACCAAAAGTAACAAAGTCCATTTAAATAAAAAAAAAACAAATAGAGGGAAAGAATATACAGTTATAGTTTTATCCCTCAAATATTGTCCCTTCCCTTACTTAAATTGAACTCGCTGATTATCTTTACAATTACCTAATTGTTGATAGAAATATCTCATGTTTTTTTCTTCTTCTTCTTTTTTGCTAAAAAAAGAGGGAGAAGGGAGGGGAAAAGAAGATACCAAAAGAGGGGAACAAACCAAAAGCTCCGTAATAAAAATATAACATATAATAAAAAAATAAGTTAACGAAGACGAAACTGAGAAAAGCCTAAACAAGTAAACAGTCACTCTTATAATTCGCAAGAATGAAAGGAGGAGCTAAGAAAGATCTGATGTTCTTTTTGCCGCTTTGCTTTTTTATGTTTGGGTTCCAGTTTCCAAAGCCCAGTGTGTGCTTGGGCCTTTGTCAAGATTCAATCCATCAATGAATTCAAGTAGAGTGACGTGGCAAGAAGTGAGTGGCAAACGACATACATAGAATGTTGTAATAATACCTCCATATTATAATAGACGTGAAGGAATGTAATGAAATAACGCGCGAATCCACCATTAAATAAGTAAACCTTCCCCTTGACTCTTTCTCTTTGCCTCCATAAACATAACGGTAATTAACCACCAAACACCCGCCCCTCATTTTTCTCTCTTCCACTTTCTCCTCTTTTCTCTTCGCCCATCAAACACACAATCCATATTCAATTCTCTCAAAAACACAAACCCCAAATTTGATTTTTTTTTTTTTTGCTCACAATCAGGAACAAGGCTCGATCGCTCTTGCCCCAAATCCGAAACCCTAATGCAACAAGATGATCATGGAGCGGAAGAGGACGTTCACGATGAACTGGGACGGCCTCCGCGACGAAGACGACGACGACCGCTTCTTCGAGTCCCGCGAGAGAATGTCCTCCGCCGTGCCTCTCGACCTCGAGGCCTCTTCCTCCGACGATGAGGACTTCAACGACAGTCGTATGTCCTTCGCCTCCTGCGTCTCCTCCGTTCGAAACGACGTCGACTTGCGAGCCCTGACGGGCGTCGCCGAGCCGCCTTTTACGGCCGCGACGACGCCTCCAATGTCGCCCGACTACAACATCTGGATGGCCGCGCCGGGATCGATCTCCGAACGCCGCAGACGGTTGTTTCAAGGCATGGGATTGGCCAACGGTGGCAAAGACATTGTGAGCTTCAAACGCCTCGTTTCGAATAAAGTCCCAAACGGTGTCGTTGCCGCCGTTACGCGTTCCCCTACTCGCTCTCTGGAGAAAATACAAGTGCCTGAGGAGGGATCGGAGCCCGAGCCCGAATACGGAGCCGGAGCCGGAGACGTCGAATTCGCCGTTGCCGATCGTGCTAGTACGGTCGCGATCGGAAGGAGAAATCGAAGCTTTCTCGGCCGATAAACTAAGGAAAGAGGAGGTAATGGGCACAATCCCAAAACAACGCCTGACGAGAACATCGTCGACCATCGCCGCGCCTCGCTCTCGAATATGTCCGTACTCGGAACCGGCCATGACGCCTCAAAATGAAGGAGGAGGCCGGGCCGTTCGATCTAGGGGATTGTCGACGGTGTTGTCCAACAACAGCAGTAGATTAGGGGCTTTTTTCTTGATCAAAAATCTGGACACAGGAACGGAGTTCATTGTGAACGAGCAAGATCAAAATGGGTGTTGGAACAAGTTTAGTGATCTTCAAACAGGGAAGCAATTGACCATGGATGAGTTCGAAAAGTCCCTTGGGTATTCACCTGTGGTCAAAGAAGTGATGCGTCGCCAGAATGTTTCGACTGAAGCTGGGAGTGAAAGGAAGATGGGTGCAGGAGCCAATTCGTTTGTCTCCAAGAGTTTGAGAATGAGCAAGAGAAAGGTTGCTCTGTTGAAGAATAGCATAAAGGGTGTGGGAAGTGCTGTGAGTGTACTAATTGGGGAGAAAGAACAACCCTCCCCACCACCGCCTTTGCCTCAGGACCAAAAGCCCAGCAGCAAGAATTCGGGGTCTAATTCTTCCGAGTGGATCAAAGTTAGGCATACTGGCAAGTCATATAAGGAGCTATCAGCATTGCATTTGTGCCAAGAGATTCAGGCTCATGAGGGCTCAATTTGGACCATCAAGTTTAGTTTGGATGCTAGGTTCCTGGCTAGTGCTGGAGAGGACCGGGTCATTCATGTGTGGGAAGTTCAAGAATGTGAGATCATGTCCTTGGATAGCAGTTCGACCCCGCTGCATCCTTCGTTTTGTCCATCTCCGGATCGATCACCATCTCTTAGCCCTGAAGCTGCAATCTCCTCTGAAAAGAAGAAGAAGGGGAAGGGAGGTTCTGCTAGGAAAACAAATCCCATTCCTGACTATGTCCACGTGCCCGAATTCGTTTTTGCCCTCTCTGAGAAACCTGTGTGCTCTTTCGAAGGTCATTTGGATGCTGTACTGGACCTGTCATGGTCCAGAGATCAGGTCAGTTTTTAGCTAATCTTTATTCTTTGCCATATGATCCTTCATAAAGCTGAAATAGTGAAATGTAGTGGTTTGTTGTAATTAATTTAGAAGCTGGTCTTATGAGAAATTCAATTACAGACACATATTCATTTGATATAACTAGGAGTAGGGGCTAATTTTTATCTGACATGCAGCTGTTGCTTTCTTCTTCAATGGACAAAACAGTTAGACTATGGGATATGGAGACCAAGAGTTGTTTAAAGATGTTTGCCCACAATGATTATGGTAAGAAGCATGTATAAACCACTGCTTAGCTGTTCTGTGCATTTATAGTTTGACCCTATAATTTAGCATACATGTATATATATGATACTTGTTTATTTATTTTTTCTTTAGTTTCTTGAGTTTTAACATGGGAAAGTGGTGTGGCAGTAACTTGCATACAGTTCAATCCTTTGGATGACAATTATTTTCTCAGCGGCTCACTTGATGCAAAGATTCGTTTATGGGACATACCTGATCGAAAAGTGGTGGACTGGACTGAACTTCATGAAATGGTCACTGCTGCTTGCTACACTCCAGATGGCCAGGTCCAGCTCCCTTATATACTGGTTTTTTAGAATCTTTCTTTTCTGGTTTCATGTACTCTTCAACATGCTTATGCTTATAATCTTCACATGAAGTTGAATCAACTTAGGAAACTTCATTATGACTTCTGCTAATCATGGTTCAAAATTGTTTCACTTCCCGATAGTTATGGTATACCTTTTCGTAACTGCAGGCTGCCATCATTGGCTCACACAAAGGAAACTGCCGTATGTACAATGCAGAAGGTATGAGTCTTTCAAACCCATAGTATATTCACTGGTCATGGACCCTGCAGAACTTTAGTATAGTTTTAATATATTCACACAGACAGTCTATGATAAAGCTCATCTTGTTTCGTAATTCAGATGGTAAATTAAGTCAAGAAGGCCAGATTGATATTAAAAACAAGAAGAAGAATCAAGGAAAGAAAATTACTGGTTTCCAGGTAATGTAACTGTCCTCCGGTCCTCCGGTCCTCCCTCTGATTCCTTGCCAATAAACAGTTTCTGTATAAATCCTTCTGAATTGTTACCTCCAATGTTCTTGTCGTATGAACAGTTTTCTCCATCAAATTTAACTGAAATGCTTGTCACATCTGCTGATTCTCGGATTCGGATTGTAGATGGTAAAGATGTGACTCATAAGTTCAGAGGTATCTAATCACCTAAGTATCAGTACCATTTCATTTTCCACAATATTCTGGTCAATAATACCTGGATATGTAATCTGCTATCAGGTTTCCGAAATACAAGCAGTCAAATTGGAGCGTCATTCACTCCCAATGGAAAGTACATTATATGTGCTAGTGAAGATTCTCATGTATATGTTTGGAAGCGTGAAGAGCCTCGAGCTTCAGCCGCAGGAAAAAAGAGTACAATCACCACCACTTCTCATGAATATTTTCAGTGTAAAGATGTTTCAGTAGCAATCCCATGGCCTGGCACCATAAAAGGTGACCCTCCCCCTGTGCCTGTGCATTCTTCTAAGAGGCACTCAAAACGTTCCTCTGTACAACCAATTTCAGGAAGTGCATCGCCTACTCAAGAAGGAGGAGACAACAAGAAATTGTTGCCGCCACTCCCAAAGAAAAACACTACTCCTACTACTCCTCCTAATGCGACACCAGAGAGACCTTCAACTCCCCCGCCGGAAGAACAGGATCCATCTCAAATTTCTCGAACAGAATCTGGGATTGGCGAGTCATTCAGCTCAGACCCTTCCTCTATTAGGTATGGTGGCGATTCACCTTCTATATCTTCCGGTAATGCATCAACATCATCTTGGTCTTCCTCTTGGTCCTGGTTTGACATTGGCAATAGCCAATCGAACCAAACAACACAAGCATCAGCTTGGGGATTGGTCATTGTGACAGCCACTCTGGAAGGTGAAATCAGGGCATATCAAAATTTTGGGTTACCAAGAAGGGTGCAGACCAATATTTTTGGAGGTCCTACGTAAATTGGTTTTCAAATTTGTTGTTAGTGAAGATATAGGATCATTCATTCTCCTTTTCAAATCGATCAAAATATAGTTTGTATACTATGAGGAGTCGATCAGTGGAAACGAACTGCACCAATGGGATTTTGTTGTAGATGTCAAAGCTGCTTATCACCACTTAATGGATGCTTGTATATGTATTGTTTTGTTGTATCAGGATTCAGGCCAGAAAAGAATTGTATTTTGGTGTAAATGTCTTTTGTCAAAGCTGCTCATCATCAGAAATAATTGTGAATTACAATCAATTCCTTTTTATATAATTTTGCGAAAGATCTGCAGTATAAAATGTATCGATAAATTAATTTTCGGTAGTGATAAACTGGCTCACAAAATGTTAGACTAACACTATATGTTGTCGATGAGCTAGTCTATCACTGTCGAAAATGAAAATACTGAAGATTCTTGAGGGTTTGATCCATTTTAGATTTTTAGATTTTTTTTTTCCGCCAAAATTAGCTTTTTATACTCGATGTTGTTGCTGGCTTGTTAGTGAAGTCTCTATAAAAGCATATACAGTTATTACTTATTAGTCTTATTACATTTACTTTGAACTTCAAAATCGCGCGCCAAATATGTCAGAGAGGAAAAGAACCAGAGGTTCTTCGCCTTCGAGCCCTCTCGCCACCGTCGATGATATTCAGAGACGCCTCCTTCGACCTTCCTCCACCTCCTCTCCACCGCCGATCTCAACCTTTTCATCCCCGCCGTACGATGCCTACATCTCTCACGCTCTCCGATTTGAAATTCGTAACTAATTACCACCAATTTCGGTCTTCATTTGAATGCAGATTTTCTAGCAGGGAAGATCGTCGTGTGCAGATCCAGAAGCACTCGTCGCAATTCAAGCTCGAAGATTTCTTGGATCTGAATCTGCTCGCCGAGGTGTCTTCCAAAATCAGCCGCGCGAAGAAGGTTCAGGCTTCGGAGACGAGGTCGCTGAAGAATGAGGTCAGAGATTTCGAGTGGCCGGTCAACGACTTGAAGGTCTTGGTGGTGGAGTCGGCCGCGGACAAGGAAGCTGTGAATCTCAACGACGATCTGGATCTGATCGCGGAATTTGGGGACGGAGACGTAGAGACTTGCAGTCCGTTTCGGCGTTTCGAGCGAACTGGCTTGCGGCGTTTCAGAGGGTGAGGATCACAAACACACTGGTTGTTCAATTAGTTTGTTGTTATCGGTAAAAATTAGTAAATTACTGGTTCAAGTAAACACGTAGATTGTGTGAAGACTGAAGAGTAATGTGCATAGTGTTCGAGTTGCCATGGTTTCGCGTTAGGGAAGCCTATTGGAATTCATAAATACTCGGGTCTGAAAATCTATTGCCGAACTCCAATTTCTTTTATGATTTTTAGTTTTTTTTTGTGTGACAATAATTGTAAGTAAATTATATACTTATATGAGAATTTTATGACAAAGACTTTCAAATCAACGGTTTGATAAGTGTTTTAAAATTTATTTGAAATATTATTTTTTAAACATACTAATATTTAACTGTTAATTTGAAAGTTTTTACTAAGTCTTTATTTTTATTATAAGGTCCTCGTTAGAGACTCTCCATACTTATATGTGAATAAAATTAAACGATAAAATTTTAATTGATGAAGAAGTAGATTCTATCATTTAAAAATTTCTATAGAATTTATAATTTTTTCAACCAAACGCACTGGGATATTTAAAAATAAGGTCTTTAACGTGACCAATTTGTTGCCCTCCATTATTAACATATTTTTTGGATTTGGAGCGCAAGTTATTCTCGCGATAAGCAGTGGACCTGAGATCAGGTGGGCCGTGTAAATTGGGCCACATAGCTAGGCCTCATGGAGTCATCTTCCTCGGGAAGTCCTGTCTGAAGACCATCCTATCCTTGAGTTCTTCCCCAAATTGAATTCGAAAATAGGATTTCGCGCCTCCTGTTGTTTGCTCTGTACATTTCAGCCTCAGAATGACAAACCAGATCTTCTTCCTTGTAATTTCCAGACGCCCAAGCCTCTCCTCCAAACGCTAAACTTCAACCATGGCCTCCCCGAACCTCTACCCCGTCATGGAAGACAAAGACCTAGACGACGCCGCTTTGTGGGCCGTAATCGACTCCGCCGCAGCATCGCACTCCTCCAAATCCAAATCCCGCCACCCCCTCGCGATCCAATACCCTAACCACCCACGGCCGTCCCCGATCTCCAACCCGTCTCCTCCGCCGAAGCTCTTCAGGACCGCTAGGATCTCCTACTCCGCCGAATCTGACTCCAAATCGGAGGGCGAGGTCGTCGAGGAGCCTTGGGCTTTCCAGCCGCCGAGGAAGATCGCCAGGTCAGCAAACGACGGAAATTCTCTCGCCGTAGTCAGAACTGTGCCGCGCACGCCTACCACGCCGGTCTACGCCTCGCCGGAATCGCATTTGTCGCCGGGAATCGGGAGGTTTAGTAGTCCAGTTAGCTATGCGAAGAGAGACGAGAGGGATACTAATCCTGTGCAAGCGGTGCAGCATAGCTTGTCTGGAATGTTCCCTTCGGTTTCTTTGTTTAAGGAGTATCAAGATGCAGCTATGGCGGTGAGTACTACCATATGATTAGTGTTTGAAGTTCAATTTGAGTTAATTTTGAATACAATTGCTATAAAAATTAGGGTTTTGAGCTAATTAATTTGGAAGAATTAATTGCCTAGATAGTTTTGGCCTAATTAGTTTGTGCCAATCGACAGATCTTGGAGAAAACTGATTACACTAAGATTCATGGGAATACTTTTATAAAAAAGTCAGGTAAAGGGATGTGGAGATGTTCTGGTAATTGTTTCGAGGTGGAATGGAATGCTAGATTGACTTGAACATGAGGTGTATTATGTGTTGTACAGGTTGGAGGAAGATATCATTTTACTTCAATCTCTCTTTTGAGATCAAAGACAAGAACATTGAGTTTGATGAGAATCGGAATGTTCTGCGTGCAGAGTTTGTGGTTCGCGCATACATGCAGTAAGCATTTTGGGAACTAAACATAAGATAGTAATCTAATTCATGATCATGTCTTACTTCATTATGCTTTAGGATCACTGTTTTTGATAATATCCTGCTTCCCTTGTTGATAGGGGTGGTAGGTTCTCAGATGGATGGGGATCATGCGACCGGCGTGAGAAGAGATTCAACAAACCAAATCATGATATTCCAAGTACAGCAGAGACCAGGGCGAAAAATAAAGCATCCTCGGTAGGCTTTTGTTTCTTCTTTATATTGCTTTGTTGGATATTGTGGTGAACTGATATCTTGGTGTATGTTCGTTATGAATTTCATTATCGCATTCTAGCTGCTCTGTTTAGATGTCATTGCTGCACATTGTATGCATTGTTCAAGTAGACCTATAGCCTAACTCGGTGGTCATCTATCTCCTCAGCTCATTTAGATCCTGATCACATTGTATGTATGTGAGAACATGTAAAAAGCTGTTATCTCCAATCACTTAAATGTACCTACCTGCTGTTCAACCTCGTTGATATGGTTGCTTTTTATTCACAATTTCTACAGTGCAGAACACAGTTATAACAGTTTTGCTGAACCCCATAAAATTTCTAGTGGCTCTGCCATGAGTTTGATAACCTTGCTAAAGTATGCCCTTACTGTGTGCTTTCGTAGAATTGGTTCTTTTTTTTTTTTTTTGGACAAGAGAATTGGTTCTTATATGTCTTGACTCTTGAAGCCTGCTTTCTTTCAAGGGAAAATGAACCATGCATTATCAAGTTTCATCTACCTTTTCCGAATGAAGATATGATTTTTTTTTATAATTATTTTAACTCTGATAATATGTGAGGGTTAAATTAGAGCTTCCTCATTGGGAAGATAACCAAACACACAGGTTTCTTGTCTGCTTTGGAGTAAAATTCAAGACACATAACATCAATATTAGATAATCTAGTTTATAAGCGTCAGAACTCAGAACCATACATGTGCTATTTGTGTACTTACCTCCAGGCTTTATTTGCTAACCCATACATGGCAAACTAAATAATTTGATTAAATTATCACAGGAGAGGCTCTTTAGTGATTTAAATCTATATTCTTTTCGTTTTTTTTTTCCCTTATGCCAATAAACCATCAGACATATGATCCATGATATTCGTTTGTTTTTTTTAACTTTTTTCTTGTTTTGTAATATTTTCCATTTTCTAACTTTATGGATGCTCTGTGCTGAAAGTTCCTTCACTAAGTACCTTCACATTTGCAGGACTTGCTAGGAATTGGAGATTACAGACCTGGTGCAAATCAAGACCACCAATATGCATGATCAACAATGATTCCTGTTAGACTATTATGGTCTGTACTGTATACTAGTAGCCGAGAGATTATGCAAGTTTTACCTTTTAAGAGAAAACACGTAGAATCATACACACAACTAAGAATGGTGAAACTTCACTTGGAGCTTCCGAAAAGTATAACCTCTGTACTTGTGGGAAGCGACGCAAATCACGCTTCTGTAGTTAGATTTACTGCTTTCTGATATTGGTGGTAAACAACTAAAACACACATATTAGCTTTGATGGAATGGAATCTGCTGTTGGTCCTACTCACATTGTTGGAGAATCAACCGTCTTCGAAAAACAATTTATAAAGCTGATTTACTTTGATAGGTTTTAATGCTTAAGGTTTGATTTGTACTTTATTGGGTACTAGTGCTTCATTCCTCTGTGTGAGAGTACGATGCTCGAATTTATACAAGCTTTTCTTATTGAGTGGGGTGTTATGGTAGATCTGTGGATATATATATACAGTCCCCTTCACATGCGCACGTCCGCATCAAAAATAAAATGCGAATATCCTCATTGTGAGTGCAAACTAAAAATCAAACTCATCTATATTTTAGATCATCATTCGAGAATCATTTTGATAAACAAAAAATTAAAATCGGAAATTATTTAGCCATTTGATTATCACATCCATTGTTTCAACCTTATCTGACGGACTGTATTTGTTTGTAAACTATACAACGAACATATGACCAAACAATCTCCAATTCGGCTGATTTTTTACAAGGATAATTTTTGAAAATAAATCTAAACGATGAACGATTCTGATGATTGAGATATATTGTCAATTGGTCGGGTTGAAGATGTTCGCATTTTACTTTCAGTGCGGACGTGCGCATGTGAAGGGGACTGTATATATATATATATTGTGAAACTTATATGAGGAGTTCGAGTTTGGTCGCAAAGGGGGTGCTTTGATTTGGTGAATTTAGGTGGATTCAGTTTAGTTTGGTCTTTTAAAATCTACACCGTTATTCTAATTTGACGGTGAACTTTAAAAGTTCTTAACTGGTCTTTATTATAATGGTCCTCATTAGAGAGGCAGATCTCTCTCTATATATATATATATATTTGTTAACTGAAGAAGTTTTTCTAATTTAGAACAAAAATTTTATCTAGATTTAATCGGAAAAAATATATATTGTAAGATGAATCATACAAATTTTGAATTAGGATGGCAATAAGGCAAACAATTTTTTTACAAAAAGTATAAGTGAACTCTGCATTTGCTCATCAACTCTTTTACACCATTATTCTTTGAGTCTTTATCACCAACAAATTTTGGTGTATCGGACATAAAATGTATCCAACTTTCAAATGTGATCAATAAGTTACATGAACTTTCAAAACAAAACATCGGGATAGCTTTGTCCATTTTTCATTACTTGACCATTAATTCTAAGGGCATATTATTCTTTTGATATTTCAAACTTTCAAAAGTGATCAATAAGATACCTAAACTTCAGAAAACACATCATCGGATAACTTCGTCAATTTTTTGAAATAACTTAGTTAAATTAGATCACATGTGGCCCATGTGAGATATTTTTCAAGAGTTTCATAGTTTTTTTGTTACTTATATCCTCTTTTTTCTTCTCTTTTTCTCTTCGACTCCCACCAAGCAAAGTATGATGAAACACGTTTTTAAAATCATGTTTTACCAATGGTGAAGTTTTGGCACAGACAAAGTGAAAAGTAAAAGGGGAGTTGGTAAGGTTTGGCATGCTAGGGTTGACAATTTTTTTTTTCGAAACCATGGTTTTTCACCAAAAACCGAGGGTTATAACACACGATTTTTAGGCCAAAATCACATGTTCTTATTTTCGCACCAAAATCTTTGCACACTCAAATCATGATTTTTAAAGACTTCTTGAGTTGACAGAATGCAAAAATATTGACTCTTTTATCTTTTACGATTTTCAAAATTCGGAAAACTAGTACATTTTTATAATATAAAGGATTCGAGATTTTTGAGTTTTGTCAATTGAAACACCTCTCAAAAAATATGTTTTACCAATGAAGATTTTTTTTTATTTTATTTTTTTGCCGAAACCGTGGTTTTTCACCAAAACCTGTGCCATAACACACAATTTTTTGGCAAAAATCGCATGTTTTTATTTTTACACTAAAATGTTTACACAATCAAATTAAAATTTTTAAAGATTTCTTGAGTTGACATAACGCTAAAGTATCGATTCCTTTATTTTTTATGATTTTTCAAGTTCTATGAATTGAAACACCTTTAAACAACATGTTTTATCAATGATGAATTTTTTTAAATTTTTTTTTTGCCGAAACCATGGTTTTTCACCCAAAATCGTGGGTAACACACAACTTTTAGACCAAAATCGTATGTTCTTATTTTTATACCAAAATTTTTTTACACTCAAATCATATTTTTTTTGCAGAAACCATAGTTTTCACTCAAAACCGTGGGTTATAACACACAATTTTTGGGCCAAAATCGCATATTCTTATTTTTATGGCAAAATCTTTCCACACTCGAATCATAATTTTTTAAAACTTGTTGAATTGACATAACGCAAAAATATGGACTCCTTTATTTTTTCCTATTTTCCAAAGTTGGAAAACTAAAAAATTCATACAAAATAAACAATTTGAGATTTTCGAGCAAAGTTTGTTGGAACACGTTTTAAAAATCATGTTTTACCAATACTGAAGTTTTAATCACTTTTGAAAGTTTAGTACCTTTTTTGTTCGGTGCATCAAAATTTAAATTATGTTGGTGATAAAAACCATAATTCTTTCATACATTCTTGCTAAATACCTCCGCGTTTGTGGATTTATATTATATAGTAGTTGGTCAGTCATTCTTATATCTAAATGTAACGATGGAAAATAATAAAACAGTTAAAATAGGACATTATACGAATATAACATAAAATAACTTTTTAGGAAAAGATTAATGAGAAAAAACGAGTGGAGCAAATTGAGAATCAGCTCAGAATTTCCTATTCAATTACTCTTTCTTTGTATTTTTGGTCTGGTAATGTTTATACATACAGCACCATACTTGGATGACATTCATTCTATACTGTGTCCATATTCTTCACACTACAACAATATTTATTCAATTTCTGTGTAGATAGTGCTGCAGATTGGACTTAACTGCACAGAGAGCCTGTGGACCAAAAAGAAAAAGGGTCCTCAAAAGACAGGATGATACAGTTTATGTACAGCAAAAGAGTGCCCAAAACTGGTATCTTCTTCTTCCCTTCATGATTAATAACAACACATCTTTGAGGCCATTGGCCTTCATGAGTTCATGTGCCCTTTTTCTTTCTTTCTTTTCTCTCCGCAGAGTCCGCACTGATACTTTTATAATTTTATGACATCCTCACAAATTTGTTCATATTCATTCTTCACAGTTCACACTTACAATTTTTTTTTATTATATCAGAAGTTATTGAACTTTTGAAATCAACTTAATTCTAACAATAAAATATTTAATTTCTTTTTTGCACGAAAAAATCTCACATGGTGTTTCATTGTAGCATTGTATTTAATAAGAGAAATTCATGAATTTCAAATTAGTCATTGCGTTGATTTAGTTTAAATTCAATTTTTTTTTCGAAATGATCAAGTTTAAATTCATCATTATTCACAAATGAATACATGAATGTCACATAATACTTAGTTATTTGAATTTTACTGCATTGTCTACATTCATTTCAAAATTCAAATACATTGCATGTAGTGTTTTTATGACTGTTCTAATCAAGTAATCAGTGTAAGCCTTGATATCAAAATCCAATTATATTTTTTTTATTCTTTCATCCCATTGAATCCCAAGTGCTATTCTATACTAATATAATGGATTAATGGGTATGGTCCTTATGGGGCATGTGCAAAATCTGATAATGGAAGCAAGGAACCTTTTAATGGTGGGGTTAATGCGGTCATTTGAGAGGAATCAATAAAAGAGTTCTTCATCTTCTGTGTCTCCCAAACCAGTCCCGGATGCTTTCACTAAACGGTAAAGACGTCAATCTCACCCCATCTCTATCTCAATCTGTATTTGTGATAACCTTTTGTGGTTAAAGTGAGCAATGCCGTTGGCCACCATGCTTTTGAAGTATATGCCTCTTTTTCTTGTTCAACTCTCAATCTCTATTTTCTCATATTCTCTCCATCTCTTTATATTGTGTAGGTACAAAATAATGATGATGAAAATGACAGTTGTTTCTTTCAGGTAACCACGCCGGAGTTTCGCTATAGTACATTGATCAGTCTGCTTCAATTCCCAGATTAATACTAGGAGGAAGAGAATCATGGCTAATCAGGTACCATTACTCATAAACTACACAGCACTACAGCAGTAATGCTACTATGCTAGCTAGGATGGCATTCATTACTTTTCTTTGATTGAATTAGTACGTACAAAGTAAGCAAACCCATTTTGAGTATAGGATGAAGGGTGGCCTTTGGGATTGCGTCCACTGAATGCAAGAGTTGGGTTGATGAGAAGCCTAGATTTCTCTGCCGGGTCCGCTTCATTCAGTACTTTGGTCACTGGCTCTCCTACTTGTACTGCTTTTTCTTCTTCTTCAGATCTTGATACGGAGGTCAGCATCTTTTTCAGTACTAATGGAATACCAATATTTGAGAAACCCCATCATACTTGCTAGTTGCTACATGTTACTTTTGTGTTCTTGATATGATTTTGTTGATTCTTTGATGAAAAACTGGTTTCAGTCAACTGAGTCTTTATTCCATGACAATGGCATCACACTGGGGAGCCTCATTGGTGTGTCAAGCATTTTCAACCTCTCTCGAAGATCAAGCAGGGGAAGAAGGACAGTAGAAGCCTCACAAGACAAGAAGAATTGCAAATCCAAACATTGGTTGTTTTCAATCTGCTCCAAGCTAACACCTGAAGCTGTGAATGTGAGCAATGCTCCTTCTCTAGGTCACTTTCTAGAGGCAGAAAGGAGAGGAAGTACCAACATTAACAGAAGAAATCACGGTCGAAGGCCAATCGAATATGGGCCTGACGATTTCTCACCCGCTATGGCGGTTTCTGATGACAATGGGCTATTTGTGGATGGTGTTGTTGCAGCTGCTCAGGGTTCAAGTGCTTCAGAGAATGCAGATCATGGTGGAACAAGATCTAACAGCGAGTTATTAGAATATGGCAACCGATTCAGAACCCCATTGCTGGTTTCATGTTTGTGTGGACAACTCATTAAATGAAGACCCCTCATTGGAATTTTTTGTTTTGTTTTTCATAATTTGAGTTCTGGATTTTTTTTAACAATTTGAGTTCTGGATTTCTCATTTCATCTACTGCAATTCAGATTAGATATTGTTTAAGAGAAGACTTTTAGTACTTTGAGGGTATAATCTAAGTTATAAAACTCTGCCATTGAACTCATGTCAGTTAATAGTCTTTTGAGGTGTATTATACTACTAAACTCTGCATAAGCTCTCTGATTAAGAGTGTGTCGACCAAACGATTCTTGATTAGAAAATGCTGCTGAATTCCATTAAGGGCTAATTGTGTCAGTTCCACACTTTCACGTGCCCTTAGATAAAGAAAAATGCAGCTGGTCCTGTTTCAAATTGTTTATTCATTTTGGAACCAATGACATTATCATGGTTGTGCATACCACTATATACTTGATGTCAAGTGAATGAGGCAAAACCTGACGCGAATACTTTATTTGTTTCCATGAGAAGGGGAAGACAAATGAAATTTTATTTATATTGGGTGACAAACCCTTCAAAGGTTTGCTGCTTCTTTAATGTAATGAAAAGCAGACTCAACAGGACTCAAAGAAGCAAAAAACTGCAGACTCAGTGTGCCGACGGACTTCTATATTCTCATATGCTCATAGGCTCATAGCATTTAAGACCTCCAAAAGGTGAGTATAATGTTCATACCGGCGATGGTCTCGCTCCTCGAGCAAATCCAAGATAGCTAGCTCCATCTGCTGGACTATCAAACCGGTTCCAAGAGAGGACAAATCCACAACTCAACTGCACTGGTCAAGGCTTATTGAGCTCATTGCATTCAGCAGACACCCTTCCTGAATTGCGACCACCCAACCTTCCGAATGAGCCCAAAGGCGACAAGCCCTTGAAGCTACTGCTGCCTTCACTGACATTAGACATTCTTGATCTCCTTGGCTTCGAGGGACTCATTTCCACCTCCACATCATTGTTGGCCTTGATATTGGCAACAACTAGTTGGGTGATGCTGGTTCGACAAAAAGGGCAAACAGGGACTGTAGGGCAAGATAAAGATGAGGGGTCGGGCTTCTTGTGGCAGCATAGGGCGAGGGTGCAATGTGCACACATTTGATGACCACACGGTCCGACCTCAATTGTGCATAACTGGTCAAAGCATATGCAGCATAGGTCCACATCACTAGCCTGTTTGACATTTCACCGGTGAATGAGAAAGGTACATGCATTGCCCAAAAAATTTAGCTCTAGTATCTTTCACTTAAAGACGGTTGATTAGAACTGAACAGAGTGCATAAGGTCATTAAAACTAACTGAATGGTGAACAAAATGTGTATCTACATATGCCCTTTCCGGCAAGACAAACAAATGTAACAGAATAATTCTTTCAAGACTTTTCTAGTTCTCCACTAACAGAAAACAGGGCATAAAATGGAAATGTTCGCTCATTCAAAAATTCTTTACTGTGACATATGCTTGCAATCCTCATATTATGTCCGTAACTCTAAAAACAAATATATTGCCAGTAAATGTTTTAAGTTTTTTCTATTGAACCAATTTATAGAAACTATACCTTCAAGAAGTAAAAATAATAAACTAAGCAGGAAGAGTAAGGCACATTTACCTCAGAGGCATTATCATCAGCCTCTACATCCGAATGCAAAGGAGGTGGAATGGAGACTATCTCCTTCAAGATTGCTTTCTCCCTCTCTATGTTTGATTCCATTAACGCCCTCTCCAACAAAGCTTTAGCTTCTGGATTAAGTTCGCTGATGAACTTCAAAGGTGATGGCCAGACAAGAGGCTCTGCTGATGAAGGGTTCAGAATCGCTGCACATGCTCGATGCTTGTGCTTCAGAGCAACCATGTATGGTATTCTCCTGCAGAGACCATTTCTTTTAATGTTATACAACATATCTATAAAATCCAGTCACCCTTTATCTAAAGCTGAACTTTAATAATTTAAGGATGATACTTGTATGGATTAATTTAGAGGATCCATTTATTACCAATAATCAGGAAGCTAAGCTAATGATTTTGCGGTACAAATTTACAAAATTAGATCAACACAGTAATTGTAAATGAATAAAATCACATACCCTCAGAGTCATACCATGAACTTATGGATGCCCTTATACAGACAATGGCTTAAAATAACTCTCAATGTAGAAAATCAGACGTCAAAAAGGCTTTTCCAGGAGGTATACATTCATATTTATATATATATATATATATATATATATCAATTCCTACATTGAGTTGTTCTAACATGCCATATACCAAACAGGTAAGCAACTAGCTGACTGCATTAACGAATTAAGAAATAAATAAAAAAGGAGCCATTCTTAAAAAGTAATCTATTGGCTCTTACGAGCGCAATGATTCATTAAAGTTCTTGACACCCAGAGGGAACTCAATTGTAACGACTAATATGGATCCCATAGTATTTAAAACTTGGAAAGTTTCAGAGAGTTAATATAGAAGCAAATATTCGACCATTTATTTATAGAAGGTTACCCTGATGAGTCTAATTGAAGCCGATCTGCTCCCCAAGCAAGCAACTTTCGAATACAATCTAAAGAACCAGCACGAGCTGCTAAATGAAGCGGTGTGCTTCCAGGGTAGCTGCAGATATGGTAGATCCATCAATCTCATTTGTCAAATTATCATCATTTTATCTACAAAATCAGTAGAAAATAAGCAACTTTTATCACCTGTATCCACCAGTTGACGCACAAACAAGAGCCCCACTCTCTAAAAGAACATGAACACACTCTGGCCGTTTTTGACGAGCAGCCAAGTGCAACGGGGTTGCACCACCTCCATCTCTAATATTCACAAACCTTGCAAATCCCCTGCCAATGCCATACCATGTAAATCAAACAGCGGTTATCAGAGAATGAAATACAAAGAGAAGGAGAAGCAAAACCAACCAAGAATTTGCGACAGTGGTGGATTGCGCGGCGGAAAGAAAGGCTTTCAGGCAGTCTAAATGACCATAGTATGCCGCATAATGCAGGCAAGTTCTTCCATTTAAGGAGTCAAACATCAATATCTAATAATTATACACATAAAACCCATGATCAGCATTCTGATATATCAGTAGCTCAAGTAAATACTATACCAAGAAAATTTCCATAATTCATTCACAAAGAAAACAGAACATACATTTGCTCCAGCTTGGATAAGCTTTCTAACGCATGCGATCTTCCCATGCATTACAGCCAACATCAATGGAGTCTAAACCGATCACATAAGAAAACAACTCGAATCGATCAGATACGAAAAAGAAGAAGAATACAATCGAATAAAAAACCAGTCAAAAAAACTAGTCTTGATTCACAAAAGCATCAGTAATAAAATCCACACTCACCTGCTTATAGCGATTCACTATATCCGGATTAACAGACCGATCCAAAAGCATAGAAAGCACCTACTCATCAACAAACCATGCAAGCACAAAGAGCCAATCCCAATTAATCACAAAGATCAAATCTTCAACAGCAATCATGAAACTTAAACGAAACCCACCTCGATCTGACCATTAGCAGCAGCTACATGCATAGCAGACAACTTGGCATGGCCTTTTCTCTGCTCCAAAACACTTGGGTCTGCTTCCACCATATCCTGAAGCACCTCCAAGTCCCCATTTTCCACAGCCTCAAACAGACCACTCTCGCGGGTCTCTCCGCAACTCAGCCCCTGACCCATTTCCCTCTAAAACCCGTCTCCGCTCTTATTGCATTGAAAGGTGGCTCGACTGTTTCTCACGCGCCACCTTCCCGTGGCGATTGTGCTGCCACTCTATTGGTGGGTGGAGCGTCCAGTGGTGGCTTCAATGGGAATACGCAATCTTAAAAACGAAACTAGTACTTGTAGTAAACTAGTAATGGAGCTTGTCTCGGGGCTCGGACCTGACCGCCGAGATTTCGGGCAGCTGACCGGGCGTCCTTGCGAGGCTTTAAAATGTCAGAGTTCGGGCAGCAGCTGTCAGATATTTGTTCCGGGGAAAATTTAGATTTTATATACGTCTTATCATCCGAGGTCGTAGATTTTGATTTTATAGTCTTTCATTCCACACATGGCTTTTTACTATTACAACGCGTTTTCTGAATCACGACCGTTGATTTCTCACCCTTCTTTATAATATCCGTCTGATCCCTCTATCTTAAGGCTTGGACTTGTTGTTGTATTTTTTTTCCTTTTTTGGGGACTTTGCGTTTTGGAAAAGCAAGTTTGGTATAAAAATGACTACAATTAAATCTGGTCAATACGTACAAAATAGAAAACTCAAAGCAGCCATAATATTAAATACAAAATAAATGGTAAGAATTTTAGCCGTTAACACGGTTACACCTACATAAATGTTAAAAATTGGGTATATTATACATAAAAAAATATATAAAAAGGACACGCGAATTTTCAGAAGACCACAATTGCAATAAAATAGCCGTTTCAACAATGTCCATTTACAAATGTTGAAATACAAAAAAATTTAAGATCACAGACCCAAGACTGAAATAAAGAATCCGTTTGAATATTGTTGTTTTATCATTCAAATAGTATGACGTTAATTGCTCACGACTAAAATAAAGGAGCCGTTTGAATACTGTTGTTTTACCATTCAAAGAGTGTAACGTTAATTATTCACGATTGAAATAAAGAAGCCGTTTGAACACTGTTATTTTACCATTCAAATATTATGATGTTAATAGCATTCTTGCATATATATCTAAGAGGATAAAAAGTTGTATGAAGGGTCTTCAATCTCTATCAAGAGGACTTGAATGATCATCGACTTTAGTTTTTTGCGTTTGTTTTTTGCTTGGATGACAGATGCTTTTTCTTCCTTTTGACCTCTTCGCACTGGTTGTTTCCATTCTGGTTGCCAACTTGCTACTAAGTCTGTGCTTTTATGTTTCCAATCTTTGGTCAATTATCTACAACTCTGACTTAATAAACCAAACAAAATCAAATAAAGAGGTAAAACAATTAAAGAGGGAGCTAGGGAAAGTATTTGAAATTATTTATTATGTACCCTCCAACATCTAACCAAATTAGTCCCTTAATTGGGGCCGAAAGCTTCTGCAATTTCTGAAATAGTGTTTATAGCCGAAAGCTTGAAAGGTGGCTTGGAGTGTTGTAATTATTCGAGGGAATTAAGATTTGATGTTTACTCTTGATCGAGCAAGCTTGCCTTGTACGGCTGGCTGCCCATACACTTGCACTTTTGTCTCTCTGTGATCAACCATTCGACAGCCTCTTGGTGTGTTGGACCAAAAGATGAGTATCGATCGCACTTGAAGCTCATATTCATCACTATGTCACATACAAATCGAGTTATCGACCGACAATAGAAGTACGGTGGAGCTAGGAAACAAAATTCAAGTGAGCTAATTCTAATAACGCCGTGGATTGATATAGTATTTGCTTTTAAGAAAAATAATATTGTAATTGGTATAGTAGTTGAAGTTGTTTTAACTTGAATAAGATAAGGTAAAAACCCAATAGGACACATGAACTATTATGAAAAGTCTTTTTTTGTACCTATAATTTTTTTTACCCAAAATGGTACATGAACTATTGTGCTATTATCCAAAATGTTACCTCTGTAGTTAAGTTATGTACCATTTTGGGTAATGACCAATAGTTCAAGTACCATTTTTGGTAATGGTACAATAGTTCAGGTACCATTTTGGGTAATTGTACAATTTGTGTGTACCATTTTGAGTTACACATGTACCATTTTGGGTAAATGCACAATAGTTTAGATACCATTTTGGGTAATTGTACAATTTGTATGTACCATTTTGAGTTACATATGTATCATTTTGGGTAAATGCACAATAGTTCATATACAATTTTGGGTAAAAAAAAATTGTGGATACCAAAAAGTACATTTGGCTATAATTTTGGTACCATTTTTTGTTTTTACCCAATAAGATAAGGCGTGTGATTTATATTTATTTATTTATGCATTGGATTGCATTGGATTGCCTTGTGTATCCTTCAGCCTTAGACTAACAATAAAGCAACAACTATTATAGTTGTTGTAACAATAAATTTACTTCGACTCAACATAATATTGACTTTCATTTTTTTGTTTCACATCACAAGTCTAGAAATGGAAGAAAGTAAACAAAGTTCTTATTGACTCAGGAGAGAAAATTGAAATACTAAAATATGCCTTGTGAGTTGTGAACAAGTGCAAAAGGTAGACGCATAGTTAACCATAGAGTGAAAAAGTCAATTCAAAGGTTAAAACTCACTTCCTCCATGTAGAAACAGTTCCGACTTTCAATAATGACCAATATACAGTATTTGGTTTGGGTTGTTGTTATGGTTTCGGCCCTCAACACTTTGAAGGCCAATTATTTTGTAAATTAGTTTTATTTTTTACTTTTTAAAATTGAGCATAATTTAAAAGATAAAAACTTCAATATGGTATATTATATGCCCAAAAAGGAGACCGGAGCTGGAAGTTACAAATGATGGAGGTTCTTGCCAAATTGAAAGGGGGTGCCAAAATACCAAATTGTCGGTCTTCATAACTTTTTACTCAGGCCTTCGGTTTGAGTTTATGATATACCGTCTCAAAACTTGCAACAAGAAGAACTAAGGAGAAGAACACTCTCGTTGCCACCAATTCCTTAAAAGCCAATTATTATGTAAATTGATATTATAACTTCTCTAAATTGAGTGGAACTTAAAAAAAATAAAATTGAAACAAGTAAAAAATAATCGAGGTCCTTGTCACGTCAAGAGATTCGAGATGATATATTACTGCAAAAAGAAAATGGACCTGCTTTCCTATCAAGTTTAGGCTAAATACTGTCTGAAAAAATCCAATTAACAACATCATCACTTCCCTTGGACCGACCCACGAACATATTCTGGGCTGAAGGATACACAAGGCACACAAAAGAAAAGCCCAAGAAAGTGAGCCCGCAATGCAATGCCTAAAGAAGATTTCGCAAACCGACGTCGTACTGCTTAATAGACTTGGATAACACAGTATATAATGCGCATGGGCATTAGGGTTTTAGTTTCAGTTTACACTCTTGGAGCCGCCCTTCTCTGTGCCGCCAAGATCTAGGGTTTGTTCGAGCAGACTCAAAGGTAATCCATCTCACCAAAATTTCCCACCACTCATCTCTAATCTATTGTAGGCGAGCTGATATTGATCGATTTTGTGCAGGAAATGGCTCCGTCACAGCCCAAGAGTGGGCTCTTCGTCGGATTGAACAGGGGACACGTCACCACCAAGCGTGAATTGGCTCCTCGCCCTTCTGACAGAAAAGGGGTATGTAAATTTTGTTGCTTTTTACTCGAATTGTTCATATGAATGTATGTTGTTTCTGTGATTTATTTGCTGGGTTCTGTTTGCTTGGGGACTTGAATGAATGAAATTGCGACTGTTGTGCTTTGTGGGTTTTGTAGAAAACGAGCAAGAGGGTCCACTTTGTGAGGAACCTGATCAGGGAAGTTGCTGGGTTTGCTCCATATGAGAAGAGGATCACTGAGCTTTTGAAGGTCGGGAAGGACAAGCGTGCTCTTAAGGTCGCCAAGAGGAAGTTGGGTACCCACAAGAGGGCCAAGAAGAAGAGAGAGGAGATGTCCAATGTTCTCCGCAAGATGAGGTGAGAATTCTTCCACCTTATGCATTGATATGATATGCGCTGTATAATCTGTGTTTTCGTTGTTACTATTCGCTAATAGTCATTTCTAGGTTGTTCATGATTGGTTCCTTGATCGTTCAAAGTTTGTTTAAGAGTGCTCAATATTGAGAGTTTCTCTTGCTTGGATTTGCTTATGTTTGTTTATGTGAAAATGTATTAAATGCTGCTTGACTTGATCACCTATGATAGCACATAAGTATGAATTAAGGTATTTGAGCTTTAAGTAGTTTATATATAGTCATCCCTTTGTGAGATTTGTTTGATAAGTAGGAGAGGGAAAGAGAAATGGCAGTGATGACTCAATAATTTCAAGCTCAACAGACCGGAATGCAGGCTTTTCTATCTAGAGAGATTTGCGTGTCGACAACCCCGCTGAACTGAGCCATCTCTCTCTCTCTCTCAGTTTATTACCTGAAAATTCCCGTTCTTTAATTTTTGTATTTAACATGCAATTGTTCTTGTGTTGCCATTTTTTTTGTTAATATGTGTGGGAAATGGGAAGTTGCTATGAGGATACAAAGCTCCCTCTTCTGATATAAAGTTGAGGAAATTTGTTGGCAGAATCGAACCTAAAAACTTATTGCCACCACTGAGTTAATTTTCCCTTCCTCAAGTTTCTGCTCTGTATCTTTCTTTAGTTATTATTAAGTACTAATGAAATGTTCATTGTCCTTGAGACCATTGCAGTCTTTCTGCTTTCATTCATTTGTTTAACTGTGTCAGTTAACTTGTGCTATGAGAAAGCAAAGAGTTTTCTTCCATTTCTGGATTTACAATTTGAATGTCATTTCTTGTTTTTTGGTTCATTTGCAGGTCTGGTGGCACCACCGAGAAAAAGAAGTGAGCTAGTCTTCAAGCTTATGGAAGTTTTAATTTTGAACTGTAGTTGTCTTGCATTTTCTTAAGAACTTAGAGAGGCTGTAAGGTGAATGTAACTTTTATCATTTTAGACCATTTGGTTTCTTATGCAGTGGATATTTGTTCCCAATTGGTTAAGTACTATTATTCTCCAAACCTACTGACCAGCAATCCTCATGGTCTTTTCCGAGTTCCTCTCATAAATTTGTACCTTGAAAGATCAAGGGGAGTGAAATTTGCACTCTAGTTTTTGCAACAACACTCCCATGTCAACTTTTTAATATTTTTTTAAATTCTTTGGTTCTTTCTTTTCCAAACTTATCCCCAGCAACATACTGGTCAAACCTATCCGCAAACAACAGAACTCCTAGTTTTCTCAAAGCCTCAACCTGAGGGATTAGAGCATTAGATTAGGTTCAATGTGAGCGAGGCGCCGAGACTCGAAATTAGAAAGGTTTGTTATTAGCTCGAGTCACAAGCCAAAACCAGGAAAGATGAATGGGTGTTGGAACAATTGATTAATGTGTCTTTGGGCAATTATGCCTAGATTGCTCTACTTTTTGTTCCATTTATGTGGAGGCATTGATATATTACGGGCAGAGAAGAAAGAAGAATCAGAGAGTAAAAGAACGGTAATTTTGGAAGAAGTCATCGATATTAAAAAATTAATAAGGAACTGGATTTTATTAACTAATTTATCTCTACGTTAGCCAATTTTATTTTTTTAATTTATCTCTATATTT
Organism: Rubus idaeus; assembly: GCA_030142095.1. Classification (NCBI taxonomy): domain Eukaryota; kingdom Viridiplantae; phylum Streptophyta; class Magnoliopsida; order Rosales; family Rosaceae; genus Rubus; species Rubus idaeus. The sequence goes on from CM057970.1 coordinate 6,471,076, forward strand.
TAATTGTCTCTAGTTTTGGACTTTTGGTACAAACTAGAGATGATGGATGCTGTGGATGCTATGGCTTTACAATCATCAGTTACTGGCTTCATGGTTTAAAAACCAGAAATGATTTGCTCAACAATTTAATGCTGAAAACCTAGTGTTGGGGGGTGGGGGCGGCAATGGGAATGGTGGATTTGGTTAACCACCCATCTACTAATGATTCAATACTATGGTTCCCTTACAATGTCCAAATAACCGAAGCTTTCACACACAAAAGAAATGTAACAACTTTTACCGACGAATGTTTTGTCGGCAAAACTATTTTTTACATATATAGATATGTATATATATTTTATTTAGCTCAAATAGTTTAATAGATTCCAAACAATCACCGATTGTTCAAAAAGCATGCCATAAAGATTCTAACATTGACTTTAGCCCTGTGCATAATTATTTTGGTACGTCCAACATCAATGACTTTTCATTAAAATTGTGTGTTATAATAAGAGATTTCTCTTCAATTTTACATTCTTCCAAATATTGGCTTATGGTGCTACTGCTTCCTCATATGTTATTTTAATTGACGAGGCCAAGATCCGGGAAAGAAAGGGAAGCCGTTTCATTTTTCCCAATTTTCAAAAAAAAAATAATTGCAAACTACGTTTTTATATATATATATTTTTTAAATTTAGCTTGATTACTTTTAAAAATTCCAGACAATCACCGCTCATTCAAAAAGCATGCCAATATGTCATTTTGGTACCTCCGACACTCGCTTTTCATCAAATTTCTCTTGAATTTAATATGTGATTTCTCTTCAATTTTACATTCTTTCAAATATTGGTTTTGGGTGCTTTCTAAAATTAATTGAGGTTATTTTGATTGATGAGGCCAAGGTCCAGGAAAGAAAGGGAAGCCGTTTCATTTTTTCCATTGTTTTCTTTTTAAAGGAGCAAACGACCTTTCGCGACGGATAACTCGTCATTAGAAATATATATTTTTATAAATATATTTTGAAACTTTAGTTTGTGTAGTTTAAAAAATTCCATACAATCACTAGTCGTTCAAAAAGCTCTCCTTAAGATTCTACCACTTTTGTTGGCCCCCTGCAAAAATTATTTTGATACCTCTGACACTGCGGCTTTTTATCAAAATTGTGTGTTATAATATGTGATTTCTCTTCAATTTTACATCCTTCAAATTTTTGGCTTTGGGTGCTTCCTAACATTAATTGTGGTTGTTTTGGTCGATGAGGCCAATTCGGGAAGGAATGGAGACTTTTCATTTTTCTCGCTTTTAAAAAATATATATATATTTTTGCCGACGAATATTTCGTCGGGAAAACTACTTTTTATATATATATATATATATATATATATATATATATTTCCATTTTTATATCACAACCACTCAAACAACACGCAAAGACACTGTTTCAGTTTTCATTAGCTCCCGGCTAAAATTATTTTCGTATCTCTGACAATGCCGGCTTTTCATGATATTTGTGTGTTATAATAATAGTTTTCTCTTCAATTTTATATTCTTCCACATATTTGCTTTTGGCACTTCCTAAAAATAATTGAGGTTGGTTTGATCGACGAGGCCAAGATCCGGCAAGGAAAAGGAAGCCGTTTCATTTTTCCTAATTTTCTATTATAAAAAATAAAAAATATTTAGCAAACAATCTTGCGCGACGAAATATTCATTGGCAAAACTACTATATATATATTTTTAAATTTAGGTTGAGTAATTTAAAACATTCTAGACAATCACCGGTCATTCAAAAAGTATGCCAATGGTCTCCTTCGTCTCCCATGGCACTTGTTTCCTAAAATTGTAACTTCACCTTTTTTTTTTTTTAAAATGAGCACCCAACTTCCACAGACGTCTGTCAAAACCTCCCGAACCATCAAAATGTCACTTGGGTTTCCTACAAAATTGTAAACCCTATCGCCGGTATTGTTGAATTCATGACAATTTTGAAACTGCCATCTTCCCTAATTATATATCATGTGCTATAGTAAGAGATTTTCTTCCGATTGGCTTGCTTCAAAAAGAAAAATTTAAAAATTCCAAAACTGACTTTGGACGAAATGTATATTTCCTTGAGCTCGTTTTGAATTATCAAGCCCAAGAGCGACCCCTTAAAAACTTCTAAAAATGAAAAGAATAATAATAGGGAATAATCTTTAGCCACGAAAATATCGTAGGGACCAATTGATCTCCTATTAAGTTTCTGGCTAATTTATAAATTTATAATACCATGAGCACTTCTGGCTTCAAACTATCATGCCAATTATTTCCTCGGAATTGTAAGCTCACCCTTGACACTGGTATTATTGAATTCACAGACAATTAACTTTATAATTGCCATTGTGCCCAAAGATAGTGTGCTATAGCAAATGATTTCTTCCGATTGGTTAGCTTGTGCTTAATAAAGAAGAGACTATGGTAAGAACACAAAACATAGGATTTGGTCATGCTAGCTCTTACCTCAGACGTATTACTTGTAAGGTTTGGCTCGGCCGGACTGGTAAGTTCAATTCGTATTAATTGGTTGGTTAGCTTGGCAAGGAATGCTTATAAGCAAATCTGGTTTTGGATTCTTTTTTTTATATTTTATGACAAGAATGTTTCAAGGGTGCTGATCATCAAGATCACATAGAAAGAGATTGGCACTAGAGCGACCAAAGAATCTATCTGAGCCACGATCATATATGCATGAATCTAATCCAAATACATTAACGGCATATATTTGCCGTCTCGCCGACGTAACTGCATGCAAGACTGAAAACCGTCCAGTCGCCACCATGCATGAATCATCGATCGATCACTACCTTTCTAAAGTGCTTGCTTTGCGAGAAAACAATTGATCCTCCACCACTCCACCCCAACCAAATATACAATTGACAAATCATTTATCATTTCCCTCCAAAATTATTGGACCTAATTTACCAACCATGGCTTGAAAAAGGCACAGGACCACAACAGGTCAACAGCAAACTAGCAAAAGCAACCAAAAATACAATGAAACCTCCAAAGGGCAACGAAGAAGACGAGCAGTGTGGCAAGAACAATTTTTATTTTATTTTATTTTTCATTCGAGACGAGAAATTACGTACTCATTACAAGTCGATGTAAAAAGAGTCGATGACCAACTGACCATATCTGAGATATGTTGAGTAACAGTTTCAAATTATTTTCGTATTCGATTTAGCATATAAATTGAGCAGTGAGTTTCTTTTTCGTTATATGTGAAAAAGGGGTTTATAGTCGATGCTATTTGAGTCCATCACACAAAGTTATAAAATAGTTCGAAGTCATTAGCTTATTACCACGTACCGTCTTCCTAAGTGGATTGCCAATTTGGTATCTGGGTGTGCAGAGAAAATTCCAATTGATTTCTGTGATATTGACAGAGCTTTTTCTAAGCGCGCTCTAGCTTGGACCAACACTGAATCATTGATAAGAATTTTCCTTTTGCTTTTAGGCTTTTATCTTAATTATATATAAAATATGCTAACGTTTCAGCTAGAGAAAACCTTGTTTGCTGTGGTTATATATAAATTCATATATAAAGAGACTGAGTGCTCTCTCATATAAGCATCCATTCCATGCATGATTGATTTTATGTATGTATATATAAATATATTAATCATGTCAACACCACACTACCATGTATGGCAACGTACGTAAATTATGATATTTTGCTACCTTTTCAATCCTACATATATACACTAATTGAAGGACAAAAACAATTTTGTTAGGCACGTATATATAGGACAATCCACTTTGGAAAAGACTATAAACCTATATATACAAAATCTAATTGTCCATTAGCGTTTACTATAGTATAAGAAGATAATCAAGTGGTCGAGTCCCTTAATGATTTACAATCGAGATATATATATATATATAGTCCCCTTCACATACGCACGTAAAGTAAAATGCGAACATCCTCATACCGACTAATTAACAACATAACTCAATCACGACTAATATATATATATATATGTATATATTTTTTTAATTTGTTTATGTATATAAGAATCTGACCAATATGGACAGCATTTTCTATGAGAAAGCAAACATGCGTTTTGTTACCTAAACCCCAAGTGGTTAGCCAAACCTCAAGTTGTTTGAACTTTCCTGCCTAAAGAATTATTATATATCCATATAACTTTTAACTTTAATTTGCACTCAATCGTGATTCTTATAAACACTCTTTGTATAGCTATGCCTCCCAAGACCCAAGTTAGGAAATATTGGAAAGTGACTTCGACCACATCATGTTAATCTCACCTAGGTTATCTCATAATTCATGTGCAAGTTGAAGGATGCATGGCCGGAGATGGATTATTTCATGAAAAAGCTTATCTATTCAAAATGGTGGGATATATGTAATTATTCATGTAACCTTATTATAAGTTTATAACTAATCCATTTACTTCCTACATCTTGGACAAAAGATCGAAGCTTAAATGTAATGAGTTTACGTATCTAATTTTATGCTAAAGATCAAAACCGGCTTTAGAGCATTTCCAACATAGCAACAAATTTCTTATATATAATTTTTACCTAAAATATAAGGGTTTTTCTTAATTTTCAACTAATAGATCCCCTATCCCCTTCTGTATTTTAGGGGGTCCTCAAAATTCATGTTTTCATTAACTATTCCGTATACTGAATGGGAGAGAATATAAGTAATGTCAATAGCCAGTATAATTGTGACATGTAATCAATTACTTCCTTTTTAGTCGTAAATACAATTAATGAATTAATAATTTCTATTTCATTAGCAATTAATTCATAAATAATAAAAAAAATTAGCTGAAATTAAGTAACATCAAGTGAGTTTTAAAAATGACTAGCTAAAATAGCTTTCGGAAATATTTTTGAACAAAAAAGAAATGGATAATGCTGCTTGAACTCCTAATGTTTGTTTGCAAGTGAAATTCCTCATGCAGTTGACAGTTAATTAGATTTCTCAATTAATATTTACTAATCCATTCCCTTTTTCAATTATAACTTGGACAAAACATGAAAGTTTGCCATCATTTGTTCATTCATTGCACTTTGAATCTAATGAGTTTATTTACACATCTAATTTTATTCCAAAGACCAAATCGACCTGAATGTTGTGAAAGGAAGCTCCTCAAGTGACAGTTAGATTTCTTAAATGGACGGGAATCTACTTAAAGTGATCGAGGATATATATATATATATATGTATACATATTTGAGAGTAAATTTTGCGGGGTTGTGGAATTTGCAAAAATTACTGCACCGTTCGAACGATAAAACAAAACCGTTTGAATGGCGTTAATTATATATATATATATATGTACGTGTGTGTACATAGCTTGGAATCTCGGTTTCTTCCTTTCTTTCTCCACCTGTTGATGATCTGGATATATTGATCGAAGTATCATTTAGAAAATAGAGAATGATCTGGATATATTGAAGTATGATTTAGAATATAGAGAATGAATGTGTAACGTTCAATCCAGCTATAGGGACATGTTAAAAGAGAAAGCTGCTTATCTGCTCTGCTCTCTGCGTATATGAGAGAGAGATCAGAGAAAGAAAGAAGAGCGCATGTCCTGACTGATCACAGAAACCCATGTGGTCATCATCAATATGAGGCACAAGTACTGGTACCATATAGTAAAAAGATGGAATATTTGCTTCTGGCTTGGATTTCTGAGCCTCTGAAATTCCTTCTTGTTCGTACTAGAGCTTATTGGACTAGTCATGGTGTGACTTTTTTCATCTATATATCTCCCGCAGCTTATTGAGAACTGAGAAGTAGATGCTCACATTTTAATATATCTATCAATCTCAAATTTCGGGATCATAATATTCAAGTACTCCATATAATTCCTCTGATCAATTCTCTGATTACTACACACCCAAGAAAGATGGTGAGGCTAACTGACCATAAGCCATCATTATTCTATGAGTACTACTGTTTCAGTGAGAGAGAGAGAGAGCGTTTTGAGTTTTCTTTCTTTTTATTTTGACGGTAGTTTTGAATATGCTTTATTGGTTCTTGCAAAAGCAAATCCAAACACCCCTCCCGATCCCTACATAGAGATTCCTTTCTTTCAATATATGACCAACTAATCCAACTTGGTATACACCTAGCTAGACTGTCCGGTCTAGACATATATATATATACATGTAAATGATTCCTACGTACCCTATAATAACCTTACTTTATACATATTCGTAACATCACTGAAGTTTGTCTACTAATTCCACTCCTAAAAACAAATGTTCTTATATAACCAAGTTGGTTTTAGTCCAACTCTACGAAGAGCATATCTCATGTCCGAATGTCAAATTTTGCGTCACAATTATATAACTTTATTGATCTCCTTTTACTTATTAAAGAGATTATATATGTAGATGCTCTAATTAATTTCTATATAGTTTTAACCAACTTCATACTATTGCACACACGATTTGTACAAATCAACATACGTACCAAGTATGGTAAGGCATAATATCCTAGTTTCTATATGCAAATTATAGGAAGAAGCAATTAGAAAGACCACTACAACTCTAGGCTGGCGCACTAAATACTTAATCTGCAAGGAAGTGATCAGGAGGCATTACTATCATTTGGTAAATGAACCATTTGCCAATCAGTGATTGAAAAGACTAAAATGCATGCAATATATATAATTCAAACTAGGATTGCCAAATCTGCTTTTCAGAATAATCTAATATATATATATATACACACTATTCTTTGTGTACAATTAAGTACAATGGCCCAGATTGATTCATTAATAATTAATTAAGGAAATTTCGTAAGTATTTATATGATATCATCATGAGATCGAGAAAGAAGCTTGCGAAGAACAATCACGTACTGAGAAAGAAGCTTGGACCGGGGCACAGTGTTTTGTCAGAAGTTGTAGCAAATCAAAGGACAAAGTATAGAAGCCTAGCTCAGAACTAGTCCATCAGAACTCAGAAGTAGCAAGCTAGGGTTAGCTAGGTCAAGAAAGAAAGTTGCACGCAGCTCTGAAGCGCGTGCTAACGATACATCGAATCACTGCCATGTCAGTTTTGGGGACCTGACAAAACAGTCATTTGTCTCCTAGCGAATCGCTCACAGTCTCAGACATATATTCTCTCTTTGACTCTTCAATCTATGACAAAATGAGTAGTACGTAGGATAATTCTTTTACGTGTTAATTCTTCCGCAACAAAATCCGAGAACACAATCAACTAGAACAAGACGAAAAGTCGAATTAATATATTATATATTGTTAATGTGGGCAAGTATGAAAGTAGAAGACCAAAGCAAAGCAAAGCAATCTCTGTCTATTTGATGATTTTGATCTATGATTTGGGAATGGAATGGAATAGAATAGTTTGGGTACCTATGGAATTGAGTGTCGTTTTGGCGTCTTTTGAGACACTTGTCCAAAATCATCATATATCTCGATCAGGGCCTCAATATATTCTTCTTAAGTACATTTTACTATTATTACAAAATGATTTTCATCATATCTGGTCCAAATCTTAGTCTCATATATGCACCTAACCCCAAGCACTGATTTGTTTGTGTCATTCCAATTATTGGGTTATCAAACATTTTAGTAATATATGCATGCTTCCTCATGCATGCGCATTATATCGTATATGATAATAAAGAATTAGATCAGATTTTTGCATGCTAAGTTAGTTAATTAAATCTCCATAAAGAAATGATTTTGTTGGAGAGTTGGATGTCACTCAACTCGCGGTGGATGTATATATATGTCTCCATTATTTTTCAGACAAAACGGAAGTGGAAACTGATCTGATATCTCTGTATACCATCTTCCATTTTGGAATAGAATCATAGATGGAAGCAATGGAGATTGTATCAAAATAATTTGACAGTACTGAAATTTATGGCACTTGTCCCAAACATATTAAAGGACCCCGGACGTTCGCAGTTTCTTAATTGTAGATATATATATATATATATATATATCCCAATTCCCTAAGGGAATGTGGTTCCTTGAAGTTTGCAATGGGGACAGAAACGAATTTAAGACGGTGATTTTGCCAAAATCTATGGCTTTTTATGCATTAATCATAAGTTCCCGGTCAATATTCTAGCTAGCTAGCCTCTTTTTGTCCCCCATGAAATGAGTAATTAGGGTTAAGTACGAAAGACTAAAAAAAATGCTTCTTTAGTTAAAATAAGAAGTTATTTGAAATTAATTCTAGGTCTTTCTTAACCCTTTTAATATTTGGTCATAGACGTATTGTACGCCAGAACAGCTAAACTTCGAAGTTTTCGAACGCATGGTGGACACTAGCTAGTCAGAACTCACAAGGATATGTAGTCACCAATTAAGCTTACTTAGACTGGAAGATTACTAGCTCCTTTAATTTATAAGTAATTGTTGTCAAACAAAGTTGGCCTTTTTGCTTTGTCAATATAATAATATATGCTTCCAAGCTAGCACGCTAGCTAAATGCATACAAATTAAGCTAGCTAATGAACTTTTGAAGTATTAAATGGTGGCATCAATTAAAGTCAAGAAAAGAAATTCCCTTGCTTGGATACTTTACTCTTCATCGGCTGCTGCTATGAAGTATGAGCCTTGCCCTAAAACGACGAAGACTTCACTGAATTTTTTTTCACACACTAGGACTACTAGCCATGAAGACTAACAATATATTGAAGTCAAATATATTACCCTTTACTGAGATTGATTCAACTCTCAAACAAACAAAAACCAACGATTTAACATCGTTGTTAAAACGAATCATTGATTTCTAGAACCACGACGATGATTTTGAAGCTACTGTCCTCGTCTAGATGATAACATATATTGGAACAAATTAAATGGCCTTAGAAAGGAGTCGATCATTTGCTTCTAAGAAGATCTGCAAAATGAATATTCAATCGAAATGCTATAATTGGTACATATAATGACTTGAGGATGAGATGATAATGCCAGCAAAAGAAATTTAATTCCAGCAGAGAATCAGCACATGCATGATCAAGCACATATAATAGTACTACTTTTGTTAAACATGCATGTTCCATATTCTGATTCAAACGAAATTCCATAAACTCATACACTCGATAGTATTGCAAACATAATGCTACAAGGACTTCGGAAGCTAAATTTAGAAAGAACAACAAAAAAACCCTAAGCTAGCTCAATGAAGTGGAAGAAGCAAATGAAAATAACCGAAACCATTTCTAGGGTTTACTTGATCATGAAAATCAACAAATTAAGCCCCATCCCCCATCCTCACATTTCTTCGTACTCTTCAAGGAGTCGGATGTGGAAGTACCATTAATTTCTTTAGGTTAATTCCTATAAAACTAATTGATCGAAGCTGCCATGCCACACAAAGGAAAACCAGAAACTAAACTTAAAGGGGATGGTTGGTAGCAGTAGAAGTAGAGCTAAACCCAGAAAGATCAGTCCACGCAGTTGTAGAAGTACCATTCCCATTCCCACCGCTGTTAATCCAGTACTGACTATCATTCCCTCCTTGAATCCCCAACAGCTGCCTAGACAAGTTCATCTCTTGCTGTTGATGATTCGGATGGTGAGGATCTTCCGTTTTCACCGAAGCCATTTGCGAAGAAACCCCAACACTACTACCGGACGATAATAGCCTCGGCCGCACCTGATTATAACCAGACAACTCAACTCCGCTATTGTCGAACAAACCAGCAGGTGAAGGATCCAACCCACCACTCAGAAACGGAAACGACGGCGTTTGCTGCTGAAACCTCCATTGCTCGAAAAGTGACCCAGTAGCTGTACTACTGATGCCTCCACCTAAACCGCTCCCTATCTGAAAACCCAGGTCTCCTACTCCGCCGCCGTAGTTCACTCCGTAATTTAAGCCCAGATTCTCGTTGGCCGCAAAGTGGTGATCAGTGAAGGGGTTCACGAAACGCAGCGGTGGGATTTGAGGGCTTAAGCCAGCTGCCATCATATCAACAGTTCCTGAGGAACTGTTTGAAGGAATTGCTTGACCGGATGAACCGGCCGAACCGGTTGGCCGGTCCGAGCTGCTCACCGGAGACTTTGACCTGCTGCTTCCTCCTTTGCTGCTCCTTTTGTTCCTCCTGCAGCCGCCTCCCACGGGGACGTTCCTCAGCGCGCCTCCACGTGTCCAGTAGCGTCGGCAGGTCTTGCAGAAGTGGCGGGGCTGGGTGAGGCTGTAATTGTTGAAGTAACAGAACTTGGTGTTGGTGGACTCGCAGCGCGGGCATTTCAGTGCCGGCTCCGGCATGGGGATGTTGGCCATGCGGGCTCGATCAGCCATGGAACCCGGCCTGATCGAGCCCGCACCTCCAGGCCCGCCACCACCAGCGCCAGGGTTTGAAGGTAGTGGTGGTGGTGGAGGCGGAAGCTGTTGGAGCTGAGAGTTGTTGTTGCTTATGTTGTGGTTGTTGTTGTTGTTGTTGCTGCTGCTTCCAGATAGTAAGTGATGGTGATGATGATGGTTTGGTTGCTGCAATTAAAGAGGAACATATATATTCAAAGATTAGAAAGCAGAAATCAAATATCTGTGGTATATTCAAGAAGCTAGATGATAAAAAAACAAAGGCAAGAGGAATATTTGGCTTTTGAAAAAAATTGAAGAAGAAGAGAATTAAGCTACATAGCTCGAATCCATTAATTACCTGTTGCCAGTTGGCCGGATCAAGATAAGCTGGAATGGAGGAAAAAACCATGGTGATCTATATCTTGTAGTCTTGTGGCGCCCTTTAATTCTTTTATCTCTTTTGTAAAGGTTGATGGGTTTTTTTTTTGGAGATAATACTTAGTAGCTAGTGGTGGAGAGAATCACATCAACAATTTGCAGACACAGACTGAGTGAGAGACAAAGAGAAAGGGGAAAGATGAGGAGGAGAAGGAGGAGGAGCAAAAATAAAGGAGGGGGCTTTTGTGTATTTATATACTAATAATTTAGTTGGTTGTTGTCTTGTGGATGTTGGTGTTGTTACCTCCTCACTAAGACTTAATTACTGCTCTTTTTGTTTTATTGCTTTTTAGGGTTTTGAGAAGAGGATGTTTCTTTCTTTCTTAATTCATAAGCTTCTTTCTGACATTGTGGGTGCTATGTGCTTGAGAAAAAGAGATGAGTGGCCCTCATTTTGCATGGAAAAAGTTGGTGTAGACCATGCCTATGTTAGTTTAATATTATGGTGTAGAATCATCTTGTAGTACATGACCAAAACCCAATTTTGAGATTTAATTAAGATTATATAATAAGGTAGAAATAATTAATGGGTGATAAATTAAGGAAAAGAAATGCATGGGGTTTTAACTTAAGTAATTAGTTGCATATGATAATGAAAAAGAAAAGGTAGTTCTTGTATGTATGGGGAGTATGGGGAGTGTGAATCTTTGGTGGTGGGAAGAGTGGCACAGTCCAAGTGTCCGACCGAACGAAACCTTTAAGCCCGGTCCGCTGTCTGTTTCCTTCCCCACTCTGCTTTATTTCTTGCATGGGAATATTATACGAACATCTCTCTATCTCTCCCCTCATTTCCACGCGCCCATAAACCCCGTGTGGTTACACTCACTTGTGATGGATATCATGGATTAGATATGAACCTCACGGTCAAAAGTGAAAACCTTCCTAGCATCAAAATCCTTTTATAGGAGTTTACTACTTGCTGTCAAATGAAAATCATTCACATTTCATACAATTAAAATTTTAAAAATTACATATGCAAAGATACAAAATCAACACTAAAATCAGTAATCACACTCTTAATTTGTCAAGAATCACAATCACATCCAATGTGGAGTTGATATATATAAATTTTTGATTTGTCAAATGTTACTTTTTTTCCTTCCTTATTTGTCTCTTTTTGATTACCTCTTCACCCCCATCTTAAATTAGTAAAAGACGTAAACACGAATTTACGTCACTAGTTCAAAAGAAACTGAATTGTTCTCATTTAAAGTAAAATGATAATGTCCTACATAGATTTTAATTTTACTTTTTTGTCATATTGAAATGGAACAATCTTCTAATGTTAAATGTAGTTTAATCCTAAACTAATTCCCCACAACATTTAGGCTAATCACTAGAAGTTCCGACATAGTTATTCTTTGCTGCAATAAGATGAAGATATTTTTTCTTTTTTGCTATCAATATTTCAGTGTTCTAAAAATCCTCGCCTAGATCCGATTAATCCCCGCCTAGGCGCAAGGCGGTGGCCAACCGTCTCAATTAGTTGCAAATCCGCCTAGGCGGACATAGACAGATTTTTAAAAATCAGAATTTTTTTTACCCATATTTTTAATCAATTATAGTACTTTTCGTATACTTCTATTTTGTATGTTTATATTTATTAATACAAATATATATTTGTTTTAAATAGGCACTTATTTAATTAATTATATGTTGTATAATGAAATTAAAATAAAATAAAAAACCGCCTAGACGTCCGACTAATCCCCACTTAGGCGCTAGGCCCATTCCCGCCTCCCGACTAGTGCCTAACGATTTTTAGAACCTTTATTTACTAAGGTATCACACTAATTGATTTTCTTGATATAACGATTCTAAAGCAACAAAACTCGTAAGAAAAACTGAATATTCGATACATATGCTTGCTATACGGATTCTAAAAGTTAATGATCTCACAAGACAAATACAAATCTTTGGTTAAGTACTCGAGTTAAATATCACTACCTTTAGCTTAAACCTTGAAACTACTCATGATAATTTGTACAAATATATCATAATTTCCTTCCTTTTCTTTTTAGCTACCTGTGTACCATATCGGACCTTCTTGTACATCTCAGTATCTGTTCATCATTTTAGAGTTTGTGTTTCAGAGTTCCAAATAAAGGGTCTGGTGCCTCCAGATGCAATGCCAGAGCTTGAAGAAGAGTAAACTGAAGAACTTTGAGAAACATTTCTACTCTCTGGCAATTGGTGGCACCGCAGTAACTTCAGAATGGAAGTATCATCGTGCAAGGAGAAAGGTGTACTGCCAAAGGCACGATAGTCAGAAATTTATTGTGCAGAACAACATTAGAGTGTCTCCATAGTAAGGCAATGTACTCGTACAGCGTACCTATTGAAGTCGCAGTGCACCAACTGCATGTCTTCAGAAATCTCAATCTCAACTGTGGCATTATTGCTTGTCTAGAGAGACCAAAAAGTGAAAATTTAGGTTATGTACCTCCCACAAAAAGACGAAATATATTATAAATGCAAAGCCTATGTATTTATATAATCAAGAAAATATGATTCTAAATTTTGTAAAACCAGTAGTTCACCTACTCAAATTTAATACCAAGAAATTCAACATGAGTGCAGGAAACTGAACTGTTTTTTCATAAGATAATTTTTTAAAACTTGATCTTGCAAATCTTCATCAGCCAAATGGAGAATGGCCAAGAGCCATTTTTCTAATTTCACAGAGGATAGAAGTTTCACATGTTTCTTCTACATGGTACAGAATTCCTTTTAGCAAATATATAAAATTACATTCAAAGATCGGATGTTTCAAAAAACTTTTACTTTTTCTCCTAGCGACCTCTCAGCAAGTGGTAGATTGATGGTATAGCCATGTAGGAGCAGATCAGATCTTTATTTCAAACATCCATGGCATGTAGACATTTCTCCTCTTGCTCCTAAAAAAGTTAACAATAGCTAGAAAGTGGATATTTTTCTCCTACAAAATCCACCTAAGAAAAAAGCCTAGAGACTAGGCTTTAATTGACCTTCAGCCCAACTTTAGCCAGTTCATGCAGCACACTCCTTGGCGATCAGTATTAGTAGGATCCATATACAATTTTAACCATTTTAATGGTAAAAAGCCTAAGAAGATTGTAACAGTATTAACGCTCATGCAGGAAGGAAGTCTATACAGGTCACAATATCTGGTGAGCATATCAATGACAAACAAAAGCATAAATGTCTACTAATCTAGTTCCTACTTTGCTCTCAATCTACAAACAAGATAATGTGCATCATAGCTCTTGGCCATTGGTCATTGGCTTACTTGGTAAAGAGTAGAATGATGAGATAAGTCTAGCGCTATCAACAACAAAACAAAAGATAAATGCATGCTTCAAATGAATGATTATAGGGAATTCAATTCGAACTATGCAATGTTTCAAACCATCATCAAGCGAGCAAACAACCAACCAGAAGATTTATATACCTGAGCCAGTATAAATGGAAAAGAAAATCCTTTGTGGTGACTGTTTCCACTTTTGAGCAACTGCTTATTGCGCAACATCAAACTCTGGAGATCTGCCATCTTTTTATCCCAACAAAAGAAAAACAGAAACACTGACTATGAGAAAACAAGCCAAAACCCATAGAATTATTCTATTAGGCAGAACAAAACAAACAATGTCAATGAAATAAACAAACAAACTCCACCCTGTCGAATGCAACTAAAATGAATATGGGCATATATTAAAAAATACAATTGGCCACATACTACCAAATTTCAAATTCTTCATTTAGTGTATAGTAGAAACTAAAAAGTATATATATATATATATATATATTGTCATTTGACAAGTGAAGATCCAAAGTGATTCATGATAGCAAATATCTTCTATAATGATTGCATAAGACTAAAACCACCAGTGACACTCCACAATAATTAAATGACTGGAAAACCACCCAATATTTACAAAAGTTATATGACTCCAAAGATTTCAAATATCATTACTTGTTCTTCCAAGTCTTTCAAGTAAGCCTCCTTTGCACCAATCCTACCCATCAATTTAAGACGCTGAGCCTGAAAGGATCAGAAATAAAATCAACGTCAAAGTATCCCATCTCAAAATTTTGTAGCATGTTCGTGTGTCAAGTGACAAAAAAATAATGACAACCACTAACCTTAATACCTTCCAGATCAATTACTTTTGTATCTGGAAGTCCCTTCCACTGGATTTGCTTTTTCTCTTTGATGATGATATCCATTGCCATAAGAACATTTAATGCATCATATATTCGTCGTCGTATGTTTTTCTCATCAAACTGAGAAGTTGGAATTTCATTTTTTGAACAAATTGAATAAATTTTCATAAAGCAAACATATTAGATATGATTAGATGAAGCAGATTGTTATATTTATTAGTTGAACCTCACTCAAAGCTTCTGTTTCACCGTAAATTCCAGGTAACTCTGAAATGATCTCATCTGCAACCTGAAGATCATCAATATAATACTTTAAACATTCAATGGTCAAAGAAGGAAGAGCTAAATCAGAAGAATCTGAAGCTTTTGGGACAGTGGATTGTTTGTCAACAGAAAAAAAAAATCCAATTGTGGACAATGACTTCTGAATTTGAATCAGCATTACCTTCATAAAAATAGGTAAAGCCCAAAATGATTCTAGTAAAAGCCATTTGCATTACCAGCGAAGAAAAACATTAATAACTTGATCACAGAAACAATTGCTGCATAATGGATCTCTAAATTATTTCCATAATGCTTCTCCACCAAAGAAACTATATAGTTGCTCTATGAAATAAAGAAACCATACCTCATTATATGTTGTTCTTCCCTTGTTCTTCAACTTGCTACAAACTGAAAAGAAAAGGAGAATTATATGTTCACTAACCACAGTTTTTGAAATAGTACTCTTTACATATCTAGGCTTCTTAATTTTACACTCATAGACAAACTATATAAGCATATGCTGAAAGATCAAATGAGGCAAGACCTTTCTCTCTCATTTGTGTTAGAAGGGAAATATTTTGACTTGTGTATAACAATTACTGACCTATGGCACTGAACTGACGTAAACCTCCAGCCGTTATTTTTGAACCACCCCTTTTCTTCTTTCCTGTATTTCTGTTGCAGAAACAAAAGCATTTCAGACAATAACTAACTTAATATAGAGAGAGAGGAGCAACAAAAAAAAGGCCTTAGGTACCACTTGATACAGCCTACCAGTGAAGTTAGACTTAACTAAGCAAGTCCTAACAGGATGCTATGGCAAACAAAGTACTGCAGTGATTCTTGTTCAACTGCTAAGATATGGAAAAGAAAAACGGAATTAAATGAGGCATAGGCCACTTTTACTCACTTGTCAACATCTGGTGTACTTGTATTGTCACACTGGAAAGTGATACTGTTCGAGCTCCGGACACTCTCAGAAGTAGCTGCATTGCTCATTGAAGCCAACATAGGAGTTTTTGGGCTAGAATGTTTCCGACAGAGCTCACCAAAAGAATCCTCGGAGTACTCCTCCTCCATTACTGTCTAGTAGCTACTACGCTTGGCAGTGAAAGAAGAAAACTGCAAGTTAAAGAAAAAAAAAATTATGGGTGTTTACAGTGAGGAACAATTGTGATTTCTCTTGCATCAGAATAGGAATAAGACTACACTACAATTCAGTTCAGGAAATGGCAACAGGAAACCAAGTTTTCTCTACATCTTGCAAAAGGTACCACAAGGATCATATTGAAGCATAGCATTTCCCCATACATATTTTAATATTTATCATGCTCTACAAATTTGGGATAATTAAGAAGTAATAGGAAATGATTTTGTTGTTACAAAATTGATAAATAATTTGCCATACTTCCCAGTTCACCTCATAAAAGCAATTATCACATATGCTTCCGCATATCTCTCTCTTTATTCAATTTCAATGTCAGGACCTAAGGACCCGATACCATATCCACCATAACACTTGGTGACAGTGAGCTTACAAACTCATACAAATGCTAGCGAACTGCCAAATTACTAGAATAATGAGAACCCTAATTTTGTTGAGTAAAGGAAAATGAGTAAAATACAAGAAATTATAGGCATAAATTTGTTGGGTCAAGCTTCAAGTATAAAGCGAAATGAAGGCGGTAACTTTAATTTGAGAGAGAGAGTGAAGTAGCTGCTAACCTGAAGAGCGAGTTGTTTCAATGGAGACGAGGCGAACCCTAGAATTAGAATTAGAGAGGCTGTTACAGCATATAAATTGGACTTGGGAGTTCCCGCTTCAGCGAATACGAAAGATCGTCGAAAAAAGGCACACAGACTCTGAATAGTGCCAAGTTTTCATGACCAAACTGCCCCAAGTTGTAATTAGGTTAAATTCGATAATAAGGCAACAAATATGCAACAAGGTTTCGTGGTGTAGTTGGTTATCACGTCAGTCTAACACACTGAAGGTCTCCGGTTCGAACCCGGGCGAAGCCAATTTGCATTTTTTTTTTCTTGTGTTTTTTTTTGCTCATTTTGGTTAAGTGAGCTTCTTCCTAGTTTATTTTGCCTCTCTTTTTTTGCATCTTCTTGTTTTGAGCAGAAATCAAGCATTGCCGATGCCACGAGGACAGCATGGACACTACACCATCTCGTCCTCTCAGGCTTCTGATGCAAACTACTATTTATCAGCACAGATACATTGCGTTCCACTGTTGCAGAAAGGATCCATTTTACTAGACAATGGCAGGGTTCTCAACACATTGCAGGATGACATGAAAAACGATTATAGAAAACAAGATATAGGAGGGAAACAAGACATAACAACAACTATTTACACTGCTTAGACCTGAAATGTTCAGAATCAAGAAGTTTCACAATGAGTTTCTCTAGCCTCTTTGAAACTACAGTTGGTTTTACAGCCACTGGATTCCCATAAACTGAACATCTATCTTTACCTAAACTCCCTAAACACCAACCACCAGGTGTAAAATGCCCGCTTGATCTCCTTAGGAGCTCCTTATCAATTTTGTCAAGAACCGGATCATCCCTTGCAAATGTACCAGCAAAAGGAGCTCCCACTTGGATCATGTCGTTGTAATGCTCCAGTGTTAGATTAACTGGATTTAGCTTTGGAGGGCTATCCCACCTTAAGTAATGCAAGTCATGATTCACAGTGGTGTTCTGGTAATCCTTATGGTTGCAGATAACAGTGTGGAAGTAGCCCTCTGGGGATGACAAGAAATTGGTATAGTACATGAGAAGAGTGCGGGGAAGATTGTCCCATCCCAAAACACAGAATTCAAGAAATGATCTTGTCAGCACCACCCATGTAGACCCTGAAAGTAGAAACTTTACGTTTTAGATATGCAAAGTAAAATGTTTCCCAACAAACAATCAGCTATGCAAAAATAAAACCACAGTTCCAATAAAGTCTCCAACTAGTACAATATGTTCCATTGCATCATGTTAAAATGGTAATTTTTAGGCTTCAAATAAAGTTTGCAAAACCTAGAGTACATTTCTGTTTAGTAGATGTAAAAACACTAGGCTATGATCAACATGACAAGACTGAAGCCTTGCACAGACTATTGCAACAATACACTGGTTAGAAGTCTAAAGAAATAGTCAGGGTGAGAATCAATAACATTTTCTAGTATCTTAGTATTACGGATATCGTTATGAAAAGTCAGTAATGATATTAGAGATAATCAGATAGTCCTCTGGCTTAACAACTTAGAAATCATCTAGTTTCACGAAAAACAGTGCTCAACGCTAAACTACATTGATTCTTTGTAGAAACCAACCTAACACATAGTTCGAAGAAATTCCAGCCACTGTAAGCTTATCTTTTCAAGGTGAATGATCCAAAATTATAGTAAGGAGGCTGTACAGAAAGCTCAAAAATGAGGTACACAATTTGTTTGGTTTTTGAAGCCATGTTAACCACTCGCTCAAAACCTAGTGTATGGGAATCGTTGAATAATTTCCATGTTATATTTCTGATTTAGCCAAGAATCTAGCACTCTCAAGTATATACTTGATTAGTACATGCAAGCATTACCCAATCCATCTAAAATTTGATAAATTCAACCGGAGACGATATGCAAAGACTACTATACTAGCTGGCATTAGAAAATAAACGCAGAACATAATATGCTCAATGCAGAAAAAGTGTAGTACCCATGAATAACTTGAAGGAAGCTGGCATTGACCTTCTCTCTTTAGCCCAAAACACACCAGATTTCTTAGTGTGATACAAACCAGGATCAATAATAATAGGCCTTGCTCTTTGACTTCTGCAACATTTTCACAAGCACATAAATAAATTATAAACACCAAGCCCAACACTAGAAAGAAACAAGTAAGCTGAATAGGACCTAAAAATATCATGCTCACTCTTTCCACCCAATATTGCTGCTATGCTCCAGGAAGTTGAGGTCCCTTGGCAAGTATGAAAAAATATGCAACAAATCTGAAAATTCCCAAAATAGCCATAATTAGCAAACATAACCAATCTGTAATTGCACAAATGAAAACCATAATATATGGTAAAATTACCATCTTGGGACATAAGTGGATAATCCGAAGCACTGAGATTAATAAACCAATCCCAATGCTCAGCCCGCTTGAGCAAAATCGCAATGGCGTGAAGCGTAGACGCCATCATAGTCGGACCTTTCGCAGTAACCAAATCGGCTTCTCCGACCACCATCGCATTCCGAAATGCCCAAATCACACTCTCCGACTTCACATACTTGGCCAGCTCGAGCCTCTCGGCGTCGGAAGCTTCCAGATCGAGGTGGAGCAAGTAGTAATTTCTCGGGTGGTACACCGCCTGAAGCAGCCGCTTCAGCTGCGGACCGTCCCCTTTAGAACCCGAAATCAAGTAAGCGAATCTCGGGAGTTTCGGAAGCCCTAGCCGCTGGTCTTCGTCACTGTCTTCGAAATTTCGGTCGGAATTAGCGAACTGGCGTTGCTCGTAGTTGAATTCGGCGGCGCCGGAGGAGTATTTGCCGTGGGTTATGGTTACGGCGAGGAGGGCGAGGAGGAAGAGTGCTGAGGTTGCGGTTAGAATCACGAGCCATTGAGTCTGTGTAGTGTTGGTTCTTTTCATGGAGGTGAAATTCATTAGGGTTTCGGGGATCGGAGGAATTGTGAAATGGCGACAAGAGCTGTGAGGGGTTGGTGATTTGGCGGTTGGAGGTGTCGGCGTGAAGGTTCGTCTTTGTTTTTTTTACAGGTGAGAAATGGCCCAATTGGAGAGGGAAAGGATACCCGTTGAAATTTAATTTGAATTGTTGGTTAAGATCTGCTACCGCTCGGACTTTTGTCCTTTGATAGGTCTAATCTCTTTCTAAGTTTTTAACCGTTGATTTATCTTGTAATAAAATCTGGAGGCCATATATAAATACGGGATTTAGTACTAAACCTCACACTAATTGTGCATTGACAGAGAAGCGTATGAATTTAACCCAAAGCATTCTTTTGCTTCGTATGCAAGAATTACAACAGCTACATTAATCTCCCACAACTTTAAAATTATATTAAATGGTCATTGTTACTTAAATTTCGACAAAAACTCTACTTTTGATGATACCTAGATTGAATTTCGACATCGCTAGTTTGCTTCATGTCGTGTTTTTGCGGATGACCCATATTTTCAATTTTTATTGGTAGATATTTTCTCCTACAATATGTCTAGAATTTGGTTTTACTTTCTTTTCTTATGGGTCATCATTCATGAGCAAGATTAGTTTTGCTGGTCTCCATGACAATATTTGCCGAAATTTTTCTGTTGAAGCTAGAGATTGTTGATGACAGTTATGCACGGTGTATGTATTATTCTAGGTTTAATTTTTTTATAAACAATTTAGGTTTAAAATTATTGATCAAGTCAATTTTGTTGTATGTATTGCTCTTTTTGAAGATACTCATATTAAAAATTGTAATCTCCTCTTAATTACTGAAATTTATGTTTCTTTAAAACAAAACTAGAGGAATGTTGTTGTTTTGCAAATAATGCCATAATACCTGGCATTTAAAAATCTAGCATATATATTCATAAAAGATTTTAGGAACATTGTGATATTTCAATGACAGCATACGTGTTTTCCTCTTAAGTAGTGGTGATGAAGGGTACAATTACATTAATTGAAGTTATTTGTACTTTACCATGTAATCACAAACACCTAACAAGCAAGCGCATCTGGTGTAGTGGTATCATAGTACCCTCCCACGGTACTGACCAGGGTTCGATTCCCTGGATGCGCACTTTATTTTTCGCTGTTAAATTTTAACAATCTCGATGGCGTTTTTTGTTTTATTTTTCTGTTCAAATATCACTCCAAAGTTTGAAACCAATAATTAATTCAAAAAAGTTAAAAGTTAATCACTTTTTTGCTGAAATTGCATAAAAAGTACTGCCTAAAATCCAAAGTCTCTGTGATTACAAGAGGACCGGACCCAAATAAGACGCGGGAGAAAAGGTTCAATTTGGTACGAAATGGACCCTTCATCTGATGACTCATGTTGATTGATCGATCAGTACATTACCAAACCTATACATGAACCATCAATTAGTGTACAATGGTTTAAGCAAAGCACCTACAAATTGTCACCTCACCATATGTAATTAATTGGCCATCTATTTTTTGCTGTGACTTAGAGCATCTCCAACCATCTGACCCAAAAGCCATACCCATACCCAAAACCCATATATTTGATCTCCAACAATCAATACCCAAAACTCATTTTGGGTTCCTACTAAAGAACCTAGTCATTTTGGGCGGATTTTTGGGTCAAAAACCCATTACTGTTGGCTTGGGACAGAGGTGGGCCACGCCTGTCTGGAGAGGGAATAGACCCACGCGCTAGGCAAAGGCTGAAGCCACATGCGCGCTAAAGGACAAGAAAACAGCCTCTGACGGAGGCAGTGAGGGACAGACGCGCTGACCAGCGCTTGTCCTTTGACTGGGCCCAACGGTAATATTCATCCAACGGCTCAGATGCTTTTGATATTTCATTTGGACGGTTTAGAATAAATGAGGCATAACTATTATGAAATAACTCTCAAAAATAAGAAAAAAATTACAGAAAAATCAGAAAAAATATTTCTATAAATATCATACCCTCTTCTTCATAATTTTTTTACTATAATCCGAAATTAAAAATAAAAAGTTTTACTTACTATTTAATTAAATAATATATTATATATGATGTACAAATTCATATTGTTTTATATAATTATATAAAATGATTAAAATATAAAATGGGTATGAGTTTTGACTCACCCTTGTTGGAGATGATTTGAGTATGGGTATGAGTATGGGTATGGGTTTTGGGTAGGGTTGTTGGAGATGCCCTTATTGTTCATATTTTAGATCATTATTTAACTATTATTTTGACAAAAAATTAGCCGACCCAAAAGTGCGACTAATAAAAAGTTAAAAACGAATTTTGATTATGATAGTAGTAAACTAATCATTAGTCTATACTTCATACTAGTCAAAACACAGTTTAACGAACTTTTTCAATTTAATTAACATGTTTTAAATAATAGACAATTTCGATGAAACCTCGAAGATTAAAAATGAAAAAAGTTGGTGGAGAAACTAAGCATTTTTCATTTAAAAGACAAGTTGGTGATATGGCCATTTTCATAATTTATTAAACTGGTTTGGACTAGTTAATCACCATTACTGAATAGTCAAGTCCTCATTAATTTCAGCACAAATGGAAGGAATGTGGTACCATGCATGTACTTAAGCACCAAGCAAGAAACTGAATTGTGTTTTTCCTTTAACCAATAGATTACAAAGAACAACATCATTACGTGTAGTGTGAGCTAAGACCATTTTAAAGAACATGATTACTTTAATTTACCCACTCCACTAAAGTCTTTCCCACCGGATTATGAAACCCAAAAAATGACACGCACTCTCACTTTTCCTATCTGGGTTAACCAAAATTAATATATATAGGTCATGAAGAATATGATCATACCCTTCAATAAGCAAAACCTCTTTAACTTCTCTTTTTTTTTTTTCATTCTTTCCATATTTTCATGCTATAACTAAAAAACAGAAGGAAATTTAGAGAGGACAAAAACCAAAAAGAGCTAGTTAGCTAGCTACCTGCATGTATATCCATCTATCAGATACACATATATATACGTATCTATATATATCACTTCAATTACTACTCGATCAGCTCCATTTTTGTCTTCATCAAATTTGAGAAACAAAGACTTAATTACTACCCATTTGCTGAATTTCTCAAACGTACCCAGTTTTCTTCAAGTAAAAGCTAATCACATTTACTACTTCACTAACTACAACTCTTGTCGGTAAGTTTCTGAAACTACAAGGAAACAAAACCAAAAAGATAAAGAAAAAGAAAAAAACAATATTTCCAGCGAGCTTCACGTGTTGTCATCATCTTCATCCACCAAAACCCAACAAAACCAAAAGAAGACAAAAGAGTTTAGTGTCAAACCATCGCTGAAGAATCAGGCAAACCTTGTTGCAGATCATCCCGATGATCTCTGCCGGACGACGCCGTTCTGTTGTTCCCACTACTCCGATCGACGGTAATGTTCGCGCGGCAAATCGGGCAATTCGAGTGATCTTTGAGCCACATGTTAATGCACGAGCTATGAAACGAGTGCTTGCAAACACAGAGCTGCCTCACTTCTTCGCCATCAGCGAAAACAGATAAGCAAACCGGGCACTCGGTCCCGATTTCCTTGACGTGCGTCTCTTTCTGGTACTTTAGATCCGAAATAACCTCCGGCCGGTTCTGGGCCGGGTCGGTCGGTGCGGTGGTGGAGCTCCTGCGGGGAGGACGGCGGAAGGGGTTGGGAGGGCACTTGATGGCGAAGAAGACGGCGTAGATTAAGGCGGGGATGGTGATGACGGCGAGAAGTCCGAGAATGAATTCAAGGGCGGAGAAGTCGATGCTTCGCGGCGGGGCCGGGAAGGGCGGGGGCGGTCTGTTTAGGATTGCTGGTGAGCTCTCCATGATAGGAGAGAGAGAGTAAGTACTGTGTGAATGGAAGAGGTGGGTGAGAGAGATTTTGGAGTTTTATTTAAGTTTTGGTGTGGGCTGTGTTTGTGGTGGTGTTTTGTTTGGCAATTATTGATATGGGGGGTGTTGAGGACAAGCTTAGATTGATGTGATGATGGCTACATCTTTTACTGCAGTTATTTTCATGATTATAATTTATGAATTTATCATCATCATATATTCGGGGTGTTGGTAAATTCCCACAGGCTAGGGTTGCGTAGTCAATAGGTTATATGGGGTTTTACATTATGTTTTTAAAAACGTACGTAAAACAGAAATAGGACAACAAGAAAACATGTCGCCGGTGACAAAGGCGTTTTGGTGGGGTTGCAACGATGAGCAAGGACGGAGTTATGTGAACATGTGAAGAACCACTGATGTGAAATTGTACGGTGTTCATAGGTGGTTGTAACTTGTAATCGCTATATAGTTCTAACTCTTTATAGGATATTTGCTAGTTCTTATCTACAATGTGCAATGAAATTTCGCCTCAAATTTGATATTTTTATTTGTAGCACCATATGTCGATATGGTCAAAGTTCAATAACTTGATATAAGTTACGAGTGTCAATTAATCTCACATGTGAAAAGTCTACTACTCGGATGACGATTTTTGGTCACATCTCAAATTACAATGGAGTCTATTTTTAAAGGAAAAGAAAAAGAGAAACGAAAAAACAAAGGGCCTTAGGAGAAGTATGGATTGGAAAAGAAAGGAGCAAAGTATATATAATCTTGACCAAACATTTACACGATAATGGCCCATTTTTCCTTTAACAAGGCCCACTCTATAAGTAAAGATGTCTCAACTTAAAACTTAAAAGTGAAGCCATCCATATCCATGATTGCAAGTTCAACTTGGAACTCCAGCAAGCAAGAAACAATCTGTGTAGCTCCTAAGGTGGAATCCCACCCAAATGTGGCAGTAGCACAACGTGTTGCAGCGGAGGGTGAGAAACTGAGTTAGGATTAGGATAGGTGATAGTTTCGATCCTCTCCACCGTAACATGTTGGCGCCGAGGCATAATATCAGTGCGACATAATGGACAGTTGGTGTGCGAGTTCAACCACATATCAATGCAGCCCACATGAAACAAGTGCATACATTCGGGAAGCATCCGAATCGCCTCGCCGTCGGTGAACTCACACAAGCACACGGCGCAGGTTCCCTCTCTGCATTCCTTGGTGTATCTGAAAATCGGGATCAAATGCGCAGGCGAAGTGTGTGTCGAAATGCTCCTAGTCCTATTGTGGTTGGTAGTTGGAAGCACTTGGCTTTGTTCTCTCGGTTGTGCGCTTGATATGCGGCTTTGGATGAAGCAACAGTTATTAACCAGGCAGTGGTACGTCGCAACGATGATGGCTCCGGCTGCGACGCCCAGAAGGCCGATGATTAACGGGCTCGATAGGAAATGCTGGTGTGTTTCTCCGTCCATTGTGGAGAGAAGGAGGGTTGGAGGTGGTGGTTGCTGTAAAGAGATAGGAGAGGTTAAATTGGCTTTAATTGATAATAATGTTGACAAAACAATGGCTAGCTTTTACTAAACGTACTTGGTGATAGGGACTTGGGGAGTAATGAAATGACGTTGTTAATTAGAATTTTGGTGGTAATTGTGTTTGGATCAGTATGATCAAGGTAGCAGTCAACAGTGTGGAAAGTCAAGGTGGGAAGATGGGTCTTCTCATCAACAACGAAGAAGCCTAATTCAAATTACTTGGAAATAGAGGTTTTTTTTTTGGCAAACTTATAAATAGAGGTATGGATATAAGTTATAACTAAAAGTATCAGGTTTTCTCTACTACATATAACTATGTATTTTTCAAATACATAGTTCTAATGTCAACCCTCATATCAAATCATTTAAACATATCTGACGGCTGACATTATAACTATGTATTTTAAACGTACATATATAGTGCTATATAGTGGAGAAAAATCCCTAAAAGTACTTAGATCTATAACTTTGTGCTTGTAGTAGCTTGAGGAGAGGACAAGTTGATGTCGACCCATTTTGTGAGAGATTAAGTTTTTTAGCACAATGATCATATGATTCATATCATAAAATATAGTCATATTCACCTACTCAATTAATTTCATACTCAGTTGTGCTCAACTGTCATTGGATTGAAATCCATTGGTGAAGAATAATGAGGCAAAAAAAATCATTCCAACTACCTTATTATTCACCACCATTGAATTTAAATCCAACAGTAGTTGAGCACAACTGAGTAGAGAATTGATTGAGTATGTGAACGAAGTCATGTTTTGTTTGTAGGAGGTTTTGAGTTCGAATTTTTTATCACTAATTTTTTGCTTCTTTATGAGCTTGCTGTTAGGACTTAATGGATAAATTTTTAGATGCTCGTGACCCTGTACTGTGATTGGAGCACTTTTTTTCTTCTTCCAGTGTATCAATCATTGGTCCTTTGTTTTATAAGCAACCAATACAATATAAGATCACGTCATGTGGTAATGTGATGGTTACATTGAAAAATCTCTTGACATTCATTAGTGAGTGCAAAACTCAACCTTAATTATCAAAGGAATCATTTGTAATGTGATCTGATTATCTGAATTATTTATTTTTTAATCCCATTTTAAGAATTTCTTACCAACTAAATGGCTTGAATTGCTAAAAAAAAAACTAAATGGCTTTTAAAAATCAAATTTGTTATATGAGACGATGGAGATTTCTTAGGATCATGACCTCTTATTACCGTATTACGTACAGTATTCCTTTTGGGTCCACATAGATGCATTTTCATGGTTAGTTACTACTTGTTACTTGTTTTTCTAGATATTTTGGAATAGGGCATCAACTTTATTTTAACAAATAGAACAAAGTGATTAACTACTTCACTTCAAACTAGAGTAATTGGAGTTGGTTTATATCCTTTTTTAAGGCATGTTTACTAGATTGGAGGGATCGATCGATCGGAAACAAAATTAATGGGGTAGAGAATTAATGAGACTGTGAATAAGTCAATCTGATCATTAAGTTGTTTATCGAGTACTATCTAAAATCAGAATAGGAACAAAGTTGATTTCCGAGAGCTATTTACTAACCAATAAGTCATTCATGCTAAACTAGTTCAAGTGTTTAACTACTATTTGTCTAAAAAACAAAAGTGTTTAACTATTAAACCAAGGTACAAATACGTTGTATTTTTTAGTTTTTTAAAAACTAATCAAGAGAAAGTATTTTACGTATTGTCCTAACACAAAAATTACATTTATGAATAACTCGCACTCATTATATACTCCCTCTCATCAATGTAATTGCCAATATTTTTAAAAGTGTGATCATAAACCCTACCTCAAATAGGAGCCACTCCCATTTCACATTACTAAGCATGCCCTTACCAGTGGCGGATCCAGTATTCAAAAATGGGTTACGGCCAAAAAAAAATTTGTCATTGAGCAAACCTCATAAAAACCTACAAAATATTCAGATGTTCTCATATTCTGGGGAGGATTGATGCCTTGGAGAGTTGGAGAGGAACTGAGGTTTGAGGAAGACAAGCAGTAGCGGCACTTACTCACTTAGTGTACTCTAACCTAACATTTTTTTTTCTGGGAGTAGGCTATTACATTAGTATCCCTATACTTACTAATTTTTTTTATCAAAAATCTTGTCTAGGCAGCCTACCATTTACATCCGCCACTGGCCTTTACTTAAAAAAAGAAAACAAAAAGGGTATCACTTATCAACATAAAGGATACCAACTTCTATACCTTATTCTGTTATTCATGCTAGAGAAAAGGACTGCTAATATAATCCTATTCCCTCACATGTGAATCTCTCCTAAGCACATTGGAAAAGAGACAATAATTAAAAGATATTTGACATTTGTTTTGTTTGTGCTACTGCTACTACTCTTTCCCACTTGAAGCATCAAAATTAAATGATAACTTGGCAAGTTTGTGTTGGTCCAACTAATTAGCTCTTATTTTGCACCCCCAATAACTTTCCAATCCAATGCATCATGATCACTGCAAGATTTGATTCCAACCAACTCAAAGAATCAAAGCGTCTCAATAAGATGGTTGAAATTGTTTGTTGCTTTTCCATGTGGGAAAAAGTTTGTTCTTTTAGATCTGTGGAGTCGAGTAGGATCCCAAATGCCACCAATCACTTTCTCTGGAGCCATCTTTCTTATATTCTATACCAATACAACTCACATCATGATACTCTATTTGAACTTTTTTTTACACATTATACATGTGTATAAATAATTCATCTTCCACCATCCCGGTTTTCAGCAGCCTTCCATACTTGATTCTTGGTTGTGTCAAAATTAATATGGATGGAGTATGAAAGCTAGAGTTCTTTTTAAAAAAAGAGATATTGGTGTTGTGTTCATGGACTAAAGAGGTAATTGTATAGGAGCGCCTAAGGTAATGGTTCTTAATCTAGCTTTTTGTTCCAATCTATATCTAGATATCTCAAGTTTGGTCGATCGCGCCTAAAGGTACGGTAATGGTTTTATTATAGCTATTGAGCTTGCTTAGGTTTGGGATTGAAAGTGAATTCCAAGTTGGTGCTCGATTGTCTTTGCTCTCCCTCTCTCGTGTCTTGGCAATTTAAGGTTGAGTACGTGGAACAAGTGTTTGCATCATATATATACCTATATATAGTATATTTATATTTTATATATAGAAATCCTACAAATATAGTTTAACGCCTTCTTCTTATATTTTTTGCAAGGGTGATTTAAGAGGCAAATATGCTAGCTCCAGAATTAATGGCACATCGCCATGTCTACTACAAGTTATGTTTGGCGGGATTCTCTTCCTTTTTTTTATTTTATTTGCGAGCACGTACAATTGGTTACGCATGTCCAATGAGTTAATCGTTTTGTAAGCTTGATGTTTGTTTGTCAATCGTTAAGAGAGATAAGATTGTTGGTTTTGTTAAACAAGTATGTTTTATAAAACATAAAAAATACAAAGTTACTACATTCATTTTATATTATCTATACATTTGTTCGATTGTTTGTCTTTTTAGTTTTTTAGTTTTTTATTTGATACAATCGTTCTACTTTTTATATGTATTATATTTTTTTTCCCTTATAACTAACACACTCGCTCTGGTGAGGTTCAATATAAAAAAAATTAGTTAATTGGTTAATTAGTAAACAAATTACTAGGGATAAATAAATTTAAAGACTCCAGGGATCCCCCATCGTTGCTTATATATCGAACTTAATTAATAAGGAGACTCTGTGATGAGCCAGTAAGTAACATGGTTAACCGTCCCAAACCTATTTTGCCTCGCTGGGGATGCTTTTGCAATTTGCAGTACTGCAGACTAGCAGTAGAGACCGGGTCAGATCAGACCATATATGAGCATATGTTATCTCATCGATTATGATGAGAAAGAGGCCGGCCTCCTCTCTCTCTCTCTCTCTCTCTCTCTCTCTAAACAATGATGAAAGTGCCACGTGCACCCATCTTCCACATCTTCCTCGTACGTGTCCAAATTAAGGATCTGTATGCTGCAACTGGGTAAGTTCCAAGGCTTCAGAAACAGAAGAAACCTGGCGATATTGGACAGGTGATATCTGAGACATATATATATCTGTATAACCAGTGACGACGTTCTATATATATAATATGCACTTTAATCATTAAGCTGGGAAACCAGTATTGCACATTTGTACTTTTGTGTATATATAATTATATATGTATATATGTAAGTGCATGGAAAAGAAACGGAAGATTATTAAGCTCCAGTTTCTTTCCCGCTCTGAATATTAATTATAAAAGTGTCTAGCTAGCTAGCTACCAGCTAGGGTTTTATGCCTTCGATCTGATTTAGATTAAAGAATCTGATTAGTGGCGGGAAGGTGTTTATCCTAATGAGACTGCACTTTACTTTGCCATTTTCCTATATAGCAACCTGCAGTTAAGGGGTTGAGACCTGAGAGTTGCAGAAACGTTAATTTAACTAAAAAGATGATGATCTACTCAAAACATAATTACACTTTTCTCCTCTATCTTCAAGTTTCTTAATTTTGACACGTAATATACTATTTTCCTAGCAAACATTATTCCAATTATGAGTTAAATTTGACATGTTAGGTTTTATTAATAAAGACGGTGGGGAATTCCAAAAAATTTCGTTGTAATGGCGAGATTGATGAAAAAGTTATATCTATCAATTTGTTTTGTTTATCGTTAATTCTATCTAAATCTCTTTGAGATATTTTTGAAAACGTTGTCTTAAACTCTTAATTAGCTCATTTGTAAAAGGTGTTAATTAGCACATCGAAAGCCAATATCAATTTCAATTGCATACCTAGAACGGCATAGGAATTGATCTCAAGGCTTCGAGTTTTTATAGGTTTCATGGCCTGTTGGATAAATGCAATGCCTTAAGAGTTTCATATCACATTCAAAATTCAAATAGTATTATTGAGATAATTGCTCTTCTAATCATACTACTGTACAATCGATTATTGAATCTAACATTTATTTTTAGAAAGTTGCGATGTGATTTCATGTGATAAAGTTTTTTTTTAGTAACATAAATCTTTATTCAATTAACTAAAAAGATTACAACGAGAGCAACAAGTTGTAGTATCTCTCTCGCACAACTCGAGTGATAAAGTTACTATAAGCATGAATGAAAAAAAAAATCATAAAAAACATGAAAAAAGAAAATGGGTTGTATGATAACTTGATGCGAGTATCAATTATCTAATACAGAGGGGCATAGGAATATAATTTGTGGTAACCAGTAAACATGCATATGAGGAAACTGTGTTGTCAGCATTAGCTTTTAAACTCAATGGACCATGAAGACATAAAGTGCAACCAATTATGGACTAGTTTTATCAGATTTGATCCCCCATTAAGGCTTAAGCAGGAAAGCTTAGCTATTGGTGCTGATTAATTATAAGAGTTAATTAAAAAAGCGCGCATGCATGAGTTAATTGTGTAGTTTTATATGCTAATAATTGAAGCAAAACCCTGTTCCACATGGCTTTTGCTCATTGGTCGCCTCAATATTGAACAAAGATGATCTCATATATTTTTTTTTTTAACAAAGATGATCTCATATATGATCTCATATATAGATAGATCATAACTTTATAATATGAACATTCTGAGTGTCTCTAACGAGGACTTTATAATAAGGATTCCGTAATGACTTTATAATAAAACTTCGTGATAACTTTATAATAAAACATTCATGAGGACTTTAAAACATTCATCCAACCGTTTATTTGAAAGTTTTTAAGAAATCTTTATTATAAGATCTTCATTGCCCTAAAAAAAGTTCTAAAATCTTCAAATAATCACCACAGCCGTCCATCAACATTATTAAAAAGCAGTTCCACTTTTTTTCATTGGTGGGATTGGATTGATATTTAGGGTTTCAGGGCAGTACTGGAGGCTAGGCGTTGTGATACGACTGATAGCCACATCCACCAGACTAAAAGATCGAGGGAGTGGAGTGGACTAGCTAGTTAGCTTTAATAATGTAAAGGAGCTGTATATCCAATTCCAAGCTTCACTCCAACCGCAGTTTCTTTCAGCTACTGGATGATGATTTCGATCCATCTTCAAAAAAATAAAGTGCATGGCTGAATTAATTGGAAGGAAATCAAATCTGTTTCGGGAATCTTTAAAGTTGATGCAATACCAATCAAACAATTTTTGTTCTTCTTTTCTTTGGCATAGTTGGCCTGTATGCCGTGTGTTAATTCTTTTAATTTTCAGTTCAACAAAATTAAATAAAATTGAATCACCCTTTTTTGCTACTGTTTTCTTTTTCCTTGACAATATACAAAATTTTGCCATAAAAAGTCTTAATTTGTAGTGATGTACAAAGCTTATCAAACCATCCATATGGTGAAATTTTTTTTTGTTTTGATAATCACATTAGTACTTAATTGCATGTATGACCTTTCCGTGCCTCGTATTTGTTGCCCATTCCATATTTAGAATTTATGTATTATGACTATTATCACAGTTAAGTAATGTCATTTACAGATGCTACCTAAGCTAGACAATATTTTGGTTACTTCACTTATCATTGGATCCTAATTGGTGTCTCGGCCCTATATTCACCATGCGAGATATTCATTATTTGAATAACCCATGTATCAAGAAGTTCTCATTTTTCATGATTAACCTCAATTACTAAACTTTTAAGTTTTATCACTAATTACATAAATCACTCACTTTCATACACAAAATCTTCATCGAAAATAAAGAAGGCATTTTTAGCCTAGATATTACCCACCTTGAATTGTACAAATATAAGATGACATGAGGTGTGGCTAGATGGAAAGAGGACGTCAAGACAATTTCGTAGGCGAGACAATTTTTCCATACATATGACATATGTTAAGTCTTCATGCATGTCACAAGCGTGCGCCATGTGTTAATCACCGAAACTCAATGTTGCCACCTCGATAACTCAATGATATTAACGTAACTATGTGTCATGAAACGAATTTTGAGTATGTTTGTGACTGTTTCTGAAATGCCTAAAATCATTTTTTAAATTTGACAAAAGTGTTTTCATACAAGGAAACACTTATCAAGTGCTTCTCAAAACCACTTCCAAATGCTTTTCAAACTCACCCAAAACATATTTTAATTTTTTCCAAATATTTTTATATTTTTAATTATTTCAAAAGCACTTTTGAGTCTTTAAAAATCAATATCAAACATGCCCTACAAGTCGGTCATCTAATTAAAACGAACGTTTAGAATTATGCAGTTATGTCACTTGACACTTCTCTAGTGCTCTAATCATAATATGTAACAACAATAATAAATTAATAATTATAAAGTATCCCAAAATTAACATAACACAATACCTAAACTACCAGCCTACTGTTATTATTTAACTAGTGGAGCAGCGCGCAACGTGGCACAACCAACTTATGCAACCACAAATTTCTCCTAAATAGTCCTAATTAAGGGAAACGACTTACATGCTCTCCCCACCATTAGAAAGAAGTGGGGGGCAGGGGAGATTCCTATTAACATCATTAGCCCCCATGGGAGCAATATGTTGAACCAATAAAAAACTACTCATTAGCATTTTGTGTTATTTTATTAACACAAATTTAAAAATTCGATAAAACTTGCTAGCTAGATTATAGAAACAAGAAATTGTAAAAAATGCTACAAATTCGTTGAGACTTATGTTTTTTTCCTTTGTTTTTTTTTTCGGTACTTTTTTCCTATGGTTCCCAAGCCAAAAAATAATGTTAGAGAGCTTCAAAAATAATAAGAAAATTATTATTATCTAAAAAAAAATACATTAATAAAAATTCTTCCAACACAAATTAGTTTTTTTTTGTTTTCTAAATACGAAACCAGAAATTTAGAATCTCACATTAGATTACTTTAATTAGAAAAATAAATCTTTTTCCCCCCCCTTTTTTTTGGATTGGGGATTGGTTTTGTTTCTTTTTTTTTTTTTTTTATAATTTTTTAAAAACCACAACACCCCCCCCAAAATAAAAAAAGTGAAAAGGGGGGGGAAAAAATAACACCCCCCCAAAAAAAATTTTTTAAAAGGGGGGCCACCAATCCCCCCCCCCTTCTTGGTCCCCAACAGAAGAGGAAGGCCAAGAAGTTACACCGAGACCTTCAATGAGTTGAGAGGGACATTATCTATGGTTTGTAGACTATCGGACAACGCTACAATCACAATACCCTTATCAAATAGCCAAGGGCATCCACCAAGAGTTTTCTCGCAGCTCCTCCTATGAAAGCCAAATTGCAGACATCTCTTTGATATGATCATATGATACATAACAAAGAAAGAGGTACAAAAAATTATGGATTTGTAAATTCTAGCCTGATAAACAGTGAGAGAGAGATGCAGTTTTTAGATTAATATATATTTAAATCCAATGAATATCATAGAAAAAGAAAATTATGAAAGAAAATTAAACCCTATACAAATTATATAAAAAATAATAATTAAAACAAAAAAATTGTTTTTTTTTTGGGGTCTGAATACTAAATGATTTACATAAAATCTTTTCGTAGATTAAATCATTAAAACGCGCACAAATGGGTCCAGAAAAAAAAAACACAAAAAAAGCGCGCACCGTCACGGCGGTAAGTAACGGTAGGCCAAATGGGTGACATCCAGGGCAGGCTTTAACCCACCACCTCTTACCTCTCTCTCTCTCTCTCTCTCTTTATAACGAGACGCTCCCACACGACTCTGATTTCTCTTCTTACTCCCAAATCTGATTTCTCACCCCCAAAAAAAAATTCCCATTTAGCCTTTTCTCAATTTCTCACTTCGCTTCCCTCCCTCTCTGTATTTTTGGACGGCAAAAATAGAGAAAAATAGAAATAATAAAAATAAAATCTGGAATAGGGAAAAATAAATATGGTAGTTGATGATATGCTGGAGATGAGCATCATGGTCAGCTATGGAGGTCCCTCTTGCTACCGGTTCCCCGATGCTTATCCGAAAAGGTAATCTCTTTGAAGATCCCCCTTCTTGGGTCTTTGGATTTTTGACTCTTTTCGGATAATTTTTTATTTTATTTTATCTTGTTTGGGTTTTGCTTTTTCAAATTGTTTTTTTTTATGGATTTGATGGTTTTGATTCATTGTCTCCCACCTGGGTTTGGAGGAATTCTGGAGATTCTTGGGTTAGGGTTGGATATAGTGTTTCTATAGCGTTTTATAAATCTCTTTCTCTCTCTCCCTAGGTAGAGATTGAAGAGATTTATTGTAATTTTTATAAAAATTAGATACCTTAATTTCTTCTTCTTGATCTTTCAATCTCTATCTTCCATAAAAATTTAAGTTCTTTTTTTGTTTGTATTTTATTTATTGGGGTTATTGAATCTTGTTGTATTTTATTGAATATTTGATGTGAGTGTGAGAGGAATTTGTTATTTGATTGATAAAACTAGGGTTTTGATGGAGGGAAGATATAGTGGGGATTGATATGATGGAGGTGTTTATAAGGTTACTTTCTTGAATTGTTTTTGGGAAAATGGCAATATTCAATCCACCAGCAACAATACTCACCATCCAGGAGTTGTTGAGCTGAAATGGTTGATTCTCTCCTTACCGCCCTGTCAATGGAGAATAATCATCACCCATCAACGCTCTTGTCAATGGATTCCAGTGCTTCCTCTCATGACGAATTGGATTTGGAGATGAATCGGCAAATCATACTTTCGCGACCCCCTGATATCAACTTGCCCCTGTCAGCCGAGCGCAGCCCTCCTCCACCATCGTGGAATTCGGACCCCTGTGATATTCTGGAGGTTGGGCTTGGTCCACAAGTTTACGAGACAGAGAGTTTGCTAGCAATCCCAAAGGTTGGAAGGAAATGTGCCAAGCGGATAGACAGCATATGGGGTGCCTGGTTTTTCTTCAGTTTTTACTTCAAGCCTGCATTGAATGAGAAATCAAAGGCCAAGATTGTCCGTGACAGTAATGGGGTGTCGGGGTTTGAGAAAACTGATCTCAAGCTCGATGTTTTCATGGTTCAGCACGACATGGAGAACATGTACATGTGGGTTTTCAAGGAGAGGCCTGAGAATGCATTGGGGAAGATGCAGCTGAGGAGTTACATGAATGGGCATTCCCGCCAAGGGGAGCGTCCATTTCCATTTAGTGTTGACAAGGGTTTTGTTCGATCCCACAGGATGCAGCGGAAGCATTATAGGGGCCTTTCAAATCCCCAGTGTGTGCATGGGATTGAGCTAGTCCGGGCACCTAGTCTCATGGTTCTTGATGACGAAGAGCGCAAGAGGTGGATGGAACTTACTGGAAGGGATATGAACTTCACTATCCCTATGGAAGCAGGTGATTTTAGCTCATGGAGAAACCTTCCAAATACTGATTTTGAGCTTGAGAGGCCACCACCTCCAATAAAGACTCTGCCGAACAACCACTCAAAGAAACTGCTGAACGGATCTGGATTGAACTTGTCTACCCAGCCATCTAACAACAATCATTGTGAGGGAAATGGAAATGGAAATGGAAATGGAATGGACCTATCTCCTGTCAGTAGCAAGAGGAGGAAGGAGTTTTTCCCAACTGGGAATGATGATGACTGCTACTTGGGTGTTAATCCTCCTTCTGATCGGATCCCGGATATTGAAATCAACCCAAATGAGTCGCAGTGGCTACATCACTTTAATGGTGTAATGAAGAATGTTTATGGGCCTGTTACAGCTGCAAAGACTATCTATGAGGATGATGTAGGTTATTTGATCATTATCAGCTTACCCTTTGTGGATCTTCAGAGGGTGAAAGTTTCTTGGAGGAACACTCTCACTCGTGGTATCATCAAGGTCTCGTGTATAAGCACATCTCGCATGCCATTCATTAAGAGACATGATCGTACTTTCAGGCTTACAGATCCTGCCTCGGAGCACTGTCCTCCTGGAGAGTTTGTTAGAGAAATCCCACTCTCCACCCGCATTCCTGAAGATGCCAACATAGAAGCTTATTACGATGGGCCAGGATCGGTGCTTGAGATTATGGTTCCAAAACTCCGCGTCGGGCCAGAAGAACATGAGGTTCGTGTTTGCCTTCGCCCTCACCTTGGAGGCAATGATCTTATGTTGACTTGAGATAGGCATTGATAGAAATTAAGGTTTCTTGCCATGGTGGTGCTTCACTGTTCTACTAACTGTGTACCAAGTGTATTTTAGTATTTCATGAAGGGAAAAGAATGCTGCTTCTCATATTTGTCATTGCAGTTTTTGCTCCCTATTCTATGCATCTGTAGTTGACAGTCTCTGTTCTTGGTTTATATATCTGATTCCAGTAATTTAAATTATGGTTCAAATTTTCTTCTTGAATACCTTGAATGTGATATTGATGACTTCTGCCAACTTATACTCCTTCTCTTGGAGTTGAACTCTAATATTAGGATGCCTTAGTCTCATTCTTGTTTGTTGGTTTCGATTATCAGCACAGAACTTGTTCATTCTTATTACTCCATCATCCAATTTGAATAACTCAGCTTGGCAATTCTGGTGTGAGCAGTCAACTTATTCTTGCTACTCTCTCCTAGATTTATGTTTTGCAATAGGGTACAATATGAAAGGAAATGGCTTAGTAAAAATACACAATGATTAGCAGCTGGCAACAAATACACAAATTATGGTAGTATATTACAGTACGGTCCACATTGTGATAAAGGTATAAATTATGTTACTAGCTTGTAGTAGTTGCTCACTTTGTAAAGAATTCTTTCAAGTCATTGTACGAATAGTAGTTTGCTTATTTGTTTAATGCAGCTGATCAAGACTTGATAGTCTAGCAGCACGACACGTGTTAGGGTTACATGTTATTTTTAGCTATTATTGTGGATGAATCATGTCTACAAAGTCTTCTTTGTTTGGATGATAATCATGATATTCATTTAAATTGTGGCTATCACCCCACCCACCTTTTAATCAGAGTCGTATCTTTTAAGTGGAAGACTAGAAGGTTTTTTTTGGGACTGTAGTGGGATTTGGAAGAGTGAAAAAGCAACATACCTCTTGACACTAGCGTGTGGCCAGTCACTTAACATCTAATAATTCTAATATATAAATTGTGGTAGTCATAATCTTTCAGAGAAATGTCAAAGAAACACAGATATTTAAGGAGTGTGACAGGATAAGAGTGTTTGATGCATAGGATATACCTACAAGGTGTAGGTTCTATCATCCATCGATTTAGCATCCTATCAGATATGGTAGTGTCGTTATTGTTAGGCCGACGGAATGAAAGGTAGTTGCAATGAAACTTGGTAGGAACGTGACATTGTCGTGAATCTCGATATGATATGATATTCTAAGTAGCCTATCATTACTCAGAGTAATGACAATTACCGAAGCAATGATAGGCCGGTAATGGCGGAGGTGGCCACAGCGGAAAAGGGCCACCAATGCACGGTGAAAACTGCTTTCTTAACTAAAAGCACAACTCAATGTTACTCTTATTCCAACTTTTTCAAGACTAGTTGGGTAACAACTGCAACACTTTTACAAGCCCTAATGCAAAGCCCTAATAAGTGAACAAGCGCACTGCATTCTGATAACTTGCTTCAGCAACTTGTTGCTCGTCCATCTCCAACAAGGAAGCAACATAAACGAGCACACTGCGAATATTTGCTGGATGGTTGAGGAATCACCCTCAACCAGTTGCAGA
Source organism: Rubus idaeus (assembly GCA_030142095.1). Taxonomy (NCBI): domain Eukaryota; kingdom Viridiplantae; phylum Streptophyta; class Magnoliopsida; order Rosales; family Rosaceae; genus Rubus; species Rubus idaeus. Next base: position 6,508,966 of record CM057970.1, read on the forward strand.
GACTCTTGAGACTCTTGAGACTTCGGTAATGCATCAGGCGCATCCGTCTCCAGTAAAATCCTATCAAACGGCACCGTCTTCAGCATATTCTTCGCCTTGTTGGCTTCCATGGACATGAGAAACCCCGAAAAGGAAAAGTACCCGCCAAGACTGGCGAATTGAGGAACCATCTCAGCGGAGCCAAGGTAGGAATGGAGAATGAATCCCTCGGGAAATGGGCCCAGAGATTTCATTATCTCGAGAAGGTCGCCGAAAGCCCGAACGCAGTGGATTGAGGCAGGCCTCTTTAATTGCTTGGCGAGTTGGAGTTGTTGGCTGAAGACATGAACCTGATCGGCGAAGTCACCCATCTTCTTTCCTTTGTCCAAGCCAATCTCTCCGACTGCGGCGGAGGGTGTGGATTCGAAGCATTGTTTTAGGGTTTGGAGCCAATTGGGGGTTTTGTCTGCAACGTACCAGGGGTGGAGACCGAAGCAGGGGATTATGTGAGGATGATGAGACTCGCTCATCTGCTTCACCAAAGGCCAGTCTTGCTCGGAGACCCCATTAACGGCGAAGCGAACAACGCCGGAATCAATGGCTGACGCAATCAATTGGGGGGCCTTGTCGAAGATTCTTGGGTCTTGCAGGTGACAGTGTGCGTCAAACAACTTCATCTTCTGCTCACCACAAATTTGCAAATAAACTTTTCAGGTTCAGGACGCAGTTGATACCTGAACAAGTTACAGAAGAATTGTAAAGAAAGCTCTAGGGTTCTAAGGAAGAAGATGATGGAATCTGATATTATTGATTGTCGGTTCCGTTTGGGTTTGCTTGATTACAAATTTACAATAGACTCGGCTCAGCTGGTTTATATAACAACTAGAATTAGTTACTAGCTTAAGGCATAAGCTACAGTTCTAACAACCTGTTACAGCTGGACCAATCCATTCACACCAGCTGGCAGGTAGCAACCATTTCTATTTTGCTGACTTTGACTCTTTGACTCGCATGGGCCTTAATCATAATCCCTAGGTTTCCACCGTTTTGTTTTGTTTAAATTTTAATTGATGTGTGAATAATCCACACAAGGTAATCATCATAATATCATATGATTGCTTTATTTTTTCCGTAAGGTAGAAATTAATAATAATAATAATAATAGAAATAAAAATAATAAGCAAATAAGAGTACAAGGTCTAAAAAAAAATTATTTATATATAACTCAAAATATATTGCAGACAACACCTAAAAAATGGTTCACAATAGATCTTATCCAAAGATTATGATGAAACTCTTGGGCATGGCTAATCGGATTTAGCCCATCTAGCGCCCCCATGAATTTTGCTTCGGCATCAAGCTTGACGGCTTTACATTTTTCAGCATTATTCTCAGCCACCCAGAATTCTCCGTTTATGTTTCTATTAATATTGTATGGGAAGCCTTGCAATGGCGCAAAAAGTTCTGGCGTATTGGCTTTGGGTCCTCGAAGCCAATACCTTGAAATGTTCTTTTTTGTAGTTTGGGTTACTAGCACGAAAGAACCATCTATACTTACAGCTACGCCATTTGCAAAAGATAAATCACGGAGCAATACTTTCAGCTTTTTTGTATTTGGATTATATCGCATTTTGATTCTGAATTGGCTAGTAGTCGTTGTGCATGGAAGATCTAGTAAACCACCTATATTTTTAAGGGGGGAAAAAAGCTAAAATGGTACCTGAACTATACCTCTATATTATCGATGGTACCTGAACTTCATTTTTTGTCACAAATGGTACCTGAACTTTTCGATTTCGTCTAAAGTGGTACCTAAGGCCACCTTCGGTTAGTCCTCCGGCCAAAAAAATCACTTGAGGCACGTGTTACTCATAAATGAGGGTTGAAAATGACATTTAATGTCACTCCATTAATCCTAGCCCTCCAATTTGATCCTATGGTCAGGAATTTTTTTTCTTCCCTCCTCTGTTCCTCCCTCTCTTCGGGCCCTTTGTCTGCAACTTGCTCCACTGCCATGGCAGCGCCTTCTTTCTCATCAAGACCCCAACGCCCGTATGTTCAATCCCAAGGTAACAATTCGATCATCCAAAGACCTTATATTCATTTATGTTCCGCTGGAATCTCATCAAATTGGTCATGACCCATTTGCAAAAACTCATGATAGAATCTATTCTCAAATGGGTTCCTTCAAATTTCTATGAAACCACCTCAGATCATCAAGAACCCCATTTCAGCCAATTGGGTTTTTCCCCAATGTCCAAATCCCTGGACTTTAGAGCACAAAAATAGCCCCTGAAATTGAAAACCATGAAAATTTGTTAAAAAGGAAAGATCCGAGTCGGATAGAGAGCCATCGAGAGAGAGAGAGAGAGAGAGAGAGAGAGAGAGAGAGAGAGAGGGAACTCGAGTCACCTGGTTGGATTTGTTGCGACAATATGAATGGTGAACACAGGAGCTATAGTTGATGCGGGTTAATTAACGAACCCATCGCTCTCCTCTTCCACTCTCGTACATCTCTCCATCTATCTCGTGCAACCCAACATAAAAATCAAGCCATATGGCTCCCGAGTTGTCGAGTTCATGGAAGAAAAGAGAGAGTTCGCGATTCGCGAGAGGAGAGAGAAATTGATCGACCTTCTCTCCTCCGGTTGCGGGTCTCCGACCACCATAACGGCACCCGCCACCATCATTGGGTTCGCCACCCTTCGAAGAGCCATGCCGGTCGTGGTCGCCGGAGATGATGGTTTTAGTTCGATTGGACGTCGGTAATAGAGAAGAAGAAGAATAACAAGAACAAGAACAAGAGGGCAAATCCGTCATTTCGTTAATTTAGTAATCACACGCACCCCACGTGACATTTTTGGCCGGAGGGCTGACCGAAGATGGCCTCAGGTATCACTTTAGACGAAATCGAAAAGTTCAGGTACCATTTGTGACAAAAAATGAAGTTCAGGTACCATCGATAATATGGAGGTATAGTTCAGGTACCATTTTAGCTTTTTTTCCTTTTAAGGGTATCAACGTTTATGTATGTTGGAAACATGATCCAACCCGGACAAAATCAAACTTGTAATTGGGTTACCAATTTTCTAGTTATAATTTTGTAAAGTTGTGTATCACTAACCAAATCCAACACGTATTAGAGCAACTCCAACCCATGGAGCTATTTTTGGGGTGCCAAATCCATTATGGCACCCCTCTCTATTATAGCACCTCTATCATCTCCATCATGTCCAACCCAAAGTCCCATTTTGGGGGTGCCAAATTACATTTTTGTAATTTTAGACTATAATTAGAATATAATAATAATTTATAATTGATATATAATATTTGTAAATAATAAATAATTAAAAATAAAATTATTCATATTTATTTTATAGAGGTTGAGTACCCATTAACAACAACATAAACTTAAAATATTAAGAAAATGATGAAATTAACTAATATTTTATTTCATAATTGAACACAGAAAATTAAAATTCAAAGCAAGCATAGAACACAGAAATTTTTTTTATAATTTTTTGATTTTTTTTAAATATTTTTGTGGATATATTTTGGTAGAAGTGTTGTGTGATTAATTAGACCCGTTGAATTAATCTACACACTTTTTTTCAGCCGTTAGATCAGAATATATTAATAATAATAAGTTTTTTAATCAATACATTTTAATTAATCTCAGCCGTTGATTTCAAAAAAGTTGACATCTGGGCCATCCATCTGGTGACCATTGCATGCAAAGCAAAGGGCTGCGCAAGTGGGCACGTGGGGCAGCTGACAGGCATGTGGGCCAGGAGCCAATCCAACTGCGCATTGGGCGTTGCATCTCCAGGGAGCATTTTTTTGTCCTTTTGTGGCGTTCACAACTGCCCCAGTGATTGGCTGATGGCGGGTAATTTCGCTTGCACTAGGCCGTCCCAATTTGGACCGACTAGAAAAGCCCGATTTGGGCCATATGGAGCTAAATAGGACCTAGTCTCATAAATTATGGTCTAGTGTCATTTTTTTCTTGGGTCGGAGCCCAAAATGAAAAATCTCATTTTGGTATTTGGTACCCTAGTACCCTATGGGTTGGAGTTGCTTGGAGAGTGACTTTATCGTTCCGGCAGAACCAAAGGTAAGAAGAATGAAGGACAGTATCACAGGAAACGACCCCAAAGATTTCATATCTCAAGGTCGCCCAAACCCAAAGATTTCATATCTCAAGGTCGCCCAAAGCAGGAACGAAATTGCTGATATTCCTACAATCAAGTTAAGCAATCAAAGAGATTCATATCCAGTAACAGGTTTAGAATTTACTGAGATTTCATCCTTGAAGAAGGCTGTGTCTGTGGATAATTTTCCAGCAAGTATTCATTATAGTTTATTTTTCTCACCAAAGAAAAGAACGGAAATATTTTTCCTTCTATTTTTGAGTTATTCAATCGTTAAGAGAGATAAGATTAAAGGCTGGCTTTCCTATCTAAACTCATAGCAAGTATTAACCACAATCCGACAAAAAACAAACACAAAATTAACCAAAGGAAAAGGCAACTAGAATTAGCACCGAATCGTTCAAAAATATTATAATAAAGGCCCAGGCAATTGCCAGGGAAAATACCAAGAGGGCCTATTAAGTTCCGCAAAAATAAAAATAAAAGCTCTGTTTAAAGGTCAGAGCAAAATAAACAAAAATAAAAACCATAAATATTGTTCAACCACCTAATTATCCAAAAACAAAAGCCAAACATGGCTAGATCATCTGATTTAGTCGACCTCCTCGATCTTGGGCCCAGCACCGCTGCCTCCAGCAGGAACGTCATCATCAACTGGGCCGGCACCGTCAGGACCAGCACCCTGGTACATCTTGGCGATGATTGGGTTGCAGATGCTCTCCAACTCCTTCATCTTGTCTTCGAACTCATCAGCCTCTGCAAGTTGGTTGGTGTCCAGCCACTGGATGGCGGCCTCAATGGCATCCTCGATCTTCTTCTTGTCGGCCGCTGGGAGCTTGGCACCAATCTTCTCATCCTTGATGGTGTTCCTCATGTTGTAGGCATAGTTCTCCAATGCGTTCTTGCCCTCGACCTTCTTCTTGTGCTCTTCATCCTCAGACTTGTACTTCTCTGCCTCCTGAACCATCTTCTCAATCTCCTCCTTTGAGAGCCGGCCCTTGTCGTTGGTGATGGTGATCTTGTTCTTTTGCCCGGTGGTCTTGTCCTCTGCTGACACATTCAAGATACCATTGGCGTCAATGTCAAAGCACACTGTGATCTGGGGTACACCTCTGGGAGCTGGGGGGATTCCAGAGAGCTCAAACTTTCCAAGCAAGTTGTTGTCCCGGGTCCTGGTTCTCTCTCCTTCATACACCTGGATCAACACTCCAGGCTGGTTGTCGGAGTAGGTAGAAAAGACCTGTTCCTTCTTCGTCGGGATGGTTGTATTTCTGGGGATCAAGACAGTCATGACACCTCCGGCTGTTTCCAAACCAAGGGACAGAGGGGTAACATCCAATAGAAGAAGGTCCTGAACCTTCTCGTTACCCTCACCACTGAGAATTGCAGCCTGGACTGCAGCACCATAGGCAACGGCCTCATCGGGGTTGATGCTCTTGCAAAGCTCCTTGCCATTGAAGAAGTCCTGGAGGAGTTGCTGAACCTTGGGAATACGGGTGGATCCACCAACAAGCACGACATCGTGGACTGTGCTCTTGTCCATCTTAGCATCCCTCAAACACTTCTCTACTGGCTCCATGCACTTTCTGAACAGATCCATGTTGAGCTCCTCAAATCTGGCACGGGTGATGGTTGAATAAAAATCAATTCCCTCGTACAAGGAATCGATTTCAATGGTGGTCTGGGCAGTGGATGAGAGTGTTCTCTTGGCCCTTTCACATGATGTCCTCAACCTCCTAAGAGCTCTGGGGTTGCCACTGATATCCTTCTTGTTCTTTCTCTTAAACTCCTGAACAAAATGGTTGACCATTCTGTTGTCAAAGTCCTCACCCCCAAGATGGGTGTCACCAGCTGTGGCCTTAACCTCAAAGATACCCTCCTCAATGGTTAGAAGAGAGACATCAAAGGTACCACCTCCAAGGTCAAAAATCAACACATTCTTCTCACCAACACTGGTGGCCTTCTTGTCAAGACCATAGGCAATGGCAGCTGCTGTAGGCTCATTGATAATACGCAAGACATTAATACCAGCAATGACTCCAGCATCCTTGGTGGCCTGACGCTGAGAATCGTTGAAGTAAGCAGGGACAGTGACCACTGCATTCTTGACTGTGGAACCAAGGTAAGCCTCGGCAATCTCACGCATCTTGATGAGGACCATGGAAGAGATCTCTTCCGCTGCAAACAGCTTCTCTTCTCCCTTGTAGGAGACTCCAATCATAGGCTTGTCACCAGGGCCAGCGATAACCTTGAATGGCCACAACTTCATGTCTCCCTGGACAGAGGCATCAGTGAATCTACGCCCTATCAATCTCTTAGCATCTGCAACAGTAAAGTCAATTAGCAAATCGTGATTGAACAATCACAAGATACTAGTATAAAAACTGTAGCCACATTGGATCTAACATCAGAATAAGACAATAACGTCAGACTAGGACAATACTCTCCAGATTAATTTATATACTATTAGTTAGTTTAAGCAAAATAAAGACACTTAAAAATTTATTGATGACCAAAGTTAAATTAAAGTATACATCAACTTCAGCCATCTATCTAATTATACTAAAAGATTTCCCATCAAACAATAATATGTATTCACAACATTCAGTTATCAGCACTCTTTTCCGTTACTACTCTATATTGTAAAACTGACTGCAAATAGCCTATCTACAACCATTTATAACTTTCAAAATAAGTAATTAAGAAACTATTGTCAACTTCAAATCTATAATCATTAAAAAACGATTGTCAATTTCAAATCTTTGGTAATAATTAAGAAACGATTGTCAATTTCAGATCTACTTTTCATCAAAATAGGTCGAGGGTATTACAGAACAGTAAATTTCAGCTTTGGTTTGAGAAGTTTCAGTATCTTCAGTAAGCTGGTTTATTAGATCTAAACTAAATTCAAAATTTTCTTATTCAAGATCCAATACAACAGTAAAACAGATATGCAACCAATACAGATCTACAAAAGTAAACAACTACAGAATTACTACAGCATTTAGTATAAAAACAGCAAATTTGTAGAATTCAAATATCAACAAGCATAATCCAAGATTTAAGACCAACTAAGAGCAAACATAGAGATCTACTAAGCTACTGAAATAAAAAGAGGAACTGGATCTGAGATCTTACCGAAGACGGTGTTGATTGGGTTCATCGCCACCTGGTTCTTAGCGGCATCTCCGATCAAACGCTCGGTGTCGGTGAACGCGACATAAGACGGCGTCGTTCTGTTTCCCTGGTCGTTGGCGATGATCTCAACACGGTCGTGTTGCCAGACACCAACGCACGAGTAGGTAGTGCCGAGATCGATACCGATGGCCGGACCTTCACCCTTGCCGGCCATTGTTTAGATCAGGAAGAGATTGACGAGAAAAAATAAAAAGAAGGCGGATGATAAACAAGAGAGGCGCTAGGGTTTGTTTCGTGTAGAGGTGAGAAAATAGATGGGGTTTATATAGGGTCAGTGGGCCTCGAATTCCAGAATGTTCGAACCCGAGAGTGTCGGAGCCGTGGGATCCCTTGATTGAGTGGACGGTTTAGATGGTGTCCAGGTTGCATTTGGAGATTCGTAGTTGGTTTTGATTCCCCCTCCAATCCGCGCTTGGGTTTCGTTTCCTACGGGGTCCCTTGACCTAATGGGCTTTTTCCCTCCAATAGTCCAACCATCGCCGTACAATTTCCCGCGTTATGCTACAGTCTAAGGGAGAGTGTGAGACCCACTTTGAGAAACTATCATATACACCTGACCATATATAGTTACGCAGTAGTCCGGATCAATGCTTTTGATCCATTTTGTTTTTAGTTCTTTTTGGGCCTCATATATCCGCCGTGTATTGATTTGAACCACCACATAGTTATAATCCAAGGCTGGGCATGAAAAACTGAAATTCCAAATCCAAAACCTTACCGAGGCAGGACGGGACGGGATTGACGGTTCGGGATTGAAAGTCTAAATTTCATTGTAGCGTCTCGTTCCGTCCCGAACAAAACGGGACGGGATCGATATTGTGTTATTTAAATCCCGAACGTCTCATCCCGTCCCGAAGTTCTATTTATTCATATTTTTAAAGGCCATAGGGCCGGCCCAAACTCTCTCTTCTCTATCTCAAACAGCCAAATTCTCTTTATCCCTCTCTCTTCTCTGTCTCAAATTCTCAATTGCTCTCTTCTCTCCCAAAATCTCAATCGCTCTCTTCTATGTATGTTGGCCTACGCTCATCTTCGTGATCTACGCCGGAGCTTTAGTCACGAAGTCGAAGTGATGGAGGAGGAAACGCTATGGGTGTTTGCAATGGAAACAACGTCCAAATCGAAAACGGATCTGGGTGTTTGCCTTCAAGGAACCGCCATCGCCTTCATCTAAGTGAAGACGAAAACTTGTCTCTGCCTTATTCTCTTTTAGTTTAGGTTCTTTTGTGTTCAAGGTTTGAGCTTTAGTTTCAAGAAAAATAGTAGATTCTCTGTCAATATTGATTATATAAATTATTTTCCAGATTTGGGATTTCGTGGATGCTATTGCTAATATTATTTTGCTATGATCATGTTATGCCCTTGTGCTAATTGATTAAATTGCATATTTTTACTGCAAAATCAAATCTCGTTTGCTTTCACCCTCAATATTTGAAATTTAGTAAATAAAAATTTCAATCATGAGGACGTAAGGAATTGATGAAGAACAATATTTTGAAATTTTGATCATTCTGTACTTCAGGCATTGAAATTTGTAAGGTTGAAGTTTGAATATGTTACCCAGAAAAAAAAAAACTTTGAATCCCAATCTCGTCCCGATTCCGATCGGGTTCGGGATGGTCGGGATCAATTTTGAAAAATGACAATCCCGTCCCGAAAATAAATTCCAGAATCGGGATCGGGATGACCTCTATCCCGGCCCGTGCCCACCCCTATTATAATCTAGAACCATAGAATAATTATCCAATTTTTTTTAGAGAACTCCCACGGTATCTCAATAATTATACAATTTTGATTCATGGTGATGCAATTACCATATTAGTAATTATGTTTGAAAAACAAAACCCTTTTTCTATAAGTTTTATCAAATAATAGCACATTGAATTAATAAAGAGGTACAAAGCCCACTGGCAATTGTCATGCCTTAATGCAGCTATTTGACTCTTGCCTTATTCAACATATCCACCGTGAAAGAAACGCAATTGTCGACACCCTGGCTAAGGATAGTATCAACCTTCCTCGTGGAACTGTGTTCTTCAACAGTCCATTTGCTCAGGCCTCCTATGCTATTTTTTTATGATATCTCTGGTTATGGGCGCTTGAGGTTTACAAGGTCTTAGTAGACCTGCTAGTTAGTCTTTCCATTTTGTGTTTCTTGCCTAATTCGGTTTTCCTTGTAACAAAAAACAAAAAAACAAAAAGAGGTACAAAGCCCAACATTATAAGGCTCAAGAATGGGCCTACCCCGAAATGGGCACATAAACATAAAACAAAGCCCATATAGGGTACCAACAACAAGGAAACCTTCGGGCCCAAAATTTAGAACCCAATCAACCACCAAGGCCTCGATTTCTCGGACGCCGAAATGTCAATCCCACCCCATTGAACCATAAGAAATTTTTTCATGTGACGGTCATGCCCCATCAACAAGATGAAATGGCGTGACTTCCCAATTAAAACTTGACATGTAGAGTTTTTTAACAACTCAACCTTGACACGTGTCCACATTCTTAACCAATGTTGAGATTTTTTATTTTCTTATTTAAATCATCAGTTAAACATGTAAAATAGTGAAAGATATTGGAAATAGGGTTTAAATGGAACCCTAGCCTTTATCCAAAAGATCGAGTACACTGCTACAGAAACACTCAAACGCACAAGCAAAAGACTGGAATTGATTAGATGAAGGTAGAGTATACGCTGCATACACACATCCTAAAGAAATTACAAAAGGATCAATCATATATATATATATATATAACTTAATTAAACATCAAGTATATGAACATTAATCTGATCGATGAGGTCATCTGGAGAGTCAAAACTTATCTTCTGCTTTGTTCAATCAATTTCTTTATGTTATGAGGCTAGATGAATTTTGCTTGTATTTATTGTGAGAGCAGGGACTAGTTTTATATACAAAGAACAACAAAAACCTGCAAAGTGATCCTTATTCATTTCCCATTAGATTGTATGGCTAGGTCATAAAAGATTCGGTCATCATCGTGTATGATATATAGAAATAACACTATCACTCATAACCAATTGGGCACAATTACAGATCAGAGGTTGATACCTTGAAGCTCTCCATCGAAACCCCAGGAATTAATGTATCGATCCTATGGCCCAAAATTGTCTATATATATATAAAATTGATAACTGTGGTGAACAGGTTTGAGCAGGACTATAGCAACTGTGAGTCCTCTACAATTATCCATGCGAACAATTCCAAATCACAATAATGATGTATGAGAGATTTGGATTTGCTAGAAGCTCTCTCTGTTCCTCTTGGTGCATGGCCTAGGTATAGGGTTTATTGACGTGTTCTATTTTTCTGACAAAATAGAATTGTTCAAAGACACTTTAATTCGCTTCTATCATTCTATGCAGAGGAAGAAGAAGAGAAGGAAGAAGATGACTCTCTTCGGGTCTAAATGTTTAACTGATGATTTAAATAAGAAAATAAAAATTAAATAAAAAATATTAACCTTGGTTAAGAATGTTGACACATGTTAAGGCCGAGTTGTTAAAAAACTCCACATGTCAAGTTTTAATTGGGAGGTCACGCCATTTCATCTTGTTGATGGGGCGTGACCGTCACATGGAAAATTTTATCATTGAACCATGCCTACCGAAATCTTTTGAATTGTCACCAATTGCTCGACCTGACCCTTCATCTCGGGATCCACTAAAATATCATCGCCACCTCTTTTTTTGAGACTCGATCAGAGGCACAATCCGTATATCCACAAAATAACCGTCTAATCGCAACTATGCAGATTTTGCTATGTTTTTTTATTGTGGTATCCGCACAACTATGCCTCCACGACTATGCACAAGCTGTAGATGTGGCTTTTTGATCGACATTGGTGATGAGTGAGCTTGGAATGTTTTGCCATATTCATGGTAGTGGGGTTAGGCCTTTGAGCTTGATTTTAGGCATTAGACGGATTGGGCCACCAACTCGGTTGTCAGTCGACTTAACTTATTGGTTAATATAATTAGGGTTTAGAGGGTGGAGGAGTCGTTAGATGGGGTACATTACTTATAGACTATGAGCTTGATTTTTTCAGGCATCACTATTGGGAATATGTATTGAGATTTTAGGTTGTATGTTCGACTCTTAAATTGGAGGGGATGTACGTTAAGTTTTTATTTGTTGGCTCGTTTTTTAGCTTTCAATAAACGATCATTAGATGTTGTTGTTGTACTAGTAATGAAACTTTTGCCATTATCTCTACTACGAAATTAAATGCTATCATTGTAAATGATGATTAGTGCATAGCTACTAACTTATTATGGACTTTCAATCTTTTAAAGTTTCAATCGATTTTCAAAAAGACATCTTTTTGACAAGGGTCAAAAAGACATTTTTAGCTCATGAATAATAATAATAATAAAAAACCCATGAAATTAAAAAAAAAATTGGCTGGCAATGTAATCGCGTTTTAGTTTGTCAAATTAGAAATATATAATTTACTATTCTGCCGTTGTAGCTCTCAAAGTTTTTTTCAAATATGTTTGATTCACACGCATGCAAAACATAGTAGTTTTTCATTTTCGGTTTTGAGAGGGCAATGTTTGATTAAAAGTGGGTAAAATGACTAAAATACCCATAAAACTAACGAAGTCCAACGGTGAATTCCTCACAAGCTAAAACCAAAGAACCCGAGCAAAGAGACATTTTCGCCTGATAATATATTACCATGAATTAAAAAAGGAATGTAATGGAGGCTATCAGTCAGACGGAGAGTGGGAGTGAGCTTGAAGCTATGTGCAAGGAGGACTCGTCTTGGTACCCTTGTCAGGTCTCTCTCAGGTCAGGCCTCTAACTCAACCAACCCACTTAACATCTTTATTCCCTTCTGCTGTTGTTTATCGGAAAATTTGGTAATGGATTTTTTCTAATATGTTCACTGATTTTCTGGGTTTATTGAAATGGGATCGGCTTGGATCATGAAAAGGAAACATTGTGTTTTTTTTTTTATCATCATCAAGATTCTGGGTGCATTATCAATTTTGATCATGTAGGAGTATATGGCATGACCCTGAAATCATGTATGCAATAGACAATTTTGTTCTGGTGACAATTTTGTTCATTTAGATTCTCTTTACGATTAATGGTTCAACTATTTGTTGTTCTTCTTCAAAAAACTGAATGATTACTTAGTGGTGCTATTTTTGGAGTTGAATCAGTAGCTGTTTAATTGGTGTGGCTTGGTTGTGCACTTACTCAATTTCATTCTTAGTTTTCGCAGTTAGTCCAATGAATCCATTTATACTTTCTGAGTTGGTCGTAAAGAAAAGGATTTTTGTTTTCCTGATACTCTTGTTTGAAAAAAGTGCCATATGTGGGGGATGCCTCGATAAAATTCTGTATACTAAAGTCTGAATTCCATGTAAAACTATGACAGATTTTATGGTAACACTAAAATTGAATGCTTTCGGATAATCGGGCTCTTGGCTTTTTCCCCCACCGTAATTATTAAGTGTTGGGCATGGATATAAAATGTATTGACGTGTCTCCTGATATTGGTCAACAGCTCTACTGAAGATAGCCTAATTGTAGACTTTGGGAGGCAGGAGTTAGAAGATATGGTGTTGAACAAAGATGAAGCACTTATGCGTCTTCGTTTTCATTCGGCTCCTCTTCAGGGTGATGACTGCTCTCACATTCAAGGAAAGCATGTTCTTTGCATCCATAAATCACCGTTTAAGAGCCACTTCTATGATGCTAAGGTGGAAAAGGTATTGATCTGCATCTTGATTTATATACAGGCAATACAGCTCCCTTGGAATACATATCATCATAAAATTTACCTCTTCATCAAACAATTTTTTTTTTCTCTCAAGGGGCAATTGGAATTACCCTGGGTACTTATAGTTTGAGAAATTTGCTTTACTTTGCATGTTTGGTTAATAGCTGTAAGAAGAAAGAAGTGAGGTCTTTTGTTAACTCTATCATGTTACAGTTGGTTATAATGTATTACAGTCCTCAGCTTAATTTATAATTTTGATATGGTTTACTTGATATGATTGTTGATTCAGTTCATGTCCCAATATCATGATGACTAGGTGATCAGAGTGAGACACTCTACAAGGGTCTATTGTAGATGCACTTTTATGATTAAGTGGCTTCACCAAGACCTCAAAGGGCAGATGGTCACTGTCCCATCTAGTTCAATCATGAAACTAGCAAGCAAAAGCATCAATGTCCATCCAACTGTTGCTGCATTATTGAAATCAGTTAAGCAAATGGGTTTATTTACTGCATCTCCCTTTCCAATCATGCCTGAAGACGTTGATGTTGAACTGGACCTCAATAAATTACTAGAGAAGCAAATAGAAGAGATCAATTTTTCAGCTAAGGGATTTGGAAAGGAGATTACAGTGGACATATTAGAGGGGTTTAAAGGTAACCAGCCGCACTACTTTATCCGTCTAATTGAATTCTGGTTCGTTGTTGCAATATGTTTGTGTGTGTGTGTTTGTCATTATAAGAAAATTTATCTTCATAGGCACTCTATTAACTGTCTGCAACAGATATATTCTCTTGAATCTGTTGTTTTCATAATGATGCAGTACCGTATGGGCCTCACTTAGGGAACTGTATGATCCATGCCTTGTGCATATTCTAGTTTCATGCTGTATTCTTTTTCCTGCATTTGAGGCAACGAATTTTCCTATTTTATATATTGTACATGAGTAACTTTTAGCCTTTACTTGAAACATATGTATGGTTGTCATTTAGATATTTCCCGGTTGTGCATGCAGCTGATAACAATGGACATGTTGTTACTGCGTCCAAAGTAGGCCTTTCAAAAGCTCAGGTTTCTCATGATCAGCATCAATTGAGATGTATTACTAAGAGTTCTGGTGAACTGGAAGTAAACAAAGAACATGAAGATCCACAGGCCCCTTTCTCATCCAAACAAGAAGAGCATTCAGAATACAGGTCTCGTATTAGTCCTCTTGCCGCCCGTGCAGCTCTGGCCTCCCTAGTATCAGTTTCTCACAAGCACATCGCTATAAGTGGGACTGAACTTTTCAAGTCCATTGACAGTGATAATATGTCTAATAAGGAACCTTTCTCTGATACAACCAAATCTCATAAGAACGGAAATGTGGACTCAGCTTCCAGAACAACTCGCTCAACAGTTCGGAAAGGTTCTGAAATTCAGAACAGTGATTTGCATGATTCTGCTGAAGCCATCAAGTTAAGGGTAACCAACACAGGAAGGTTGACTCGTTCAGCAGTCCAAAAAGAAAAAGACAAATCATCTATGACAATTAAACAAGGGTTGGAAGAGAGCAAGTCTGCTCATATTACAGGGTCATATTCTTCTGAAGGAAATGCCACTGTTCATGAAAACAAAGTATTGAGAAAGAAGAATGATGTATCAAAGAAAGCAGTCTCTTCAGCACTTCATTCAGAGAATAACATCCCTATGGAAAATCTGACATCTGGTGATCTTGGGGCCGTTCAAGATGCATATATTCAAACGAAGACTTGTGCTAAAGAGACCACGTCAAGTGTTTCAACCAACACGAGGAGGTTGACTCGTTCCACGGTTTCTTCCAAAGAGAATTTGATAGTTCCTGAAAGCAATGTAGTGGAAAAGGAAAGTGGTGAATCAAAAAAGAAGAAAGCTGTCTCTTCATCATCTCAGAATGACCGTACGCCTGGTGAAGAAAGTAGCAGAAAGCACATGTCTGGTGCTGTCAGAATACTCAGAAACAGTCTACAAACTGAAGGTTAAATATGCTTATAGTACATGTATTCATTTCTTGTCTAAGTATAATCATTTGTGTTATGTCACTCATCTCAGAAAATATGTCTTCATTTTGGAAAATCTCAACTGTTAATTCAGTCTCACATCCTGGCATTCATCACCATTCAGAGTTTTAGAAACTGACTAAATTAAAATCTGAATTAATTTATATTCAATTCCATGATTAAGCAAATCATTTTCTCTCATATGGTTTCCCTTTTGTGTTCATGTTGCACGCCACAGTCTTGTTTCCTCTTTTTAAATCTCAGTATTTGAAGCTTCACAGTGATGTCAATTGCAGGAAAAATGTCAGGCAGTGGTGACAATAGTCAAGGCCGGAAGAGGAAGTCTACTTCTTCCAGTAGGCAAGAGCAGCGGTTTTCTCCACGACTAAGGTTTCTCCCTCGTACTCGTTCACAAAACAAGTCTTAAGGTAATCTTTCTTCAGCAGAATTACTCACAATGAGCAAAGGCAGCTTTTGGGGGAGTGGTAAGAGGTAAAACTCTATTGGTTGCTTTGCCTATGATTGAGAAAGAGGGATTATAAAACTAATACAAGGTATGCTTGTTTGTATTTAA
This sequence comes from Rubus idaeus, assembly GCA_030142095.1. Taxonomy (NCBI): domain Eukaryota; kingdom Viridiplantae; phylum Streptophyta; class Magnoliopsida; order Rosales; family Rosaceae; genus Rubus; species Rubus idaeus. Next base: position 6,524,645 of record CM057970.1, read on the forward strand.
GATCATATATTTTAAGTGGATGCATGAGTGCACATAGCAATGTCTTAGTATGACTCTTTTGGGACTTGCTATCTGCTCGACTTCTTTTGCCTGTAGAATTACATTTCAGATAGCAGAATGGGGATCATCTCAGCTGCACATTAGATCTGTCTTCTTTTTGATTTGGTCTTGAAAGAATTGTTTATAATGCTAATTCGTTGGCCTTGCCATTTGCCTCCAACCCTGCCATGCTATGCAATAGTTGAGACAGCATGAGTTGGTGCGCAAATGCAAGAAATGTGACAACATTGCTCTCTGAGTTTAACCCGTAATTGCAATTTGGAGCGCAAGTCTTTGGTGGTACTTAGTGGCCACTTTTGAGCCCATAAACAAAGAAGGATATGCACTACATATTGGGCATCTATGTTTTATCCTCATGGGTTGGCCTGACCTATTAGCTATTGGGTAATGATTTACAAGTACCTGTCCCTTGTGCAAGTTTTAATAGGGCAAGTGCCTTATCACATAATATAGATTCTTTGAACAACTTTCGGTTCTCGCATATTGAAAAAAATATTTTAACAGGGAAATGTATAGATGATCTCTAAGGTTCTTACTGCTTAGCTTGAGCTTATGGAATTTTCCATGTGTTTCAATAGGTCATGTTGAGGTATAGAACAATTTATTAGTGGAATATGAGGTTCTTATGCTGTTGAAAGATAGACTGCTTTTGTGATCTTTTCTTCGATGCCCAAATGAGAAAAATGAAAGAATAGAATAGGGAAAAGGGGTATCGAATCAGTAACTTAACTTGATTGTCATTTTAGTCTGAATTTTGGCATGGACCGATTTATTGTCTGACTTGAGATTATCACTGAGATTGAAGGGTCATTTGTGTTAAAATGACATTATGCTTGGATCCAGTTATGAATTTGAAGGTGATAGCATGTTTTGATGTGATCTGCCTTATTGTCAAATTCTTTAGGACCTAAATTTTTTAATTGTTAAGAGTATTTTTGTATAATTTACTCTCATTGTTTCAAACATGCAATTAGGTCTTTTAAATGGAACAAGTTTTTTCTTTTCTTCAAAACATTCATGTTATACCAGAGGTAGCAGAGCATTTGAGGCACCTTCTTCTTTCTATTTATTGCATTCTAATCTTAAATCCTTCAATTCACATCATTGTTAGATCTTACCGTAAACTCTCCCACATGAGCTCAACAAGTGTATGACAAGTCATATCAAGTCGTACCATAAAAGACCCTTTTACATCAAATTTGAACCATATCCTATAGCATCGGACTCTATTACATTTCCATGAAATGAAGACTATTACATATCCTAAACCAGGCATCTTTTCACTAACCGTAACGTGGATTTGTTGTTCTTATTGAGCCAACAGGATATCACCGGTGCTCATTTAAACTTGCATTTGCTTGTCTTTAAGAGCTCACTTTGCCTATACATAAACATGCGGTCATGATTGACAGTTTGATCACATAATATGCGGGAATATTTTAGACAAAGTTGATTAAAATTGAAAGTGTAGGGGTGTTTTTAATTAAATTGAAACTCTAGGGACTAATATGATTTTTGACCCAAACCCTCAGGGAGGTAAACTGAATTTAATCCAATAATGTTTCTGATGAAACATTCTCATTCTTGGAAAGTTGCTCATTTTATAGTTCTTGTTTTTTTTTTCACAAATAAATTCAAAATAGCCCTTTTTAATTAAAGAATGGTTAGGTTTAAACCAAGATCATTAGATTGGATGGACAAAACACCCTTCAAATCTGTATTTGAACTCCCTTCAGGCGCATCCGAACCCTTAGCCTTATTTGGAGGAGGGTTTAACCAAAGAGATTCTTATTTTGTTGAAGATAGAGAATGCTGTTTTTGTTAATCAGCATCAAATGCTAACCTAAGTGTTAAATTTTGAGTATTTTTTGCCAAAAAAAATGTTATTTAATATATCAATGCCCATCAATTCCAGCACAAATTTTCAAGTCACTTTCATAGTTTCATGCGATATAATTCATAAATCATAAACAATTAAACACAAGCTGCCCCTCAAATATGGGGTTCTAGTAAAGCTCAAACAAAATGAATAATTACAAAATTAAGTTTTCGTGATCGATGCTAACAAAACCTATAGGACAAAATGCAAAGCCCAAATTCTTAATCAAATTTGACATAAAAGATACTAGTACGTAGCTTCAAATTTGTTTAGCAGATTTTTTAGGCTACAGTTAACTTCAATATTGGAAGCTTAATTTAACTGCAATTAATTTTAAGCACATACGTACAGTTACGTCTTGATTATGTGAAACTTTTGTTCTTAATAATACTAAGGTCTCTATTCTCACTTTTCTCTCTTGTTTTCTCTGCTTACCTTCAATATATATATAGAAAGCAAGAAATGCAAACGTTATCAAAATTGTCCCGAGTTTTCCATAATTTTGTACAAAATTATATATCAATAAAATGTATTATACCATCACTACCTCATTTCTTTCATATTCAAATCCCTTTTACTTTTGTTGTCCAAAACAAAATTCCTTGATTGTTTTTGCTTTATTTTCAATTCTAAATCATGACTGAATTCTGAGGGTGAATCAAAATAATGCTTATGAGTTGAATGTTTGATCAATAGTCAAATTTACCAACTAGCATTTGGCTTAGTACCAGTAAATATTTTTTTCCAGCAAAATGTTGCTAAATGTTCCATATGCGATACCCCTAAATAAAAAAAAGTAAAGTCAAACCTTGAATTTGTAATATATAAAACTCAAAGTAACTAAAAGAAAAATAAAACATAAAATATACACATCTGTTTCCATTAATTTCTTAATGATGAAGTATGATGAAGTAATGTGGGCGTCACAACCAAAATTAATTGACAATAGTTGAAGATGCTCAAATCCTTATAAACACATTTGCAAGATCTTTTTTCTCCAATGTGGGACAACACTCCACATTCTCACATTTTAAACCATCTTATTTTATCCTTCATATATTCTCTATTTTATTTCACAACTCTGATTTCACTTTGTATCCCAATATGGAAAGCCCCACACATTTACTTAATTCTCTCTAGATATTTTTATTGCTTTGCAAGAGTCTTCTATAAATAATTAATAGTAGTTTGCTCCCCAATACATCCTCAGCTCAAGGAGCAAATGTGTGTCTTCCCTCTCCTACAAATCAACTACTTCATACTCATCAGGTTGTACTCCACCAGAAGCTTCTCATTTCACTCCACTCCTCACTCACTAACCCCTCAAAATGGCTCTACTCTTTCCAACAATGGCGAACCAAACCCATCCCCTATGGCGTGTGCGCCTAACCTCCGCTCTCCGAACCGCCTTGGCCTGCACCATAGTTGGCTGCACCACCCTCTACGGTCCAAAACCTCTCCGCAATTTCTTAACGTACCCATCTTTTTCTTATATGACCACAATTCTCGTAGTCTCGGATGCAACCCTAGGCGAGACCCTTAGGAGCTGTTGGCACGTGGCCTATGCCACGTGCCAGGTCATGGCTTCTTCCGTGCTGGCCCTGTGGCTCCTCGGGCCAGCAAGGTTCACTAACGAGGTAGCGGCCACGGCCGTGGCTTTCAACGTGTTTGTCGTGGCACTGCCGGGGTCAACGCACTTGATGTCCAAGAGGATTGCGTTTGGGCAGATTGTGAATGTTTACGTAGGTACTGTTATTCTAGGTCCTCAGCAGTCTGGGATCGTCATGCATCCGACTCATGTGGCGGCGAGTACGGCACTCGGAGCTCTGGCTTCTGTTATTGCTGTGACGTTTCCATATCCTCGGCTTGCTTACTATGAGGTAACTAATTAATCTGCATTTGTTAGACAATCACTAGATCCCAAAAACTTAAACGTTCACGTATGAGCCAACGATGTGTCTTCAACTAAAAGACCCTCCTTCACGTGCAATCAATCTCATAGAGAAAGGTAACCTTACAGACCAAGAATGACATGAGAAGGAGAATTAGAGGTTTGGGCGCTGGGAGAAACCAAACTTGTAATAATACTATACAGAAGACACCAAAAGGTTAAGCTAGCTGTTAAGTAGTGAACCATTCCTAATCTTTACACCCCGCCGATATCATTGTGTTCTGTGTTAGACAATCACACTAATTATTCCAAACCTTAAGGCCGGCCTAGCCTATTTAGTTTAATAAGATCCTTGGATACAGTTTTTCAGTTTCTAGAAACGACAAAGTTCATAATAATTAGTCTTAATTATTTAAGGTGCTCAGACAGATCACCAACATAGAAAGAGGGTCCTTTTATGGTATAATGAATTTTTCGAGATCGTTTCCAAAAAGTACCTTAAAAATTTGACCTGATGATGAACCCCGATTCATTTAATTTCCATTCCAAGAAGAAACAATAAAAAATTGACCTATATACTAAATCTTAATTATTTACTCCTCTTTGTCTAAGATTTTTTTGTTGGAAAGAAATGTCTTATCGCTAGACTAAATGTTAGTTAGCAATGTGTTTCCGAAGTTGAGAGTGCAAATTAACACTGTCATATTACGACAATGTAACCCACGTACGCTCCCAAACAAGAGTGCAGGAGGTGTTTGGGGAGCACGTACCGTATAGAGCCATTCTTGAAGATATTATCAATTAACAGCTAATGACGATTACAATTCTGATTTCTATATTGATGTAAGTTGAACTAGTCTAAGAGGTTTGACAGAGGAACCAACCAGAGTGAAGCCAAACTATATATAATGGCAGCAAAGTTGACAAGAAAATTAAGCATTTTGCTTGTCCAACTCGGACGGCAAATGCAACGTACAAGTTGAAGATTATTTCATGTTTAAGTCGTTTTAATTAATAGATATGTCATTAATTACAAACAAAGGAACAAGAACAACTTAATTAACTAGTGTTGCTGGCTTTAAGGGCATGATCGATGACTTAGTCCAAAACAAGCTAGCCAGCAATACGTGGAGCTATTAATTTGGTCTTGTCTGATTGTCTCTTAAACCAACAACAAAATGATCGATGACTAACAAGCTTTGCATGAATTAACATTAACCCTCATTAATTTAAGCATTCCTGCATGGTCCCTGTAATTCTAAGCAACCAGCTAGTGATTCTGTACGTATTTTAACGCAGGCTAGGTTGTTGACGTACAATAATGATCCCAAATTGGCCTCAATAATTCGAATCTTCAATTGTATCTTCCTTCTTTTTGTTCATTAATTTCTGCATTTTTCGAGCAGTTAAAATGAAAGATCAGATGTTAAACTGCTCTTAATTGCAAATTTCGCAGGGTAAGAAATCATGGCGACTTTATGCTGAAAATGCTTCCCAGAGGTTAACTCGCTTTGTTGAGGCGATATCTGCCCTAGACAACAGAGTAGCACTCGAATCCATTTCTCAAGGGAAATCTCTTTCAAAAGCAGCAGTCAATCTTCTTCAAAGTATCAGTCATAATCTGGTAAGCTTCATTCATGGAAGTCCAAAAAATGGGTGTGATCGGCTTGATTAGTTCAGATAAACTAAGGTTCATTTATTTCATTTTAAGCAGGAGGGTATGTTGTGGGAGAGAGCAGATATCAAATTTCTAAGACCGAATCATAAGGACTTGGGTGAAAAGTTGCAAGAAATGGAGATACCAATTAGGGGGATGGAGATGGCTTTATCTTCTTGTGCTTCCTTTCCTGTTAATATGATCAATGAAGAGCTAAGAGGTCATTTACAAAACTCAGAACTACAAATAAGCCTGAAGCTACTGCAAGCTAAGTACTCCGTGCCTTCTGAGGCAACTACAGCTCCAGAGGGAAAGAGAGAAACCTCGGACAAGCCCCTTTGGACTAACAAAACCACCACCACAATCCATCAGGATCTGCCAGCATTGTTCTTCTTGTACTGCATGGAACTCCTCCTAGGCGACCTCCCCATTGCTCGAAATCCCGAAAACACTCCAAAGTGCACGGACAAACCAAGCGATACACAAACTCAAGCGCAGTGTATCTGCAAAAGGGTCTGGAGAAGCATAAAGCCGAGCCTCAGGAATTTTATTTTTGCCCTCAAGTGCTCAATCGCATTAGGCCTTGCTGTGTTACTCGGTATGATTTACAACAAGGAGCAAGGATACTGGTCGGGTCTAACCATTGCCATCAGCTTTGTAACAGGACGACAAGCGACATTTACAGTTGCAAATGCTCGAGCACAAGGAACAGCAATGGGATCAGTCTATGGAATCATATGGTTATTTCTTTTCCAAAGAATCGACCAGCTAAGGCTCTTACCGATCATACCTTGGATTGTTTTCACTCACTTTTCTTAGGCATAGCAAGATGTATGGCCAAGCTGGTGGGATCTCAGCAGCGATTGGGGCATTGCTAATCTTGGGTAGAGAAAACTACGGTCAACCAAGTGCCTTTGCAATTGCAAGAATTGCAGAGGCTTGCATTGGATTGATCTGTTTCACTTTAGTAGAGGTTCTCTTTTATCCTATGAGAGCAGCAACCCTAGCGAAAAATCAATTTTCACAAAGTTTGGGGGCACTCAGAGATTGTGTCCAAGACATAAACCTTTGTGTACCAGCTTCTACTGGACTGAGAGAAAAGCAGAGGAAGCTAAATTCCCATGTCAAAGAACTGGAGAAGTTCATTGAAGAAGCTGAAACAGAGCCTAATTTCTGGTTCTTGCCTTTTCAGGGTGATTGTTACAATAGGATCCTAGGATCTTTATCGAAAATGGTAGATCTTCTACCATTTGTGGCCCATAACACAGACTTCATCTCACAGAAATCTCAATATGCTTCAGAGGAGCTAAAACAACATATGATTACAGATCTTGAGATTATTAAAGAAAAAATCGGGTCTTCACTAAAATGCCTCGAGGAGGTGACTTCGATGAAGTCCCGTGCAGCATTGGAGACACAGGAGCAGAGCGAATATGACAGCGAAGCGGCCATATCACCAAATCCATTTATGATTTTGGGTACATGTGATGAAGAGGCTGAGACCATTGTAAGTAAATTTCTTCATCATTTGCAAGAAGTAGTTGACAAAGTGCATACAAGTGATGGTGAAGTGAAGCATGTCAGCCAAACGGTTCTTTGTTTGAGTAGCCTGGGATTTTGCATCCGGAGTTTGATGGAAGAAACAATGAAGATCAAGGAAGAAGTAAGAAAACTAGTCAAATGAGAGTCCTAGGTGTTGAAAAGCTTAAGCCTGGAAATATAGCATACATAGCACCCAAGAGATGTGTTTCGTTGACAACAATGTATCTAACCCATTGGCAGAAGATACTTATGGATTTGACAAATCTTTCTTTTTATCAATCAGATTTGTTGAATCTTTCATGTAGATCAGTTTACCATCCCCAGCACCAGTTGTAATTTGGGAAGTACATATGCAAAGTAATGAAAATATTATACTTCCGAATATGCACCACCAGATTTTTATTTTCCATGCATTTTATTTTGTTTGGCTGAAGTCACCTCATCAGATCCTTTCAGTTCCTCTAAGCAAAATTGCACTGAAGGAGTGTACTAAAAGATATAACTTTTATATTCACAAGAAATGTCCCAACTTTGAAACTCCTTAAGAACATGTTCTTTTGCAATTTCTAAGAACGCCACCACAAATCATAATGGGAAGACGAACACAATCATCATCTTATATTACCAAATCTAACAGTTAATCAACACAGCCAATATCCATAAATACTAACGCGGAAGTGCTGTAACCTTCATATGAAGCAGAAATTAAAAGTGAAAGAAAATCACATGTCTATAACAGCAAACATTCATATTGCATTATAACACTTTCAACTAAATCAAGTTGTATCCATTGTGAAATCACTCATACTACAAAAGTAACAGGACATCTCTATCAGAAGCAAAATGGCATGTCTATTCATACTTTGGGTCAGCCATCACATAATGATACGCGATTACCAAAACAAAGATGAAGATGCCAAGGAAATTGGCAAAGAAGCCCAGGTCCTGATCGTCAAACATCTGGGACATCAAATAAAATTAGAAACTTTAGAAGGATGAATTGTGCCATGATATCATTTCAAATACTTGTTAAATAGGGATGCAACACAAACAAAAATTGGTAACATTGACAGTACAAACATCACATGGAGTTCAAACTCAAACATATATTTGCAATGACCAAACAGAAAGTTCTTCAGAAAATATAATCAATAAGAATCTGAGATAAGTATCAAAGGAGCAGTTATCAAAACACACAATCAGTAAACCCATAACTTCAAGAAATCAACATACGGAGGAAATGTGGTTTTACTTCTTAACTAGAAACCGTGAGGGGACACCAAGGAAGTTGATCCCGGAAGCTCTACCACAAAATAAGAGAAGGAATGTTTATAGAATTATGTAATGAGCGCCACAAATTGCCGACTCAGCCACCAGCTCCTTGGTGAACCTTGTCGGCCCAACAAGTCACAACATCAAATAGAGAAGGAACCAACACTTGGTACATGCCATACAACACCTGCCAAGTCCTAGCATACCCATCTTTCTCTTACATGGCAACAGTTCTAATAGTGTCCACATACCAACTGTTGATTCCTTCGGCGTTGATGCTGTGGCTTGTTGGGCCTGAAAGTTAACCACCGCTGGAGGCAGAAGCAGTGATGGCAGCGCTCAACGCATTTGATTTCCAAGAGAATTGTATTTGGGCACTCGGAGCTTTAACTTGAAAGCTCCAGCCACACCTATCTTCTGAGACTCTCACTACCATAGAATAGAGATATGTATTCCTAATTCTGTTCCTTTGGCAACATTTTGAAATCATTAAACTCATTATACTAAATTATGAATGGAAATTCTTATGCTTCCTTTCAATCTATCCTTCAAAACCAGGCAGACTCACGCAAAAACTATTGCTACAATCCAATTTGCAAACCCAATTTGCAAACTGAGTAAAGATGGATTCTTTCTACGAAATCAAGCATTCTGCTCATACACACGTTCAAATTCGACAGCAAAAACATTGCAATTAACTATGCTTACAGAGTTCAGATCTACGAAATCGCGTAAACAACTCTATAATTGCTGGAGGAAAAAAAAAGATAATGAAGAGGAATTCACATAGTAAATTTTGAGATCTAACGGATCAAAGTGAAACTAATATCAAAATTGAAGAAGAATCGGAGAGAATCTTACAGTTTTGGAGCTGAGTACTGAGTCAATGGCACAAGTGTTGGCCTTCGAAGCGAAGCTCTGTGTAATTGTATATCGAGGAGGGGAATGGAACGTGTACGTTTATAGGGGTAAGCAAACGACGCCGTTTGATTTATTGTTTGCACTTTGAACAATAAGGAAGATAAAAACATTTTTTGAATACAAAAAAGGTTTAGCAGTGTGGCTGCTGGGATTCGAGCCCAGGTCTCCACGGCCACAACGTGGAATTCTTACCACTAAACTACAGCCACTAGATAGTAATATTGTTTGGAAATTTAATTTAATTTAATTTATACTTGAAAATATAAAAATAATGACCTTATATGTTATGTGTTAATAAAGATTGAAAATTATTATAGAGGTTGACAACAACATTCAAAGTTTTTTTTTTGGTTCTCCATTTTCTTACCAACTATTTTTTCCGAATGATTAAATATGTTGCACATTTACTCTTATAGTTTATCCGGCGAATATAAAATGAAACGATCACCTAACCCGCATCATACATGAAGCATTATATATCTTACATCTGATTTTTTATTACTGATTAGTCATCCAAAGAAAGGTGGGGAGAAGCTAGCTGTGGATTGCGAACAGTTGGGTCAGCATTTGCATGTGAAAATCTCAAAGTTTGCTAGGGCTGGGAGTACTATAAATGTAATGTTTATTGAATTGTTTGTTCCATAAATACTCTCTTTCTCTCTCACTATATATTGGCTTAAAAATCTCCCAATAACTATCTCCTAGTTTCGTGATTGATGGATATGCTCATAACAATCTTTCGGAACACACAAGCAAGTTTCTTTAGAAATAAAAAATTTATGCAAAATTCACATGTGAGCCACGATGTTAAAGAAGGCAAAGGGTAATGCTCACCACCGGTTGTATCCCACACATTTCGGTACGTCATCTGGACCCTGGTGTATATGATTCTTACATATTGTATTGCATTTGCTAAAGACAAGGGATGTTTGAAGCAGATAGCCTTTTTGTAGTCATGGTCTTTCCACCCTCCAGAAGAAATTAAAGTTACAAGTCCCCTAAGAAGCCTTTAATATAAAAGATTCGTGTGGAAGTTTTATCTTGAGCAGTCCCTTTGTCTCGTTGAATTGTACACGTTGCTTACACACCTTATTTTATCCATTGAAGTAAGGAAATGAAGATTGATTTGATCAATTGATGGATCTCATAGTTGTAAATTTGTAATTAAGAAATTATTTTCATGTCAAGATGATAGATGAAAAGTTAGCTAGCTAGCTAATTAAGAAACCATCTAAAACTTCCATTGTTCGCAATGTATTTCTCTGGTTTTTTTTTTGGGACTATAATATACCAATTCGAAACTCTTGGTGTGACGGAATATCTAGACAACCACTTTTTACAACATGACATGAAAGATATTTGTAAAAAGAATAAGGCCTTAAAAGTTATTTTCCGATTAACAATGGGTGTTTTTAACATTTCAAGTTTCTTTGGACTAAAAAATAATTACTCAAAAACATATGCATCCCACAAATTAAGAGTTTTGACTTTTGCCTCGTTTCCCGCGCCACTGTAACGTCCTCCCAAATTTCAGAATTTATTATTGAAATCAGAAGTTCATCATTTCGTTTTCCCGCGGTAGCACTTGGCAGTCATGGCTTCTCCTCCTTCCCCTGTTCAAACCCTCGGCGACAAATCTTATTTTAAGCCAACTGTAAGTACTTTCCGTGCTTCCCCCACTAAATCAATTTCATTTATTTGTTTTCTTTACATAAATAAATCGCTTCGATTTGCTTTGGAATTTCGCAAGGTAACTCTCTACGATTGGTGGTTGGTTAAATCCCAAGAGAATGGCCAAGGAAGGAGACTAGCCGTCGCCGGCGTTTCTTCCGTGGGGTGAGTTAAATTTCCCTAATTCTGTTTTAGGGTTTTTTCACTGTTTGTGATTTTTGACTGCAATTGTGGTATTCAATTTCAGGCAAGAAGCCAGGAGATTGTTTTCCTCTGCTCCGATAAGTAAAATATACGATGTTTTCACTCTGGAGACAAGTGATGGGGTATGCATTATCCTCAAAGGGTTTATCAACAAGCAGCAGACTATTCTAAATGGGTTTCCTGATGAGGTACTAAACAATCTAATTGTGTTTTACATTGCGAATATATGTTTCGAATTTAGGGTTTGCTGGGTGTTTGGGAGTGTTGAGGACTGAAGCATGCTCTAGGTACTGATTGTGCTATTTGGATTTCTTAGTGGACATTGATTAAGTGGTGACTGAGTTAAATTTCTATGAACATGGGTAAAGATTTGGGAAAGTGTAGACGTCATCCTTTTTTTTTTTGGTTTTACTAGAATAGAGGGTATAGCGAGCACTCAGTGTGACTGTAGTTAAGTATTTGCCAATTCATTTTGGGCTGAGAATTTGGATGATGCTTTGCTTGTCCAAGAGGCAAAGCAAAGTTACATTGGTACATAAACATGTTTACCAAAGTTACAAATTTGAATTTGCATTTTATTTTATGTAATATTTGCAAATTTATGTTTACCTTCTACCTTAAACAGATTCCCAAACGTTTCCTATTCGGCTTTCCTGCAAGCTGGGAAAGATGTGTTGCAGAGTTCTTGGGAGGAGACTCTAACACTCCTGCTGTTTCTGGAAGAATTTCTGATTCAGACAAATTTGCCGCTCATTCAGAAAGTATACATACCTATAAGTTACTTTAATGAGTAATGATTTGTTCATGCCTAAACTTTTGTAAACTAACTATCCACCATTGTCATTTTGAATCTTTTCTTTTTCTGTGGAGTGGCGGCAGGCAAAAAAAGTTATAGTCCAACTTCTGTGCATTTTTCTCAAGAAGAAACTCCACATGAGCAGGTCTCTAGGGAACATAGGCCTGATGCTGAGGTGGACACCAACAAAGAAAATATTGGATCAACTTATTTTCAGTGTATGAGTAGACCAAAGAGTCTGGAAGGCAATCAGAAGCACCCAGTATCCGGATGCTCTATGAAGCATAAAAGTACATTTATTTCTTCATCAGAGTGTTTAGATGGAGCATCAGGTACAGCAATTCAGTCAGGGGGAAAAATGGACGTATTAGATAGATGTCGGAGCAATTCTGCACGCAGAGTGACCAGATTTTTTTCAGAATTCTTAAGGAGCAAAGGTACAAACCAGCAAATGGTTGCAACGGATTGAACTCTGAAAAAAAAAAAAAGACAACAGACTCTGTTCTAAGTTCTAACAGTGTCTGAAACTTTCAACAACATTTTACAATTGTGAATTAGGAGGGAAGGGTATGTCCCATCCCTCAGATTCTGCCTAAGATTTTGTAGAACTAATTATCTAACATCATTTTGAATCTTTTCTCTCTTTTTATGGAGTGCTGCAGGTGTGAAAATTTTTAGTCCAGCTTCTGTGCATCTTTCTCAAGAAGAAGAGCCACATGAGCAGGTCTCCTCTGAAGACATGCATGATGTTGAAGTTCAAAAACAGTTGTCTTCGAAGCTGTCCTTGAAGAGAACCATTGATGACTCAAAAATTGATGACATGGTTAACCATGCCGCTGAGGAAGAAACCGACAAAGAGAATGTTGGATCAACTGGTTTTCAGTGTATTGGGAGACCGACGAATCTGGAAGGGAATCAGAATCCAGTATCTGGATCCCCGATGAAGCATAATACTACAAAATTTAGTCCTTCATCAGATGCAGGTGTAGCATCAGGGGTAACCATTCAGTCTGGGGGGGGAATGGACATATCAGAGAGATATCCGAGAAATTCTGCAGGCAGAGTGCCTGAAAATGTTTCAATAATTACAAGGAGCACAAGCAAGAAGAAACAAATTGTTGGCAATGGATTGAGCTCTGAACAAAATACAATGGACTCTGTACCAGCAGTTGAAACTGTGAGCAACACTTCACAAAATGATGAGTTTGAAGTAGGAGGGAGAGGTATGTACTGTACTTCAGTTTGCCTAAGATTTTGTAAATTAATCATCTAACATGTCATTTTGAATCTTTTCTCTCTTGTTGTGGAATGACTGCAGGCGTAATAAATTCTAGTCCATTTTCTGTGCATTTTGCTCAAGAAACTCCACACAAGAAGGTCCATTGTGAAGATAGGCTTGATGTTGAAGTTCCAAAACAGTTTTCTATGAAGCTGTCCTCGGATAGCATCATTGATGACTTAAAAGTTGATGACCCGATGAATCATGCTGCTGAAGAGGAAACGGACAAAGAGAAAATTGGATCCATTGAGTCTCAGTGTGTTGGGAGACCGAAGACTTTAGAAGAAAATGAGAAGAACCCAGCATCCAGGTTCTCTAAGAAGCATAAAATTACAAAATCTGGTCCTGCTTCGGAGGCCATTGAGAGCCTAGATGGAGCATCAGATGCAACTGATCATTCAGGTGGAAAAATGGATATATCAGAGGGTTCTCCAAGCCATTTTGCTGGCAGAGTGTCCCAATTATTCTCAGGAATTATTAGGAGAAATGGAAAGAAGAAGGGAACGGTTGGCAATGGATTGAACTCTGAAACAAATACAATAGATTCTGTTTCAGCAGCCACTACCACTGTGAGCAACACGTTACAAAATGATAGTTGTGAACCGGGAGGGAATGGGATGTCCCGTCCTTCAGATTCTGAACTTCAAGAACCAATGGATGTGAATGTGGTAAGAAAACTAGATTTTGAATTTGTAGAAGATGATATGCAGCAGACTTCCAATGCAAAAGAGGGACAGGATTGTGGAAATGTTACAGCTGAAGGTAGTGTACATTCTGGGTACACATATATAAGCTTGTCCATCCTTAAACCTTGTCCGACAAAATCAAACTAATGTCTTAAATGTTGCAGTTGGAGAAGGAGAAAGTAATGCTAAAGAAGAAAACACATCCAGGAAGATAAACAAGAGAAAACTAACCATTGATACACAAGTAAGCTTGTTATAGTAAATTCAAGTTGATTGTTCTTCAACTCCTTTGGCTGTCCTTTCAAAGTAACCGTCATCTGTCTTATGATTGTCACCGTCATAGTCTAATGATTGCCATTATGGCGTGTTTACATGTGTTTAGGAAACTCATTCCACTCCGGAGGTGAACAAGAAAAAAAAGGTTAGTCCTTCCACTCTGGAGGTGAACAAGGGAAAAAGGGAAGGAGTATCTCCTTCCACTCTAGAGGTGAACAATAGAAAAAAGGGTACTCCTTCCACTCCTGAGGTGAACAAGAAGAAAAAGGTTATTCCTTCCACTCTAGAGATGAACAAGAAGAATAACATTACTCCTTCCACTCTGAAGGTGAAGAAGAAAATAAATGCTCCTACAACTCCGGAGGTGAACAAAAGAAAGGTATTTCCTTCCACTCTGAAGGTGAACGATAAAAAAAAAATAACTCCGTCCACTTTGGGGGCAAATAAGAAAGAAAAGGTAATTTCTTCCACTCTAGAGCTAAAGAAGAAAAAAAATGTAACCTCTTCCACTCCGGAGGTGAAGAAGAAAAGAAAGGTTTCTCCTTCCACTTTGGAGGTGAACAAGAAAAAAAAGCCAACTTCATTGACTCTAGAGGCGAACAAGGAAAAAGAGGTAACTCTTTCCACTCCGAAGGTGAACATGAAGATGACTATTATTTCTCCAGAATCTTTAAGTGTTGGACGGTCAAGATCAGGTGAGTGCGCTTGCTACTAGCACACACCTGACATGATGATCGCACTCTTTCTCTCAGACACACACACACAGACACACAAGTGTTCTACTTTGTTTTCTGTACTATTCTTGTCTTTGTGTAGTTAATTGTTTATATGATTCAAAATTGGATATAAATAAGCCTAGAATAGTTCATATTTTTCATGGCTCAATATATGAGGGGACATCTTGATGCATGATTTTGTTAAATGAATCGTTCATAGTGTTTGAGATATGCCTATCCTGTGTTTTCTACACTATTTTGAATGGGACTAAAAAAAGTGAGATTGTATTTCTTTTTATGATTATTGACGGAAATTGAAACATCAGAATTCAATTTGTGCTGTTCTGTTTCATTGGTTTGTATATGCTTGATAAAAATAGAAACATATTAAAATTATAAAAAACGCTAATTGCTTATGTTGCAGGGAGACTATGTCTACGTCCCTTGGAATTCTGGCGCAATCAGTCACCAATCTATGATGCGGTTTTTCCCTAACCTTATTCTTTTCTTTCTTTCTTCTCCATTTTCCTCTTTTTGGACTTTGGTGTGGTTGCTTAGCTTTCAACTACACCTGTGCATGTACACTCACCGGTGGATATCTGGAAAATATGCAATTGAATATACTGGCATTGTTACTACTAGAGTTTACCTTATCAAATTTTTGCAACACAACTAGTTATTAAAAAAGAAAAAAAGTTACTGTTGAAGTTTTCACCACAATGGTGAGGTTGGCTGCATGATTTCCTTTTGTATATGTATTTGGTTTAGTGACTTCTAACTTTGACTAATTATAAGCTTTAGGCTACATTGACGCTATCTATGGTGGCATATTCAGGATCATGGAGTTACTGGAATTCAGGAAGAGCTACCTATAGTAACACCATCAAGAGGTTTGTCTCTTGTAAACTGTTACTTATCTTACCCCTGTACATGAATAAGAATGTAATTAGTAGATTTGCACTTCCCATGATATGCCTCACCACAAAATTGATCTTTTAAAGCCATTATAACTTAATGCTTATGATTCTAAGTTTCTTTTATTGACTACTTATTTCCTCAACCTATTAATGGACTTGTACTTGCTGCTTCTTGTTTCTGGTTGCAACAATACCTGCTGCTGATGATGTGTCTCACTTGTTGATAGGCAGTAGGTCTGATTCTCAGAAGAGAAAACCCAAAAGAGGTTGAAATCTTGGCAAAGCTCTTGACTTGGTTCTTTAGTAAGTGTAGTACTGAACATGAGCTGAATATAGTATCAGTTTCAAGTTTAAAATTATTCTCACCCCCAATTCAAAACTCAAGTTTGTCACCAGACTTCCACACGATTTGCAGGTCAGCATAGAATCTCGAAGACTTTTGTGTGTAATGAAAGCTCAGGGCACTCGGCAATTATTTTCGTCTGGATTCTACCACAGGTGGGAGCAGCATAACTTTATGAAAGAAAGCAGAACTTTCTATGCGACGAAGGCGAAAACTGCTTTGTAAATCTCGTTTTGTATATTCTTCAGTTTTAGAGTAGGTTTCTGCTAGGAGGTTTGGTAAATTGCACCATACTGCAAGCATAGTGCAGGAGAAATAGAACTTGGGTTCCCTTAACACTCTATAACTTAGTTAACCTTGAATTGCGTATTACCATGCGAAAAACCACCACTTGATTTGTGACATGCATTGGATTTAAGTATGGCTTATAGATAGCAATCGTGAATTTTTATTTTTATTTTAGGTGAAAATGTTTGTGAAATTTTGATGGAACATGCAGACCAAGGGTTACAAAGCACTATGCTTTCTGCCCTCTCCCAACAGTAACTGCTGATTTTACTGTACAAACTAAAAGTTCAAACTATGTGTCAAAATCAATATTTGGGATTCGATCCCTCCGATGTAAATATTTTTTTTTATGAATTATGTCAAAATTAATTAATTTCATGATAGGGATGTTTTCGTCTCAAATAGTAAATACTAAGGAAGTTTTCTATTTGGAGTGTTGCTTTAGTGTTCGGAGGAGTAATGTTTGGAGAGATGAGGTGCATTTGCAGGGATAAGATGTGTATTTATCACGTATAATAATGGTGGATATTAAATGTGACTCCTTCGAACATGACATGTTCAGGACATTGTAGAATTTCCTAATCTATTTGGACCCCAAAGTGTTGCAATTTGACCGAAAGAGGTTGAGAAGAATTTGATTTGAATATTTAGAGCCCCAATTTTTATTTTTATTTTGAACAATTACCCCAAAGTTGTGGTGACGTCGATGACCCACAATCCAACGGTTCCCATCGTACTTGACACAAACACAAAGCTCGCCATGTCACCAATCCGAGTGCGCAAACCGACCCTCGAGCCAATCATAGACAATTTAAAGAAAGGCCACGGATCGCTATCGTCAGCCCTGAGATTAAAGCCAATCCAACAGCCCACGCTTTCCCTCCCAAATCTCAAAAGAGAAAAAACACAAACACACGGCAACTATAAAATCTCATCTTGACCTCCCTCTCCGTCTCACACAAAGCATTTGTCAAATTGAAAAATGTCGGGTCGGGGCAAGGGAGGCAAGGGTCTGGGCAAAGGCGGAGCCAAGCGTCACCGGAAGGTTCTCAGGGACAACATCCAGGGCATCACCAAGCCGGCCATTCGCCGTCTCGCTCGCCGTGGCGGCGTCAAGCGTATTAGCGGCCTCATCTACGAGGAGACACGTGGCGTCCTCAAGATCTTTCTGGAGAACGTCATCCGCGACGCCGTCACCTACACCGAGCACGCCAGGAGGAAGACGGTGACGGCCATGGACGTCGTCTACGCGCTCAAGAGGCAGGGCAGGACTCTCTACGGCTTCGGCGGTTAAAGGGATGGGATTAGGTTTTTATCAAGTATTCCGAAGGCTGATGTTTTTAGGCTGATGTTGAATGAAGAATCTACTTGTTTCTTTTACCTGATTGATTTTGTTAATTGAATGGTTTGCTCTGCAATTTTAGTTGGTCCATTTGCCCATGTTGAAATTCCAATTTGTTAAAGAACACTGGTACTTCTTTCCAGCTTAAAGGTCCAATATGGTCCTATAGATGAGCCCAATGCCAGCTTAAGTTTCAATGCCCTATTTGGTTTGGTGAAATTATGCATTCGTAGAGTTTGTGAATTGGGAATTGCATATGGGTTTAATGCCTATGCCTAGCTCGCGTCCAGTGTTTTAGCTTTGCTTGCCCAATTTTCTACTTCTGATAGGTTGTCCGGGACACATTAAGTTTTTGGCCCAAAGGTATATTAACTATTTTCATTTTGGGCCAAACGTTGCCGTGAGTTTTGAGTCTGAGGTTTTGGGCTTCTGGGCCCTGCAATGACGTATCACGTATGTATTACTTAATTAAACAAGTCAAATAAGAGTTGCCTTGTTTTTCAACACGAAACATGAACACAATACATGAGCAAACCCGCTTACATGTTACCCACATAATATAGAAATCTTATGCTCCCTCTCACTTTCAAATTTTCAAGCCTTTCTTAAACCTATTTGAACCAATGAAGAAGGGTTTCATGATCACTAACTGACTAAAGTTTACATAATTTAAGGATATTCCATTCAGGTCAATTCACCCAAAATAGATAAGTTGGTTTTAGGTAAAGCATAGTTTAAAGTCCTATTAAAACACACTACGTACAGAAGCCCCTTCATTTTATGGTGGAGAGATTTGTTTACAAAGTCAAATAAAGTTAATACAATCCTGTCTTTTTGCCACCTTTTCCTATATACATGATGACTAGCTAGAGCAACCGGAGCAATGATCAATCTTCATGATCAAAAACAAGAAACAAAGACAAAAATTTCCAATTCTTCAAAATCCACTGAATCTTCTAGCATTCACTCAATTGGTTGGGTCCCCAAAAACAAAAACAAAGTGGATTTCGTTTCATCTTTTCCTCATATGTTAATAATTCCATCCACTTCGATTCGATGGCTAGCTATTAACTATTCCTAATCGACATAACCAACAAAATAAACCCAGTGCACTTTGAATATATCATTCTAATGGAATTGTTAATTAGGTTGGCTCATCGAATAGAAGTCTAGGGAAGTTATTTCTACATATCAAGGAGATGATGAATTCGATCTACGCACGTAATTAACGACTATTTTGATTCATATATACAATTGCAACCTGAATCTATGTTGTTGTGGGTATATACTATATCCTTATTAAATATTAAGGCTGTCTTTTCCCATTTTTCTTGTGGCTTTTAAAATATTTATTGATATATATCTTTCCACCTGTTCATTATGAATATATGATTAATTAGGACAATGATCAAAGTTATTTAATTTCCTAAAAAAAATCAAAGTTATTTAATGATACTTTTTATTCAATATGGTCATTAATTATATATGAAAATGTTTCCATCAATATATCCTTGTCCAAAGGGGATGACGAATATATTATATATGATTGGTCGATCCCCCATCCTTCTCTTGGATAATTATAGAGATCCATTTTAATTTCTCTTTCGCTAGCTAGGTCATCAGTGTTAATCTTTATTTAGTGATACATTTTTTATTGAAGTTCTCTTTTCTGATTCAAAAAGAAGAAGAAGAGGCACTCCAAAGATTCAAATAACTCACAATTAAGACATATTTTAGTAATTTTAGTTAAGTTTTAGCTTGAAAATGTGAATCATGATTGAAGATACTCGATCTTAAACGTATCAAGAAGCTAACTGGGTAAGGTTCACCCATCTGTGATTAAACAGATCGATCTCATACATGACGCATATGATGATTCTGTTACAGATGGTCTTGATTACCAGTCGACTTCAATTAGTGGGAATGAAAACCCATGAAGCTAGTTTTGTCAGTTTCGTTTGAAAGGGCTGAGGAGGAGCCTCGATATGTATACATCTAAAATGAGTACGATTCAATCAAGGTGAAAATGAAAATGCATATAACCGGCCGGCAAAGATTCTCAGTTGGTTTAAATGCTTATCAAAGTGGCTTCGTGGCAGCACAGTCAACAGCTTGTTCTTTAGCTTTTGGACAGAATCTGAGAATTTAATTGGTGTTAGGCATGTCAAAGATTACGCTTGTGCTAATCCACATTAATTAATTAAGCCACATTCAAGGTCAAAGAGCAAATATTAGTTAGTTCTTTTAATTTCCTTCAAAGATTACCATTATTTATTCACAAATTATGTTTTAGTCTTACTCTATATATGGGATACACCATGTGCTAACACTTTGTACTGTTTTGACGAATGGTAATTAATTACTTGAGATGTGCCCTTGCGTAATTAGATAGAGTTTAGAGTTCAGTTGATGTAGGACAAGAATGAGGTCAATTTAGTCCTAAAATAGTAAAAATAAATAAGTGGCACATAATTAAAGATAATGATTAGAATATTGGTAATTTATGTTCTATGAGGTTACTACTTACTAGCTTCTGCCTTTTGGAATATTCAGAAAATTATGATTTTAGATTTTTCGGGTAGTTCGCATTAAAAGTCAAAATTTAATATTTTTAGACAAATTTGATATTCCTTATATTCAAAGATTTTTGTTCCTTTTTAGTTAATTTTTCTTTCAAATTTTGTTATTTCTTTTAATTAAACTCGTGGACTTGATTATGCATTTTGTTAGTGCCCTAAGATTTCTTTCGTTATATAAGCAACTTTAACTGGTGGCTTAAACTATTTTTTCATATTATTATTATTAATAAAATCGAGAATTTCTTCTCAATTCTCTGATGGATTCCAGACTTGTTAACCCTAGTTACTCCCGTTGCGCCATTAGTACGTTCTTAGGTTTTGAACTCTCATTACTATCCACAAGCACTCTAAACCCTAAATCAACGCCTAAGCTAGTAATTCCACATCCCAGCATAATATCTAATCTGAATATTTACACAATGATCGATCACACGTAAAGCAACAATTCATCAAAATACTATTGTAACGTGATTGATATCTCAGATTGGAACGGCCAAGACGGAACAAGGAAACAACACAGCAGAGGATATGTGTGAAGTACAATTAGTTATATCCCACTCCCATGTATGTGGTTCATAGTGAATGACATTATCTCTATCGATGAATCCTCATCTTTTCTTTTTTGTTGTTAGATGCTTTGAATCACGGACATGCACGTACACTCTACAATCTGCATTACAATTAGTTTCCAGCTTTTCTGTATGCCAAACAAAAGGCTACGACTCGATATCACGTGCATGAAGAGAAGACTACTTGCACACTACTTTTAATTTAGTCTCTCTTGGCATGGGACATCTGTGTTTAACTTGATTCTTTAGGGTCTTTAAAGTGAAATGATGAATTGCACTAGTACGTAGTGGAACCTGTGAGCAGAATGGAGCATCGATCAGTCGACTGGATAGTGATGGGCATGAGTACGTAGGAAAATATATCTTTAGCTCCTCTCCTTTTTTTATATATATGGAGAGCCATGCATTTCATTTGAGTATGGATTTGGTTAATTTGGTATATTAATTGCATGTGGTTCAAATTTGATTATCTAGCTTGTGATCCTTAAGGTAGAGAGGTGTCACGATTCCAATTATATGTGGTGAACAAAAATGTCAATCCCTTTGCAAGAGCCTCGTGATCAGTTTATTCACACAAGTTCGGTTTATGTGCGTAATTTATATTTCTTTCTGATTTGATTTTTGTGTGTTGATGCAGGTTGTGAGTAAAGTTATGTCATTTTAGACCTCTTTTTTAACTACCTATTACAAACGAAATACACTATTAAAATCTTAAAACGACATTTCGAAGACAAGTACACGATCAAACTAAAAAGATCAATGAAAGATCTCCGGTTAGGTCGATCTAACTTTTATTACATTTAGTTGGCCGTTCTTAGGGATTGTACCTCTCTTGTTTTGACGGGTTGAAATGTTTAAGAGTAGTTCAAAAATGACCGACATGTTGTTCTCTTTGGATCAAAAGGGGAAGAAACTAAACAAAACTTGAAAGTCTCTTCTACTCTTTCAGTGTCTGGTTTTAAAAATTTAGGGAAACTGGATAGTCCTACACGAGATGATCGATACAACTGATCAGAGACAATTGCAGCTGGGATTAGTCGGCTTTTTGGTTTACACGTGTCCGTTCCAATATTCTCAGACAGCTTTTCTCAGTTTCTGGGCGTTGACTACCAGAAACGTACTAATATGATCTATATGATCAGAAACTAGTAATCTTCTTCATTTCATTAATTAAGCCCTACGGCATCGGGATCGTGGAGATGAGCATGCACTAATAAGCAGCGTCCTTACTATCAAATTTTGTTTAAGCTGCATAACAGTTCGTTTTCTTAGATTACAAGTCAAATTTTTACACACTAGCTCTAACACTTGGATGTAAGATTTTGAAGTTAAACCCGAGTGAGTATAGACTATAGAGGTTTAGGACTCCCATTAGAATATTTTATGTGTTAACACGTATCTTATAAATTGTTGTTTGACATGTAGTCAATATTTTCTGCTCAAATTCCAAATTAAATCTTAAATTTGTAAAACAATTAACAATGACTGAAATGAAAAACACTTTTGGATATTGCCACGCGGAGTTTACAGCTTGCTCTCAGATGAGATTTTTATCATTCGACTTCCCATCTTAGCAGGTTGTAATAAGAAATACAGCTGGTTATCTTTAACTTGTGGTTAAAATTTTAACTTTTACTACCGGCCAGAATTTATGGATGGTATCTCATGCAACTAATTTTAAATACACAATCTCTATTTTCTTTGTAGTTTTCATTCAAAAACAAGAGTCCAAAGAAAAAACAAAAGCATGTCATTGGTATGATTCTAAATATCTAATATTCTACAAATTATCTGATTGTTAATTTACTTTAATTACCCACTTGGGTTAGTCCTAGTATTTAACACACACACACACACATACATATATAATACTTACCACTCAATGGCTGAGCTAGAAGCATTTCAAACAATTAATTTTATTGAACTTACATAATAATGAAAAATTAAAATTCCTATTTAGTTAATAATTGTGTCATTAAGAATTGTCCACAATTGTTTTTTTTCTTTATTCAAGAATTTAAAAATCATTGAATCACCGCAAAAATAAGAGAAATAGACTAAATTAGAGCTATATAGCGTGCATGTAGAAAGAGTACTGTAGTTAAATAAAGCATATTGAAAATTAGAATGCAGTAGTAGTATTGATTATTGAAACCCACAAGTGAGTATAATCGAAGAAAAGTGAGCAGCGGCACAGCATCCATCTCGTTGGCTCCGCTACAATTACCACCACACGTAGCTAATCGCTTTAGGCTAACACAACCCACATGGAGCTACCTTCTAAGAAAGCGATTAATGAAACCACATGGAATGCCATTATTCATTGACCTAGCTATATGCACTAAATTGTAAATATTTCATTTCATTTCAAAGCCAAATTCAAGCTTTAACTTATTTGTTACCCCAATTACGTACATGAACGCACTTTACACGATCACATATATACAACGACAATAACCAAAACTTGCTCCCCTCCCTCTATATATTGCTTTACTTTTCTTCACACAGTCCATGATATTCCCTGTACGTTGCAAACCTCCATAGACACAAGCTATAGGACACTGAAACTCCCTCTAGCTTTAGCCAAACTTAACCATGGTGAATATAACCTCCATCAAGACGGCATCAAATGGCCTATGGCAAGGCGACAACCCTCTAAACTTTGCCTTCCCACTCCTAATAGTTCAAACCACCTTGATCATTTTCGTCAGCCGCTTCCTCGCCTTCCTCCTTAAACCCCTCCGCCAACCTAAAGTCATTGCAGAAATTGTCGTAAGTAATCTCTTGTGAGATAACCTACAATGTTATGTTGGTCAAATGTCAATTATACAAAAAAAAAAGTTATTTATTAATTAATTGTTACTAATATATAGTATTTGGAATTTGTGACTAGGGCGGAATTTTGCTTGGGCCGTCAGCTTTTGGAAGAAACAAAGAGTACTTGCACAAAATATTTCCTTCATGGAGCACCCCAATACTAGAATCAGTGGCAAGTATTGGTCTTCTGTTTTTCTTGTTCCTTGTAGGCTTAGAGCTCGACCTGAGCTCCATTCGCCGAAGTGGCAGAAGTGCTTTTGGCATAGCCCTCGCCGGCATAACGCTCCCTTTCCTCTGCGGCATCGGGGTGGCCTTCGTCTTCCGCAAAACCATTGACGGAGCTGACAAAGTAGGCTTCACTCAATTCCTTGTTTTCATGGGAGTGGCCCTCTCCATCACCGCCTTCCCTGTGCTTGCCCGCATCTTAGCGGAGCTCAAACTGTTGACCACTCGGATTGGGGAGACTGCCATGGCCGCTGCCGCCTTCAACGACGTTGCTGCGTGGATCTTGCTGGCCTTGGCGGTGGCCTTGGCCGGTGACGGTGATGGTGGCCACAACAAGAGTCCCTTGATATCCATTTGGGTCCTCCTTTCAGGTGATAATTAATAATTCATATTAACATAAATTATCTTTTTTTTTTCCTCAATGTTTTCTTGTAGTAGTAAGTACATTTCACGATATTTTCATATGATTTATTTTCATTGGGATACTTCACTCAAAAAATGTGTTCTGTGCAATGATCGATAGTGAACACAATCTATTAATCAAGTTTGGCTAGTCACTACTCACTAGTGATCAGGTAGTGAATATATATATATATATATATAATTTCCAATTTGAAATTTTTTTTTTATCTAAATAATTCTTGAAGGATGATTTAAAATATAGACGGTTTTGATCATTAGTTTGCACTCGCAATGAGGATATTCTCATTTTATTTTACATGCGGACGTGCGCATGTGAAGGAGACTGTATATATATATATAAAATCTAATTTTTCTGTTATAACGACATTTTAGCACCGACTATGTGACATATGATAAATACGATATTTTAGCACCAAGTTTTAGTAAATAAATAGGTCTAAAATAATCATATAAACAAATGAAATAGTAAAACAAATTAATTAGACTTTTTGAGATTCGATCAGGTTAGATTTCAATACCCTCTAATGTAACAGCTATAGAAAAGAAAAAACTAAAACATGCATAAGTAGGGATCTAACATATATACACCCTATTATATATCAGGTGTTGCCTTCGTGGTGTTCATGATGGTCGTGATCCGACCTGCCATGAAATGGGTCGCCAGCCGGTGCACACCGGAACAAGATGTGGTGGACGAAGCCTATATTTGCTTAACCTTGGCCGGAGTAATGGTGTCCGGGTTCATGACCGACCTAATTGGGATTCACTCTATATTCGGAGCTTTTGTCTTCGGACTCACAATTCCAAAAGGAGAGTTTGCGGACAGATTGATAGAGAGGATTGAAGACTTTGTGTCTGGTTTGTTACTTCCTCTTTACTTTGCGTCGAGCGGGTTGAAGACGGACGTGGCTAAAATACGCGGTGGCGGGGCGTGGGGGCTGTTGGTGCTGGTTATAACGACGGCGTGCTCCGGGAAGATTCTGGGGACGTTTGCGGTGGCAATGATGTTTATGATTCCCGCTAGAGAGGCCTTGACGCTTGGTGTGCTCATGAACACCAAAGGCTTGGTGGAGCTCATCGTTCTCAACATTGGCAAGGAGAAAAAGGTCGGTTCATTTTATCATTAGCTAGATTGACTTGCATGTTAATCACACGTCATTTTTAAGAGATGTCATTCACACATATTTCCATTCAATCTAAGAATGAGAATGATAGAGAATGTATAGGATAGGTACTGGCATACACACACGTGACACGTGGCATGGGTAAAGTCTAAAACATGAAGGATAAATAGTGCATATAAAGTCTGCTCTTAATACCATGTACAAATTAATATAAGCATCCATTCTAAAATCTATTAACATACAATATAGTTAGAGAAGCCAAAGATCTTATATAACATTTGCAATGGTTTGATTTTTCGTGTAGAATTATTATTGATCTTGTCTTTATGTCCAAAATAATGTCTTTTTTGTTTAACAATATATATTATTTTTTTTAAGTTTGAGTGCAATCACTTTTAGATTGAGTTTGACATATCAATTATCAACAACACATAAAGATAATTAAATAAAAATTTAAAATACGAAGTGTAAAACATTAGGGCACAAAATCAACATAAAAAAAAGAAGATCATCAAAACTCATGAATTCACGAAACTTTATCTCCGTATAAGACATAAATAATTAATTTTTCGTATGAGAATGCAACGAGCTGTTATCAGTGTGTCAAATCTTGTTCATCCCCCCCCCCCCCCCCCCCCCCACCCCCCCCAACCCAACCCCAAACCCACCCCCCCCCCCCCCCCCCCCCCCCCCCCCCCCCCCCCCCCCCCCCCCCCCCCCCCCCCCCCCCCCCCCCCCCCCCCCCCCCCCCCCCCCCCCCCCCCCCCCCCCCCCCCCCCCCCCCCCCCCCCTGATAGGAAGTGTTGGTTAATGAGGACCATGTAAGAGAATCAATAAATACGTACTAAAAAAGAATCAATTGCAAAAAATATTTTGAAAAGAACAGCTCGATCAATTTTTATCATGACCTTCTCTCTTTATAATATGTCGACTACATTGTTAGTTGTCTAGGACAGTTCGTTGGTTAAATGTCTAGGAAAAGAAATGGGTCATGAAAAGCATATATAGATAATAGATTTGGCTTTATTGTTATCAGGACATGCACTGATGCACGTCTTGTAAAGGTTCAAAAGCAACAAGTTTGGGCCATGTTTTTCCTGTGTGTTACAGCTTTATTGTCAACAATCCAAAAAATAAAGTTTCGATTATTGCATGACAGATATAAGCATTCATTATTGATTTTCGTTTGTCTTCGATTTCAATTATTACAGAGTGTAAATAGTTCTAGTGATGAAGAGTATTTGCGGATTTCCTTAACTTAAGATTTAGTTAGGGTTAATGTGGATGTTGTTGACAGATTCTGAACTGAACATTATCTTACGAAATGTTCACTGAACTACGTGCAGGTGCTTAATGACGAGTCATTTGCAATTCTAGTCCTCATGGCACTCTTCACCACCTTCATTACAAGTCCAGTTGTGATGGCCCTTTACAAACCGGCCCGTGGAATCTCAATTCGCACTCACCGTAAGCTATGTGACCTTTCTTCGGCTGATCAAGCACTCAAAGACGAGCTTCGAATTCTTGCATGTGTTCATGGTCCAAATAATGCACCCTCACTCGTTAGCCTAATAGATTCAATTCGAAGCAACCAAAAATCCCAACTCAAACTCTTCCTGATGCACCTTGTTGAACTCACTGAGCGTTCTTCTTCAATCATTATGTTCCAACGGGCTCGAAAAAATGGGTTTCCTTTCTTTAATCGAACGTCTCGAGGTGAGTGGCACGATAGGGTTGACGGGGCATTTCAAGCGTATAGTCAATTAGGCCGAGTCATAGTCCGGCCCACAACCGCAGTTTCGGCATTGTCCACAATGTATGAGGATATTTGCGATGTGGCGGAAGACAAAAGGGCCGCGATGATCATATTGCCATTCCACAAGCAATGGAGATGTGAGGGTGATCATGATCATGAGAAAAAGGAGATAAATGTAGGCCATGGGTGGAGAGGGGTCAACCAAAGAGTGCTCCAAAATGCACCGTGCTCGGTTGCGGTCCTTGTGGACCGTGGATTCGGAAGTGTTGGAGCCCAAAAACCTGAGCCTGGTAACTTTGTGGCCCAACGGATCTGCATTGTGTTTTTCGGTGGGCCTGATGATCGAGAGGCCTTGGAGTTGGGTGGCCGGATGGCCGAACACCCAGCGGTTAAAGTAAAGGTTGTGAGGTTTGTCGAGAAAGAAGGTTCGAAGAGTAATGGGCCTCATGGGCTTATGTTAAAGCCCTCACCTACCAAGTCCACCGACAACAGTTATAGCTTCTCCACAGCCAAAATGGACCGAGACAAAGAAAAGGTATACAACAAGTTTTGCTATAATATGATCACATATAATTGGTTTATTTACATGTATTGATTTTTTGGTTAAATGGATCATCAGGAACTAGATGAAGCTGCAGTAGCTGAGTTCAGGAGCAAGTGGGTCGACGATGGGGTGGCAGAGTACACTGAGCAAGTGGCGGCTAGGAATATTGCTGAGGGAGTGTTGGCAATTGGACGCAGTGGAGATCAGGACCTAATAATTGTAGGAAAAGGACGGTTCCCATCAAGCATGGTAGCGGGATTGGCTGACCGACAAGCCGAGCACGCCGAGCTGGGGCCTGTCGGAGACATTTTGGCCTCTTCCGGCCATGATTTAGTCTCATCAGTCCTTGTTATTCAGCAGCACGATGTAGCTCATGCAGTGGAAGCTCCCGTGTCTAAGATAGTGCATGGTGAGTATGATAAGTTCACACCTGATGAGTCCTCCAGTGTACATGCATGAGATTTCTAAGGAATTTGTGTGATCAAGATTAATGAGCATGTGTAGAAAAAGTGTGTACGTATATAAAGGGTTATAGGTTTCCTCCTCCAAAAATGTAGGATTGGGGATTTTATGCTGTACGACTTAATTTGAAGAAAAAAATATACAATAATGATAATAACTATTCCAATGCGTTACGAGTCAGCTTAGAAAAAAAAATTCTTTGGTTAAAACTAGGAAAGAATAGGGATCCCAAAAAAAAAATGTGTGTCAAAATTGGCCCGTGTGGCATGTGCGCCTAACGTTAATCCACCATCGATGCAATTGCATACAACCCTAGGTCAAAATGTCAACAAAGGACAGTGCCTCCTTAGCTAGGGGAAGATTGATCATTTGGGAGATAAAGAGGGTTTTAAGGATACTATTGCCAAGGGCGCCCTGCATAAGATTGAGGTGATCGCCTGCACAGAGCTGATGAGATTTATGGACACTAAATCACCGATCATCAATCATGTATGGCTTTATATATATATAACTAGAAAGAAATCACACACCGTGTGTATTTATTTTTAGAGGTAAAATAAAAAATTAATTTTTATTTGGCATAATTGCCAAAATACACTCCAAATTTGATTATAATTGTCAATTTGCACCCCCCGAACTTGCAATTGCCAAAATTTAACTACTGAACTTGGTAAAAATTATCAATTTACACACCCTCCGTCAATTCCAACGTGAGGGGCATTATGGTCAGTTTATATTTTTTAATTAAAACAATTTTTTTTAAAATTCAGATCTCTCATCTCTCTCTTCCATGCGCACGAACTCTCTCTCTTACTCTCATTGTTGCCGGCGAGCAACCCTTCCTCCGGCACCTTTTGTCACTCCCCGGACCCGATGTCGGTGGATTTTAAACACCGAAATTCAAATTCGAGGTGTGAGCGTTTAAAAATAAAATAAAAATAATATTCCTATTTGTATTATTTTTATTTCTCCTGTTGATGGGCACCAAACGGCAAAACAATCATCACCTTTTTCCTCTTTCTCTAAAGAAAAAAGAAAAAAACACCATTGCCTCAAAAAGTCAAAATCACTTCTCCTTTCCAGTTTACACATAACGCCGAATCCGTTCTTCTCAAACAGTCAGACTCAAAGCTTGGAGCCTTGGAGAGTTGAGAGCATATCAGCATGGTTACATGAAAGTTCTTCAAATTTTCAGAAATAATAATAAATAAATAAAAGGCATCAACCGTTTATTCTGGTCAGGATACCCTAAATCTAAGACTGGCCCTGACTGTTGTTAACCTAATCACCTGAAGATAATTCCGATCAACACGGTCATACATTTTGTTCATGTCGAGTCTTGCGCAAGGAAATGTAATCTTGGATTTTCCGATCAAGGTACAAATTAATGCCCTTCCATAGCAGAGAGATGCATAAATTTGGGTGGATTCGCAAATCGCAAGCATGCACTTTACTCAAGATCTCATAATTAAGCAAGCAACTTGGGAATGAGCCTGAGCTGGCCAACACACTGAGGTCTGAGGATCGATACCTTGGGAATAAGTACTAGGTGGGAACCTGCGAACAGAAATAACATATTCGATCTGGTTATGATTAATGTAATGTTAATTTACCGACCACATAGAATAGGGAGCTGTTCCCTTTTTAGAAAAATCAAGAAAAAGGATTGCATTTGTGTGATTCGGTATAATTTTAAAAAGTCACTCAAATATTTTTCTAATTCTAGTAATGGAGATCGAATTTACTATATATATGAGAAACTAAAGTTGGATTGATTACGTACAAATGGGAAATTCTCCCATACCCCGGGCATCAAGTGCACGGGCACGTAGAGCATGTCACAGCTATTGGATCTCACCTCTACCCCCCACCCCCTGCAATCGCATCTCCTTTCTCGGGTATTGTATGCCCCGTGCACTGAAGGTGCACCCCATACAAATGGACGAGGAATTATTCCATAGTCTGAGATTATGGACACACATGGGAAGCACCAAGTGTCCATGTTCCTTGAGTCCCTGACTATGGAATAATTTTTCCAAATGGACGTCCCAATTGAGAAGCTTTTCTATTGAGAAATAGAATCCATCATCTCGGAAATTCGTCTTGTAAAACAGATGCTATAATCGAAATTATTCCATGGTCCATAATTTTTCCAAATGGACGTACGTCCCAATTGAGAAGCTTTCTGCTGATAAATAGAATCCATCATCTCGGAAATTCGTCTTGTAAAACAGATGCTATAATCGAAATTATTCCATGGTCCATAATTTCTCCAAATGGGCATCCCAATTGAGAAGGTTTCTGTTGATAAATAGAATCCATCACCTCAGAAATTCGTTTTGTAAAACAAATGCTATAATCCAATCGAACGTACTTCTCAATTCATTGTCAATTGGTTAGTGATCGATGCTCTATTACACACTGATAAGTTAAATTAATACAACGATTAAAGTACACGTGAAGAACCAATACTGGCCGTTGTTGGTTGATCACTTACACTAAACAAACAAAAGTATTGGGGGAAACAATTATCTTCTTTCCCGTTGGAGACATATATATGCGCAAAGGTCACTGACTCGGACTACTACTACTACTGTGTAACTTGTTATCCTTTTTTTTTCTGGACTGTATCTTCTTCTTATCCCTAAACATCTTATCCGGCTATAAATCAGTTAGTTACTTCACTGGTCTCTCACCATTTGAAGTACCATATACCAAGTATCAAGCATGGAACATATGGTGCTCAACCTAACCAGCATGAGAACTTCTTCAGATGGAGCATGGCTGGGCGATAATCCTCTGAACCATGCTTTCCCATTGTTAATAGTTCAAACCACCCTCGTTCTCTTCATCAGTCGCTTCCTCACCTTCCTTCTCAAACCACTCCGCCAACCTAAGGTCATTGCCGAGATTTTAGTATGTACCATCCCTCCTTAATTCCAACTTCATTTTTAATATTTTCTTCTTTCTCGATCATCATACTTTTAACCGGCCAATTCTTGCTGGCTTAAATATTTAAAAGTTCGACAACTAATACAGGTTTAGTTATGGGAGGTCTTGAGTTCGAAACATCGATCTATATCTCCCCCAGCCTTCATTTATCATGCGCGCTAACCTTAAAAATCAAAATGCAATGTATTGCATACTTAAGAAAAATTTTCTTCGTATATATTGAACTATTGATGTACGTCATTAACTTTTTGGTCGAAATAGCTAAAAGTGTTCTCTTGTTCTGATAGTATTTAATTCATTTCATCGACAAGCACCTGATAAATAGTTAAATTAATACGTACTCATATTTCGGACCAAAACTTTTATGTGCTACTTGAAAAAAAGAAACTCTCACAGAAAAAAGCGACCTAGTGGAAACACTTTGTGCGTACATAATATAAACGAGGCAAAACGGGCCTCAAGCTTTTTAAGGTTTAGTAGTTGTCAAACACTACATGACATGCATAACTGAAGTTGATGCTTCTAATTTCGTGTGTGATTGCAATTCAGGGTGGGATTTTGCTAGGACCATCGGCACTTGGCCGGATCAAGCATTTCTCAGACATCATATTCCCTTCATGGAGCACTCCCATACTCGAATCAGTAGCAAGCATCGGCCTCCTCTTTTACCTGTTCCTCGTAGGCCTTGAGCTCAACTTGAGCTCCATTCACCGCAGTGGCAAAAGTGCCATCACCATAGCACTCGCAGGCATTTCCCTCCCTTTCCTCATCGCAGTAGGAGTCACATTCCTCATGCGCAAGGCCATCCAAGGCGAGAACAAAGTCGGATACACTCAGTTACTCATGTTCATAGGGGTAGCCCTCTCCGTCACCGCCTTCCCCGTCCTCGCGCGCATCTTAGCAGAGCTCAAACTGCTCACCACACGTGTAGGCGAAACAGCAACGGCTGCGGCAGCTTTCAACGACGTGGCTGCATGGATCCTGCTGGCCTTGGCCGTGGCCTTAGCCGGTGGGAACCATAAAAGCCCTCTAGTTTCCATTTGGGTTCTCATTTCTGGCGTGATTTTTGTCGCTTTTATGCTCATTCTGGTCCGTCCTATGATGACTTGGGTTGCTAAGCGCTGCTCATCTCAAATTGAGGACGAAGCTTATATATGCTTAACCCTAGCCGGGGTTATGTTGTCCGGGTTCATGACTGACCTAATCGGTGTCCATGCCATTTTCGGAGCATTTGTTTTCGGATTAACCATTCCCAATGGGGGTGAGTTTGCAGCCAAATTGACTAAAAGGATCGAGGATTTTGTTTCTGGATTGCTTCTCCCTCTCTACTTTGCTTCAAGTGGTTTGAAGACTGATGTTGCTAAGATTCATGGAATTCAGGCATGGGGGCTTCTGGCTCTGATTATATCAGTTTCATGCACTGGAAAAATTTTGGGAACGTTTTTGGTTGCAATGATGTGTATGATACCAGTGAGGGAGTCATTAGCACTAGGGGTGCTCATGAATACTAAAGGGTTGGTGGAGCTTATTGTTCTGAATATTGGCAAGGAGAAAAAGGTAAATTCAACATAATTACACCACTTGATGCTTTTTTGGTCTGAATTACCTAAAATGAAATCCAAATGAAAATCTTGCACACAAATGTATGTTTTTAAAAATCATAACAGAAAGTAATATGAAGTTGAAAAAGACCATACAACTCATCTACAAAATTACTATCATAACTGTGTGGTTGTTTTTAATATTTCAAATTTCTAATTAATAAGACTTTAAATTTGATGTCATTTTTGTAAACTTAGTTATTTGTTAAAGTGCTATTTTTTGGGTCCAAAAGTGCTATTTTTGGTAGTTCACGTTTTTTGTTAGTTGGGTTTCTAGACACTCTAGCCCACTCATCAATTAGTTCATTTGCTAATCGATAATGCTCATGGAAGGAACTGTTTTCGCACATAATAATTTGTGTGTGTGTGTGTGTTTGAAATCGTAATTCCATAATAAAACACAGTTTTGTAATGAATTATTAACCAGGTTAGATAACATGAAGTATTTTCATTCTGAATTTACTTTATGAGTTATGCTAAATTGTTTCTATTTCCATTCTAACATAAAGTTTTGGATCGAACTTGCTTAATTTACAGATTTTAAACGACGAGATGTTTGCTATTTTAGTGCTGATGGCACTTTTCACCACCTTCATGACAACTCCAATAGTGATGGCCATTTACAAACCCTATGTCGTTGCTTCTCAATCTGAGAATAGTTTAGAGAGACAGAATTCTCCCAACAAAAACTCAAAGAAAGAGAAGGAACGTCGAATCCTTGCTTGCATTCATGGACCGGAAAGCGTACCCTCACTTATCAACCTCATTGAGTCAACCAGAACCTCCTCCGAGAATTCTCCTCTCAAAGTTTACGTGATGCATCTGGTTGAACTCACTGATCGTTCATCTTCCATTATGATGGTACACCGAGTTCGGAAAAATGGCTTTCCCTTCATCAACCGCTTCTGTCGAGGGGTGGCACAAGGCCAAATTGCCTCGGCATTTGAAGTTTATGGTGAAGTTGGTCAAGTCACCATCCGCCACACAACAGCCATCTCGGCATTTTCCACAATGCACGAGGACATTCTCCACGTCGCGGAAGCTAAGAGGGTGTCCATTATTACCTTGCCTTTCAACAAACAGAGGAATAAAAAGGGTGAAGAGACGATGGAAGATTTAGGGCATCACTGGAAAGTAGTCAATGAGAGGGTTCTAAAATGTGCAAATTGCTCGGTAGCATTGTTTGTGGATCGTGGATTCGGTGTTGGAGCTGAGAAGGGTGCAAAGCCCTTAAGCACTAACATTCCGAGGAGGGTGTGCATTCTGTTCTTGGGCGGATCCGATGACCGCAAGGCACTGGAGTATGGAGGGGGAATTGCAAATCAAAGCGTTGAGGTTACAGTTGTGAAGTGCTTGGAGCATAGCACTGATCGCATCAGCCCCGTCACCGACCCCGAGAAGGAACTCAATGAGGCTACAGTGACAGAGTTCAGAAGGCAGAATGGGTCGGTAAAATACATAGAGGTGGCGGTGGTTGGCAACATTAAAGAGACGGTGGTGGGCATATGTCAGAGCAGGGACTATGACCTGGTGATCGTGGGGAAGGGCCACCACCCTTCAACCATAGTTGCAGAATTGGCTCACAATCAGCTGGAACATACCGAACTGGGACCAATCGGAGACACATTAGCTTCATCCTCACATGGGATTTTGTGCTCCGTGCTTGTGATACAAACACCACAAATTAGCAAATGAAATCTGGGTACTTGCTCTTCTAGCAGTCACAGACCGGGATACAGTGACTGCTATGTAAATTTAGTTTGCTATTAGCTTTATATATCATCCACTTCTGTTGGCTAACTTCAGATTTCTGGTAGTCAGATCATTGCCTCCGTACAGAATGAAGCAAGACCTAAATCAGATATACCTCTACCAATTACGCAAGAATAAGATGGAAAAAGAAAAATAATAGAATGGTAAGAAACAAGAAATTACCACTATAGATTTATGGGCTCACAGTAACTGGCCACGCAACCAACATGCATATTAGCAAGTTAATTGATTAAGAAGCAGCAGTTTCATTATTACAAATTTACAACTTATGGGCGTCAGGGAGGGCAAGAAAGGTGTTTACCATAGCAGCTAGTAATCAAATGTAAGCCAAAATTTGGCAAAAATGTGAAAATCTCACAAGGCCACAAAGGTACAAGTAAACTTGAAAAGAAAAAAAAAAGATATTACTAAACAAATGTATTCAATAAACTAGTACCAATACAAATCAAAAGAAATTCCATTTCTCAAACTTCACAAATATCTTTGAATCCTCATTTGAATCGGGCAATGAACCCTTCTTGTGGACAATTGCACATACTATAAACAACTTGGAAACAACAAATATTCCCCAATAAGTTACATTAAATCTTTTGAAGAAAAAAGAAAATAACATTTGATCAAAATATACTAACCTCAAGAAAAATGTTTTTTCTATAGAAATGGATCCAAATTCCAGTTTCGATCACAAAGTAATCAGTCAGCAGCAGCTGCTAACAAATCATCATCTTTGGCATTACCATTGGCAGTCATCAGTTTGAGTGCTCCTTGTGTCTGTGATTACGCATAATCCAGGAACTTGCTGAGACCATGTCAGATTCTGCCTCGTCATACAAAATAGAACAACAAAAACAAAAATGAGACTCAAGGCTCATCTTTATACATACAAACCAAATTTTAGAACCAACGGTCTCTTTTAGAATCATTTCATATTAAAACCAAATTTTGAAGTCTTAGGAAAACAAAACGCCTCCCACAGAATTTCGGATTTCAGGTTAAAAACCTTGCTATGAATAATCCCTTTTAGTTTGGCCGTCGGACAACATAATTCAAAACCAAAAGGTAAATTCAGTCAAGATATCCAACCAATTTTGGATGAAGAATGAAAACAACAATCGAGTATTTCAGATATACTAACCTTAGTCAAAGCCTCCACCAGTCCATGTTGAATCAGATTTCCCATTGTGACCAACACCTTTCGTAGAAGGTGCACTCTGGTAGCCACTATCAAATCCATCATCTTTGCCATCATCCCAGCCAGCCCAACCATCACTGCTATTGGATGCTGTTCCCTTCGTAGAGACTTCCTTCCTATTGTCTTTGGTGTCCCAATCATCCCAAGAATTCGAGTTATAAGAATTAGTATGTCCACTTGACGAGGACTGCCCCTGTCCAGAAGAAGAATCCCATCCTGTATTCTCTTGTTTATTAAACTCTTGATAATATCCATTTTGCTCGCTATCATTTCGTTGCCAGTTGTCAGTCTTCCAGTTTCCTTCTTTAGCATACTCTTCAACCTTCTGGGATGCCAGAGCCATGACCCCTTTCATAATCCCCCAAGTCCTTTGTCCTATCTCTGAGGTCTTTGCAGTAACAACATTAACAGTTTCATTCACCTTGTAGTCATAGCCACCTTCTTTCACCTGGTAAAAGATTTATTCACACAACTTATTTATCAAAGTTTAGAAATTGGCTAACCTTTTGGTCTATAATACAAATGATAACAACAAAAGAGTAATAGCAATCACAAAATTAACATGATAATGGAATGGGAGGAAATCACCATATTGTTTGAGAATGTAGCTTTTCCATTCTGGCACATTAATTATTTTCTGGTCCTTGCCCTTTTCCAACCGTGTCCTAATGTTGATTATGCTAAAAGAGATCTTTCCATTACAATTTGTTATTCATTTTCATGCAATATAAGCAAAAGCTTCCTAGCTCCAGCTTCCGGATATTGTGTGATATGTGGTCTCACCACAAGATTACCCTCTACTTTTCTTAACCATCAAACCACCCAAACTCAGGTTAACGCCTCAGATTACTACTATTAACGTTGCACAATTTCAATTGGAACCATCATCAAATTGAAACCAATACAACATACAGAGTAGCCCAGCCCCCACCCACCTCACATATGCCTCAGTCACTCACCAGCATTGCGAGTCACTGTTTCAGAAGTCAGATTTGTAACTATTACTTCCCCTTGGGTGTTGGATCAATCTAAAAGCTCTAATGACAAACATTGACATTTGTGAGTTTCATGTAATTACAATCAGTGTGTGCGTGTGTGAGAGAGAGAGAGAAACACAGCACTTAAAATCTCTCTCTCTCTCTCACACACACACACACACAAATAGTATTCATTAACTGTTAGTCATTCAGTTACTGTGTAAATAACAGTCTACATTGTGCTTCACTGATCAAATGTTAACCTATGCTAGTCTAGGAAAAATGGAAAAGAAAATTGTTTTTTTCTTTTCTAGGTTGTTGTAAAGTTGGAATGTCATAAAATTTCCTATGTTATACTGGAACGCCACATTCCTCCCACATATGAGAGGAACGAAACTAGAAGGGTTGATGAATAGAAGAGTAACTGATTCTTTGCTACCATATTCCTCTCATTCTTTGCATTAATCATCAATGGATTATTAGTGCATGGTGTTTCAATAATTTCAGACTAGATAAATAAATCACTGGCAGAATGATCATCAAATATAGAGCATAATGAAGAGTGATAGTGAAATACCTTAGAGGTGAGCTCTTTTGTGCCTGCCTGAACTACAGTTGCAGCTGATTGAGCTGCAGATGCAGCAACCAAAGATAGCCTACCAAATCCCTACAGAAATTAAACAAAACAAAAAAAACAAACCAAAAATGTATGCAATACACGTATCAATATCAGTCATTCCAGCTCCAATCACATATCAAAGTAAACACAAATGAAGATACAATAAAAATAATGCAACCTGAGAAACAGCAGATAGCACATCCCCTTGCGAATTGTTGTTATAATTATTCTGTGAAGGAGCGGGGCCTGACCCGAACCCGACATACTTGCCGCCTTGCGACGGTGGCAGTCCGTCGGGCCTGGACTCATTCTCCGCCATCTTCCTCGCGAAAAAGCTCTCCTTGTTCGCCGCCGAAGCCTCAAATTGCGATCGCGTGATATCCTCCGTCGATCTCGACCTCGCCGGCATCCCTCCGCTGCTTCCATTTCCGCCGCCAACGCCTCTAACGTCGCCGGTAGATTGATTCCGCCGGATATCGTTCGATCTGAACCCGTCATCGTCCCAATTATCCCATCCCCCATTGTTGCCGGAACCGCCGCCTCCCCTGCCACCTCCTTGCGCCAAAGGCGGCTTCTTTTTCCCAAACCCGACGCTCTCCTTCACGACCGGCGGGTCCCGCCACGGCCGACCCTCGGCTAGGGCTTGAATGCGATCCCTGTACACGCTGGCAGCGTTGGTGTTGTACTTGGTGACGATATCGGTCTCCTTAGAGACTCCATAGCTGGCGAGGAAAGCGTTGAGCCTCTCGTTCCCGCCAGCCTCCATCTTCTTAATCTGGATCTCGGACCACGAGTCCATGGTCACGGATCGAACGAAGGAGATGTGCACGCCGAGGCCGCGGTGCTTGCCGGAGCACTCTAGGCACATGAAGACGCCGTACGATACCGAAGCCCATTGCGGATTCTTCTGGGAGCAGTCCACGCAGATCTTGTTTCCCGGCTGCGATTGCAGGTCTCGGAGCCGCCTCGATGCCGCCATTTTAGGTCCGATCCGTTCCGATCTGAATCGGATCAACGATTGAGAAGCGAAATTTCAAAAAAAAAAATCAATAAAATTAGAGACAAGGAATGTTTGGGGCAGAGAGAGCGCCTCTGTTCTTCTTCTCTTCTTCTTTCTCTACTCTCTCTCTCTGTGTGATGTGTTTGGTTTTTTGGGGGAGAGAATTAGGGGAGGAGATCACCGACACCGTCAATTGGGCGCACACATTTTTTATAGTTTAGTTTATATGGATGGTGGCTTTGAACAGAATGAACAGATGGACTACACTGATCCGCCTTTGCCCTCCTCTATGCAAATCGTACGTGTATCTCGTGCGTGGCACGTGCGGTTTCTCTCTGAAAAACTTTCGCGGGATGGTTTTTTTTTCTGCTCCCATCAATTGTGTGAACCAATGAAACATAAATCTGTATTGTAGAGATAAAAAATTCTGTGTCTAACGTAAATTTGGGAAAATAATGTTTCATTTTCAGGTAAAGTTAATGTAGCATTATATATCATCTTATATGGAATGAAGTTTGAACCTAAAATTACATTATTAAGTTATAGCCGGAGCAGAAATCATTATTTATTTCATAACATCGTTTTAAGTAAATATGAGATTTTAGAATCGATATTATCTAGTGTATCCCAATGCATTCATCAATGTATACTTTTTTTTTTACTTTATTTGCCTTGCGCATTAGGACAAATGTGCAATGCTTATAATTTTTGTTTGATTATATAATTTAAGCACTTAATAGTTAATAATTCAAGCAATCGTCGATCCCTCTCAATATATCAAAGAAAAAAAAATCAAACAATGGTCTTTTGCTCAAATGAAGAGGAATTCCTTCCTTTTTAAAAAAAGGAATTCATGTACTTGTGCAATTTTTAATTAAAGTTTAATTTGTATTTAACATGTGAGACAAGCTTATGTTCTCATTTTCACAAGGGTTCGGGACGCCAAATAGTGGCACCTCTTTGTAACATTAAAAGAACAAAGGTTGTGCCCAAGTCTAGGTGTCTAGAGCTAATAAAATTTTCGAAATTAGATAATTTATTGTGTTAATTAGCTCTGATCGATTTCCCTCTTTTACTTTATCAAAATTTGATTTCTCAAGGAATAAAGGGATCCATTTTAGGAGAGGGAGATTGGATTAGGCCTCGGAATTGATTTCCTCAATATTTAATATAAGGCCCATAAATTAAAAACCATTGGTAGCCTTAGATTGATTATGAAAATCCGTTACAAAATCCCATAAATTATAGATGGCATTCTAGCATGAAAATCCGTTACAAAATTGAATGCCCCTATAGTCCAACATTCCCAACCCTAAAAGAGCCTAAGCCTAAGAAAATTTGAAAGTCCATCTACACCATTTCCCCATTTAGCCCATTAGCAATTACGCCCTGACCTAACTAGGAGCAGCCCAAGATGACCACTTTGCAGCCAACACCGCCTCACAGTATCTCCACCATCAACCTAACCCCGACTTGGCCATCTCTTGCCATAATTCACCGTGTTAAGCGTGAAACTCGTCTTTGCAATGGATAGCGAAGCCAATGGGAGGAGATTTTTCATTGCACAAAATTCATAGGGCCTGAATGACGAGTATATAGTGTCGGTTTGGAATTGTTTTTGAAATGTCTAAAAATGCTTTTTAAATTTGGTATAAATATTTTTATACAAGGAAGCACTTAACAAGTGTTTCTCAAAACCACTTCCAAATGCTTCTAAAACTTACCTAAGATAATTTTTTTTTTCAAATTTTTTTATATTTATAATTATTTCAAAAACATTTTTAGGTATCTGAAAAGCAATCTCAAACAGATCCATGCACATTATAATGTTCTACTAAATGTACATACTACATATTAATGTCTACGATCATAAAACAAATTTGTCGGCCAATACACTCAATTGTAGTGCTTTTTTTTTTGGACGGAAATTGTAGTGTTCATGAACCTAAACCATCAAAGACTTGTGAACAACCACTAACTTTTTATGGGACTAGTTAGATTCTAGTGCTATAAATTGAATAAATCCTAACTTTATCGAATCGAAGCTCAATAATGACACTCTGGTTCTTCTCCAGCCAATGATAAGAACTTAAAAAGGGATGGCTGGCTCTACTCCTAACTTTTACTTTTGCATTGGTAGATAAGTGGTGTCATAGGTCCTAAATTTTTATCGCACATTTAGTCTCAAATGACATGATATTTGATATACTATATGACACGTGATCGATCATGTTCAAATTATTTTGTTAGAAACAAGGAAATGATATATGACATAGCCTATGCCACATATTTCAAATTTAATTTTGGTAACTATAGTTGGAATATCAAACATTTTTCAAATTGAGATTTTGAGTTTAGATTGTGAAACTAACAGTCACTCATTTAGGTTTGTCTTTCTTAATCCATCACACATCTAGTTAAATATATGGACCGAGTACAAGTGTCACATGGTAGTAATTAACATAATTGGTACTTAAGATTGCCAAAAGTGACGCCAAACACCCTTAACGAGCTAGGGTGTACGTCCAAGTCAGAGTCTTACTCTATTAATAAGAGTTTAATGCTACCTCCTAGATCTTATTTCAACCCGTTTTAGGTCTAATAGGGGCCATATATGCACCAAGTAAAAACACTCTTAGATTCAATTCGAGCACTGACTTTCGTTTTGCCCAAATACTTGACTGGGGTCATAAGAACTTATTAGATCGACATCATCATTCTATACAAATAACGTGTTTATATCTCTCATTACATGTTTGTAAGATTTTTTTTTAGATAAATACGTGTTTATGAGATGTATTGTATTAACTTGTAGCAATTTTAATTCAATCGGACACTAATTTTCATTTCGCCAGCCTAACCATTTTTGTACCATATACGTAAAATGAGTTATGTCGCATTTTTGTTTGTGATGACCCATTACAGAAGAAAGAACAAAGCTACAATTAAACAAAACTTCCTATTGCAATCCAAACCTAATTTATCAAAATAAAAAGCATTCATAGCGCAAAGAGGAAGTGAATGATCCCAAGTTGAATGAGGAAGTAGATAACCAGTAATCGTCGCCCTATCTGCCACAAAATTTGTTTTACAATAACCCATAACTTAATACGTAACACAAATAATTCGCATATTTATGTGTTCCAAATTAAATGACTTAGGCAGTCAATAATATAGGTAGAAACTCAAATCCTATCACTTCAAAAAAAAATTGTCAAGACCTAGCGCGCTATCACTTCAACATTTAAAGCCTCATTACCATAATTAAAAGATGTTTTATAAAACCTGTCACTTTCTTTTTTGGACAAAAAGGAGACTTGTTACTTAATTTTTCTGTACCATTGGTTAATGGTTATTACTTGTGAACCTTCTTTGTCAAGTTATAGACTAGTAAAATATCAGCTAGGTGTTGGTTTGGGGTTAGGGTATGTTTAGGGTTTGGGGTTCAGCTAGGTAGGTTAATTTAGGGTTTAAGGGTTAGAGCCTTAGAGGAGGTTTAAGGTTTAGGGGTTAGGGTTTGGGGTGTAGGAATTAGGGTTTTTGGTGTAATCAAAATTGTTCATTTTTTAGGTCGCATTTCAAAAACTACATTTGCAAAAATTTGACCAAAGTAGAGATCAATTATTTGATAAAATTGAAATGATGCATGTAGTATTAGTTGTTTATCTGTTTGATACATCTGCATGCAGCTTACTAAACATTGTGATATATATAATTGATAATTTTTTTTTTTTGAGGGGGCCGGGTTTAGATGGAGGCCTAGCTAACACGTACTATTGCGCCTAAGGCCTAGTAAAATCACAGAGATCATCCAGATCGAAACACATGAGGGGGAGAAATATCAAATGCAGTGACCCCATGCATGCTCTTGATCGATCGATCGATAACACCACCTTTAGCTGTCATGTTACACTCTCGAAAAGTCCTCTAAACCAGAAATACGAGTATGTTCTGCAGCTTTGAGAGAGAGAGAGAGAGAGAGAGAGAGAGAGAGAGAGAGAGAGAGAGAGAGACCAATCCATGCAAGAGGATGACAGCCGGCCATCGTCCATCGAACAAGATTAACAAGGATGAAAATGCAGATAGAGTTATGTTGGGGCCGGGGTATCCAAATCCAAATGGTAGTGCAAGCCAGACAGTAGTACGTGCTCATTTAGTGAATGCATTTATAGCACTGTTCATCGTCTTCCCTAGTTAGCTACCCAGCCAGCCATGTCTTACGTACTAATTAACGTCGACTATGACCCGGCCCTCATCGATCAAATGGAGAAATTGACCGGCCGACATCAATAATGGTAGTATGGACTCACTGCTGGTGTTATAGTGGATCGGAGATGGCCACACGTACAGAACTAGCTATAGACAGCGATGAGTCAATAGAGTCAATGCTGATCTATATATGCATGTACCAATCTAGAATTCTAGATATATATAGTCTCAGTTAGTGCAAAACCTTCCTAGGTACGTACGTATACAAGTAATTAATATATAACCAATTAAGTCAAAACGTATACATATATGTATATTCCTGTATTATATATATATATATATATATAGAGAGAGAGAGAGAGAGAGAAACCAGTACATATAGTGGTATATATATTCACTGAACTTGGTTTATACGTAGTTAGCATACGAGGTTGCATTAATTAATTTGGGTGAGACCAGAAACTCAGAAACAGATGAGTAGTCTCCAGTCTCCAGTGCTTCGATCATTGATTGAGTCAAAGGTTTTTGATGGACTATTTATAACAGGATTAGGTAGGCTGGGTTTATTATATTTGTAATTGTACGCAAAGTTTGTTTTCATTAAGATATATATATATAGCTTAGATTCATCACCGGCCTGATCGATCCAGTCGAAGTGACAGATACGTAGAACCTAATAGCATGATAAATCTCCCATCCCAGGCATCCATCCTTATAAAAGACGTGCCGCACTAAAATTATATATGTACGTACTCCTTTCTTTCTTTTCTGGCAATCCCATCATACTATTTATTTTATTTTTATTGGCTATTTCATGATACTATTTATAAACATAAACATCTATATCAACCATAGTACATAGGAGGCATTAGGAGCTAGCTACATATGGGAATGGGAGAGATACCTTAGTATTCATATTACGTACGTCTTATTCTTCAATAATTCGAAAATACTGATACAATTTATTAGTAAACATATTAATAAAAGTGATTCTTCTTCACTCATATTCGATCTATCGATCTTCTCAATCTCATTCAAGTTTAGTAAATTACACACATAAGCTCAATGGAACCCTAGGTCTTCGCCTACAGAGTGCGAAGGTTGCTGCCAAAGTATAATTCTCCTTGTTGGGTACCTCAGTAGTATCACTCTGAGAATTTGTACGTTTAATTATCTCCTATATATTCCTCCATTTTCATTTTTATTTACTTTTAATGCTTCTTCTTTTTTGTAGTATGTCAGTATGTCACTGTCCCCTTATTTCTCCAACTGACAAGGAAAGCATGGTCCAATGGAACCAACCAGGCATTAATAGTGATAGGTTGGAGCCGCCACAAGAAAACAAAAGAAACATAGGTGAAAAAGTCGAACATGAATGCTGTAGAAGAGTCTTAAGGCTATCCCTTGCAAGCTGGACCAGTTGGAGCTAGCTTGGATCCCGGCCATAACCGGCCAATTTATAGCCGGGTTCATATCGATTACTATCACTTGACCATTCCCGTACGTCTTGTTCAACTTGGAGTTATAACTCTGCACATCAAGTTGCATTTGTTGATGATGATACAAGAGATAGATAGTGGATTGAACTTTTTATTCTATTTTTTTCAAAATTATTATTTGATCGGTGAAAATTTTCCGACTCTCTAATGTATTTGTTTTTTTTTTGTTACAATAAGACCTTTTACTTTTAGTGTGTTGCTTACTTATTATCTGACTATTTTATCACGAATAGATTATCTTTTACAAGTTACATCGATACTTAATGAGTAATAGTTGCATTTTCTCGATAAAAAAATATATATACCTGCATACAACTCTAGAAAAAAGAGTAATACTTTCATTTTCCCTACTTTTAGTGTGGCAAGCTAGCACATGTTCTGATGATGATCGAGTTGGGGTTATTTAGGGTGATTGTGTGGCTTATTTGGAAAAATAGGAATGCTTGTAATTAAACATGGTGAGAGAATAGTGGCTGGCGAGCAGGAAATCATAAATTAATGCATATTCATGATTAAAAAAATAATTAATGCATATTCAGGAGGGGAACAAGGTCGTCCAGACTCCAGCCTCTTTATCATCAGCAACAGAAGAATGGGTGCCACCCAATGACCCA
Source organism: Rubus idaeus (assembly GCA_030142095.1). NCBI lineage: Eukaryota > Viridiplantae > Streptophyta > Magnoliopsida > Rosales > Rosaceae > Rubus > Rubus idaeus. The sequence goes on from CM057970.1 coordinate 6,569,320, forward strand.
ATCATTCACGGCTGAAGTTGAAAGTGGATGCAGCAGAGGCCTTAGCAGTGTTGTATGGAATGAGACTCTATTTGCATGAAGATTTTCGAAAAATTGATGTGGAGACTGACAAAGCGGTCTCAAAAGTTTTAGATGTTATGTGCGAGATTGAAATATGTTTTTTTTTATATGGTTTTGCATGAACATCCGCACTGTTGAAAATTTTTCATACACAAAGACAAATATATATTATAAAAAATTCATTTTAAATTTAGTTTAAATTCATCTTCAATTTTGAAAAAAAAAATAAAAAAAAAAGACTAGAACTTGTTCTTGCTAAAGCAAATTTCATTAAAAGAAGCAAAATTATACAATTGAATTATTAAAAAAAATATTGTATCTACCCAAAAAAGAAAGGAAGAAGGACCCAAAAAATGGAGGAAGGAAAAGAAAAAAAAAGAAGCATGTACCTAAAAAAATGGTAGAAGTAAAAGAAAAAAAATAAGCAAATATAGTACAACGTGGTAGTTCAAAGTTCAAACTCCCATTCCATCTTTTTTCCTCTAACCTAGCTCTGCTAGGGTTTCATAGTTTGGCCGTAAGCTTTCCTATACTTTTGTCATCCTCTCTTATGGTTACCTTGAGTTCAATCTCCTTGTGTTTTGTCTCTCTCTTTGCTTTTGGGTGTGGCCCTTGCGTCGAGTGGACATGCTTTCCTCTCTGCTTCTTCTAATGGTGACGGTGATGGCTTTTTTTCTTTCTCTGATTATGTGTTGGAAGCTTCTGGTGGAGTGTCCGTTAGGTGTGGTTCCTTCTCTGATTTTTGTGCTCCTTAATTTCGATGGCGATGATGTACCTAAGATCGACAAGGGTGGTTTTCTCCCCTTTTCTGATTCTTCTTTGGGTGATGGCAGTGGCGTTGGCTTTCCTTATGTTGGGTTTATTGCTGACGACCTTATTCCTTCGCCGGCTCTTCTAGAGGTGGCGGCTATAGGGTACTCCGATATGGGTTGGCCTATTGTTGGTGGTTGGCTGTGGAAGGAGGTCATGGTGGCTAGCGTTTCTTCCCGACTGAGCTTGGATCTAGGGTTCTTTTCTTGGGCATGTAGGTCTATAGTCATCTTGGGCCTAGGTCTAGTTTTTATTTTTGTATTTGTTATCTATCTATTCTGATGGATGACGGGGTTCCGGCCTCTTCTTTTGTTTAAGAGGAAGTTGCAAAGGTTACCAGAGCTTCGTAGTTTGATTTTTCACAGGGTCTATAGGTTTCCTTAATTTGTAATATGACTTTAATCCAAAAAGGTGGTACGTACTCGAAGTGTGTCATAGTGGTGTACTTTATGTAATGACTCTTTCTTACGGCCCTTCGGGGCGGATCATTATTGTACTACTTGTTGAACTTTAATAAAGACGAACATCTTTTTGATTAAAAAAAAAAACTCTCACCACAAGGGAAGTTAAGATAATCCATTACCAACTGAATGTATGAGAATTATAATAAGAAGATCCTCTTTATATATATATATATATAAAATTTAGGGGCCCTGTTTCTTTGCATACTTTGCACTTGTCCTAAGCTTGGAGATTGAAGAGTGATGCACTTAATGTGATTTATGCACTCAACAGTATTGAGAAAGACCTTAGCAATGAAGATTTAATTTCGGAAAAGATCAAGTCTCTAAAAGAAGCCTTTGCTACCGTTCGTTGGAGGAAGATAACAAAAAATTGCAATCGGGCAAATCATTCCATGTCCCATGAAGTTTTGTCGGCTATTGGAACTAGAAGTTAAAAATATGTTGGACCTCCGTAGATCAAAGAAATTAGAATAAATTTAAACCAAAAAGAAATTAGAATAAATGTTGATGTGTCTAGTGAAAATAGGGGCGTGGTAGGAAAATTGTGTAGTTTATTAGTTGTAGCTTAATTATTACTAGCCTTCCTGCACGCGTTATGCACGTGTGAAAGGGCCGCGCTCGCGTGTGCGTTTAATGTTTCCTTATTCTACATCGTCACATAATAATTATAGGCTAATCACAATGATTTTTTTTTGTTTATATTATTAATTTGATATATAATTATATACAAATACATAACTATATATTATACTGCAAGGCTTGTGCTTTAGTAAGGTTCTCCCATAAACGAGCCTCACCCCTTTAAAACACTAATTAATATATACTTAAAATTCACATGAGGGTATATCGAATATACCCGGATTATGAAACACTCAAGGTATCATTCAAGTCTCTTATAGTTATTAAAAGGTCAAATTTCAATAATTTATGGTTATTTTGCCAACAATCCCATTAGTTTTGTTTTTTGTTTTTTGGAATAAGTGCCCATTAGCTTTCTGCCTTCTCACACAAAAAAGAATTCCAATATTTTTTATTTTTTATTTTCTTAGCTTCCAATTTTAAAAGGGGATCAAATGGAACCGAAAACAATTAATTCACCAACAGCAAGTAGAAAAAGTTCACAACTGAAAGGGTTGTTGAAGCTATTAACAGCTCTTCACCGGCGATCATTTAATTCTCTATAAATGGGTAATAATTCGGAAGTGAAGCCCATAATTTGTTACCTACATTCAACCCACCGCACGCTTATTTATTCTCATGCAATTCTTCCCTCTTCCTCTCTTCTCAAGGCTCTGTTTCCTCTGGCTAAAGATATAAACAAGTCTGCAATTCACATTGTAGTGGGTGTGACAGAGTTTCTGAGCTTTCTGGAATTGGTCATTTGTGTGATTTTAGGAAATGAGTATCTTCTCATTAGTCACAGGAAGGCCTGGCGCAAGTGGGTTTGGATCAGCTTCAACTGCTGAGCAAGTCACTGAAGGAATTGATGCAAAGAACCTCACAGCCATTGTCACTGGTCAGCTCCATGAATATTCTTCTTCTTTGTTTTCTTTTGTGCCTTCTATGTGTTTGTTAAATGATCTCTCAATGAAACACATTGTTGGTTTCAGATGCATAGAGTAATTCCCATAATATGGTAGACATGAATGAGAATTTGCAATTTCCACTCAGGCCAGAACAAAAGGAGGCAACAACCTACCACCTGGCTTGCATTGACTTGTGGGGTTGGGGGTTAAAATATTTTGATCCAATTTTTCTTTTGTCCTTTCTGGTTCAAAAATGGTATTACAGTTTCTCTTTCTCAGATGATAACCAAAAAGAAGTAGTGTATGTTGCAGAGTTTATGTCTTCACAAACCTTACATTCAAAGTCTTATGTGTCATTGACTTTAGTCAAAACAGATATATATCACTCAATTAAACATGAAATTGGATTTATGGATGTATGGATGTATATGATACATGGTTTTTAAATGGCAAATTTGTGCAAATATGTTGAAAGATTGCTGATCTTGGATGTGAAATGCAGGTGGGGCGAGTGGGATTGGATTGGAGACGGCGAAGATCTTGGCGCTTCGAAGAGCCCATGTCATCATTGCTGCTAGAAACATTGAGGCTGCAAGTAAAGCGAAACAGCTTATTCTTGAAGAGAATGAAAATGCTCGAGTGGATGTTCTGAAACTTGACCTCTGCTCTGTCAAATCTATTAGAGCATTTGTTGATAGCTTCATTGCTCTTGATCTTCCTCTCAACCTCCTAATGTGATATATCATGATCTCTTTCTCGATCTCTTAATTTCATTATGTAGTTCATCTCCTTCAGCTTCATTAAATTGGTTTATTTGTGTTGCAGAAACAATGCTGGTATTATGTTTTGCCCTCACCGGCTTTCGGAAGATGGAATAGAGGTCCAGTTTGCGACCAATCATCTTGGTAACTATTTTCTCGATTAAACACATTTACTATTGTACGTGACTACGTGTCTAGCGTACATGAACCCCACTTATGCTATTAGCCTCATTTATGTGAAAAAAGTTGTCAGCAATTAACCCCACTCATGCTCGAAAATGTGAAAAGCATTGCCAGCAATGTGGTACTCTTGTGTTTTATCTCTAATCGGTGTTTGAGTTGATGATCGATATATCAATAAAGACAACTACCTAATTTACTTACAGGTCATTTTCTGTTGACTAATCTCCTCCTTGAGAAAATGAAGAACACGGCTAGAACCACCGGCGTCGAAGGAAGAATTGTGAACTTGTCATCAATTGCTCATGTACACACCTACAATGATGGGATTCGATTTGATAGGATCAACGATCGAAGTGGGTATGTAATCAGCAGTGATTTAAGACTGGACTAATCCATCTCTTTCATAGTTTATCATCATTATAATTAATTAAGCAGCTCATACTAATTCTTCAAGTCAATTAATATTTTTGTCCTCAGTTACTCGGACAAAAGAGCATATGGCCAATCCAAACTAGCCAACATACTCCATGCTAATGAGCTCTCTCGTAGGTTGCAGGTAAATTTAATTACCTATGCTAAGTTTTTATCTCTTGTACTCTGTAGAAAATAAGAACAATTATTACAAATAAATTTCAAAGTACTATTTATTATATATGTTGTGGTATGAATTGGCCACAAAACTTGTACCCGTGGTTGTGTTAGATTTCATATTCATTAAACAGTGTCATTTGAGTAGGTAGCTAGTGCCCCATAGACATGTGCCCCATAAACGGTTCACATGAAGAGAATTTAATTTGAACTTAATCATTGTTCTCAACCCCAAGTGAGTTAGGGTGTCACATAGACATCACAAATTAAATCGGGGGATATGAGACCAAAGTCACTTTACTTGTCCGCATAAGAGTCAAGGATTAATAAAGTGATGAATGTTTGTTAGACATTCTGGATTAGATTTATTTGATTGATTAGATTGTCAATTAAGACTGGATTAGATCGAAAATTCTAAAGTTTGAAAGATGCAATTTAATGATTTATTGTGTTCAAATAGACTCATCTGACTTTTTGTGGATTCATATGTAAGTGTATGCTTTTAAATTAACGGTGTATTGCTTGCGTTGCCCTGCAGGAGGAGGGTGTGAATATCACAGTCAACTCAGTCCACCCAGGAATCATAATGACACCTCTCATGAGGCACTCTGCTCTTTTAATGAGTATGTTTATCGATTCAGATGCATAATCCAAAATACAAAGGAATACATTTTTACACTATTAGTTTACTTAATTTTTGATTCTCTCTGTTATATATGTGCAGAAACTTTGAAGTTCTTCACCTTTTGCATATGGAAGAATGTTCCTCAGGTGATTAATCTCCATCAAATTCTTCTTATACTTGACGTATTTCAGATGCAACGTAGTTTTGTATGCGCCGATTATACATAACTTCTTTCTCACAACATGCACGCACATAATCTTTTGATTTTTCAAGGGTGTTAACTAGCTATAAATTTTGCATCAACTGTTGATGATCTTAATCAGGGAGCAGCCACAACATGCTTTGTAGCACTGCATCCAAAACTGAAAGGTGTAACCGGAAAATACTATGTAGACTGCAACGAGATGAAACCGAGCTCGTATGCTAGAGATGAAAAGTTGGCGAAAAAACTGTGGGACTTCAGCAACAAGTTGATTGATGGAGCTTCTTCCAAAAGTTGATCCGAAACATTCTGTGAATCTGTTATCACTAGTACCATTACCATATAGTATGTCACCATGTTGTGGAATGTCGGTGTGTAAGTGCAATAGCCCATGTCGTTTCCTACTGTTTGTTGATAAATGTTTTATTGTGTCATTTATTATGTAATGCTTATTGTAATGGAACTGGACCTCCTTTGCTCCTGCCTAATTAATTAATATAATGGTGGCCCTTGCCCCTTGGTCCACTTATATTATTTACATCTATAGCTCACCAATGGCTTTTGATCATTTTTTTTGTTACATTTTCCTTTTGGTTGGTTATAACACAGGCAATTAAAAAGAAAAAAACAATATTACTCAAAATCTCACTATTTAATAGCTCCTCCCCCCTAAAAACTTTTTTGACTTATCAAATAGCAAATTCCAAGAATATGCTACCTTCACTTCATTCCTCTCCCACCGTAAGGTAAATGTTGCTAATCCACTATTTTCCCACCCAAAACTGGAATTTATAATTAAAAAATAAATTTATATTAAACTCCTCATTCTCACTTCTATCACTTCAAAATTCAACTTCACTTAATTATGTATTAAAATTATTTCAACCAAATATATTCACTATTTCTCAATAGTTCTCTCGCTTAGCTTTGCTTAGCAAATTCTTTTTTTTATTTATTTGGAAGATATGAAACGCTATCATATCATTTAATAAAAAACTAAATAAAAAAAAAAAAAAAAAAAAATAAATTAAATTACATCATTAAAAAAAAAAAAAAAAAAAAAAACAAGAGGAACGAGACCATTAAATCTATACAAAATTTAGTACATGAATTGATGATCTGCAGTATTTATTACTTTCTCTTCATCTGATTCCATATAAATTCTCTGAAAAAGAATTAAACCATAGTTATCCATCTACAATTGCAAATTGCCAAACACTAAGAATTTGGCGGGAAGAGAACTGTAACCCAAACTTCAACGACGGGGTTCATCTCCTTCCCACAAGCCCAGGGCACGCACCAGGAACGCCGAACCGGCCACCACGACCGCCGCGAAAATCGGAGGGACGATGAAATCAATCTTGGACTTGCTGAACAGGTGGGCCGGCAAGCACAGGATATCTCCCGGCACGTCCGACAGAACCCTAATCAACCCCTCCGATTCGCACGAAGACGATGACGAAATCGCCGAGACAAATGCAACTTCGGGAGAGAAGGAGGCGAGGGCCACCGTCAGAGTGAGGCAGGCGGTCCACGTAGCGGCGAAGATTAGCACGGGCCAGCGGGGCGTGAGGCGCGTGAGGACGGAGGCGAAGAACGAGGAGAGCATGATTGATGTAGTTTGGGTTTTGGGGAGGATTGGCGTCAAGTGTGAGGAGCCTAGAGTTTTATAGGTCAAAAGTCGAGAGTGGGAGAGGACCTAATTTCAACGACTTTGTGAATTTTGGAGTTTAGGTGGGGAGAAGATGGGAGCTGACTCATGCATGTTGACTAATCACTCTTCAAATGATTTTTATAAATATTGTGTTTAGGATTTTGATTAACTTTATCAACCCTGTCACCACATTGGCTCGACTCATTTACACCCCTAAATTAAAGGAACCAAAAGACAAAAAACAATTTTACAGCAGTAATAATACACAGGAGAAATGAATTATGAATATTTCAGTCTTTGGAAGCAGATGAACATGTTGCAAACAACAGATTTGCAAGTAACGAATTTGGAGATAGCAACAACATAACATATAGCTGCTTGTATACAAAGTTGTTTTTCTTGAAAAAGTTTTCAAACTTTAGACATTACGAACTTGATTGGGAGAATGCTTTCTCTCGAAGAGAGAGAAAAATAAAGGCACCATATGAGACAGAGAGTACAACAAGCATAACCATCAGCATTGCCTGTAATGAAATGTATGGACTAACGAAGAAGACGACTGAAATAATAGCACTCTGCCAGACCTTGAGCTGTGCAAATGCTCCTTCCTGTAAAATCGCAAAAGCAACAAACACATCACATATATAGTCAAGGTTCTGAACTCCATAGATGACACGAAATTAAAGAGAAACATTATAGGAAAAGGTTAGACAATTACTGTATCGTGCTTGAAGAATATCCCAAGCAAAGCACTGAGCTGTGTCATAAAGACACCATCACCAATGCCCAATGCAGCTGCCATTATAAGAGGGTATACAGTTCCAAGTACTCCACTCACCGGGCTGCATCACAACAAGGTTTAACAAGAAATTAGAGATAACAATAGCTTCAAATTAGAAATTAGTAAATGACAATAACATTTTTAACTATACAAAGATGTTGTACACAACGTGTAAATACTGCTAACCTGTATATTAGAAGAAGCCAGAGGAATATAATGGCATGAATGAAAGCTCCAGCAGAAACTATAACAGTGATGGACTTGAGACCAGACGTAAATCGACCAGCAGCCAGTGAACACTGACATATGTTCCACCCAAAAGTGAGATCAAAATCTACCATAAACATATATACCAAGTCTACCTAAGAAGAATTCATGCTGTCTAGCAAGCATGGAATATTTGGACTTTATTTCCAGTTTCCATTACCACCAAATATCAAGCATGAGTGTATTACCAAAAAAAATTTCATGACTTCCACCTTGGTATCCCATAAAAAGAGGGGGGAACAAAGGATAGAGAACTAGAGAACAGCACAAACTTGATTATTTTTTTTTGCTTACATTCATTAATGTTACACATGTCATGAAACTGATGGTGCAATAAACCCATGAATCCCAAGGGAGGAAATGTAGGTTATGAAAGCAAGAACCAAATTACTGCTTCTGAGGAAGAAAGTCTTTTCTTATTTTTGAGTTTCCACATTAACCCCCTCCCAAAAGAAGAAGAAGACAAGAAAATAATGCTTAAAGCAAATACAATTCATATGAACCAAGGAAAGTATAGATTTCAATGCTATTTCCACTGAACCAATTAATCGTACAAACTACTTGTTTCTGCATACTTACTATTGCATCACAAGCCCCATAAACTGCCATTGCAGCACCAACACCAGACACACCGAGCGTTGGAGTAACAATATACTTGGTATATTCAGCCCTACAATTTAGAAGAATTGTGCCATGGTTAATAAGGGAAAAGGCAAAGGAAGAGTTGGAAAAATAAAAACAAGTGATAGTGTTGGCTATAAAAGTAGTCGGGAATACTTGGTGAAGTAATTACCATACAAATGCTTGTTGCAATCCTGAATACGCCATAAGGGGGATGATCAATAACATCCTTACATCATACAAAGGTCTAATGACTGTCTTTGACAAAGATAACACAGAAGCATAAAAGTTGAGAGAAGAATCCTGGGGGTCCTCCTCTTCTTTACCACCCCTTTTATGCAAGAAGCACATCAGTATGATACCTAAGGTCACAATGACAAGAAATACAGTGAACAACAAGGTTGTCCCGCTAGTACTTCCCCCCTGTCATGATGGGAAGGAAAAAAAAAACTCAGCACACATAATATCCTGACAATAAGAAATTCAAACCCAGAAATGATACAATTAATGTATGTAAAGGACTACGTTAAAGAATCAAAAGAGTAAAAAGAAAATGCCACATGTGTCAATTGTTCAACCATTCAAAAATTAAAAGAGATACTACACTATACAAGTAGTTTTTTTTTTTAGAAACATCCTGCAATAATAATAAGAAATAAAATCAATTTCATCATGAGTCATGACTGAGAAGTCCAAAGAGGGGTATGAAACCACAAGCCACGCTTGCACCTCCTTTACACTGCTGATTCTGGGTTATGAATAGCGGATTAATATCATTTTCATCAAATCAGGTTTTGTTACCCCCAAATGCAATTTGATATTTGTTTGAAGATTAAATTAGATGACAAAATACCAATTTTGAATACAGCGTTATCAGATCTGTGGGCACCTAAATATAATAACTAAATCAACAGAAAGAACATGACAGACAAAAGTTTAACTAAAGGGTCAACACTTACTGTTCCATTACTTAGCAAGGCGAGTGACACAAGATTTCCCACAAACTGCAAAATTTTACAGTAAGATTATCAGCCGCTGACAAGATAAGTTCATTGAAAATGTAACACAAATTCATCTGTAAAAGAAATTATTGTTAATTAGCTAGACAAATACATATAGATTTCCTAAACAATATCCAATACATTCACCTGGTGACAAGCAAACATTCCCCAAAATTCTCCATTGAAGTGGCCAATAACAGTTCCTTCATGTAAGCTATTATCTCTAGCATGAGTACGCGCAGTAGAAGTTAAATATGTCCCCTGATGGATCCACAACAAGGTAAGAAAGAGTTTCTAGCTTATGCCATCAAATACAAATAGGAGAACTTGAAGCAAAACCCGAAACATGGTTTATTATTGTACCTGCCCAACCCATATTATTGAAGCAGCAAAACCCATGTACAATGAAGCTGGAACCATAGTATACCTACACAGAAATACTTCAAACACTTAAACCATAGGCACTGTGATATGCAAAATGTGTGTGAACTTATGTACACAATTGAGTCAGATAAAAAGTGAAATAGCAGATATATTAAGTACCAAGTTGGCTTCAAATTCGCAGCTATGAACAACCAATACCCAGTAGTCCCAAGAATTAAAGCATTCTTTGATCCCAGTGCCCTAACCACCGGAGACGCCACCAAAGAGAAAAATGTGAAAGACAAATACAAAATCCCAAGCGAAGTGGTTCCCAAATCATCCTCCTGACACCAAAATCCACACACAAATCACATCAATTTCGCACAAAGCAATCAAATCTCTTTCAATTCAACACTCAAAATTGAACACAAACTCACAGTGTTGATGGTGCTCTCTAAATTCTGGGCGGCACCATAAGCGAGAAAGATCAACAGGAAGGCGGAGCTGAGAATATGAATATCTCTGGAGTGGCTCTTCCCCTTTTCCACCGGCGAACTGTCGGAGGTGACGAGCGGCGTCTCTTCGTCGCGCGTAGGGTCCATAGCTTCCAGAGGTTTGAGTTCCGAATCCAGCGAATCGGGGAGTCGCTATAAAACCCTAGACATGAGTGAGAGGGTCCAACGAAGTGAGGCCAAAACGAGAGGTCTGCCGGCGAAGAAGAAAAATTGGGAGCTAGTAGACAAACGAAGCGAACTCAATTATCGGAATAATTTAGATGGAAAAAAATCCGAACACTATTGGGCTGCTGACTAAAATTTTGAAAAAGATTCTGAATTGTGATCCAAGGGAATCAAGCGGTAAAGAAAAGTCTTTGAATTAATCGAAGAATCTGAGAAAATGACAAGGGCTAGTTGGAGAAGAGACGAGACAACGATGACGACTGAATGAACGTTTTTGTTGCCGCCAATACTTAATTAGTTAATTGGTTGTTGTTTTTAGTAAATTAGTTAATTTTTTTCATTGGTTACGACTTACGAGCGTAGTAACTAAGAAGTAGTTTATAATTAATGAAAAAAAAATTATCACAAATAGTATCTGAACTTTAACTTCATTATAAGTTCAGTATAATTTACGATAATTTTTTTTCTTTTTAAAAGTAGTTTATAAAATGTATCATGAACGAAGACTCGAGCGTAATGAATATTCCAACCTTCTGATAAAACAAATGTCAAATGTCAGTCGATCATTTCCATTCAAAATTTAACCTCTCACACATTCAAAGGTTAAAGTATGTATCTTTAGAATAACACGGTGGATGGAATTAGAGACGGTAACAACATCACATACATCCTCTTGGCTCTTGTACAATTCTGAAGACGATGAACTCGTGCGTGCAAATCACAATCTCGAAGATGAGACTGCTTCCTCTCCTTGAAGAAATAGATAAACAAAGGCACCATATGCGATACAAACTGCAGTCAGCATAACCACCAGCATTGCCTGTAATGAGATGCAAGGACTGATAAAGAAGACGACTGCAATAGCCCCACTCTGCCAGACCTTGAGCTGCGCAAATGCTCCTTCCTGTAAACCCAATAGCAACAATTAAGCACATTTCGATTTGTTTGGATCTTCGTAACTAACAAAAACTTGAAGGGAGAAACATCAGAGAAACAGGGTTAGTCAAATACAGTATCGCGCTTGAAGAATATCCCAAGCAAAGCACTGATCTGTGTGTTAAAGACTCCATCACCAATACCCAATACAGCTGCCATTATTACAATGCTAATTACTCCGCGTGCTTGGCTGCATTATAACAGGAAGGAATATATTTGAGGTGACATTGTGACAAGTGCTCCAAATTATATATTACAACACATTATTCAGACTCTACGAAACTGTTGTATATATGCTACGTCCGCTAACCTGTAATTTAGAAGAAGCCAGACGAATACAATAGCCTGGAGGAAAGCTCCACCGGAGACTATAATACTGATGGACTTGAGACCAGAGGTGAGTCGACCAGCAACGAGTGAGCACTGTCACAAGTTTCACATAAATGCGAGATCACAAGTATAATGGATAGAGCACATATGGCATAAGCATGTGCCTAAAACAGAATCTTATCATGTCCATCAAGCATATATAGCATGTTTGTATGGGTTTTCATTTGCCTTCAATACCAAATATTGAGTTACAGGCTTACAGCATATAACCAATATCAAGCATAGAATGTTTGTATGTGCATAAAACCAATAGCTCCATCTGCTGCCAAGAAAAAGCTCTAATAAAGATAGAAGGTTTCTTGCTTCTCAGAAGCAAATGCCAAGACCCTCATTGAAATACAATTAATGCATTTGAAACAGCCAAAGGATTAGTTTTGAATGCTACTATCTACCTAACTACAAAGGGAACAATATAATGTCATTGCACCAAATGCCATTTCTACCAAACCAGAAAATGTGTCATACTAATTGTCTCTATACACTTACTATTGCATCAAAAAACCCATAAACTGCCATTGCACCTCCCACACCAGACATACCGAGAGTTGGAGTAACAATATACTTGGTGAATTCGGCCCTAAAATGACAAGAATTAGAAATGCAAAACAAGTGGTAATGGTTTGACCATAAGAAAGCAGGCAGAAACACTTATTCAAGTATCAATTACCAGACAAATGCTTGTTGTAAACCTGTATACGCCATAAGGGGGATGATCAACAGCATTCGTACATCGAACAAAGGAGTGATGACAGACTTCAAAAAAGATAACAGAGAAACACAGAAGCTGCGAGAAGAATCCTGAGATTCCTTTTCTACATTATCCCTTTTATTTAAGAAGCACATCAGTATGGTGCCTAAGGTCATACTGCAGAGAAACACAGCGTACAATAACTTTATTTCGCCAGGACTTCCCTGCTGCGATGATAAGAAAGATAAAATCAATGCACATCATTTCAAAAGGATAATTCTGTTACATACAGAAAGGACAAGAAAACAAAAGTTTAACTACAATGATATTGGCACATACTGTTCCATCTCTTAGGATGGCAAGTGACAAAAGATTTCCAAAGAACTGCAAAATTTAGAGCAAAGATATTAGACAAATGATTAAATATGACTAAGAATGAAACACAAACTCATGAATGAAGCCATATATTATTCATAGAAAAAGCTGCAACAGATTGATTCACCTGGCGACAAGCAAACATTCCCCAGAATTCTCCATTGAAGTTGCCGATAGTTGTTCCTTCATGTAAGTTATTATCTCTTGCATGACTACGCGCAGCATGAGTAAGATATGTACCCTGATGAACCCACAATAAGCTCAGAACTACAATTTCAAGCTTGAATTTGCCACCATATGGCAAGATACTATTAACACACTAGGCAAATACGAAAGTACAGCCGAAAAAAAGAAGTGAGGATTTGTACCTGCTCCACCCATATTATTGAAGAGGCAAATCCAAGGTACAAAGAAATTGGATACATTATGTACCTATATGGAAATACTTCAATATGTAAGCTATATATGCAGTGAGAATTTTGTGATACATATACATGATCATGAAAAATTAATGATCACCAACCATGCATTTTGGATCAAAATCCAATAGAACATGCAATTGATGTCAATAAGTGATTGAACTTAATTTGATCGAACAGTTGGTGGACATGAATTTTCAACTGTCAAATGGATAGAGAACTGAAGGTTCATCAGCAGACTGAGTGACAATACCAAGTTAATTTGATCAAATGTGCAGCTATGAATAACCAGTAGCCAGTAGTCCCCAGAATCAAAGCAGTCTTTGACCCCAGAGCTCGAACCACCGGAGACGCCACCAGAGAGAAAATCGCAAACGACAAATACACAATACCAAGCGACGTCGTCCCCAAACCCTTGTCCTGCAGATTCATTCAATCAAATCAAAAAATAAAAAAATTCTAGCCAGTTTCTTTGAGGCATTTTGTCAGTAAACCAAACAGACACTCACAGTGTTGACAGAGCTCTCCAGATTCTGGGCGGCGCCAAAAGCGAGAAAGATCAACAAGAAAGCAAAGCTGAGAATATGAACGTCTCTGGCATGAGTGCTCTTTTGGGTCAGAACCGGCAAGGAGGAGTTCTCGACCAGAAGCAGCGGCTTCTCTACATCATCCCAAGACTCCATAGCTAGCCAAGCTTCGAGTTCTCTTCTCGGGTAATTAGGCTTTGTATCTCTAATTCTCTATCCGAGTATAAGTAGTACACACTACACAGTACTCTAGAAACGTGTGGGGTGAGTCCAACATAGAATAAGAGAGAGTCGGTGAGTCACCTAAACAGATCGAGATTGATTGCGCTTTGCAATCAAACTCTAAACTCTGTTTGTTTGCTCATAAAAAAGTGCATGAGGGTATATGACGATGATTCTGAGTTTGTCGTCGCAGATTAAATATCAATAAAAAAATTTCAGAAGCGGCATGCAGTGGCAGACACCGTAAAAGACGACCTTTTCTACTGTGGCTGCGGCATTGACAGATATGAATGATAATGATTATGCAGAAATGGGAGTCAGTGATGACTCAGTTCGTCATGTAGTACATTACTTGTTGTATGCGGTGTTTCGACCACGTGAATGTGTACACATATAGCAGCAGCTTTGTTTTACTATTTCGCCCTCTTCAAATCTTTGAACTGTTTCGCTCAGGAATGGGCATTTTGGAAACTTCAAAGGTAAGGTGATGGCTTTACCACATGGTTAGATAGATAAGTTCAAGGTGTATTAATGGGGTCCCAAATTAGACCACAAAAGTTAGAGAGATGTCAATGTTAATCCTAATCCAAATTCCCATTTACTCATTTAGATTGGATCAAACTACCAACCAGCTATTTGATATAATACCATGTGGGGGTACTCATGACCGTGTTGAAAGTATATAATCTCACATAAAAAATTCTAACCTTCGCACATTATATAAGATTTTTAGGCTATTTATAATTTCATATATCAAAAATAAAATCTCCGAAAAAGTGACAATACTATGTTGGGCAACAATTGACATTAAAAATTTAACTCGTCGACAATGTGTATCAAGCCCACAATTTCATGTTAGTAGGAGGTCTGAGCTTGTATTAGGGAATTAGTATGCCGAGAATTGAACAAGCTCAATTACATATATGATATAGACTTCATACTACAACATGGCTTGAAGGGTTGTCCCATTTGACTGTTTCTTGAAATTCTTTCTCCATCTCCTATACTTCCCTCAGCAGATTACTGATGCAGAATCCTAGGCCACCCAAACAAAGAACCACCTGGCTTTTAAGCTTCTCGCCTTCCTCGCCTTCACCGGTATCAATTCCATCAGACGCATCATTGGAATGTTGAAGAAACGACGTTAAAATGTAATACTCAATATCTTCCTTTTGTAATGTTCCCAACTCAATATCATGCTTGTCATGCACGGCAAGAGACTTCTTGAAAGACAACTGTTGAAGGCAATGTAGTGAGGAGCAGACTTTCCTCTTGAAAAGATCTAGATCATTCTTTATGTTCTTGATGTAACTTTGAGGATTCTCTGAAGCAAGTTGAAATTCTTTTAAAACCTGTGATAGAGACTCTACTTTGTTGGACATAAAAAATGAAAGATCCATCATCTTTGACAGAGATTTCAGGAGCTTACGATAATGAGCACCATTGAAAGGGATGAACCAGAAATTAGGCTCTAACTCAGCTTCGTCAACGAACTTCTCTAACTGATTGAGATGGGACTTCAACTTTTCTTGTTTCTGTCTCAATGTTGGAGAGAATGAAGCTTGCAGGTTGTTTTGGTAATTCTCAAAAGGTATATATTTGAGGCATTCTTGAAGAGCTCCCAAGCTAACTGAAAATTCCAGTTTCGCTAGCGTTGCTGCCCTTACAGGACATGAGACAATCTCTACAGTGATGAAGCAGATTATACCAATTACAGCCTCTGTGATTCTAGCAATTGCAAAATCAATAGGAGGGCCATAATTTTTCCTACCAAGTATTAGTAATACCCCAACAGCTGCTGATATCCCACCAGCTTGGCCATACATCCTGCTGTGCCGTAGAAAACTTGTGATTATCAACCAAGGAAGAAGAGGTAAGAAGCTTAGCTCCTCAAACTTTTGGAAAATAAAGCAGCACAGGATTCCGTAGATTGATCCTATTGCTGTCGATTGTGCTCGAGCATTGGCAAGTGTAAATGTGGCTTGTCTTCCTGTGACAAAACTTATTGCAATTGTGAGTCCTGCCCAGTACGCTTCTTTTTCATTATATATCAAACCAAATAGCACAGCAAGACCTAGTGAAATCGAGCACTTGAATGCAAAGAGTAAACTTGTTTAGCTCGGTATTATGAGATCTAGAGTGCTCCAGCTCCTTTTGAGACTGCTAATGCCTTGATTTTTTGAACCACTTGCACTTTGAATTTCAGTGCCCTGCTTGCATTCTTCAATTGCCTCAGTACTTTCTTGGAGGAGTTTCAGACAATCAAGAAAAAAGGAAGCCGACAAATCTTCATGAGATATGGTTTCAAGGGGCCAAAAGGACCTGTCTAAGGAATGTCCCTTCTTCTTTGTCATGTAGAAAGGTGTCAAGCGCTCAAGTTGCTCCAGATTGTGGCCTATGCGCATTTTTATGTCATCTATGTTCACTTTCTTAATCATGGCAACAGGAAATGAAGGGCAACTAGTTAGAGCTATTTCCATTCCTCTCAAGGGTACATCTATATCCTGCAAAGTCTTTTCCAGATCAATGCAACTTGGTTTTAGGATTCTGATTTCTGGTCTCTCCCACATTAAGGCTTCCTGCTCAAAGCAAAGGAAATACTTTATAATCAGCTAAACTTGGGCTACATCACAATATCAGTACAGAAAGGATAAGTCAAGATCTGAAAACTCTTGTACAATATCAGTACCTGTTTCTGCTTGATACTGTGAAGAAGCTTTTCTCCTACTTTAGCCAAGTGCTGTGCTTGTGAAATAGTGTCAAGTGCAGCCAAGCTGTCTTGAGACGAGATGGCGTCTACACTATTTTTGGCATGTGTGTCTCACCTGTTAATGTTTACAAGCATTGCCATTAGGGCCATTACCACATAGATTCGAGGGACAAGTTGAAGCTATCCCCATTCGTGGGTATGTACAGTTTGGGGTCAAAGAGTGATGAAGCCATGAAGGAATCTGGGAAAGACTGACATTCTAAGGTTAGTACCAAGAACTTAATCGAAAGTACTACTTTGATGAAGTTATGCTTCTGCTTCATGCCATCTATAGTAGCATTTATTCTTCCACTGACCCTTCTTTTGGGGGTGTCGTACATTTTTTAGCCTAGTTTGAACTTTGTTCATTCAAAAGTTCTGCTAAGAGTGTGAATCTTTAGCATAATTTCCTACTAAATAAGCATGCCTTCTATAACCAAAAGAAAATAAAAACGGAAAGATAATGGCCCACATGACTAGATTAAGAAAATTTGCAGCATCCAAGATTTTGTATCCATATGAAAAGATGCAAACATACGGAAGAGTAGTGAAAGCAAGCATGTAGTTTACAAAAGTGTAAAGTAAAATACCTTGTGATAGCCAAGGTGGGGAGACAAGAAAGCCAGAAAAGAAGCCTCATGGTAGAAGACCAGGTTCGGAAACAACACTGCCATAACACATGCCAATGCTCCGAGCATAGTACTTGAAGCCACTTGAATTGGGTGCATGAGCACCACTTCATCCTGACCACGATCAGCTTGTGAAGTACTACAATGAATAGCAGTGCCTACATAGAGTATCACAAACTGCCCAAACGCAATCCGCTTGCACATCAAGTTTGTCACTTGTGGCAATGCCACAACAAATGCAGACACAGCCACTGCCAAGGCTGCAATCACATGAGAGGTGAAGTGAGCGGGTCCAATCAGCTGGAGGCTTACAATTGAGAGACTTAGAACCTGAACACAAGCATACAGGGCATGCCAGAAGCCTCTAAGTGCCTCACTAAAAGTTGCATCTGCTGAGACTATTAAGATTGTTGTCAGGTAAGAATAGGCTGGGTATGCTACTAGTTGTTTGAGAGTTTCCGGTGCATAGAGGGTGGTGAGGTATATTACGGTGCAGGCCAAGATGGTTCGGTAGGCTGAGCCCAGCCTTACACGTCCACAACATGCATGTCCGGCCCGTGGTACTCATTAATCGATCAGAAGTACTGTGATCTGGAAAGGAGTAACTACTCTCCAAGTTCACAGGTATAACTGGCCGGATGAGATCAGGATCATGCTAATCGTCCAAGTTGGTAATTAAAGTTGGTGGAACATCTTCCTAAACACAGCTGATTTATTCCAAGTACAGACCTAGCAAGCATCATAATACTGCAACTGATTCCACTATAGATTTGCCCAAGTTTCATGAGGATGGTATAAACATATTTACAAATATATCCAGGATCTTAATGGATGGCCCAAGTTGATTTAAAGGGTATAATGTTTTCGTGATGCTTGTAAATACAGTGGTAGAGAGTATGCTCAAATGCACCTAAACCTGTTCTGTGTCACAAAAGGGTATAATGCATTCACTTATTAGGTAAAGATTAAAGAATATATGTACCACAAGGTTAGCTGGTGAATTTGAAGTTTGAATGATCAAAAAGAAATAAGAACAAATGCCAGTCGACAAGATTTTGATTTTCAATCAATGGAGAATCGTCGCAACATGCAGAAGATTATTGTTTTTTTATTTTTCGGTCTGGATGCAGAAGACATGGATGCACTTGTGCTTTGTTTTCCTTCCAACGTTAGAAACTAAAAGTGGTTACTGTAGTCTTTTTCCAAGTCAATATTGGAAAAACTAATTCTAACGAACTTCCATTTTTATTCTGAGTGAGATTTGCTGGGGGGAATTTAGAAGATAATGGAAGAAAACACTATCTAGCAACATCGGAATCTGTCCCTTTTCTCATTTTCTGCTCTCACCTCTCAACTTTATTCTTGCACTTCTCTTTCTTTTCATATGTACCAGCGGAAGAGGTAAGAATAATTTCTTATACATGGAAATGAACTGCGCCGCCTGTGACGCGACTAGGTGACATAAACTCTGAACACAACTTTGTGTTAATGGGGATATCCACCATTGGATGTGGTAAATACACATCCTACCACTGCAATCCCCTGCAAATGCACCCCATCACCCCCCAAGCACTACTACCCCCGAGCACTGAAGCAGCACCCGTGTTAATGGGTGTTGTAGGATTTTCAAATCTAAATTACCATGAATGGTTGAAGAATATTCTTCACAGTGATCAAGGAGGGAATGAAATAAGTTCCAGTTCAAGAGAGTTGGGACTAAAAGGAGCAAGGATTTGATACTAATTAGGGCAGTGTTGGGAAGTATACCAATTTATTATTTGTCTCCCTTCAAATTGCCAATTGGGGTGGCAAGGAGTCTCGAGCAATTGAGTAATTCTCCCACATTCTTTTTCCAACAGCTCAAGGGTTAAAGCATGAACTAACTACTGCTTTTTACAGGCCTTTCTAATAACTGTAAAACCCAAGTTACCCAACACCTGCAATTCAACATAAATTGAGAAGTTGCAGTTGTATATTTGAACTCCAGATCTCCCACTCAGAGAAAACTATTGTTTTAACAATCTTCAATAAGCGCAAGCAACCTAAGGGAGGGATGGCAAGCTAGTACACTTCAAAAAATGAGCCAATATATTACATCCTCAATATCTACGACATTAGTTTATAGATTTAGTATCAAAAGAAAATTTGAAATCATTCTTGGCAGTGTTATATTGAAGAGTTCAACAATACCCGAATTTTCCTTTAGTGGATCTGGAAGTTGGAAGAGATGGTTTCCCCAAAGAGCAGTGCTATCCCAGCTTTATGATGATAACCGAAACGGATTTGGACTAATTTCTTGACCAATAAGATTTTCTGGGCTTTCGGCTATTCAATACACCACCGAGAGTGGCCAATGCATCTTTAAATTTTCGGATTTTGAGGAAACCCCTTATCATGGAAGCTTCACTATCTGAAACTTTTGCTTTCTCCATGACCATATCAACAAGCCTAATAAGGGTATCCTCCATGGATAAAGCATAAAGTCCTTCAGCCAGCATAGAAAATGATGAGAATTCTGGTAAATACCCTTTCTCCATCATCTCAATAGCAAAATCAACTGCTTCTCCAATTGGTCCTCCACCATTACAAAGCCCACGAAAGACAATCTTAAATGTTATAGCATCTGGAGGATCAGCCTTTTCCATCATTTCTCGAACAAGCCTCATGGCTTCTGTTGTTCTCTTTCGTTTAAATAGTGCTTGTATGACAGGGTTATAAGCATGTGGAGTCGGAACCAACCCTTTCATCTGCAAACTTCTAAGGAGTCTGCTTGCAACCTCAGTCCTGCCGGCCTTGCATAGCCCCTGAATTAGGGTCCCATATGTGACGATGTCTGGTTCACACCCATTTGTAGCCATATTCTGAACAATATCTGCTGCCTTCTTTATATCCCCCGCCCTACAGAAATACGTGAGCAGTGAATTGTAGGTGAACTTGTCAGGCTTCAGGCCTTCCATTACCATCTGGTCCATGAGTTGAGAAGCTTCCTCCACCCTCCTACTCTGGCAAAGACCATCAATAAGGGTGTTGTAGGTCACTGAATTTCTAGAAATACCCTGGAGTTCCATCTGATCGAAAATCTCCTCTGCATCTTCAATTCTGTTGTTTTTGCACAACCCATCAATGAGAGTATTGTATATTACTGCATTTCGCGCACAGCCACTCAACTCCATATCTTTCAACAAGCTCAAAGCCTCTTCTAGCTTCCCTCTAGAACAGTAGCTATCAATCAGCATACTGTAAGTAAACCCATCCGGCTGACACCCTTTCATCTTCATCTCCTCAAACAGTTCCATAGCAACTTTATGATTACTGGTCAAGCAGAGACCTTGAATCAGAGAATTGACAGTACAAACATCAGGTATGATTCCCTTGCTAGTAAGAACACGCGCTAGTTTAGTTGCCTCCTCAACCCGGTTCTCCTTACACAATGTGCTAATCAAAGTATTATACGTGACGGTATTTGGGGAACAGTCCCTCGAAACCATCTGATCAAGAATCTCCACTGCCTCTTCAATTTCACCCAACTTACACAACCCAGAAACCAAAGAGTTATACGTAAAGATATCGAGATCAAACCCCTCTTGTAGCATCACATCCATAATCTCCAAAGCATGCTTAACATGCCCCACCCTGCACAAACCCTTCACCAACGTATTAAACGTATACTGATCAGGAGAGAACCCCTCCTTCGACATTTTTTCAATAAAACTAAATGCTTCATCAACTCTACCCTCCTTGCAAAACCCATTTACCAAAACGTTGACAGTCACATTACTACAATGGCACCCATACTCTACCATCTGCTCCCTAATTCTCAATGCACCTTTCATCTCACCCTCCTCAATATAACCCTGCATTAGGGTAGTAAACGTTTTCTCATCAGGCCTCAAGCCATAGTTTCCCATCTCCTCCATCAACAAAAGGGCAGGCCTAATCTGATGAGCTCTACAAAGAGCCTTAATCAAAATGTTAAATGTAGAAACATCAGGCTTAATGCCCCTACTATTCATGCTCGAATTCGCAGTTTCGACTAGTTTAAGCTTGTTCCCATCAACCAAAACATTCAACAAGAAGTTATAAAAATGGGTATCCGGTTTCAACCCGAATTCACTTTCCATCACATCCACAACACCCAGAATTTCATCATACAAATCAAACGCAGCATAGCTCTCAATGAAAATCAAGAAACTACCTCTACTGAGACACCTATTGAGCTTCATATCTTCCAAGATATCTCTCATCGACTCGAAAGACCCCACCTTTCCCAGCTTGCCGAGAACCTCCTCGTAGATAGTGGAATTGGGCTTGAAATTGGGCTGCTTGGAGGCCCATTCGAAGAGGCGGAGCGCCGCCGACTCGTCGTTTTGGCGGCGGAGGGAGTCGAGAAGCTGCTGGGGAGTGAAGTCTTGAGGGAGGTGATGGGTCGTAGAGAGAGGGGTCGAATAGGAGAGTGAGGAATGAGCGACGAGCTGTTCATGGCGTGGAAATGAGAGAGAAGTGAAGGGTCTGTGAGAGTAAGAGAGGGGTGGCTGGGTTTGGTTTATAGGGGGTGTGAGAGACCCACAGTAACATTGAGCGCAGAAAGAGAACGCCATTGAAGCAATTCGACCGGAGTGTTGGGTTATTTAAGCCATGAAAGATGAGGCTTTAGACTTCAGCTTATGAGTCTTTGAATTTTGCTGCTAAAATGGTGAACAGCTAGCTAAGTACAGAACGAGGTGGACGGATAATTGTGTTTTGCCAGAAAGAGGATTTAGATTTTAGAGGAATATGAATATCTACAACGACGTCGTTTTACTCTTTAGAAATGCAACTTAGATTTGACTGCGAACAAATTCCAAGTATTGACATATTTCAAAGTAGTGCAGATTCTAATTTATTGTACTAATTCGGTATAAATAAATAAAAATTAGATTTGACAGCGAACAAATTCGGAGTATGACATATTCCAAAGTGGTGAAAGGACACAAGGGCTCTACACCGAGCGCAGGTTATCCATCTCAACTCATTCCCACACTTCACTCTTCAGGACCCTCGAGTCTCCACACTGATATTACCTACTTCCTTTCATAACCTAACCTCTTCCCTTCTTCTGCTAGATGTAGTTGAGAGCTCTGGGGAGGTGTAGCCCCGATAGCACCAATTTGTATATGTCTGTTTGGCTTTACCTTCTCCTTGCCTTAAAAGGAACAGCTTTTTGCACCATAACATCTTATTCTCCCCAGTTTCAGCATTCAAGCTTGTTATTTTGTTTACCAATCTTATCTTTCATGTGAAAGATTTGAATTTGGAACATGGTCCAAAATGAGAGAGACCACTACAATCTAGGAGAATTGGTTTCCAATATGATCAGCAAAGTCGATTCTTGTTATATCACAACAAAGTTTCTATTTATATAGGATAGCAATCAGACAAATATATTCAAAAATATGTCAATTTAGTTGACTTCACAGAAATAATTTTAAGGGTGGTGAGAACAAACTTGGCCACGAGGGAGAATTGGGAAGGTAAAAGGTTGGGAAAGGAGGCCAAAAAAACCCATGAGAGAGAGAGAGAGAGAGAGATCAAATGTGTAAATTGAAAAAGGAAGCTGGAAGCTGGTATTCTCAATACATACTATGGACCATGAAAGGCTCAAGAATCCAACCAAGAGCAATAGCAATAAGAAAACTATAAGGAAAACATCTTTTGCTAACTACAAAGCTTCCACCAGAAAGATCAAATATCCAATAAAATGCAAGGTCATACAAAACAAGCCAAATTAATCAGCAACAAGGAAGGTCATAAAGCATGATCCTTTATAATGCTCCAAAGTAAAATGACGAGGGTCATATACAACACTTAAAAAGAGGTAAGGTGTCGTCTAAACCCCACAAACAGCTACATATTAGTTTGTTGACATAGAACTACCAAAGCAGCCACTCAACATATAGGTTCTATAAGATAACATATCATATGATATACGACAAACCGGGGACACTTGTTTAAAACGAATAAGAAACAATGACAGAACTTGGAAATTGATGTCATCATTAGCCAAGTCGCCATCCCACAATGTATAAACATTCCACTCAAGTAACAAAGGCTGAAAGGAAGAACTCCCCACCAGATCCTATGGTTCATATTTAGTTGGCACGGCTTTTAATGACATCAAGGCCGATCTCAGATGGATCAGTTGCCTGCAACTCAATCTGAATTCCATCAAGCTCTCTCTTGAATCTGTCCTTCGAGCTTGCATAGATCATCTTGTTTCTCACCCTTGATGTATCAGGAGACCTTTATAGAAAATAAAAATAAAAACAGTAAATGAAATTGTACAAAAGCCATGATTAGACAACAGAGTACTACACATTATTGAAAACGAACTAAGAAACCAGAATTACCAGGCAATGAAGAATATCCGGCTTTTCGGGACACCCTCTGGTGTAAGAAAATCGAAATCAAAAACAGCATAACGGCATTCATCAGTAGGAAGGCTATCTGTGAAAGCCTCATAAGTTTGTGTTGGATCACCAGTTGCTTCCACAATAACTTGCTTTTGCTTCTCCTCAATCTTGAAAACTATTGAGCGGTAGGTCCTCTTTGTCTTGAGCTCCAAAAACTTCAATTTGCACTCATCGTGCACAGCCATACCAGATGCTGCGTTGGCCTGTGAATTGCAACAAATTAAAACAGATCAAACACCAACACAATATTTTACAGCAACAACATATTTTAATAAAAACACTGTGTGTGGAACATAGAAAGGCATGAAAACAAGTACACAAATATTTTGAGAATTTATAGTTAACAAATGAATCTATGCACCAGAGAGAGAGAGAGAGAGAGCAAAAAACTAGTCCATATGCAGTCTCAACAAAAGTACATAACTAAGTGAAATGCATCCAATTATTGTGCTTTGGTAAGTTTTTACTTGCTAAGACATGAAAATTAAAACTTCCCCGTCTTTGTTCTCTACAATGCCTAACAGCCCAAGTACCATAAGACACTAAAGAAACAACATACATCTAAATTTGTTTCCAAACATATATATACACACATCCAAAATTTTAAAAGAGAACAAAAGTTTGCATTTTATAGTTTATTTTAGATCGGAATTATTATGAACGTGAACCCCACAATGGCACACAATTGCCCAAAAATAACAGATCCACGATAAAATAGATATGTACATACAATTACACATATTCTACAACAAAAGCTTATAGTATTAGTACTGTATTACATATAACAAGTAACAAATGGACAATTTAAACAAGCACGAACCATCTGAAAACCTGCGCTACATAAAGTAGATCCACAATACTACCAATACGCAAGTGTTAAACACTTGGCTCCCAAAGATTACATATACAAAACAAACAGATGCAGATAACCTCCATAATCTACCATGAATCGCGTTCAGAAAGTTCAACATCAAAACAAAATCATAGTCAAATCAGATCTGGAAGCTGGAGATGCAGATACAAACAGTAAATGAGCTAGCAATTACATCCAACTCAGTTTTAACAATCAGATCGAACGCAGATCAAACTACACCGTGCATAAATCGAAACCGATCATCGATTTGGCAGCTAAGGAATCGCAATCGGAAAAGAATCGGATAGTTCTAGTCTCACTTGCTTTAAACTTTCTCAGCGGCCAAACAGATAACAGTCAAAAACCTATCTAAATACGAAATCGATCGGACAAAATAATAGACTCACCATTTTTGCGGTTGCGTGATTCAGGTGACGATGGAGTAGGAGGAGGAGAAGATATAGGGAAGGGTCTCTTCTCCGATGACGACGACTTGCAGAAAAAAAATGTTAGAAGGGGGTTTATATACGGTGGCTCAGTGAATGCCACAGGATTAATAACGTGGAGGTGGTCGTATGCCAGAGGAGCGTGTAATACATAACTGGACCAATGGCGTGCGGCCACGACCGACTTGTGGCTTTGGCTTTAGTCGGCTTCGCTAGAGCCAGCTGATGATATTGCTACTCACGGCTCAAGCCGCTCAACACCACATACTTTTTCTTAGGAATATTTGGGCCAGCAAACAAATTATAATAACATGTGAGGTCAGAAATTAAAAAAATTAATAAAAACTAGAGCCAATTCCCATAGCGCCAATTTCGGCCATATTCTTCAAATGCCACAATAACTTTGTTTTCCAAATAAGCACTCGAATTAACTCTTTCTATCGACATTAATTTTTTCAAAATTACGATTCATCCGACGTTTTATTGTTTTGACAGACTTTATGTCATGACAATACATTTATTGTCGTTTCACGACTTTTATTGTCGTTGGATAGAGCTTTATATTTTTAAAGTAGTTTTAATGTTCTTTAACATTGTTTTAGTATCTTTGACAGAGCTTTATTGTCGTTGACAGTAGCTTTATTGTCTTTACAGTACTTTATTGTCGTTGACAATAACTTTAGGTGCTTCGACAGTAGCTTTATGTCGTAACGTAGTTTTATTGCGTTGACAGAGCTTTATTATCGTTGACAGTAGCTTTGTGTGCTTTGACAGTAGCTTTATTGTTGTTTTCGTATGTAGTCATTTTTGTAAATAAACAAAAAAGGTGGTGCATTTTTGTAAATATTGATGCGGTGACATTTTTGTAAATATTGGTGGCTTTATTTGGGTAAAAAATATATAGTGGTTTTTGAATAGGACCAAAATGGCCTTTTGGGTAATTTGTTATAAAAACTATTTAGAAAACTATTAATAATGATTGAACTGCTCGAGCATGTGAGATTACAAATCATGACCTTTAGCCTTTAGTTTTTTGGTCATGTTTTCTTAGCAATTGTAATTTGACGTTTTGATTCAAACAATTTGGTGTGAGATTAGAATTTAGAACCACAAGATGTAATAAACTTGTATGTCATGGATTCTAGCTTCTTGTTTATCGGTGGACTTTGAGAGAGAACAATACATTGAATCAATATAAACAATTCAATTAATAGAAAAACGTTGATAAGATATCAATGACTAATACTAATTTAGTTTTTAGTTATTTTTAATTTAGTGGCATCATAAGAATAAATTGTAAAATATTTTTCTAAGAAAGTACAATTATGTTCATCTTTCATTTATAGGGCAACTAGGAAGATTATTCAAAAATCGATTGAGGTGAATGACTTACTAGTAATGAAAATCCTCCTCAAGTTTCTTGTATACATTGTAATAACTTTACTCCATATCAATAATTTTGTTTGCATTATAAAAGATATGTTATAATGACTAGTCTTAGTCTCTCTTTTATTTTTTCTCTCGAATGAGGAGAAGCAAACTTAAACTTCATTAGGATTATGAAACAAATAATAATTCAATAAAATGACATCATATGACATAAGATTCGATAAATAAAACATTAGTTTGGAGGGTGCTATTATTGAAATTATTTTTTTACCAAAAAAAAAAGTAAGGCTATGGTATATTAACATTTCTAATACATAATGCGAAAATAAAGTCCTTGTTAGAATAAATAAAGTATTCATTAGAGTAAATTAGGTTTTTGTTTGAATAAATAAATCCTAAAAGTTGTAATTATAATGTTTTACGACTCGATGACACGTATTACTATTTTGACAACTCATGTGGTAACTACAAAAAAACCCTTGTTAAGGTAAATATGGTCCTCATTAGAGTAAATATGTTCTCGTTTGAGTAATTAAGTCCTAAAAGTAGTAATTGTACATATGAGATACGTTAACATACACTAAAATTTTCCAAAAATAATTATTGATATATTTCTTTTGGTTTGAAAGATGAATGTCTTTCAGTGGGTTAACGGTGTCCTAGAGTGGGTGGCTACCTCAAGTGGTGGTGTTATCAGTCTGTCACGCCATTTTGAAGCAGTGATGATGAAGATGATTGTTTGGACTTGGAGTTGGGCCTTTGGGTTAAATTTCAAGGTGGAGCTTGTTAGGACTGCATCAATTATGATTTGGACTTTCAAAGACGGGTGTCTTATCACCCTTGTTACTTAGTGACTTGAAATTATATGGCCTAACTTTTTTTTTTTTTGTGGAGATAAATGGAATGATGAAAATATATTACTGCACAGTATAGGGTGGGTAGAGAGATACATACGCAAAAGAGCGAACTTGAACCTTATTGGGTTGTTGGATTGTTAATTTGAATTCCTTTTGGAGTTGGTAATTATCTTGGATTTGACCAACGTTTTCAAACGGTTTTTGAATAAGGAGTTGCTCATATTTATTTACTATGATGTGACATTATATTTGTATCACAATTGCGTGTTTAGGTGAGCGAATACTTGTCGATTTTTTGTTGAAAAGACAAGGAGTTTTTATTTGTTTGTGAAATTTGTTTATAAGCAAACTCAAATTTATTTGAAATAAATAGTATTTTATTCATAATGCAATCAACATATGTTCTTAACAAAAAGACAAATAACGAAAATAAAAAAATATCCGGACATAAGCTACTGGCTTAGAGGGTTGGCTGGGTTAGCTACGCTGGTAACGAGCTCAGTAATAAGTTAATTAGATATTTTGGTCGTTGACGCACCCGTAACAAGCTCAGCCATTATTTCCGGACATATTTTTGCTTTTCTAATTTGAAAATTAGCAAGGGAAAAAGGGTGAAAAGTTGTAAATAGCACACCGTGTGGTCCCACTGAGATTCTATTATGCGTCGATACAACGCTACCACTTTTTAGGATATAATTTGAATTATTAATCGGCTACTAGTCCCTCGACCTTTATAGAAAGAAATTTCAAAAAGAAAAATAAAAATAAAAAGGAAAGAAATGACCTGCGCATAATCACATTCTTCCACATGATCCACTCGTTCTCAATGTCCTTTTCATAAGGTACACAAAGTGTTCTCTATTATTGAATTGATTTCAGAACCTATCGATCTTCCATATTGTTTTTTTTTTCATTTCTTTGTCCTTTTGATATGAATTAACCTTAAAATGTTGAGTTTGTTCTCGCTAGTAGTACTAGTACTATACTATGGTCAATAAATGGGTACATATGACTTACGGATATGTTATGAATAATTAAAAAAAAAAAATTAAAACGCACCTTGTGCGCTAGGGTTGGGTTTCACAAAAATAGGTTGTCGCTTGTTCGACAGCCCTCTTGCATTAGCGATGGCACCATGACTCGTGACGAGGTCTTGGGTGATTTCAATTTGTCTCATGGAGGGTTGGGGTGGCTGGTGGCTTTGTGGACATGAGAATGGATTGTGGATATGGATTGTTGTACGAGAATTTTGGGTGGTGGGTCGTTGGTGACAGATCTGATATTAGGTGGCTATGTCGAAGAGGGTGGTATCTGGTGGCTGGTTCATGGTTCACAATGTTTGGGGACGTGCTTACTAGCACCGTCACCTCAATATTGTTGTGGTGCTTACCTGGAGGTTGGAGTTTGCGCTTTGGGAGGGGAAATCAAGTTGTGGTAGCTTCGTTCGTTCTTTTGTTATGGCTTTATTTTTTTGGTTTTTTTGTTAAGTCAAATAAGTCTCGACTCATTCGAGCTATGGTTAATGGGCCTTGTTCTTGATGCAGTGTTATTGTTATGGTATTATCTCTGGGACTGTGTGTTTTATACTCAAAACTTTATGGTTACTAATCGAATGGTGAACCGTCCTTGCACATAGTATGACTGTTTTTTGACACAGTATAGAAGATGGCGAAATAGTTCATATAGACGTTGATTGCGATGATGGATTATGACTCTCGGGATCTTTGGTCTTTCAATGTAGTTTGCTAGTATGGATGCAAAATTTGGTTAGACGTTGGGTCTATTCGGTTCAAAAATGTCATTAACAATGATGGACCCATAATTATAGATCATAATATATAATAATGTGTAGCATGGTCTTGTTATGTGTTGTAATCTTTTAGTTCATTAATAAAGCTTCATTCTTTTTATATAAAAAAGGTCATTGCATGATTTTAAATGCTCTTCGTTTTTTATCGGGATAAATGTCCTTTTTTGAGGACTTGTTAAATACCATGTTTGCCGACCTTGTATTCTGGGCTCCCCCAACCATTAATTTTTACAAACCGAAAGTGAAAATAAATGGCTTATGGCTCCTTGGTTCTTGACTTCACGGTTGTGGTTAGTAAACGATTTTTTTAAAAATAATAATTAAACGAGTGTGTCCAAGCGGTATATTCCAAAACACCATTCCCTTTAAATCTTGAATGAAGACCCAGAATTTGCAAGATGCTCCATGGAAATGAAAAAGATTGTTCATATATTTAAGGAAAACCAAAAAGTGAAAACCAGGTACAACTTATTGTGTGTTTCTAAAATGGACCACGTACTCCTCCAGTCCTCCATGCTTATCCAATACGGGGGCCATTCCTCAACCCGGTCAAAAAACAGAACATCGAAAAATGCCCAATGGTCAACATATGGAAGGAGAAGATAATGACAGGTCTAGTAATTTTCAGTAGAAAGGTAAACATACCCTACTTTTTCTTTCTTACAAAATTAGTGTCATTTTCAGAACTAAGAAGCAAATTATTTATCCGGGGAGTCAGTACGATGGTAGCATCAAAGAGTTGTTTCTAGATTGTAATAAAAAAAAGAGAGTTGTTTCTAGATTAATTGATTTTAAGTTCGATTTCTCACAACACTATGCTATATGCTTACAACTTTTTATTTTGCTATCTGCTTACAACTTTTTATTTTGGTTACACGGGTCGACGGACCATAGGGCTAATGAGAAAATATAACAATATTGTCAAGACTCACAATTTTAAGTCTTATCTCCAAGAGTCTCAATCGCTAACAAAATCGGATACTACATTGGCATTTTAAACAACATTAAAACCTTTTATCATATTTTAAAATATTTGTGATATTGTGAATTTTTTACGAATCATGTTAATTTTTTCACCGAATGTAAGCATCGAAAAATTCGAAACATATGAAATATATAAAATCCACAACATCACACACTCGGGAACTCTATAAATTTTTTTTAAATATCAACATATCGAACTGATCTGATCGAGTTCATAAAAGAGGTTCAATTTCCAAATAAAAGAGTAGACAGATTCCAAGACAGTAGCACTATTAACAAGGTATTCTCAACCCCATCATCCATTACGCCGGAGTCAACCATTCACATACAAAGCACGTTCCCAAGTCCCAACCCATTTTTAATCCCAAACAAACACACTGCTAATAATAACTGAGCTCTTAATTAGAACTCACCAACTCTCTTTACATTTGCAGCAAAGCCTTCAATCCTCTCTTTACATTTGACATTAATTAGGAAAATTCTACGATGTTGTTCAATATGAAGGTCAATACATTGAGAGCGATTAGGTTAGAGGACAGCAAAAAATTATATTTACTAAAAACTAGATCTACCCGTCCATTGTGACTCGATGTGTGTTCAACGTGGTAAAAAAAAACTAGTAAATAAATACGTAAAGTTAAAACTCAATTCACCCATCTGAAAAAATCTTATCCAAGAATGATCTAATTTATATTTGTACACGTTACTGCTCAAGTGGAAAATTCTTGCATACACCGTTATACTCGCCAAACATTGGATCAAACCGATTAGGTTAGAGCAGTAATTTAATGGAAAAGAAAAATATACACAAGAACGAGCTAGGAAGTAGGAACACTTTAAGATGAAAGAAAAAAAAATTCCCATTAACGATTCTTCTTCGATTTCCAGGATCACGAGAAAATGCTCAATCCCTGAGACATTCACATTCCACAACAACACCGATTAACAAAGAACAAAAGCACAGAAAATTTTCGTGATCCATTACAACATTTGGTGCTAGTTAGCCACGTCTGTGGTCGTTTTCTTGTTATCCTTCGTTAGATTCTCCGGGCCGGTCTTGGCTGCCTCCGCGGACGGCGGGAGAGGAGGAGAGATCAGCTGCGACGGCGGAGCCTGATTGGTTGGTGCACCAGCAGCACCAGCCCTTTCACCGACCACAGCATCTTCTGACATGAGGAAGTCCGGGGACATGAACAAGCTCTGGGATGGCCTTCTCTGGTGGCGATTTGGCCTCTGAGACATTTTTGGGAATTGGGATAAGAACCGGAGAGTATGGAGGAGTGTGTGTGTGTGTGTGTGTAGTGGAACTGGGGTTTGTATGAGGTAGGTAGTTAGGTATTTGGAGAGTGCACAAGGTGTTGTTGACTCTGTTTTATAGTGTGGGAATGGGTTAAAAGCTGTTAGGTTGAGTTAAAAGGGCAACTTAGCTAACTCTGCAATGCCATAATTACCCCCCTCCTCCCGATCGAGGGGTTGGTGGGCATCGAGGGCAATAGCACAATGTAAATGCTCGTATTGAGGGTTGTATTTGTCTTTGTATCGATTCAGATCTATTCATCGCGTGCTATTAACGTAATGGGATAATAATATGGATTATGGAGAGATGACGTTCTGTAATGAGCATCGCATTGCGTGAGAGTGTTAAACACAACGTGAGAATAGATTGATTATAATGTTCATAAATGTACAAGATTTTTAATACATGTAAGGGGATATGAAAATTTATTTTATTAATTATGAAATAAAAAGAGAGAAGATTACTGATAAAAATTAAACACCAAATATCGATCTGCCATGTAATTTGAAAAAACAAAGACATGTAATTACGTTTACATTAAAAGCTTTTATTAGATAAATATTTGCTTAGAAATTCATGTGATTTGATGGAACAATATTAATGAGGCTCTGAGTCGCTGGTTCGTGCACAGTACTTGGAACCTTCGTACTGGAATTCAGATCCACATGCATCGTGTGGATAGACTTGAGATGGTACACATTTTAACATTTTATTTTAATCTACTTTACTTTTCTATTTTTAGATCGATGAGTAAGTTCAATGCACCTGTTAATGTTTGTTATGCGAGTAGTTTTTTTTTTGGCTAATTAAATTAAAGAAAATTATTCAGTATTCGGTGTGTACATGCACGATGCAATTTGAGCCGTCTAAATTGGATTAAAAAAATGGGTTAGCATTTTTTTTGGACGGCTGTCGTAAGGTTACAAATAGCTTTGACGGACGGTGGATAAAATGTTAACATTTTTTTCTAACCATTTTAGTATTTTACACTGTGTACTAAAAATTCTATGATTAAAT
This sequence comes from Rubus idaeus, assembly GCA_030142095.1. Classification (NCBI taxonomy): domain Eukaryota; kingdom Viridiplantae; phylum Streptophyta; class Magnoliopsida; order Rosales; family Rosaceae; genus Rubus; species Rubus idaeus. The sequence continues at coordinate 6,601,943 of CM057970.1, forward strand.
TAAGTGAGTATGTACTATGTAGTAACTAAACAACTAGAATGTACTATAAATTTGTTATGGTAGTCATAGTCCAACTTCTATCCCAATTAATGGTATTTTTTTTAGAGAACTCACATGGTATCCTAAATGCTTCCTAGGTCCAAGAACTAATTCGCAGTCGGAGATCTTGTCAAAACGCTTCCTCCCCCTTGCCACCACATAATGAAATGGGATTTAACTCCAATTCGCAGTCGGCAGGATTCGAACCCGGGTGGAGGATACCACATCTGGAGGCTCTTACCAACTCGACCACCAGTGGTGGTTCCCGATTAATGGTATTGGTTAGGTTGTATAAATGACTTTGACCGTGACTCTCACCTCTTAATTTCTATCTCACCATAGAGCGAGATGGGCTCGTTCTGCAGTGGGTTTGTTTGTCTTTTTTAGTGCGGGTGAAGTTTGGTTCGGATAGTATCGTCCAGTGGTGGGTTAATTTGTCTTTTTTAGTGCGGGTGAAGTTTAGAACCAGGGCCGTTTTGTGGTCAATTAGGTGGCATATTTGATGGTCTAGGGTTGGGCGGATAGACAATTATTCTATTAGTGGTCGGTAGTGGGTCGGGTTTGCCGTGTGTCCTTGGCGGTAGTGGTGGTGTTGTTTGGTGGCAGGGGTGGGGATCTGCCACTTGGCTAGTCGTGCTGTGATGGTGCCTTGATTGGTGTCCATTGGCCAACGGTCAAAGGGAGACTTTTCAATGTTTGCCTTTCAGTAACGGCATTCGCGATTGCTGCGAAGCTCATGGTGGTAGCGGCTCGATGGCTAGTCGTGTGATATAGTGTTTGGTTCTTAGTTTTGGATTGGTATGGTCTTTTGGGTCTCATTGTGACAAGGCTTTTTCATGCGAGTTGTTGACTGTGGTTAGACTTTTTGGGGCCTTGTTTGGGGTTTATTAATCCCCATGCTTACTACTTTATGTATACCGTCGGGTTTAATTTTGTGGTGGTCTGAAAACAACTTATGTCTTTTACTAGGGTTATGTCCTTGAAGGCATTTCAAGCTTTTGGGCATAAACCTTGTAATATGTTACAAGATTAGTACTTATTATTGGTCATTGTTTTATCATCGGTTGAGTAGGTGAACTAATTTAGGTAGTTTCACTTTTTAACGTGCCTATTCTGGTGGATCATTATATGTAATATAACTTTATTTATACTATTATTAAGAGAATAAAGCTTGCTCACCATAACCGATTTTTTTTAACGAATATAGCCTTCAAACATTAAAAAACTTTAAAATATAATTAATTAATAGGGATAATCAAGTCAATTTACAAAATATCAAATAAAAATAAGTAAAAAATAAAAAACTGCAGAAAATAACTACCCACTATTTCTATACAAAAAAAATGAATGAGAAAAAACTACACACTTCCTACAGCATAAATAACTACAAATTATTTATTCAATAAAAAATTGATTTGCACATGCATAGCATGTGTAGAGAATGCTAGTATGAAATTATAAATACAGTTATGACACCTTTTGCTAAAAGAAAAAGAAAAAAAGGTATTGGTTAGATCACGTTGTCCACTTGAATCCTTGATAATATATCACATTCTCTCATTGCAAAGTCAATCATTTGTTTATGAATGATCGTAAAGTTATTGATATCGGTCAGTTAGTTGGTTCGAAAAGGGGAATGTGTCTAGTTTGTTAAGGCTGATATGGATTGATGTGTTCATTTACGTAAAGACCGGCTTGTTGGAGGAGTCACTGGACATACATCTAGTATTTTTATTATATGTCAATAACTAAAGCAAGCCCTCTTTATACAAATGAACACATCAATCCATATCGGCCTTAAAAAATTAGACATAGTCCCATTTTCGAACCAACCAACTGACTAATATCGAGACCAAGCCTTGTTGACAATGTCTACAACTGCCTGCAAATGCACCACCTTTGCAAGGCTCGATTCAAAATTATTTGTTGATATATCTAAAACAGTAAAACCATAAAAATGACAACTAAGGGAAATTTAATTGATAAAGTTGTATCAATCATACAAAATTTTCACATTTAATAAGAACTGTTTCGTCCAAATGTTAGACCATAAGTCAGAAATTTAGGCTTTATGTCCTTCTCAAAATATGATAATTTCATTAGTTAATAAAATCTTCTCTATCTACAAAAAAATGCTAGACCGTTGGAAACAAAATATTTTTTATCTTGTAACCAAAAAATATAATCTCCTTAATCTAAAAAATCTTCATTGTCTTAAAAAACAAAAAAGCTAGACCATAGGTCATGATTAATTGAAACAAAACTGTAGCTCTGTATACTTGTACTTTCCGGCGATGCCAGTTGGATTTCCATCCATTTTAGGGGGTGCGTCTTCGGTACCCAGGGAGGAGGGGGGATGTATTTGCAGGGGGTGGGATTGGGTGGAGTTATGGAATCTAAGGTCAGCCAAATATGTCACGTGTGCGCATGACATGCTTAGGACACCTCAGAATTTCAGAATTTCTCCATTTTAGGTCGGTTATGAAGTTCTGACCAGCCAAGTCTCCATAATCCCTGGGATGCAACCACCTGGACCATCCTACGGTCTACAATCAACTAATGACGCAATAAAAAAATAAAAACATAGAAATAATAAAAGCAGCGCAAGTAGAGGAGTAGGCAAATCTCATAACTCACGCCACATTACACGTGTCCTCATCGACGTGACAGTTCACCCCAAAATTGCAAAATGCCCTAGAGAGGGTCGACGGTTGCAACGCAGTCATGCCACGTGGTGAAATATGGTAGGCCACAAATCGGGCCCATCGACTTTATCCACCTGCCTTCTCGTTTATTCCCAGATTGCATTCGTCACCATTTTTGTTAATTTTTGTTTTCTTCAAATAAAAAAAAGGGGATTAATTCTTGTGCTGTCTTATGGACTCTATCTCTCCCTCGAAAGTTGAATCTCGAGCGCGAGCCAAGCTTTTCGTTTCGCTATTTTGCCGCTCTGCACGTTACCCTGTGAAACAGAATTGAAAAACCCTAACCCTTCCACATCCCGCGTTAAATTTACTCTTCGATCTCACTCCACGATCAACACCTCTAATTGTCTCTGTAAATTTCAGATCTCTTTAATTCCAAATTCGATTCGAATTCGGCCGGATCTCTGAGACCTTATGTTTCTATCTTCGGATTCGGAGGCCTTGTTCGATTTGATTTTCCCAGATTTGGATTAGTCGGACGAGGTGAGGTTCTAAGATTCATTTTCTTCGATTCTTGTCACTAACTTTTTAATCCTTGGCTTGTTTCTTTTCGAATTATATGGTTTCGCTTATACCTCTTGATTTTAGGATCAGACTGTTATCAAATTCTGGTGTCGAGGTCGTATTTATCTCAGGCTGGTTTATCTGTAAGAGAAATTCGACCTGACCAAGCTGCGGATTAGGCTTCAATTTTCCACCTTTGGTTTTCTTATTGAATGCTGTCTCAGAAGCTCGCTTTTTTGAAAGATAGTGAATTGATTGCTAGTGAAATTAGATTTCCAGCGGAGTTGTATGGGAGAAGAGGATCGATTAACAAATGGGGGAGTGGAAATCGATAGCTTCCCAAGAACTGAATTGAAGCGAGACCATCAGTGTCTCGTAGATGATGCTGAGCCAGACTCTTTTCCAAACAAGAAGCAAGCGAAAGAGTTTTCAAATGAAGATATACGCTCCGAAGTTTCAAATCCTGTTGTCTCTCCCAAAGAGAATGGCTCCAGCTTCCAGGACATCACTAGCCAACCGGCCCAATTAGCAAACAGTGACCAAGTAGAGTGCGGAGAAGTCACTTCTTCGAGCTCAGAGGAGGAGAGCTTGAGTGTTGGACAGCGTCCTGAGAATGATAATGAGACTGATACAATCGACACGACTCGGGTTGTAGTGGAAATTCCTAAGCCTTCTGGTACATCTGGGATTCGGAAAATTACGTTTAAGTTCAGCAAAAGAAAGGAGGATTATGAGAATCAGTCATTTGCTTCAGCTAGTCAGACTGTACATAATGGGTTTGGTTGTGATTTGCCGTATGGAGGTGAGCCTGGAACAGACTTTCGAGAAACGGCTGGTACAAGTTGGGGGTTTCGAGAAAGGTCATATGCTCCTGTCAGGGAGTTGGAATCCAACAAGGTTCCGGACAGCTACCCTAATAATGTTAAAAAGCTATTAGCTACTGGTATTCTTGATGGAGCTCGAGTGAAGTATGTTTCCACTACGTCAAAGGTAGTTTATAGACTAGACAATGTTTATTAATTTTCTCTTTTGGATATGTGCTTGCGGTTTGAGCTTTTATTTGTTGAGTCGCCTAATAAAAATTGTATGATTGGCAGGTTGAGCTAGATGGAATTATAAGTGGTGGTGGTTATTTGTGTGGCTGTTCATCCTGCAATTTCACCAATGTTAGTTTTCTCACTGTTCAAATTGGTTTCTAGTTTAATTGCAATACGATTTATAGCTGATTGATTCCATGATATGAACAGGTACTCAGTGCGTTTGAATTTGAGCAGCATGCTGGTGTCAAAACTCGCCATCCTAATAATCACATATACTTGGAGAATGGGAGGCCTGTTTACAATATCATACAAGAATTGAAGACTGCTCCACTCAACAAGCTGGATGAAGTGATAGAGGCGGTTGCTGGTTCTGCAGTCAATGAAGGGTTCTTCAGGATCTGGAAAGGTGATACAATATCTTTACCTAAATAATATGTCCCAGAACTATATATAACTAAATAACTTGCTCGAAAATTTTGGTAGTATGAAGATCATAATTTTTGTTTTTTCAAAAATCTGCAGAATCTCTTTACCGAAGTGATGGGGCTTCAGTCGATAAAAGACATTCCTTGAAGCTTCCTAAACTGCCTCGGCTTCCTAAGAGGCCCCAGCTTCCTAAATTGTCTCATTCACTACCCAGGTATAAACTGAACACATTAGGATTTTCTTTTCCTTGCACTGCATATAATGCAGCATTCTAGATTTCATCTATAATGGTTTATTCAGCTCGGATAACATCAGATAATGTGCATTCTTTTGCATTGAGAAAACTGAAACTCTATCTGTTGTGCAGACCAAGCTCCCATACTCCTTACTCTGTTATGCACCAGAAGAAAACTGCTGGACGTGGCAATAAGAGAAGGTATCACTCTTCCCCTTTCCTCTTTTTTCATTTTGTTCTTGAGTTTTACTTTATAAGAAGCTGTTCCAATAATCGTTGAGTTTTCTTGATTGGAAATTTTGTGCTATTGGTAGGGATAATGATCTTCACCGGTTACTATTTATGCCAAATGGGCTTCCAGATGGGGCTAAATTGGCATACTATATGAAAGGACAGGTATTTTCTTGTATATATTTTTCATGGCGAAGCTGATTTCAGGTTTTAGATGTATGCCATTTTAAATTTTTAGTGATCTGGTGATTATTCTCAGAGAATACTTGGTGGCTATAAGCACGGAAATGGTATAGTTTGTAATTGCTGTAACAAAGAGGTAAATTCTGAGCTGCACAGAGCACAACAAATTTGAGTTCTGCATTTTATACTAGTCCCTGTCTCCCTAATCTCTCTCACATTGGTCCCTTACTATTTGTGTTTGAACAGATAAGCCCTTCACAGTTTGAAGCTCATGCTGGAATGGCTGCAAGGCGTCAACCGTGAGTAGCTTCCAAAGAACTTTGGTGGTTTGTTTTAGTTGTTTAATGTCTCATGTAGGGAAAACCCATGTTCTTTTGCAGCTACCGTCACATCTATATATCCAATGGATTGACACTTCATGATATAGCCATGTCATTGGCCAATGGGCAGAACCTCACAACTGGTGCCAGTGATGGAAGTGATGATATGTGTGCAGTATGTGGACATGATACTGGGAATATGATTCTTTGTGATGGATGCCCTCGTGCTTTTCATGAAGGTTGAGATTCATTTTCTGAATGATGTTGTTAGACACTTTGTTTTTGTTTGATGAAAATTATACGTCTTCTATTAGCTCTGGCCTTTCATGCATGCACATCAAATTTCAAGATTTCATGTTGATATATTTTCTGTCACAAGTAAACTATGTGGTATGCAAAAGGCCATTTTTTTTTATCCAACTATGTTGGCTGGGCTAGTATTTCTTCCATACTTTCTTGGTTGATGCTTTTTTCTTTCCCTTGTGTTAGTAGTGCAATTGAACTGACTATTTTAAAGGGGTTTTGAATGGTTTTTGCTACACATGACATCATTAAGTTTTCTCACTTATGAAGCAGATCCCCATCCCCCCCCTTCCCCCAACACTGCGTATTACCCTAATTTTTTATGGACATTTGCCTTATTACGGTCTCTCTCTCTCTCTGAAATATAAAAATCATGACATGTTAGCTCATTCATTTTTCTTTTGGTTGCCTCAATGTCATCTTTACAAGTAGTTGCTGTTTGTATACAGTAGTCTTATTTTTTTTTTGTTCTCTCTCTCCCCTCGTGGGTCTAAATTTTTATGTATTGCAGCTTGTTTGGATTCAGAGTGGATTCCTGAAAGTGATTGGCACTGTCCAAATTGTAGAGATAATTTTGAAAATGGTAGAAAACTTGCTGCTGGAGAATCTTCAAGTATTGCAGGACCAATTGTAATACGTTTGACACGGGAATTCAAAGCACCTGAAATTGAAATTGGTGGTTGTGTCCTCTGCAGGTGTGTTGCTCTACCTTTTATATTTCATCCATTCTTCTGTGCATTTTAAGTAGTTAAAAGTGAAGATTCTTTTTTGGGAAGAGCAAGTTTTCTATGAAATCTGGGTAGAGGGGGATGTGAAACTTATAGGATAAAGGTACAGTAACTTGATCGAATTTTCTTAGTCTGATTGCATCACCTCTCTCAACCTAATGCTGTGGCTACCAACAGTTTCCTGCAAAAACCACTTTTTAATTTGGTTCCTTGGTTTGTTGTCGTAAAGTGAATGTAGATCCTAGGCGTTCACTGGAGAATTGATTTCTTTGATTGATTAATTTCATTTTTGTTTTGTAGTAATGTATAACTGCTAACGGTAATGTTATTCTTATTAGGAGCAACGATTTCAGTGCAGCTTTATTTGATGAGCGAACAGTTATAATCTGTGACCAAGTATGACTTGCCTTTCTATTCTTCTGGTCACATACACATGAAATTCTGTCAAAATTATCTTTACCATTTATGTCATTGTTTATTCTCACCCTTGATTCTTATTCAGTGTGAGAAGGAGTTCCATGTTGGTTGCTTAAGGGACAATGGATTATGCGACTTAAAAGTGAGTCTTGAATCATGTATTGGTTTGTATTTTTTTGGTTGCTAGGGTAATAATGTTTTCTTTCATCTTACTGCAGGAACTTCCCAAGGATAAGTGGTTTTGCTGTGATGACTGTAATAGGATTTTTGAAACTTTACAGAATTTAGTATTCAAGGAAGCAGAGCCGGTTCCAGCTCCATTGTCAGATCCAATAATCAGGAAGCATGCAGATAGAGGTATATTTATTGATGGAGTGGCAGATGATGTTCAATGGAGAATTTTCAGTGGAAAAAGTCGCTGTCCAGAACATCTACCATTTCTATCAAGTGCTGCTGCAATTTTCCGAGTAAGTATATGGGATTCCATGTTGGACTTTGCCCTCATTGTCTTAACTCTGTCCAATATTCAAAGCACTCTAAATCGTTGCCTTGTTATGGTGCACAGACCTGGGACTTGTTTTATTGTTTTTTGTTTTTTTCCAATTGTTTGTTGCAATTCCCAAAGAGAGATCACCTGTGTGCGAATCTGGTAGTTGATGTTTCAGAGCAGTGAAACTCTTCTCATACATTCACATCTGTTCTCTCATACTATCAGATCCTGCAATTAGAATAGACATCCTACTTCCTATATAAATGTTATGTGTTTATATTTATATGTTATGTGTATGTCTATAAATATTATGTGTGTATATATATATAATTTTGGTTATTATGTTGTCACCTCTTGTTTGGTTGTCTGGGCAAATTAATTCTAAACACTTACCATATTATTGTGACTCTATTTTACCTAATTATATGTCCTGTTCATTGCCAGGAGTGCTTTGACCCCATTGTTGCAAAATCTGGTCGTGATTTGATTCCTGTTATGGTATATGGGTAAGTAATCCCTTTTGTCTGATGACATCCTTCTTGATCTGCAAAAATGTTAGGATTTGTCTCTAGCATGGGCATAAAGTTATTTGAGTCCAGATATAAGATTAACTGTTGTGGTTAAGATAATTTGTAAATTTTATGTTGCAACCTGTGTGGTTCTCAAATTTTTTATTGGGTGATGTTATTTCCAGTTCACATTTTGTTAGGACCACATCATATGTTAAAAAATTTGAAATTGAAGTGTCAATCTTCCCTTTAGTCAAAGTAAATCAATAATCCCAATTGCTACTTTTGTTGCCTGCGGAATACAAATTTACAAGAAGGCTATAAACATTGATTTTGGTCATTCTTGTGTAAGCCCATTGTCGTTGTTCACTCAACGTAAGATTTCTTGTAACAACATTGGGTAAGCAATTTTTTTTCATGGCATTTTTCAGGAGAAATATTTCAGGCCAAGAGTTCGGAGGAATGTATTGTGTTGTTTTAACAGTGAGGTATGTTGCTGTTCTGGTATTATTGTTGCTTCTATTTTCTCTCTTGAATCTGTATTCGTTAGTTGACACCATAATAATCATCTCTTTTTCTGATTTCTTTATTATTGGACAGGTCTGTTGTTGTATCTGCTGGTCTTCTTAGGATTTTTGGTCGAGAAGTTGCTGAGCTTCCGATTGTGGCTACAAGTAGAGAACATCAAGGAAAAGTAAGCATGAATATTGGATCTGAATCTGCACTTGTCCTGATATTTTACTAATCTGAGAACCTTGCTTTTTAGGGTTGGACCTCATATGTTTGTTCTTCTTCTAGGGTTATTTTCAAGCGTTATTTTCATGTATAGAGAGGTTACTCTTTTCCCTGAAAGTGGAAAAACTGGTCCTCCCTGCTGCTGAGGAAGCTGAGTCAATCTGGACGAAGAAATTAGGCTTTCGAAAAATGAGGGACGAGCAAGTAAGTGGATCGCATTACTTGTTTGCATGGCTTACCTGCTTAGAATATTTCATTGTTCTTCAAATGTGGAATGTACTTGCTAACAGTTGAATATCGTTTTATCTCTCAGTTATCAAAATATTTGAAGGAGGTTCAGCTGACGATTTTCATGGGGACGTCAATGTTAGAGAAGATGGTCCGGTCGATGGATTGACAACTTGTCGATTTCATAGAACGTTCCTGATGGAGAAGTTAGATTTAGAAACATCTTTCTTTTTATTTATTTATTTATTCCTCTATTTTGTCTACTGGTAGTGATTCACTTCTCGAATGAAGCATCTGTTGAGTAGGGAAATGAGTTGAAGAGAAATATGTAAAAAGAAAAAAAAAATAGTGCATGCTGACCTTTTATTATGCATGCATCCAACTTTTTTTCTATTTTTTTTTTCACGTTTCAGGATAATGTATCACGAAATGTTCCTTTTGTGAAAATGGAAAAGAAATACTCGTTTTTTTTTATCATAAAAAAATAAATGTCTTTGAGTTTCGACTCGTCGAGCGTCTACCCTATCAATTCTTGTTTTTCTCCTGTTATTCAACGCCCCATTTGGGCTATTTCGTTGTTTTTCTTTCTTTTTTTTGGTCGATGATCGTTGTTTTTCTTTCGGTTATGTTATTACCCCATCTTCTGCTCTCTGAATTTTAAAAGTTGACACTAACCATAAATTGGTTACTGGAAAGATCTGAAAGCCCTTCCATTTTTTGATTTTGATGAGGCCATGATGGAGAGGGATTCAACACTTTGAATATCGTAAAGGCGAAATAAAAATACGATTAAATCATTACCTATTTGTTGAATGACCGTCTGTTCATCAGTTTGAAATGGATTCAAACAGTATTGAGTATTCCCATACATTACTTACTTAAAATGGTGCAAAGAGCTCTCATATAATTTTTTGAAAAATTCTCTCCGAATTCACTCACCGCAGTTTTTATGGTTTTTAAATATTAATCTTTAATACTTTTTTTACCTCTCCCTAATTTTTTTAGCATCTTTACATTTTTCCTAATTTATTTTTAATGATTAAATACATAAATAAAAGGAGAAAACCCAAACAGAAAGGACATCCTTAGAACTTCCATTTTGTGTAGAGTACATGTGTATGTAACTGGGCTTATGTCTGCTCGGCCATATTGGGGTTTAGCAGAACCCGTTTGTTTTGTGAGAATAAAAAATAAAATAAAAACTCGGGAGAATTTAAGGGTTTTTTTGGACAATATGGGAGAATTTAAGGGTTTAGCAGCTTCTCTACGAGACCGAAACCTTACATGTCTCATCGTCGTTAAACCCTAAACCCCTAAATCCCAATTCGGTTATCATTTTCCATTGAAGTCGGATCGTCTCAGATGGCGTTCATGTCTAGCTTTCGCCGCGTTCTTGGCGGATCGGCCACTGCTCTTCTATCGCAATTCGCTGCCATTCGTCACAATTCAACCCTCACATCCCCTAAGCTATTCATCAGCGGTACATTTCATTCTTCACTCTCAATTCTTTTTATCTAATTCCTCTCCCTGTGTTTGCCCAGTAAGAAAGTTCATAGATTGTACTGAAATGCTTTGTTTCTGTGTGTTAATTTGTGGTTTCCCCTTGTTTGGTTTAACCATAACCAAAATTCTCACCTTGACGGAGCTAGTGGATTTTGTGTATTTGGGTAATTCATTTCGATGGGTTTCTTTCTTTTCTGAGTTGGGTAAAATTCGGTGGATGGTTTCCTCCCAAATGATGCGAGCTTAATTAGGCCATGTTTGTGGTTTATGAACATTTGGCCTATTTGTAATGCTATTCTTGTGCCTGTTTAAGTGTTTATAGTCCTTTAGCCAAGCTGTCCTGAATTCTGAGTCTTGTTCATCGCCACACTGCTTATTTTTGCATATCTTTGTTCATTTTTCATTTTCTGATTCTGAATTTTGCTTTGTTAGAACCTTGTGTTCTTTGCCATCTGTTTTCTGGTAGATCTTGAGAAGTATGCAGTTTCGAGTTTTGAAGCTGTATTTTGTCCCTCAATTCGGAGTTCCAGTCGATGTTTCAGCATTATTTGTCCATACTGAGTTTAACTTTAACACTTGAGAATTTAAGATTGCCAGAAGTTAAAACATTCAACCCAAGTTGCTATGCAAGGCTTTGAACTTCTGATGCGATTACAAGGATACTGTCATATTATCTTTACTATAATTTGAGAAATTTGTCAATGCTTCTAGTGAAGATCGTACTCAATTACTGATTACATGACCTTTTGTATTGTATACGATGAATCTTGAAGCATAACTGTTATCTCACCATTTGCAATGAGCAGGTCTTTCGAGATTAACAACTGATGAAAAACTTAAAGAGTCATTTTCTGAATTCGGGAAGATTGAAGACGGTAAAAACTGAAGCAACTTGTTTATTTTCTCCCAACATCCTCTCCCTCTCTTCGATTGCTTCCGTTGTTAACGTATTGCATTTGCATTTATGAATCTGCAGCGAAAGTGATAACTGATAGGGTGACGGGAAGATCAAAGGGGTTTGCTTTCATTACATACTCATCCATTGAAGAAGCTGAGAAGGCTAGAGAAGGAAGAAATGGCAAGTTCTTGGATGGGTGGGTTATTTTTGTTGACCCTGCCAAGCCTAGGGAGTATAGACCCCCACCTCAAGCCCAGCCAGAGTCTTCTGATAGTGGTTTCAAAGTAAACAAGACTATTGGATGGTGTGGATGACTGCATAAGTTACTTGGTGGATCTCATTGTGATGAAAGGAAGGCAGTAAACACTATATACTTTCTTGCTATTTGTAATGATAAACATGAAAAACTTTTAGGTGAATTATTTTGAACTGGTAGACCTTGTTAACCTTGTTCTGTATGGGTTCATTTTGCCCTCTATTGGACTACTTTAATGCTTTAATCTATATGTCAATGTAGCCTTTCTTTCTTTTCTGCCTTCATACTTTAAATTTCTTTTCAGTTCATGCTCAACCCTTTTGGTTTAATTTCACAATCAATCATTGTTGTTCGAGAGATTGATTCTTTTTTATACAAAAGTAAGAACATCTCCAATAATGTAACAGCAACATGACTTTTAATGAATAAAAAAACGAAATAGTGAAACTCGTTAAAGAACAAAAAAAAAAAGGAACAGCAAATAAAAACAGTTGCTCAAGATTATGTCTCTCCTTGTATTTGGTTTCATTAATGAAAGTCTGAGGGCGGCCGGTGCCCTTTTCAAAAAAAAAAAAAACAGTTTCTCAAGATTATTCCGATGATATAAAAATGGGATTTGGATACGGGTCGGATTCGGTTCGGATTCGATTCTTACACGGTGGCGTGAGATTCACGTGCTGTTTGCCACTAATTGTATTAGTTGCTCTCCAACTCAAACGGGCGCAAAAATCCCTACCGACTTAAACCCCAAAACCGCAAAAACCACTGTTTGAAAATTCAATTCCAGAAGGCAGTAATTTTCGATTCCGTTTTCACTCCGTCATGTATCTATGTGTTCCTCACTACGTCTCCATCAAATTTCCAGCATTTCACTCTCCACAGGTTAGTTTTCACTTTTCGCTCCAAAACTGCAGTATCATCCATCCCTCTTGTTCATTCTGAACTCGTTTTGGTTCGTCTCAGAGAGACTTTAAGCTTCGCGCCGTTTCAATCTCTGCAACTGAAGTCGCCAATCACATTCCAGCAGCTCCTATTTCCCTCCCTCAAGGGCCTTGGAAACAGGTAAACGACACCGTTTACTGCAATTTTGCCTCCGATTTCGTTTCAATTTTGTTGACTGTAACTGTGTGACTGTGTGAGTGAGTCGGTAGATTCCCGGCGGAGTTACCGCTGCAGAAGGATTCAAAGCTGCTGGTTTATATGGCGGTTTGCGCGCCAAAGGAGACAAACCTGATCTAGCACTTGTCACTTGTGACGTTGATGCCATTTCTGCTGGTGAGCTAGCTATACGTTTAGTTTGATGTTTATACTTACTCCAAAGCTATCATCCTTATTGATAAGTTCGATTTTTTTTTTCATTTACTGCTAGGATCATTTACTACAAATGTGGTAGCAGCTGCACCTGTGTTATACTGCAAAAGTATATTAAACACTTCTAAAACGGTATGCTGGAGTATCATGTTTTGAATGCTTCTTTAATTTATTACACCATGATGATGAAGTTGATCAACTTGTTTTGGTGTTTCTTTGGTGATTTTATTTCTTAATCGGATCATTGTGTTATTCATGGATACTATTTCCCTAATAAAGACCACTAAGTGCTATTTCTTCTTCCTGATCAGGGACTTATCAGCTGTATCTTAGTCCGGATATATTACTAATGTGATTTATAATACTTCTAATGTTTTAGTTTTGTCATACATCTGCTAATGACAAATTTTTACAACTTGTTAGGCACGGGCAGTTTTGATAAATGCTGGCCAAGCCAATGCTGCAACGGTAAGATTGCAGAACAACAAAATGCTTTGCATCTTCTTTTTTGCATTGTGTTTTCAGTATTAATGCAGTAGGACTTATTGATGCATGTGGTCAATTTACCTTTTATTTTGTCCTCCATAAATTTGGGAGCTCTTTGAGTCGCTCTCAAATATGCTGTTACCATTATTTATTCATGGTTAAGAACCTTCCAATCTTGTGTCCAGGGTGATGCAGGTTATCAAGATGTACTAGAAAGTGCCAGTAGCCTTGCTAAGGTATGTGGCATTCAGGGTGACAGATATGTCAATCTCATATATATTCCTGCTTAGGCTGGATTTGGGATGCCTTATAATTATAAATCTTTGTCCTTAAGCTACTTCAAATAAGGCCAGAGGAAGTGCTGATTGAATCCACTGGCGTGATTGGGAAAAGGATAAAGAAGGTAACACATAGCAACCCTATGCCTTTTTCCTTTTATGCTAATCAGATCGATGTGCACAGTATTTCCTGGAGGAGTAAACAGATCAGCTGAAATATTGCATAACAATTGTGTAGACATATAACATGATCCATTGTTTAATATTGTACAAAATGATTCATTCTCTAAGTCTCATATGCAGGAAGCACTTTTAAAGTCTCTTCCAAACCTGGTGAATTCATTATCATCGGCAACCAAGGGGTAAATGTTATACTTATCAACTTAATCCAGATAATTGGCACACTTTCATGCCTTAGATACCTAGTTGTATTTATTTTCCCCAGTAAATAAATTCCTATTATATATAGTACCTTTAATGTATTCTTTTTCTTCTTTCTATTCCTGCTATACTTCTTTGTCGCGAAACAATGGGGTTTAAAAGCCATCTTTTTGTTAAGTCACTTTGTCTTGGTCTGCAGAGCAGATGATGCAGCAGTGGCAATCACGACTACTGACCTTGTTAGCAAGAGTGTGGCAATTCAGTCTCAGGTGTGAAGATGTTGTATCCCGTATATATCTGCAATATTGAAATTAAGTTAATTGCTGATTAGCTGTAAAAACTGTGTCCGGAGAAGATCTGGATAATATGCTCACGGCTTGCTTGAATGGTATCTTAATATGGTTAGTGGAATGTGAATCAAGACCAGTTATGTTGCTTTCTTTTGTTTTTTTGTTTAGCTGGTTTTTTATTTCCTTTGTTTTTGTTTGTTATAAGCATAGTCAGTGGTGCTAAGATGTTCCCATTAATTTGATGCTTCAGTTTCATTGTGATATTAATCATATTATAAGTACTATATGTTACTCCTTACCACCTAGTACACAAAATTTGAAAATTAGTATCCTGTTTCATTTTTGTTTGTAGAAAGTCAAACTCTTGAAATCTGAAACTTGTAGTTATTACCATTTTAAAAAACAGTCAGGTCCTAACAGAAACTGGTGAATTAATCAGGTTGGAGGGACAAGCATAAGAGTTGGGGGAATGGCAAAAGGTTCCGGGATGATCCATCCAAATATGGCTACCATGCTTGGTGTATGTGTCTTCTGATGCTTGTTTCTTGATCTTGTTGAGTAGCTCATAACATCAACTCAATGTATCAATAATTTTACCTGGAACAGGTAGTAACGACTGATGCCGTGGTTAGCAGTGATGTTTGGAGAAAAATGGTTCAGATTGCTGTAAATAGAAGCTTCAACCAGATAACAGTACGTAAAAATTGCTCTCATCTCAGTTAGCTAACATCATAACTTATTGGGGCTAGGTCTAAGTTGGTGTAACTTATTCCCACCTTGTTGCAACTTGTTTGGTAGTATGATAACCCACTTCAGGTGTGGTTCACTGCAGGTAGACGGAGATACCAGTACCAATGATACTGTCATTGCCTTAGCTAGTGGGTTATCCGGATCAACCAAGATATCAACTTTCAACAGCAATGAGGCAGTACAACTTCAAGCATGTCTTGATGTGGTGAGCTGAGCTTCATTTCACTCTTCTGTACCTTGCCTAAAATTTACTCTTTAAAACCAATTCTTGGGATTTAATTAATTCAAATTGTAATGTATTCATTTTCCAGGTAATGCAAGGTCTTGCCAAATCCATAGCTTGGGATGGAGAAGGAGCAACATGCCTAATTGAGGTCTGCAATTTTTTTTAAGGATATTTGTGGCCAACTGAACCTCAATCAATATTGTAACAACCTTCCTTCCAAGTATAATTCAAAGCTTAGCAATGACAACAAAGTGTGTCAAAGTAGAAATGTGAAACTAATAAGTGTGATTTTAAAATTATTTTGAGACTCAAATTTTAAGGTCCTCTAGGTTCTAATGTTTTACATATGGGACTTAATCTTAATCTTTGAGAAGTACTCCACATTGCTAATTTCCCTATTCTTTTTTCTTTTGCTGTAGTTTCCCCATTCTTCCAAATTTGGAATTTGAAGTTTAACTCAATTTATCATGTAAAATGCTCAATGTGGGATCTGTTTACATGAGTACCGGACTATGCAACTATTTATGCTCTGGTTACTTGAGGTCTGTCATATATGACGTCACAAGTACTTCACTAACCTGGACTTAGATGCGCAGGTTACAGTGACTGGTGCAGGCAGTGAGGCTGAAGCAGCAAAAATAGCACGGTCTGTGGCATCTTCTTCGCTTGTAAAGGCATGATATCCCAACTCTACCTTTTGATGTTTCAATATTGAATATTAAAACTAACTTTTGAAAATGTCAACAGGCTGCAGTATATGGCAGAGATCCAAACTGGGGGCGCATCGCCTGCGCTGCAGGCTATGCAGGCATTTCTTTTGATCAAACTAAGCTTCGAGTATTGCTAGGGGATACTCTGCTCATGGATGGTGGAGAGCCACAATCATTTGACAGGTAACAGTAAAAGACTTATCTTTGTGTTTTTTCTATTAGATTTTTTGACTAGAGAACCGACTTCTTTTAGTTCCAGGTTCCTACTATATTGCTACTTACTACAACTCCTCCACTCTCTATAAGAACCTACATACTCTTTCATTGCTTAGGGTATAGTGGAAGGATAATTTGTCTACCATTTCTATTAGAGATCGTTATTTTTGGAACAAATCATGATTTTTTTTTACCTCCAGAAGTTATGTGATCAAGTTCCCAGCCCTCTGTTTCAGATGTCATTGGAATTGCTGACTATTCAGTATGAACTGTTGGTTGCTGTCTGTCTGTCCTTTGTTTGCTAAAAAGACGTTTGATTCATTGTTGATGCACATTTTACTTTGCAGCAAGTCATTTCCCCGTTTTCCTCATATATATATATATATCCAAAATCTAGAGTTTGAGTATTTTAGATTTCTTTTCAGGGATGCGGCTAGTGATTACCTCAGGAAAGCCGGAGAGATCCATGGCACAGTTGAAATTAATGTAGCTATAGGTAAGTTTCTGAACAATGTTGAGCATATGCAAAGTCAAATGTTTGAGCAAATATGAAATGCAATACTTCCATCTGCCTAAGTACTTAGTTTGACAGCAAACCTGCAAAACTTAACTCTCTTTGTAGTTCTTTCATGGTTATCACTACTCTCTGTTGTAAATGATATGCCCTTTACTTTTCGACAGGTGATGGACCGGGACGTGGTCAAGCATGGGGCTGTGACTTGAGTTATGATTACGTCAAAATAAATGCTGAGTACACAACATAAGCTTACTCATTTTCACATCATGCTACCCAGAACTAGACTTGCAATTGATACATTTTCAGTTTCATATTCGTGTTTAATCCAAAAGCACTCCACATTGAGTTGAATGTGGTTTATGGGTCTGGAACACCAGCTCTCACAGATTTTTAAGCATGTATCCAACTCCGCAAGTCTGTATGAATTTATAATAAAGCAATTTACCTATAGTTACTAATTTAATTACCTAAAACCATTATATTTGTGCCATACATAGAAAACCTATATTTGAAGTCTCAAAATTTAGTAAAGTTTTTTACCCATTGCATCAAATTACAGGTCTTCATACTTCTAATAATAGCATGCATGGTAAGTGCACACACTGATAGGATAATTTACCATTAACTTTACCTAGAAGTCTTCCTTTCAGATAAGGTAAAACCGTAAAAGGTCCTTCATCTTTTAGGACATCTATTTGAGTATTTGATGGTTAAAAAAAGAAAAAGAAAAAAGCTTTGTAATAAATTCTGGGTCTTTTGGACAACATCCAATCCGTACAAATTTCGTAAAGAGAAATCTAAAGAAGAAAAAAAATCTCATGCCGTGTGTAAGGCAAACGTTGACCCGGCCCAACCCAACTAAAAATCTCCCTATGGACTGACTGACGGATAGAAATCCGAGATGGCAACGTGGACGTCCCTGATTCAATCTTAGACACCGCCATATGTCTCGGGCGGGGACCCATTGACCCAAATATCCAGTCTTCTTCTTCTTCATCCTATAAAGTATAATCTCATAAAAAAAAAATCCTATAAAGTATAAACAAAGAAACAAAACGCCCCATTAACGCCCCCAATTCGATCCTCTCTTTTCTCTGATCCGTTTCTCCGATCTCGTCTGACTATGATTCTCTGACCCGAAAACCCGCCTTTACGATGCTCTGACCTAAAACCCTGTGTTTCCAACACCACCCAGAAAGCTTTCCCTCCCGAATTTTCCTCACCATTGCTTCTCCGATCTGGGTAACGAGCGGGCTTAGGGGTTTCGGAGAGCATACGAAATGCCTTCGGTGCTCAGTCAACTCCTTCTGCGACCCCTGGTCCCTTCTTTGACTTCCTTACACGGCGGCTCTTGTTCTCATCGTCTGAAACGTCTTGAAAAAGGTGATCGGCGCGGGAATCTTAGTTAACATTAGGTTTTAATCGCTTGTCTGTTTCGTTTTTCGTGCTCGTCTTCCCGTTGGATTTTGGGGTTCTTCTCGTTCTGTGCGGTGTTGTACGAGATTTGAGCAATATTTTTGTAGAGAAATCGTTGGAGGTTTTGGGATCGAAGAGTTTGTAAAAGCCTCACGAAGCTCTGGTATCGTTTTATAAGTTCTTCGTCTCAAGGGTTTTGTAACTCTTACATTTTTACGAGGTAAAGATCATAATTTTATGTATTTTGTATTACTTTCAGTTCATGTGCTTCGTGCTTATGCGTATGAACTTGCAGTTCTGAATGGTTGTATTACTTTCAGGCCATATGCTTGATGAATTTATCTTTGATTAAACTACACATCTAGTTATTTATGCTGGTTTCTGTATTTAGGGAACTGGGTCAATTTATAGCCTTGTATGGAATTTAACTAACTTGGGCGTTTTGGAATTATGTAGAACTTGATATTGTAGATGGACATAAGCTCTCCTTGTGGTAATTTGGTGTTGGAAAATGTAGGCTGCTCTCTGGGTTTGCAGTGCTCTGTGAACCAAAAGCAAAATCCTTGTAGCTCTCACTACCAGGATTTGGTAAGTAACCTTGAAACTGCTCTTGGCGACTCCTTGAATATCAAAGAAGTTGGAGAAGAGTCCTTGAGTGTTAAAGATGTTGGAGAAGGGTCCTTTACTATCAAAGATGTTGGAGAAGAGTCCTTTGACATTAAAGTTGTTGGAGATGTGGAACATGCTTCTAATGGGAATGATATTAGTGGCGTGGAGAAGGGAGACTCACGCAGAAGTCCTAAAGGACAGAAGGGAGAATTCATGCTGAAGTGCTTAAACAAGTATGCAACCTTTCCTACTACTAATATGGTGCTGCCTCCTAATGGTTCCTCAGATACGGAAGAGGAGGAACCTGAAACAGCTTTGCGTTGGCTATTCGGGGAGGAACATTATAACCAAGGCTACTCACGCACAGTGTCTTTACCCGTAAGTTATCAATGCTTATTGGTAAAAGTCTATTGATCTGATTGGATAGCTTTATTTTCTGTGATACTATGTTTTCATGCTTTGATTTCCCATTAATCACTAGTAATTCTGATTGAAGCGGTGTAAGGATCATGAGCTAATATTGAAATATACCTGTTCCATACACTCCACATTCTACATTTCTCTGTGATCATTTTGTGCGTTTTTTCAGACGTGCATTTGTTTTCATCTTTTGGTTTTCTAGTCCTATTAACTATGCCTTTCCAATGTTGTCATGTGTCTTTATCTAGCATATCATGATTGTTCTAAAAGCTACTTACTTTTCTCTCTACTATTAAGTTATAATATGAATACTTCGTTGATTACACTGCCAGCCCAAAAGAATATAGAAACTTGAATTAGTTAGTCTTTAAATAGATTACACTTTTGTAATCTATGATAGTAACACGGGTGGGTAGATCATTATACTGTCTTCAAGTAGTTTTGGATGGCTTGAACTGGCTTCTTGGAAAGAAATGTTGTAATGGTCTACAGTGGCAGGGAAACTTGGGTATAGGAGCTTGTATACACAGTGGAAGCGCTTCCTTAGGTCTTTGGCTAATTGATTGTTATTGTATTTTATGCTTTGTGCAGGCTCCTTTGAAGCTTCTTTCTGCTATGAAAGGTAGCCGGGAGAAAGAGGGTTTATCTGCTGGGAAACTTACAGTCAAATGGGCCCCTGATGTGTATGATCCCCCAGTTACGTTGATGTCGCACACAGTTAAAGGCAACAAACAACAGAAGTCTAGAAACAAGAAAAATTGGAAGAGAGATGGAAAGAAGGGGCAAAGGAGCAACGCTGCACGAGGAAAGGACAAGAAGCAATATCGTAAAGGTGGGGCTTCTGAGAGGTGTCATAGATCTCTGGATGCCCGTGAAACGATAGCCGACACAAACGATGAATTTGGTGACCTTGTGGTTGGCAGCCGAGAACCACATTCTTATTGTGGGAGTTCCTTCTTGAAAAATTCGCTCAGCAACATGCATTACCCAGTTGCAGAAGCCTTGTGAGCAACAGATTTTCTCAGAGTATCTCTCGTCATCCTGCATTGTAGATAAATAAGTATCACGGACCGGTTTTGTTGATTGGTGATTGAAGAACTTGTAACAATCTGCTACTCGATGTGTGTCCATGCTGTTCTGACCTGGTGTGGTGATATATTCATCAGTTATATGTGTAATGTATATTGCTTATGTTCTTCTCAAACTGAATTTTGTTGGATTGGCTTGTTTGCATTCGGATTGGTATGTTTACCTATGATTAAGAAGCGTATATGTATAATACTAGTTGCTAATGATCTTCTGGAACTTAACTTGTTTGCATTTGGATTGATGTGTTCCCTTAAATTAAGGAGGCTTAAGTTGGTTGGTTTTGATCTTAAGAGGCAACAAGTCTCCGGTTAGTGGACTAGGCAGTGGCCATCCCGCTCACAATCCAGGTTCGAATCCCCTCATCCCACAAATTTCGAACGAGTCATATTCCCCCTCCCTTAAAATTTAAAAAAAAAAACTCCGGTTTTTATTCTTTAGTTTTTCGAATAATGACGTCATAAAAAAGAATAAAAAATTAATAAAAGGACCCCCACTTTTTTAATGAATGAACGAACAGTAGACCCATATTGGAACTTATCCAACACCCCCATGTGAGAGCAGCGTCTTTGTCACTATTGCACATTTGCACTCCCTCCGTTTGTCAACCTCACCATTGCCAACTCAGTTTCTTTCACAGCCGTCGATCAGACCAATCCAACGGCTCAAACTCCCAGAACTCCAAACCATGGTTGATGCTCTGACCATACCAGTATATATATTATTACTCGAGCTCCATTTCCCCTCAAATTTTACTTTATTACTCTCTTTTGCTGTTTGCTTCTCGGGAAAATTCAGGCCGAGGTTGTGCTATGGAGTCCGGAGGAAAGTTCAAGAAAGGCGCCGGAGGGAGGAAAGCCGGCGGTCCGAAGAAGAAGCCGGTGACTCGCTCCACGAAAGCCGGTCTGCAGTTCCCGGTCGGAAGAATCGGTCGGTATTTGAAGAATGGCCGGTACTCTCAGCGGGTCGGATCCGGAGCTCCTGTTTACCTTGCTGCTGTGCTCGAGTACCTTGCTGCTGAGGTAATTTCAGCTCCCTCTGTTTCTCTCTAATTGTGCTGATCAGTTGCTTAGTATTGTTAGGGTTTCTGCGTTTTGATTATAACTTGAGATCTGTGTGGTTGGTCAGAAAATGCTGGAAATTGAAAACGAAAACTTAGGGCTATGTAATTTGACTTCATCAGGGCTCAGCTTAGCTTACTTCAACTGAACATCTCGTTTAGGTTTAAGGGAGTTCCGTACAAATGAACTACTTCAATTTGACATCCACATAGGCCCTCTGATGTCAATGTGTTAATCATGCAGCTCAGCTAATACTTTAGGTCTGAATTGAGAGCCCAAACCCTGCACTAAGATTATTGGGTTGCATGCTTGCATGCCCTCAGTTTGAAGAAGATAAATTGTAGCAGGATGCCACCCTTAATAATAGGAATCAAAAGGGATCGCATAGTTGGGGCCACCCCGCAATGCGAGTCAAGGATATGAGCTTCCTGTGTTTTAGATCCACATTAAGGAATCATTCTTTCGATCATAAGCAGAATCGGAAATTGTTTACACTTTCATCATTTTTTTTTTGAGTGAACTCCCGTGGTGTCCCAAATGCTTCCTAGGCCCAAAGATTAATCCGCAGTCGGGGATTTTGTCAAAACGCTTCCTCCCTCTGGCCACCACAAAATGAATTGGGATTTAACTCCAATTTACACTTTCATCATGGTTAAATCCTTACTTTCGGAAATATTGTGTTCATATATTTATGTGGGCGTAGTTAAATGACTAAATGATTGCCGATTTGGTAGATTTTTTGTGAAGATGATCCACGAATATAGACCTAACACATGGATGATTCATATCATTGGATCGCATTAAAAGTTGGGCCCACATGTGATCCGTTTTTATTTTTATCAAAAGGCATTTTTGGTCATTAGAAGATCCTTGCAAATCGAGAATGTAAGTTTTCATTCGCGATTGATGAGCTGGGCTTCTATTTTATTTTCTCATCAGTTGTCTAAATTTTTCGTTGCTAAATGAGGTTCAAGTTCAAGTATATGTCTGTATATATAGTTATATACTAGCATGAAGTTTTTCAGTACAATGAGTTGGTGTTAGATGATGTTAGTATATGGCATGAAATTTTTCGATACAATGAGTTGGCATTAAATATTATGATTAATGGGAGTGATTTGCTTAGGCTTTTGTGAAGATGATCCGCGAATATAGACCTAACAAATGGATGATTCATATCATTGGATCACATTAAAAGTTGGGCCCACATGTGATCCGTTTTTATTTTTATCAAAAGGCATTTTTGGTAATTAGAAGATCCTTGCAATTCGAGAATGTAAGTTTTCATTCGCCATTGATGAGCTGGGCTTCTATTTTATTTTCTTATCAGTTGTCTAAATTTTTCGTTGCTAAATGAGGTTCAAGTTCAAGTATATGTCTGTATACTAGCATGAAGTTTTTCAATACAATGAGTTGGTGTTAGATGACGTTCGTATATGGCATGAAATTTTTCGGTACAATGAGTTGGCATTAAATATTATGATTAATGGGAGTGTTTTGCTTAGGTTTTGGAATTGGCTGGAAATGCTGCAAGAGACAACAAGAAGAATCGCATTATCCCAAGGCACGTGCTATTGGCGGTGAGGAATGATGAAGAACTTGGAAAGCTGCTTGCAGGTGTGACAATTGCTCATGGTGGTGTGCTTCCCAACATTAACCCTGTGCTTCTGCCAAAGAATTCCGGGAAGACAGCTGCAAAGGAGCCCAAGTCTCCATCCAAAGCCACCAAGTCCCCTAAGAAGGCGGCCTAGGCTTAACTTCTCTCAGAACTCTGATCAGTAGTTGTATGTGGTAGTCATGTATCTCTCTGTATGGAATCTAGCTACCTGTGTGTACTTGATTTCTAGGGTTGCTTATCGTTGTACAAGCTTTATCTCCATTTCCTTTGTAGAACATCGATCCTTCATTTCAGATGAAATGAAATTTGCCGCTGACTTCTAAATTTTGGCTTCTGAGATTTGCAGTTGAAATAATTATATAACTAGTGTTCATTTAGGTTGTTTCTAACTTTCTTTGGGTTGCATGCTTCATTCCTGTTCGTATTTCCATACTATATAAATAATGAAAAGAGCTGCTTCTCAATTTTGAATTAACTTCACAAATCATATTCTTGTTGATAAAAAGATACAAAGTTACAAAACCAAAGGCTGGCGAAGAATGCTTGGGAGAAGCCCACTCTATCAGCTTTTCCTTCCTTCTAGATCATGATCCTATTTGGCAAGAGAATATGTTTGAAGGAAATTGTGACGTCATTAGCAAGGGTTTTGATGTCTCTTGCAATCGTTTTAACCTCCAAGGAGTGCAGCATTAATCATTGATGTAGTCCAGTAGAATCTTTGAGTCTCCTTCCAGATGAACCCTCAAGTCCCCTGGTTTTAGAGCAGCAGCAAGACCATCTCTTAAGGACAATGCTTCCGAGTCAAGAGCACTACTCTTCCCAAAGTTTTTGGCACTAGAAGAGAGAAATTCCATTTGAGTTTCTGAAGACAAAACCATAAGCTGCATCAGCATCACTGCGGACAGTCATCAAAATTTAGCTCAACTTTTGGCGGTTCCGGGTACTAGCTTGCCAGAATTCAGAAGCACGTTAGGTGGTGTTTGTTACATGGGATTGACTGGGGTTTGACTGCATCTATTTTCTCTAATTAATATCCCAGTTTGGCACAAACGGGATTGATTTTAATGAGCTTATGGAGTCCCAAAAAGTGAAAAATAGGTGCATTGCGAGTAATCCGAACAACCTATGGTCTTGAACAAAACCTGACACTCTCTCCCATTCAACACCAATTGCGTACAACATATTGTCTCCTTCCCCTCACGTCGACGATTCAACACTCTCTCTCTCTCTAATGTGGTACAACATATTCTGGGGAAGTGACTGTCATCAGTGTCAACGGGCCAAAATTCACAAATTTCCCAACAGTCATCCAACGTCCCCCCCAGTCCCCCCCCCCCCTCCCCCAAAAAATTTCTCCCTCTCTCCTTCTCTGAAAATGAGTGGTTTGTATCTAATTCGGCGGACGTCTGGTACTTATAAGCTAATATATGACTTTACTTTTTTCGGTAGATCAGGAACTGCTTCTAATTGTTGCTCTTTGAATTCAATCATTGCAGAGAGGGAGAGAGAGACACGTGTTGGTGTGAACAATAAAGAATTGTTCATTTTCTTCTTATATCCAAAAGAGGAACGGAAATTAACTTCAGCTTTCATAGTACCCTTCTAGGTAACAAACACCGAAACACGCCTAAGGCCTTAACCCAGTGCCTAATCATTGGCCATATCCTGGAATGCTATTAATTAAGCATTCTCCAACAAATAAATCTCCACCCCTACTATAAAATGAGATTGATTGGAGCAAATCAACTTGACAACAATTCCTACTCTACGCTTGAATATAATCATATATATTATGCATTCTTCACCTCGGAAAATTAATATTAATTAGTCAGAACGCAACTACGTACTTGTTCATCAATTAATTTATTGTATAGCCCAGTTGCACCATAAACAAGAACTCAAACGAAACGATTCCATCTCATTATGAATCCAAGCGTTGATCTACTAAAAACTAAAAAGGAAAAAAATCTCCAAACCTTTACGCTTCGTCCTATATCAAATCCAAAAT
Organism: Rubus idaeus; assembly: GCA_030142095.1. Lineage (NCBI taxonomy): Eukaryota > Viridiplantae > Streptophyta > Magnoliopsida > Rosales > Rosaceae > Rubus > Rubus idaeus. The sequence continues at coordinate 6,627,076 of CM057970.1, forward strand.
CCAAATCCAGAAAACTGCAGATTAATCCAAACTGGCAAATCCAATAATCATCAACAAAAAGAATCAACAACTGGTAAACTTGGTGACGGCCTTGGTTCCCTCAGAAACGGCGTGTTTGGCTAGCTCGCCGGGGAGGACCAACCTGACGGCGGTCTGGATCTCCCTGGACGTAATGGTGGGCTTCTTGTTGTACCTAGCCAATCGCGAGGCCTCCTGAGCGAGCTTCTCGAAGATGTCGTTGATGAAGCTGTTCATGATCCCCATGGCCTTGCTCGAGATCCCGATATCGGGATGAACCTGCTTCAGAACCTTGAAGATGTAGATCTTGTACGTCTCCGTGCTCTTCTTCACCTTCTTCTTCTTCTTCTCCACGCCGCCTTCCTTCGGGATCTTCTTCTCCGCCTTCGGCTTCTTCTCCGCCGGGGACTTCTCCGCCACCGGTTTCTTCTCGGCCTTCGTCGGAGCCATTGAACTCTTCTTCTACGCACAGCTCTAGAGAGAGTGAGTGATTTCAGGGATTTCGGTGGAGTGCGCGCGGTTCGTTATATAGGGACTGGAGGTGGATTCTGATTGGAGGACGGGTTTTCACGAGGATAGGTGACGTGTCTGATTTGGCAACCCGAGGTTGATTTCGTTACGCTTTTAACTCTGAACCGCACGATTTCTTATGAGATAGATGGCTTGGCTACTCTCTCCACTGTAGGATAAAAAGAATGATCAAATCCTTAACAAATTTCACCGGTCTGAACTTTGATCAAATTTTTAACAAATGACAGCTATGTCCTCAAAATTAACTGACAAGTAACAAAAAATGGATAAAGGTATTCCCATAATGTGTTTTTGAAAGTCTATGTACTATATTAATCACTTTTGAAAGTTTAGACATTGTTGGTGATTAAAACCCTTTTATTTTTTTTGCCGAAACCATGGTTTTCATCCAAAACTGTGGGTTATAATACACGATTTTTGGACCAAAATTGCATGTTCTTATTTTCACACCAAAATCTTCTCACACTAAAATCATTATTTTTTATGGACTCGAGTTAACAGAACACAAAAATATCAACTCATTAATTTTTTTACTATTTTCCAAAGTCGGAAAAGTAGAAAATTCATAAAAATAAACGATTCGAGATTTTTAAGCAGTCAATTAGAACACCTATTAAAAATCATGTCTTACCAATATTGAAGTTTTTGTATGGGCAAAGTTAAAGGGAAATGACAGTTCACAAGGAGACATCCCAAGGGTGTCCTTGACACTTTAAACGATACTCATGCTAACGAGGAAAACTAACCATGTATGCCTATGCTAGAGAGACTAACGATGCATTTGCCCATGCTAAGGATGTCCACGAGGCTCATGCGATTTTTTAAAATCAGAAAATTGCAAATTAAAAAAAAAAACGATCCGAAATTTTCGAGTTATGTGAATTGGAACACCTAAATCATGATTTTTAATGACTTTTCGAGTTGACAAAACGCAAAAATATCAACTCGTTTATTTTTTATGAGTTTTCAAAGTCGGAAAACTAAAATATTCATAAAAAAATTAATGATTCAAGATTTTCAAGCAAAGTCAGTTGGAACACTTTTTAAAAATCATGTGTTACCAATGGTGAAGTTATGACATGAGCAAAGTTAAAATATTTTATGAGTTTTCAAAGTCGGAAAACTAAAATATTCATAAAAAAATTAATGATTCAAGATTTTCAAGCAAAGTCAGTTGGAACACTTTTTAAAAATCATGTGTTACCAATGGTGAAGTTATGACATGAGCAAAGTTAAAGGGAAAAGGGGGTTGGCAACGTTCACCTCTAAACGTGCCAAATCATTCCCTCTTTCCCCTTTAACTTTGTTCGTAACAAAATTTTACCAATATTAAAAAATAATTTTTAAAACTTTTTCAACTGACTTTACTCGAAAACTTAGTCTGTGAGTTATGAATTTTCAAAATCAAAAAGTTTTGACACCAATAAAATTAAAGGAAAGTTTTAAAAAATCATAAATGAATAACAAGTCGGGTATTTCAAGTAAAGTCAGTTGACACACTTTTTAAAAAGGTAACCCAATTATCCCAAACTTTAAACATTTTTTACCTCAAATTTTTTTACCCAAAACGGTACCCGAACTATTGTACATTTACCCAAAATGGTACCTTGACAATTACCCTGAACTATTGAGCCATTACCCAAAAGGTCATGACTTAACTACGGAGGTACCATTTTGGGTAATTGCACAATAGTTCAGGTACCATTTTGGGTAAAAAAAATTTATAGGTACCAAAAAATACATTTCTTCATAGTTTGGGTACTATATTGGGTTTTTACCCTTTTAAAAATCATATTTGACTAGTGATGAAGTTTTGACACCAATAAAATGAAAGGAAAAAGTGTAGTTCACAAAGAGACATCATGATGTGCTCCCGACACTTTCAACAATGACCATGCTAGCGAAGGTAACTAACTATGTTTATGTTAGCGAAGGTAACTAACGATGCTCATGCTAGAGAGGCTAACGATGTATGTGCCCATGCTAAGGATGCTCACAATTCTCATGCGATTTTTCAAAGGCGGAAAACTAGAATATTCATTAAAAACAAATAAAGATCTGAGATTTTCGTGTTCTATCAATGGTAACACCTTTTGAAAAACATGTTTTTACCAATGTTGAGAATTTTTTTTTTGCCAAAACCTTGGATTTTCATTTAAATCTGTGGGTTATAACACACGATTTTTTAGCAAAAATTACATGTTATTATTTTCACACCGAAATGTTTCCACATTTAAATCATGATTTTTAAGGACTTTTCGAGTTGACATAATGTAAAAATATCGACTCGTTTATTTTTTTTACGATTTTTCAAAGTCGAATAACTAGAAAATTCATTAAAAAAAATAAACTATTCGAAATTTTCGAACAAAGTCACCTAGAACACCTTTTAAAAAAAAATTTTTTTATCACCAATTTTAAAATTTTGACACAAACAAAGTTAAAGAAAAAAGAAGATTGGTAAAGTTTAACATGCCATCCCCAAATGTACCAAAACATGTCAACCACTTTTTCCCTAGCCAACATTTTTTAGATCACCTTACCACCAAACTAGTCGTTGAGTCGCTTCTAAATTTCTAATTCTGGGTTTGGGCAAATTGGTAACAAAACTATGTACTATTTCTCTGCTACTTTGGGAAGCCGAAGGAAAGGAAAAAGGAGCAGGGCTTAGAAACTGTTTGGAACCAGAACCACTTCTAGGAAAGTAGGAAACCGACTATTCCATCGATGGTGATTTTGCATAAACATCATGGAAGGTAACTAAAATCTAGAGCGAGGTAGTATAAAAGATATAAAAGATTGATGCACTTAATACTTTAATAGTCCATCAAAAACTGCTAAGAAACTACTTTAAAAGAGATATATGTTTCACAATACATTCCTTTTCCTTCTTCTGTGCTGTCCAACAGTATTGGAAATCCCCAGAAAAACTAGAGAAAGCAGCATACAAGCACCATGCAAAATGATAAACAATCTTGATCCCAAACTCCAAGGAACTAAAGCAACAAGAAGCTTAATGCAGCTCGCTCTTTAACACCCACTTTTTATGCAAACCAAAGCTTTTCGTCTCAACTAAATCCTGTAAGAGGTAAAAAATCAGAGAACATGAAAAGAATATTAGCTCATTGCAAATGGCATGATCTGCATGACGGTCAAAACAAAAGCACACCAGATACCATTGCTTCAATTAAGTTTACAATATAGAAGCTGAAAGATTAAATAGAGCAAGATATCATGCAAAGTTAATGACATAATTATAGAATTCTAAGCAATTCCTCTGGGGGACTGCGTCCCCACTTTTCAGAATTTCAGTCATAACACCCAATGATCATGAGGGTAACATGCTGGTAATTAGATCTTCGTGAGGAAAACAGTACATGAAAGGTCTACATACTTGGTGAGGACAGCCGAAGGACTTCACAAGGATTGCATAATATTTACTTGAAGATGAATAAAACTCACAACTAAAACATTGCTTTACTTTTCACATTTAATGTCCTAAAACACTTCACAAATCCAGTTAGGGATAAGAAGATGACAACATTGAAGCAAGATCCTATGTTTTAGAAAGGGAAAACTGATGCCAGAATGGTTCAGCAAGCATAAGGTCAGGGGTGGCTGCGGGATATAGTTGAGACACAAAACGTGTGAACAAATTGATGGTAAGAGCAAGTAGTAGCTTAAATATTCAGGTCTTTGGCGGCGTTGGTGAGATACTGCCAAGACTGCAAATGAATGTGAACAAGTCAAGGTACATGAATGCCAAGACTGCCATGATAACAGGTCTAAATAGCCAAGAGAGTAGTTGGTCAAACCTCTTTTGCTTTGCCTATCTCGTAAACTAAAACACTGCTATTTGGCATCTTTTAAGCTTTTGTCATCAAAACTAGATTTCTCCGTGAGCAAGGAGCTAGTCACAGATGGTTATATTCTAATCCCACTTGCATATCTCTTCATTAAAGTGCTAGTCAAATTATGACCTATTTTTGAGGTGTCAACCTGATCTAGAACAGTAACAATAATCTTCTGTTTGCAAGGAGCACATCAAGCTCCAACCTCTGACTTTACGGTTATACATAAGAATCACAGAATCACTAACCACCAAGGCAAAGGAGAGTCGGTCAATTACAATAAACCTTTAATCAAACAGAAAGCCTACTTATTACTAATTCTAACTACAAACTAGATGCTTCCTTCCCTATGTGTCATATCAAAAATACAGTCTTCCTTCCCTACGCTTCACTCCAAAATCCCTAAACATCAATATGTCAATTTAGCTAACGTTACGCATATGTGCACAAGATTGAAATTGGAGTGACACTAAATTTAGGCATCATCACATTGCATTCAAGCTGGATTTTGAAACCCCAAAAGACTTTAACACTAGCAAATGCGAAAGCAATACAAGAACATAAATATGGGGAAAAGGGTAATCATACACACCTCGTAGTTGTAGAACCCGCATTGATATTCCGATGAACAATCCGAGCCTGACCCGAATCATCCCCACCATCAATCAATTCCCTGAGCCCCAAATTCCCGACCTTTTCTTTTTCCTCCTCCTCTTCTTCTTCTTTTGTCTCTTCAGCACGAACATCACTACCACCACCACCACCACCACCGCGCGCCTTCCCAATCAGTCTCTCGAAGTAATTCCCATATATATACTCCGGCGTGTACCCGTTTTCTTCATCGAAGAGCATGATATGGCCGTGCCACTCCCAGACCCGATAGTCGGAACCCGTTTCCTCGTGAAACCCGACGCAAATGTGGTGCTCGCCAATCGTGACGGCCTGACCCGAATTGGGCTTGAGCGAATCGGTCTTGCCGCTGAGAATGACCCGTATGATCTCCCTCTCGAGCTTGGATTCCTCCTTGGCGAGCTGGGTCTTGTTCTCGTCGTCGTCGTCGTCGTCGCCGGAGAGATTGGCGGTGTCGAAGAGAAGGTCCTCGAGGGTTTGGGAGAGGAAGGAGGAGTTGTTAGTTGGGGGTCGGATTTGGAGCCTGCCCATGAGGGTTTGGAGCATGAGGTTGTCGAAGTTGGTGGTGCTGGTGAAGGAGCTCATGATCGGGTTTGGTTTGGAATTTGGGTATCAAATAAGGGTTTTACCACATCGCCTACAAGTAATGGCTTTCGGGGTTTTGGGGTTTTTGAGAGGAAAGAAGAGTTGGTGGGTGAGGTTTTGGGGTTTATGCTTTGCTTTGGGTTTTTGGAATATTTTTATTCGTAGTTTATTTTTGTGACTTAATAAGGATCGAGGATGGGTTTTCTTCCGCGTCGAGTTAGATGATAAGTTACACTACAGTTGTGACGTGGATGTTTATCAATGTGACCCTGTGGGCTGCTTCTGATAAAAGTTGAGGCCCAAAGCCCTTGGTTTTGGTTAGTGTCTAACCTTGGTGCCCAGAGCGAGGGTTCGACACTTCGGGAATGCTTTTTGTTACATAGCGCTGTCATGGAAAGCGGTTTTACACTTTTACTAGAAGTACATGTTAGTTTTAAGGCCGCTAAAAGTAACCCATGCCATACTCTCGGAAAAAGTTTGAACGACCTTCGATATAGGTTGGTTTGGTAGAGCATGCCTCTACGTTTTTATGCTTCTGAAGCTTGTAATTTGTTTGCATTGCAAGTTTGTTTGTTGAGTTTGAGTTTGTGGATCATCACAAGAACTGAAAAGGTTGGGGTTAAACTACTTGTGCGGTTATTAGCGGTTTGATGTTGGCAAAGGAGATTTTGTACTAATCTTTTACCAAAGTAAACTTCATCCTGTTTTTTACCCTCACGATCACAATTCACAAGTTTATTTGAACACGAGCACAGAAGAAGCTGAAGGTTTGATGTTGGCAAAGGAGATTTTGTACTAATCTTTTACCAAAGTAAACTTCATCCTGTTTTTTACCCTCACGATCACAATTCACAAGTTTATTTGAACACGAGCACAGAAGAAGCTGAAGGTGTGTTCAAGAGTTTTTGGCAATGCTAAAAACGCTTCTAAGAAACGTTAGGTTACTAGGAGCTAAGAATATGAAAAATCTTGAAACTTGAATCCTGTAACAATATTTTTACAAACTCCAACTTTGAGCATTTTACAAGAACTGTCAAATAAGAATTGCTTCATTACATCGAACATATAAAAGAATACATTTTTCATTATAAAGGAAGGACCGCAACACAAATGATTCGAACCCATGATAGACCACATACAAAAACATGGAACATAGATCTATGCTTTTCAACATTCATCATTGTATAAAAGACTTAATACTTGTCATATATAGGGAAAATTCCATCTAGAAGCCCTAGTAAAAGCATATACATTGTGAGACAATGTATGCAAAACCGGACGAAATTATAGAGTTATTTTCATCATCATCATCATTACAAAGATACGGACATATATATATAATCTGTCTATAGTAGGATAGCACCAGGATTCATTGCTTGCACGAACAACTACCGCCTGAGGCTCTCCACTATGTAGTCCGCATAAAGATCCCTAAACAAAGATTTTGAGAGATTAAGACCACACCCCATGAATGAGCTGATATGCACATGGAGTCTAACTTATAAACTAATATTCAAAATGCTTGAACTTTAGGATATGTCAAATGATATTGAGGCCAAAGCATGCAATTCAAAATCAAATTTCTTATAGAACCAGAAATGCAGAAGTTAAAAACAAAATGTCATATATGATGCAGATGGAAGCAATAATTCTCTACTTTTATGCTGCAATCGTACGCTCTAGAAGTGCGTGTGAGGGTCAGAGAGCATTGGTCATTAACACTTACATGGACTTCTGGATACTTTCAAAGGCAGCAGATGCAGGGAGAAAGTCGTCAACTGCAACTTCCTTGTTCTCATTTTTCTTGTCTGTTTTTCTTTCTGTGAAGGAAACATTTTATAATCGTAGAGCTTTAGAGAAAGAAGATTAAGATAACCCATAGAATTATGCTTTCTATACAAGTAAACTTTTAAGAAGGATACAGTCCTCAAAGAAGCGCCTGATCTCAGCCAAACGATGTGGTGGCAGATCCTTGATGTCACTGTAGTGACGGTATTCAGGATCATCAGCACAAACAGCAATTATCTTGTCATCTTTCTCACCCTGTTTTCATAAGAAATTAGAAACTTGTGAAAAGTATAAGAGAACAATAGTTTCTGTCTGAATATGTACCTGATCAATCATGGGCATCAGGCCAATAGCTTTTGCCCGAAGAAAGCATCCAGGAAGAACTGGCTCCTGTCAGTTTTTGCGGAGTCAAAATAGATCAGATACAAGCAACAGCTTTGAAATAAATACAATGGATTCAGAAAACATGGGAACGCTAATTATATATATGCATGATTTCACAAGCATGGCTTGCACATGAGTGAAAGTTATCTCACAAACTTTTTGATATGATTGTACATTGATGAGACAAGTTTATGATTGTATTGGAGGGAATACACAGGACATGGGTAGTATGTTCCCGACTGATTGAAGGTCATTTCAAAATGCTCTAGACCATGTCTCAGTGTGTGTGATTCACACACAAAAATTCCAAAGAATCATTTGCAAGGAAAATAAAGCCCAAAATACCTGCATAATAATCAAGACATCCAAGGGGTCATTGTCCTCACAAAGTGTACGGGGGATGAAGCCATAGTTGTGGGGGTAGACAACAGATGAGTACAGTATACGGTCAACCTGCGTATACAAGCACTTGTTAGCAATCATTCTTTACTTAATGTACTAAAGGTACCAGAAGATTAGTTGCACAGATATTTTACCTTGATGAGTCCAGTTTTTTTGTCAAGTTCATATTTCACCTTGCTTCCTTTTCCTATTTCAACAACCTGCATGGATTTTGTTTCCAGAGGAACAATGGTCAGTAGGATTCCAAACATCTTCCATTAAATAGTTTGATCATTCTTCTGAACATGTAATTGCTAAATGCCAAAACTGTTGGGTTGCAATCTGAAAAACTGAGTATTTAGAGAAAATACTGCTAACAATGATAGTACTGTATCTTCTGGAGCAGATTACATGAATATGAGGATTATATTAAGCATGTAATAGATTCTGGATGGTCAGTTTGAACTAAATGACTTCCTAAGTTATTTATTTAAACTGTATTAACATTCAGTAAAATCTACAATTAACATCAGTTTAATTTAGGCCTGGGAATGAAAAATTTGAGCAAGCACAACAGAAGATATATCATAATAACATTCCAAAAAAACAAAAATGAAGGGATCAAACGATTATTAATGCTCTGAATAGTGAATACTTACACAGTTGAAGATCTTTGGAGCTCCAGGTCCTGCAATTAAATGACCCAAAGAAGTGTACACATAGGTTAATAACAATTAAAGAAAAATGGCAGGCTAACAAGATTAACCAAGGAGACAAAGGTATTGCTTACCTATTTCAAGATCATGCCAAGGGTGGGCAGCTATAGACCTCCTGGTCATGGAAGAAAGTATCCTCTCATTAAGAGGTGGATGTGAGGAATAATGGTTGTTAGTAACTTTGTGGGGAGTCTCGGTAACTTTTTTAGGAGCTTCAGCAATTTTTTGAGGAATTTCAGTTACTTTTTGAGGAACCTCGGTAACTTGTGGAGTAGCCTCAATGGGTGGAGCCATTACTACAAGATAGAACACATGAAGTTATCAAAAATCGAAGTACATTAGCAATGCTATGAGCTATTTGACGAAGCAAAGCTTATGAATTGTCTTACAAGGCATGCCTCACAAGCATTTTATACAATTCCCTAAAGTTAATATCTATAACAACTGACCGCAAAAAAAAAAAAACACACACACACACACACACTCACAAATGTATCAGCCATATTAGCCTATCTCAAACAACTTGACTAAATGATATCATAAGAATGGCATGTTATATGAGCTTTAATTGACAAGCATAAGTCCGTCAAAAACATGACATTGGGGATCAAGTAAAATAACTCTTATGAACATTCAAAGAACATTCTCCTCCCTATTTTCTTTCGGGTTTTTCCTTCTCTCCATACAAAGCACACACAAATTAAATTTAGTAAAGCAACAGTTTCAATTTTTAAGAATTCATAACAACATTAAACATTAATTTCTCATATGCATTGAAGCACCTCATACATACAGCAATATATACATATAGTCATGATGCTTCTATAAAACTTACATATCAATATCACATAAAACTAAGACCACGTGTGAAGGACCAAAGCTATCAGATCCAAAAGACTCTAGGGGGTGGATAAGCAGAATGAAAAGAGAAGAAATAATTTCTCGTCCCAAATCCACGAATTCCAACAGCTCCAAATTTTGTAAAAGCTCCTTTTGTCACTTCCAAAAGCTTAATTCCAATAAATTTATCAAAATTTTCATGTCAAAATGTTTCTTGCAACGCATTCGCCAAAGCGTTTATTTAAGCAAATGAAACGGCAACCTATATAATCTATATATCAAGCGAAACCGCGTCAGATCTGCCAAAATTTAGCTCTAATTTACTTTAAAATTACGAAAATAGCTTGTAATCCCCAAAACACAAAAGTCTCCATGAACAGCAACAGAAAACACTGCTACTATCAACACCTAGAAAGTGTGATCTCAGAAATTATCATAAACTCCGCAGAATCATCCCCAATGGAGAAAGACGCAAACGCGTACTGAATGAAAGCGAAAAAAAAAACAGAAGCAGAAGCAGATCCGCAAGCACAGTACAACGACGCTAAAATCAGCTTAAAATGAGCCGTAAATTCAACAAAACGACGCTAAAATCAGCCGTTGATGCAGCATAAAGTAGACAAAACGACGAATTAGGTCTCGGAAAAAAGCAAGTAAAGAAACGTACCTGCAAAGGATCGGAGCTATTAGCAAAGCCCTGGCTGAAGAAGAATAGCACAGATCTCAAATAGAAAAAAGAGAGAGTGAATGAGGAATGGGGCGCTCAAGTAGAGGAAAGCAATAAGCAGCTGTAGGTGTTCCCGCTCTCTTTCTCGTTTCCCATTTAAAGGAAAACTTTAGAGAGAAAAATTCCCCTACCGTGAAATGCTCATGGCATCCGCATATTCTGGCCAACCGAATATAACGTGTTCCCAGCTGGACTCGACCCCTTACTTGTCCGCACCTCATTGGCAACCACCCGGCCCCACCGTCGGACAGAGACGGTGTTCCTAACGGTCGTGAGGCGCATTCTCTTTCTCGTTCGCTGCGATATCGTGAATCCGACGGTGGCTAGTCTGATTAAAAGCTGGGGAGTAATCCCCTAACTGACGGAGCACACACATTCCGCGTGGTCATGAAACCCTCATCCAGTTGGATCCCGCCACGTCATTGGAAGGGCACGCGGCGGTAGCGGATTGGTGGGAGAGGGGTGTCGTAGAAGCAACCTCGACCGTTGAGGGCGTATCTTGGGCATGTGGATTGTGCGTGAGAGGTGTGTAGGGATGCCTATCCATAATCCATTACTCCTCCTCCCGAAGAATTTTGTTGGGTTTTGACTTTTTTGATTTTACCTAACAGTCTTTCTATATTGGTAATTAAGGTTTTTAATGTTGGATAAGGAAATAATTTATTACCATTCAGACTGCATTAAATTTCGGCCTCCATTGGATATGAAAAATAATTCCTCATTGGATATGGTGGTTTTGAAGTTGACGTGGCCAGTGGTTGATTTTCTAGAAACATTAAGCACGAGTTTTACCAACACGATTGACCTTGTCAATCTTTCAAGACTTGTTCTTCTTGGCTAGGCCACTAACTGCGTACCATTTGTTCGAGTAGGATTATCTTGTTTTCTCCCTTAATTTGAGCAAGAAATTAATGACTTCAAGATTAAAAAAAATCCCGAGTACTGGTTGTAGTCTAATTGAATTACAACAATGACCTACCTAGCTCAAACATAAGTTCGAGTTCCACTCTTCTTATATTTTGTCCAACTTGATGCCTCATTCTCCTCTCTTTAAGTCAAAGGTCTCCTTGTAACCTGTTATTGGGAAACAAAAGAAAAAGATAAAAAAAAAATATTCTGCTCATTTGTTGTGATTGGTAATTAACGAATATTTACTTTAGTATTATAACGGATTTCTTAACAAACTAAAAATCTCTTACGGTGTGTTTGGATGAAGAATTTTCACTTTTCAAAAATATTTTCAAATGATGGGAATTATGATTCCTTGAATTTAAATTTCGTCTAATTGATAATTCAATCTGGATTCATCACATAGAACCATTTTAAACTGACAAAAATTAAAAATAGAATTTCTTGCTTTCGGAAGGAATTCGGAAAGACACATATTTTGGGAGGATGCTCTTAGGTCAAATTGCTCTCCCAAATTCCACAATTATTTTCCATGGGAAAACAAAAGAAAAGGATTAAACAAAAATTCGCTCATTTGCTGTGATTGGCAATTAACGAATATTCACTTTAGTATTAGAACGGATTTCTTAACAAACTAAAAATCTCTTAATAAAATGTTCATTAAAGATGATCGGTTTCATTTATAGAAATGTAAGATGTAGATTTCGTTAATTATAACAAGTGCTCCTAAGAATTAGCTAATAAAAATTTTCCTATCTAGATTTATCCGGTTTTTTTATCCAATCTTGAAAATATATAGCTCCTTAAAATGAGCCTATAACCATTTAGCATAAATCTAGATGTTGCGCACATCCACTCAAAAGAGTCGCATGAATTGAAACAAGAGAACTATCTAGTTCTATGATAAGCACGTATTTTTACATATTATAAGAGACCTTGTACGAGATATCAAGATTCTCCGGTCTTGAAATATCAAGAAAGTGGATACCACAACTATTCTATATGGAACCATAGTAAACTACACAATCGTTCACTTTAGAGGGGAGAAAGCAACCAATTGTAAGGTAATCATATTTTTCGCGAACCAATATTAATTGTAACTTTCACAAAAGACATTACAATATGGAGGTTGCCTCAAAAGAAACTTGCTTTTTTCTTTTTTTCTCTTTTGTATAAGGAAAAAACTTATGTCTGACCTGGGTCGGACCTAATGTGTCCGACCTCTTTCATTTTTATTACATTCAATGATTTATTTTCATGATCTGACCGTTTATTTTTTAAATCAACATTTCAAGATCATGTCTGCAAAAAATTGTCCAAATTGAAGATCATTAACTCATCCATTTGTTGAAAGTTAATATCAAACAAATGAACGGTTTTGGTGAAAGTTAATATTCTCATTAACAACCGTCCATTTGTTTAATGCAATTGCATAAGTAAACGATTTCCGTTTTGGACAATTTTTTGCAGACATGATCTTGAAATGTTGATTTAAAAGATGAACGGTCAGATCATGAAAATAAATCATCGAATGTAACAAAAATGAGAGAGGTCGGACACATTAGGTCGACCTAGGTCGACATAAGTATTTTCCTTTGTATAATAATAAAACAATTTCTACTATAATTAGTGATATATGGCTTATAAATCTTCTTTTTTTAAATAGTGAGATAAAGAAGTTTGCACGACATCTTAAGTTGCTTTTTAGTAATTTTTTTTAATTCTTTTACTTTATGAGATTCATTCAGACAATTTAACAAACATCTTAAATCCATAATATGTCTTGTCTCTTCTTTACTTATTAGGACGGTGATGTAATCACCAATGACCAAAGAGGATGATATATATGGTCTATTCGTCCATTCGTCCCGTGTCATTATACAATTTGGCATAAGAATCTTACTTGCACAATTTCAATTGGACTTTTCCTTTTCTAAAATGATCAATACTTTGGGATTCAGACGCCATATATTATTCAGTCTTTCCTATCAGAACTTCCTTCCTAGATTTTATTTTGTTTCTTTTGCTTTAAAGATGCATAACAATTTGAAGTTGCTTTGCTTGAGTTTCCTTTACCAACGAGACAAGATTCCTCTTAGGAGGTATGCATTTTAGTAAGTAGCAACCATTTAAGAATCACTTATGGAATTAAATAGATCGGTGAAACGAGAAATTAATTAATTATTTGATTTTCACTGTGATCATTTCAATACTTACCTAATTATAATTAGACGGCTAGCTAAAAGTTTATGAATGAGTTTGTTTTCGTTAAAATCATATTGGATCGTTGAATAAGTTGTTTGGACTATTGAATTACTCAATTACATTATGACATAAGCTCGCATATCATCTCTTTTTGGTTATTATTATCAAAAGGAATTCAAAGAAAAATAAAGTTACAAACTTTGTCTAAAGAGAAAAAGAAAAAATCACGGGCTAGAAGTGCTCTCAAGGCACTTGTACGTTGATAAAGTACACAGAGATGAGCAATTCGATATCTTCAAAGAACTAAAAACAAAAATGGGCACCTATTGGATCGCTAACTTTTAAAACTAAAATACAATTGAACTAGGCAATTCAACCATGTCCACATCAACACTCATCTTGGTATTTCATTTATGAGCTCACACAACTAGTTAAAAGTTCACTATCAAAGATTTTTCGGAATATGATTCTTCTGAAGTGTAATTAACGGTTGTTGTATTACTCTTTTGTTATCTTTATGCTATATATTCAACTTAAAGTTAGTCGGTAATGAATAAACAAACTCGAAGTTTTGTAACGTAACGTATTTGACCGTAGAATATACTTGTGGGAGTGAAGATTTTTCACTTAAGTGTTTGCCTATTTATTTAGCTAAGCTCGACATAAATGTCTCGATAAAACATGTTCGAGTGACATAACCTCAAAGAGATGTTGACTCGAGAGGTGTTACCTCGAGTAGATAACCAACTTAACCAATTTACCTGATCGTGCGCCGCAAGCAATGGTCTCAAGTAGTTACGCTTCGTGTGCCGCAAGTTATAGGTCGAGAGACTTGCGGCACAAGGAGACCTCAAGTGAATTGCGGCCAAAGCTGCAACCGCTGAAGTGATAAGGTTATGCTTACTATAAATAGCTAGTTCCGCTAGTCAGGTAGGGGATTAATTCATTTAATATCTTATTATTCCCTACTAAAACTATCACTCATTTAGGCATCAGATGGTCTTTTGCAGGTACCCCCCTTTCTTCAAGTCGTGACTCGAGGAGGACTATATCTAGGACGATTGACTTGAGGAAAACTGGCTCGAGAAAGATTGGTCAGCGTCTGTGCTTATCAAGTATCCAATGAGGGAGATTATAAATTGTTGGGTAATCTCTCTCCGGAATTTTTCGACACCAACAATACTCAAAATCGAGAGATAGTTAATAAGAAATACGCATAATAAGGAATATAATTAGAACGTAATGTAACATCAATCAAATCCTCCAAAAAGGAAGTGATTGGAAGAAAGAATGTTAGTTCATAAGCTCGTGCGGTCCGCTTTCAATGGCCAAATGGGCGATTCTAAACTAGGAACAAATCACACTCACTCAATCAACGACTATGATAGGATCTGGCCGACACAACAAATAAATATATTGGTAAGAAACCAACGAATAATTGATCAAAATATACAAGAAATTAAAAGGGTCCAGATGGAATTGGCCGAGAGGCTTTATGAATATTTACTTATTTAGGAAGGGTGGGCATGTGCAGCCACTATTTTTAAATAAATTGGGCGCACCAAACATTATTTTTCAAAATGATTGTACATGATAATTTGGCAAATTATTTCCTGTTCACGCAATGAAAGATTTGGGACCATGTATTGCAAATCTTGGACAAGTCTTTGATTACAAGTGTAAGAGCTAACTTTGAGTTTGATTTCTGGCTTGTTTTTTAATATTTATAGTTAGTTGGCATATTATAATGTTTAGGGTTTGGATTTGAAATCTTCCATTAATGTGCTAAGTCATCAAAACATGTTTCTTTCATTATTTGTCGTCGTTGTGCTTGTTTCTAAGTTCCTAAATAGGAAAGAAAATGGAGTTACCCAATTAATTTTAAACAAAGGGGAGTCGAGAGTTGAATTCTTATTGTGATTGTGTAAAGATATGTTCTTCAACAACATTGGTACCAAGTCATGATCATAAAGACTACTTGATGTCTAAAATATCACAGAAAAAAAAAATCAAAACAACAATAATGGTATATGAATGAAGTTGATCATGATGCTCAGAACTGGGATGATGTTGACCATCATATATTTTTCATGACATTTCTTTCTTTATTTCATGACTTTATAATTTAAGTAAGGTCATCTATGAGTTATGGATACATGTAAATGACAATTTTGTTATCGATTTTTTTTTGTAATGTAAGGTACTAGGCACCTCATGGTTATAGTTGATTGTTATCATACTAAACAATGACAACACAATACTATAATTATATTCGTTATTATTATATTGGACTATTGGAGTACATTAATTTGTGAAATTATTCAAACAATGGTTAATCTCGAGTTGGGTTGTTAGGCATTCTCCCAAGTTTTATCGTTTTTGAAGTTTAAGAGCGACTACCTCTAGATAGAAATATTTTGAATATGTAAATTCACTTTGATTTAGGCATGACATAGGTCATTGGCACAAACAAAAAATGTGAACTTCCTTACTTATTAGACCTCCAACTTATTTTTTTCAAATACCCAATTTACTAAGTATGCCTCCCTAATTTTTCCAAAATGTCTTTACCCCAATTTTTCGACAAAACCCTGACTAACAAGCAACGTTGTCAATTCTTCTTCTTACGTACTTGTTATATAATTCAATATAAGTTTTTTTTTTCAAATACTCAATATGCCAAGTAGTGAATATATGTAGTGTTAACTTAGTTTCTTGATAGGAGGTGGTGATTTTCTTTCGCTTTGAAATAATTTTCCATTTTTTAAAATTAGAATTGTTGCAGTTGGGTAAAGTACTATAGACCCATTTGTTGTGCCATTTCTAGAAGATTCATGAGGACTCTTGAAAGATCAATGGTGGGAACCGAATGACCAATGCCATTTTGTAGCCCAGTCATATTAAGCACTACTAAATTATAACATTAGGGGGTGATTGTCACAACAACTTTGTGAAATTGAAAAGCCAGCAGGATTATATTCATAATGAACTTAGGTCATGCAATAATTTTTATTCGGATGTCTTCTTATACTTTCAAAATTTCAACACCCATGTCAAAAAGGAAAAAAAGAAAAGAGAAAAAAAAAAACTGTGATAATAAGGCCTGCCTAGTTCTAACATGATAATAAGGCTTTATGTTGAGCCCAATGACATTGGACAAAGCTATTCTCAAATTTGGATATAAGGAGCTTGAATGAGAGTCCCATTAGGAATTTAAGATAGGGAAAATGATGTGACATAGTCTTTGACTATTTGGTGGGTGTGACAAATGTTCAAGGAAAACTTATCTCCTCTACTTATCCATTCATGTTTCTCTATGAGATCACATCAGCCTCATTTTTGTTTCTTCGAGTAATATGTCTCTATTGTCAAAAAAGAAGAAGAAGAAGTAATATATTTACGAACTTAAAAATGCCATACCTTTTCGAGCTACCTCCTCCTTTTCTTGTGAAAAGCAGGAAGCGGCTTCCGATTCTGATATTTTTAGAAAATGCCTTTCTTGGATACCACTTTTAATTAAGCGTTCATGAGGTGCTCCCATAGAGGGCGCGGAATGAAGCATGCAATAAGAAGAGTGTCTCAATGCTAGGTGCTTCACACATTTGAGATGACCCATATTTCATTTTGTTTGTTGATGATGTTTTTATAGCTTTTGAAGGAGTGAAACATTTCAATAGTTGCGTTTGAATTTTAAGATTTGAAAGCCTTATTCTTTATTTATTAACAAATATACGATCGTCAAAGTTAGAAAACATTGTCGATCACCAATTTTAGAAATAAAAAAAAACTTATGGTTACGAATAAATACGGAAAAATCACTTTTTATTTTTTTTGCCATCATCAAATTAAATCCTTAATTCAACCTAATCTTAACCAAATTAGCTCACCCTCATCCTAATCAGATTAGCTAATCCTAATCCCAACAAGGAGTGAGATAACGTGCGTCACATCCACACTGATTTGCACTCCGTTGACAATCAAACGGTTAGAAACTACTCTCCCAGTCTCCCCCGACATAAAACTTGGACATACGGTACACTACCTACACCCAATAATTTCCTCTGTATTTAAAAACTGACAAAAAAAAATAAAAAATCACAGGCATACCAGCATACTGTTGCTGAGTCTGCTGACGTATCAGGGACTGTGCTTCCCTCCTCTTTTCTCTCATCTGCTTAGATCTCACTCTCCTCCTCCTCCTTCCTGATCTGGTATTTCTCCTCCTCAATTTTCTTATTTTCTCTCTCTTTTTGTTTAAATTTAATTTAGATTATACCTCTCTGTAATTCACGAAGAATCATTTCTCTCTAGGGTTTATTGCCATCGGTATTTTATTTCTGTGGCTCTGGGATATTTTGCCATGGCTGCACCACCTGCCAGAGCTCGAGCTGATTACGATTACCTTATAAAGCTCCTCCTGATCGGCGATAGCGGTACGATTTTACGTTTCTGCCCTCCGAAATTTGTGATCTGATGGACTGAAACGTGATGTGTTGACATTGTTCGATCGTATCTGTATGTCTATATTGTTTGGGAATTTGGGGTTCTAATTAGGTTTTGTGTGGAGTTATATAACGTGCATGTTCGGAATGTTTCTGTTCTCTTACTCGTTGGTTAATCTATTTTGATTGCTGTGAATTCCAGATGTATGCATTTTTTATGCCCAAAATAGATGAAGTTTTGGGCCACGATGGGGCTAGGATAGCTGGTCTGAGTTGTTGGTTAAATTTGAATGAATTTAGTTAATCAAAATATGAGCGTACCTTTGAAATAGCATTGTGTGTGATATCTGTAGTTCAGGTTTGTTTCTTGTGCATTTTTCAAAATAAACCCCTTCTGTTCAGTAATTATCGAAGTTTGAAGCAAAAGCTTGAGCTACAAAAAATTGTTGGGTTTTTAGGATTCAGCTTAACATAACATAATATCCGTGGTAAACCTGTAAGCCTGCAATTTTTAACCAGTGTTGCTAGATTGCACTTTACCAATTAGTGACTCGTGTAGGGAAAGACACCTTGGGAAGTCTCTGATGGGGCCAGCATATTGAGACACCATTTCAGTAAAGAAACATAAACTGATGTGTTTGATTTCAACTGATATTTCATGGGGTAGACCGGTAGACTCTCACACTTAAAATGGAGGAGAGATGCTGGCGTATGTGAGCGGGTCCCACAGTGTAAAATTGTTACAAGAACAAGGGGCTTGTACACACAAATGAACTAATACCCATTAGCTCAAGCTTTTGGGTTCGGAATGGTGTCTTAAACATGTATATTTTGATCTGCTTGGATATTTCCAGGGCGTCGTTCCATAGACTTATATCATGAAATGTATAATTTTATTGTATGTTATTATGTGGTTTTGCCTAATTTTACTTGCCATCACCAGAGTACCAATAATTTGATTTTTTAAAATGCCTTTCATATGCTATATGTGTCAGTTGAGTTCTTTGTTGGTTATGTTAAGCATGTTGACATTTTTTTTATGTTTCCTTTATTCCTTGTATGTACCAGTCATTGGGGCTGAGTTTAATTCCTTTTCCCCCTTTTTTATGTGACTTTGCAGGTGTTGGTAAGAGTTGCCTTCTTTTGCGTTTCTCTGATGGGTCCTTTACAACTAGTTTTATTACAACCATCGGGTACGTATATTTTATGCATGATTGTATTAGGGATTTTGTTCTCTCTTCCTTCTACAACTGCTTCTCAATCTTTCTAGGTTGCCATGTATTTGACAGTATTGATTTCAAGATAAGGACCATAGAGCTTGATGGAAAACGAATTAAATTGCAAATTTGGGATACTGCTGGTCAAGAACGCTTTCGAACAATTACAACTGGTTAGTTCTGTGGCATTAAAGTATTTTTAGTTGAACTTGAATGCTTAATCATGTCCTAATTTTCTGCAATTTTGATCATATGCTGCTTGCAGCTGTGTTTGCATGCTTGTGCCTATCAAAGGTGCAACTTCATGAAGGAGCGTGTATTAACCAGAAATGCCAAATGTTTTTAATTTAGGAAAACCGGTGTTCAAGCTTTACTGGTATTGTAAATGGATTGAAATTTCAAATTGGATTGGCACTCTGTAGATGTTAGCAGTTGTACTTTTCAAGAGTAGGCTGAAAGGATTTACTAGTGTCTGTCTATTGTAAAAAAAAAAGGGGGATGAAGTCTCACCTTGTCATGTAGAAATATTGTTTCTAGAGTGCTTTAACTTTTCAGTATCATTATGTTTGGCTTTTCTATAATGGGATCAGTGTTTCCCTACGTCAACCTGCCAGTAAGACCTCTTGCAAAAAAAATTTGTACTCTGCTTAGACAGTTGTCTGTTCTAAGTGTCTTAAGATATTGCAATGTTTTATATGGCTGGCTTATGGTTAAACCATTCTAGTTTCTTTTGTGGTTACTAGCCATTGTTTAATATATATATATCATTTTTTTTTTCAATTTTGTTGTGTGTATGGGATCATTGACTGGCCAGAATTGGACCCATTTCTTAGCTCATATAGTTTAGGCGGTAGCTTCTACTTTGTCTTATGAATCTTAATTGGGTTTCCTTTCTGCTTTAGTCTTAAAATTTGACCATATCTGTTAAACAAGAAAGTTAATTACTTATATCACCTTTTAGATCCAATAGTTTATGGAGTCTTCCCTTGATTTCCTGAATTTTTTTTCAAGCTTTCTTAATTAACTTTTGTCTGTGCAGCTTACTATCGAGGAGCCATGGGTATTTTGCTCGTGTATGATGTCACTGATGAGTCATCATTTAACAGTAACTTCTTAATCACTTTCATTATTTAATGTTTATATTCATCATCAGTCAGTCTCCTATCACAGTAATTTTTCATGATATTGAGATTGTTAAACTTGAACTTATGGGGATCTAAAGATGGAGTTTCATTCCTTACTACGAATCTGTTTACTTTTTTGGTTCATACATGATGATCATGCTAATTTCTATCTGCATCCAGACATTAGGAATTGGATTCGTAACATAGAACAGCATGCTTCTGACAATGTCAACAAGATCCTTGTGGGTAACAAGGCTGACATGGATGAAAGCAAAAGGGTTTGTTCCCCATCCCTTCTCCGTGTTTTTCTTTTGTTGTGTGCGGGTGTTTCTGGTTTGTGCATGATTTTATGTTATGTGATTTGGTGAAATTCAATCGTGTCTTGACAAGTAACTTCTTTCAGGCTGTACCCACTTCGAAGGGTCAAGCACTGGCTGACGAATATGGCATCAAATTCTTTGAGACAGTAAGTTTCTGATGGTATCTTCTAACTTACAAAGTTGTTGGATTTTTTGCATTTGCTGAAGATACTGTATCAACAGAGTGCAAAGACAAATCTGAATGTGGAGGAGGTCTTCTTTTCAATAGCTAGGGATATCAAGCAAAGACTTGCTGATACTGACTCGAGGGCTGAGGTATATGATTCGTTGTTACTCGTCAAGTCACATATATTGCTGCCTTTTCCTCCTGAATCCTACATATGCAATGGTTTCGTGCGTATTTTTAAATTGTTAGATTCCACATGCATCATACAATGTCTGTTTTGTTCTCTGTTGGCCTTGAGGCCCTTGATATGCATTCATTGCCCCCATCTTTCTTGGACGAGAAAATAGGAGGTTCTCTTTTTTATTGGCTGTTCTTTTTCAGTAGTTGCATATCAAATTATGCGGTGGGACATAGCCCAGTTGATAGTCATATACTCATATGCACTGTGGGTCTTTTGTCCGGATTCCCTCTCTCCCAATGTCATAATTCAAAAAGAAGATGAAGTAATGTTTGTTTGGAAATTATCGAATATTTAGTCTTTTCATGCCAACTTGAGTTGTTTGATTAAATCCAGTTTAGTGTCTTGTGATCTTATTGGAGCTAAATTTACCTTTGTTGACTTTGCACAGCCTCAGACAATCAGGATCAACCAACCGGATCAGGGAGCCGGGGCTGCTCAAGCTGCCCAAAAATCAGCTTGCTGTGGTTCTTAAGAAAACTCTGTTGAACATGATATGATGGGTAAATTTTTAAGGCAAAGCAACTACTCTGCTAGGAAAGAAACTGATTTGTTACAACTTTGTAACTGGTGCTTGTATTGTTTCCTTTATCATTATTTTATAACTACTACTGATTTGGGTGTGAATGGTAGATCTTTATATTTTGGGAAGTCAATTATATATTAGTTGATTTTCATGAAAGTCCTCTTTATCATGTAAAAGCTGATAAGCTTATTCCCGTGTTTGTTTATTTATGGTTGAGACTTGAAATATGCTGTCTCATCCCTCATGGGTCCCCTCTCTGCCTATAAGCTACCCAAATTTGAGGCGAGAAACCCAGGAAATGACTGTGTTCTGTACACATCACGTATGTGATGGATAATGTTGCTAACATCAGTCGCTCATGCGTGCCCGAGTCTGAACCATTTATTGAACTGTGATTCAATGTTGAGCTCAATTTGATCAAATAGTAATGTGGTGATCAATGACTGTTAGCAGCGTAGGACTCCAGAAAAGAGGTAAAAACCTCGTGTCAGCATCGTACTTATTGTCGTTCGTCTTCTTTGAAAAGTTTCCGAAAGCCAAAAGATGTTGCAATCCCTAATCCTATCCCCGTGTCTGCATCTTTGGTTCTCAAACGCTCTCAAAGACTGTTGTAATGTGATTGTCTCACTCCATATTGTGGTGTTAGCTTGGTGGGTTTCATGCCTCAGCAATGTGATGCTCTTTTTCCCTCTTGCCAATGCGTTTTAGTGATATAATTGGTACCCTTTTGACTGTTCGGTTAGAATTCTTGTCCAGGATTCTAGTATCAAATCAACTTTACTGGATATGGAGCATTATAGTACGTGGGGCTCCTCCCTTATGTGTAGCCCATAGAGCTATAAATCAGCTAATAGACCTTCCACTAGACTAAAAGCTCTTGATAATTCATGGGCCATAGCCATAATGAAGAAAAACAAAAGAGGAAAGTAAAAGGAGACACTGATCCTATTATTGATTCAGTTATTGGTTATAAAGAAAATCATTGGTGAAAGTTTTGGGACTCGTCACTTTCATTTTGTGTCATTATAATTGATAAAAACTTATGAAACTCTACCAATTCCATCTGTTTAGATTGGTACAACAAGATGGGGACATGAGCTTCTGTTCAAGGAAGATATGTACTAGGGTTAATTTAGGTTCATGAGTTGCTTAATAGTTAATATGTGGAACGGCCATTTGACGGAAATTGGAACCGGTGGCCAAGTAAAAACGGAATATCAACAAAAATGCCTTGGCCATATTCTTTAGAGAATTAGAGATGCAGTTGATGCTATCTTTTACTCGCATCATGATTTGAAACTGGACTACACCAGTACACCTCACTCATTCCTATCTGATATTAAGTGTTAGGAGTGAACCTTTCTTTCTCAGTGGGATTAAACTAGGGCAATGACACGAACCGGATATCAAATTTGTTGTTGCTTACTCTTACTCAGACTCCACTGCTACTGCTGTCATTTCCCCTTTTCCAATTAAAGTTGTTTTCTGGTCTGGTCTGGTCTGGTCTGGTCTTATAAACACCTGGGATGCCTAGTGCCTTCCTGCCGGTTCTTGTTGCTTAATGCTTACTCAGATGCCACTGCGCGCCATCAAGTTCATCTCTATTTTGCAACCACACACTGCACACATACTATTATGAGGAAATTGCTTTGAAAATATCCAAGCTAGTGAAATATATGTCTACACAGTTACTGAATTGTATGATCCAAAAAGGGTACAAATCTAATACCATCCCTCATTGTTAGCTTATGTCTCCTTGTGTCAATTTCTGCACACGTTAGCTATGCGTTTGTGCATGTTTTGAGAAAAAGTGTGAAGGAGAGCAATACTTTCAAAATGCTTCAATGAAATGCAAAGTTTAGATTGCCAATTACACTAGTCAAAGAGAGTGACGATCGATTTCCCCCAATTTTGAGTGTGTGGTGAAACCTGTGATGTGGAATCCATTACTTCATCCCATTATCCTGAGAAATCTCAAACCACAAGTTTCAATTGGAACAAAATGATGTGTTCAGCTGTTTGTGAAACCCCATGTGGGTAGGCAAAGAGCATACAAAATTAGAAGTTGCGGGATTCGAACCCTAGACCTTCTGTCACCGGTGAATCTAGGGGTGCTACTGAAGGCAATTGCCCCTCAAGATTGTATGTATAGCCATGCATTATAATCTGATAGCTACATGTGTTTATTTATTTCCTTAAGGGTGGCAGAGCAAAATGTTAGTTAAAATGCATGAATAAAGATGAAGCATGGGCGAGAGATGCTAAGAGGGTGAGGAGCATGCGAAGAATTAAAGGTTAAATGTTAGGCGAAGCAAATTCAAAGAGGATTAGGCAAGAAAAAATAAGCTCACATGCGAGCTTCTTCATTTCGGGGAGATTCCGAAAAAAAAAAAAAAATTTCTAACCCCGCCACCATCTCCCCCCTACTGCATATAAGTCCATGACACAATGTTAGACGATCACATTAACCCCAAAACGTAAGCCGATGGATATTAAGCTAAGTAGCTATGGATTCCTTTTTGTCTGAGTGGAGCATAATGTTAATTAGATCAAGTTAATCTGTTACTATCTCTTCCAATTTTCTGAAAAATCTTAATTTGAACCTAAATATTCCCTCATGTACTCTTTGTGTAGAATAATATCAGCAAAAGATTTGAGCACAGAATGCATATTCTACCATCATCCACAGTATTCCCCATAATATTTAAGTGGGCCATGAACCACATTCTAATCCCCTAAGTTTGACATCTAATGGGTTCCAGATCAGATTCTGATTAAGCCATTTAGCCCAAGAGTAGTGCCTTTAATTGCCCTATATGGATGAATTATGTTAAAAGCACAAGGAAACAAACCATTAAAGCCTAATAGTGGAAATTGGGTGCTCTTAGTTTTGACTGCAAAACTGGCCTTTACTGCAATCACCAAAATCAATACATTAATTCAACTAAGAAAGCATTAGAAAGGTCTTTTGGTATTAAGCGTTATGTGTCACCTTCAACAACTGCATTATGGTATAGGATTCTATTACTCATATTTCTAAATAAACCCTATAATCAAATTCAAGGAATGCAAATGCATATGAGAACCAATCTCTTAGTTTAGCCTTATGGGGGAATCTTCAAATAAAATGTGTTATACTTTTCAGTCATTTTAATTCAAAAGCAAAAGCAGCAGTGCTTCAAGTGGGCAACAATATGTCACCCTGCTTTCTTTTCTGATCTAATAATTCATGTGCAGATAGGGGGATTTGCGTACACGAGTCTAAAAGGAAATGGTTCATGGAATTATCAAAACAACTTTGGGAGACATCAACAAAAGCCTGAAGGCACTAACAAACCCATGCAAAAGGTACTTGATACTTAATTAGAGGCACTAAGAGACTTTAAACCATGGTTTATTAGGACCAAATAATAGTTCTAACCTTCTAATATCTAAAACTCAAATGTTTGGTGAAAAGGGTTTTTGGCTGATAATTCACTTTTAATACCCTAGTGGATTCCCTCTAATTTTAAGTAAGGTTTCCCATGTATGCCAACTTGCGAAGTACCTGGTGATGTCAGAGTACGTTTGTGTGTATAAAAGGGTTATATCTCTATACATTCTCATTGGGGCATTGGCTTCCTTACGTAGGAGAAGTGTTTGCATTTTTGACAGTTCAAATAAGGTTCTTCAAAGCCTCTTCTGTACACAATGAGCAACCATGCGTTGGTTGAAAGATTGAAGGCTGCAAAGCCTTTCTTTGCTGTTGTTTTCTTGCAATTTGGCCTTGCAGGGATGGATATTCTTTGCAAGGCTGCTCTAAACCAGGGGGTGAGCAACTATGTACTTGTTGTGTACCGCCATGCAGTTGCAACTGTAGTTGTTGCTCCTTTTGCAGTGATTCTGGACAAGTAAGTTTCTGACTCGATCTCATCTCTCTTAACTTTATGCAAACACAAAACACATATTTCAGAAAGAGCGGTAGTGACTGAACTGGTGTTTGATTTTGTTGCACAGAAAAGTTAGGCCAAAGATGACTCTTTCAATCTTCATCAAGATAATGGTGCTCAGCTTGCTAGAGTAATTTTTCTGAATTGCTTGCTGTACAAGGTATCTCTTAGTTTCCTGTTTAATCATTTCTTAAGTAGGTATCTCTTTGATCTCTTGGCAGGCCAGTTCTTGACCAAAATCTGTATTACATGGGAATGAGGTACACAACAGCAACCTTTGCAGCAGCTATGTCCAATATTCTTCCTGCCCTTACTTTTGTAATGGCTTGCATTCTTAGGTAACAATTATGCTTCTTTCTACACAAGAAATCAATTACCATTCACTAACCACAATTTGCAAAAAAAAAAACCAATTTAAGAATGTTCTCATATTTTTTATTTTGCTGATTATTCCCTAACCTTGACATGTTTATGAGGTGCTTTAAGGTTGGGATATGCTAGCTTGATAAATTTAATTTGTTACCTCATTTTTGACCGCTTAAGTTTTTGGAGTCTAGTAGTATTGTCTAACGTGGTATCAAAGCTTTGGTTCCAACAAGTTAGGAGATCGAAACCTCCCAACTCTTATCTCTCTCACTTATCGTGTCCATATTTATCTTCAGGCTTGAGAAAGTAAAATTGAAATGCATCCGAAGCCAAAGCAAGGTGCTTGGAACTGCAGCAACAGTTGCAGGTGCCATGATCATGACACTGGCAAAAGGACCACTTTTGAAGTTGTTTTGGACCAGAGCAAGCACTAACCAACAGCAAACAAATGGGGTAGATCTCCAAAGTTCAATTAAGGGTGCCCTAATGATCACAGCTGGCTGCTTCTGCTGGGCTTGTTTCATGATTCTGCAGGTGAGTATTTCATCAACTTATATCTACTGCTATTTGTATGGTTAAGGGTTGATAATCGATGGTCCTACTCATAACTAATGCATATGATATGTTTGTGTAGGCAATGACACTAAAATCATACCCTGCTGAGCTTTCCCTTTCAGCTTGGATATGCCTGATGGGCACACTGGAAGGAACTGCTGTAGCTTTGGTCATGGAAAGGGGAAACGCCGCCGTTTGGGCTATACATTGGGATGGAAAATTGTTGGCAGCTATCTACAGTGTAAGAATATTAAACTATTAGCTTGTAAAGCTAAATTAGAGTGCGAATAGCCCTATACTTACACATAAATTCCATGCAGGGAATATTCTGTTCGGGACTAGCTTATTACATTCAAGGAGTGGTAATGAAACACAGAGGCCCTGTGTTTGTGACAGCTTTTAGTCCCCTGAGCATGGTTATTGTTGCTGTCATGAGCTCCTTCATTTTGCGAGAGCAATTGTTTCTTGGAAGGTAAATCACTAAATCTATTTCACTCGGAATCCACAACAAAAACACACACATATACAAGAAATTAATGACCTAACTCGATCCGTTTACAGGTTACTTGGTGCTGCTGTCATAATCATCGGCCTGTATCTTGTTGTATGGGGCAAGAGCAAAGATTACGAGTCCCCAGAAGAGGAACTAGCAACAACTAAACAAGTAGGAGAGGCAAAAGATAGGTCCAATCTTGAGGTCATCACAATTGCATCATCTTGCAAATGAATTGTAAGGGTAGATGAAGCGTAACCAATGACTGAATGAATCTGATATCTATATAACATTTTAACTATTTTCACTGCTTCCCTAAAGCATCATCCAGAATTCCAAAGTAATAATGAACATACCCAGTTGTAGGATACTTGAATAGACATGATCAGAGACTCAGAGAGTCAAGTTTCCCCAAATATTAATGTAAAGGAAACTGAATGGGGAATAGTCTGACCAATCTACTATTTCACACTCTCTTAGTATGCATGGTCTATAGTGTCAAACTCATAATTCATAACCAGCAATAAGCGCATCATGCGTTAATGGATTAACTGCAGCACTGAATCTAATAACATTAAGAACTAAGAACTTCATTCCATCATTCCAGAAGCAAGAAAAATCTTAAATTTCATTTGTTCAAAAGTTGTGTTACAAACTACACAATGGCATCAGATATCGAAGGACCAAAAACAGGGGTTATATTCCAAGGTTCATTTTGAAGATTTACGATAACAGTTTGTCCTTCACATGATTACCCCGAGTCCTTGCGCCAGTGGTGTACTCACCATCAATGGGTACAATGTTAGAGCCAAAAAAGGTTACTTGTATTCACAAAACAAAAGATGACTCTGCCTTAAGATCGAAGGTGCTTGCTTCATGACAATTGTTTCACCTCATCCTTGCCATATATACGTTGAAGTTCACGTGTTGCTGCCAAAAAAGATTCTGGAAAAGAGGAAGAAGAGCAAGCATTAGAGAAGACATCCATATCATGAAACAGGTATCAGGAAGAAAAAAAAACAGAATGGGAAATGTTTGAGTGCCAAAATATGTAGGGTCAAGGCAGCGATAATAAGGAGATAACTTATTTGCATCACCTTTCCAAAGACGGAAGGATTTCTGATTGATTGGTGAACCGGTAATAGTCTGAATAACGTCAAACAGCATATTCTGAGGTGTGCTCCTGAGCTCTTGCACAATCCCATAGATAGTCTTCCCATTCTCAAAATATATGTGGTTATTTGGGTGTTTTGTTTTGCAACTAGCATGACGCTCAAATTCATATGCATTGATTACCTAATAAGAAAAAGTGAGTCCAGTGTGTCATCAAATTGGGCTAAAACCCCGTTGATGTAACAAGAAAAAACTGAAAAACTCACCTTAGAGAAGTTACATGACTGACAGCCACATAGATATCCAGAACCTTTAATTACAGCCTGCAGCTCCTTCTAACATGCGCATGAAATGTAAATGTCACCAAAGATTATCTAATCTGAAATAGAATGCATGAGAACTAGAATTTACCTCCCGCGACCAGGCAATATACTTTACAGGAACTCCATCCAGCATACCAGTTGATAGCAAACTTCGCACATTCGAGGGGAAGTTGTTTGAAGGGGTCTTCTTAGACATTTTCTGGTCATCTTTCTTTCTGGAAACAGTTTCAGCTCCAGCAGTTATATGAGGTTGATTTACAAGTGCATTGGCATTTAGTTTACCCAAGTTTTTCTCATTCATAGCTTCTGTTTTTGGAAAAGGTTGACCCATCAGAAGTTCATAACTGGAGATTGTTGAGGTATTTGCATCATCATCATCGCAACCGCCAAAGGATATGATAGTACTCTCTCCATTGTTATAAGAGTGACCGATTGATAACATATTATTGTCACCCTTGCTATAGTCATGACCCATTGATATGGCACTGTCTTCCCCTTTATTGTAGATATGACCAGTTGACATGGTACTTTCATCTGCCTTGTTGTAGGATTCACCAATCGAGATGATATTACTGTCACCCTTGTTGAATGTTCGACTCCTCGATAGGATATTATTGTTCTCCTTGTATGTTTGTCCAATTCCTATGTGCTCATCCCCTTTATTAAAGGGCTGCCCCATTGATATGAAACTGTTATCTGCTCTGTTATAGGAGTCACTCATACATATGAAGCTCTCATCCTCTTTCTTATAAGTGAGAGCCATTGATCCTGAATTGTCATCCGCCTTGTAAACATGAGGCGTCAACATGGCATCATTATCTCCCTGATTATAAGCATGTTCAATCGAAACACGCATGCTATTGTCAGTGTCCTTTACCTCACTAACTTTGACTTTTCTAAAACCACCATAATTAGGATTCAGTCTAGGATCTTCCAGTGAATGTGACATAGATAAACCATAAGAGGAGTCATTCCCAAATAAATCCTCATTAACTTTTCTCATTTTTTCTGAGCCAACTGATGGAATGTTTCTGTCCTCAAAATTCACGGCTCTGTCTGTCTCAGAATCAAATAACCTTTCAGTGAATTGGCCAGAGAATGACTGAAAACTTGGTACATTTCCCCATGGAGAAACATTTGCGTTCAACAAGCCTGAAAATAGATGGGTGCCTGGAACTTCAATAGCCTGTTTCTTGTTGGGGAATAACTCTACCTCAGGACCATCCATGAACCATTGATGAGAACGCTTAGGCTCAGTTGCAGAAGAATTATCATAAACCCTCTCACCGTCATTTACACCCCCAGTACCCTTTGCCATCCAAAAGCCCTGATTCTGAAAAGACTGTCACACATGACAACTCATAAAGATGTCTTCACCAGATCTCTAATTTATATATACACCTAAGGAAGTTTCATGCTCGATTTCAAAAAATAACGAGCGACTATGAATGTACCATTAAAATTATAGCCAAACGTCTTAACCAATGACAACAACTACTTCTCATTGAACTAGAATAATTATCATAGCAAACGTCTTAACCAATTACAACAACTACTTCTAAAAAAATAGCACATTTCCATATAAACCATAACATCAGAACTAATAACTCAAGATACATACAATGGCATCATTAAAAGTTCAAATCCACATTGCTAAAAATGCATGCAAAGAACCAATACCGAAAAGCCAAACTTACCAAAAAGAGAAAGCAAACATACCATTTTTGTTGCTTCACTTCAAACTCCTCTCCACCGAGGCTATCAAACTCCTCTCCACCGAGGCTATCAAACTTCTCTATCCGGTCCAACGCTCCGGTTACACTTCTACTTACACCCTTCAATACGAATTTCTTTTCACCAACAATGCACATTGATGTATCTGCAAAGCGAAAATAAACAAGTACAATGATGATCCACCACAAATATCACTATGCTCTGTTCGATAAACAAACAACAAATGAAGGAAACAAAAGTGAAAATCGAATTTCATATCCAAGATTATCATTCTCCGGAGGCCGGAAATCGGAAAATCACTCAGATAAGCCCAATGCAACCATGATCCAAGTGTAAATGAGAAAAGCCAAACAACCAGGAAACTGAAAAAGATACCAAACTTAATTTATATTATCAAATAGTTTTCCTTGTTTACTTCTCGATTTCTCAGAACCCAAACAGACCTGTATTGAAGTGAAACAGTTCACACTGGAATTACTCTGTAACGAATCAAATGCGAACCTGAAGTGGAAGCTCTCGGTGATCGCAGGATCTGTGAGCAGGAATTGATAAACTTTCCGGCTAAGGACGCACCGGAAAACGCGCCGGAGATTGTACAGAACGGAGATCGTGGAGAGATCCAATACTGTGAGCACTTGGATTTTGAGGTTTCTTACCTTCTTGAACGTTAAAAAAGAAAAGAAAAAAAGATATAAGATGGCTGTGTGGGTGCCTTGCACGATCACTATGCGTGAAATAGCATCGTGACCGTACACGTGGTAGTGGAGCTTCGGTCCAGCGTGAGGTGCGTCATGTTTGAGTTTTGGGCGTTGAGGTTCGCGTAGCCGTGAAGGTGGCTTGCGTCAGAACACACGTGGCATGAGATAATTTGATATCCACGAGAAAGACGGGTCCCACCCACAAATTTGAAATATAGACCAGTCTCATCTTTTTTTTTTTGGCAAAAACAGAAAAAGAAAAATGGTGAGGAGTAGGCTAGTAGCACCATCACCATGCACCTTAAAATTGACTATGGAGCTTTTGATTTGGTGGAATTTCTGTTTGTGTCAATTTTCATTTTGTGTTTTTTTGCGCAATATTTTCATTTTGTGTTTGAATTGGTTATATTCCAAATAGATAATTGGGTATGAATATCTACAAGCAAGGATTTTATTAGTCCATTGCTCACATCTTAACAAATAAATATGGTCCTTTCGTAAAATCATGTGTTAGAAGAACGTACTTGATATCTAAAGACTATGCTAAAAAAGGAGAAAGAATCTATTAGATTTAGCTTTGTAAAGAAAGAATATTTAACCAACATATTGTAGTTATGGTCTTTCAACAAAAAAATTATGGAATTGAAAAGTTTACGGGTATTCAATTATGATTATTAAAGAATTTCTAATTGCGGTATTCAATTTGAATTTTTAAGTTCGAATTTCAATTTCACAAATTTTTTGAGGTATTGGATAATGACTTTTATGAAGTTCATATAAATATATGTGTATTTAAAAAATCATGGAATTCATTATATGATAGATTTGTGTGGATTTTTTGTACTTGAAATATGAAAACCAAATGTTATCATCAAATCTTATAAAAGATTTCAATGGGATTGCATTTTTTTTTCATTTTATCTTGTTATTTTTTTTCAACCTCCGAAGGGGATATATTGTATTTGAACTTCTATGGTTTTTTAAAAATTGTTATAGAAATCAAAAGTCAGGAGGTACTCCACTAGGATTGTTGAAATATCTCTTCAAGTCTGAATGTATTCAATTTGGATTTTTAAATCTAGATTTCAATTCCATGAACTCTCTCTCTCTCTCTCTCTCACACACACACACACACACACACATCTATTGTTCAAGGTATGTGTGAGTGAAAGCATGAACTGAACTAGAGAGAGAATAGAAAGAAATAAACCTAAAACTCCTAAAAGAAAATGAGTCGGGTTGCAATTTTCGTAAGTAATTGATCTCTCATGAACCATAGTGATATCTTTCCATCCTTAAGGGTTTCCCTCCTTCATGAATTGTCTACGATTTGTATGAGAATTTTTCATTCTGTTTTGGTAAATATGGGATTATGGATTTAGAAAATTTTCATATTAAGCTTTTTATTTATTCATCGGACTCCTACCAGTTATTTTCGTTGATAAAATATTAATATATAGTCATAAAAAGTTTATCTAATTTTATTTATTCATTTTGATTTACTCCTACTAGATATTTTTTTTATTCATCGGACTCCTATTAGGTATTTGATAAATATTGTGTGCTAAAGCAAATAACTATATCGTTGTATACAAAAATCATGCATAATTGGCTTCCACTTAATTTTTAATGAGCAATTCAGTTCCTAAGGCTCATTTAGTATCACAACAAAGTTGACCAAGACTCGGAAATGAAAATCGTTCTATAACATTAACAAGGAAAAAAAATAATTTGATGTAGCAGAAATAATGCACCTTCTAGTTATTTATCTTTTCTTTATTTAATGTATATATCCTCTTATGAAAGGGTCAAAAGAAGTCCAAAATTTTCGAATTCTGTCAATTGAAACACTTTTTAAAAATCATGTCTTACAGATGGTGAAGTTTTGGCATGAGAAAATTTAAAGGGAAAAATGGGTTGGCATGGCACCTCCAAACGTGCCCAAACATGTCATCCTCATTTTCCCTTCAACATTGTCCTTGAAAAAACTTCACCAATGTTAAAAATAAATTTTAAATCTTTTTCAATTGACTTTGCTTGAACTGTTTGAATCGTTTGTGAATTATGATTTTTCAAAATTGAATTTTTTTAAAAATCATAACTCACAAATGAGTCTGGATTTTCGAGCAAAGTCAGTTAGTACACCTTTTAAAAATAATGTTTTACCAATAGTAAAGTTTTGACAGAGATAAAGTTGAAAGAAAAAGTGCAGATCACAAAGAAACATCCCGAGGTGCCCCCCCAACACTTCCAACGATGTCATCCTAGCGAGTCTAACTAACGATGCCCATGATAGCAAGGGTAACTAATGATGCTTGCCTATGCTAGTGAGGGTAACTACCGATGCATGCCCATCTTAGAGAGGCTAACAATGCATATGCTCATGCTAAGGATGTCAACGACTCCCATGCGATTTTTCAAAGTCCTATGACATTTTTGCGTTCTGTCCATTGGAACACCTATTAAAAAATATATTTTACTAGTGGTGAAGTTTTGAGAAATTTTTATTTCTTTGCTGAAACTTTGTTTGTTCATCCAAAACCGTGGGCTATAACACATGATTTTGAGTCAAAATTATATGTTTTTAGTTTCGTACCAAAATGTTCTCACACTCAAATCATGATTTTTTATCTTTTTTCAATTCCAATATAATTCATAAAAATCGATCCAATTTCATTTCTCAATTACCCTTTTTATATATTTTCCAAATTTATTTTTATTTTCCAACCGTATATACCACGATTTTTCCAATCATATTCTTATTTTCCCAAATTTTCCAATCAAATCATAATTTTGAATTCACACCAAATATCGACTCATTTATTTTTATTTTCCAAAGTTGAAATAGAAATTCATATATAAAAAACCAATTTTCGATTACAATTAATACATTTTAAATTACTACAATGAAATTTTGAAATTTAAAAAGTAATTTCCACCTCCAACTCAACATCACCCCTTTTCCCTCAATTTTGTCGAAAACTTCATCAATGTAAATAATTTTAATATTTTTCATACCACCGACACTTTATCATTTGTCAATTATAATTTTCAAAGTTAAATTAAAATCATACCCAAATGATCGACTTTTCGACATTCCCTTTTATAATTTTTATTAATATTTACATTTTAGAACAACACAACACGATCCCCGACATATCCAACATTTCCGTCGAAATCCCAATCTCGACAATAACCACCCATCACCCTTTAGAATCTGACACAACAACAATTTTCTATTTTCACGAACAAGATTCAAATAACAATCCGATATTTTTATTCACCTTTTTTATTTGATTTTATTTTTTTTCGAAATATTGATTTTTCTCACCTTATCCCAATTTCAAATCATTCTTATTTTCCAACTCTTTCCCACACAAAATATGATTTTATCTTCAAGAAAAATACTCTTTTTTTTCGATTTTTCAAAAAACTAGAAAATTCATAAAAATAAAGATAGATTTTATTCTATTGAACACCTTTTAAAAAATATTTTACCACGTAAGTTTTAGATTTTTTATTTTTTTCTACTTATTTTTCCCCAAACCGTAGTTTACACCGATTTTTCCAAAACAATTTTTATTTCACCAAAATCTTTCCACACTCAAATCATAATTTTAAACTTCTCAATAACCCAAAAATATCTGTTTATTTTTCAAATTCAAAACTGAAATTCATAAAAATAACAATCCGAGATTTTCAGTTTCGATTGAAACACCATTTCAAAAACATTTCTAATTTAAGTTTTAGATTTTTTTTTCCGAAACCTTATTTTTCACCAAAACCTGTTATACCCATTTTTTGCCAAATTCTTTTTCCCCCCCCCCCCCCCTTTTCAAATTTGAAATAAAAATTCATAAAAACCCAATAAACCACCGAGATGTTCGAGTTCTATTGATTGGAACTCCTTTAAAAAAATGTTTTACCAGTGGTTAAGTTTTGAAAAAAGAATTATTTTTTTTGTCGAAACTTAAATTTTTCACCCAAAACCGTAGGTTATAACACATGATTTTTTGGCCAAAATTGCATGTTTTTATTTTTCCGTCAAAATCCTCCCACACTCAAATCATAATTTTTTTGACTTCTCAGGTTGACAAAACACAAAAATATCGATTTGTTTATTTTTTACGATTTTCTAAATTCTAAAAACTAGAAAATTCATAAAAAATAAACGATATGAGATTATTGAGTTCTGTCAATTGGAACACTTTGTAAAATTTATGTTTTATTAGTGGTGAAGTTTTGAAAAAAAAAACATTTGTTGCCGAAACCTTAATTTTTCTCTAAAATCATGGGTAAACCACGATTTTTGGGCCAAAATTGCATGTTTTTATTTTTGCACCAAAATTTTCTCACACTCAAATCATAGTTTTGGAAAACTTCTCGAGAACTCATAAATATCGACCCGTTTATTTTTTACAATTTTTCAAAGTAAAAAAACTAGAAAATCATAAAATAAAAAAAACAAACGATCCGAGATTTTCGAGTTCTGTCTTCTTCTTTTTTTACACACACACACACACACACCCACCCCAACCCACCCATGTATCCAAGGGGAGTCGAACCCAGGATCTCTGCTGAAACAAATTTTGTGCTAAATTTTGATTTTCGAGTTCTCTCGATTGGAACACCTTTTAAAAAACAAGTTTTACAGGTGGTGAAGTTTTGAGAAATTTTTATTCTTTTTGCGAACCTTTGGTTTTTTATTCAAAACCGTGGGTTATAATACACGATTTTTAGGCCAAAATTACATATTTTTATTTTCACACCAAAATCTTCTCACACTCAAATCATAATTTCTGAGAATTCTTAAGTTGAGAGAATCTAAAAATATAGCCGTTTATTTTTATCATTTTTCAAAGTTAAAAAACTAGAAAATTCATAAAAAATAAATAAAAAACAATCCGAGATTTTGGAGTTCTGTCAATTGGAACACATTTTAAAAATTATGTTTAACCGATAGTGAAGTTTTGAGAAATGTTTTTTTTTTTGCTGAAACTTTAGTTTTTCACCCAAAACTGTGGGTTAGAATACACGATTTTTGAGCTAAAATTAAATATTCTTATTTTTACACCAAAATCTTCTCACACTCAAATCATAATTTTTGAGAACTTTTCGAGTTGAGAGAACCCAAAAATATTGACTCGTGTAGTTTTATTATTGCAAATTCGATTTAATATTTTCATGTAGTCTCACTTTGAAACAAGACAACCAAATTCCATCGGTAACAATATCATGGTAGCCTTGTGTAAGGGCAAAATATTTGCTATTGACTATTTCCTATTTGACAAAACCTCTTCCCTTGTATTAGCATTTTATTGTATTCAATGCTAGGTTATTTAAGGGATTATGATTAGTGGCTTAAGTTGTTCTTGCTCGAGATGGTTCGTGAAGACGCCATTCTTATCCGGTCTTTTCTCCGGACTTCGACTATTGTTCATCGAAGGTTTCATTCAAGCATCTCAAGGTATGAATCATGCATATGCATTTCATACATTTTTTTTATGCTTAAGAAGTAGCACAAATATCTTAGGTTTGCTAGAAATTAATTGGATTTCATTTGGTTAAGCAAACATTTATTTTTAAGATATTTTTCTGTTTTGCTACAGTACCACTGTTCACGTGAACAGTGCGATCGATCGCCTGGAATAGTGCGATCGATCGTCAATAGTGTCGTTGGAGAATCTGCCCGTTGCGATTCAAAAATGTTACCGTTGCTACAGTACCACTGTTCATGAACAGTGGTACTGTTTATGAATAGTGCGATCGATCGCATGAATAGTGCGATCGATCGCCCGAGCGTCTGTTTCGTTTTCTATAAATAGAATCCTTCGGTTTCATTTTGTCTCACTCTTTCAACTCTTTGCATATTGTCCAAAACGTCTTGAGAGAGTTTTCTGGTATAGTTGAGTGACCCTAGATCCATGTTATAGGCTCCTAACATCTTTGATGTTGTTGATTTAGTTATTGTTCCTTGTGAATAACTAAATCAACCCTTGAATCATATTCAAGGTTTGTCAATTCGGTTTGTTTTGATTCTAGCAAGTGTTCCTTGTTTACTTGCTTGTGTCAAACGAATTGAATTCATTATATTCATTCACACACACACTTCATTGCATAATCGTGTTGCTTGCGGTTGGAGGATTCACGTGGTGGAGTTCGTCTAATTGGAGCGGCTTGAGGTGGGAGCACTTGAAGAAGCACTTGGAGGCTACACAAGGTTAGAGTTGCCACTAGTCATAGGGTTGATAGTATAGAGTTTGGGACGGAGTTCCCCCTTGTATGTGTTTGCCAATTGACATTTTTCATTGTGTTACACAATAGCATGGGGTACGGCTCCCCTCCGGTTTTCCCTCTAGAGGTAGAGGTTTCCGGGTGACCATATCGTTGTGTTGTTTGTGTGTTTTCTTATCTATTGTATTATGCTTAATTGATTAGCATATTGTGTGATTGCTTATCTAAATGCTATTGTGCTTAATTGATTAACATGTTGCATGCTTGATCATACATTGATAGATATAGTCCGTGGTGAGCTATTGATGATGCTCACTTTGAGATTCTAGGTTGTACAATTGAATGTGATTGTTGCATATTGAATTGTAATTCAATTGTGTATTGCTTGTGCAATAGCTAGAACCTAGGTTGTGGAGAGTACCTTTTAATTTGTTCAAAGTTGTGTATACTCTCCGATTAGTGTTTAGGACGACTATCGTTAATTAGGACTATTCCGTGCAACCGGAATTTCACCTTGTTAAAGAACACTTGAAAATATGAAAAAATTCAAATATCTCATCTCTCATATAAGATTTAAATTACCCCGATATTTTCATTTTGGCCCTGACCAAGTGAAATATCCCTATAATCGATCACGTACGCATGAACTCTACCAATTTTTTTCAAGCTGGGATGCTTACCATGCTCCCTTTAAGGTCAGATATATATAGATGATAAAGAACACTTGAAAATATGAAAAAATTTCATTAATAATTTGTAAAAGCAACCAAAATGAGGAACTAGGAGATGAAGCCTCATCCCAGCTCCTCCAAAGGAACTTAAACACTTTCACTTAAAACTGTCCTCCCTTCCTCTATTTAATTTAAAGGGAAGAGAAATTCCTCTGCCAAAAGCCGAACTATTTACAGTCAAGAACCAGCGATCGATCAACTTTGTATGAAAAGCTGGTTTTCTAAGGAGCTTATAAACCCACGCTTCCACGCATGTCTAAAATGCCCAGAGCTGCAGCTAGCTAGCCACTTGATTCACTCTCCATGCCAACTTCTCAGTAGTCTAAAATACTGCTTATGCTTTTTAATTCACTCCTCTGTAAATGTATATATATATATCAATATATCATCACCCACCGTCCCAAACTGTCGAAAAATGTCAGGGACACGTGTCAGAAACCCAACTGCTGTTTTGCCAGTCTTCTCGGTCTCATAGGCCCATTACAGTGAGCTGTAAGTTCTGCATTGGTCTTCAAAAAGTAAGCTTAGCTTGTGTGACTCAGAACCTGGAGGAGCCTGCGTCTAAGCAGCTTTTTGCTCTTGTGAGTAGCAAAAGCTCTTCTGCTTGCACTTTGGCCACGCATGTCACTGGCAACCGAGAATTCGGACCAACTCTGTTGTTACTTGTTGTGCTTGTGGGAACAGCAGGTTTGGGCTTTTTCTTGTTTGTCAAGTCTATTTCGACCGCAAACAAAGAATAGACCGGTCTGTGGTCCGAGAATTTGGATTCCCCTCTCAAATACCACATTTGCTTGAGCCCTTCCCCTTTCCATAGAATCCTGTCACACCTGCAATTTG
The DNA here is from genome assembly GCA_030142095.1 of Rubus idaeus. NCBI lineage: Eukaryota > Viridiplantae > Streptophyta > Magnoliopsida > Rosales > Rosaceae > Rubus > Rubus idaeus. The sequence goes on from CM057970.1 coordinate 6,665,687, forward strand.
CATCAAATCCCAGATTAGCATCTCAACAATGTTATTCACTTAAATTATTAGTACCACGTTTACATATACGTGTTGTTAATCACATCTCTAATTCATGCACAGTTTAGATGATCGAAGGCTTTTGGAATTGACTGATTCTTAGCAGGATCATCCTTGCAAAAGAACCCAAAGAATGAACGATTTAGATCATTGAATTACATTGCATTGGAGTCAGAAAGGATAGAGGACCGCACTTTATCCCTTTTGCGAGCGCCCACTTTATATATGATCAGGTGTATAAAAACTAGAAGAATGCAGATGTTATGAATACTACTAGGTAGTTCTAAACTTGTTTAGAATAAAATAAAGGCAAGTTGTTTGAGAGTGACAATGTTTCATACTTTCATAGATGATAATGATGCTATTGAAATAAGATATTGCAAACATGGCCGGTCTGTACATGTCACATGTATTTTTTTTTTTATAAGACGAAGGAAACAGGTCTCCCCTGCCAAATTCTACCAGTTATATTAAACTGTACATGTCACAATGCTTCAATTAATGTTCAATACAAATGATGATGATGATGTTTAATAAGAATATTAATTTCATGTGGTCTACAGCAGAAACAATAATTAGACAGTGATATCTTATTTAGTAATGTTTAATTCCCCACCCTCTGCATGCTTATTTTAGATTAATTCAGCTTATTTGGTTGAAATCAGCTTAATAGAAATGTGAAGAGTCAGTACTAGAAAAACAATTGAAACATCTTTTCAAAAAATCAAGAACTGCAGCCTGGAATCAATACATGTTCAATTAAAATTGATAGGAGTGACCCAGAAAGACTCTGAAGGTTCTGTGTTGATGAATGATTATGTTTATGGGTTCTTGATAAATCGTTATATATATATCCTTAACTATCACAGCTTAAGTTAAGACTTAAAAAATATTTCAATAAAATAATACTTCATGTACCATATTTAACGATCACATTGTGGACGACATGTCTAACATATATGAAACCCACTTGCACAAAATTTATATAATTAAAAATCCATAATGAAACATATAATTACATATGTTTGTGTGTGTGTGATGATGGTAATCGCTACTTGGTCCTCATTTCCATAAACATTATGAAAGGAACATTCAAATTATATGCAATAATTCATGCACAGCTCAAATAATAGGAAAAACTCATTGGAATTCTTACCAGGCAGGAGTGCGTCTCTTCTCTCTAGAATTCGAAGTTTGGGCAACATAATGATTAGAATTTGCAAGGTATTTGTAAGTTGGAGCAAAATATATCCTCCCTTCTTCCCACCCTTTGAATACTCTACCAGCTTGTTGCTCTATTCTTAGCTGCCAAAAACAATCAAATCCAAGCATAAGATTGAAAATGACTTTCTCTATTTGAAGGTTAACAGAAACCAAATATTTACAGTACTTACATTAGTGCCTTACCTGATCTTTCTCTAAAAGTGCTTGCCAATCATGCTTCTGCAGAAGCTCATGCGTGTCAGCGCAAGCAGCTGCTAGCCGGTAATTTAAATCCCCAAGCCAAATAACCTTGCTGAACACGAAAGTAAATTTGTAAGGTAATTGCTTTGTTGTCTTTCCATATCGACGAAACAACCATAATTTTTACAAACAGTAAAGCTCTTTTGCCAGTTATGTGGCACATTTTGTTGTTAAACCATGAACAGGACCGAAAACTCAAAGGATGATCCAATTTTAAAAAGAATATATCTAGTTATAAAGAAGAGGAAGGACTTACTCATGGTCCAATATGCTATCAGGAGGAAGTGGCCGTGTTCTACACGAGTTAGAAAACTTTGTTTTCTTTAAAATTTCGATGACATCTGAATTCCTTCTCATCTCATCCCCTTCCTTTTCACCAGAAGTTAAGTGAGCACACACAAAGCAAAAGGTTGTTTCATGCAATGTCATGCTGATTGATATTGAACCCTGTGAAAAAAGAACACAAAATTAGAAGTGTTGATCACAATGAAGCCATGTACTAATGTTCTACACGATGCATAGACTTTGTGGTATGGCATTGCAATTTGCAAGTAGCTAACCTTATTTCCAAGATATCCCATAATCCCTCGACCAACGCACGAGACCTTCATGTTGCTAATGTGTCTACAAAGATCCGCACGAATCCACACACACAAGAAAATTCCCACCATCTGCTTGCTTGCTGCTAAGCAATAACGACGCTGTTGCGTTGGACTACTCTCCTGCCTCCCCTGCCCCAATGGGGAGCTCGGTGAGCTTTCTCCGCTGGAAGTTGACGCATGATTCAAATTCAGCAGTCTCTCGAAGTCAGCAGTGCTGAGTTCATCTTCTAAGGAAAGCAAGTCCGAGAAGCTGAGCCTTGGCATCAAGCTGCCTTGCTGATCAAGATGTGATTGATGCTCATTATGGGTGGCATTGTTGTAATAATGGGGAAGTACAGGGTCATTCTTGTTAAGAGCATCTCGAATAAGGGACAGCCACTTGTCAGCTGGGACCTTGTCCTCCGCACCCAATACATTTCCCGCGTTCAAAGGGACAATTTCCTGGAACCTATTTAAGAGCGATACGACAAATTACAAATTAGATAGTCACATGTTTTTAGAACGCTAATGATACGTTTACTAAGAAAATACATAGTAACCAATGCCCATATATAAAAAGAATGTTAGATTGGATCTAATAGTGTCATTATATGCTGGACCATTAGTAGTAAGACAATTAAAAAGATGAAGCAAAAAACAAGAAAGGAGTCTAATTTGGGATGCAAACGGGAAAGACCATTACCCAAGAACATAGATATCTGCGGGAGTTGGGGACCTAAGCCATTCCCTCATGTTCAAGTCCTCGTGTGGTGACTTGCCACCAACATTCCACGTCCCCACGAACATCCTATACCAATCCAAACAAACAATGACAAAAGTTCCATTTTGTTTGTTAAATTCCAAAGCGAAAAACTTGTCAAAAGAAGCAACATTTCAAAGCCAAGACTTATAAATTGGTTTAGCAAATTGTCGAAAAATTAAATCACTCATATTTATTTTGGAGAAAAAGTTGAGCAATCAATATACACATCAACAACTAACAATCATTCATAAAGGTCGTAAGCAAAGATAATGAACGAAGAAAGCTAAAAATATTCCCCAAATCGATCGAGAACATACTCCATCTCTAAAGTGTAGGGTTGGTTACCTGAGGTTGAGATTATCGGTGACAGCTGGCGCCTCCGGCACAAAACTTGGGCCGTAAGTCTCCTCCATCAACCACCCATCTTGGAAAATAATAAACAAAATAAAATCAGATTATTAATACTCGAGCTCAATACCCAAAACTGGAAAAGCTCAATAACTTTCACAAAAAGTGAAAAGGGACTCCTAGTTAGAGTCTATGTTACTGCAGCAAATTAACACATCCTCCACCGTCCACGTGGCACACCCAGAATTGCTCTGAACCAAAAACCAAACTGGACCCAACTGGAATCCAGGAAAGCTCAACAAAGGACTCATTTTCCGTCCAATAATAATAAAAACAAAGGCCTGGATCGACGGTGGCTCAGAGAGAGTACAGGGCATGTGCCACGTTGACGTGAAAGAGCCACAGCAGTACCAGACACGGTTACAGTGGCGCTACACAGTAAAATTCGTACCTGCAACATCGTCCGGTACGACGACGTAGTGGTCCTGGTCCGAGCAGCTCTTCCTTCTCTCAGTTACACCTGACACAGTTCACACCAAACAGCGAGTTCAGCAACCCACTTCCTACACAACCGACCCGATACGAGACAAACAAAACCCGAAAAATTAAGAATCATAAACCGGAGACCGGAAATCTTACTTTTAACGGAGTAATCGGAATGAAACTCGTCCCCTCCGCTCGGAATGTTGAGCCATTTCCTCACTACTGCTGCCGGCCACGATTTCTGCGACTAAACATTTCGGGTTTCGGTTTCAGCCACCCGATATTCTCCGATAAACAAAGAATTTAATGACTCAGGATAAATTTCGTACCTTTGGGATCTTCCCTATGTTGGTCCGCATTGCTTCCGATTAGTGATCACGGTTTCTGGTCTCTGCAATCGGGATGGGATGGAAGCGAGTTTAAACAGTGGTTCAAGATTATCCGAATCTATAACGCAATAATGATTTTTTTTTTCGAAACTGAGAAAAATATGATTATGGAAGTGAAAGTCGTAGAGAGAAACAAAATGGGGTTGTAAATCAAATACCAAGAGGGGGTTAAAGAAACAATATTTATTGACAGATTATTGTTCCGGCAAGAGAGAACGAAATATCTAAGAGAGGGCTTAAATTAAGTGTCAAATGGAGCATTTAACGGCAATATAAAAGACCCAGTTGCAGGGGAAATGGAGACAGCTTAGGAATCAACGTAAGCAAGCCCAAAATGAAAATAAAATTGCAATATTAAAGAAAATCAAAATGTTTCATTTTCTGCTTAATGGGAGAAATAGAATAGGCCAGGTTCACCCTTTTTTGTGAGGAATATTTTCTTTACAAGCAAAGCTGTTATAGCCTTTACAGAGAGGAAGACAGAGTGGAAGATCATGAATTAAACAAAGATCAACAGCAACCAAAAAGACTTGAGCTTTTTTTCAGATCTTTAGCTAGAGATCAATTCTAATTAACTATGTGAAAAAAGGTTCCTTTTTGAGTTGCAAAGCTATATTTTACATGAAAAGGCAAGATTTGAGCTTCAAGAACCAAACCCAGAATGTTCCTTGTTTCAGCAATTGGGGATTTGGGTTTTGAAATTGAGGGAAAAGGATCTCAAATTCTTGATGATTTGAGAAAAACCCAACTGAGTAAAGAGTGAAACAGATCAATGGGGACTGAGAACCAGGAAAAGACAGAGCTTCACAAAAATAGTGAGGCAATGAAACAGAGAATCATAAATAGCGTATGACATTGCAAATTGGAAATGGATTGGGCTCTTTCACTAAAATCAATAGTTTCAAAAAGTAAAAGAAAAAAAATTGGGTTTCGGGTTTTTCTAGATAAATGGACACTTACCAGACTAGACAAGAGCCTGAACAGAGAGAGGAGGACTAATCTTGTGCTTCTCTTTTTCTGAAGCTTTCGTTTTCGTTCAGGTAAAAGAGACAACAAGGCAAGCTCGATGTGGGCTTCTCGGCCTCTTTTGGTTGGCTGTAGAAGATGTTTGAAGAGAGAATGCAGAGGAATTTTTGGGGGCGTTCCTCGTAAAAGCAAAAAGGAAGCAGTTTGGTTCTCAAACTTATAAACATTTAGAGAGAGAGAGATAGAAGGTAGTCTCACAAAGATTTTAGTGAGAGAGAAAGTGTGGGGTGTTGAAGTTTGAAGTCCAACTTTACAAGCATAATTTTTTTTTTCCATCGTGGGTATCTTAGTCATTGTGTCAATATTAGAGGTATACAATTACCATGCTTACTGGAATTTAGTGTGACTAAATTTCAGTAATGGAGCACTTGGCTCTATTATTCATCCATGATTTACTTAATTTAAGTATTTTTGTGCAATTTTTAGGGGATGAAGTTCTAATCAAAATTCTGCTTTGGTTTGTTTCCATTGGCACATGGGCTCTTTTGAGTTAAAAATAAATAAATTGGGTTTTCTCTTCTTAATTATTACCTTTGTCTCTTTTATTTAAAACATATGGCACAATAGATGGTCAAGTCGGTACATGAAACTAGGGAATCTTTTAGCATATGGTACGAATTGAGAAAAATCATGTGGGATGCAAATTAGTTCATGATTTTTCTTAGATTTGCTATTTTCAAGATGAAAAGTCAACCCAAAATTGCAGTGGAGATTTGTCATTAACGCTATGTTTTATTTTTTTTTTTTAAGAACAAAAAGAAAATTAATAAAAGGTTTTGAATAATCAAGAGTAGTTTAGCAATGTCAAATAGTACCTTCGAATAATCAAGCGTGTCATTTATACAATGAGTTCTTTTAAGAAAAAATAACAGGATTTTATTTAAATGAAAGCATAAATATAATGTGTTTAATTAGGTAACACTTTAACGTGAAATCCACTATAACCGGTAAACAATTTGAAATTTGAAAAAATATATCAAATTTTTATTTATATTTTTAATGTAACTCTAACAAAGTGTTAGACAATAAACCAAAGTTATATTACACCTATCAATTTTTTTTGTAATTAGATTAGCTAATAAAAAGATAACATGTTTGCTTGCTCGCTTTGACTAAGAGAACTTATGAATTATATGAGTTAGAAACAAATTGGAGAGAGAGAGTGAATTGGTATAAGTAAAGATCAGTCGTATATACCATACATATAGAATTGGAATAGGAATGCAAGTGATTGTAAATTTGTAATGTTATTTTTGGTAACTAAAATTCGTTATAGATAATTGAACTCTAGATTATTACAAAATGAGTTCTACTTCATTGGGTCTCATACTTGTTTGTGTATCAAAGGACAAGTCATGTACTAGAATCATTTATTTTGTTATTATTATTATTATTATTGTTATTATAAGACGTCAATAAACATACACAAATATATATGTATCATAGGGGAGTCTAACCCAGAATATCTTTTGAAACAACTTTGGTATCAAACCACAACTTTGGTATACACTAACCACTATCTTGTTCTTATATACATTTTTTTTAACAAGCTGAATAATTTCATTCAATAAACTGCAACAAGTACAGCACTCAAATGACATATATGGAGTTCTTATATATATTTCTAAGTAAGTAAACATACTAATAGTATATCAAAGGAAAGGAAAATAATATAATAAAAAAAATTGCTAATAAAACCAAACAATTTTTTTTAGGTATGACATGTAGTTTTAAAGGCATTGGCCAAAATATGTCGAGCACTCCATCTCAAATCTACCACGAGATCCAGAATTTAAATTATATTCAATGCTTTATGCTTCCGTAAGTTATTGAGTAAAAAACAGCATCAGATGCAGCAGAGTTAATACTGAGCAAGATGCATAAGTAAAATGGTGGCAGCAAGCAACAAAAAGTTGGCCAAGCAAAAAATTAAAAGAATGGTCAAATCGGTTAAGGGACTGTGTACCTCTTCCCAGAGCTCAGTCTTGTACCCTTTGTTTGGGGTGCGTGACTGCAGCTATGAACCCAGCTCCACTACACCATAGTACCATTTTCTGAGTCCCCAAATCATGATATACCAACTTGGACTAGGAGCACCAGAAAAACTAGTGGTAAAAAAGAGAGATCTCCACACATATATGGAGTTTTTGCACTGAATACATAGATGGAGTTTGAGCAGATGGTTTTGTACTTTTATTGTTCTAATATCACTGAGAAATCACAAGTGCACATAATGTTGTACATGAATGCTTTTGTTAGAGAAGATAAACATTTCCTACTATTTTGGTTAGCATAATTTTGTATTCATATGAGATTGTGCTCCTATCATCTCATCTCATGATGAATAGACGCACCAATAACATATTAACATGTTAGTGGAGTCTCACACTTTGTGTTTGGTCAATTATTAGTATGTCTAAGTATCTAACGATTTATGTGACACATGATAATCTCATTTAAAATTTTCTTTACAATTACGTACAAATTTTTGTAAGGAAACAAATGGAATTAATCACAACTACATTTTAACAAAACTAGTTGTTCGATCCATCTAAAATAGGCATTGATTTTTTTTTAAAAAAATTTGTTTGGCTAACCTACATTAATATCTTGCATGCCATATTTTTAGGCTTGTGATATGATTTAAAACAAAATAAATTTCCTTAAAAAAAAAGAAAAGCAAGGCTACGAACACAATCAAATCATAAAACCCGGCCTAGGGTTACCAAATTGTTAGGCTTGTGATATGATTTAAAACAAAATAAATTACCTTAAAAAGAAATGAGCTAGTAAGGCTACAAACACTATCAAATCATAAAACCCGACCTAGGGTTCATTTTTCTGTCATAAAGTTTTAATTATGCCATAAACCCATATACACTGGAGAACATAGAAAGTGACCAAGAACCACGTATCTGTCATAAGAGTGAAAGCTCAATCGATCTTTAATTCTTAACCCCTCATTGATGAACAATTAACAACATCCACATTGATCTGTTAGTTTCAGTGTTTTCTCAATGATCGTTGGAGCAAAGCAAGTATTTAATGGCTGGAAGAAGCAGCAGTTGGCCTTCATCCTGAGCTATTTTTTGTCTTCTAAAAGTCTAATCTGTATAAAAGTGCTTGTCCACCCCCCATCACAACAGGAAAACAAATTTATATATACTAAAGTGCCTACACTGTTCATAAGCCGAACAGTGTCGGCTTGGCTCGAGCTGATGTCAAACTACCATTTTGTCCCTTCTCTGACTCTTTACCGAAAATACTTTTTTCTCCTCCTATTCCTTTGGTTTTTCTCTTCCTTCCTTCGACTTCCTACAACACACAGACCCATCATAGCTCAATTCAGAATCGCTGATAGAATTGATCACACCTCCCCAATCCATAGTCGATCACACCTTCCTTCTACACCCTAATTCTCTGTTCACGTGAATAGATCTACAGATCTAACGCGACAATTGCAGACCCAAAGTTTACAAAAGCTTTGCTGCAGAGATAGAGAGAGAGATCGACCATTGGTGGTTTAAGGTAATGGTTGAGTTTTGTTGATTTGAATTTTGAATGATAAAAGGAGGAATTGGTCTGGGTTTTCGTCCTTTTTGTGGGTTTGGTTTTGAATTTCTTTTCTGTTTCTATTGGTTTTGAACTGATTTGAACTGATTGGGGTTTTGTTTTTGAAGGGATTTTGTTTATACAGGAGGAGTCTGAGATCTCAGTGATCCATTGCACGGGTTTGAAGTAGAAGCTGATAGCAGAACCCAGGTGCTTTTCTGTGCCTGCTAATCGGTATGCCTTCAAGTTGCATGCAGTGATATGCTTCTCAATTTATTCAAATTTTTTTTTCAGGTTTTGTTCAGTGTGAATTTTGATTTTGGGTTTTCATATGGTGATCCTTTTTCATTCTGGGTTTTCATGTTGTTATCTTTTTTATATGATTGTTACAGAATCAGAATCAGCTATTGAAACTATGGTGAAGAGGACAAGGGGAGGATTTGGTTTTGGTTGGCTTTGGAGGATAGTGAATTCGTTTGTTTTTGAGGTCTTGGGTTGGGTGTTCACTGTGAAGCTCTGAGGTAGTTCCTATTCTCAATTTTGTTATCAATTTTTACTCTTTTGCAAGTTTGATGAAATGAGTTGTAGAAGTTGAGGTGGTGCTGCTTATTTCATTTTCTATTTGTTCATATTAAGTGTTTGATTTACTTGAGGTTGTGTAAATTTGGCAAATTGCAGCACTTGAGACCAAAGCTTGCAGTACTTGCAGTCCCCAAAGCACAAACACTGGCCAAGGTCTATCTATCTTCACTCTTAAAAAAAGGAGTATATTCTGCTTGGTTTGTTTGATTGCTTTTAAACATTTAAAACCAAAGCTCAGGGTTTGTGAAAGTCGATTTGGAAGTATATAAATTGCTTAGTAAATTCCATAATATTAGTCGTATTTTTTTCAATGATTCAATTTATGGTTAGGTTGATTATTATACTATTAGTTATATCTATGTAGTTCATTGCTTAATATAAATTGTTTTTTTTTGAAATTGTTGGTAGCAATTAGTTTTGATATCCATATTGTTTTCCTTTATCGTAATTTTTTTGCTTAATATAAAAGTCATATCATGTATGCAGGAATTGATGTTTGTTTAGATCAATAAATAGTTTGAGTTTTTCTTTCGTTTAACGAATTGATGTTCACAGGTAACAAAATTTCAATACAAACTGGTATTGGAATGGCCATTGCAATTGCTGGAGTTGCTATCTACTCTTAACTCAAGGCCAAGATAAAGGAAGAGAAACAAGTGAGTCAGTAACTATTAAGTTCATGTCATAATTGTTATGTATCAGATTTTTTTAGCCATCTTCATTCATTTTTCTCTTTGGTGAGGCGGCATTTTATTTGATTGCAAGATTAATTATAATTAATAAATGGATCTTATGTTTGGTCTAATTTTGTGTATTCATAAATCTGTGTTTTCTGTGTTCCAAATTAGGAATTCTATGTCCTGGATTGTAGAGTATTGAAGCTTTTCAGTTTTGTATCTAGGTACAATTCCAGGCCTGTTGTTGTGAAAGTCATACAACCAAACATAATATGTTTTATTAGTTCTGAACGCAAGGAAAAATTTCAGAGGGAGGTAACTTTGCTGTCAAAGGTGAAACATGAAAACATTGTGAAGGTAAGATACTTATTTCCTCTTATTTATTCATATTTAGGCATTTTTGGATCAAGATATGGATGTACATTTAGAATATACTTTCTGTGTATACTAAGCAAATTGATGTTTGTTTCAAGAAATATCTTTCTTCTGTTTAAATTAAGGAGATATGAAAACATGAAATTACCTCCCAGTCACTGTACGTCTATTTCTAAATAGTTTATTCAATGCCCTGTTGTTGGTAGCTTCTGTAAATTGGATGTCCAAGTAATTGAAATTATGGGGTTTTGGAATAATCTTGCCTTAGAGTAATAGTTTTTTCTCTCTTAATTTATTAAACTACTGATAGTGATATACACATTTTGGTATTATAATGACAGTGAGAATGAAGTATATTTGGAGAAACTGGAGGAAGCTCCAGCTATATAGTACAAGAATGCATTTTATTTAAGTATTTTTCCAATTGCTACACGATAGATTCGAAAACTTCACACACTGCTTCTTAAAATGCCTATAACAGTAAAAATGACATTTGGATACTACAAGCTAGGAATTTTGATTTACCCTCATAGAATTAATGGATTTCTTTCTTACTTTCAGCTATGAGAAGCAATGAATCTGACATTCATTCGTGATATAAAACCCAGCTCAGTTTCAGGCTTAGAATCTGTGTATCAAGAATATGGAGGCCCAAGAAATTCCAAAGTGATACATATGACGATCTGCATTACGTGTTGATCGATGAAAAGGTACATTGTGTACAAATAAATAACAACTAACTTAGTGTCTCTTTAGATTTTTATTTCTTTTTACACCTTTTGTTCATTTCAATTTCTTCTTTTGTTATGTATTGTTTTGAAAAACAAAAGAGTTCTACATCATTTTGCCTTCATAAAAATCTGGATTCTCTGTTAATATATGAAATTATTATAGTTCCAGTTTCTGTTTGATAACCAATGATTTTCTTATTGAATTTTGTTTTAAAGAACCAGTGACATCTACTTATAGAATTATATTTTTAATTTCACTGTGCTTTACTTCAATTTTGACTGTAAAACATTGTGCTTTCATGAGAAAGTTTATCTTTTCTTTGCTTTGATTGATATTATAGATTGGTACTATTTTGTAAAGATTTGTTTTACAAAATAGATTTTGATGCATAACTTACTATACCAGTTTTTATCTAAAACTACTTTAATTTTCTTTCTGTTTTTTATATTTTTTGATATTTGAATGATTTTCAAAAAACTGATGCTAACATCTTTAGTAAAGCTGCAACTAATATAACTGCTCTGTTTTTGTTTGTGCAACAGCAATCTATCAATCATCTAGAGTTTTTGTACAGCACTAAAAAGAGTACTTTTTTTGGATACTCCCAATCAAGCTCCAGTTTATACTACTCTATTTTTGACAAATTAAACCAATCATGTAATACAATGCACTGCCATTTCTTAAAAAAAAAATTATGTGCAGGCATGTCATATTTTGTATGAAACTTTCCAGTTTGTAATATATTATATCATTAGCTATTCCAGCTTCCGGACTTAAACTGTGAACATTTCGAGATTATCATTTGCTAGATATCATGTATATAGTGGCAATCACATTAAAGTAATAGGTAAAAACGTAAATCTTTTCCACATATTTGATTCTTCAAATACATGAACAAAACTAAACACCGCGGCAAAGCGCGGGTACTACTTCTAGTTCCAACTAAATTGGACCCAGATATAAGGGGTGCATTGAACGTGATAAATCCATCATAAAGAGGCAAGGGAGAAAAAGAAAGGAGCCTAATTTGTCGTTGGACATTTTATTTTCTGATTTTTGTTTATTAATTATAACAAGTGCTAAAAAAATTAGAATCTTCTTCGGGTGATGTTTGGTTCATGGATTCTAGGAACACGGAAAGGAAAGTCATTATTTTCCTCTGTTTGGGAAGCACAAACTCAGGAAGTGCAAACTCAGAGAGTACTTTCCTGATAAAGGGGAAAGTAGGAGGAATTTGTTCCACTCAAATCCCATGAGAATGATTTTCCCTTCTCATTTCCCAGCATTAATTACGAAATTTTTGGACAACGATACCCATGTCCAAACTTTTTGCCCATCTTTTATGATAGTTAATTTTATTTTAAAATACAAGGGTATGATTGAAACATTGACATATTTTTACTTTCCTTTCCTGCACCAACCAAACACAGGAAAGGAAATCAAATGGTCTTTCCTGAGTATTTTCCTTGCTTTACCAAACACATGAAAAGAAACCTGATAGAAATTTTAATTTCCCAACCACATGGGAAAGACAAGGGAATTGATTTCCCTTCCGTGAACCAAACATGGCCTCAATGTAATTAAAAAATAAAAACTTAACCTTAACCAATTACTTTTTGAGCAACTTTTAGGAGAGTTTTAGTGCAAAATTACTGAAAAATAGGGGTGTAGATATTGTACTGTGTGGCACCAAATGACCAATCATTGAGTGATGCTGCTTTGATTTGCCATTCAATTCAAATCATATGGTTTCCCTTTTGTCAAAGTCCGAATTTAAGTATGTAATATTTTATAGTACTCTAAAACATCAATAAATTTTTACACATAATTTGTCGAATAAACATTTGTTGTTTTCATTTTAAATCTACGTTATGATGTCTATGCAAGTATGCATATGGACAATTGAATGATGGAAGCATCAATGCTCTAGAAACAAATATTGAGCATTTGAGGTCATTAAAACCAAATTGTACATTACATAAAATGAAAATGATGGTAATTTAATTTCCAAAATATCTGTAAACATTATTGTAACTTGCAGCTCAAGGATCGAGAGCGAATAGAATGATTAATTACACACTGACATAGAACTTCCTGTTTTGAATTGGTACTTGGTAGGCATCCAATAAATAAAATGGTGGCTACAATTAATGTACTAACGAGCTAGTGATGTGACCCTTAGTAAGTAGCTACTATGCTAAATATAATACATATATGAACGCCAGCAGCAAGCAGAACAGTGAAGCCTGATGAACTACTGAAGAGATCGAGCTAAAGAAAATGATGATGACAAGTACTTTCGTTTCATAAAGAAGGCTCGGGCTTTTGTTGGAGCAGCTAGCTTCGTTACCAACTAATCTTGGTTTTAGTAGAACTAGAACATGTTTCATGGTAATTGGGATCCAACTATATATAACCAAACCACCGACCTGGTCTTTTTTCATATTCTAAAAGACCGAAAACTAACAACAGAAGCAAACAACACAAATGAAATGCGTTTAACTATCATTTTAATTGCTTGGACTCGTAGAGTCATAAATGAAGCTAACAGATATCGATTCCAAGTGAGAGTATTTAGGGGAGCAAATAGGTGAAGTTGGTTGCTGGCTATTAATGGAGAGGCATCATCTTCGAACTTTTGTGGATAACGTACCAAGTCAAGAACAAGTATTAATTCTTACACCAACGGTTCTGATCGAGTTCGAATCTTTCTCCTTTATTATTTTTAGTTATCAAAAACGTAATCGACTATAAAATTTACCATGATACACTTGCTCTTTACTAAATTTGATCAAACATTGATAATATCTCAGACATAATTACTCATATTCAAACGTAGAGTGAGACAATATCCCAATAATGGGTGGGTTACCCAACATATATATTTGAGACTGTCATGCATGTCCCATTGAGATTAACATCGATCAGCCTAATGGAATCCAAGTGTGGATTATTTTTTTCAAAAGACCGAGTGTAATTAGCAAACTAGCTAGCCTTTTAGTCAAGTTGTATTTTTCTTCTCAATGTTCGTATGATGTCACAAATTTAAATCTCTTATTCTATAATATAATTTATATAAATAAGAAGCTTCCTAACCAAATAGATATTGAGATCAAAGTTTCGTAGAGCACATGCAAATAAAAAAAATAAAAAATAAAAACTTTTCATCATCGTAAGTCTTCTCACTTCCATATGCATAATGTACAAGTGAAGGTGTGACGCTCAAATTTCCAATCGCCAATGCATGGGAGAATTGTGATACCTCAAATCTCACACAAATAATACGTTTGATAAGTCTAAGAGGTATTTATAGTAAATTCTAAAAATAAAAAATAACTTCATTTATAGTACTATTAGATGAGGTCTTTCATTGTTACAGGAAGTCTATGTAATTGTATTTAGTGCAAGCTTGCACTAAATCAATGACAATCCAATATCTTGGGAACCTATATAAGTTTGCACTAAATCAATGCCAACCCAATACCAAGTCACATATATATGTTTAAACCGCAAACCCAAACTTCACCGATGCCTTCATTTCCCCCATCCATATGAATTAGGGTTCTATTATTGGGTTAAATGAACTTGGCCTAAACCCATTCCAATGGCTTCAATGACATGATAGTATTGTCAAAATGGTCCTCCACTAAACCATCTGCAAAGTAAGTGGTTAGGCAGTGATTCGATCCTTTCCCTAATTCTGGTGGTTCAGCAGCCTATACAAACCCACCACTTGGCAATGTCCCTTTGTTGCCAAGTGGAGCAGGTCCCCACTTTCCAACTCTTTATATCTAACCTTAATTATAGACTAGTAAAACCCCTACTTATCTACTTAATCGGGTGATTACACTGATTAGTACACGTTTGGGGCCACTTTCGTACAATTTGACTACTAAGTTACCTGCAAGGCTGCAATGACAAGAGTTTCATCAGCAAAAGCGACCAAATTTAATTGTGTTCGAACACGTGCCAATGCTTAATGCTATAGTCAAGGTTAGCTTGACAAACATTGGTACAAGATTAGGCAAAAAATCCGTAGTAATCCAAAAAAAAAAAAAAAAAAGGTGAGATTAATTAAGGTCCCTAATCATGTGCCCTGGATATGAACAAATATGCTAATACGAATTGGAATAGTTTAAGCTTTAGAATTAAAATAATATTTGAAGCCAATGCTTGTGAGCAAGGTGTCCAGGAAGAGTTAAAAGTTGGGGCTGTCTGGCCTTCAGACAGTGGCTGAGGGGATTCAACAAATCAAGCCTATAAACCTAACCCAATATGCTGCAATGGAATTTGATTTAAAATTGATATTGGCTTGGTCAAGGTCACCTTGAGGGAGGCATAGATGGTGCTCTCATGGTGGTTCAATTATTATTATACTCAAAGAATATGGAAGACAGAATATGAATGAGAAAGGTAAAAGGGTGTATATCAGCTTGAGCTTTTTCGTCCATAAATCGGTCCATAATTTTATTTGTCTGTACAAGAAGAATAATGTAAAATCAAATTGGAAGAGGATGAATGAAGTTAATTCGTCTCCCTAGCTTGGAGTCTTGGGCAATGCCTATATTACTTAGATTAATCAGGTTTTGTTAATGGAAGAGATTATGTTTTTAATAAAGGCAAGTAAGATCAAATTTTACTATTGAAATCATACGCATAATGTATCATATCACCATCAATTCGTTAACAGTAGTTAATAAATAATTATCAAAATCAATGACGGATTAATATATGAATTCTATGAGTGAAGACAATCGCCTACAATAATCACTCTTTTCTATCCATTACATTGCAACAACGACATGTTTTTCTTTTTGTATATATTTTTAACATTGTTAGATATATAGTATGTGTGTGTGTGTATAGTTACATAATTAAGTTTATGTTGAACATTTTATTTCAAGACCTAATTACATATCGCATACTATGACATAATCGTATCTCATCCATAGAATTCCATATGAATCGATCTTTGTAAAAAGCTCCACTTTTTTATTGTCCAAAAAAAATTAATTAGATTTTCCGGTCATGATGAGTACCTTAAATCTGTGTTTCAACTTGGAAAAAGCAGTCATGAAACATATATACATTTTTGTTTGACCTATAAGTCGCCATCCATTTCTTTCATTATATGATCTGAAGCAATATTTAAGAATTAAAATACAATATTTCAACCGAAAAAAAAAAAAAGATAAGGGAAATAAAATATAATATTGAGGGCCTATATGTATATATATACACTTGTTTTACTAGGCACGTATTCAAAATTTACATGAACAACACCTTTTTGACGAGCGCAATAGCAAAGTCCTCATCATTCAGAAAGCAAAATCATACCTGATATATATGGAGAATACAGCCAATTAGCTAGTCCTGGTGTTTATCCTTGGTTAGAACCTTCCAGCTTCCACTATCCCTATATATTTTAGGTCATTGTGATTCTATGAAGCAACGTATTGTTGGGGGATTTGGCCCCAATGGTTCCAAATTACATGATACTAACATACAATATAATTACAAAGATATGACAAGTTTTCCCCAAGAAAGTGGTGCAAGCTTATGATAGTTACATTTTATCTTTGCTGGTATATAGTGTATAGATGCATATATGCTTACATAATTGGTGAACATTAGTAGTGGTTAATCCCAAGGTACACACTGAGCCTGGTTTTAAAAAATTCGGATTGAAATTACCCCTTATTTCTGTTTTTAACCAACCACCATTAAAATGTTATCAAAATTCTAGGTATATATATATCGGATGCAATATTGTGGTCACAATACAATACCCCTCACTATTTGGGTGAACCCTAAAGAATTGAAGCGTCCACATTTTAGGCGCCCTAACATTGCCCTAAAACTAGATCTCCTTTTGCCTTTTGATTTTTTTTAAAAAACACCCTTATAAATATATGTGGTCGGAAAGCAGAGAGGGTTAGCCAGCTAGCTTGTAGCATTTAGTAGTAATCTAAGATTTGTAGGAAGGTCAAAGATGACGATGGAGCACCATGCGCATTATACGAGTGAGAGAAGAAGCCAAAGCTACTAAGCCGACACAGAGTTGCACTAATTATTTAACATAATCCGATGTTTAGAGAGAGAAGGTTCTAACTATTAGCCAAAAAAGAGAGAGAAGGTTATAACTTTTAAGTGACCATATTTATAGAAGAAGCAGTGTTGCAGTACCCAAAAAGTGGTGTCAAGTGAGGTAGACATATTGTCAACACGTTTACTTAGCTTAACTACGTTTGCTTCTTAATTGGTTGATCACAAGGGTCTAGAGTCTTCTAGATGTCCCAACTTTATAAGCCCCATGCATTGTGTCCTTGCAAGTTAGGGCATACCTGGACACTCTGATACAATTGGCTAAGCAAAGCTGAGGTTTTAAAGCAAAACTCTGCTTACGTTGACCAGTAGATTCTAGCTAATTGGTTCACACTTCACAGTATAAGAATTAAGAAGTGAACGTCGACAAGATATGTAGTAGTTAGTACCCTTTATTGTGTCCCATTTTGGGTTCTAAAAAAGGAGGAGGTAAAATGAAACGGATAAAAACAACAATATTTACTCTTTT
The DNA here is from genome assembly GCA_030142095.1 of Rubus idaeus. Lineage (NCBI taxonomy): Eukaryota > Viridiplantae > Streptophyta > Magnoliopsida > Rosales > Rosaceae > Rubus > Rubus idaeus. Next base: position 6,683,272 of record CM057970.1, read on the forward strand.
AAATGCCAAGTTTTGAGATGATTGATAATAATGATATATGTACAGATCGAGATGACAGTGAATCTGTGATGATAGGAAACTAGGGTTTCAATGGGTGGACATGATATTTCACGATGCTTCTTTTCCCATGGGTGATTTAGTTTTTTGGTCACAAAAATTGGTCATGCTGAATTTTTGTTTTGTTTTTTAGTTTAAACTATATACTATACATTATGAAGGCTATGCATCTTGCAGGGACTCCATGGTGAAACAGTTATATCTTGCGGCCGGCTTGCGCCAATTTATTCTGTTTTGGTCACGTTGTGATCACTTTGGTCAGTTTTGTGCATCTCTATTAAATTTCACAGTGTATGCCAATATGCTTAGCAATTTTTGTAATTTATAACTACGTACAACAATTTTTCTCCTTCCGAGGTCAAAAAAGAAATTTGCTTCTCACGCTCAAGCTAGATGAAACTCTTCAAGTATAGTGAAGGAAAAAAAATAAAGTTAACCATGCATGCATTTATGTATATTATTGTCACCTCAAAATAATAAAAAGACGTAAATTACAAAAGATTGTTCTAAACCAAAACTAAAATTACAAATTTTGAAAGATGGATGCCAAAAACAAATATTCTGAAATGACCTAGAGAGAGAGAGGCTCTCGCTTCTCTCTTCTTTTTCCTTCGCCGTCCTCTACCCTCACTTGTGGTAGTTAATTCTCTGCCCTGGTGGTGGCAGGTATTCTTATGTTTCCTTTCTGGTTTTCCTCTTCCTTTCTTCCCCCACTACTATCCCCCAAATCCCCTTAATCTTTCAATCCCAGATTACCCATCCACCACTTCTTTTCATGTTTCAAACTCCAGATTCTTCACATATTAGGTGCACAACCTCTTTAGCCACTGATATTTATTTAAACGAAGGATTGTCTGTTTTTCGGAGCTCCGAAATCAGCGATGTATTGTTAGTCTCACAAAAGCATGATGACTTTTTTGCCATTGCTTTTCTCGATCTTCCTTTCTTTTTTCTTGTTTCCTATGTTGCCAGACAAGTTCTTATCTGGTGGTTTGGTTGTTGAGAGTGTTGGTTTTTTCGATGGTTATGGATTTTGACTGGTGGAGATTTGTTGTTTCCTTGGTTGGGTTATGTTCGGGCATTCACGCGTTAGGGCGATATGACTGTTTTCTAGGTTTCTGTTGCCAATATCTAGTGACGTCTCTGTGTCACTTGAAGGTTCGATGACTTGTGGCGGTGTCTACACACGTTCTTGGCCTTTCCTCTCCAAGGGTTTGCTACTTGGATATACTCTAATTGGGTTGTTGCTTTTATTTGTTTGTTTTGTCTTCCCATTCTTTGGGCTTTGCTTGTAATATATATTTTTTTTTTAATAATAAAAATTTTCTTTCACCGTAAACCAAAAAAAAAAAAATTTGGCAACTAGACAAATATAAAGTTTAGTTAACGTAAATTATTGTCATTTCAAACTAATGGAAAAGACGTAGAATATTGCAAAAAAAAAAAGTTCTAAACGAAAATTAAAACTTAAAAACTCGAAAGATGGATTATGCCACAAATTGGCAATTAGACAAAAACAATAAAGTTAATTCGAGCGTATATTTGATGTGGTGAGTTTGGTATTATTTCGGAGATCGACAAGTCAAGAAAAGTTGGCACAATTAATTACTTTAGGTCATGTTTGGAGATCGATCGAGGATCAGCTAGCTATAATGCTATGAGCATGGAAAGTGGATTAGTTAATAGTAATAAAAAAGCTGCCATAGCAACACTTGAAAGCCAACCAAACATATTGGTTCAGTACTCGCATGATTAGGGTTAAGTGCCCTAATCATTATCCTCGTGAGCTAATTATGCACATGGCGGGTGGGGGTCACCCCAATTAATTAACATGCTGTTAATATTAATCAATCTCGATTAATAACACGTATTAGTGTACTTTGAACTTGGTTGCCATGGGGCCACTTTCAGAACATGCATGTAAATTAGTCCCATCATACTTTGGCAATTAAGTGCTCGTAAGGGCCACTTAGAGGTTTTAATAGCAAATTACAATTAATATACTAGTCGGATGCATTATAAACTTTATACAAGAATATCATTACTCTCATTACTCATAAGTAGTACAGATTCAATGTGTCAATATAGTAGTTAGTAGACCTAGAATCTGAATACAAACTACTATTTGTGATACTATAGAACTCATATATTTCTTCTATTAATTATTACCTTAATTACGTTCAAAACCCGACTTCCTTTGCTCATGTTCCTCTGTAATCTATCTGGGGTTAGGCTTTATGTTCTCTCTTTATTGTATGCGTTCCGTCGTAATTAAATGAATCAGTCATTTACATTAAAAAAAAAACCCGACTTCCTTTTGGTCTTTAAAATTTTATCATTTTGAGTTTATGGTTTATTCAATTTAAAATCCAAACCGCGTTGTTCCTTGCTTGAATTAACATAATCATTCCACACTTAAGATTTAAACTACTCCATAAACTGTCGTGAAGCTGCAAAAGATCGCTGTTGATCGATAATGTGTACTCTACTGAAGATTAATTATTAATATATATATATATATATATACATCTAATGTAAGTTGGCGTACGTATATGGCTTCAAAAGTGAAGATTATGAAAGGCATGCATGCTTAAATTAACGTTATAATCACATGGTTTGCAAGCTGAAATAGATCATGTTCTTCGAAACTAACTCCTTCCAACAACTAGCGCATTAGCATAAATAATTTCCCTTAAGCAAGTTAACTAATCAGGATTATTGCTTTGTACGATCTCTTATAATCATTTAAACAATTCTGTGTGGCATTACACGTACCGAGCATACTTTACGAGCAAATGTTCATGTTCTTCTATTTGTAAACGTCTCAGGTTATTTAGAATAGAATCGACAGCAACAAATATGATTCACGTAGTCGCTATATGATTACCAATAACTTGGAGGCATGCATTAGTAAATTCAGAGCACTTATTAAAGCAGCTCTCATGAATTAATCATGATTTGAGATTCAGTAGTGGTCCATCCAGATCGAATACTTGAAGACGAAGAAGTTTAAATTAGTCACTTCATATTTTAATGGACGAATAAGTTACTCTCGAAACACTAGAAAGTTCCTGGATATCATCATTCATGAGCTAAGCAATGATTAATTTTGCCATATAAGATTGGACTCTACTGCTCTGAAGTCATGGCTGACCAAACCAGTGGCTTAACTTGCTACTGATCATCAATAGAATAGTACATGAACATTATTCTTTTGGTCAAGCTATTCGTTTTAAGCATAATTATATTATTGTACAAAATTATGTCATTCGAAATGAAACCCAAGTATGATTATCATAGAATATGTGTTGCGTGATTTCTTCATGTCCGCGATTGATACATAAAACCTATTACGAGAAAGAAAAAATATTCAGATTATTACGAAACCAATATCATTGCGTAGAGAGCGGTTTTATATAAGGTAATTTAGGGTTTTTGAAAGTAGGAATCCTGAAGTTATAATGACTTTAACAAAAAAAAAAAACTAAGAATCTTTGGAGGTTAAGTAAATGACTCTAAGTAAATCTATTAGGATTAAGTTACTTGTTATCCATATATATTTCTTGTGGAAAAAAGAATCCAAAAGCTTTTCCCCGGTGGGCTAGCCTGTGTTAGGCACCACAAGCCCAATCCTTTGTAGACTGTGGCCTTATGGACCCATTAAGTTTCGTAGCCCACGTTGGGCTCATTCTTTTTTGAATACCCGTATTGTGTCTGAATCACCATAAGTTTATCCGTTGAGCTTGAAACAAAGACCCTAAAGATGTTTAGTTCGGACACTATTTTCTCGAAACTATTTTCGTTATTACTTCTAGCAATGTAGACGTAAATATGTGGCGTTAAACCATATAGTTATCCTTAATATGTACATACTAAACTATGTCTAATACTAGGGATGGTAGTTGTCTGATTGTTTAGTCATTCTATTCATTGTACTGTTGTTTGAGTTTAATGAAGGTTTTATTTCTTTTAGAAAAAATAAAGGAGGATAGGTCAAATTTGATGTACTAGATTTGAAAATTTCTATTTGATAGACTATTGACCATTTCGATCTTTATTATGATATTTTTGTCCCATTATCCATGTTATAATTTGATGATCATAAATCACCATTTGTGAATTAGACGCGTTGTTATATATCTTCTTCATTACCTATATATTTACTTTGTGTCCTATTTTGGAAGTACGTACCGTATTTAACAACAAAATGCTTGTTATCATAGATTAGTTAATTACTTCCAATATCTCACTATTTTTAATAAATAATATCACATATTTGTTCTATGGTATATAAGTCATGGAAGTTTATCCGTGTCCAATAAGGTTAGGACTAAAAGCCATATTTCTAGTAGAATTCTCATCTGTTTTGAGAGTTTTCTCTTTCAAGGTGGCCGGAATACATCTTGATGGTCATTTGAAGACTTGAAGTGTCTATTATAGCGGCTAATATCTTATCATTCTTATGCAAGTAGAGGATATATACTTAATCTCATGTCACCTTTATTTCCATGATTCTATCACATCAAAGGTGACGGTTGATTATTATTTATGCAAGGCAAGCTTAAACAATTAATGTTAATTTCATATGGTTTGTAATTAAGCTGAAATTAATGGATCGTTTTCTTCACAACCTCTTTCAACAACTAGCGCATTAGCATAAATAACTGCCCTTAAGCAACTTAACTAATCCGGATTATTGCTTAGTACGATCTCTTATAATCATTTAATTAAACAATTTTCTGTGGCATTACACCGACCACTTTACAAGGAATATTGTACGTGTCCTTCATTTCTATGTGTAAACGTCTCTTAATTTGCTCCAGCTTTTGGTGGTTGTTTAGATTCATAGAATTGAGAGCAAAAATATGAAACACGTACGTACGTGGACTCGTGGAGGCATGCATTAGTAAACTTGATGGCCACTAATTAAAGTAATTAAGAGTAGTTATCAATTAATTATCACTTAAGATCGATTCAGTGGTCCCGCCAGCGAGTATATATAACATTAATTAAATTAGTGATCGACTTCATAGTTTAATTAATCGAATGAGTAACTCTCAAATGATCACTAGCTAGAAACTTCTTCCTATATTTGGACGACTTTTAACAACTTTGGGTTAGATGCAAATTAATGCAATTAGATCAGTGTAATTCTAGTAATACAATTTATGTTCAAAGGCATCTACATTGTCATGTACGTCATATATATATATATGTGTGTGTAATTCGCATGAATGAAGATAGTATTCATTATTTTTTCATTGCAAAGTGTAAACCCTTATTTTTTGCCATAATAGATTCCATATATAAGCAATACAATTCAAGTGGGATTAGTAATTTGCAAAGCCCAAAAAATTAAAAGTCAATCAATTCATTATTAAGCCAATGTAGGAATTATCTGATCGATCAGTTCTCACCTAACGATTCCCCTCTATCATTTAAAGATTCTTATCTCTTTTTTATTTTAGATAATTATTCAATGGTCCATATTGATCTCTATGTATTATAAATCTAGCTTATCACTTTGATGATTGAGTTTAGTTCAGTTGTAATTTTCCACATAACAACATATATATACATCACGTATGTAAGCGAATAATGTAAGCAAACATATATATATATCAAGTATGTTATCAGAATTATTGCGATTATATTTTTCTACATTTTTGAACAAGTAGGTTATGTCCTTCTGTTGAGAAGTTTATAAAAAACGACAACGAAAATGATGTTAGTTGTTCTCCTCAATCCTCATTGAAACATGTATTTCATGATATTGATGATATGATGCAAAATGTTAGAAGTGTGATATTTACGTTCTTCATGTCTCTCTAAGCTCAGCAGACTAGTTGCTTAGTTATGTTAGAATTAATGTCAGATGTCTCTAATCTATTGGTTCAATTACAACTCACCAGCTGGCCTTGTACTATATATATATTCTCTATTCCTCTCTTTGTAATCAGTTAGTTCAGCCAGTTGAATACATACAAGTTCCTCATTTTCTTTGTTTTCTCTCAAATCTAACAAAACTTAAGTGGAAATTTGTGAGTATTTCTCCGAAATAATAATAACAAAGGAATATGTATAATCTAATTATTGACTAGTTAAATATATATGTTAATAGATCGGTATTCATTTTGGCGTATACCACCATATATCACATAACAAGATTACTTATTTTCATTTTAGTTTCTCCCAATCTCTCACGAAATATATTTGTAAAATGATCGTTCGTAAATGAAAGTATATATAGGCTAATATCACATTCAAATAGACTACTTATTTTCATCCTACATGTCATATATATTGTCATGTTAACTTTATTTTCAGAATTCCGGCCATCACAACATTTTGCTTTTGAAATTTAAATTATATATATATATACACACACAGAATGATATCTAATATACAATGATTCTCAAGTAAAAGGATCCTTACTTTTTTAAGTTGCGGAGTTTTGATCTCAGCCGTCACATCAAATCATCAATTGTCAAATATATTTTAAATGATATGAGCTGATGATTGAGATCAAAACTCCGCAACTTAAAAAGTAAAAATCTCCTTAGCAGATCGAAAAGACATATATATATATATATATATATATATACCTCCCAAGAGCATGGAGCACATTAACACCAGCCAACAACCTCAAACCGCCTTGTTCATTGCATCTGCATTGAATAATTAACACAATCATCCCACACTTCAGATTTAAACTACTCCATAATAGTGACGTGAATTTGCAAACGTTCTCTGTTCTCATAAGTATCTTTTCTTCACATAGGAAGTGGCATGAATAAACCCTCAATTTAAGTCATAATTATACACATGCAATAAGAATTAATAAAACTCAAGTGGATTAGGTGATGGCAAATTAATATTTTTGGGAAGTTAGTATGGAATAAATGAGATTGAAATATTCTCGTCATCGATCATTATCTCGGATGGAGAAGCAGGGTCGATCTTGAAATTTCATAAGCCTGGTGCAAAAATTTGAATGAGACCTTACTAATCGTGGTCTCGATCGAAAGAACTAAACAAGTTTGATGTTTTCGTATGAAGAAATATAGTAAAACAAGTTTTATAACTAAATTAAAAGATTATAAAATATTGAGCTTTATCCTTCATTTAGGGTGCTTAGGGCTTAAGTAGATAACTCGCCAAAAAAGAAGAGAGAACAAAAACAATGAATTTATGCAATTTTTGGTTGGTACCCCCATCCAGGGTTCGATCCCCAACACTTCCAATTAAATGTCCTTGCTGGTAGGTTGCTGAGTGTTGGGGTCTTGCGGGACCTAGCAGCCTGGTGAAGGTGTCAGCTTCCAAATTGAAAGTCTGAGTTCAAAGCAGCTCGACTGGTGGATGCCTGCGGGTCCTACCACCTGGCACACAATGTGGTAGTGTGGGCTTTGGGATTTATGCGAGGTCACAGTGTCGCTCTCGTCAATGGTATTGGCGGTGGATCCGAATAGTTACAATTGGGGTGATGGACAATAGTTGCGATTCATAATGTTCGGGTAGAGTTTTGCCTTGAGTTTGAACCGTGGGGGGTCTGCTGAAAATCTCTCCCCGTCCGAATACCATTGAGAAAAACCAAAAATTTTATATTACTACTAGTACTATAGGAGGAAGAAAGAGGGAAAGGTCCAGTACTCCAAAAAAAATAAGTGCACTTCTTCATTTCCTCAAAGGCTCACAAAGAAGGTTTTAGGTTTCATTGTACATATTTGAATGGACTCCGCCTGACCTCTCTCCTTTAGTAAGAACAAACTTTCAAAGATGGACTTAGCCCACATAAACGTAGTGTAATCTTATTAATTTATTGATCGATTATCGATAACCTTTGAAACTTCCAGAAGAGTCAAACACAAGGTGCTAGCTTAGCTCGATCAGCTACTTAACTCAAAAGGCTGCTTGACTGATAATGACTTGGTACATTACTACATTTCTATGTAATTTTAACTGTAATCATGCAATAGGTTTATGCTGAAAATTTCCAATGAATTATAACTGCTGCATCTTTTTACATCCATTTTAAGTATTTTTTGCTATCTGTCCAGTCTATGAAGTATGCAGGCATTTGATTTCCATTTCAAGTAAAAGTAGCTAGGGTGGGATTTTGGATGTTCGGAGCTGATTTTTGAAAATATATGTAGGGTTTTTCTTTTGGCAATTAGTAAAATAGCACTTTTAGTGTTAATTATTTCATCTGCAAACAAATCCTTCTTTTTTCTTTTTCTTTTTTTGATCTCATTGGAGCTCGATGAAATCCCTAACCTAATTTAATCATCACCATATTCTCCGCTCTCTCTCACAATTAAGACTATATTGTTAGGGCAATAAAACAGACATAACATAATAAAGCTTACTTAGGGGGTTCTCACTCACTTCCATAACGTTTGAATATTTGCGACTAGCTATCTAGCAGCTGATGATCAGCCGCTTGTCGTAATTCTTCACTTCACCTCTATGCTATCACATCACTTCCAATTCGAATTGGCTATCCCTTTAGCACGTACATTTCAAGTGTTCTGTCAAATGCAATATATATTTTTTTAGTTCTATGTTTTGCAAAAATCAAAGGGGAAATGCAAACCATATGGTGAAGTTTCTCATTTGTGTTTGTATGACATGTTCTTCACGCTTCACAGATTGTAGGCTTATATCGAAGGATTGCAAATGTAAAATTCTTGTTAAAGTATAAATTATATATAAGCAAAATTTCGTAGGTGAGGAATTAAGGTTGAGAAATTTTTGTTCTTCGATCTTCATGAATTCAACATAAAAAATATATATAAATGAGAAAAATCACTATAATACTATATATATGACGAAATATGAAGTTTTTAATTGTGTGCTACAAATTTTAGTCTTATATATTGCGGACTGCACATGTGAAATTCTTAGGGTATGATGATATCAAATTGAGTTGGCGAAAAAAAATGTTATCAATTGAGTTATTAGAGGAAGTTCTCTTTGATTCATCATATTACGTCTAATATATTAAGAATTCCACGTACTTGACTCGTCAATCCCCAAGAAGAAAATGTTTACTTGCTGCGTAAACCCTCAAGCTTAACAAAACATAATAAATCAGATCATGTCATTTAGTTACTTCATAACTTAATTAATTTCCCATTACTTAATATCGTACTTTGGTTAATAAATAAAATGATAAAAGTGTGAGAACAAGAAATGCTATCCTGTTTAAATCTGTAAAAAAAAATTGGTTGCATTTGCTACACCCTTCTGTAATCGGCACCTCACGTACTGTTTTACACTAGAATTGTTACTTTCAACAAACAATATGCATGTGATAATCATTAAGGTCTTCCTCTGATGATAATAATAATAAAACGAAGAAAGGGAGAATTAAGTAAAAGTTAAAAAAAAATTGATGTACATTCGATCAACTAATGACAATTAATCAACATACATTAAATAAAAGAATGAGTTCAACCAGGGTCATTTGGTGACCATTACAACAAACTAAGAAATCAACGTATCAACTTTTGGTGCCATATTCCCAAACAACAACTTCAGGTCATTCTCTAATGGCGTCAAGTTGAGATCCATGTCCAAACACATGAGCCTCTTACTATTCGACCTCATCAGCACAGGAATCTTCGAAGCACCAGCAACTGTCGCAGCTGCAGCAACTGAAGAAGAAAACCCAACATTCAACATTCTATGCTTTCTCATATGACCCCCCAACGCTTGTCCCGAACTAAACTCCCGCCCGCAGATGGAGCACTCGTGCTTTTTCGGCTTGCTTTGCGCCATTTTGATCTCACTTTTGGGTCTTGATCACTACCCGTTAATGTTCTTGGCCTCTTGTGGCTTGCTCTGTGGCCACCAAGAGCTTGGAACGACGGGAATTGGCGTTTGCAGGTTTTGCACTCAAACACATCATTTGGGGAAGATGAACATTTTTTGAAGTTGGTCTCTAAGCTACATGATAGTAGCATAAGAATTTTTGCCATGTCTACACCAACAACCTCTTCTCTCGTTCTCTTCATGGCTATGTAAGCAGATTAAGCAAAGAAACAATATGCAGAATGAAGGATATACAAGAAATGAAGCCTTCACTTGTCTTATATATACGGATTTTGAATACAGTTTTGTCTTGTATATGTAAATTAATTGGATGATCAAAGGTTTGACCTTAAGTCCAAGAATTGATGACTTGGTCAGTTGTTTACACGTGCAAATTAATAATCCCCAGACTTATGTCTTTATCTGCTCTCGTCCAGTTTGCTGCCTCAGCAGCCTTTTTCATCCGGGGCAAGTAATCGCACGCAGATGGCAAGGACCTTCCAGTTGTTGAATATTAGCTCAGGATTCAACCAGAGTAAGAATTAGCTCTATTTTTTTTAAATTTTTTTTTTTCTGAAATAGGATTCTAAAACTTTGGAAATGCCGATCAGATGGTTACTATTTGCCATGTTCACATTACATGTTTTCCATGTGGGTTTTGCAAGATTTTAAATTGTTAAGCATATATATATTAACAACTTTTGAATTGTAATATTATGTCAACTTTATTTTCCTAATTCTGCCCAACTCAATTATGAAAAGATAGGTCGGTTATGTCATGTTAGCTTAATTAATTTCATTAGTGCATAGATCAGTTGTTATTAATCTGCAGGCCTTTCAACTCTAGCTAACACCTATTTCACCTTGAAATCGATAACAATATAACGTGTTTGGGAGAAATTCCTTCGTATTTAACATTGAAATGATGATACTCTAAATATATATATATATATATAGTTATATACACACACAACTTCTAAATGATGAAAAACCAACATAACAAAGATAAATAACAAATATGATATTAAATATAGGGTATAAAAGGGTGAAATTCAAGACATAATGACCAAAACACAAATATCCAATGTTTTAAACTCATTCACTAACTAACATATACTGAGAGCTAGTACTTTATAATGAAGACTCACCAAGTCCAATTCAAATATTTTATCTTTAAGTTATTGTTATAGTGGGTTTGACACCAATATTGTTTTATGAGAAATCATGCGTTCGACTCTCCTTAGATATAGTGAAATGGGGTGGGAGTATGTGTGTGTAAAAAATAAAAAAGACTCACCAAGAACTTTTTTTTTGGACAATTTTTCATTTGGACCATAAGAACTTTTAAACTCAACTCTTTTGGATGAGTTTTTTAAATATCAATTAACATTTAAAATACTTGTTTGATGGTTGAGTTTGACAATTCTTAATAAGTTGTTATTAATTACAAGGCACTCTCACTAAAAAAGACCCCCATATATATTTGACTAATATTTAAAATATCAGTGAAATTAATTAATCAATTAAATAATAAAGGAGGTGTCTGCTAGTTTTTTTTCCTTAGCCGTCGCTCTGTCTCAAAGGATGGTGGCGACCTCCAATCCATTCCATCTTCACTACTGCACCACTGCTCTTTTGGTGATGTATCAATTCCTTGTGCAAATTTTCTCTTGGCGAGATCAAGTCTACCATGGTCTTTCGATGATAGTAATTTTGTTCATTGAGATCTAGGTTTTCGTTACCTTCACCTTCAAGGAACGGATTATTGGCGAGATTCCAATGAGTTTTCACTCAAATTGGGATAGTGATTGGAATATATATGCAGAACATTTCCACTGAATTTTAACACCTGCATACTTTTTACTCTAGCTATTTCAATACTCCATAGCAATCTAAAGCTTAATCATATATGTAGGTCTATTTGCTAACCATCGAGTCTAGGGAGGCATTTGATCATTAAGTTCAAGTAAAAAGAACGTGAGATTTTGCATGTTCGGAGCTAATTAATTATTCGGGCAATGCTAGGGGGCCTCATTAAGGCCTAAGATGTGGAGGCCTCAATCCTATGTGTCATGCCATGTCACATATAACAATTTATTTTTTTAAATCCATGTTAATATTTCAAATATGACAAAACCAATGTTACCCTCTCAAATTTTGATTTAAATTTTATTTATCTTATCAATTTAAAATAACTTTGCTGAAAAGATAAAATTCTAAAATATAAATAAAGTATAAATTTAAACCCTAAAATTCACCATACCCATGCATAATCCCTAAACCCTAAACCCTAAAATCCACCATGCCCATAATTCGTAAACCCTAAACCTTAAAATCTACCATAGCCCTAATCTCTCAACCCTAAAACCCACCATACCCCTATTCCTCCACCCTAAAACCTAAAATCCACCATACCCCTAATCCCTCAACCCTAAAACGCCACAAATCATTAACCACAAATTTTAAACTCTAACTCTTCAACCTTAACCCTTAAACTGTAAATTCTAAACTCATAACCTTAAATTCTTTTTTTTTTGGCTAATCGTAACCTTAAATTCTAAACTCTATATTCTAAACGTAACCCCCCTAAAACCCTAGCTATAGTAATTCATCAAGCTAGTTTTCCTAATTAATGATCATGCTTATATTGGGAAATATTACTTGAGACGTTCTCAACTAGGTTGTTATCTACAAACATGTCTTATAATTTGCACTATATATATGAACATATGAGCACATTCTTTCCTAAATCCAAAGTACTAAGCATTATCAATTTGTTATTTAGTTGTCTTTATTTTCTCTATATGATGAGGTAGTAACATTGTTATGTGAAATGAAATTTAGTGAAAGTAAGTGATTTGATTTGTTTGCAATCAATTAAACAATAGTTCTCTCATGTGGTTATAAACAATAATTCCATAATTATAATCTCAATTAAAGTTCATCTAAATTATATCTCCTTTCCAATTGAGTTTAGATTGCTAGCTAGGTTTTTTTTTCTTTGTTCTTTTCATTAATAACATATATATACATATTAAAGTGCATAAAATTATATTGTAAAGATAATTAATGTAATTCCTTAATTATAATTGAAAAGTCAATCGATTGAAAAACGTATTAATTATACATATTAATGGTACGTTTAGATTTTGATACCACATTTGGATAATTAATTATGCACATAACCTTACAATTATAATCATAGGATTAGGTTTATATGTAAAGATCTTCTAAAGAAATAAAAGCTTTATATGTAAAGATAATTAATTATCATTAAACATCATTAATTGATAAGTTTTAAAGTTGAATAAGTAATAACTATTAGATCTAAGATGGGTATGATAGACTTTTGCCTTCAATAATTTGTTAATTAGATAATGATGTGTATATGATGTGGCATGCCACATATGATTGAGGCCTCCACATCTTAGGCCTTAATGAGGCCAACAATCTTTTTCCAAAAGAAAATAACACTTTTTTTTAGTTATTTCATTTGCAAACGGAATAATCCTTATTTCAAATAGAGCAGAAAGGGTATGGATATATGGCTAACAATAGGCTCGTTTCCTAACAATATTCACAGATATTTAAAAATTGGTAAGTACATTCAATTAATGACAATTTACACAAAATAAATAAAAGAATGAATACAAATTAGATGATCAGTTGGTGACAATTACAGCAAATTAATTAAAAAATCAAAGTACAATTTTTGGTGCCATATTCCCAAACAACAACCTCAGGTCATTCTCTAATGGCGTCAAGTTGAGATCCATGTCCAAACACATGAGCCTCTTACTATTCGACCTCATCAGCACCGGAATCTTCGAAGCACCAGCAACTGTCGCAGCTGCAGCAACTGAAGAAGAAAACCCAACATTCAACATTCTATGCTTTCTCATATGACCCCCCAACGCTTGTCCCGAACTAAACTCCCGCCCACATATGGAGCACTCGTGCCTTTTCGGCTTGCTTTGCCCCAATTTGGTCTCATTTTTCGGGTCTTGATCACTATCCATTAACGTTCTTTGCCTCTTGTGGCTTGCTCTGTGGCCACCAAGAGCTTGGAACGATGGGAATTGGCGGTTGCATGTTTTGCACTCAAAAACATCGTTTGGGGAAGATGAGCATTTCTCTAAACTACATGATAGTAGCATAAGAACTTTTGCCATGTCTACCCCAACAACCTCTTCTCTCGTTCTCTTCATGGCTATATAATTAAGCAGATTAAGCAAAGAAATAATTCAGATCGAATGAAGATGTACAAGAAATGAAGGCTTCAGGTATCTTATATTTATAGGGGGATTGAAAGTGCATGGGTTTTACTTTGACTAAAGAAATACGACTGTACGTATTGTAATGTCAGCATGACAGCCTGTACGTTGAAGATAACCAAGGAAGAATTCGGTTTTGACCTTTTTGGTGATCAAAGGTCTGACATTTGTTCTTTGACTTGACTTGGTCATATGTTGGAATAGTTTAAGTGACTACTAATACACAGCCTTTCTCTTGGTGTGCTGCATGCATTTCTCGTCCTGGCCGGCCCGTTTGTGCATGCAGGTTGTTTAGTGTACGTATTAGCAAGCAAGTTCCTCAGTATTTTGAATTAATCACCTGAAGCTAAAAATATATACAGCAAGTTTGGGCATGACTACTCTCACTAGCTCGCTATCTGTAAATGAAGGAACCAAAAACAAGAACGAGAGAGTACGTTTTAACAAGAAATTAAAGAAGAAGATCGATCCCTTTAATCAATATGTTTGGTTATTTCAATATCCATATACATATATAGAAAGCTAAAGATCAATTGTAGGACTTTTAGCTATCGTGTATCGAGTCTTCTGTCTAAGGAGCTTGGGCGTTTCACCTCATACAGCTCCTCGTTCAATTCTTTTGAAGTCATTGGCTTCTTTTCCTAGCTCGTTCAAGAATCTCTTCCCTGAAAAAAAAAAAAAAAAAGAAAAAAAAAAAGGATGGTGATCGAGGTTGTGCATGCATGTGGATTTTTCTTCGGAAAAGATTGTGCATGCATGAATGCATGATAGTCTAAATTCACGTGGTGGGATGCACGAGTACTCACAGTGCTTGCATGATTGTCTTCAAAGACTTGAAGCAGACCTTCACATCTTTTGAATTGTAAAACTCTATTTACAGATGTGGTGAAAGAAAATTAATATTGGCTGTAGATTGAAAAGTTATATATCACAGGCTTTAATATATATACATCATAGACTTTTAATCATCATCAATTCAAATAAAATTATTAGATGCAAAATTCTAAAGGTTAGAGAAAAGAATAGTTATCGGTATATAATTAACTTTCTTATACTGGAAGTCTTTATCATCAGTACTAGTAAGCCATTTCAATATTTTGGGGATTCTAGTAGTACTTAACAACTCACCTTCTATGTATTGTATGTAAAGTCAATTAAAGTTTCTACGTGAACATTACAAGCAAAGATTGCAATTGATCACACTATATCGATTAAAGTTTTTTGGTGAACATTACAAGAAAAGCTTTATCAAATTATCTGTCTTTACATTTGAATCAATATGTTGCATTGTTATAGTTTGCTGATCATGACAAATTATTAGACTAAATACGTACCTGCAGATACAGTATTTGCTGATGAACAAATTTTTACTTGATTTTTTTAGATTCCTTAATTTAAATGAATAAGGGCAATAGCCTTTTAAGGAAAAACTATAAGTTCGGTCTGTAGCCACCATAAAAAATCAGTGGCTATTGAGTTTATAGGGCACTGCTATGTCATGGAATGATAAACTAAATGTAGCCATTTAAACTCTATCTTAAGGCCATTTATATTTAGACTTATAATTAATTAAGGCCATTTATATTCATTTCAAAATTTCAAAAAACTCTATCTTTCAGTTTTTATAGTTAGATACTTAGATTACAATTCAAGCTTCATATATCATATATATATATATAATATAATGTTGCAATTACACGATTCAAACGTGCCATCGTATCTAGGTCTTGTGGTGGAATTGAAGGATTAAATTCATTTAATTTTTAATTTATAAAAAAATTAACCAAGCATCTTTTAAACTTTTTAAATTAAACCAATTGATTATGTAACACTTGCCACATCATTTTGTATCCAATCCAAATCTAGACATAAATTTTCCAATATTTTTTTTTTTTGAAGGTAAAAGATAATTTGATTAATACGACGTAACGTACAACCAAGGGGGGACGTAAAGCCTAACCCCAAATTGATTACAGAGAACATAGGCGAAAATAGCCCAATCTGTAAATGAACAACTGTCTCATTACATAGGCAATAAAGACTTAATAACACTGCATTGAAAACTGCCGGAGAGACGAATTTCATGTGCTGTTCCATGATCCAAACCAACCAGAACATGAGCTAGGCATAAGCGTCGGTCAATTGAAAACCGGTAACAATGGAGGGATGATAAGTCCCCATCTCAAATGAGAAGGGAAAGAAAAAACTGAACCAAATAAAGGACAGAAATAAAGTCGTATGACTAAACGAAAAAACAAATAACGTCGGACTTGACGAAGCAGAAGCAAGCACACCTACACCAAACCAAATATGTACCCACACCATAACCCAGAAGCAAAAGGAACACCAACGTTCCCTCCTCCCAGTCAGCCTCCACCCAAAACCCAGAGTAGATCCAACAGGTCTAACCCCAAACCACCACCCGCAAGGCTGCAAGCAACAAATCCAGGAGCAAGACAACCACTATGCCCATCGTGGCACAACCGATAAGCCGCTAGAAAAAAAGGGGAGCAATCACCGCGAGCTCCATCCCAATCCGAGGACGTCAACACCGCCGCCGCCTCCGGATAGAACCAAGCCGAAGCAAAGACAACCCGCAATGACTTGTACATGAAAAAGGAGACCCTCCCCCATCTCCCACGCTATAGATCAAGAAGATCAAGGCAAGAGAGAAGGGGGAGAGAGAACTGGGATCTACCGTCTCTCTCTAGAATATACAGAGGAGGAAGAGAGACAGCTAGGTTTTTTTTTATACTCTCTCTAGAATTTCCCAATATTTTTGTAAAATCATTCTCAGGTGCGGAGGTCTTCACTTTTTAAATTTACAGATTTCTAATCTCAGCTATTCAATTTGTTTAAATGATCTGATTTGACAGTTGAGATTAGAAATCCGTATTTTAAAAAATTACGGACCTCCGTAGTAAAGAAACCCTGTATTTTTGTACAACATACTACAAAGCTTGTACAAAAATATAGGGGTTCTCCACTACGGAGGTCCGTAACTTTTAATTCCTAATATGATGTGTTAATGCAAAACCTGCAAACGCTAATTTAATTCCTAAATAAACAAGTAGTCTATCTACCTAATAGTAGTAATAGCTAGTTACTATGAATTAATTATGCGATTATTACTCTACTTGATTCAAATGAATGAATAAGGGTACAGGCTTGTTGTAATTAATTGATCGGAATACAAAAATTAATAAATCTATAGAATAGAATTAAGTATGATGGATGAGTTACAACAAAAGAATAATTAAGTTAATTAAAAATAATTGGTCAGTACATCAAATGACAACCTACATAACACAAAGTTACAAACTAGCTAATAAAACTATAAAAGAATGAATTGGCGACAGCACCTTCCAAGAATTAAGAAATCAAAGTATCAACTTTTGGTGCCATATTCCCAAACAACACTTTCAAGTCATTCTCCAAAGGCGTCAAGTTCAAGTCCATGTCCAAACACATGACCCTCTTACTATTCGACCTCATCAGTACCGGAATCTTCGAAGCAACAGCAACGGCAGCAGAATGAACTGAATAAGAAGAAGAAAACCCAGCGTTCATCATTCTGTGCTTTCTCATATGACCTCCCAAAGCTTGCCCCAAACTAAACTCCAGCCCACATATGGAGCACTCGTGCTTTTTCGGCTTGCTTTGCACCAATTTAGTCTCACTTTTCGGGTCTTGATCGCTACCAGTTAATGTTCTTGGCCTCTTGTGGCTTGCTCTGTGACCGCCAAGAGCTTGGAACGATGGGAATTGGCGTTTGCAGGTTTTGCATTCGAACACATCGTTTGGCGACGATGAGCATTTTTTGAACTTGGTCTCTAACCTACAGGAGAGTAGCATTAGACATTTCGCCATGTCTAAACCCATGACCCCTTGATCTCTCATTGTTTTCATGGCTAAGCCAAATTAAGCAAAGAGATGAATATGTGGCGGTGAAGAAGTTGAAGAAGATATACAACGAGAGCAATTAAAGAACGCAAATGTTGTAGTGGAGAAGATATACAAGAAATGAACCCCTCAATTGTGCTATTTATAGGACGGGGGGCTTTGAAGTCATACACTTTGACTTGAATAAAATGACTATATTGCCCTCCTTGTCAAAAGGATTTTTTTTTTTGGGCAATTTCACATTTCAACGTTAAGAACCTAAAAGGCTGAATGCCAAATTAAGGGGGCTTTGAGAATCAAAGAGTTTGACCCTACTTCTTTGACTTGACTTGGAGATGTTGTCTTTTTATAATGAATGAACATAAAATGATTGGATATTCTTTCTCCACGTGATAATTTTCACTTATCTTATATTATATATATGGATTGGGTTTTATACACATTAGACCGTGTGAGCAGTTGGCCAGTCTTTGATTCTAAGGGCAGCAGCTACAAGGAAGGACCAGTAAAACAGTTGTGGCCAGTCATCAGTGGCGACTGGCGAGCTAGGTCATATGAACTCATGGAGGAACCTACTTTGCTGCTTCGAAGCTTTTTCCAGAAGTGTTCCAAAAGTGCAGTCTGAAAGCACTTTTTGTTAGGGTTTAGGGTTTATGGTCCCACCTAGATGTCTTGACACTGAAGGATGAATAGGCTTCACCAAACAAAGTCGCAGAAAAGAATTAAGCTAGGCAGCTATAGCTGAACTACTGATGCACCTAAATTTCTCTGTTCCATTGATGGTTTTCATTCTTGTCCCCATTCGGGTGTGGATTACTATACTGCACCTAACACGGTTGAGCAACTTCCAGGTGCTTTAATTTTCGACATTGTTGCTTAGCCAGTTGGAGAAGAGTTGGAGAAACTTGTAAATGTTATTCATTTTATGGAAGCTACAAAGTATTACACTACTGTCTTCTTAACTAATAAGGAATAAATGGGAACACGATGAGCAGCACATGATAATAGATGGGGGACTTGTTCTCATTACTCATCAGTTGATGAGCATGTTTTGACAAATGTAAATTCTTGACTCGGCATCAGTTGACATCTGAGAAAGGAGTTCTAGGACACGGTATCTTGCTTTCGGTTAGGCTCCGCTTCAATTTGTTATCAGAAACATTCTCTTCTTTGACTTCAAGGGAGCTTCTCATCTGCTCAATAGATGCCAAGCTGGGAATTTCTATAACTCGTTTCTCAAGGGTACTATGCTTATCAACCTGTATAACCATGTACCAATCAGGAAAATAATAAGCTTCACGCAATAATTCCACCTTATAAACTATTATATATGAACATTATTTCCATCCTAGATGGGTCAACATACCGCATAATCTTGTACA
Organism: Rubus idaeus; assembly: GCA_030142095.1. Classification (NCBI taxonomy): domain Eukaryota; kingdom Viridiplantae; phylum Streptophyta; class Magnoliopsida; order Rosales; family Rosaceae; genus Rubus; species Rubus idaeus. Next base: position 6,702,701 of record CM057970.1, read on the forward strand.
AGACACTTCTCTGCTTGGTTTCGTATTGTCGATATGCTTTCACTGTGATTGTCTTGTACTGATTTGAGTTGATCCAAACACAAGGTAGTCATGGAATCCATTTCCTTTGTCTTTTCATGGTCTAGCATTAGCGAAGCTGCCAATTTTAAAATCCAAGTTATAGGCGTCGAAAGAGTGAATTACATTTATCAAACAGGGACTGAAGTACTTAATTTAGCATAAGTAAATTCCATTTACCATTAACGCATGCCAGCGTGTCAGAGGTTATAGCATCAAAATCTGCATCCACATGGGACGATGCAGACACAAATTCTTCATGTGCCAAACGATTTGCAGAGATGTTTTCCCTGTTTAAGCAAGGAATGAAAACTTAATAAGCAGTACTTATTATGAACACTGGAAAACTGGATGAGTCGAGGAATGTAAAACTCACTTCACAGTGGATTCGATCTTTGAAACACTGTTCTTATTCATATGATTTATGGATGACTGGGTATTTTCCCACTGTTTTCTAGAATAACCAACTCTCTCTGAGCTGCACATAACATAAAAAGAAAAAAGTTATGCAGTGAAAGAGTGAATAATCCCCTAAGCCTATTAACGGATAAAACAATTAATCAGGTGTTGGATTTGCATGTTTTTTCTAATAGGATATAATTGCATTTTCAGATCCAGTCCAGATTTATGTCTCCATGTGTTATGATATCCATGTGTTATGAATCAACATACCACTCTTGGAGACAGTTTTCCATGACTGCCTGAGATTCAGCTGCTGAGAAGGTGTCTTCCATAAAGTGACTCTCCACCTTTTCCAAATGTTTACTCAACTCCTTCCTAGCATCTGTTGCCACTTGTTGCATGTTAAGTACCTCTTTTTGCAACCTGTTATTCTCTTGTGTATTTGTGTCCTTGATGTTGGTCGATGCCTCCGATACCTAATATTTATATCAACATGTTAATTGTAAAACACCAATAAACAATTTTAACTCAGGTGACCAGAGGAAGAAATGCTTACCATAGAAACTTTCTTAGACGTCAAAGTTTCTAATATTGCTGCAATTTTATCAAAAGCCTGTTTTTCTTCTCTAGCAGCCTCTTCCTGTATCAAGGCAGCAAACATTCATCAGCCTTTATTCTACCCAGTGCTAATATTCAACTGTCTGATGCCCTTACCTTAAACATCTTCTCAAAATTCACTAATTGGTGGAATCGTTCGATTTGACTTTCTTCAAGAATTTTCATAACTTGAGAAGCACGGTCATGGAGGTCATCAAAAAAATTCGCAGTGGCCTTCGAAATTACTTGTGCTGAATGCAAACTTCGTTGTAATCCCTACAGTTTTACACTATGATAAGAATCTGTTTATCTTTTTCAAGTACAGATTATAACAAGAATAAACCTACCAGCTCGTGTTGTTGAGTGGAAAAGGCCAATAGCTGTTTCTGCTCAACAAGAGACTGCTGAATATCTTGGATGACCTCGTTGGCCTCCATGACCACAGTTCCGAGAAACTAGAAGACAACATTGTAGTATATTCAGACACAAAATTGAGAACATTCTATGAATAAATATATATATATATATATATAAAAGTTTTGACCAATACCTTCTCAACAGCCAATGTCTGTGATAACGTTTTAACATTTATCTGCTCCAGGTCAGATGATGCTTTCGTTTGCAGCATGTTGGCTAGCTCCTTCAAGGCCACTACTCCAGAACTGTATGTCTCTGATATTTTCTTAATCCTGGATTCCAGTACATTTGTTGCCTGGTAATGTTAATTGTGTTAACAAGCAGATAATTAAAACCAAGGCAAGCATTATCAAAGTAGATGAAAGAAAATCTCCCTTACGTCACATTTACTCGCCAGGTATGAGTGAACATGTTCCTCCATGCATCTTAGTTGATTCTGCTGTTGAGAAACAGACCCTAAGATGGTCTTATGCAGATCTTTCAAACTCAGGTCAAGCTGAGATCCAAATGTCAAAACCAAGTTTTGATTTTCTGCTTCCATTCTGTCTTTCTGATCTGCAAAGAGCAAAGAACAGTCACTTATCTCCAGATATAATAATGCAATAGCTCGTGAGGGCCCCTGTCAGAGGCATCATCTTTGATGCCTTAAAGCTATTCAATAATTTTCTTACCCTATATAAACAGATGCATAGATTTTACATACCCTATATGAACATCTAGCAGAAGGTCATGTTAATAAAACCACAATAACCATTTAGCATTTTCAAATTATTAAAAATGCAAGACATAAGTTACTTTTCTATATGAGAGATCCTTATACGCTTGAATACTCAGTAGATACCTAATTTTTCATTTAGTGAACTTATATCCTCTGATGCTGTCTGTAGATCAGTGCATAAGTCCTTTGCTCGTCCAATCAAAAGATTTTCTGTTATTCATAAGCACACAGATATTTGTTACCAATATTTCAAGTATCAAACATGCAGAATGAGCTATTTAGCCAACAAATATCTCAATTGCCTTGCCTGAGTATAGCAGTTTGGAGATGATTTGCTCCTTCTCTTTCAGGGTTGAGATGGCTACTCGGTAATTTTCTTGAAGTTCAAGCAATGCATTGTTACTATTTTCCAGATTTATCTGAGACAATGCATTTGAATTCCTGATCAGATGCACACACTCAAAAGACTACGAAATAAACAAAAATTTCAAGATGATACATACCTTGCAGTCCTTGAGCTCACTTTGGAAATCCAGTTTCTGTTCTTGCTCACTGAGATAGAGCTCACGAAACTTTTCCACTTGCTGCAAGAAGAAGTGACTTTCATGAAATGAATATCATTGAAGAAAGTTTAATCAAGGTGTAAGCAAATGTACCTTTTCTGTGAGGTTAAGGTCATTTTCCAATTGCTCTATTCTCTCAATCCTAGCCTGCAGATTTCCAAATTTTAAACAGATGAAGCCACATTATATTAAATCAAAAACACAACCATTATCACCTCTGTGGGTCACCAATTAAAGTAAAAGGCTGATCACATTACATAATGCAGCATAGTTAAGCACCTATTAGTTTTTCTATAAACAGGATAGTAAAATAGTCTATCAATTTGAATGGCTTTGATGTTTCAGGTTTCATTCCGTAAATGTGAAATCACATGTTCAGCGTTATTAGAAAACAACCTAATTTGAAGAATGTTCTGACCAAGCTACACCTAATATGTTTAATTAATATGGGGAAAACAAAGGTGTTATTTACCTTCTTTTCAGCTTCTTCCTGCACAAATCTTTCACGCGGAACATAAACACCATTCTTTTCACGTGCTGCCCGGATATCTGCATTGATTTAAACAGTTAAAAATTAATTTGAAACCTCTTACTTACAGAATCATTCCATGCATTCAAGTGTCGTCTAACCTTCTTTCATTCTCTCAATCTCTAAATACAAATCCTTGAGCAACACAGTTTTTGACATTTTCTGGTTTGCCTGCAAAAACAAACTTGGTCATCATGAAGCCACATGTTTGGAGAAACAAAGTGGAGGAAAAGTATCCAAACAAACCTCGGGTTTGTTTTTAATATTCTTGGCACGATGGGCATAATCTAGCGTGCTTAGAGTCTCGTCCATGAAATGAGCACATGGAGAAATTGTAGCGATGATGCAAGTTTTTGTTTTGCCTCCTAGCGATTCTCTTAAAAGTCTTGTAAGCTTACTGTCCCTGCAGACAGACTCCAGGGTATTTGATAAACCATATTGAAAACAGGAAAAAAAAAAAAAGAGTAAAAAAGATGAGATATTTAAAGTACCTGTAAGGTATATGAGTGGAATGCTCCACTAGTGCATTTATGACACGGCCTAAGGTGAGTAAGCTCTTATTTATCTCCCCTGCTTCTCTTGCACGCGCCTACAATTTTAAACACAAATTTAATGTAAGTCTGATATACATACCAATATTAAAGTTAAGAAACTGTTGCAAACTCATTTCAACCAAGTATAGGCTTTGACATGCCTTTAGCTTACAAGACTAAGATAAGAACTATTCAATCATTACAAAATCATAAGAAAGTTCCCGTCATAATGAAAGTGCTACTGGCCATAGATAGAAAAACATGAAGAGCTTAGCTCCGTAGAAAATAAAAATCAAATGTTACTATTTGGGATTTTCTCTGGGTGCAAGATTAGTTTGCCAGACCAGAAAGATTAAGATAAGAGAACTTACCTCACGTGCACCTGAACGAGATATGTTTTCTGATCCGGCCAGATCAACAAGATTAAGTTTGCCACATTTAATTAGCTCCTCATCACCAACTGCTGCTTCTTTTACATGGACAGTAATGGAAAATATGGAATGAGAGCGACTGCAAAAAGGGACAAAAAATGATAAGAAATTGTTTCAAGAGTCAACATTGTTTTAGTGAATGAGAAAACCACACCTGCTGTGCTTGTTCAGAAGAGTGTCTGCTGTACGCCTCTTGGCAGCCCCTCTTTCCAGGAGAGTATAAATTTCATTAACAGTATACACAGGTTCTTCTTCAAGGCCTCTCACAATCACACAACCCTTTCCATCCTCCATCAAGGAAATAGGTTTCTTTTGCCTGTCTTCAGAAGATCTTGAGTGGTCATCGGGAGCTAGTAAATCAGTTATTTCTTCATTATATAGTTCCAAAAATGTTACTCTCAGGCTGTAGTCAGCATTTTGTGCTTCAAGTGTATCAAAAATTTGACGAACAGCCCGTGGAATAACACCAGCCTCAGCAGGCAAATTGCCATTCTACAAGAAATTTTATGTACACATTAGGATAGCCATCAAGAGAGAAGATATTTACTTATATTCTAAGAGGACTAGCAATCCATACCTTTTTTCTCATCCCACCTTCCATTGTATAAGTTTTACCGGTGCCTGTCTGCCCATATGCAAAGACAGTGCAGTTGAAACCATCAAGAACTTCATTCACAATAGGGGAAATGGCTTGGTCATATATTGATTTTTGCTGTGCTTTTGGCCCAAAAACCTAACAATTTTTAGAGTAAGATAAATAAGCAGATAATTACCATATGGATCTAAGAGGACATTACAAAGATTCTCTGAAAAACAAAAAAAAGGTTAGAAGCATACCTTGTCAAAAGTGAAAACTTTATCTACTTGCTTGTTATTTAGACTTTGCAAAACAGTGACTTCTCTTTTTTGTTCATTACATGATACTACCTTCTGAACATTCGACTTTTGCTCATCCTCACTTAATGGCCTGAAATTAAAATCAACAATAAGCTGATGAGATATTGCTTAACTTTTAAAATTTAAACTTCACCAAGCTTAGACAACTCATCAGAGAACATTAACCAATCCGGCACACTTATTTTCCACTTCACAAGTCACCTTAAAGCATAATTCGAAGCTACAAAACTTCAATGCCAAACGTGTACAAACAAACATTTCTATGGTCCACATGATGAAAACTATCAAGGATCACACAAGGTAAAATTTTGATTTGTGACAACGAACTGCAAGTATTTCCCTACATCATTAAGAACACAGCAAGTTGAAAATAGCTTGGCAACCTATAAAGATTACCAGTTACCAATCACAAGCTAAACCCACTATGATTCACATCCAATTCCCCAGCCCAAACCTGAATCCAACCCATAATGAAACTCAACAGCATTCATACTCATTGAGATTTCAGGTCAGTGTCAAAACCCTAACAATCAATACTTGAACCATCAACTGAAAAATCCACAGAGCAGCACAATTCTCTATTCCTCTAAAAATTTATCAAAAACTCACCTGCATCTGAGCACAACTTGCACGTTAACTTCTTTATCCTTATCCTTGTGATTCAAATTCCAATCAAGCGTTCCACGCCGCTTTTCGGGTCGAGGCGTGAGAAAAGGAGATGGGGACGCTGTCACCCCCGTCCCAATTTTCCTTGACTGATCAGGCGTGAGTGACGTCATTTCTCAGTGTTTTCAAACCTAAAGGAACACCAGCACTGTTGATCACCAGGTACAAATAAAATCAAATACAGAGTAATAAACCCCTAAATAGAAAAGTTTCGTGCTGATTAATTAACTGCCATAAAGAACCCTAAAATCAGCAACCATAAACAAAGCCCTAACATCCGCAATTGGAAACAAAATCGGCGTATTGAAAGATTTGGGACCGAAGAAATACCTGTGCGCTTTAGCCTGATCAAAAACCCCAAAGCAATTAAGAGGAACAACCTCAGATTCGCAAACAGAGAAGTAGGGTTTTGATAATTGGAAAGGGAATCTGGGAGATGGAAATTGAGATCTTTCGGATTTGGGGACAAAATCGAAGTATGGATTTGAAATGAGGAAAGGAAGCGGGGGTCTGTTTCTCCAACGCCAACGGCTACTACGAGAATTTGTAATGGAAGTGGACGGTGGGGCCCAGACAGATTCCAGGCGTTTTTCAAAATGGTAGGGTCTGTAGGTTAAAAATTCAAATCAGGCGCGTAGGCTCAGGAGTTTGGGTAAATATTTGGAAACAAAGAAAAAGAAAAAAGACAATCTATAATCTAGGGAGCTTCTCTAGTGAGGACCTCTTAAATGAGGACCATTTGAGGACTTTTTGATTAATGGTTGTAATATCTATTTTTCGATCACATCTCGAGAAATCAACCGTTCAATGTTAAGATATTCATGAGTAGATCACTTCTACAAATTTTCAACAAAATTTGAAATCGTTAAGGTACCAAACTAGACCAAATAAATGAACGAACCAAATCTGTCAATTTTGAACAATTCATATTCATAAATGGTAAATCACAATTATAGTTGACCTAACGATTTTAGATTTCATTGAAAATTTATAGAAGTGATCTACTCATAAATATCTAAATATTGAACGGTTGATTTGTCAAAATGTAATAAAAAAGTATGTCTACTAAAAAAGTCCTCAAGTGGTCCTCATTTAAGAGGTCCTCACTAGAGAACTTCCCCTATAATCTAACCTAGGTACCACTTAGCAAGATTGGATTTCAAAATTCTACACTGCATTAAGATGTATTATGCTATTTTTAGCAATTTTATTCGGACGAGATTTCATTAGAGAAACATAATCGTTAAAATAAAGCTCAAACATGTATGGAAAATGAGAGCGAATCTACGACATCTCTCTCACACGAAAGAGATCGCAAACCTCTCATCTATTATGACTAAATAAAAATATGAAAATTACATACCCAACCCTAGTAGTCTAGTACAATGACCAAAGACTAAGCCCAAGACTAACCACCACATGAAAAACCTAGTCTTCCTCCATCTTGCAGCCACCACCATGTACATCTTAGAGCTGTCACAATCGTCGATAGCACCATCCTCACGCCACCATCCACCAACCACCAGAAAGCAACTATCGTCGACCTCCATCAGTAGTGCAAGCAAGACCGGTTCTGTACAAAAACTAATTGAGGCCTTATTTAAGTGAATATACAAAACCATATCATTTTACTACCAAAATTCAAACAATTTTTTTTTTCTAGGGCTTAGGCCCATTCTTTACATAAAAGGAAAAAAAAATCAAAATATTAGATGTTTATAGAAACTCAAGCAAACAAACCACTGCTAACTCGTTGATTCGACGCAGACCCATACCCAAGATTTTTGAGACATGGGGCGAAAATATAAAATGAGCCCATATTTTATATTCAAAAAATAAATAAATATTTAACGTGACGTGCACAACTGCACAATTGAATAACCTAAAAACTTTGCTCTATTCACCAAAAATCTGAGCTAAATTAAGGAAATTACTTCCTAGGAATCAAATCAGAGCTGATTCATGTCATTCAAGCAAAAAGTTATAAATTTATAATTATGACACGAGAGTTATCTACTTTGAACTGAGTTTTAATGTTAAAGTGTTAAACTAATGATTAGTAAAGGTCACCTATAAAGAATGCATGATTGGTGCATGGGTAGAGCACCATTGAGAGAGAGAGAGAGAAATTATTATGAGGTTAAATAAAGTTTGTAATCATTAAATTAGAACTCCAATAAATTCTATATTTTTTTTAGCAGAATGGCATTCTTTATGAGAAATTTTATATACATCCCAAAATTGAAAATTCTTACACCACTCTTTTTCACAATTATTTTTGGACAAACCATATTCCAACAATGCCCCTTCCGAAAACTGGCGTTAAAAAAAAAATTGACGACACTAGTTTTGGTCCAAGGGCGAGCATGAATATATATGAACATCGAATGGAAAATTCAGGAAAATGATAAAGAGCTTTTGACATCAGGAAATCGGAAGGTTCTACAGTGCTCCCAAGGAGCAAAACTTCCTAGATCCAATGGTTGAAATGTAGTGGGGGTTTTGGGCTTGAAATGCAGGGGGGGTTTTGGGTATAGAAAAGTTGATCCAATGGTTGAAAACTTTGGAGTTTCAATACTCCCAAGTATTGTAGAATTTTCACAGGAAATCCTCGACAAGAACATGAACGTCTAATAACAAATTCATGAAAAGTTATAAGACCCATAAAATTTTTCATAAAAAACAAGAACTTCTGAAAATTCTAGATGATCGAGTTGTTCTACGATGACAAATAACTTAGAATGTAATACAAAGTACGAAAAAAAATAAAAATAAAGAGATGATGGGTATGTAGCTAGGGCTGCACATGGTTTGGTTTGGTTCAGAGCTCAAAACGTCTCCATACCTAAATATTTGGTTTGAGCGTCTAGGCAAATAATAATGAAGAAAAATAGACTTAACCAAACTAAACCAGCCCATATAAAGGTAGTTTGTCAGTTTCGACATTTCGACCTATATAATTTTAATTAATGTATATTTTTTTCAACTCTTTTATGTGGAGATGGATTAATATTTGAAGCAATTTTTAAGCATGAACAATATAAAAAAATAAACATGTTGCACTATCGAAGTATCTTAACCAATTTCTTAGTTTATATTCTTTCTTTTTTTTCAAATTGCAAAAATTATAGAATATTTTTAATTTAGTTCGCAACTACATCTATACATGATCGAGAAGTCATCTTCAAAAACCAGGTGTTTTATCTTCCATCAAATATAGATAAAGATTATATTAATATATTTTTATTAAAATATCATAGTTTCTTTGATATTGAAAAATTTTAGATTATTTTTAGGTTTTAGACTTCTTGAGAAAATTACAATTTTTTTTTTCAATGTACATTTAGCGGTTTGGTTCAGTTAACATCGGTTTGAGCAACTCGTGAACCAAACCAAATTTGTTCCCAATCGGTTTGGTTTTGTAATAATCCAAGTTCTAATTTTTGGACATAAAGAACGTATTGAACCGAACCAAACTTTTGGTCGGTTTGAACAATTTTTTGCACACCCCTATGTAGCAGATTACTACCGTAATATTTCTTTAATTAATAGACATAGATATGGAATTTGAAGAATTGAGAACTAAACAACGAATATGGTTCTTGAATAACAGTTGAAAAGAGTGAAGAGACATACAAAGGAGGAGAAAGCTAGAGGTATTGGTGGTTTTCAATGGAATACCACTAAAAAACGTGAAAAGTCGAAGGCCCTTAATGAATCATAAGCCGAGAGCCAAGAGAAACACCAGAGTGGGGTGGCCACGAAGGGCGGTGATGTCTCGACTCTATGGCTGCTGTGCTTTTTTGTATTATTGTTAAAAAAAGATAATAATAGAATGAGAAGGGGCATAAGAGAAATTTTAACAGAAAAGTTGGCCAATTTTTAATTTTTTTTGGGATGTGAATATAAAATTTTCCTTCATTTACCTTATCACAAGCGAAATTACATATAATAATTCACATCCCAGTAGGAGGACATGACATGATTCACAGGAAGAATCATTATCTAACTAGAACGTAATTATAACTAGGGAAAAACCTCCATATGATACCTGGACTATCACCAAATGCAATTTTTGATACCTGAATTTTCATAAAGAACCTGGTGGTACCTGAACTATTGTTCTGTTAGCCATTATAGTACCTACCGTTAAATATTCTGTTAAGTGCTGACATGGCATGCCTAGTCATTATTTTTAATATTTTTTATATATTTTTTATTTTTATTTTTATTTTTATTATTTTTTAACTTTTTTATTTTTTTATTTTTTTTTAATTTTAATTTTATTTTTAACTATTTTCTTTCATTTTTTTAATATTTTCTTAAGCTTAGTTTATACAATTATTTTTTTTATTTTTATTTTATAAATACTTGAGTTATTTGAATAGATTCTTAAAACCAAAATAATTTGTGAACTTGTATTTTACAATGAATTTTTAATTATTATTATGTTTATTATCTATTTAAAACTTGATTTTTTTTTATTTTAATTTTGTTTTACTTCAATTTTATTTCCTTAGTTAACACTGAGCTAACAATAAACCACTAGTATTTTGTAAACTTAATATATAAAGTTCACAAATATTTATAAAATACAAATACACCAAAAAAGTAATTGTATAAACTAAGCTTAAGAAAATATTTAAAAAATGAAAGGATATAGTTAAAAAAAAAAGATATAAAAATATTTAACTAAGAAAATAAACTTGAAGTTAACTCACAAAAATGAGAAATAAAAAAAAATCAAGTTTTAACTAGATAATAAACACAATAATAATTTACACAAATTCATTGTAAAATACAAAGTTCACAAATTGTTTTGCGTTTTAAGAATTTATTCAAAATAACTCACAAGTATTTATAAAATAAAAATACACCAAAAAAATAATTGTATAAACTAAGCTTAAGAAAATATTAAAAAAATGAAAGAGAATAGTTAAAAAATAAAATTAAAAGTAAAATAAAAATAAAATAAAATAATATTAAATTTAAAATAAATGAAATGACTTTTTTACCCTTGCCACGTCAGCACTTAACGAAATATTTAACGGTAGGTACTATAATGGCTAACGGAACAATAGTTCAGGTACCACCAGGTTCTTTATGAAAATTCAGGTACCAAAAATTGCATTTGGTGATAGTCCAGGTACCATATGGAGGTTTTTCCCTTATAACTAACTTCACTGTTTAAAAACCATTCCAGTCATAACCATCTAGAACCTAACTTGATGTGAACGTAAAATACGTTCACAAAGTGCCTTTAATTACTGGATTTTGCTATTCCGAAAGCTTATTTGTCTGTTTAATATTTGTTTTTGTGTATTTAGGGAAAATACCAGGAAAATGTTAATCTGCACAGAATAGGTGAATTTTGGAGATTTTCAGTGTAATTCTGAAAAGTCAACGTGACTTTTCGATATCAAAATGACACCGTCATTTAGGATGTGGGAGTTAATGTACGAAGATTTGAAAGTTCGAATTGAAGTTTGTCGGAACCACCACATCGCACACCACCACACCTGCGAATATATTTTAAATCTCCATTATTTTCCCTTTTTATTTTATATTTAATTATTTCATTTAATTTTTTTTATTTTATTTTATAATTATTTATTTTAATTATTTTCTTTTATTTCCTTCTTTTTTTTTTTGTTTACGATTACTTTTTCTCACTGGGATTCTTCTCCACTCAATCAATCCCACTTCTTGCTTGATTCTAGCTTCCTCACATGCCCGTTCCTCTTTCCCGTTCATCACCCACTGCTACACCTCCCATTCTATTTAATTCAAATCCATCCACTTCACCAACCATCTCCACCACCAAAACACTACCCATAATTCCCTGGTTTTCTCCAGACTTCCTTTCCGATCACTCCACCTTCTTCCTACTCCTTCTGCTCCCCTTCTTGCCTTTTAAGCATCTTCCACCAAGCAAATCACACATTCACTTTCTAATTATCTTCCTTCTTTCTTTTTGACCCCAGGGTTCTGCCCACGCCTCGGCTCTCCGGAGCTTGCTCTTGTCATCAATCGACAAAATCACCGCCCCGTCGAAATTCCACAAGCCCGCGCGGCCTTCCCTCCCCCCTTTACCACGGCTGCCCTCTCGGTGTGTCGAGCGGCGGCCGTTCCACCCGCCAACCGGTCGCGCGATGGGCCCAGCGTGGAGCCGCGCGTTGCTCCCTCACCCTCTCCTGCCCCGCCGCGAGCCGACGCCCCGCTCGCCGTTCTAGTTCCTCCGGCGTTCAACCACCGCCCCCTTCACAGCGCTATGCTTGTCCGTCCGGTCTCCTCTCGGCGCCTACTTCACTACCGCCCGTCTCTCTACTTATCTCCTGAAAGAAAAGAAAGGAAATGAATAAAGAAGAGGTGTACAAAAAATGAAAATTTTAGGGGGTACGAGAAAAGTGAAAAGTCAAAAAGTTAGGGGAAGGAATGAAGAAAAGAAAATATGGGCTGCCCAATACCTAAAGCCGCCCACAAGTGGCCTACAGCGTTTTATAGGGGGTTTTGGCCGAACATTTTTCCCAAACTCTGTTTATTTATTATAATTTATTTTTGTTTAATTAACTATTCGTGAATAATTTTGGGAAATGTTATTGTTTGTTTATTTTCTATTTTGTGTAATAATTGTTGGATTGAAGTTGATTGATTCTTCTAGCAGCTTATGTGAATTTTGTTTGTTTGGTTTTATCTTTAATGTTGAAACTAAATAATAAGGATCGCGGATAGACGAGCGTTCGCTAGGTCGCGCACTTGAATTAACAACTCTTTTTCTATGCGTTAGACATGTTTAGATTAATCACCTTTGCATGTTTAAATGTTTAATCTAGATGAGCGTTCACTAGGTTGATTTCATGGGAGAAGTTTATTTGGGGAATGATAACCTGCGTAGGCATTCTACATGTGTTAGTTTCGGATTCATGGCTAGGGAGTTGGTTAATCTTCAAAACAATATTTGTGTGTTTTCAAAAATAATAAAAACCCAAAAATATTTCTTTTTATTGTTTTCAAAATTATCAAAAACCCCAAAAAACTTTTGTATATAATGTATATTTTTGTAAATAGAAACAATACTGTATAGTTTATTTAATTTTGTATATATATATATTCTTTATTCTTTATACTTGTTAATATTAATTCTTTATTTAATTTAATTTTTCGTGACATTAAAAAGTAAATATAACAATCTTCTGTGGGAAAAACCTTTATTTCCCATTATACTTTACAACGACAATTGTTAGGAATTTAGGTAATAATTAATGACTTAGGTAAAATCTTCTAATCATAACTCCAAAACCGAAACCATGCCACCACCTCTAGAGAAGACAGCACAATGGCCCCAAGTAAAAACACAACTAAGGAAAAAATGATAAATTAAGCATCACCACACCAGTTGCCATGCAAATCACCTAAACATCCACGCAAAGCTGATAACCAAATGTCAAAAACCTCAAAGCACAGATCCACGCAAAGCTGATAATCGCGACTCAACCCAAAAGGGACCAAGAACAGCGAGATCTCCAATAACAATGATCCAAAAAGGACAAACCAAAGAAGGATGTAGGGAGAAACCACCAGAGTAAGACACCAAAGGGTCGAAGGTATTCAGTCTAGGTGGCTGGCTAGAAAGAACCGACCGCAGCAAACGAAAAGATAGAGGTTTTAATTTTTAAACTAGTCAAAACCCTAGTTTATGCGAGAGAGAGAGAGAGAGAGAGAGAGAGAGAGAGAGAGAGAGAGAGAGAGAGAGAGAGAGGGAAGATTTGTGACTCCAATTTTAGATGGTCCCATTACCTTGTGCAATCGCAATTGTAAAATGTAGGGCTGGCTTCGGGTCGGGAACCGATTTTTTCTGGCTCTCCCGATCCTGAACCGAAAATTTTCGGGATCCCATTTTGCCTTCCCGATCCCGTCCCGAATACCGGTTTTACCGAAAACCGGTATCCCGAATCCATCGGTCGGGACCGGTCGGTAATGGGTCTCTCGAAGTCAATCACAGTTTCTTGAACAATATCTCTTCATCAACTCATCAAGCCTCAACTCTCCCCCATCCTCAATGATCCAACACTCTCCCACCTCCCAACCAGGCCCGGCCTTGGCTATGGGCGGTGAGGGCGACGGCACGGAGCCCCAAAATTTAAAGGGGCCCAAAAAAATTATGTTATAGGTTATATATACATTAATACATATAAAAAATTGGTTGTTCCCGAGGTTGGACAAATCTCATTCAATTGAATTAACTAATTAGCCTATGTATAGTATATTGGTTCCCCTTCAAGCTTTCTCCCAAGCTCCCACTCACGTTTTAGTGTTTAAATTTTAAACAATTTTATAAAGTTTTTCAAGTTCCTAGGCTCTGATTGTATAAAGTTAATCAAATATAAGGCAAAAAAAATTTTGCCTGCGTCGCCAAAAAAATTAGCTATTTATCCTTTTGCCCCCCACTACACGTGTCTCCCTATGAGCACAATTTAAATTTTCGCCCGGAGCCTCAGAAACCCCAGGACCGGCACTGCTCCCAACACTTCCGATCAAGCCACAATCCCTCGTTGGCCTCCCGAAGTCAATCATAGTTGCGAGCTGATGGCGAATCAATCTCGATTTCTTGGCAACAATCCCTTGTCTCCGATCGTTGGCCCTTCCGTTCAGGAACCACACCATGGCCGGCTCATAGCCGAGCTTTAATTTCTTCGACGCTCCAGTGTTGTAGTTGAGAGAGAGAGAGAGACCGAGAAATGAAGAAGAACAAAAGAGAGAGAAAGAGAAGCAAAACTGAGTAAGAAGAAAGAATAAAAAATAGAAGAAAAAGGAGCAAGTAGTCCGTAGTCATAGATAAGATGGGGGATTGGGGGGAGAGAGAGAACGTGGGTGAAAGAAACAATAGAAAAAAAAAGAGCAAATGTCGAAAAGTAGAAGAAAATAGTAAAAAAAGAAGAAAAAGTGAATGAATGGGTGAGACTTGAGAGAAGAACATGTCTGGAATGTCATTAATATATATATCCGGTAGGTTCGGGATATCCCGACTTTCCTAATTAAGCAAACCGGTCCCGACCCGACTTTACTATTTCGGGACGGTAATCCCGTACCGATTTTTCGGGATTTTTCGGGATCGGGTCGGTCAGAATCCGATAGGTTCGGGACAATTCGGTAAAAAAAGCCAGCCCTAGTAAAATGCATTTGATTAAACCCAAAACCTAATAAAGAAAAGGCTGATTAACTCTGAAATTTTCTAATCAGTTAGGTAATTTGCACTTATGGTATTATTTTAGAACTTCTTATCATTAAGCTAAAACCCGGCGAACAAATGAACAATGCCTTTTTCAAACGCATGACTGCATGAGAAAGTGGGTACCTTTTTTTTTTCTTTTTTTCTTGCGACATTATTTGTTATTGCACTGCTATAACTTTCTGCACATTTCTTCAGTGCAATCAAATATTGATTTTTGATATTTTCAATCTCAGAGATTTAGAAAATAAAGCGGTTTTGATCAAGATTACACTACTCGATGTACCTATGTATATTTTTCTTTTGGCCGGCTAGGGGTATAAATCAGTCACACCAAGGCTAATATCGAGGTGATCAAGCTCAATTTGAATGTTTTCCATTGGGCTCAAGGTAATTTGGCTCAAACTCGAATAATTTTCTCTAAGTTCAAGCTTGACTCAACTCGGCTCAAATTATTTCCTCCATATTCTCGAGCTTGACTAACTTGTGGAACAAGCTAGAGCTTGCATGAGGTAAGCACACTTTGCTTGTGTAACTCGAGCATAAGTTTATCTTAAATATGGTCAAACTATGAGTAAAATTTTGGATGTATACAAGTAAAGTAAAAGCATGACCATTGTCCAAAAAAAAAAAAGGTACAAGAATGGACATAATTCATGCTATATCAAGCTTTAACGGACAAACTAAATTCAAAGATCGAGTCGAACTGTCGAAGTATTTCATAAAAGTAAGCTAAATTCACCAAATTAAGTTCAAGTTTCGACGTTTATTTTTCCTATTCAGTTTAATACAAAATTCAAGTTATATTTGTTTCTTTTATAAACCAAGCTTAAACGCTACAATGAACCATTTTTAACATTTACCTTTGCTTTTTAATGAGATTTTCTCTCTCATTTTCTTCCATCCTATATTTTCTCTATAAATTATGTTATGATTTTTTTTAGACAAAATTTCACAAATGGTCACTCGATTACAACAATTTCGACACTTTAGTCACTATATTTTCAAAAATATCACTTTAGTTGCTCAAAGTGAAAAATATATTGAAGTCGAGTGATCAAAGTGAAAAACGATATTGAAGTTATGCGACCAAAGTGAAAGCCAATATTAAAGTTGAGTAACCAAAGTGAAAGACAATATTAAAGTCGAGTGACCAATATTGTGAAAAACATTATTAAAGTTGAGTGACCAAAGTGGTATTTTTGAAAGTATAGTGACTAAAGTGTCGAAATTGTCATAGTTGATCACGAGTGATCATTTATGAAATTTATCTATTTTTTTAATATAACAACTAGTGGCCGTTAAATTGTTAATTTCCTACCATATTATCACCCACGTCCAGATATTTTTGGCCAAGTATGGAAAGGTATTTAAAATTATTTTTCTTTTTAAAATTTGGTAACCATATGACTAGATTGGTAACCATACCTGATCCAAAAAAATATATATGATTAGATTGGCCTTGATTTAATAACAAGTTATTAGAATGATTTACGTACTTCTGATATGCTAAAATATGAATATTATCAGATTTATGTAGTATTGGGTTCACTTAAATTCGACTTACGAGTATAAGTGAGTTCAATATATAGAAAAGCATAAAATGATTACATTTGCTCAACGCATTGCAGTGCACACGCGCGCATATAAGAGCGTGAAATTCCTTTGATCTTTACAATGGTTAGTGTTGTGTGCATATATAAGCGCGCGGAATTTTTTTTTTTCTACCTGTTAGCTAGTGTTGTAAAAAGTCTCCTCAAAGTGTGTTTTGGGATTTTATAGTTAATATGTCCAAAGTTGTAAAATTAATCCGTTCTTAATTATCATCGGATTTGGTCTGTCTCTATCTATTTTGTTCAAGTCATTTCTCAGTTTTATACTCACCAACCCATCTGACTGCGCAGTGGTATGATTTAGGATCTATATAAGAGAGCAAAGAGAGTAGTTTAAGCACCACTACAAGTCTACAACTCTCTCTCTCTCTCTCTCTCTCTCTCTCTCTCTCTCTCTCTCTCTCTCTCTCTCTCCGTCTCTGCAATTCCTTCCTTAGCATACAACAATGGCCCTTCCAAACTCCTTATTCCATATAGGAGATAAGGTAGAGGTCTGCAGCAAACAAGAAGGGTTTGTCGGCTCGTTCTTCGAAGCAACCATACTAGGCTGGGTCGGAAGTAGCAGATACGGGGTTCGATACAAGAACCTGGTTACGGAAAATGATCCTAATAAAAAACTAAAAGAGATTGTCAGGGCCGACGAGGTCCGGCCTCGGCCTCCCCGAACCAGAGCTTCAACGTTTTCTCTCCTCCAAATGGTGGACGCATTCGATAATGACGGTTGGTGGGTCGGATGCGTCTCCGGCAAAAGGGGGTCCGATCGTTACCAAGTTTACTTTGACCTCTACGGAGTGGAGATAACGTACCCGGCTTCTCAGTTGAGGCCACATCAAGATTGGTGCAATGGACAGTGGGTTCTTCCGGCAACATCTAGTCAAGAAGAGGACGACGGTGGACAATCCTAATTGTCAAAAATATATAGTGTCATCGTTCCCCACCAATCACAATCCCCTAAATTTAACTATCACAGTTTTTTTTGTTTTTGCTTGTACTATTTTATGCTTTAATATCATTGTCTCTCATAATTAATTTGCTTTTAAATTTCTCTCTAATTTCGTGTGCTTTGATGAGGTTTAGCCTCCGGTCCTTCTTAATTTATTTCAAAATATATATACATATATATATATATATATATATATATACTATATTTGATAGAAGAGGCTTTGTCAACCATAACAATTTTTTTCACATTAATACCCCTCATATATTAAAATACTTTAAAAGTCAATTAATTAGAAAGGGTAAAAATGACAAATTACAAATAGAAAAAAAATAAAGAAAAAGTTTGCATAACTGCCCACTGTTTAGATAACTACCTTCATTCTCACATCCATCAGGTGTGTGGATATTTATAGTATATATATATATAATATTTATATTATATATTAAGAGAACACATGTTGTCAACCAAAACATAATTTTTTTACTTTAATACCCTTTAAATATTAAATAATTATATATTTATTTTAATCATTAAGGATAATAAGGTCAAAACACAAATAATTAATAAAAAATAAATAAAAAAACTTTCAAAAACTATTTATAAACTACCAACTCTCACACTCTTAACTTCCAGTCTTCCACACCATAAAATAAATAAAAATTAATTTTTCTATTTTTTTTTAAATAAATACACACACATAGTGTGTGGTTTCCTTCTAATATATATATATATAGATTTATGTTCACTTTTCAACTGTAGGTTAGGAAGATTAACTAGTGTCATATAATTTAAAAATATAAAATATAAAGGACCTCTAACATATTTTAATTAATTTAAAAATATAAAATATGAAGGACCTCTAACATATTAACCCAAGTGAACGAAACCGTATCATCTAAATTGCCCAAAAAATAAGAATTGCTATAAACAAGTGTAATTAACTCGGTTTCCAATTTTATTTTTTAAGAAACTAAATTGTAAAATCTTTTTTCCATGTTTGCCATTTGTCATTTCGAAACAATTTTTTTTTGTCATGATCCGGAGACATACTTCAAATGGGCAATTCACTGTTAAAATGTGAAAGTATATTTGGAGTCTCCCAATCCCTCCCAAGTAGAAGATTTTTTTATGTAAGACAAAAAATAAGTCAATTTAACCTAAAAGCGGCACAAAATTAAAAAAAAATTATTGGAAGATTAGTAATTCTCGTTCAATGAGGTTATTAAATTTTGGAGTATTTAGGAAATTATGGTTTTGGACTTTTCTGGTGGCTCGCATTAAAAATTGGTAGTTAATATTTTTAGGGAAGTTTGATATTCTTTTTATTTTAGATTATTACAATCTTTAGCATGTGTATCTTGAAAATAAGTAATACATACCACAAAAGTGCAATAACTAGTGATTTAATATACCACAAAATTTACCTAACCCAAGGAAATTTATACCCAATCTTTGCTAATCAATTTTTCGGGTATAAATCCGCTTTTGCCCTATTTATACCCTAATTTTCAAAAGTGTGTCTTCATCCCGTCCTAGCGCACAAAATTTTATTTTGTACTATTTTGGTGCTTCAATATTATTCTTAAAAAATAATTAAATTATTTTTCTCTCTTTTCCCTATTTTATGAATTGAGGCTCAAGGCCCAAACATAACTTTTTAATATTTGTTCTAGAGGAATGTAAAACCTGATTGGATTGGGAGACAGAAATTAGGTTCCCTAATCCTAGAGGAATAAAAGAGAGCAGGAGTTTCTATTTTACTCGCTACAATTTCAATTCCTCTTCCTCGGCATACAGCAAATGGCTTTCCACTCACAGTTGTCGTTCCAAAGAGGCGATAAGGTCGAAATCTGCAGCAAAGTTGAAGGCTTTCTGGGCTCTTACTTCGAGGCGACCATAGTAGCAAACATGGGCACCAACTATGTGATTCAGTACAAGAACCTGATGGAGGAATTCGACGAGTCTGTGCCGTTGAAAGAGACCGTCATGGCCGGCGAGGTCCGGCCTCTGCCGCCGGACATCACGGGGGCTTCTGTGTTCCATGTCGGTGACAAGATCGATGCGTACGATCTTGATGGGTGGTGGGTCGGTACGATTTCCTCCGAGAAAAATAGCTCTGGTCGCCACTCTGTGTTTTTCGAAACCACCGGGCAAGAGCTTGCTTACCCAATCTTGAAGCTGAGGGTTCATCAAGAATGGCGCAATGGAAAGTGGGTGTCTTCCAAGAAGACCAAGAGAAATGCGGTTCGATGCTAATCAATCTTTCCAGACCGTATTGGGAAACTATGTCGTTTCACGTTTCCGATTTCTTAGCGTACTAGTCTTTTTGTTTCAACCGGAAAAAAGAAAGAAAAAAAAAACAGAATGATCTTTTATCTAATGTATCGTTGATTCGTTGATTATTGAATGCATTAACCTTTTTCCAATATAATCTCTAATCTGTCACAGTTAAGCTGCCCTATCAAAGAAAATCATAAGTTCATACTCTGTTGTAGCAAATATCAATGGCATCCCCACCATCACATTATCAAGCAGAAATTGAAAAACCCATCAAAATCCAACACACTTCTCTATCGAGGAACAAAGTGATATTATGTTTGTACATCAAGCCAAGCATCACTTTCTCGGAGAGATTCAAGTTCCATAAAGCTAGAGAAACAAGATTTTCTATGTAATGCACGGGATACACTTTAACTTGCAATTCTACAAAACTCAGGTGAAGTTAAATAACAAAATCAATATCATTCAGTCATAGAATGATAGAAATACAACAATTTAGTTGAAAGTAATCACAGGGGCACAGATCCGTAAAAAGCTACTTCAGCTGGGCCAGTCATGTAAATATGATTGTCCTCCTCTCTCCATTCGATCTGCAATGGTCCCCCAGGTAGATCAACCGTGCAATTCTGTTACCAAAAGAGAAGCGTAAACAGATGAGCAATTGAGCATATAAAGAGGAAAGCAAGTAACAGAAACTACAGTAATAATGAGGTTAATTTGGACACCATTTATAGCAATCAACAGCAGAGTAACAGTCAAAAGATGGAGTATTACGAACAGCAAAGAAAACAACATTCACTTCTCTCCAAATTATGCCCAAACTGGAGTTCCATGAAAAGCGTAGAAAAGAAGGTGTTTCTTTGTTTTTAAGTCGGTAGTATAATTTGGTTGTTGAATTCATAGGCCACATTTTGGCTTACTTTGCATAGAGGGATACTGCTTATGCAGGGAATATCAAACTTACAAGAACTGACTAAAGTGGCAATATCACAAACTGTGAGGTTAATTTTTAAGATAACTGGAACTAAAGTTACGTTACTTTTCTAAAAACACAAAGTTAAACAAATGATAGAGCAAATGGAGAAATTTTATTTCCATGTGACATAATTCAGTCTGTATACCATTACTCTTCTACAAAGTGGCCCAAAACTTACCCGAGCAGCACGGCCCTCAAGAACAGCTGCGACAACTACAGCACAAGCACCAGTTCCACAAGCCAGTGTTGCTCCTACAATCAAAAGTGATTAAGCTTACCACTAAAAAACGGATTTTGTATTAGATCACAATTTACTAAATTTTTCTTTTGCAACTAAAAGAACTAACCTGCCCCACGCTCCCAAACTCGCATTTTGAGGTGTGAAGGAGTAAAAACTTGCACAAATTCTGCCAATCACAATCAAACTAAATTAGTGAATACAAATACTATTGAACAAATACGACATCCTGATGTATTACTCAAGATACCAAAGCACATTCCTATAGTTTAAGCAGAATGAGACCCGAAGTTTCATATAGTTCAAATGAATGCATTATCAAACTTCTATCTCTGTCATAAGGCATAAACAATGAATAAAGAAATATAGACGATCTATAGCATCTAAGTTTAGCAAAGAAAACAATAATTGATTCCAAATTTCCAATAACGAAAGCATTTCCACAGAGTATATCAATTCTGACCTGTGTTAGTTCGTGCTGGAAACACCTCGTGATGCTCAAATTTCGGACCAATTTCAGCTAAATTCAATTTATCGACTTGCAAGTTCTGTTCCATTACACCCAAAAGGCCAAAAGTAAAGAAGTCCGAGTCAGTAATGATGGATTTTGCATTAAAAAAAATAGTACTCAGCAGACAGACCCATAATAGAAGTGAGTTGGAATGTCTGAAGTTATTCTTGTACAGTTACCTGATCTTCTTCTGTACCAAAAGTTACACAATGAGGATTTCCCATACTAACACAGGTTACATTCCAGGTTACTCCATCAACATCCAAACCTGACTTAACAACAGATTGATCTTTGTTTGCAGGTAGTCTAGTAGGTACATCTGATGCTTTAAGAATTGGCTCGCCCATATCAACTCTAACCTGTGATTAAAAGAATCAATGTTAGCTAAAGCGACTGTGAACATCCAATACCAAAAGCATGATGAGGCACCGGTGCAGCAGTGGTGTGCATTGTATTCATACTTTCAAAGTTGCACTCTTTGCAATCATTAGATGTTTAATGCGCTAACCGCATGTTAACCTCAAATAGTCTACATCAACTGAAATATGGGGTAAAAAAGAGCATACCTTCCCATCATCTACAATTTCTGGAACAATTAGACCAGCACCAGTATGTACTGTAAAGCTGCAATATTTACACATATTACACATACGACTAGTGTTTAGAAAGCTAGAACAAGTAGCGTGCACGGATAAGATTCATCAATATGGAACAGAAAAGCTTCTTCTTCTAAATGTTATATGCAAATGAAAAGTAATAGAAAAAATGCAGTATATACAAGCAAGTACAGTTAACAGAAAGAAAAAAAATTAGAATATGGCATCAACTAACAATCCATACCGTTGCTTCCCCTGCAAATTCTCAAGCTCTGTGATGAATCTGGCAAAGCACCGCACTCCATTGCCACACATCTAGATGATAAAATCGAACATCAAACTTCCGGAAATTTTAGAAATACCACTCATACGCACACTTGCACACATAATGCAACGCAGTAAATGCAATCAATTTATCACCATTCAATCAGGGAAGCAAACACCAGTTTCCGATGCAATGCAGCAATCAGAAATATAACAAAATTCTCTGTAAAATGTGAGTCACCTCAGGCTCGCTCCCATCAGAATTGAATATCCTCATAGTATAATCGGTGCCATTAATGCCAGGAAGCGCGAAGATGACTCCATCCGCGCCAATCCCGAAGTTCCGATCACATAGCCTCACTGCTTGCTCCGGAGTAACCTTAGGCTCCGAAGTATCCCTATTATCAACCTATCACTCGCAAAAATCAAGAATAAAAAACAAACTAACTAACCCTAACTTTTCCGTTGCTTATTCAATTTCAAAAATTTCAATTGTATACCAGGATGAAGTCGTTGCCGAGGCCGTGATACTTGACGAAGTGAAGGATTCCGGCCTCTCTGCGGTCCAGAAAAGAAGCGGGAGACGCTTTCTCGGCTGCTTCGACGCTCATTGAAGACGACGCCGCCGCCGATAGGCTTAAACGAGGGATTCTCGGCGAGACAACTTCTCTGAGAGAGTTCAATTTCAGAATAGAAGAAGGAGATGATGGATGAGGAATGAAGGAGGTGAGTGATCGGCGAGTTGGGGATGTGAGAGGCACTGAAATGGCGGCGGCTATGGCCATGACTTTGAGTGAGTTTTCTGGCGGCTTGTTAACTTGTTATTGTTGTCTGAGCGCCACTTTGCCGTTGCACATTTTATACTGGACATAATTGACTGAACTTGGCCATAATTGTCAATTTGCATCCTGAACATGTAATTGCGTTAATTTATCCTGAACTTAGTAAAAATTGTCAATTTGCACTTTAAACTTCCAATTGCACTAATTTACCCCATGAATTTGGTAAAATTGTCAATTTGCCCCCTGAACTTGGCAAAAATTGTCAATTTGCACCCCATACTTCAATTTTAACTTTTTCCATCCAATTTATGTTAGGGGTATTTTGGTCATTTTATGATATATATATTTTTAGAAAAATACAAATATACATAAAAATTACATTAAAATGTAAATTTTTAGGGTTTAGGTGAATTCTTAAAAATTACATTAAAAAGTTGGATTTTTAATTCTTTTTAATGTAATTTTTTTGTAACATTTTGTGTAATTTGTGACATGTGACATTTATGTGAGGAATATTTTGGTCATTTTATGATATATATTTTTAGCAAAACACAAATATACATAAAAATTACCAATTACATTAAAAACACAAATATACATAAAAATTACATTAAAAATCTAACTTTTTAATGTAATTTTTAAGAATTCACCTAAACTCTAAAAATTCACATTTTAATGTAATTTTTATGTATATTTGTGTTTTTCTAAAAATATATATTATAAAATGACCAAACTACCCCTCATGTCAATTGGATGGAAAAAGTTAAAATTGACGTATGGGGTGCAAATTGACAATATTTGCCAAGTTCAGGAGGTCAATTGGTGCAATTGGAAGTTCATGGTGCAAATTGATAATTTTTACTAAGTTTAGGGGTAAATTGACGTAATTGCAAGTTCATGGTGCAAATTGACAATTATGACCAAGTTCAGGGGGCATTTTGGCAATTATGCATACTAAAACGAAAATAAGGATAATCAGGGTTTAAAAAAAAATACAAATATTTGATTCAGGATATCATTATTGTGTAACTTGTATTCCTTTATATATAAATGTCATTATTCATTAATAAAATACATTTTATTCTCTGCGCATATTTCTCTCTATATTTACGTTTTCCTTCAACAAATATTATAATAAACAAATAAAAATAAAACGAAAATAAGATATGATCCGAGCTCCTAGATAATTTTATGCGAGTCATGCTCAAAAATAAGTAGTACACCATTCCGGTTAAATCATTTTTTTTAATTCAATCTCTAATATTTCTTATTTTCTTTAATTTTAATTTTAGTTTTCTCTTTGAGTTGAATTTTGTTTTTGTTATATGTTCAAGTGCTTTTGACTATCTCCGTCAAATCCAAATTTGCTATTGTCTGCAATTGGATCATTTAACACAAAATCATTTCTAGATCCGGCCCCTGTTTTGCAGTCGCTTATTGGTTGAATAACTTAAAATGCAGTGTTACCTATAACAACGTTGCTTCAATTAGTGATGATGATCATAATTTAGGTTTGTGGGTCATTTTGGGGCTTTTGTTGTTTGGAATTGGCTTGTTCAAGCTAAATTATAGTAATGTGAGATTAATAATTATTAGTGCAATTTTTGTCCGCTTTAATCGTATTGGCTTTGTTATTAATGCAGTCATGTTGAAATTAACATATTTACTAATAATTTTTGATATATTATTAATGTTCATCTAATAAAATTTGTTCTTTTGATAAAAAAAAGTAAGATATAAATCCCATAGTTGTACACTTTAACCGAACCCATGAAATCTGAATCGGGAATTGTTGATTAACGATTTTACTGGGCGAATTGAGAGGCTTTAATGAATAAAATTCAGGAGCTTGAAGATCAAATTTTTGTTGAGAACAAAAAATTGGGATTTTCTTGAGTGGCTGAGTCATATACTTATATTGTGGCATTCAATACAACTCATTATTTTTGTTGATTGAAGGGTCACACTTGGAGTTTTTGTTTGTATACTCCCTAAACACATGACCACAGACCACATACGTAGCTTCAGCATCTCCAAGAGCTTCATTATAATTTCTCTATAAAAAATTACTCATAAGGCTATTTTTCTATTATAGGGAAGCAAAAGTCAAAATCTCCATAATTTTTTTTGCTCCAACTCCAATAGCTTCCCTATTAATTTCTTTATAATTTTAATTTAATGACTAAAATTACATATATGTTTTAATTTAAAACCATAGATATTGATATTTGACTACCCTTTAACCAATTATGAATATATATATATATATATATGTATAATGATCGACACAAATCCCATGTTTGCAGCAAAATATCTACAAAGATCATATAAGAGCATCTCCAACAACTTCCCTAAAAAATCTTTATTATAGGGACTCAAAACTTAAAATCTCTATAATTTTTCTTTCATAGTTCCAACAGTTTCTCTATCATATTCTCTATAATTTATTATTTACAATTAAATATGGTATTATTTTTAAATTTAAAAATTATAATCAAATAATTAATGATGAAAATGAATATATTTGGAAAGAGGAAAGAGATGAGGGTCAAAATTTCCAAAAAGATGTTTCCCTATAATTTTAGAGTTTGCTGTAAATATAGAGATTTTTATGTTCTCTCTCATCACTATCTCTAAAATAGAGAAGCTGTTGGAGCAAAAAAAGACTCAATTTTTCCTAAACTGGAAAAAAAAAATTATAGGGAAGCTGTTGGAGATGCTCTAAGATTAAAAAAAATCCTAGATGAAAAGTAGAGCCAAACTTGTGCAGCATATAGCATATGGAAATCGTATATAAAACCCCATAGAAAACTAAGAAATTGAGAGAGACCCAACTGGTATTTGTCAGTTCAATTTTGAAACTTAGACCCATCGCAAGTAAAAGAGAATGAATTGTTAGGTTTGATTCAATCACCAAGGCAAATCGAGATTGAGAGAGAGAAGAAGTAAAAGCTTACCTCGCTAGAGAGGGAGAGAGACACAGTTTCAAAGAAATTGACGATGAGGGAGATGAGAGGAGCGATGAATTAAGAAGACCGAAGAGGTTTTGTTGAAGCCGTTGGGAGAGAAAAGAATGTGAAAATTCAGAAACTCTGTTATCCCTATAATTTTAGCGATTGTTGTAAATATAGAGATTTTTATTTTCTCTCTCCTCACTATCTCTAAAAATAGGTATATAGAAACTGTTGGAGCAAAAAAAGACTCATTTTTCCTTAAACTAGAGAAAAAATAGATTATGGGGAAACTCTTGGAGATGCAATATAAGTTTTGATTGGGCACGCAGGTAACTTGTTTCGTTAAATTGACACCTATTTTGCATAATGATGCTTCTTATTCTTTTTTTGCTAAATTTGTTATAGAAAAAGGCTAAAAGTTAAACACAGGATGAGTATGACACTGCTTTTATAATATGATCAATAATTAAATATGCACTGCTCTAAATTTGGATGTCAAACTTTTCCCCAATTACTAGATTGTCCCATATATATCCTTTACATTCCTACATACGTATCAAATACGTAAGTACTGCAAATAAATACAGGTTAATATGCAACAAGCATAAATGATATATGTTTCTCCTTTTTAAGTACGTAGTACTCTATAAACTAGCTTGTACCACTGTGTAGCAACGTTTAGATAATTTTTGTTCATATAGCACATTATCAGGGATGGATTCATAGCGTGAGCATATATATGCAATGCCTTCGTTAATTTTTGTTATGATTAAGTTACGAGGCCATAAAATGTAACTCATTTTAGTGAATTAAATGAATTCAAGAAGATCAAGCAGTTTCTCAAAGTAATATTTATTGTCGTAATGATTTTACTTTTATTACTAGAATAACGTAGTATGAAGCATGGTTTGAGCAAAAATACTTTTTCTTAAATTTAATTTAATTTAAACGTAGGACTAATTTAAAAAAGGGAAAAACTCGGTTCTATCATTAATCGTTATTTAAGAGTTAAACTTTCTTGTTAAACTTAAATGTGAGATTATTAGCCAAAAAAACTTAGATGCAAGATTCGCAAGTATATGCTAGTGCAGTTCACAATTCACTTAACAATAAAGAATCGACTACATAAACACCCAAATAGGTAAATAATCGAGGTCAACGATGATCTAATTGGGCCAGTGCTGACCCAATCAAAAGCAAAACTAAATTTGGAAAGGGAGAAAGAGAGGTTAAACGTTAAAGTGCCCTAGGAGAACCTATGCAACCCCTATTTTGTATCCAGATCCATCATCATTCATCAAATTGTTTGGAAAATCTTGGAGAGGAAAAGTTGTTTGGACAGTCTTCGTCTTCATCATCTTTAACGCCTTGACATTTATCGTATTTATCAACGGATCAATCATATTCCAGAGAATTTTTGGAGGATAGTGGGATAGGTTAAAAGCCAAAGGTGGAGGCTGCTTTTACACGTAACACGTTGGTCTTTACATGCATTTGAGATCTTCAGGTTTAGTCTTCACCAAGTCCAAAGTTGAGGTACATACTATATCCACTCACCCTCCCGGCGGCCGTCACCTTTAATGCCCCCTCGTGTTCCACGTTGGGTTACAAGCACACCGTTACTGTGCTCGATCAGCTTTGCTATTTTTGAACACCAGAGTAATTAATGTTGAGGACTAATAACTCAACAACATTGTATTATATTCACGAGTCACGACATCCACTTACATTTACATGGGAAAAGATCCAGGGGGCTTCTAGACAATTAACAATTCGACATATTCCAGAGAGTGAATATAAAGTATTAAACAATAGTCAACGAGTTGAGCCTAATTGCCTTTTCAAGTAAGAGACCCATTAATAGTAGTTCATCTTCTTTGCCAACGAAGCCAACCAAGTCAACACGTTTGAGTTGTTCAAGCTTTGAAGTATTTGACTTTACAGTCGTGAAGTCCATCCAGAGGTGAGGTTCATGCCAGTATTGGTGGAAGAACGGACTGGGGATCAAGCTCAGGTTGCTTTGAATCTGCTATGTATGAGAAAAGAGTTAGTAACTAGCTCTAGTAATTTATGTTTCTACACAAATCCAAAGCTTAATTACATACTAAATGAATGACACTTTCTGATCATGATGATGAACTGGTAATTACTCCACGTAAAAAGTTAAGTAATTTACCTCGACTGCCAACTTCACCAAGGAAGGACATATGTTTAAGAAGCAAGCAAGAGAATCCCTTTTTTTCTGGTTGATCACAGAATCAGTCCAACTTAGCTCCTTTAGTTTATTGAACTTGAACGCAAGCCGGCCAAAAATCACTCCACCCGAACACAACCACTACAGGAGTATTGCACAATTTGTCAGAAGCTAGAGATTGATAGCTAATAAGTTGAACTTGGAAGCCTAACAGTGCAAAATAAAATCTAATAGAAAGAAATACCATCTTAAATATGTTATATTATCGGATTGTCAATTTGAATTCTAACTATTATTTGATTATACGATTCATTTTAAGAGTTTGACAACGTAACGTAACATATATCCCGGCTGTACATACCTCAAGAAGCCAACCACTTATGGTGAGAACCTCAACATCCTTGACAGAAGCTAGGATAGACAAGACATCTTCACACTCAAACTCATTGCTGCCTGGTCCATCTCTCAAATTGAGCACCGCATTGACCAAGCTCACTGTCTTCTTTATGTCAATCTGAGGAAGAGCACCATGAAACTCGAAAGATATGAGATTTGGAGCAGAAACCACAATAGCAGCCATGTCTGAACAGTCTTCCACCACCAAGCTCTGAAGACTCTCTGTCTCTACTTCAAGGCTTTCCAACCCTCTACATTTCTCAAGCCTCAAACTTTCAAGAACATTACAATTTGAAAACAGCATAGAAACCAAAGGTTTGGAAAGATTGGTGACTGATCTGAGGTGAAGAAGCTTGACCCCAAAGAAATTAGCGTTTTGGGTAGGATTGCTGCGAAGGTACAAACAAGTTTTTGTTGCAACTGTCTGAGTTTCAAAGAACTCAAGATGAAGCTCTTGGTCAACCCCCTTGGTGGCTTTGACAACCAATTCTTCATTGATATGGTCAATGACTTTGAGATTGAGCTTCAGTTGCTCTGGACAAGCATAAGACCTTAAGAAATTGCCAAAAACCTGTTTGGCATCTTGATCAGACCCTTCATGGGCTATTGAGTTTGGATCAAAATTCAAGCTTAATTGAATTGGAGACCAGAGAGTTCTCCAAAATGTTGAAAGAGTGCTTGTTCTTACTGCTTCCTTCAATGGCATCAAGGAAACCACTCTCTGCTGTATTTCATATGGTAAGCTGCTGATCAAATCATCAACCCTTTCCTCCTCCATGAGTTTAATTCTCTATAAACCCACCTCCAGAAAGCCTAAATATTTGTTGGGTGAGACTCAAAAACAAGAAATTATAAAAAAAAACACAGAATGTGTACTTCTGTATTTCCTGAAGATAATACCAAAAATTTGGTTCAAATGTTGGGTACGTACGAACTTCAAGACTGGTGCCTACTTTTGAGGCCTCAAATGTGAATGCCAATGCCAGCTTAAAGACCTTTGAGCTTTATATAGAGCTAGATTTTTTCCTTATGCTTGTGGTCCAATTTGGAAAAGGCTATTAATCTATGAATATTTAGTCGGCTTAAAAAGAGATTATTGAAGATAAGCATAGTGATTATTGAAGTGATTGTGGTTGGACGCAATGCTAGTTTGACTGAGCAGGCAGCCCCCGATGTTGATCTATTCAAACCAAAGTAATAATCTCCGGCCAGTACGAACCAAACGTCGTGTGTTTATTAATTAGGGATACTATTAAAGGAGTGGTTGATAGCGAAAGTAGTAACAGAGACATGAGGGATCGTACAGATAGATTTTTTCTATTTTAGTTTTCTATTAATTGTATTGTCAAAAAAATTGGGCGACTAGAGTTGAACAAGTGTAAGAGAAAGGTTCAGCTTCTTCGTGGAAACGACGAAGGAAACAACTGTAAGGTTCAAACGTCAAAAGAGAAGTGCTAGGTTAGGCTGTTATGGCCAATTATTTTAGGGTAAAATCCCAATATGGTACCCAAACTATCACGGAATGTAATTTTTGGTACCCACAAATGCATAAGGACCTTAATGGTACCCAACCTATCACTCCGTTTGCCAAAATGGTACCCTGGTTAACTTTTCCGTTAAAATTAAGGGTAAATTGGTCAATACTTTAAAAAAAAAAACTTTTCTTTCTCTCTCCCCCCCTCCCCGCGCGGCCTCTCTCTCCTCTCCCTCTCCAGCCATCAACACAACCCCCTCCGGCCACAAAACCATGTCACCGCCTCCACCAATGGCTTCGAGGCTCAAGGCAAGCCAAACCCACCAAGTTTCGAAGCTTCACTCGCCGGAAAACTCCCCCTACGGAAAAGCTTGAAAATTCAAGTTTCGTTTCCGGCCACTTCCGCCCTCCAAACCAAGTGGGCTTTGAAGCCCTCGATCCCGAGCAACGTTGTGGTACCCTTGGTTTTCAAAATCGACAACCGTACGAGGAGGACCGACGCCGTTTTCGTTTTGGTTTTTGAAATTCCGGCGTCGATATCTCACAATCTATTTTGAATCTTACATTGATGTAGTTATATAATTTCATCCTTGGGTTGTGCTCTTCGTGTTGATATACATTTTGTGGCCATTGGAGATAGTTGACGGCGGCGCCGACGGAGAGGAGAGAGAGAGAGGTGGCGGGGAGAGAGAGAGAAGTGGCTGGGAGAGAGAGAGGAGAGGATGATGGGCAAAAAGACTTTTTTGCCCTTGAGTTGTTTCCCCTTTGAATGACACGTGTGCAATTTGACCAAATTACCCTCAATTTTAACGGAAAAGTTAACCGGGGTACCATTTTGGCAAACGGAGTGATAGGTTGGGTACCATTAAGGTCCTTATGCATTTGTGGGTACCAAAAATTGCATTCCGTGATAGGTTGGGTACCCATTATTTTATAACAAACAGCATAATTAGTACTAAGCTTTTGAGAAAGTGAAGATGCTTATTCGGTACTTAGTACTAAACTGTTTAATGAGATAGTCGAACATTTAGCTTGAAAACGATGTTTGCATTTTTTAGCTACATGAACTTAATTTTTTTGTCAAAACTGTTTTAATTAAGTTATCAGCGAAGGTGTTTAGAGTGACAAAACATTCTCATTAAAGATCAAAACAAGCCTAAACAGAAGACCCTAAGCTACATGAATTAAGCGTTTCACAAAGAATCTTGTCGACATATACTGAAAAATACATCAAATGACAAATTGGTTGGAAATTTTTTGAGTTCAAAGCAAGAAAGAAGGAGCTACAAATGAAAGCAACTTGGTTTTGATCCATCTCTCTTTTATATAAATGTGCGTTCTTAAAGTCCTTGACGCAATGGATAGATGGACCAACCACCATGACGTATTAGCAGATTAAAGACAACAGTGACACGTACACGATGAGGTTTTTGCTGATAATTGTTCATATTTTATTCAATGTTGAATGCATATTATTCACTATTATTATTGTTCAATGATAACTGTATCTAACTTATACTATTATTATTATTATTAATTTTTTTTTCAAAGTATTTTATAAGAACTTATACTATACACGAAACATCAACATGAGAGCGAAATTAATTATTTTTTTGAAAGGGGATAGGCGTGAAGTCAAGTGATGCCTTTTTATTATTATTAATAGATTATAGAACTGTTAGAGTATACTGAGTGAGACATAACATTTGAACATCGCTTAAAATTATATAATATTTTTTTTGGAGAATGATCACTTTGATCACTGAACTTTGTCAGATTTGACACTTTAGTCACTGAACTTTCGAAAATATCACTTTAGTCAATGAACTATTACACCGTCTATCACTTTAGTACATCCGTTAGTTTTTTCCGTTAAAACGACTTCTCTCTGTTAAATTCAGAGATATTTTAGGGATGTAAGACCAAAAAATCATTTATATAGATGTAGATGTAACATATATAGAGATAGCTCTAAAATATAACATATATAGATGTAGCTTTTATTAGCTTATGGAAGCAGCTTTCTTACCAACTTCTATAAGCCACCACTACTAAATGTGTAATTTGGTAAAAGTACTTTTTTTTACGAGGAAACACTTGATAAATGTTTTTCAAAATCATTTTCAAATGCTTCTAAAATTCATCTAAGACACGTTTTATTTTTTATATTTATAATTAATTTTTTCAATTAATTGAACAACGGTTTTGGGTCTCAGAAAAGCAATAACAAACAGACTCGATATAAATTTTAAAATAAGCTGCTTGGTATTAGTTTGATCAATAGTTTTTCAGAAGTTCAGTTAATTTGCAATTACTAATTAGTATTTACAAGTTTTTGTTAATTTAATTTATTTTAATTTTCTTTCATTAATTAATAATTGAACTCTTCAACGTACGGAGAGTTCAATTAATTTAATTTGTATTATAAATACGAGGAGTTCAGCAGTCATCTGATGACGTGGCAGTGGTGTGGCAAATTCTGAGCCGTTTGTTTCATATTATTTAATTGAGCCAATTATTCATAAGGCCATTTTGGGTGGCCTTATGCTTTAAAAAGCCATTAAACATTTTTTTCCCAAATAAGGCCACCAATATTTACAAAAATGCCACCGCATCAATATTTACAAAAATGCCACCGCATTTTTTTGCTATTATTTACAAAAATGCCACTGCATACGGAAACAACAATAAAGCTACTGTTCAACGACAATAAAGCTACTGTCAAAGCACACTAAAACTTCTGTCAAAGAACACTAAAGCCGTTCCTGTCCCTGTCACAAAGCCTAGTGCCAAAGCAAACCCTCTCAAGGATATCTCCAACACTGCTTCCACATCTGAAACAGGTTCTCTAGCTAAACCTAAAACTTTTAAGAAGCTTGGAAAACTGACAGATGATAAGTTCCCTGAAAATGTGGTTAAGTCACCTTTTGTCTTTAAATGTGACCTACCTATTTCCAGCTTGAACTCCCCCTCCCCATCTTCAGTGGCAGCTCAGTTTGGACACACCCCTCCTGAAGAACCTGGTGAGGATATGGTTATTGCTCCATGTGTTTCTCTTGAGCATGATTGTGAAAATGCCATGGTAGATGATACTACAGATAACCAGACCAACCTGGCTGAAAACCTATCCTCTTCATCCGAAGAGGATATGGCTGATTCTTGATTTTTGGGTTACTTACCCTCCCCTCATCATCTGTTTTTATGGATAATATACTATTTTGGAATGCTCGGGGTGCTGGGAGTAATGCTTTTAAAGCTGCTATCAAGGACCTTGTCAAAACTAACTATATTGATTTTCTCTTCATCTGTGAACCTAAAGTTCAATTCTCTCAGGATGTTGAAGAACATTTTCAAAAGCTTGGTTTCAATGATTCTAAAGTAGTTGCGGCCAATGGTTTCTCGGGAGGTCTTTGGGCCATGTGGAATAACTCTAGAGTCCAAATTTCTGTTGTGGACTATACAACTCAATCAATCTCCTTAAAAGTCTCTAGCAGTAGTCGAATCTGGATTCTAACATGCATTTATGCTAGCCCCTGCAAGACCTTTAGAGGGGACCTGTGGAATTATCTTGCCATGCTTCACTCTACACACCACCTACCTTGGCTTGTGTTGGGTGATTTTAATGAGATTACTGCCTTCGCTGGTAAAAATGGTGGCACCTATATTGGAAAATTTGGCGGCCTGGGAACTTGGGTTCAAAATGATGCTATGATCGATCTCGGCTACCAAGGTGCTGATTATACTTGGTCGAATGGCAAGGTCAAAGAGAGATTGGATAGATGTTTTTGCAATGGTGACTGGCGTCTTTGTTTCCCAGATGCTAAAGTCATACATCTCCCTAAACTCAGATCTGATCATTGTCCTGTGCTTGTTAAACTACAACTTTGTGTAAGTAATCCCAGATCTAATCCTCCTTTTAGATTTCATACTATGTGGATGCAACATGAAGATTACACTGATTTTGTCAATAACTCCTGGATGAGAACCAACTCCACTTTCTCTGAAAAAATCACTACTCTTGCTTTTGATCTGAATTGTTGGAACAAGGATGTCTTTGGGAATATTTTCAAACAAAAGAGACGCCTGCTTGCGAGAATCGGAGGAATTCAGAAAAGTCGGTGCACCAATGATAACAACTTCCTCATACACCTGGAGAGGGATCTTATTAGTCAGTATGAAGAAATCAGAGAAAAAGAGGCCATGTTGTGGAAACAAAAATCGAGAGAAAAGTGGGTGCAGGAGGGAGACAGGAATACTAAGTTTTTTCACTTAACCACCATGGTTAGAAGGAGGAGAAACAAGATTGATGGTCTCCATGATGAGAATGGTTACTGGTGTGATAATCACGAGGGGTTGAAGATTATTGCAAAAAACTTCTTCCAGAATTTGTTTACTGCTTGTGATAGACCTGATAATAGATTCCACATTCCATGGCTATTCCCAGATGTTGATTGCACTATGGCTCTCAATCGTACCGTGGAACCCCATGAGATTAAGCAAGCCGTTTTTGCCATTGGAAGCCTCAAAGCTCCTGGTGTTGATGGGTTCCCTGCTCTTTTTTACCAAAAGCATTGGAATATTTGTGGGGATGATATTATCCATCTGATCTCTACTGCTTTCACTACAGGTATTATTCCTGATGGTTTGAACCATACTCTGGTAACTCTTGTGCCTAAAATACAGAGCCCTAAATTCATGCATTTATTTCGGCCCATAAGTCTTTGTTGCACCATCTATAAAGCCATAACAAAAATTATTGTGGCTCGAATCAGACCCTTCTTGCAGCAGTGGATTAGTCCTAACCAAGTCAGCTTTGTCCCTGGAAGACACATCTCAGATAATATCATGATTACCCAGGAAATCCTCCACAAATGCAAATTGGCTAAAGGCAACAAGGGTTTTCTCGTCTGGAAAATTGATCTCTCAAAAGCTTATGATAAGCTTAATTGGAACTTCATCGAACAAGTTCTTTATGAATTACAGATTCCCTACTTGCTAGCTAAGCTTATCATGCATTGTATTACCTCTGCTAGTTTTCAGATAATCCTAAATGGTGACTTATCTGAAAAATTCTATCCTGGTAGAGGAATAAGACAAGGGGACCCCCTCTCTCCTTACATTTTTGTCCTCTGCATGGAGAAACTTTCTCACCTTATCCAGACTAATGTTGAGGATGGTAATTGGAAACCCATTAAGTCTTCACAGGCTGGTCCCTTGGTCTCCCATTTATTCTTTGCAGATGATCTAATCCTCTTTGCTGAAGCTTCCACTAATCAAGCAAGGATTTTGAAGAAATGTATGGACAGGTTCTGCGAGCTGTCTGGCCAGACTGTCAACTTTGAGAAATCCAGGCTTTATTGTTCTCCTAATGACTGCAAAGATCTAGCTACTGATATTAGTCGTATTTGTGGCTCTCCTCTAACAAATAACTTGGGTAAGTACCTTGGAATGCCTCTTATTCATTCTAGAGTCTCAAAGAATACTTATGCTGAATTGATTGACAAGGTTCAAAATCGTTTAGCTGGTTGGAAGAGCAAAACTCTAAACATGGCTGGTCGTTTAACCCTTATTCAAGTTGTTTCAGCTTCTATACCTGTTTATGCTATGCAGACAGCAAAATTACCTACTTCTACTGCTGAGAGTCTAGATAAACTCAATAGAGATTTTCTATGGGGAGACTGTGACGGTAGAAAGAAAATTCACATGGTTAATTGGGATTTTGTTTGCAGGCCTAAGTACCTGGGTGGCTTAGGTATCAAGAAAACTGCAAACATGAATAAAGCTATGCTTGCTAAATCTGGCTGGAGAATGTTGCAAAATGATGAGGGCCTTTGGTGCAATATCCTAAAGGATAAATACTTGAGGAACTCTGATTTGGCTAATAATTTGTATAAGAAACCTGCCTCCTGCTCCATAACTTGGTCCAACCTCTGTCATGGAGCCTCTCTTTTACGGCAAGGGATTATTTGGAGAATTGGGAATGGAGAGTCTACACATTTTTGGACTGATCAATGGTCTAAACATGGCATACTCAGGGATAAAGCCATTGATCCTTCAATGGTGGACAACGACATGCTTGTTCTTGATTTTTGGGTTAATCATGATTGGGATGCTACCTTGCTCTATGCCTGCCTCCCTACTGATATTGTTGAGTCAATTTTGTGCATCCCTATCTCTCATTTTGATCAGAAGGACCGTGTGATCTGGAAGCACACTCCCAATTGTACCTTCTCTGTTAAGAGTGCTTATTACAGCACTCTTGATGTGGATTCTGATTTCTCTGTTAATTGGAAGCTGATTTGGAACCTCCACATCCCCCCAAAATTAAAGATCTTCACCTGGCTTTTTTACCAAAATAGACTGCTTACGAATGTCAACAGAGCTAAAAGAAAATTAACCGTGGATTCTTGCTGCCAACATTGCCCTGGTAAGCCTGAAACAATGCTACACCTTTTTCGTGATTGCCCTAAAGCCTCTGCTATTTGGACAGCAATTGGTGGACCTATAACAATGCGAAGAACTTTTGAGCTAGATTGGAATGCTTGGATTGCTGCTAACATCTTACAGAGAAATTGCAGATTTTTGGAACATAACTGGTCCCAAATCTTCATTTTCACATGTTGGTTTATTTGGAAATGGCGCAACAAGTATGCTTTCGATGCGAATTTCAAAGGCCACAATAATGCTGTAAGTTCTATCATGCAGTACATCTTTGAATGGAATAATACTACTGCAAAAACTAATTGCCAGTCAGACACCAATGTTACCCCCCTCCATTGGGTAAAACCAGATTTTGGTTTTTTCAAGCTTAATGTGGATGGCACTAGATCCTTGTCTGGTATGATTGGAGCAGGAGGTGTAATCAGAGATTATAATGGAAATTGGTGTCATGGTTTCATGAGAAACATTGGAAAGGGTGAAGTTCTGCAGGCTGAAGCTTGGGGATTATTCACTGGTCTGCAAATTGCCAAAGAGCTGAACATTACCCACCTTATGGTGGAATCTGACTCTGCTGTGTTAATTTCTCTCATTCACAGTTCTCAACTCCAACTCCATCCTCTGGGCACTCTTCTGATGAATTGCAAATCCATAATGAACAATTTCAACCACTGCTCGGTGTCCCATATCCATAGAGAGAGGAACATGGTAGGCGGCGCTTAGCAAAAAAAAGCATCGACCATGAGCTTGGCCTCTGCGGCATTGACAACTATGCCTGTTTTTGTGAGGAGGAACTGTTCTTGATGATCTGGGTGGTCTAGTGAGACTGCGTACTTTACGAGTAGCCCCTGCTACTCATTAGTTTCTTTTGTTGTTTCCTTCGGGCCTTTGGCCCCCATTTTACCAAAAAAAAAAAAAACACTAAAACTATTGTCCAAAAACAATAAAGTTATTGTCCAACGACAATAAAGCTACTGTCCAACGACAATAAAGCTACTGTCCAACCACACTAAAACTATTGTCAAAGAACACTACAGCTACTGTCCAAAAACAATAAAGTTACTGTCTAACGACAATAAAGCTACTGTCCAACCACACTAAAACTATTGTCAAAGAACACTACAGCTACTGTCCAAAAACAATAAAGCTACTGTCCAACGACAATAAAGCTACTGTCCAACGACAATAAAGCTACTGTCCAGTGACAATAAAGCTACTGTCCAAATACAATAAAACGTCAGTGGCATGAATCGTAATTTTGAAAAAAATTAATGTCAGATACAAAGGGTTAAAGCTACTGAGTGACTTTATTTGGGAAACAAAGCTATTGTGGCCTTTTGAAGAATAAGACCACACAAAGTGGCCTTATGAGTAATTTGTTATATTTAATTTACAACCAACTACGTTAGAGAGAAAGAGAGAGTCTAGAATTGCATCAGACATGGTTTTGAAGAAAGAGAGTATTTAAACTCCCCAGAATTGGAGTGGGGGAGATTGCATCAGTTTGTTCTTAATGGAATTCCATAGCAGCGGAGAAAGGGAGACCGAGACGGCCGAACTGCCGAAGACAAATTAAAGAACACAAATGCAGGGGAAGGGCGGGGATGTCTAAAAATTGCCTGGAGATTGCCGGATTTTAGTCGGAGAGGAGGTTGTAAGTTGTAACTGCTAAAGATAGATAGAAGTGCATAAACAATTGTTTCAGAAGTACTATCAAGTTGTTCAATTCACCAAATAAGACCCATCTTTTGATTCACAAAAGCAAAACTACCATTTCAATGTATAATAACACTATAGAGCCACACCAACATAATCAGCAGTGCAGCACCAGCAATGAGGATGCACCTAGGCAATCCTTACTCAAATTAAGTAACTATCTTGAACTCTTATCCTCAAGATCGAGGAGACAACTCCGTCCACTCGCAGAGTCGCAGAATAGTACAAGAGGCTAGTTTTGTTGTTACTTGTTAGTTCTCAGCTCCAGACTTCACCCAAACCACACAATTTAATTGTACCTCAGGCAACTCTTTCAGATAAGTGACATAACACATGTGATATATTGTCCAGTAGTAGCTAGAGGTCTTTATCTTTTGATGTATGAATAGCATCTCACTGTACATGAACAAATTAACGGCATACACAAGAGTTATTACCTTCATCTTTCTCATTTTTCAAAGTTCATCTCTTGTATGTCAATTCTCTTTACTCAAAAAATTGATGAAATGTTGCAAAATGCAGCTTTCAAAGGACAAAATTCGAAAATTCGCACAAATGAAACCGTGCTTCAGCCAGAACATGAAGAAAATTAAGAAATGAAAAATCCCAAATAGGCAAATACCCAACACAAAATCCCAATTAATTTTGGAGCAACCCATCAAAGATTAAACACACAAAACCCTCCTCACTCACCCAAAACACAAGAAGGTTCAAACTTTCGTAATAGATTTAAAGGAACAAGACCCAGATCAAATAGCTTTGATTTGAGGGGGATGGCCACTGTGTGCTAGAACAGTGTCTTTCACTCTCTTATTAATTTGAGGTCTTAGTTGGTACTCTCACGCGGACATACACAGATATAGTAATCTTCCTAAAATCAAAGAAAATCAAATAGCTTTGATTTGAGGGGGATGCCCACTGTGAACAAGACCCACAACTTTCATTGGAAATTTTGATATTGTTCTTCAAATCTGGGTCTTGTTCTTTAAATTTGAAATACATATGAAATGATGTGAGCAGACAGAAGCTAATCACATCAGCGTTGAAAAGTCCAAATAAACGGAGACAAACTTCCGTCCATGATACGTGCCAGCCGCTCCCTATAAATATTAGTTTTAACTTTTAAGCTCATAATATTTGACTTTCAAAGTCTTCTCTGTCATGAATAGTCAATGTTTTAAATAAATAAAAAAATTAATTATGGACCGCCAAATATATTTTATGAGTCACAAAGTGTTGACATTTGGACTTCGATTAGTTTGCCGGATTGGATTTTGCTTTGCGGAATTGTATTCTTGAAGGAATGAGGAACTTATTTACCTTTTGATGCGGAACTTGTTCGTACTACACCATTTAATTGCATTCTAATTTTATTTGTGTAAGTAAATATATCATGATTTTTTTTATGCGTAGCAATAATTGTTACATATATTTTGAGTGACAACTAAAAAAAATTTGAGTGCCTTTTTTTTTTTTATGAAACAAAGTTGAAATAAACATTTCGCTAATGTTAAAGACAGTTGATTCCTTACTCAATTGTGCTCAATTGCCTCATTATTCTCTACTCTTATATTTAATTTCAATGATAGTTGGGAACAACTGAATAAAGAATTAACAGAGTATATGTGAACATGATTCATGTTATATCAGTCTTATCTACTTACTAAATTGAAGATAATTCTTGACACATGTATTCTTATTAACAATAAAATACTTTTGAATTATTTATATAATAAAAATAATTTTTAAAAATACAAAAAAGTGTGTTAATAACAATAACAATATTTTTATTTTTATTTCATTAATGTGTATACAAATTTGAAATATGTAGCGTGAAAATTACTAAGAAAATACACTCTTAGTAACTTTTGATCTTATATGTAAAAAAAAGTCGAGCAAATAGGAAAATTATGCACGACACTTTTTGAGCGTAAAAATTGCCGGACTCTTAGGCATTCTTCCGGCACACAGAGATTCGGCTACAAATATCAGTTTTGATAAATCAACCTTTGTATTAGTTTATAGTTTTATACCACAATTTTTTCTTGCAAGAAAATGTCACACAAATATTAATAACCATTTTAGTGGACGCGTGCCCTTTCATAGGTGGATTTCTCAAAGTCCTTGTAGCCTTTCAGATTTTTTTATGACAAGATGACAATTAATCTAGTCTATCGTCTTGACTCTGAAAGCATAAACATGCAACGTAGGTAGCTTTTGCATGTAATCCATAAGATTAGTTAAATCACTGTGATTTGTTTCATTTGTGAAACCGTTATTAAAAAATTGCTTGTCAAATCTAGATCATGGGATTCATGGGACAATATCGTATCTGCTGATGAAAGATGAGCTTTTGGTCTTCAAACTTCTTCTTTAGGGTTGATAGCTATCCAAAGTCTCAATCTGAGGTGCTAATTAATTCAATCTGAGGTGTTTCCTTTGTTAAAGTATAGACACAGCCTTACATGACCTCATTTTGAACTACATGCATGAATAACTCTTATATTGAGTGACATGAAATACAAGTGCGTTATCAGTATGACAGTATACACAAGCATAATCTAATTTTGATGTCATAAAGAATGTGGAGCAAAATCAATTAGGATTATAAAATTGTGAGATATGGCTGAGCAATATCACATTACTTTTGGACAAGGCTCATGGTTTTGTTATTATTTTTAATTTTTCCACAGGCTAAAGAAGCAAATCTGAAAAAGGTAAAAAAAGAAGAAAAAAAACCTCTCGATAATAAAACCATACAAAGTTGTCTCCCTTGTGTTTTCTTGCTTCTTGTCCAGTGGCACCACTTTGCTTCGTGAGACTTTAGAGTTCTTATTTTATTTAATTCTTCTATCTTCACAATTGTCTTTTTTATAATTTCTCGTTTTTCAAGGTTTTGGTTCGGGGAGGTTCTCTCTATCCTCATATGGCGTTGTTAGTTCTCTTAATTATCGGACTTTTTAAATGGTTGTCGGAGCGATTAGTTGCGATCATATCATATCTGTATGGCTGGATCGTGTCTCTGATCATCAATCAACAGTAACGATGAACAAGTTTTTAGTTTCTTAATGTTTTCTTTATTGCTTGTTGGTTATTTTCAATACGTCCATATTCTATTAAGCTAGAGTTTGTGAATATATCGTTTAGGTGGTCTTCTAGTTGGTGGGATCTTTGTCTGACCCTTGGGCTTAGTTCTATTTGGTGGGATCTTTGTCTTGGTCTTGTTGTCCCATGACTATGACATTGCTTTTAGAGCAAGTCCACTGGTCTTGGGAAGACCGGTTGCCACATAGATCTGGCCCATTTTTTGACAAAATTTGCTTCCACCGGTCTTGGGAAGACCAGGCTAGAAGTGATCTAGGGGAAGGCAATAGTCTCTTTGTGCCCAAGGCTGTGACCAGTTGCCAGCGGGGCAACCTACCAACATGGCTGACGTCAGCGAGCTACAGCCCACCAACTTGCAACATGTGCAGCCCACTTACCTCTTCAAGCAATCTCAACCATTGGATCTTTAATTTTTTTTTTCAAAAATGGTAGGAATTACATGTACCAACGGGACTTCCCAGCCAATTTGATATTTCAATCCCAGACTTTTTTGTTAAAAAAAAAAATCCAAGACTTTATACTTGT
This sequence comes from Rubus idaeus, assembly GCA_030142095.1. Taxonomy (NCBI): domain Eukaryota; kingdom Viridiplantae; phylum Streptophyta; class Magnoliopsida; order Rosales; family Rosaceae; genus Rubus; species Rubus idaeus. Next base: position 6,744,745 of record CM057970.1, read on the forward strand.
ACCAATAAAATAAATATATTTTAAAAGGAAAAATTGTTTTCCATAATTTTTATTTAATAAATATGAAGGTTTTTTTTTTGAAATCTATTTATCATAAGTATTGATTTCTTAATTATATATATTATTCTACTAACAAAAATGAATTAAATGATTGAAAAATAAAAAAATTAATTTTCGTGACCCTGACCTTGACCCAACGGGTGGCAGCAACAATGAAAAAGTGAATGAACAGTGTCTGACCCAGTGCCCCAGTGACCCTGACCCTGACCCAACGGGTGAACTTGCTCTTAGAGACTAGTTACTTTCTCATCGAGGAGACGAGGAGTTCTCATTGTCAACGAGCTGGCGAGAAGTCCTTTTATATGGTTTGGAGCCTTTGTGACATAGTGTGAAAGATAGTGCAATTATTATTGTTGTTGGCTATGAGCCTATGAAGACCTATCATGACTCAAAATTCGTTTATTTTTAGGTGTCTGTATAAAATATGGCTTATTGTGGTTAGAGTTTGAGTCTTTTTGGCTCATGATGTCTGTAATTGTTGTATTTCTTAGGGTTTTGGTTATTTGTCTCTTCCCCGAGTATGATTTTTCATTGATTTGATTGAAATTATCTCTACCCTAAAAAAAAAGGCAAATCTGCAGTCGTGGTATTTTCTCATGGATAATTGGTCTAAGCGTCTAAACATAAGATTAGGAAGGAACATTATGAGTATTGCACTTATTATGAGTATTGCACTTATTGAGTATTGCACTTATTTTGTGAGTGTTCGGAAATGATAGAATATTAACTTTGAAGGGCATGAGCCGCATGAATGCATGATAACATTATGGGAGCACCGATAAGGAAATAATAGCTCCTTATGGAATATTAGCAAGGTGAAAATATTATATTTTTTTGTTTTGACATTATTGATAGAGCTACCCAATTGGCCAAAATTCAAAATGGTACTAGCCACCTAAGCATTTGATTTTGATTTATGGTATTTAAAGCCACCAGTAAATCAAGGTTCATTACCTGTGCACTATATAGAACTGAGTTTCTGTCTAGCAGTAGGCTATTACTAAATAGAACAGTAACAACCATTGGATTGAGACATTGAGAGAAAAAGGAAAAACAGAGACCAAATCCCACTAATTATGGGGAATTAATTAGTGACAAAAGAATAGGGACGTGAGTATAATATTGCTGCTAGTAATTTTAAGAAGGTTTCAATCATACCTTATACTCTTCCCACCATTTAAGATTACGCCTGTGGAAATGGAAGCTTGCTAAATTGTAGCACCTCCGGCTCCTCCTCTTCAATTTAAAAGTCGGCTAGTCCTTGTTGTTCTACATCTCTTTTGTTTTCTAATTACAGAGAGAGAGAGAGAGAGAGATTGAATGATTTACATTTGGAGTGATCAAGAGGTGAGTGATTTCTTCGATTCAAAATCTTGGGCATGTTAGTGGAGTGATTTCATTTACTTTTTACATTCAGATCATATGATTCATATCTTAATTTATGTTTGAATGATGTGAGTTGGTCTAAAATCTAGTACTTTTTCATGCTTTATAGCAAAAATTTGATTGGAGTCTCCATAGATTTCATTTCATATATATGATTGTATAGTGTTGATATCAAGATTGGTCCGACAGTTATTCATTTTTCATGCATACAGAAAAATAGAACAAATATTGCTGAAATTGGCTATTGAAACTCTTCAAGTTCTGTAGTACTTGTGCATGTCATGAAGGTAAAAAGTAAATATTTGATGCTTTTTCTCCATGTTTCAAATGTACGTAAAATGAAAATATACCTTTTGTTGCTTGCTCATCATATTATTAGATATGTTCCAAAAAAGAAAATGGTGGGAGGTAAATTTGATCTATTAATTTCTTAAATAATAAACATTTGTAGTGAATGGCTTAAGCCATTGAACTATATATAATTATATATATATATATATATATGATGTTCATATATTTTTTCAGCGTAGCTGTTTTGATTGAACTACATATCTATGGTTTCTGATTAAGTAGATTTGGGCTTTGCGCATGTTTCTGTAATGTGTCTCTAAATTTAACCTATTTGTTCTCTGACAGAGTGTTGATGAGCTGAAACACAAACTTTTCTGTATCAATTATGAACTAGAATTGGCGAAAATGAGGGCAAACCAAGAGGTAAGCAAAAACGAAGAGATCACAAAGCAGTTGCTTCATCTCTTGAAGGTAGCTTGTCAAGAAAGAGATGAAGCAAAAGACCAGTTGCAAAAACTACTCAACATGTTCTTGCCTATACCAGTTGAAAATGAAACAAGCCCTATACTCTCTGAGGTCAATAATGAAATCCCAATTCTCAGAAAGGCCTCAGATTTCTCAACAGTTAAAAAACCAAATGTTGTATCCAAAACATGTAGTTCATATTCCACTATATACAACTTTGCTGATTCAAGTAACTTGGAAGGATTTCCCAATACGGCTGTTGTTCAAGGGTGTGATGAGTCCATCCAGTTGGCTACGGATTCCTCATCGAACTCGAAGATCATGGATCATGCTGATGTTTTGATTGATAATATTGCTAGGGTGAGACCCCTGCCTAAGAAAGGAAGACTGTTCCAGGCTGTAATGGACAATGAACCTTTACTTCAGACACTTCTTGTTGCTCCTCTTCCCAAGTGGAAAAATCCTCCACCAATTCCTCCCTTGAAAAATTCATCCAATCTCATTTATGGATGTGATTTCGGCTCACTAGAACAGATTGAAGCAGTCAATCCAATTCGTGCATTACAAGGTTCAAGTTCACTTGGATTTTCTCATATACCATCTTCATCTGTGATGAACTTTGCACATGGTTCTGCTTATCTGAACAATGGAGTTGGCAACAATTCAACTGATTTTATGACGAGTCAGATTGGGACTGTTAAAAGAAGAAGAAGGAGGTTCTGATGAGGCTAGCAAATCCTTTTTCCTGGTGTCTAAAAGTTAGTACAAATAGGGTTCGGTGACTTGCATGTAGTAAAAGAAATCATGTTTATGAATAGAATAATTTCTATGTAGTTTTTGGCTTTGGTGTACTGGTGTTGATGTAAATCATGGTATCTGAATAAATAAACATATTGGGTTTGCATATCTTTGATGTTACCCTTACAATCAGAAATTCTTCCATGCTCTGTGCAGTGATGACAGTTATTTACTAATTTATAGCTCACTTCAGGTTTGGTAAATTGGTAGTAATTCCATTAAATGGGTACTTATTCTCAAATTATAGCTACCCTACTTTAGTTTCAAATTTTTTGATGCTCTTTTGATTCACTAGTAGTGTGGTAAAGAGAAAATTATTTATTTTTCAAAGCAATTGGAGAGAGACACATTTACATATAAATGCGGGAAAAAATTATTGGTTTAGATGAAAAAAAAAAAACTTAGAATGACCTAAAGATACACTTTTTTTTGGGTTTAGTTCACATACCCTTGCTCAGTATGTTATAATAGCAATTGCAAATTCCTACTCTTCATTCTCTCATTGAATACTAGGTCTCAAGTTGAAACTGAAGCAATCACTAGCTCCTTTCACCACGTTTGGGTAAAAATGTACCCCACCTTTGTGGAACCGTTTGATTTCAATCACTTCCGATTTCAAGCTACATACCTCCGTCCACAACTGTGTAGTATCAAAAGCTACCCAATATGCCCATAACACCCGGCTACTTCCCTTAACACACGCACATGAAACCCATATGTTGTAGGCACCCTCTCTCTCATTTCATACCAAGGAAAGCTCACACTTCAGCTTGTTCCCGTCTAACTGAAACTCAGAAAGCTAATCCCCCTGTCCTTAAACATGCAAAGAACTCAGAGGCATTCTTGCATGCTCGCCAAGTGTTCGACGAAACGTCTGACTTAAACGTGGTATCGGCCACAACAATAATAGGCAGCTTTGCTCGGCAGCACCATCATGAAGAAGCTACACATCTCTTTTCACGGATGCTTGTTTTGAATATTCGACCAAATGAGTACACATTTGGCACTGTCATTCACTCATCAACTGCACTTGGAGACTTGAACATAGGCAAGCAACTGCATTCATGTGCAACAAAGATGGGTTTGCATTCGAATGTCTTTGTGGGGAGTGCAATTTTGGATCTTTATGCCAAGCTGAGCAGCATCCAGGATGCTCGAAGAGCTTTCGAAGATACTCAGAAGCCGAATGTGGTTTCCTACACAACATTGATATGTGCTTACCTGAAAAAGGAGATGCTTGAAGATGCTCTCGAGCTTTTCCGAGTGACGCCAGAGAGGAATGTGGTTTCATGGAATGCAATGATTGGAGGGTATAGCCAAACAGGCCACAATGAAGAGGCTGTGAATCTTTTCATTGAGATGCTTCAAAATGGGTTGGTGCCTAATCAGTCTACTTTTCCTTGTGCTATAATTGCAGCTGCCAATATAGCAGCACTAGGAATTGGGAGAAGCTTTCATGCCTCTGCTGTCAAGTTCTTGGGTAAGCTTGACGTGTTTATTTGCAATTCCCTAATAAGCTTTTATGCAAAATGTGGAAGCATGGAAGATGGTCTCTTGGTTTTCAATAAACTTGGGCGACGGAACATTGTTTCTTGGAATGCTATGATATGTGGGTATGCTCAAAATGGTAAAGGAGAGGAAGCCATAAGCTTTTTCGAAAGGATGAGGTTGTCAGATTGTAAACCCAACAGTGTTACACTTCTTGGCTTATTGTGGGCTTGTAATCATGCTGGCCTTGTAGAGAAGGGTTACTCATATTTTAACCAGGCAAGAATGGAGGACTCCGGCATTCTAATGCCCGAGCATTATGCTTGTATGGTTGATCTACTCTCGCGCTCAGGGTGTTTCAGGCAAGCTGAGGAGTTTATTAGAGATTTGCCTTTTGAACCAGGCATTGGGTTTTGGAAGGCATTGCTTGGTGGCTGCCAAATCCACTCGAATATGGAGTTGGGGGAGTTTGCAGCAAGAAAAATACTGAGTTTGGATCCTGAAGATGTGTCATCATATATTATGTTGTCTAATGCACATTCTGCAGCTGGAAGGTGGCAGAGTGTGTCAACAATAAGGAGAGAAATGAAAGACAAAGGGATGAAGAGGATTCCAGGTTGCAGTTGGATAGAAATTCGGAACAAAGTTCATGTATTTGTCACTGGGGATAAGAATCATCACCAAATGAATGAAATTTGTACTGTGTTAGAAATACTGTACATAGCATTTGAGGGGGAATAAATCAAGAGGAAAAATTGCGTTGATAATATCTACTGCATCAAAATTTTGCTTGGAGCTGCCCTTCAGGCTAGAGGTGCTCTTCTGGGCAAGCAAGAAAATTTGAATCATATGAAGATGGTTCATCAAAATTTGAATCTTCTCTTCTTCTTTTTTTTTATCCAAGTATCCAACTGTATGTGGAAATCATTTACAAGCAACCTAAATGTTTTTGAAAGACGAATTTTAATTGGTGGAAATAATATGTTAGATTGAATAGATTAATTTTCTTATTTATGTCAATTGATTTCCATCAACATTGGCTTCTATTTAAGACTATATGCATATCACTTTCTTTTTTCTTTATTCGTATATTACTTTAATATGATCTTTTACATATAGATTCCTAGTTTTCTAGATTTTTAGAATGACCCCAAAAAATCTCCTTCATTAAAATCTGTGTCTTATGTTCCTTTTGAACTTTTTTCTTTTGAAAATAAAACTATCAATTCTCCATTGTAATATCAAAATAATAAAAAAACAAAATTCATATTTAGTATATTTACACATGAAAAGGAAATAAAAAGAAGATTTGAAATAGAATATGCGCGTGGTATCTCACGGGTCCGCCTCTGAACACGTGTCGGATGAACGCAACGGAAAGGCGCGCAAGACACACAACATACGGGTCGGGCGGTCCCCGCGCCCGCCTTTTACAATCAAAATCTGTGGACCCATTTTTCTAACCATAGTTAGAAACTGCAGCGTCATCGACTCATTCCCAGTTAAGCTGCATCTTAAAAGTTCCAACCCCTTAACCAGGGTTAGTTCCAACCCCATTGTTATGAGCTTCAGATCCAAGATTAGGGTTCCAGGGATCAGAAATTCCTTCTCAAATTCCCCAAAATCCTTTGTCAATTTTCCTCCTTTCAATTCTCAGAAGTCTAATTAGGTCCTCAATTTCTTATTCGTTGAAGTTTTCGATCGCTCCGGTTGTCGCAGACGGAGCTCAAAATTAGGGGAAAAATGGAGACGCAGAGGATAATTGAATTTCCTCACCAGAATATGGATAAGCGGCCGAGGAAGAGACCGCGATTAACATGGGATATGCCTCCTCCTCCTCCTCCTCCTCCCGAGGTCTGTATCTGTTTTATTTGCAAAGTTTGTTAAGAATCACAATTTTCTGTTCTGTTCGAATATGAAACCTAAATTTTTCTTATGTACTTGTTCTAAATGATTCTTGATCATTACTAAGATGGACATGCTCAATTTCCCTCGTTATAATTTAACTTTGAATTCCCATTGCTTTCTCTTATTTCATAATTTTCATTATACAGAAGATTATTTGAGGAAATATGGATCTCGATTCGTGTCCGAAGCATTTTTCATTATTCAAATATTATTGATATAAATTACAAAATTTGAAATGCAATATAGCCTTTAGGAATTGGTGTACCAAATACTGGAAATTTGAATGATTCCTGGAATATATATATATATATATTTATATATAGAAGATGATTATACTTATGCTTTGTATGTTGTGCAGCTGCTCCCAGCAATATACTGCGGGCAGGAGTTTGGGAATGGGCCAATTCCCAATTACACATATACGTCTATGTTTTATGGGGGATTGCCTCGCAATGCCTCCCCTCCATGGAGGCCTGATGATAAAGATGGTCATTATGTGTTTGGCATTGGAGATAATCTAACCCCTCGATGTAAGTCTCTTCAACCATTGTTACTTTTGATGTTATTCTATGTAAGTAGGTTAAGTAGGTGAAATTGCGTCGCAACATGTTGACATCTTTAGTTGGTTATTTATCTATAAATAATACTCATTATTTGTTCACTAATACCTTTTTCTCATCAAATTTGGCAGATAGGATTCTCAACAAAATGGGAGAGGGTTGGTATTTTATTGCTTTCACGAGAGTATAATTCACCTTTGCCGGAAGGAGTACATATCTCTATCTTGTATTCCTCAGGCAATTAATATTTGGTTTGACTTTTTCTAGGGACTTTTGGGCAAGTGTTGGAGTGTTTTGACAATGAAAAGAAAGAATTTGTGGCAATTAAAATTATCCGCTCCATACATAAGTATCGTGAAGCTGCGATGATCGAAATTGATGTTCTACAGAGGCTTGCAAGGCATGATATTGGTGGCACTCGGTAAGGATATTTTATTTTTTGTCTACTTATTGGTTGTAGAAGTTTGAAGTGATGTTGGTATAAGCGGTTTCATTCTTTGCAGTTGTGTGCAAATACGGAATTGGTTTGACTATCGTAATCATATTTGTATTGTAAGTATTTATTGGTACTTCTGATTTAATTAGCTTGGAGGAGCAATATATAATCCTTCATGCCTGAATTTTCTGTGAGTTAAAAAAACTTGCGGATGGATTTAAATGGTTTCAACAGGTATTTGAGAAGCTTGGACCTAGCTTATACGATTTTCTTCGCAAAAACAGCTACCGTTCATTTCCCATTGATCTTGTTCGGGAGCTTGCCAGACAACTTTTGGAGTCTGTAGCATGTGTGTGGGCAATTCTTTGCACCATTTTTTTTCTAAATTCTTACAGCTTTATGCTCAATCTGTTTAAGTGTAAAGCTGAGATATGCATTTATACATATTTTGATTCCATATCTGTTTCTCCAGTTTCGTAAACACAGTTGTTTGTTTAAGCATGTAGTTGATCATAATAATAATTTTTAATTCACTTTTTTATTTGTGTGCTGGTTTACTTTGCAGTTATGCATGATTTACGCCTTATTCATACTGATTTGAAGCCAGAAAATATTCTTCTTGTCTCCTCCGACTACATCAAAGTGCCAGACTATAGGGTATTGTTTCCAAACTCATGTTTTGTCTTTTGTTATATTTGACTTAACAAATGTGCTTGCATGCACGCACTAGCGGACAACAGTTTTGTATGCATTTATTTAATTATCTTGTGGACTGTCATATTTTTGTTCCTCATTCTAGTAATACTGAGCAATGTGTGGTTATGCGAACATATTTTGTGATTTGATCATTAATTGGTACAGCTTCATTTTAGGTTTTGTTATCTGTAAGTTCATACTTCTGACTTGATGTACTATCCCAAGCCATCTTCAGATCTTGTGTCTCATTATTAGTATTAGATTATTAGCTCATACTTCTGACACTTAATTGTTTTTTCTCAACTACAATGAAGTTTCTAGCACGGTCAACTAAAGAGGGTTCTTATTTCAAGAATCTGCCCAAGTCAAGTGCCATTAAGCTCATTGATTTTGGAAGTACAACATTTGAACATCAGGATCATAGCTATGTGGTGTCAACACGCCATTATCGTGCACCAGAGGTTATTTTAGGTAAACAGATATTGGGATCGAACAAAATTCTTGGATACTAGAGAAATATCTTGATGTGCAGTTTTTTTGGCCAATCTTGATATGCATTTTTAGATAGCACTCATATGACGTTGTCTGCAGGTCTTGGGTGGAACTATCCTTGTGATATATGGAGTGTGGGCTGCATACTTGTTGAACTTTGCTCTGTAAGTACCCGTGGGTTGATATGGCCCCATCACCTACAATTGAGTCATTTCCATTTAAAGTTTGCTAGATATGTCATCCCTGCCGGAAGATTAATTGTAAGGTTACAAGGTCAATGTTACTATTTCCTGTCATGGGATATAACTATCCCTTGACAAGTGAACTCCTCTTATAGCTGACTATGAATTTGTTGGGTCTTTGGACGCACAATTTTAAGGTTCCCAAATAAGGTTTTCTAAATGTACATTACAAGATTGCACAAAGAAAAAGAGGGAAGAAGAACTAGTTAATCGTTAGATGTGTATAGGACTGTTAAGCAATGCAACTTGTATGAGAAACATTGTGAGTAAGAGACAGAAGCCTTAACATTCTCATTGTTTGGATGAGAGAATTATATTTTGGGACTGCTTTGAAATTTAGTTTCCATGCTTTACTAGAGAGTTTGAATTTCCCTCAAACATTTTTCATTCCTTCTATATTGTCTTTGAACAGGGTGAGGCCCTTTTTCAAACACACGAGAACTTGGAGCATCTTGCAATGATGGAGAGGGTTTTGGGGCCACTTCCGCAGCATATGGTGCTCAGAGCCGAGTAAGATTCTTACTCTACATAGTCCTGATGTCTTCTATGTGGAATGGAGGTGTGGAGCTCTTATGTTTTGTCTGATTTTTGCAGCCGTCGTGCTGAGAAATATTTTAGGAGGGGAGCACGACTGGATTGGCCTGATGGGGCCGCATCTAGGGAAAGCATGAGAGCAGTATTCAAATTGCCCCGATTACCGGTACTGATTCAAAACTAAAAGAAGTTTTCATATTATTTACGGTGTCACTTTGCTTGGTTCTTCAGCAGACTAACCTTGCTACCATCTTAAACCATGGATTGCAGAACTTAATAATGCAGCATGTTGATCATTCTGCTGGTGATTTGATTGAACTCCTGCAAGGGCTCTTAAGATACGAGCCAGCAGAGCGGCTCAAGGCAAGGGAAGCACTAAGACATCCCTTTTTCACTAGAGATGTGAGAAGGGGTGGCTATCCCTTGTAAGAAACTAAGAACCTTCCTCATCTATATCAGTCATGAGCAGAAGGCCTGAGAGATATATATGAGTAAAAATCCACTTGTGGTTTTTCGATTGTACGATTGTTTATGTATAGTAAGGCGTCCCCATCCCTCCTTTCTTGTCATCCGTTTCTTATTCTGATCTTGTTCTATAGCGATAAATTGTTGTTTGTTTTGTGATTTTGATGACCAAATGCTCAACTTAAAAGAATAAAATTCCAACTTGAATGATGTTTTTCTTTTAATTGATTGTGCCATGCTTACCCAACTTACACTAACATCAAGTAACGAGGAATCCATGGTAAAGTGGGATTTTTTGTATGCCTCAAGGACAGTTCAAGCTCAAACTAAACAATTAGGCCTCTGAGCATAATCCCTCGAATCAATGTCATCAAGCGTTAAAGCTCGTCAGACCATGTTTTTTTTTGTCTTTTCATTTTCCTTTATTCAAGCCGGTACGAAGTCTCAAACAAAATGAAGAACGAGTGAGTTTAATCTAAACCAACCTGTCCAACTAGTTTTTCTTTGGACGATACTTGGGTGCACACCGGTGTGCACCTTGTCATGCTTACCCTATATATGGTCCAATAAAAAACTGACACGTGTCCATTTTGAAAAGATTTTTCTTTCCTTTCTCTTTCTTTCTTTCTTCCTTCCTTCATCTCTCCTCGTTCTCTTTCTGTCTTCCTTCTTCTTCTTCTCTCTACCCATCTAACCATCTTCATCAGAGCAAGAGAGAGAAAGCGGGGGTGATTCTTCTCTCTCCTCGTTTCCCAACTTCCCAACCCCTCTTTCCTTCAATCTCTCACTTGTCTCCGTCCATGGCCACAGACGCCACGCCCAAGTCAAAAACCCGGACTTCCGCCCGATTCCACAGCAACCCACCAGAACTCGCCGCCGCCTCGGCCCACGATGGCCACCAATTCTGGCAGTACATGATCGCCAGCTCGTTTCTCCGTGCCTCTGTCTCTCTCACCACCGCTTTCTCTCTCTTGCTCCGATGAAGAAGGGTAGAGAGAAGAAGAAGAAGGAAGGCAGAAAGAGAACGAGGAGAGATGAAGGAAGGAAGGAAGAAAGAAAGAAAGAAAGAAAGAAAGAGAGGAAAAAAAAATCTTTTCAAAATGGACACGTGTCAGTTTTTTATTGGACCATATATAGGGTAAGCATCACGAGGTGCACACCGGGTAAGCATGACGAGGTGCACACCGGTGTGCACCAAGTATCGTCCTTTTTCTTTTCACTTTTAGCTAGCTTGGGTGCTCGGAAACTACGAAGTTACTTTACACTTTAAAGTGCTTGATGGCTCCCACTGAAACCTAAACCTCTGGACTAAGTAATTGAGATTGATAACATATATTCTCCACTCTACAACCCATTCCCACAATCCCACCACATTTTCACTGAAAACCCTGAAGACCAATTTTTTAGTCTTCGATTTTGCTCGAGCTTTTGAAGTGATCAGCATGGCGGGAGAAGAAGAGGGACAGGCAATTGGGATCGATCTGGGGACGACTTACTCGTGCGTGGCAGTTTGGCAGCACGATCATGTGGAAATCATAGTGAATGATCAGGGCAACAGGACCACTCCTTCTTATGTTGCCTTCAATGAAACGGAGCGTTTGGTTGGGGATGCAGCATTCAACCAGGTCATCAAGAACCCCACCAATTCCATCTTTGGTACTCTCTCTTACTAAACCCTAATCAATTTATTACCGTTTATTTCCCAAACTAGTTTTGAATTCTTGTTTGAGGTTTCGGTATTTCAGAGAGTAGTATGACTATAGAAGATAAATTTTGAACAAGTCCACTGCATTTTTTTTGTTTGTCTTTATAAGAAGTTAATTAGTAAAATAAATACTGCTCCTTAACTGAGTACTTCCCAAAGAGTCGATCTGTTATTGGAAAATGTTGAATACTTATTGATTTCTTTAGTGTAGAAAGTATAACTTATTTTCACGGTTGTTTGTATAACATGTCCACTTGTAAATATGGTGATGCATTTGACTTCTTCAAGATTGCAGCTGCAACTTATGTCACTGTAGTTTGTATAACATGTGTGCTTGTAAGCATGATGGTGCATTCATGTTTCTTGCATCCGACACATTTCCTCTTGTTTTCCTTTGTTGGAATGTGTTCGTGAATTTGACATTGATTTGCAGATGCAAAGCGGTTAATAGGTAGGAGGTTCAGTGACAAATCTATTCAAAATGACATGAAGCTCTGGCCATTCAAGGTCATTGAAGGCCGTGATGACAAACCCATGATTGTGGTTACCCATGAGGGCCAAGAGAAACAGTTTGCTGCTGAACATATCTCCTCCATGGTTTTGGAAAAGATGCGGGAGATTGCTGAGGAGTTCCTTGACTCAACAGTGAAGAATGCGGTTATCACGGTCCCGGCTTACTTCAGTGACTCGCAGCGCCAGGCTACAAGAAATGCGGGTGAGTTAGCAGGCCTAAAGGTGATGCGTATTTTCAATGAACCAACAGCTGCAGCAATTGCATATGGCCTTGAAAAGAGAGCCGGCTGGTATAGCAAGAGAAATGTGATGGTATTTGATTTGGGTGGTGGAACTCTAGATGTGTCACTGCTTAACATAAGTTCCGGTGTCTTTGAAGTGAAGGCTACGGCTGGAGACACTCACCTTGGTGGCGAAGACTTTGATAACCGAATGGTGAATTACTGTGTTGAGGAATTTAGGAGGAAGCATAACTTGGATGTGAGTGCAAACTCTAGAGCTCTTAGGAGGCTAAGAAATGCTTGTGAGAAGGCAAAGAGGAGACTTTCATTTACATCCTCTATTGAAGTTGAAATTGACTGTTTGGATCAGGGGATTGATTTGTATATAACTATTTCCCGTGCCAAATTTGAACAACTGAACATGGATTTCTTCAACAAGTGTATGGAACCCGTGGAGAAGTGTTTGAAGGATGCTAACATGGACATAAGCGAGGTAGATGATGTTGTTCTCGCCGGTGGATCTTCTAGAATTCCCAAAGTGCAGCAATTATTGCAAGATGTCTTTAAGGGAAAAAAGCTATGCAAGAGCATTAATCCAGATGAGGCAATAGCATATGGTGCTGCTGTTCAAGCTGCAATCTTGGGTGGGAATGGAAATGGGAAGCTTCAAGACGTCAATCTCTTGGATGTCACTCCTCTCTCACTAGGAGTGGGGGTTCGATACAATGATATGCATTTTGTTATTCCAAGAAACACCAGAATTCCTGTCAAGAAGAATACGAGACTGTGTACTCGTTATGACAACCAACGTAACGTCACCTTCCCCGTTTTTGAGGGTGAGAGTGAAACCATTTTGAATAATAACTTTTTGGGTAAATTTAAGCTCGAGGACATCCCTCTGGCCCCTAAGGGCGTTCCGTTCGATGTTTGCTTTGATATTGATGAAAATGGTATCCTCAGTGTCTCCGCCGAGGACAAATCCACTGGCCAGAAGAAGGGGATTACAATCATGAGTGACGGAAGAACGTGCGAGGGAATTGACAGTTTGAGACTGTGATCTAAGAAAGGGAGACTCTGTTTTTTTCTTTTTTCAGTTCACCACAATGTCTACAAGCTTGATCGTGCTTTTCTTTTCCTCGCACACATGGAAATACCTGGTTGATGTAGTTTTGAGAGAACATATCTGTTTGTGTTCATCTTATAATCACTTGTCAATGATAGTCTGATGTCGGATAAATGTTTGAGAAATATGAACTAACCGTTGAAGATTTATGTGAGAGACATCAATCTTGCACTTTAGTTTGTTTTCTGGGGTTTTTTTTTATTTATAGAATTTTTTCATTTCCATTCCAATTCATGCTCGGACCAAATCAATCCATTTTGCTTGGAGGCAAAATCAGAGAGGTAGATCGAGAGAAGAACTATGATTTAAACATTTGTTTCCATATAGCTCAAACAAGTTGGATTGGAGAAGAGAATCTTCATCTTCTTTTCCATAATGGAGAGACAGACGATAGAAGAGTGGGAAAGATGTTGAAGAGGATAAAGAGATGAGTTTCGGTAAGGGAGTGAAGAGAGAGAGCTGGTGAGATTTGTGAGGATATTTTTAATTTCACTCCCCAGAAAGTAAATTGTACTTCTATTATATAAGTCTGTCGGGAACCAGCCTTATACTATTATATGACCTCACACGCCATCTTTTTAGTTGAACGAGAAAAGCTACAGTGCTACCACTCAGTTCACTCTTAAATTGTTCCCACCATATTTCACTTTCCTCACTGAAAAGTGAAAACCCTAACCCCATTTTTCTTACAAGCTTTTGAACTGATCAGAATGGGGGGAGAAGAAAAGGGCCAAGCAATTGGGATCGATCTGGGGACGACTTACTCGTGCGTGGCAGTTTGGCAGAACGATCATGTAGAAATCATAGTGAACGACCAGGGCAACAGGACCACTCCATCTTATGTTGCCTTCACCGAAACTGAGCGATTGGTGGGGGACGCAGCGTTTAACCAGGTCCTCAAAAACCCCAAAAATTCCATCTTTGGTAGGTTTGCTTCCTAAACCCTCATCAATTTATTGCCATTTGTTTCTAAAATTAGGTTTATTCATGAATGAGACTTTTTTTATTTCATTTTTGTTGTTTCTCTGCCAAAGTGATTATGCTTGGGATGACTATGATTGTAATTGATTTATTTATGAAATGTTTTTTATCTTTGTTTTTTTATTTTTAAATTTTGTTAATTAGTCACTTTTGTTTGTGTAAATGTGCATTTGTGTTGTTTCTATCATATGACGGATATGCTTTCTTTGTCATATGTGTTTGTGAATTTGGCATTGATCCGAAGATGCTAAGCGGTTAATAGGTAGGAGATTCAGTGACGCCTTTGTTCAGATTGATATGAAGCTCTGGCCATTCAAGGTCATTGAAGGTGGTGATGACAAGCCTATGATTGTGGTTACTCATGAGGGTCGAGAGAAACTGTTTTCAGCTGAAGAAATCTCATCCATGATTTTGGCAAAGATGCGGGTGATTGCTGAGCAGTACCTCAACTCAATTGTGCAAGGTGCAGTTATCACAGTCCCGGCTTACTTCAGTGACTCGCAGCGCCAAGCCACAAGAAATGCAGGTGAAATTGCAGGCCTAAAGGTTATGCGTATTATCAATGAACCGACAGCTGCAGCAATTGCTTATGGCCTTGAAAAGAGGGCTGGCTGGTATAGCAAGAGAAATGTGATGGTATTTGATTTGGGTGGTGGAACTCTAGATGTGTCACTGCTTAACATAGGTTCCGGTGTCTTTGAAGTGATGGCTACTGCTGGAGACACTCACCTTGGTGGTGAAGACTTTGATAATCGAATGGTGAATTACTGTGTTGAGGAATTTAAGAGGAAGCACAACTTGGACGTGAGTGATAACTCCAGAGCTCTTGGTAGATTAAGAAGTGCTTGTGAGAAGGCAAAGAGGAGACTCTCATTTGTATCTTCTATTGACATTGAACTTGATTGTTTGGATAAAGGCATTGACTTCTATCTAACTTTTACTCGTGCCAAATTTGAACAACTCAACATGGATTTCTTCAACAAGTGCATGGAGCCTGTTGAGAAGTGTTTGGGGGATGCTAACATAGATATAAGCCATGTTCATGATGTTGTTCTTGCCGGTGGGTCTTCTAGAATTCCAAAAGTGCAGCAACTACTACAAAATGTCTTCAAGGGAAAGCAGCTATGCAAAAGGATTAATCCGGATGAGGCGGTGGCATATGGTGCTGCTGTTCAAGCTGCAATCTTGAGTGGAAATGAAAAAGGGAGTCTTCAAGACTTCAATCTCTTGGATGTCACACCTCTGTCACTTGGAGTTCGGGTTCGAGATGATGAAAATTTCATGTGTATTGTCATTCCAAGGAACACTAGAATTCCCATCAAGAAGAAGAGGACACTAACTACTCGTTTTGACGACCAATCTGGCATTGACCTCGCAATTTTTGAGGGTGAGAGTGAAACAACTTTGGATAACAACTTTTTGGGTAAATTTACGCTTGATGGCATTCCTCCGGCCCCTACGGGCTTTCCCAGAATCAATGTTATGTTTGATATTGATGAAAATGGTATCCTCAGTGTCTCGGCTAAGGACAAGTTCACTGGTCAGGAGAAAGGGATTACATTCATGAGTGATATAAGACCTTTGTGAAGGAACTGAGGCAGTTCAGACCAAAAAACAAAAGATGAGAGGCAACTATTTTAGGAAGGAAGCCTCTGTTTTCCTCTGATCTCCACAATGTCTACTTGCTTGATCATGTATAATTAGGAAAGAGTGTATCTGTTTGAGCTTTGTTCTACAGTGACATGTTAATAGGAATCTTCTTTTCGATAGAAATATTTAACATGCAAGAACTACTGAACATTGTGCGCTTTTCGTAAGATCATTATATACTTCTCAGTTCAAATGTTTTTTTTTTGGCTTAGCATTGTAGGATATAAGACATTTGAGAACCAAGTGGTTTGAGGAAAACACAGGCAAGAGAACAATAAGCCATCCTACTATCCTAGCTCTTACTAAAGGGCGTTCGTGTCTCCGAGGCCGAAGGGCCTACCGGTTTCAAAAGCTTCCTTCCAAACAAGGCTAATGTCTATAACTCTATATACATTGATAATCACCTTTAATTTTTTTTTAATCAAAGATAAGCCAATTTTATGCAACTGTATCTTAAATGTCATCTAGTGTGAGTTTAACATTATCTAATTGCAACAATAACAACGAGAAATGTATTTGGGCCGTACTGCTAACATCCTCAAGTGTAAAGGTTGTTGGACATAAATATGTTTTTGTTAGAAAACGTAATGAGAAGAATGAAGCCTTGATATATAAGGCTCGCCTCGTGGCGCAAGGTTTCTCACAACGCTCTATGATTGACTATGAGGAGATGTATTCTCCCGTAATGGATGTTATTACATTCCGTTAGTTTTCAAAAAACTTGACATGCAGTTTATGGATGTGGTTACAACATATCTCTACGGGGATCTAGATTCAGAGATATATATGAAGGTGCCAGATGGACTTTAATTACCCAAATTAATTTACTCTAAACCACAGAGTGCGTTTTCAATAAGATTAAAATGCTCACTTTACGGATTGAAACAATTCGGACGGATGTGGTATAACCGTCTAAGTGACTACTTGATTGGGAAGAGATATATAAATGATGATTTATGCCCATGCGTGTTTATAAAGAGAATATATTTCGGATTTGCAATTATTGCTGTTTATGTAGATGACATAAACTTAATTGGCATTCTCGAAGAACTGAGAGATACTGCTATGTATTTGAAATCTGAATTTGAGATGAATGATCTTGGGAAAACTCGGTTTTGTCTAAGCTTAGAGCTAAAGCGCCGAGATAGTGGAATATTAATCCACCAATCTGCTTATGTCCAAAAGATGCTGAGGCAATTTAACATGAACAAAGTACATCCAGTTAACACTCTCATGATCGGTTCTAGATCCAAAGAATGATCTTTTTCGTCCCAAGAATGATGACGAAGAAATTCTAGGAGCCGAAGTGTCATATTTAAGTGCAATAGGCGCATTGTTGTACTTAGCTCAATGCACTAGACCAGATATCTCTTTGCTGTGAACTTGTTAGTTAAGTTTAGCTCTGCACCCACACAACATCATTGGAGTGGCATACAAAATAATATTTCAATACCTAAAGGGTACGATTGATTTGGGCTTATTTTATCCCTACAAAGAGACAAGAGGAGTTGAAAAAAGAAGTTCAAACCTCAAGGGCAACGCCGCCGGCTGGAACACCACCGCCCAAGCCGCTGTCGCTGGAACACCGCCGCCCAAGCCGCTGTCGCTGGCCAAGGTACCGCCGGCAGCCCTACTCCCTATGCCGAAACAACATGTGATGTTTTAGTAAGTTTTGCTGATGTCGGGTATCTCTCTGACCCGCATAAAGGTCATTCTTAAACTGATTATGTTTTTACCATGGGAAACACGGCGATATCTTGGAGGTCTATTAAGCAAACATTCGTTGCTACTTTCTCAAATCATGCAGAGATAATTGCTCTACATGAAACTGTTCGTAAATGTGTATGGTTGAGGTCTGTGATTACACATATATTCGAGGAACAAGTGGCTTTCATGCAAATGAGGTTTACAAATAGGCCAATATGGAGAATTAATCCATATTCAAAGGAAAAAAAAATTGACATTGACTTGGGTGGTTGGTTTAATTCATGTAATATGCATTTATTCTCGGCAAAAAAAAATGTATTATGCATTTACAAGTTAAAAGTTGGATTTGAAATTTTGCATAAAATGATGTTATTTTACAAGTTCAGTTTATATCGATTAAGTTCGTTTTCTTTGAGTTTTGATTTATTAAGATACTAAGTATATATTATAACATAAATAAATATTTTTTCTATTGTCACAAACCAAGTAATTTTTTTATTTGTCAAATTTCATGAACCGTCAATACTAATTTACCTTAAATTACTACAACTCATTATATAAAAATGTTTATTCAATATTTTCTTTTAAAATATAGTACATAATTAATCAAATAAATATTTCATAAAGTTTCAATTAAAATTTCCGTGTTTTTTCTCAAATTTCCATCATTTCTCTCGAACATTTACCGATATCGATATTTCTTCGAAATTTTCGTCGAAATTTTCATTTTTTGGACCGTCGATATTTCCTCAAAACTCGAAATTTTAGTCCTTAGGACACATACATGTCACTTTCAAATGTGAATGATACGTTGTACTCTTTTTTTTCTTCGACCAATGTTATTTTTCTCACTGAGTTTTATTGTTACTTGACAAGATTTTTAATAAGGCAATAGGGAAAGCACCACCTAGTTCTGACCGACACAAGAAGAAGTGTTTCAGGATATTCATTATTGTGTGCCTTGTGAAACTATGAATCAAATCAACTTTAGAATATGATATGAAAGGTAAATCCTTCTAGAATATGGATTGTATTTAGAATATGATTTCTACTTCAATCTTGATTGTATCTTGTATTTCTCTATATATAGGTCTATATTCATCAATAAAATATATAGATCATGTTCGAGAGTAATTCTATTCTCCTTTATTTTCAGTTATTCTTAAACATGAACCAAATAAAGTCTATACACTTCCCATAGACCATGAAACACTGATCGATTACATTCCTCGATAATAAGTCTCACAAAACTTGACTAGGTTGCTTTATATTGTTCCAACTTCCCACTGCTACATTTCACTCTGCCCTAGAGTCTCGAAATCGTGAACCATTTTTCTTACTTTAATTTTCACATTTTCTTCAAGCTTTTGAACTGAGCCAGAATGGCGGGAGAAGAAAAGGGCCAGGCAATTGGGATCGATCTGGGGACGACTTACTCTTGCGTAGCAGTTTGGCAACACGATCATGTGGAAATCATAGTGAATGATCAGGGCAACAGGACCACTCCTTCTTATGTTGCCTTCAATGAAACGGAGCGTTTGGTTGGGGATGCAGCATTCAACCAGGTCATCAAGAATCCCACCAATTCCATCTTTGGTAGGGTTTCTTCCTAAACCCTAATCTACTTATAACTTTTGCCTTTTGTTTCTCATGTTACCTTTATATTGTTGTATGAGGTTTCAATATGAGTATGCTTGAATAACTACGAGTCAATCAGTTCTGAAAAAAAAAAAAAAAAAGGTAATTGTAGAATTCTTGAAAGATTTCTTAAACATTGGAAGTGTAACTTGTTTCACTGTTCTTTGTGCATGTGCACTTGTAACCTTGTAAACATGATCGATGATGTATTTATGTTTGTATTATATGATGCTTTTGCAATAAATTGTTATTCATTATTGGTATGTACTTGTGAATTTGGCATCGATTTGCAGATGCAAAGCGATTATTAGGTAGGAGGTTCAGTGATGACTCTGTTCAAAATGATGTGAAGCTCTGGCCCTTCAAGGTCATTGAAGGCCGTGATGACAAACCCATGATTGTGGTTACCCATGAGGGCCAAGAGAAACAGTTTGGTGCTGAAGAAATCTCCTCCATGGTTTTGGCAAAGATGCGGGAGGTTGCTGAGAAGTTCCTTGACTCGACAGTAAAGAAGGCAGTTATCACGGTCCCCGCTTACTTCAACGATTCGCAGCGTCAGGCTACAAGAAATGCAGGTGAGTTTGCAGGTCTAAAGGTAATGCGTATTATCAATGAACCAACAGCTGCAGCAATTGCTTATGGCCTTGAAAAAAAGGCAGGTTGGTATAGCAAGAGAAATGTCATGATATTTGATTTGGGGGGTGGTACTTTAGATGTGTCACTGCTTACGATAAGTTCTGGTGTCTTTGAAGTGAAAGCCACGGCTGGAGACACTCACCTTGGTGGCGAAGACTTTGATAACCGAATGGTGAATTACTGTGTTGAGGAATTTAAGAGGAAGCATAACTTGGATGTGAGTGGAAACTCGAGAGCTCTTAGGAGGCTAAGAAATGCTTGTGAGAAGGCAAAGAGGAGACTTTCATTTACATCCTCTATTGAAGTTGAAATTGACTGTTTGGATCAGGGCATTGATTTGTATATAACTATTTCCCGTGCCAAATTTGAACAACTGAACATGGATTTCTTCAACAAGTGTATGGAACCCGTGGAGAAGTGTTTGAAGGATGCTAACATGGACATAAGCGAGGTAGATGATGTTGTTCTCGCCGGTGGATCTTCTAGAATTCCCAAAGTTCAGCAATTATTGCAAGATGTCTTCAAGGGGAAAAAGCTATGCAAGAGCATTAATCCAGATGAGGCAATAGCATACGGTGCAGCTGTTCAAGCTGCAGTCTTAAATGGGAATGGAGATGGGAAGCTTCAAGACTTCACTCTGTTGGATGTCACATCTATGTCACTTGGAGTTGAGATTGAAAATAAAAATGTCATGCATTTTGTTATTCCAAGGAATACCAGAATTCCCATCAACAAAACTACTACACTATGTACTCTTGGTGACAACCAACGTAATATCAGCTTCCCAGTTTTTGAAGGCGAGAGTGCAACAACTTTAAATAATAACTTTTTGGGTGAATTTATGCTCGATGATATTCCTCTGGCCCCTCGGGGTTATTTATTCCATGTTTGCTTTGATATTGATGAAAATGGTATCCTCAGTGTCTCTGCGGAGGACAAATCCACTGGCCAGAAGAAGGGGATTACAGTCATGAGTGACAGAAGAAGGTGAGAGGGAATTGAAACTGTGATATAAGAAAGGGAGACTCTGTTTTCTTCAGGTCACCACAATATCTACAAGCTTGATCATGTGCTTCTCGTTTTCTCTCACACATGGAAATACTGGTTGATATAATTTTGGAAGTATGTATCTTTTGAGTTCGTCTGATCTGTCAATGGGAGCATGATGTTAGATCAATGTTTGAGATACATGAACTAACTACTACTCAAGGTTTCTGTGCTATTATTCATTGTTAGTTTAATTGTCTTTTGCTTGTCTTTTTAAGAAAATGAGAGTTGAGAATAAATTGGTTCCAGAAAAAGACAGGCAAATGAACAATGGCCTTCCTTTTTACCGAAATGGTGGAACTCCCATTCATTATGTCCATGGTGACTCCAAAGCCATGCTATCTGCAGAAGTCTTTACTTGCAAGACTTTAATAAGGATTTGGATCCTCTCATTAGATTTTGCTTGAATCAATTACAGTCGTGTATTACAAATTTTACAGATCTTTTTCTTCAACTCCCACACCCTTACATTCATACGTTTAGAATTGAAATTCAAGCAGATCCTTACATTCACACACCCATACATTCATACGTTTAGAATTGAATTTCAAGCAGATCTTATTATATTTTGTCTGAAAGAAGGCAGTCCATTAAACCATTATTTGGTTGTTTTATTGATTCGAACTGATGGTCTTGTTGCAACTTGAAATTGTGATTTGTACTGATATTGAGCTACAAGGGACAAGCCGTGAACGAACAGCATAGCAGACCAAGTCATTATCAGCTCGAGCTGTAATTGCACTAACAAACATTATATAACCTGTATTGGTTGGCTTATATTATCTTAATATTCCTCGCTTAGTAGATTAAAGTCCACAACGCAATCATACAAATGACAATGCCATAATTTAATGATATTTTTGGTACCAGAATTTTAATTTTTGTCATAAGTAGTACTCAAAGTTTTTGATTTCACCTCCTGTGGTACATGAATTTTAATTTTTGTCACAAGTAGTACTCAAAGTTTTTTAATCTTTGTCACAAATAGTACCTAACGTTTTTAATTTTTGTCACAAATAGTACCTATAGTTTTCCATTTAGTCTTTTTTTTTGGAACATGCGCCCTCACGTGCATATATTTGTGACAGAAATGACATTAGGTACCACAAGAGATAAAATCGAAAACTTTTGGGTACTACTTGTGACAAAATTGAAAACTTTGGGTGCTACTTGTGACAAAAATTAAAGTTCAGATACCAAATATATAATTGAGAAATAGTTCATGTACTATATGTGATAAAAACCTTATTCTAAAATAAAACTAGAAAGATTTGAAGCACTGCTACAACAACAGCTAAGGACCTTTTTTTTTTCAATTGAAAAAAAGAAAAACAACACAACTACAAATTAAAACATCTAGCACTGCTACATCAGCTAAGGATGATCATTTTAAATTACAGTGTTTGGACAAGGGGGTGTTTGTTTAACCAACTCTAAATTAATGCTTTTGGAACAAGGATGATCATACACTAATCCTTTTTTTTTAATCTTGAGCTGTGATACAAGCCTACAATCCATCGTCTACACACGAGGAGCTATAAACCTTAAATGATTGTGGATTCTATGATGAGGCGCGCGAATGCAATTGTCTCCGATCCTCTCAAATATATAAGGATCGGAGTCAATAAAATGCTTAGTAGTTTCATGTTTTGCTCTTTTCCTAAGGGTGGGGGGTAAGTTATTTGCTGGAAGATGCTTAAGCAAAAACAAGGTGGGTTAAAACTCACAAAGAAGAGAAGATAAAGATTCGATGAAGTGCCTCAAAGAGCTAGCAAACAAAACAAACTGTCGTACGTGCGGAATGTGAGCATAAACTTGTCACTCTCCATACTAAGTAATGCTCGGAAATCTCTTGTTAGACATGACTAGAACTATTAAGTTTTGTTGTTTCTATGTGTCCATTTTACTAATAGATAGCCATAGAAAGGGTGATGGCGTAAACATTTCTTGTATATCCTAACAAATTAAGCTGCAAAAAGACGGGGGTGGATTTAGATATGACCCTTTATAGCATCTGAAAAAGCAAGATAAAAAAATCGCTAGCATTGGGTGATTGATAAAATATGGATGGTCACTCATCAAAGAGGTCTAAAGAATCGAGATTTTGTGTTAAGAGGACAAGTCTAGCTAGCTTGGATGCATGCCTTGCCTACCCTTATTATGAAAAGAGTTGAAAGAGCATATGCAAATGCAAATGGAATCACATGCAGTGACAGTGAGGTCCACAGCTTCAAGGAAGAAACTACAGCAACTGTAAAATTAGAACAGGAAAAAAGAGCTGAAAGATTTTTCTCTTTTAAGATGGATGATCTCTCTGTCTCCCTCATTTAAATATGTAGTACTTGTACACAATCACATGCCTCCCATAATGCACCAGAATAGCTCTTCTGCACTGAAGACCCATAAGTGATCAAAACATTTCTATATATCCAGGCCAGTCCATAATGCAAACAGGATTGGCATGTATACAAACAACAAATAAAATGCAAAAGAAAACAAGAGGCACAGATTGAAAACAAACTCGATCCCAAGAGCTCAGAATTATAATATCAGAGTTTTTTCTGCTTGCTGGTCCCTAAAACTCAGTAGCATGCATGATTGTACTCTATATTACTATACATACACTGTAGTGATGTACCATAGCAGATCCCTTCATTCTTCAAACAATTAATCTTGATCATCAATTTCACTATCAAATTGATCCAATGGAGGTGAAATTTTGAAGATTTCGGTGGCCTTCATTGTCTTGCCAAGGTCATTTATAAATTAAAAAGAAAAGAAAAAGGAAAGCAGTCGTTTTGCACAAAGAACCAGCCGTAACATTGTAAAAAAAAACGTAAAAACACTCCCCATTTTACTTTCGAATCATCCAAGTAATAAATCAAACGTGCTTTGTAACATGACCGTCTCACTCAATACACACTCCATGAACACCCCAAGTCTTAAATTGATGCACGATAAAGCGTGGGCGGCCTTGAGCGGCGTATGGTGCATTACCTCATACCTACATAGGAAGTTGGATACATAAGCTTGTAACTCATGTAAAAGGTAAGAGGGGCCCATGTGTCACGTGGACAGTGGGCTTAGTGGCCACGTAAAAGAGACAAACGAAGGCTGCTTGTAGAATCTCCTCTAATCCCCTCTCCACCAATCATCGTCTCCTTCCCACGTGGGCATTGTAACCATGACATCACAGGATACTACTACTACTCCACCCTGCACTTTATTTATTTATTTACATGATCTATCTCCGATCTCCTCCCTGTTCCTTCCTCCCTTGCCTTGATTATTTTAACCTATAACCAACACAGTGCTCGAGTACAGTCGGCTTGCATACTCGATCAGCTTTCTTTATCCTATTTATTATGATCTAGTTGATCTCTCTCCTCCTCATCTCAATCTCTAGCTCTCCCTCTACTTTATTTCTTCAGAGTTCTAAGTCCTTGCTAGAACTATATATCTTAATTCTACGACAACAAACATGGGAGATTCTTCGTCTGCTTCATACATCCACATGGTAAGCTAGCTAATACTGTATAAGATTCAATTTCATGAACTCGATCTTCTGCTTTCCCTTTTGTGATCGATGAACATGTTCAGATTATAAGAGACTTGCTCCGTCGTCCTTGATCATATGATCGAACAAATCGGACTTATTCTAGTCTCTTTTACCTCTTAACTTATTTGTGGGTTAGCTAGCTAGCTTCAAAGTTTCATTTACTTCTTTGATTCAATATATATGTGATCATATTTTATTTTTTCGAGTTTTAATTGGATGGTGATCGATGATATGCATGTTTGATTAATTAGGTGCACCACTTAATTGAGGAGTGCATCATCTTCAACATGAGCAGAGAAGAGTGCATGGAAGCCCTTTCCAAACATGCAAACATAAAACCCATTATTACCTCCACAGGTACTTAATTACTGCTTTGACAGTTTGACATGTATATAGGTGTTGTAATCTTTCTCTAGCTTAATTCTTACAAGTACTGTTTGCATGGGATTGATTGTTTCAGTTTGGAAGGAGCTGGAGAAGGAGAACAAGGAGTTCTTTGAGGCCTACACAAACAGCAGAGAAGCTGCGACAGAGTCTAAAACGGAGATGAAGCAAAGAATCCAGAAGATGCTCTCTGGTCATCTTTCTCAAACAGACACAGACAGCAGCACTAGTACCGAATCCGACGACTAGTAATTTGCATTTATTCGATATTTGATTCAGACAACGATCGTTATGAGACGACCTTTTTGGCTTTGCTAGCTACGCCACCGCTAGATATAATCTGTAACATCATCGTAAAGTTAGCTTAGAAGCAATAGCAAAGCAAGGAGGACGGTACAAACGGCGTCGTCTGGTAGTTATCAATATATAGTTGTATAAACTTGCATCTTCTTTTTGGTTTTTGGCTGGGACTTGACGTGGTCTTCAACAGTTGTTGAGAAATGTGATTTCTGTGGCTGGGGTAGCACACGTGGCATAGACGTGGCGAAGCCCGATGTGCTCGATTGGTCCCCATTGGTGTGTATGTGTCTCATACAGATTGTGGTGCGTTTGTTGTTCTGTGAAAAATTTGCAGCTACCCTAAATTTCTTCTTTGATGTTGATACGTATATCGTACGTTGGAGAAATTTTTAAGTAATTAAAATCTCCGTAATCTCGTAAGATGGTTGGTTAGTGTATCGTTTTATTTAAATGTCGTTTATGTATGTAAAAAGGTAGACTTTCGTACATTAATAAATAGAGTACGGACATAAATACATGGTATCATTGAGTGTTTTTCTAAATGTGTAGGTAACATTAGTTTTGAAGCCCTAGTAGCCTATTAATTTTGAACACATAATTATTTGGATGAAAGAATAATTACATCATACGTCGCATCGTATATGGACATTAAGTTTTTTTTTCTCTTCAATAATTGAAGTGTGACATGTAGAAAACGATAATTATGACATAATGTTTGAGTCGTTTGCATTTTACGTCTCCATCATACTTTACATTGATAGACTAATAGAAAAGGAGAGTGTAACATAACATTAACGTTTTAAAGAAGCTCTATGAGCTTAGTCACGTACGAAGCTTCAGCATAGACGACTTAAAGTAAAAGCAAAATGAACCAAAGAATCCTTCGGGTGGATAAAAGTAAATGAACTCGATGTGAAGTTTTGAGAAGTTAGCATCAGCTCAGGCTGCTTATCTAATGATTGTCGCAGTGCTGTTTTACCTAACCAGTGGCGGAACCAGGATGAAAAACTTGGGGGGCTAATTTTTAATGAATCTCGTCGACAGGTGAGAATTTTTTTTTTGCTACTTGGTTGATCTGAGTGTTCAAACATCTTGTCCTAAAATTGATATATTAAAATTTTAGATTCAGAGTTTTAAACCAAACAATCAATGAATCAAACATGAAACGTGAAAAAAAAACCCAAAAATCAATTAACCCCAAAATATTCCCAAATTCAATTCAATAATTTCAATTACTCAATAAAAACAAGCAAAGAAAACTAAATTGAATGAGTAAGAGGTACTTACAAGAAACAAGTAATCAAAATTGGAATTGAATGATGAAAATAGGTAAATTGATTTGGCACTTGGCAGTAGGAAGTTCGGCAGGCCGGCAGCCCCAGACGGCCAGAAAATCTGTGAGGAAGAGGATTAGAGGACGATCGGAAGTAGCAATTAATTATTAATCAACCAAGATCGGATTAAGAACCATTAACAACCAACAGTATCAATATGACAATATATATTCAAGTCCCTGCAAACTGCAGATATAGAACTCAAGGCAAAGATATAAAGAATAATAGAGAAAAGATTAAGAGAAGAGAAACTCACTTTGTTGATCCTTAATTTGAAGTCTTAAACCAGCCCAAGTGAGTCACCCGAAGAGTACGCTTGGCTGCTTTGGAGAATGGGAGGAAATCGACTTGCTCCATCAGTTTAGGCGTTTAGCTGTTTAGGACTGGTTTAATTTTTTTTTATGTAAACTATATGTAAGTTTTTTTTTCAGCCAAAATCTTGGGGGGGGGGGGGGGGGCTTAAGCCCACCCAAGTCCCTACGTAGTTCCGCCCCTGTACCTAACTCTGGTAAAGATACGCACCTGATTGTCTTCCGCAATTTCTGTGATGTACTATTGCCTCTCGATTTCAGTGGTGGTTTAATAATTCTTAGAACTGAGCACATAGCCTGCTATTACCGAATGCCCGATTTCAGTATTATTAGTCTGGCCAAACTGCAAGAAATATTCATGACAATATCAAATATATATATGAGTGAGCTCCACATCAATAAGGAGCTCTTCACCACATAAATACATAGGACAATGACACATTTGTAATAAGGCTCATTATATATCTCACTCGTAAGACGAGTCATCCGCTCCTATATAAAGAGGACACCTTTACACCAGTAAACATTATCTCTGCTCCATTCTATAGAGCTCGTAGTTCTCTCCATTGTATTTTTTTTATCTCTATAGGATTACTACCTAGGTGAATGTAGTCTAGCCTCACATTCAGTTAGGTGAACCACTATACATCGCCTCTCTATCTCTTTGTGTGTGATTGTGGTTATCGAATGTCTCTTACCAAACCCCTAAAAAAATGATAGAAAAAGAGCCGGTCTTGAGAATCCGAAGACCTGGTGCAAGAATTAAAGCGAGGCTTTACTAATCATCGCCTTGTATATATAATGTAAATACTTAGGAAACAAATTACCGTTATCAAATTGATATAATGAAGAAAAAGTATAACCAAAATTTTCAAGAATGTATAAAATTAGGGTAAAAACTCAAAATTGTACATGAACTATTGTGAAAGATACTTTTTGGTACCTACCATTTTTTTTTACCCAAAATAGAATATGAACTATTGCGCTGTTACCCAAACTGGTACCTCCGTAGTTAAGTATGATCCAATTAGGTATTATTTTGGGTAATATCACAATAGTTCAGGTACCATTTTAGGTAATGACGCAATTTGTAGGCACTATTTGAGTTACGGATGTACCATTTTGAGTAATGGTGCAATAGTTCGGGTACCATTTTAGGTAAAAAAAAAATTATAGGTACCAAAAAATACATTTCGCAATAGTTTAGGTACCACATCAGATTTTTACCCAAAAAATATCTTATCCCCTTGGATCATGAAATAAAATAATTCATTGAACAATAGAATTTAAAAAAAAATTGCGGAAACACCTTTACCGACGAACTATTCGTCGGGAAAGGTTATTCATTTAGAAAAATGCTGAAACACTTTTACCGACGAACTATTCGTCGGGAAAAGTTGTTCATTTTAAAAAATGCTGAAACATCTGTACTGACGAACTATTTGTCAGTAAAGGTTGTTCATTATAAATAAAAAATGCGGAAACACTTGTCCTAACAAACGTTTCATTGGCAAAGCTTGTTCTTATTATGTTATTTTGTTTTTTTTTTTTTTTTAACTTTACAATACATATAACAACGTAATATTTTCCCTCAAAAAAAATGCGAGAACACTTTTTTGTTGGCAAAGGTAGTTCTTATTATGTTATTTTGTCTTTTTTAATTTACAAAACCTATAACAATGTATCATTTTCATATTCAGAATGTCATATGACTCGATATCACCGGATTATAAAATATTTCTACGAGCAAACTATATACGGCGAAGAGAGTAATGATGACTTCTGCTCCCTTGGGATTCTCATTCATAATGTTAAACTTAATCCAGTCTTTTGACTTCTGCTCTCTAAAGTGTGGTCCTCATGAGAGGAATGCGGTGACTGATTGTGTTGCTAAGAGGAGTATTGAGCATGACCTAGGAATTTGTAGGCTTCCTACCATGCGTTCATGCCTCCTTTGTTCATCAAGCCATCTTAGATGACATTGCTGGCCTAGTGAGGCCTCGATCCATTATTCCAGCTGCGGTTGGATAGTTTCTTGTTTGGGCTTTAGGCTCCCATGTAACCCAAAAAAAAGAAGAATAAAAAAAGAAGAAGAAGAGAGTAACGATGACAGAAGCACACAAAGCCCAATCCATTTCCTAATGAAACCTCTGGAAAAATCTTGGGTCCAGTATTCTTATGTGACGTGGTTTGTCCTCCCTAAATGAATTATTTCGTAGTTTTGGATCGACATGCAAAACGGCATATTCTCAGGGTTTTGAACTTTCCCTGTTTCCCTTCTTCCTCCTCCTCTACTCATCTCCATTCCTTTCCTCAGGGTTTTAGACCTCTTCACACTCTCACCCTCTTTCTCTTCATCCATGGAGTCCCTCGCTAAAATTCACCACCGTCACCAACCCCTCAACCTCTCGCTCAATCCCCACCGTCCATTGTTCCCAAAGCCCATTTCTTCCTTCAGGCCGCCACGCTCATCCCCTCACTTCAACTTCTCCTCCCTCAAAATCAGAGCCTCTTCCTCATCGTCTCCGCAATCCTCCTCCGACCCACCTCATCAAACCCCCCAAAACCCTAAACCCTCATTCCTCCAAACCCTAACCCCTCTCGCCTGCGCCGCTATAGCCGCAGCGGCATTCTTCTCCATGCGCTTCCACCCCAAACCCGCCATCGCCGCCCCAATCGCACCCGCCACGGTGGAGCCCAGAGAAGAAACCACCGAGAAAGCCCCGTCCGAGGACAAAGAGAGACTCATTGAGGAGCAATTGAGCCGTGACCCGGACGATGTCGAGGCTCTTCGTTCTCTGATGGAGCTCAAGATCAAAGCCCACAAGCTAAACGAAGCGGTCCAAGTGCTGGACCGGTTGATCGAGATTGAACCGGAAGACTTTGAGTGGCGATTGCTGAAAGCCAATGTTCACACCTACATGGGCGAGAATGAGCTCGCTACTAGTGAATTCGAGGAGATTCTGGCCAAGGACCCTCTTCGAGTTGAGGCCTACCACGGCCTCGTGATGTCCGCCGCTCAGTCTGAAGAGAAATTGAAGCTTGTGTTGAAGAGGGTTGAGAAGGCAATGGAGGCTTGCAAGAAGCAGGGTAACAAATCGGATGTGAGGGATTTTAAGCTGTTGATTGCTCAAATTCGAGTAATGGAGGCCGAATACAAGCATGCATTGGAGCTTTATCAAGAGCTTGTTAGGGAAGAGCCGAGGGATTTCAGGCCGTACCTTTGTCAAGGAATCATATACACTCTGTTGAGGAAGAACAATGAGGCTGAGAAACAATTCGCAACGTTCAGGAAGCTTGTTCCCAAGAATCATCCTTACAAGGAGTACTTTGATGATAATATGTTTGCGACCAAGCTTTTTGGGCAGAAGGTGGAGAGGGAGACAGCAGGGTCGAACATATAAGGTGAGGGAAATGTGTCCCTGGATTTCGGCTTATTGGGGTGATGGTCAGTGTGGATGCCTCAGTTTTCGGGTCAACACTTGGGCTTGTAGTGTTCATTCAGACTGTAGGTAACTTTAGTAGTAGTGCTATAAGTGGGTATTCAGACTGTAGAGGTGTCTTGCACATTGATCAGTGAAATTTAGTGCTGTGTTGAACCAGTTTTGTCTCAATTTTTGAAGTTATAGATAGAAGGAATTTATTTATGATGTTCATCCAGATGTGTTGGTTTCAAGCGTTTATACCTAAAGAGCATGCTTTGATATCCTTACATATACATGAAACTGTATGATGCATGTAGTTAATGTGGGAATGCATCTTTGTAGATGGGGATGTTGCAGAAATAATCTGAGGGCAGTGGTATTTCAGCTTATTGTGGTTAGTTTGGTTGCCTCTATTTTCGGGTTAATGCATCGGCTAGAAGTGTTCGGTCAGACTGTAGGTAACTTTAGTTGTAGTAGTAGCAGTGCTACAAGTATTCAGACTACATTGATCAGTGATATCTGATATTTTTGTCGAACCTGTTTTGTCTCAATTTGTTAAGTTATATATAGAATGAAATGATTTTGTATGTTCTGCTGCTGAAGTAGTTAACTTCCTCTGATGGTTTCATATGTTTGTATCTAAAGAGCATGCTTTGATATCCCATATACATGAAACTTTGTCTTTGTGGGTGGGGTTTTCACATAAATGGGTGTAACAATCTTTAAAGATGCTCAATGTTTTGATAAACCTGTTTGTTTAACTTTAAAATTAATCCGATGCCACGAGTTCTGGTTTTGACTTCTTGTATATGATACCTCCACACATGATATAAGATGTCATTTCAGTCTTTCTATTTTCTTGTAATGTCCTATTCTATCCTTCTTATAACTTTCACGATGTCTGCCTTAACTATTGGTAGCTGTCTTAGTTGTCATATGACCATGCAGTTAATTTTTAATATTTTTTTTGAAAAATTAGCAAATGATATAGGAAGGAATGCACTCGTTCTAGCCTATTCTAAGAATGCTGCTATGAAAGCAAATTCATTAGAGATAGATATGACAAGTACTAGAAGTTGGTGCAATGATCTTAACAGGATTGCTGTTCCTGGTGAACTCAATTGGTTTTCATACACAAGCAATGGTGATGGACTTTTTTTTTTGAAAAAAAAAATGGTGGTGGTGGTGGTGGTGGTGGGTATACTGGTGTTGAGGTTTCTACTGCATATATTGTGGTCTTGATGGAGATTTATGTTTTACCGTTCTGTATTGCCTTATTTGCTCCAGGAGTTTGCTGTGTTAGTCTTCTTACCACTTTCTAGCTTGATTGATCTCCCATTACCTGGCTTCTTGTTCCCCAAGAATCACTGGCATGGTATAGTTAGTTAGTCTCAACATATTGTTAATGGCTAATTAGGGGAGGATTGGCATATGTGAGACATTCTTTTTCATGTTCTGTAGCCAGCACATAGGGTAGCAAGATGCATATGATTATCCGGTTTGAACTGTTTCAAATGTTCCAGTCACTACTGAGTGAATCAAAGTAGATGTTGAACTTGAAGTGTTGTAAATTCTGAGTAGCAATGTCGCTGTCAGCTGGTGCTGTTTAGTAATGTGAAGTCCTCCAATACCAAATTATGCGCATGCATTTTTCTGATATGCAAAAAAGCAGTATTGTACGTTCATCTTCCAGTCATACAAGTTGGACCTTTGCGTCTGTTTATGCTGATAGACTCCTCTGCATTAGGTACATTTATCAACAACACACATTGCCTTTCTTGCTCTTTTGCCATTCTCATTCTTGCTTTTGCCTTGTGCGGGTAGTTTGCTTGATAATGAGTCTATTAGCAGCAGGTCCTGCTGCTGCTGTTTTTACCAATCCAGGCATTGCTGCAAGTTTCAGATGGTGATCTAGTCTTTGCAATAAGCCTACTTCAGTGACAATCACCATGCCAAAGATAGACTAGTGCGGAAGACTTGTTACTAGAAGGGTTATGAGTGAATGACTTACTGAGTAAGCATGATGCTCCATTGGGAGTTATAGGTAAGTCCAACCAAGAGGTCCAGTTTTGTTTACCACTTTTTTTGCAAAATCTTTCTTGTTACACTGGAATAGGTGATCTATGTTTCAACTGTTGAGCCATCCTTTCTTAGTTACATTTGACCATAAATGTAGTTACACTCGAAGGGATCGAGCTGCTGAACTAACTTAATTCAAACCCATTTAGCATCCTTCCTAACTATGCTTTCAAGATTTCCATCTGTTCTCTCTTGTTCTGAGTATTAGTTGGGCCTTTAGCATGTGAACATTTCTTTTGGAGAAAATACTACATATGAGCATCTTGTTGTTACAGACATGCAAGGATAGTTTCAGAATGTGGTGGCATGATTGAAACAGGGTCTTCGTTTTTTGGTCATGGAGGGGGTTCTCTTCATGTGTACAACAATTGCAAAGGTTTAATTCTTAAAATCCAGGCCAATAAATATGTGGGTCTTAGAGTCTCACATACACTAAAATGACTAATGGTTCAGATTTCAATCAGTTCGATCTCTCCCCTTAGACAAGACCCAAATCCAGCACAATTTGTGTGAAAGTAGTGTGATTCGTCTTTGTCCTAGCACATCATACTTTTCTTTTATAGTGAATTTCAGTACCATCAGACTAGTCATAATGCGACACAAGAATTTCATGGGAGCCAAAATGGGAGCGTCCTGGAGTCCAACTATTGAATGAAATGGAGGAGCTGGGAAATCAAATCCTTGGGTTTCAAATATTAAAGGTGTCGACTGTCTACTGTGTATGTCTCGTCTATGGAAGGCAGAGCCCCGAAATATGAGGTCTTTTTTTATTTTTTATCTTTAAATTTCTTTCCCACCAGTTCTGAGATTCTTTTCTTGATGTGAGTCGCACTGACCCGTTCCTAGCGGGGATTCTTTGGCCATTGTAGTGTTTGTAATGTTCTGCCTAGCTAGCTAGGTTCCAAGGAAGGAGGCTTACCTTGGTCCTGAAGCTAGCTGCATGGTTTCTGGGTTATGTTTGTGGAATTGTGGTCAATTAAATGTATTGTGCAAAGTGAGGATTTCGACAAGGCCTCGGTTGAGATTTATGGGAGGACCGAGAGATTTAGATAGTTTTAAGCCAACTATAAAATAGGGATTCCTGACATTTCAAATACATTGAACTGAGTGCGATCATATCAACAATAATACATCGGATCTCATGAGAATGAGTGACTTCTTGTCTTCTTGAAAAAGTTTTTGCATTGCACCCCCTTCTTCTTTGAGTTGAATACAGCCAAAAAATACATTAAATTGAAATTATTTAGAATACATGAGTTAAGTCCACATAATGAGAAAAGACAACAAGTTAAGAATAGAATTAGCGTGCTATTGTTTATTTGAATAATAGATCATATCACGTCAGCATCGTATATATAATTGTGCTGCACAAAATTGCAAACAAAGCAATCTAATGAGGCTCATAGTAAACCTACCAAAATCGATCAGGTCACAATCTCACAGATATGATCTTCCATAAACGGATCCGATTTGGCATTTGTCCATATTCAATGCATTAGCTATGTATCGACTAGAGTATGTCTGTATATGACCTTCTGGATCCTAGCTTTACTAGGTCTCTCTGTACATGATATGCAAGCACAATAATTGAAACTGAAAAGGTTTAAGGTACCAGAAAGGAGGGTAATTCAAGCATGACTATTGACTATTAAGCAGAGTTAGGGGAGAGGTTTAGGTTGTTAATTAAGATATGAACTACGTCCTAATGCAGGCTGCCTAATTGGGGGATTGTAATCTGTTGGTAAATGACCAATGAGCTTGTGGCATGCATAGTTCTAGTTAATTAAGGCATCTATTTGTCAAAAAAGTAAAAAGATAATTGCGGGTTCAAAAGCCATAATTGTGGATTTCCACCTAATTAAATCCCACTTTAGCTTAGTCAATGTAGCTTAGCTAGTTTGCTTTAACTTTTGCTTTCATAATTTTATAGAACACTCTACCAACTAGCAATTAGTAGCAACTAAGAATAAGAAGGAAAACCCAAACCCCCAGAACTCTTCTTCTTTCTTCTGGGTGAATTGGGTAGACATATGATCATATATGGATTGTGGGGTATGAATCCCCCTATTGCTTTGGCATGCTTCTATGGAAAAGTAAAAACCAAGTAGAAACAAGAGAGTGAGAAAACATATCAATCAAACACATAGAAAATGTCTTGGTGATGATGCAAATGGACAAGTAAACTAGCCTAAGCCTAGTCAACTAGCTAATGGTAGGGATTGGAGACAACAATGATCTCCTTTCGCTTGGATTCCTCCATATGGACACTGAAATAAAGGAGCCAAGCAAATCATGCATGCAAATTATGCATAGGGGACCAAAAGTGTGGGGTACGTTATCATATCATATGCAGGACTGCAAGAGTAATACACACACATTCCATGTACATGATTTATGAATAGGTATTATAAGCCTTTTCCTTCTTTGCTAAGGATATTATTTATTAGGAGTTAAGTATTTTGCATTTTGCTTTGCGGTTGATGATATTTCATTATTTTCAAACACTCATGAATAGTTATATTATGACAATTTTCATGGTTAAGTTGCGGTTTACACCTGCTGGTATTGAATTTTGCAATTTTGATGTTCGGTGTTTAACAATCTTTGTAATTTTAGTCATTTGCGCAATGGCACATATGAACATTAAACCAACTTTCCCTATATATATATTTTATCAAAGGGGTATTGAATCTTTTATGATCATGCATCAAAATCACACTATCATATGCATCAAGATTATAAGTTTATAACATCACCTAATCGTGGTTTTGAAATGTTCAAGTGCAATAAATAATTACATGGCATGATTTGAATGCGCATGGTAAAAGGGTAGTTTTCCCTCTATGCAGAACTACAATCCAAAATTATGGATGATTAATTAGCTCTCTGTTTTGAGGCTGTAATACTGTGTATTAGCATTGTTTTAATATACTAAATTAGAAGGAAACATAGTCTTAAAAGACAAATATTTCGAAGTTACAAATTAATGAGGCTTAAAGCCTTAAAGCTAATAGGAAAATGGTAATAAGAGTCGGTCTTTCAATCTTTATAAAAGTCAAAAATTGTAACAATCGTTAGAGAGTTACAAGTTATTAACGGAGTTAACGAGAGTCAATAATGAAGGCAATCACACATTCACACCCTCTTAAATTTTTGTCGAATTATGAAAATGTTTAATAACTCATATATAAGTATTTGCTATAAGTGCTTGAAATAAAATAAGATACACACAAGTTATATTAAGAAAATGAGAAACACGTCATAACAATTAAGACAAGATGCTCAACGATTTATCTATAAAAAAAATCTAACAAACAAAATATATTGGACGTGTGAAATTCTTCAATTCCTCTTAAATAGAAAAATTTGCTCAACCCTTCTACTCCCCTTTTGATTTTCATAAGGCACTTATGCTGTGGGTGCCCTATCTACTCAATTAGTCATGTTTCAATTGTCCAAAAAATATATATTAGTTAGTCATGTTTCAGATATCGGTCCAAACACTTATTAATTTGTACCCATTTATTATTTCCTGGCAAATAATTTAATTGACATACACAAGTCCCATGATTGAAATTACATTTTTTTTCTCCTAGCCAGAACAAAACAAAAGGGTGGGTGTGTGGTTCATAATGTTATTTTTCATAAACAAAAACAAAACCCACGTCTACAAGACTCTACCAACACACTCCTACATGTTGTTAATTAATTTCTAGACCTACCAATAGCCATTTTTCAGCTGAACATATGCTTTCAACATTAAAGATTCCTCTCCCTTTGTTTGGTCTGTTTCATTGTAGATATCATAAAGATGATAGCAGCCACATTCATCTCCAATGTTATGACAGTGTCAGCATAAATTAACTGCAATGAGTCACCTTCTGTTAGAAAAAAATGTATTTGTTAAATAGAGGATGTTTTCAAGATTGGTAGGGATGTATTTGTTAATTTGAGGACTGTGATGTTTTTATACCTAATAATTGGTTAAGTTAAAAACAATATAATTATATAACCATATTCCTGTCAATTAGTAGTAGGTTACGTAAGTCACGTTTGTTGCTGTTTAATAACCTTTTCATTACCGAAGTATAAGGATTTAAGACAAAGATTGGCTATGTCACTACAAACTAATCTTTGTAAGTGAAATTGAGTGCTTGTGCATTCTTTAGGGTTTATACATCTCATTAGATACCTTGGTAGTTCATTTCCTAAGCGATGAGGGTTTGCCTTTGGGCTAATGCGCGAAACATACCCCATATAACATTCTTTTGTCTTAGATATGGACTTATATTGTAGATTGTTTTTAGAATAATTCGTGAGAGATTACGTCGTCTTGTAATCAATGTGTACTCGTTATGTCAATTGTATGAATAACTGTTAATTGCTACAACGATCGTGTCTTATGCAATGACGTAACTCAATCAACTTTGCAGATCTTTTTAAAAATTAATTTTCTGACTTAATGTCGTTATATATATCACATATTCACACTGTAGTAACCGTTCACATATCATTTCGAACCAGCGTTAGCTTCAAAATACGAAACTAACCACCTATTCAAAGACCACGCAGTGTAACTGCACGATCAAAACTCTTATTCTCCTAGCTCCCCTAGCTCCGTCCGTGGTTTAATGGATCAAATTTTTTGCAGCTAATGATTTTTTCTTTATCGGGCAACACCGGAAAGAGTAGTAAACTTGCCCCTCGTAGCGGACGAAGCAGGACAAGTACGTGTCCCGACAGATCCCCGACACGTGGAAATAGTTCAGGGTCATAGTCAGTCCTGTACCATTCGGCCTTTACCGTAGTCCACAGGGACACACAAATACTGTACACCACTTGCCCGCCCAGAGTCCTCAGCCCTCTGTGTCAGTATATCGGTATTTGAAAGTTCAAAAACTCTCAACTCTCAACCCCTCAAACCCCACTCCTTTCTCTCACTCGCCCCCCACGTCTTTCTTTTCACACCCACTCTTCGCCATTTGTCTTCTCTCTCTCTCTCTGCAACCCAGTAACCGTAACCCTCCCTCTCTCTCTCTCTCTTCGATCTGTGCGCTCTGGTTTCTGTAATGGAGCTGCAAATCTAGGGTTTTGGAATCTCAATTGTTTGTTTCGGCCGTTTGCTCGGCTGTGTGAGCTTCTCGGAAGCTTCGAGGCTCGTGCGTCTGAGTTGAATTTCCGATCTACGTTTCCTGCGCGTTACTTTGTTCTTTCTGAGTTGTTTAATTTTAGGTTTTAATGAGCGAAGATGGAGAAGTTGCGGCCAACGAGGTCCAAGATTTCGAGAGTTTCTGATCGGAGGAGCTCCGCCTCCAAAGAACGAGCTCCCACAAGAGGTCTGCTACTCTCATTTTCAAATTTTTTATCTTTATTTTCTAACTTGTCTGAAATTCTGGCCCTGTTTAGTTCACTTAAGCAGAATTTTACTAATTTTTTTTCCAATTAAAGAAAATACCAAATTTTTTGAATTTCTTAAGTACTTTTCATTTTTGTCAATTTTTGCTTTTATTTAGGTCTCAACCAAAGGCCAATTTTTTTTCCTTTAATGAGCAGCTTTAGCGTATTTTATTGTTATTTTTTCTCTACTAGTTATGCAATGCAGGTTTTTTTTTTGGGATCATCTCTGTAACTTTGGAAAAGTGTGTGACTTTTCTATAGTGGTAATGCTATGATTCCTTGTTTCCATGATGAATTTTCTGGGGGATGATGGGCTATAATTTTACTGCTTTTTGATTAGTGGAATAATGAAATATGCCTGTGCTTTCTGCACGCTATTTTCCAGACATTGCTATGTTTTCTTTCTTTCTCTTGTTCTCATTGTTCAACTGATTATTTGCTGGGTTGGATTCTAGCTATTTTGATTTCTTACTTTTTGTATAATTTATAAAGTTGAACATTGCCACTTTTCTTCTTCTTTGGAATGACCATCCTGATGTTGTTTAAGGATTTTGATTCTAGGAAACAGGCAGGTTCAGAAGCAGAAGAACTTTCCAAAATTGGTCTCAGATTCTAGTTCTTGCAGTAGTGGCTTTACAGGGGAAGATCCGGTAAGCCCAGTTTCTAGTTGTGTTTATTGAGTTGTGAGATTTGATTTTCTTTTTGCTTTTCATTCATTACATGAACAGAGTAACAATTTTGCTAGGTTAAAATAAGGGATTAGTTTCTCTTTTGCTGAATTTCGATTTACATTGGTATTGAAAGAACAATTACAGAATTGACATTCCTGATCAAGCATATTTCGCCTTTGCAGTTGACGTTTGAGTTGGGTTGGAGATCTTCAAAGCAAGCTGTGGGAACTCCAATAAAGAAATTATTAGCTGAGGAGATGTTGAGAGAAACTGAATCCAGAAGGAGATCACCAAGCGTTATTGCCAAATTGATGGGTCTTGATGGGATGCCACCCCAGCAGCCCACCACTCATAAACAACAAAAAGGCATTCCAGAGAATCGTCATCAGAGGACAAGATCACTAGAGAAAGAGCACAGAACTGGGATGTGTTATGAGCACCGGTCATCTAGGAAGAACTCTAAGGAGCAGCAGGAATTTAAGGATGTGTTCGAAGTTTTGGAAACTTCAAAGGTGGAAAGTTGTAGTTACTCATCACGGGCAGCTGCTAACTCCAAGCTCAGTGATGCTGAGATGGCTTTTGTTCGACAGAAGTTCATGGATGCTAAGCGTCTTTCAACTGATGAGAAGCTACAAGATTCAAAGGAATTCCATGATGCACTTGAGGTGTTGGATTCTAACAAGGATCTTCTGTTGAAATTCCTTCAGCAACCAGACTCATTGTTCACAAAGCATCTGCATGATCTGCAAAGTGGTCCCCTATCACATTGTGGCCGAGTAGCATCAATGAAGTCATCAGAAGCTCAGAAGTATGAGAAAATTGACCTCGGCTGGACATCAGCAAGAGAAGCCCCTCTCAGGAATTACTGTAAATCTCCTCAGAGGCATCGTGATTCTTTTTCTAGCTACTCTGATAGCAGACATGCTACTCGTAATTCTCTCAAGTCAGAACAATACCGATCAGAAGCAAAACATGACACTGCCATTACTCCCACAAGGATAGTTGTCCTTAAGCCAAACCTTGGGAAGGTATTGAATGCTGCCAAAACTATTTCCTCACCTTGTTCTTCTCAAGCTTCTATGTCCGTTTGTAGGAAACGCACAGAATATCCTAGCATTGGAATTAGGGAGGTTGATACGTTGGGAAAGAAAAACCTCCAAGATCATGAGGGGCATTCAAGGCATAAGTCCAGAGAATCTAGAGAAGTAGCTAAGGAAATTACAAGACATATGAGAAATAACTTTAGCATGGGTTCTGTGCATTTTTCATCATCTGGATTTAAGGGATATGCTGGCGATGAGAGTTCTTGTAGCATGTCAGAGAATGAATCAGGAAATGAATCAGAGGTGATGTCAGTGGCTTCCAAACAATCCTTTGACGTACATAACCACTCTAGGCGCTCATCAACCTGCTCTACTGAATCTTCTGTGAGTAGAGAGGCCAAGAAGAGACTCTCAGAGAGGTGGAAAATGACTCATAAGTCCCAAGAAGTGGGAGTGGCTAGCAGAGGCAGCACACTTGCTGAAATGCTTGCTATCCCTGACAAAGAAATGCAAGCTGCGAAATTAGATGCCATGAAAGGTGAGGCAGGATTTAGAGATAACTTTGTCAGAGAAGATGGACCTGTAGGGTGGGGTGGACCTCTGGGTATCAGCAGTAGGGATGGCTGGAAGGATGGATGCATCAAAAGTTTATCAAGATCAAAATCTCTTCCTGCTTATTCTAGTGCATTTGGGAGTTATAATACAAGTACGCGCCGGGAAACCATACGTGATGACAGGTATCTGATGCCAACAGAGGCATTCAAGCCTGAAAGAAACCAATCAGTAAAGCTTGATCTTGGTCATAGAGAAGGTGCCCGCAGAAACTCTAGATCCAGGAATAAAAGATCTTATACTTCTCGCTCCTTAAGTAGGGAAAGTATTGACATTTCATTTGAAACTCCTACAACTCCGGATAGAGACAGAATTGACCTTGAAGAGAACAAACAATCCCAGCAGGATATGGCAGTCTTCGAGTCATCATCTAGTAATGGCGTAGGTGCAAGTCCAGCTTCTGTAAAGTTGGTGGAATTAGATGTATCCATGTCTTCTGAAACACCTGATGCATTCCTTCCAGTATTATCAGCTCGTATGTCAGTGGAAGGCGATTCCTGTGGCAGTCACCAAGATAACCTAATTGCACAGGTTTGTGCTTACATTTTTCTGATTTAGTTTTAAATACTTGTAGTATATTATTGACGCTGTAATGATGTAAACAAAACTGTTGGGAACCTGTTGCTGTGGAAATCCCCTGAACTAAAACAATTAAACTGATCCTTAAAACTCTTGTATAATTTCATCTTGCTGGTTTTTAAAAAAGGGTCTGGTGTATTTACCCTGTTGTGAGATATTCATTGTTCTTGATCATTTTATAGTATACCATTTGTAAAAATATTTAGATCCATCATCCTACTTTATGTTCACGGAATTCCTTAGATTTCCTGCTCAGTTGAAAGCAGAGTTTCAATTTTGCATCTGGTATATTTTTCTCTCTAACATTTCATTAAATTCCAGGAACCATCATCAACTAGACCGTCCGATGAAAAGTCACTTGTCTCTGAACACTCTGTACCTGGAATAGAATCTCACGCAAGCTCTAAAGAGGCTGATCAGCCCAGTCCGGTTTCAGTTCTGGAAGTTCCTTTTATCGATGATGTGTCATCTTCTTCCGACTGCTTTGAGACTCTCAGTGCTGACCTGCAAGGTAACTGGAAGACCATTTATATCGATTATTTTTTGTTGCTAGTGCGATTGAGATTAAAACTGTTGCATTCTAAATTTCTAATTTCCTTCAGCATGTAGGTGCTAGTTTTGCATCTAGGCTATTGTTGTTACATAGGATGATGAAGCCTCAACAATAAAACGAACTTAAGGATCACATATTGTTACTTAAAGTTCTAGAGATGACAACGATACATGCTATAAATTACTGGTTTCCAATTATATGATATGTACTTGTTGTCTCCTTTCATTTCCCAATGCTTTTTATTGAAAATCCTTGCCATCCGCTATGATAAGAATATGGCATTCGAGTGAGTATGCAATCTAATTTTGAGTACCAACAGCGATAGTCTACCAGTTAGATACGAGGGCTTCATTTGCACTTTTTTTTTTTTTACTCGAGTCACCTATTCTTTCTTTTTGCTTAAATTTTTCATTTATTTTCTGTTATTAGGGCTTCGGATGCAACTTCAGCTACTCAAGTTGGAGTCAGATTCATATGCAGAGGGATCCATGCTAATCTCAAGTGATGAAGATGCTGGCGAAGGTTCTACTCGGTTTACGGATGCATTATGTAGACAAGAAGAGAGCTGGGAGTCTTCGTACATGTTTGACATTTTAACTGAATTGGGTTTAAACAGTGCTGACCATGATACCTT
This sequence comes from Rubus idaeus, assembly GCA_030142095.1. NCBI lineage: Eukaryota > Viridiplantae > Streptophyta > Magnoliopsida > Rosales > Rosaceae > Rubus > Rubus idaeus. The sequence continues at coordinate 6,786,668 of CM057970.1, forward strand.
CTTGGCAACATGGCACACTCCAGAGTGTCCATTGAGTCCTCTACTATTTGAAGAGCTCGAGAAAAAGTACTGTGATGAGACATCCTGTCCAAAATCGGAGAGGACATTGATGTTCGATCGAATAAATTCTGGACTTTTGGAGATGTTTCAGGAATTCACTGAGCCACACCCATGGGTTAGGCCTACAAAGATAAGGGTTGGTCCTAAGTGGATTAACAAAACGGCCCTCCAAGATGGACTATGTAAGTTGCTAGCAAGAGAAGAGAATGCCGATGAGGAGAGTTTGGACAAACTGCTGGAAAGGGACTCACTGTGGTTGCATTTCGGAGACTACATTGACATAATAGGTAGGGAATTAGAGAGGTCGTTGTTAGATGAGTTAGTAGCAGAGGTAGTGGTTATGTAGTGCAAAAGAGAGTCAGAGATTTCAACCAAACTTCCTTTCGATCTAGAAAGCTGAAAAATTGTATGTAAATGAGGCAATGAAATGGTAATTTCATGAGAAGAGGAATAAACAGATTAGTATTTGGCAAAAAGCAACTTAATACAGACATAAAATTTCCAATGGCAACTATCTGAGCACTTGAAGAATGTTTCATTGTTGCTTCTCTTTTATACATAAATGGTGGAGCACCGTGCAACAATCTCTTCTTATTATTAGTTAAATTCACCACTCGGTAAACTAGATGAAGAACCAATATGTTGATGCCAAACAAGATATGTAGGCTGCGAAAGTCCAAGAACACACAAGATACATGTTCACCCGATTCATTTCGAGTTTAGGGTTTAGGGATTCGTCACTGTTGTTTCCTATTAGTTTCCTATTAGTTTTGCTTTTAAAATTCAACAATTTGATTTGGTTCAGTTCTCAATTTCGTATTTTAACATATTATTTAAACCGATATTAATGATATATCTATACTATATATTAAGAGAACTCACTTTGTCAACCAAAATAGGTGTGAAAAGACGTGAAAGTCCTTAGATCATATATTATCTTTAACTTATTTTAATATATATGAGAGATACCATGGTAAATAACAAAATAGCTGGAAAAAAATTTAAAAAAATAAAACTCTAATCTCTACTACTATAAAGGGAAGCAAAAGGTTTTGGTGTCAAAGGCTTCATCAAAATATAATTTCCATAAAAACCCATTGAAAAAAATAAATTAATTGAAATGAAAAACAGTTTAAAAGGTTATTATAGTAAATTAATAAAATTAAATAAAAGAAAAATTTTAATAAAAAAAAAAAGTTAAGTAGTGGGGCATAATTCCACTTTGCAAAAGAATAACATATATCAATATAAAGGTGAAAACCAGCAAAATTTAAATAGTGGGCGGCAAAAAAACGTTTACATTCTTCAACTCTTCACTAATAACGCGTGCACGGTGCATCGTGCATTGCTCGGGTATGAGGCTAGTAAGTAATAACTACCCAACATCTGCACATTTTGCAGTAACTTCCCAGTTCCCACATACTTTTCTCTCAACTTCTCACAACATAAAAACTTCCCACTCCTTATAAAAAAACAAAAAAACTTTATAGTTTTTATGCATATGTGGGCAAAGCTAGTATATCTTATATGAGCATGTGACAATATATCACCGTATTTTAATATAAGTAAGATTGCCTTTAACTGCATTCAAAATTCTTAATTGGGCGGGAGGAGGAGGAGGACCCCGCGATATGTTTCCGACAGACTTTTGTGGAATTGATGTATCCCTCCAACCTCTTCCAAGAACAATGAGACATTTTATCTTATTATTTATTTAGGATTGGGAAAACCTTTAAATCTGACTATTCCATCCCATTAGGAATTTAGGATTGGGAAAACCTTGCTTTCCTTCCCGGATACCCTGCATAACCTTTGTTTTTCCCCTATCCAATAAGGAAACCATTCTATATATATATTCCTAACAGACCCACTTCTTCCCTCACATAACTTTCAACACTCTGTAAATTTTGGAATCAATTCTCTATACAGATCCAGAAATTAAATTGGTGTCGATATCAACCATGCCCAGTGGCGGATCCATGATTGATTAGCAGGGGGGACACAAAGCTAAAGAGGCGTCGCAGGCGAAATTTTTTTTTGACTTCTGCAAAAGCTGCTGCCTCTTCCTGATCCTTTTTCTTCCGTTTTTCCCTCAGTTCCTTCTCCTTCTCGTTTGTTTTCATCTTGGGATGAGAAAATGCTAGATTTTTATGAGGTAAGTTTCATGTAAAAAAATCGAAAGCTAATCATAACTTCACTCAAACTCAAGGTTAATTGGTTTTTAGCCTTTTATGGTTTCATATCTAATATCTTATATCTCTAATCAACCATTCAAGATTTAACTAATCAACTAAATTAACTAATCAAGCAATTATGAATTATGAATTTATGATAAAGATTAAAAGAGATTCAATACCGGAACTTGGAACTTGGAAAACTTTTAGACTTACCGACAGTGACGAATTAATAGAGGGATGATTGGATGAACCAATTGTGATTTGTGAGAGAGTGAGAGACCAATTATCAATTATGCTTCAAGCCTTCACTTATTTGCAAAGAGGAGGAGCTGCCGGCCGCAAGTCTGCCCTCTTAATTGAAACGACTAGGTATTCCAGCTTTCTGAATTGAAACGACGTAGTTTGGCTATTCATTAATTGAAATGAAACTGCGTCGTTTTGTCCGGTATTTGAAAAGAAAAAAAAATTCAGCTTCGTCTTCCACGGTTTCCACCTCTGTATCGCCTGCAGGTTTGCCCCCCGTCCACCATTTTTGCCCAACCTCAACCTCCATACAGTCCATACTACAAGCTTTATGAAAAAAATTGACCATGCCAGCTGGTTATGAAGATAAAAGTCTCGAGGAACTGCGGTGGGAATTGATCAGAAAGCCTTTGAATCCTACTGCACCAACATTTCCATCATGCATGTGTTGATGATGAGATTGCAGAATCTCCCATGGCGAAATTCAGCAATGCCAGTTTACAAAGATAAATCTAATTCTATCCTTCCTGGTTTATGAATGAAATCTAATGCCCCGCTAGTGTTATTACCGTACATAAAAAATAGTTGATTTAATTTGCAATTGAACTTTTGGTCCATGCTTGCATTTCATAGAACTAATTAACAACAGCGACATACCAGACTTCTGTATTAATTAATTTGGGTAGCTAATTAAACTGCTACTCTAACAAATTAATATGATTGAGTGTACTCCACCATGAATTATTACTAGCTACGCGATCTAGTGAAGTATACAAATTCTGGACGACCGGTACGTACTTCTTCTATCTACCCCTCCACATTATTAACTGGGGAATTTTATTTATTGACTTGGATTTCTATTTTAAAGAAAAAGAAAGTTTCTGCAGAGCGCTCAATAGGTGTAGGGTGCTTGAAATCGCACGACTGAAGGAGCTGGGATATCATAGCGAGGTGCGCCGTATGACGGTCCGGACAGCAGCTTTCAAAAAGTCAAAGACCTTAGTGGAGTGCTAGAGGAATCTGGAGGTGGAGGAGGAGGAGGAGGAACACTTGATCTTCGGTTAGAGCCAAATGGTAGAACACCAAAATATAATTTGCTTGACAGATGTGGAGGAGGAGAACGATCTGATTTTCCGCCAGGCCCAGATGGTGGAAGTGGAGCCTTTGGTAGAACACCAACATATAATTTGCTTGACAGATGTGGAGGAGGAGAGCGATCTGATTTTCTGCCAGGCGCAGATGGTGGAAGTGGAGCCTTTGGTAGAACACCAAAATATAATTTGCTTGACAGATGTGGAGGAGGAGAGCGATCGGATTTTCTGCCAGGCGCAGATGGTGGAAGTGGAGCCTTTGGTAGAACACCAAAATATAATTTGCTTGACAAATGTGGAGGAGAAAGAGGACGATTTGATCTTCGGCTAGGCCCAGTTGGTGGAATTGGCGATTCCTTTGGTAGAGTACCAAAGTTCATAGGATTATAGCAGGAGGCAAATCCCAAAAGTAGCAAAAGCACGAAGGCAACACATGAAAATTTGTCATAAGCACCGGCCATATTCTTAATGCTTAATTAGTTCTTCTTTTTGTTTATGATGGAAAACCATGCCCCATACACTACCTTTATATATAAGAAATTAAGAACTAGCTAGGGTATACTTCTTTAGGAAAATTCAAATTTCATATAAAGATCCATATTGAATTCGATTCAGATTCCATAGGGCTATATATATGTTACCTTCTGTGCAAAGTTAGATAATTTCTATATATGTGTAGAAACTATTGCCATGTATATATATATATGTTATACATTCATGCTCCTGTGATTTCTATTTTTTTTGGGTTTATGAGCGAAAACCATGTTCTAGTTTCTTCCCTATCTTAATCCTAATATAGCCAGCGGTTCATTCCTATATTTCTTCGTCTGATTCTTATTACCTTTCTGTGCAATATCATGGGAATTTGATTCCTATTTAAAAGTGGCAAATCTGATATCATTTCATCTTTCAAGCGTTTTTCTTTTTGCCCATTTGGAATACTTCTACAGTTTAGCTTAATTAATCATAGTTTATTTTTACGAATTGATTGTAGTTACTTATTTTATATTTTCTATCTTTTTTTTTCTTTTCTTTTTCACAATCACTATAAATGAAAATTTTCTATTTAACAATATTTATTACTAATTACTAGTACTGTTTTCTATTTAACAGTATTTATTTCTAATTACTAGTACTGTTTTCAATTTAACAATATTTATTACTAATTTTCTATTTAACAATATTTATCACTATAAATGTTGTTTAGTAGTAGATTTTGAACCTTTTGATTACATCTATAACTAATATTATAACACGAGACGGCTTTTGATCCCTACATCTATAACTACATATGTACTATGGTGGACACAAGAATTTTCGATTATAACACAACCTATAACTAATATTATAACACAACCTGAAGCACCCATACGTCGGATGTATTATAGAATTTATGTACTATATTAGTGTTTATATAATATCATTATTATTATAGATGCACATACCAAAATTAGCCGTCACCCCATCTGTGGTAGGGGACAGAGAAACTAACAATTGATCCTATAACATATTTACAATTGTCATATATTTATGTTATACGTTCATGCTCCTGTGCCTAATCAATGAAAATAGATGGCGAGTGCCTAATCAATTGATCGGGTCATATAGGAACTAGTCATTGACACAAATTATTTATTATTATTTATTATTATTATTTTGGAAAACTCATAAAACGGTATCCTAATCCTTTTTAGGGGGGGGGGGGGGGGGGGTTTTTTAATTTTATTTTTTTTTTTTTTTTTTTTTTTAAAGAGATTAAACCTTTTTCCCCCGCCTTTTTAAAAAGGGGGTTTTGCCCCTTTTGGCCCCCCTTTTGAAGAAGGTTGAAATTTGTGCATCTGTTTTTTGCTCTTCATATGGCAATTTTATATAATCAAATCTTAATTTACTAACAATGTATCAAATATAAATTTTGTCCCGCAGCATCGCGCGGGAAATCATTTTCTAGTGTTCTCGAAATATCATGCAATTCAATTCTTTGAAGTTATCCACTTAGCTCCCGATCTAAGATGTGAGAACATTTTGAATGTATTATTTTCATTGAAATTCGTATGCTATAGTACATGTGTTTTTACCGTTGTGGCATACTCCATAAAGACTTAATAGGAAGCCCAATATGGTTCACAATTTTTAGTTAGGATGCCAAGAGGATATACTGACATTGAGGAAATAAATATAAAAAATATATATTTAAGAATTAACCTTTTCAAGGCAAAATCTTCGGAAGAAGTAATTTTCTATTTTTTTTAACTTTGGAAAACCTATAAAAAAATTTCCTTCGATTCTCGAAACATCGTTCAATTCAATTTTTCAGGGTTTCAAAGATCCTCTTAGCTACTAATACAAAATAATTTGAATGTGCTATTTTCATTGAAATCCGTGTGCTATAGCACATATATTTTTACTGTTTCGGCATACTCCACAAAAACTTAAGAATACGCCCAAAGTGATTCTCAAATTGTTGTTAGGATACCAAGTTGACATTGGGGAAAGAAAGAAATTCGCGTAACATAAGAAATGTAATATAAAAAAAAAGATTACTTTTTTTTTCCAATTTGGAAAACCTATAAAAATGTAACCTTAGGTTATCGAAATATTGTGATTTAATAATGCTCTTAGATCCTGGGCTAAGATTCTAGAAAATTTTGAACATGTCATTTTCAATTTTTCATCGAAATTCGTATTTTTTTTCCGTTTCGGCATGTTCCACAAAAATTTAATACAACGCCCAAAGTGGTTTTCTATTTTCAGTTTGGACATTAAGGTCTCGTTTGGTGCATGGAAAGGAAATGAAAGGAAATCAATTAATTTCTCTTTCCATATATAGGCATGAGAAATTGAAATTCTCATAAGATTCACTACATATTGTTTAGTAACAATGAGAAAGAAATCAAAAAACAAATATTAGTTGAGCCAAAATTGGTATTTATAATTGTCAAAGAAATAATTTATTCATAAAATGGTGTAATAAATACTAAATGTGTGTAATTAATGTTGAAAAATTAAAAGGGAAACTAATTCCTATGGGGGATGGAGGGATTCAATTTCCCACCTATATTCCCTTGTAGAAGGAATTATTTTCCCTTCCTTGCACTTACCAAACATGAAAAATGTAGCACTTTCCCTATCTTAAGCCTCAAATCTGTAAAACAAACTAGACCTAAGAGGATCTACCCTGGGGAAAGAAAGAAATTCACATAACAATAAAAATATAATGAAAAAAATACTAAAAATATATAAAAACCTTTACTGACGAAATTACTGTCGGGAGAAGTACTTCTTTTCTAAATTTTTTTGGGGCTAATTTCAGTTTATCACCCTATACTTTACACTCAAAATCAATTCAGTCCTTATAATTTCAATTTCATCAGTTATACCCTTATACTATATAAATTTGATCAATGTCATCCAACCATCAGATTTGAGTTTTTTGAGGAGGGTATTTTCATTATTTCATATTTATTATTAGTAGATATAATTAAATAATTTATTAATAGTAGAAATAAAATAAAATAATTTATTATTAATGGAAATAAAATAAAATAATTTATTATATTGTAAGTTAGCATTGAAGAAAATAAAATATTTATTATTATTTGTAGAAATAAAATAAAATAATTTATTAGTATAAATAAAATAAAATAATTTCATAAATAGTAAGTTAGCATTATTTTCTTAATGCTAACTTTCAATTTATGAAATTATTTTATTTTATTTCTACTAATAATAAATTATTTTATTATATCTAATAATAATAAATATTTTATTTTATTGTATTCTTATTTATTTTAGTAGTAATAATAATAAATATTTTATTAGTACGAGAGTACAAATAAAATATTTATATAGGGTCATATATGATACGATACGACAATAAAATAAAATAAATAATTTATTATTAGTAGAAATAAAATAAAATATTTTATTTCAATTATATATAGAGTTATATACGAGAATAAAATAAAATACATAATTTATTATTAATAGAAATATTGCTAACTTTCAATGCATTGAAAAATAAAAATAAAATAAAATAATTATGTTATGACGAAAATGATGAAAATGCCCTCATCAGAAATGTCAAATTTAACAAGTGGATGACATTGATCAAATCTATAGAGTATAAGAGTGTTTTTGATGAAATTGAAAGTACTTGACTGAATTGATTTTGAGTGTAAAGTATAGGGTAGTAAATTGAATTTAGCCTCTTTTTTTTTACAGATCTATCCCTCGAATATTAAAAAACTTTGAAATAGAATTAATTAATATGGACAATAATGTAAATTAATAAAATAAACAATAAACAATAAACAATAAGTACTCATTTGTAGAAATAACTACCCACATCTCAATTAACTACTCACTAATTCTTAAGGGAAAAAAACGATTTGCACATGCAGATCGAGCATGGTACAGAATGCTAGTAGTTATTTAATCTAAGAGGTATAAAAGTAAAAAAAAAAAAAGTTATGAATGACAACATGTGTTATCTTAATAATAGTGTTGATACGAAATGTTAAAAAAAAAATATAAAAAAAATAATTTTTTATTTTGCAAAAAAATAATAATTTTATTTTTACCCCCCACCTCCCCCCCCCCCTTTTATTCATTTGTTTTATTAAAAAAAAGAGCCCCCCGGTTCATTAAAAAAAAAAAAAAAAAGAAAAAAACAAAAATGTTAAAGAAGAACATGCTCTAGTGAGACTGATGTAGAACGCTTGGCAGAGATAATCGAAGAATAGATGGACTGAAGCAAAGGCAAACCTGGTACTGTTCAAATTTGGCGTTCTAGCTCCAAATAGATATTATAACATGTTTTCGAGAAGGGAATCGCGAGATGAAGCAAACTTGGCAATTTGCCTTGATGTATGGTCCTTTTCAGGCATTCGAGGTAGTCTTGGGGCTCACAACAACAGTTTAGTATTTTAGTAATTTTAGGAAATTTTTAGTTTTTGCTATTTTATTTTTAATTAAACTTGTGGGCTTGATTAGATCTTTTGTTAGTGCCCTAGAGTTTCTTTTCATATTTAAGCAACTTTAAACGGCTACTAGACATATCTTTCATATTATTAAATTATCAATAAAAAGAGAAGTTTTTCACAAACTCTCTAGTGGACCAATGAACCTTGGGTCCTTGGTTACTTACGCAACATTAGAGAAGGAAACACGTACATGAAAACCATCCTTAACTGCACTAACAAAGGTCGATGATGCTTTTATCATCAACCTAGAGAAATTTATTAACGAGAATAAAATTTACATTAGGGTCTCTAAGAATGCAATTCATCAACCATTCTCAACCCATGCATCTCTAACCAAATGAAAAGGCAAAGCAACTTTTAGTAACCAATGCAAATCAGAGGTTAAACTTAGCAGAAGTCTAGAAATTAATGAAGCAATGAAGACCTAATATATGGTGCCATAAATTTGATAGTCGAGTATTTACCTCCACACCGAAGACAGAGCATGAAGCCTGCTTATTAAGCCTGCCACAATTCAAATCTCTATGGCTCCAATGGGATCGATCAAGTTGTTTGCATAGTTCCAAATAAGCGATATACAAGACCCTAACTTTAGCACCAACCCAACAGTGATATACAAGAACAGCCAATTGATTGATCGACATCTTCTTCTCCGCAACCACAGGCTTCACACAATTGTTTCGCCACAAAACTTGCAATCAGGGAGTGTGGGATTCAACCAGAGGGTGCCCTCCGATCCCATGCATTGAGTGCTTGTGAAGTGACACATAACTCGCCATTTCCTCAAATTTTAGGGGCTCGTACTCAGTCTCATAGCTTTGTTCACATTTTTGGCACTGCACTGAACCAGTAATGGTGTTGATACCATTAGGCACCAAATATTCAAGAGGGTAAACTGTGGCACGCTTTGTAGTGGCCCAAGGGTATGGTGCTTTTATGGTTTCATTCTTGCCTCCAAACCGGCGATACTGTTACCGGCCAGCTGCCGACTGATGATTGGAGGCAGGAGCAGGCAGTTGTGCGCTTGTGCCATGTGGTGGTGGAACTGAAAATAGAGGCGGTGGTTGAGAGGTGTTGAAATGAAAGCAGATATATGGCTGTTGTACGCGTAGGTTTTGGTGAATCATTTGATTTGTGTCCCGGTAAGTATACATGTTTTCTTGGTGCAAGGTATATTTTGCAAACCATTATTTTGCGGGATTTTCTTTGAATTCTAATAAGTTTGAATTAAAAAAGAAAAGAAAAGAAGGGTTGTAGATATATATCTTGAAACTCAATCCGTCTTAAGTTTTAGAGTTTAAAATATTTCTAACAAATTATCAATATCTTACGGTTGGATAATCTTTCTTTTAAATTTAAGTTGATATGAATTGTAAACGAGTATTACAAGATATCTAAAAATCAATAAATCATAGATAAAAATCACATGGCGTTCAAAAAATAATAAAAAGAGAATTAATGTAGCTTACATTCTTATTGATATCTAGTGGCGCATAGATGTTCAACAAGTCGGTCAGTTGGTTATTTAATTGGAATATTACCCACCGTGGAGGTCACATAATCAAATCTTAATCTACTTTAGAAGGTTTTTCAGTTAAAGTCATTTATTGAAATGTTCTTCCTCTAGGTCCAGACCATCAATCACTTTGAACACCACTTTAACCAAACAAAAAATTCATCAATATGAGCAACTGACATTTAATGGTTGGATATACCAACGACAAACTAGAACAAATCAATCCCATAACAAAAACTTCCAAAGAAACCCAAAACACGGTGGCACGCTTTGTAGTGGCCCAAAGGTATGGTGCTTTTATGTTTTCAGTCTTGAGATACAGGGGATGTCGGAGTCGTCGTGCCATGGTGGTGGTGATACGTACTGAAAATAGAGGATGGTATTGAAATCGAGAGAGAGAGAGAGAGAGAGAGAGAGAGAGAGAGAGAGAGAGAGAGAGAGAGAGAGAGAGGGCTGTTGTGTAGGTTTTGGTGAGTAGTTATATATCTTCAAACCACAATTTTGTGGGATTTTATTAAAATTCTTAAGTTCTCAAAAAAAAAAAAAAGGATTATATATTTCATTATTTTGTAAGAAGATGTGCGTTATTTTGTAATGTTGTAGATCTTGAAACTCAGTCTAAGTTTGGAGTTTCCAAATATCTGTAACGAAAAATATCAAAATCTTAGGGCTTGATAATCTATCTCTCTTACATTTGGATGGAGAGGAATTTTGACCTAGTATCACAAGATATTTACCAGCCAGCCAGACAATCATGCATATAGCATAATATAGCTTACAATGTACAAAGATATATAATAATATTGTTAGATTTTTAACATGAGCTACCAAAAAAAAGATATTAATATTGGGTACGTAGGTCTACTTTGTACTGAGAATCATGGATTGTTGGGTACGTAGGTATATGCTTTGTCAATAGGATATGGATGGGGTGTATAGATAGGAGAAAGGAATGAATATTTGTTTAAAAAATTAATTATGTGGGAGTGCATTCGATCAGCCGCAACCATGAAATTGTTAATCTTGAAACTAATTAACTTAATAGTTTGTTAGAGGATTTCTTTTGATAACTCTTTTGTCTTTTATCTTAAAACAAAATCCATTGACTATTAAGTTTAAAGAAATTAACACTTCAGACACGAGATTAACCAAATTAACATAAGATTCAACAACTATGAGCAACCAAGACATTCAATGGTTAAATTTGCCAATGACCAACCGGCCAAAACAAATTAAATCCTTAAAGACATAACCAAATATTTCCAAAACAGCAACTAAACAAAATCACAAAATGTTAATGATCAACCAAAACAAATCAAACCCTTAAAGACATAACCAAATATTTCCAAAACAACTAAAACAAAATCACATAATTTTGAATATCAAAATAACCACCTGAAAACTAAACTAAGCAATTCAGACTAGCTAACATGGTTTGCTTGCAACATCGAATGGTCCGTTGGGATCAAGTTGTTTCAACAGTCCTAAATAAGTAAGATACAGAACCCGATCTTTAGCGCCGGTCCTATGATTCGCGGTGTGCTTGCAGAAGTATTTCAATTCAGAAAGCTTGCACATTCCGAGCATTTGACCCAAAAGCAAGAATAGCCAATTGATCTTCCTCTTCTTGTCAGTCTCCGGCTTCACACAATTGTTTTGACCACATAACTTGCAATCAGGGAGTGTGGGAGTCATCCAAACAGTAGGTGCCCTATCATGCATTGCGCTCTTGTGTTGGGACACATAACTCGCAACTTCCACGAACTTCTGTTCCAGATCGTACTCAATCTCATACTTCTGATCACACTTTTTGCATTGTACCTTACCACTGATTTTCTTCATGCCATTAGACAGCATATATTCGAGAGAGTACACATTGGCACGTTTTGTGGTAGCCCAAGGGTATGGGGCTGGTATGTCTTCAGTCTTCCCTTTTCCTAGGGTTTGGGTTGGAGATCGGCGGGCCCGGGAAGGACCAGCCGCTGCCTCATGAGTGGAGGCGGCAGGAGGGTTAGGGTTTAGAGGTGGGGTCGATGACGGAGGTGCAGATGGGATCGATGACGGAGGTGCAGATGGGACCGATGACGGAGGTGCAGATGGGATCGATGGCGGAGGTGCAGATTGGGTCGATGAAGGAGGTGCAGATGTGGTCAATGGGGTCGAGATCGAGAGAGGAGGCTGTTGGGTAGGTTTTGTTGAGTTGCGTCCAGTGGAGAGCTGAAGGGTTAGGAGCTCTTCGTGTTCTTCATTGATGTGATCGTCAAAAGGTTTGGAGGAAGTCATGTTGGGATTTTAGGGATGTGGTTTTGGTGGCCTTTCAGATATTGACGAATCGGGGAAGAAGGAACGATTGTAATATTCGGGGAAGAGAAACTGAGTGAAGACAACAGAATGAAGGGAAGACAGAGCGATTTTGAAGGCTGGAGTAGTGTAGTTTCAAAAGTCTTATGATGGAAGGACTCTGATTTAAATCTTGGAGAAAGGATAAATAACTACTTGTACAGTTATAAATATAAAAAAAAAAAAAAAAAAAAAAAAAAAAAAAAAAAAAAAAAAAAAAAAAAAAAAAAAAATTTTTTGAAAACACCACCCAACAAACCAAAAGCGCGCGCCAAAAGGAGAAAGAGAGGGGGAGGGGGGGGGGGGCCCCCCCCCCCCCCCCCCCCCCCCCCCCCCCCCACCACAACAAGGCCCGGGGGGGGGAGACCCCCCCCCCCCCCCCCCCGGAGACGGGGGGGGGGGGCCGGGGCGCTTTTTGGACCCGCTCCCCATAAATTTTCCGCCCCCACCCCCCCCCCCCCTTCCTCATAAAAAAAAGGGAGGGGGGGGGTTGAAATTGTTTTGAAAAAAAAAAGAAAAAATAAAAAAATGAACAACAATTCTATTTTTAGGGGGGGGGGGGGGCCCCCCCTTCTCAACCAACCCACATGGAAAAAATCTCCCTAAATATGTCATTGCTGGTCAAGGACCCAAATTAGTAGTTTTATCCGAAGTTGTTGGGGTTTATCAAAATCTTACTTTGTATAAAAAAATCAAAATCAAAATCTTACGGATAATTTTTTTTATTTTCTTTTGAAATTTGAACGTAGAATTTGTTGAGTATGGGCGACTCGATGAACAAGAAACAATTTCTAATTTTAATAAAATTACAAAAAAAAATTTTGTAATTTCTATTTACAAGTCATCTGAAGGCCATATCTTTGAAGAAATCAAGTTGATAGCAGCTCAAGTGGATGAAATAAAATTCAAGAATTAGATAAGGTTGAAGGAGAAATTAGTCCGCGAGGCAATCAAAATAAAAAAAAAACAATTTATAAAAATAATAAGAGGAAATAAAATTCAAGAAGATTCCGAGATTGTGTAATGGTGTTGCTAAGGCTGCAGTTCCTATTCTTGGGCCAGTTTTTTGGAAAGAAGTTGGTCCTCTTTGGTTGGAGAAATTACTTTCTGATGATGTTTCTAGTCGATTTTAGGGGTGTGACATCTCTTCAAAATAAGGCACTTTGCCCCATGATTGTAATTGACCAAAATTATTAATGAATATTTATCCTTGATAAAAAAAAAGTTATTTCTCGTAGATTAAGACAAAGAAATCTTATTTAGCTGGTGAATTAAAGAAAATATAAACCAACCACAAATACCATTTCTAGCAAACTCTAGCCCAAGCAAAAACTCTAGCCTCCTTTTCTCCATTGCTTCCCGCTAGCCAGACGGGCCACTTCTTTAATTTTCTTCTCTTTTTCTTTATTTTTTCTATCTTCAAATATATTTTTTTTCAAGGTTTTTGGTTTGTGAATTAAGGTGCTCTCCATCCTTCCATGGCGCCGCCGGTCCTTTATTTTTTCTATTTTCAAATATATTTTTTAAAGTTTTTGGTTCGTGATGGTGCTCTCCATCCTTTTATGATGATGTTGGTCATTAATTTTTTTCTAACTTCAAATATTTTTTCAAGGTTTTTGGTTCTTGAAGGTGCTCGATCTCCATCCTTCTATAGCACCGCCGGGTTGTCTTTGACATACTTGTTAGGAGGCTTAAGTTGGATTCTTGGAAGGTGGGATGTGGGTTGTGGCGGCATAGGTACATACTTTTTCTAATTTTCATATGATTTTGATTTTTAAGTTTTTGGTTCGTTCAAATAAGTTCATATTCTATTGAGTTAGGGTTTAGGGGTCTTGGTCTTGTTGTTGTGCCTTTACTGTGGCGTTATTCCCAAAAACTATGTGTTCTAACTTCGGAGTCTTCTTATTATCAACGTGATAGTGAATTGCCTCAACGTGATCTAGCTATTTTGGGACATGGTGTGGAAGAGGGTGAAATGGTTTGCCTTGATGTAACACTAGGATTGAGATTGGTTAACTATTAATAAGGGTGATCATTATTGTTAGAGTTTGGGTCTTATTGACTCATGATATCTGTAACCACCAATTTTGTATTAGGGATATGACTTATATGAGTAGTTCCTCTACTCTATTTGAAGTACAGTAATTGAGAATTTACGTTGTCATTCTCTAAAAAAAAATTAATAATAAAACATAATATAAACATATTCTTGCTAGAAAAATAAAACATAAATTAATAAAATGGGAAACTAATTAAAACATCTAAACGATCAAAATAGGAAAAATATTGAAATTGCATGTCCAAATTTATGGCTGGCAAAAACGTATAAGTGGAAGAACTACGTCCAGACACGATTAAGCTCCCTTGCCAAAATAACTGAGATAATAGTTATGCTCATTCGAAGTTGACAATATGTTTTTTTCTTGAGTAACCCGAAATTTCCAAAAGATTCATTTACAAACTATTATATCACTAAGAAGTCTATTTAAATACCAATTTTTTATTTCTAAACTTTACTATCTTATGTGACGATGCTTCTTTCTTTTTATTTTTTTTTGTAAAAAATATCCAATTATAGTCCTACATCAGAAAAAAAATATTATTATAAGGTTTTTCAAAATGAACTAATCGGATTTTCACATTGTATATAATTTGCAAATAGATATTCTCTAAAAAAAAAGTAAATATCTATGTGATATTGCCAGTTTGAATAAGTTTTAGTATAAATATTTATCATATTGAGGACTTGGGCCAATTCTTACATACATTATATACACAATCAGTATTCACTTGACAAGGATTTCCTACAATTCGATTTTGAAATATCTATCACAATCATCAGTATCTATTCACTTGACATGACCTACTTCCTACATTTCTTTTTTGCCTAATGAAAACAAAATTACACTTCCACGGTTCCACCACTTGAACTTTCATGGCACTGGTTTCTTTCAAGGTGCCAAATTCACACAATCTATGTGTAATAGGCCTATAGCTTTATATGGATTTTCCTTTGTCTTCGCCAAAAATAATTTGGGGGCCGATTGTCAACCCACGACTTGCTTCCAACAATTTGTTTTGAAAGATCGATCTCGAGCCCCAACTGACCAAGTCCCCAGGTTCTCAAATTGAAAGAAACGGAAGGGAAAAAAAAATGGAAATCGACTTCTCCAGAGTCCAGACGACAAGGTTGTCGTTGTTTCCTAATTTCTTTTCTTTTTTGCCTAATGAAAACATACATAATAAAGTAATAAACATTCCCGCAGCTGGAAAGTTCATGCCACTTGTTACCTTGGGATTACAGCGATGCTCTTACTCGCAAAAAATTTGAAGGTGCTAAAATTCACAAAAATAAAAATAACAAATCTGTGTCAATAGCTGGAGTAAATCTAACAAATCTACCTCTGGTTTAAGCCTAGTGTTTCAGCGAATTAAAGAACAAAGTTTATTGAGCAACTGCCGGGACTCTTAATTTGGCAAGCAAGAGGGTAACCGCTAACCTAACCTCCCATTTTAACAGTACTGTGATTTTATTTTTCTTTATCTACTTGTAAAGTTACTCTTGCATTGTGCATTCTACTTGGCTATTGAAATTTGCAACTTGTCCTGATCTTACGCCATTTATTTCATGCCATGCATGTGCAACCTCTTTATGTGTCAACATCAATTAATTTGAGCCACAAGGATATATAGGAGCATTTTGTTCTTACTAACCAAAAACTGGTAGTTGGTTTTGCCTGGCTGCACTACTATGAGTATGATATCCCATTCAAATCTGAAACCCCTTGAACCAAGAACATGGACGTCCTTGAGCCAGCAACCCAGCAATTAGGAATTTATTACTGTTTCCTAAGCACTACTACAGAGTATATACAAACTGTGGTAAATACAGAAACTAAAAATAATAGTAGCTTTTAGGAAGCACAAAAGCATGGCATGCAGTATTAAACAAAAACATGGGGAATTGATAATTAAACTAGAACAGAATGGGGCCATAGGCTCATAGCTAAGCAGACTTCTAATTTGTTGGGTGGTTCCTCAAAGACTCCACCTTTTCTTAACAAAAGGTACCAAACTCATAAAAAAGTTCGAAGACAAAGTGAGCTTCCTCTACTGCCACTTAAGTTCCAAGCTATTCCTACTAACCAAGGAAATACAGAATCTGGTTCTTCCACCCATGCTAACAGTGCATTTACACTAAATTAATTAGTTTTTAATTCACATGCAAACCATAACTATTCCCCAATTTTTTGTTTTTTTCCTTCTCTCTCTATCTTCATTCACCTCTTGCATTATGTTAATTCTTGGCCTCTAGTTTGGTAGGACAAGGTGCTGGTGAAGCAGATGGGGTTGCAGACACAGTTGGCCAAAACTGAGCATTCTTCACCTTTGAGACACTTGCAAGCACACTCACAGGGGTTACATCTCCCATTACAGTCACCTTCTTTGCTGCAAAGTCTATGTTGAAAGATGTGACCCCTACCCACATAATTATTAACAACAATAATTAGTTCACATTTATTGGATATATAAGTTTGATTTACTAAATACAATGAGCTAGCCCCAATTAATCTTGTAAAAGTTATAATCTTTAATCGATCATATATATAAACAATCACAGATGGTGTACGGTGTACCTTCCATTCTTGATAGATGCTTCCTCAGTTTTCCTTCACAGCCTTTGCAGTGCAGTGACACCCTCAACACTACAACCTGCAAACAATCATAATCAAATCATGACAAAGAAAATGTTACAAGGTGAATTCAGACAATTAATTAGGTCGATTTTTGTCTGAATGTGCAGTTCAGACTCGCAATTAATCTCGCAATTAATTCCTAACTAACTAACTACACTGTCTGGCAAGAGAAGATTACCCTTTATATAAACTAACAACTTATATCCTACATGATGGTTAACTTTCTGAGAATTAAAAAATGGAAAAATTTGTACAAACCTGGTTGGAAGGAGGAGGTGGTTTTGACAGAGATGAGGAAGAGCTTGCTGAAGAAGCAGATTCATATTCTTGGTTATTCATCACTGTGTTTTGGTTCTTCTCGTCTCCGACTGGAACCAATGCCAAAACCGGGTCATAAATATCCGATAACCCATCAAAGAAAACCTTGTCACTCAAGAGGTATCTGGATGATCCAGGAGGAGTAGTACTAATAAGATCAACTGGCTCAGCACAGCTCTTCCTAACAACACTTCCACTTGGGACAGAAGAGTACTTCTTAACATTATCATCAGTTGGCTTCTTGCCATTAGAGGTACTCTTCCTCTTTTGTTCATACTTTTCTTTTGAGAAGCTCACAATCTTCTTCTTGCTCTGATCACTAACTGGCTTTGAGGATGAGGAGTTTTTCTTGCTCTTCTGGAGTTGATGGTAAGTTTTGGGATTGATGGGTGGGTGAGAATAGCAAGGAGGATTGATGAATCTAGTACTAGTGCTTGATCTTCTTGAATCTTGGATAATGGGATTGTGGCGATCGATGGCTCGACCACCAAGTTGGATAACTGATGAGGAGGATGAGGCTTGATCCATACTGAAACATATGGCTGTTGAAGCTTGGGATGCACAGAAGATATCTATGCCTTTCAGCTTCATTTTGATAATGATGACACAATACAAGTAATAGTGGTTTACAGAATCTGCATAAAAGCGAGAGAGAGAGAGAGAGAGAGAGAGCTATTGAGCTAGCTTGAAGTTTACTCTTGGAAACAAAGGGAAATTCAATGCCAGAATCATTATATGGTTTGTAGATTCCAAGCAAATTAGAATATGAATTAATTATACATAATATAGTACAATTAAAATGATTTAAGTATACATGATATAATACAAATCTAATATTGCTGTATATTATGGAGTTTGCACCAGTATATACCCTGTATGAAACTCTCAGGCCTTTAATTTTTACTGCGCCAATAACTGTTTACCAATTTGGACAATGTCAAATGACTAGCAGGACTTCACCTATGTCAATAGCTCACATACAACTTTAAATGTTAAATTGGACTTTTCCAATAAAAGGGTCATCCAGATATCATTGAGATTGATGTAGTAGTTAAGTGTCTTAGCACAATATAGGTATTCCTGGATTAAATTTTCTTGGCAAATAGCTAGCGATTGATAAGACGTACAGTAAAAATAGAGGAAGAAAACAAAAGCTGTTGAAGAAGAAAAGTGGGGCAACAATTTCTTTCTCAACGGCAGCCTACCAATGCAGAAAGTGATCTTTATGATCTGCATCTAACTTTTCTGTGGATTTAAAGGATGAAAATGATATGTAGTAAGTGCGTTGTTTCTTTTTTCAATATACTGTATGCCAATGTGGTTACCAATTGTATGGGATACAATTTCAATATCTTCAGTTCTTCACCTAGCTAACACGCATTCTTGAAGAAGGCTCTTGCAATTTAAGTTCCACCTAAAAGTGTAAAAGCTTTTGGAAGTTTCAAGGAATGGAATCAATTTGTCCAATAAGTTTTACGCAAATCACTTTTTTTTTTTCGATGACGACGAGGAAAACTTTACGGTCCACTCCTTACTTAACCATCACCTACAAATAGTTGAACTAAATGTTAAATATTTACAATTACTTGCAAATCATATCTAAGTAGATTCATGTGTTTTAATACTTCACTTGTTTTTTGATCAAAAAAAAATACTTCACTTGTGAGAATTCAAGTATAAAACGTGCGTCTGAATAACGGCTAGCTCATAATCATCCTATAACCAACAATCTTCTCTTACTTCACAATCACATGATAGAAATGTATTGACTCAAGGTTGGTATCTACAACCTCACTTATCCATTTTGTCTAATTCTGGTGGTGTTAGACCTATTTCATTAGGTAAATTATCTGAGTAGGTGTTCCATATATACAAAGGTAAATTTGAAACGATCGATCGTACTGTTAAATTCTAATATATTTCTTGAAACTGATATCATGCATATTGCAGATGTTGGACACTAGGACCAATATGAATAATGTGTAATTTAATTAGAGTATTTGAGATGTAAAAATACAATAAAAATAGTATAAACTGTGCACATATATATATATATTGGCTTGGAGAAGAGTGGAGCCAATGCCCGTGACAATAATTTGCGTAGGGATGCGTTGCCCTTAAGATGATATATATAGGAAACTGAATTTAATACAAAACACATCCTGCGGGGGTACCCTAATTAAATTAATGTGTGGCAGTCTGCTCATTGTTGGCTTGTTGGGCATGCATGCCCTACAAAATTCATACTCACGCTTCACAGCAACTTGTCCTTAAGTTCAGTTTCAGTTTTGGAAAGGAAACATAGGTCAGAAGCGACAGACGCCAATGGCATTGTCTTGCGAGATGAGGATTCAAGATCGGTTTTTGGGAGGCGAAAAGAAGAAGCCTACGCTCCGGCTTGGTTGCTTATATATTTGCATTCTAATCTTTTTCAAATAATTCGTCGAACACTTTGACTCAAATAATAAGAGTTATATTGGAGCGTATGTGGTTGCTTATTTATTTTCGCTTTAATCTTTTTGATGTAGTTCCTCGAATACCTTGATCTTGCATGTTCTTCACTCCCTCTGCACGTACCTAACATGTTATCCTTGAGCCTTTTCAGTATTTAACAAACATGCATCTTGCGAACTTGACCTAGATCCTTAAACTAAAAAAAGGAAACACATGAAATTGCTACGAAAATATTTTGAGTAAGGGTGGTTACTTAACCCCACTAGTGGTGTAGACTCATGAATATTTTTTTTCTGTGGGAGTAAGATGAAATTAAAATGAATTTTTGCTTGTTTATATATGACTCAGCCTTTTGAGGCATTTTATCGAACAATTATCATACATATTATTTTAATACCATCAAAATACAAACAACCCTCACGATTCTTTGTGAAACCTATTTCCTACCCAAACCCTAGGTTTCAACCCTTATTCAATCCAGTTTTTCGTTTTCTTCTTCATTATGCTTCCATTGATGTTTTACAACTTCGCTGTCCTGGCTATTGCGAGGCGGCGATGGTCTATCGACCTTGAGAAACTCTGTGATACCGATCCTCTCAAAGTTTTCTCTTGGGTAAGATTCTTCACTCAAAGCCTATGGACTCTTCTCTGGTTAAGAGCCATTTCCAGCGGATCTGGACTTTGGAAAAGAGAGTTCGGGTTCAAGAGAAGGGCGACCTGCTTCTCTTTTCTTTTGATTCTGAGAGAGATAAGCGGAAGGTTCTCCGTGGAAGGGCTTGGAGCTTCGACAAAGCACCTGTGATTTTGGAGGATTATGATGGCATGGCTTCTTTGGTTGAGGCTCACTTGCGACATATCCGGTTTTGGGTTAAGGTTGAAGGAATCTCTCCCGCCTTTGAAGAACCGGCAAACTTTAGGCTTATTGGACTATGATAAGATGAAGTTTCGGCAAGGTATTGTTCGTCTCTTTATTCAACATGACATCTCTAAGCCTGTGTTCCTTTCTCGGGTGGTGAAGTTTATGGAAGGGGTAGAGTCTCTACTCAAATTTACTTTTGAACATCTGGTCGGACGATGTAAGAAGTGTTTTTTGATTTCTCATGTTGGGGAGCTGTGTTCCTTGGCTTCTGAGGATGTCCCAGGTGAGGGTTCTGCACGGGTGAAGCTTACTGGGTTTGGTTCTGCTGATTTGGTGCCCAGTTCTTCATTTGTGTTTACTTCTCAACCGCCTAGACCTATTGGTTCCTCGCTGTTTCAGAATGTGACGTCTTTTCCTCCGCTTGTGAAGGAACGTCGATCAATTGTGATTAGAGATTTGGGGTTGGCCTTGGATCCTCAAGTTGTTGAGAATCATGGTGTTTCAGTCCACTGGTGCCGTGAGTGAGTGTGTTTTGGGCAAGCGTCCACGTGGGATGGGGATTGATTCATCTCCCAAGAAATTGAAGTTGGATTGGGCTATCCGTCGACCGTGTTGGGCGGCGCTTTGGGTTTCGGGAGGTGGTTGCGGGCGGTGGAGGGAGTGATGAACTTGGTCAAGCGCAAAAGAGGTCGTCCTGTTGGGGCTCGAAACAAGAAGGCTAGGCCAAGTCTATGAAGAAACCTGGTTTGGAGCCGCTTCGTCTCACTTACCCGTGCCATCTTCTCACATGCCTTGCTCTACTATTAAGGGCAAGGGTAAAGCTAGCCACTAAGTTTGGCTTGGTAGCCTATATTGATGACATATGTCGCTGGAAAGTTAAGCTAGGAGGATTTGGTTGCACCACAATTGAGTGCCTTGGCGATTAGATTCTCTATTTATTAGGTTAGTTTTCTTGATGTATTTCCTCAATATTAGGCTCGTTTTGAATAAAGCGAGCGAACATGGCATAGTGAGCGGTGCTTTTAGTTTCTAGTAGTTTAGCCGACTCTAACAAACCTGGACGACTGAATTAATCGTAGTTCTTTGGAGATATTAATATCGAACAATTTGTTTCCTCCCATAAAAAAATATCATTCATATTATTGATTAATATTTTCACTTGCTCTTATAAGAATTCACCGGTAATTATGTTGTCAGATTGCAAGTCTAGAACATTTATCAAATTACAAATTCACCAAACAAATGATCCAATAACATAATATGTTAAAGCATCAACACATCGTTTTGGGTATGGTACGTGCAAGAAATTAAAGCATAAGGTCCACCACAAACGTTTCTAAGAAGCTCATACCAGCAATGGAACAAACTAACAAAGATATGTCGGGAAAGCTTTCCAGATGATATTTATCATGCAATTATTTAGATTCCTCATGGGGAATAAATGCTGCCAGCAGATTACAAAATCCATTTGGAATTTTTCTTTCTTTCTTTATTTCTTTTTTTACTGTAGATGGATGAGACACAAAGCTAGTCACTCTCTTTCTGTAGATACCACTGATCGATATCAAAATTCTACTTGGCAAGCTCATGGAATCAGATGCTTATATTAATTGTGTATCATTCTATTCTTTCTTCTTTTGCTCCCTTTATATCCCTGCCTACCCTGCACTTTCACCACGTTTCCTTTTTAATCATGGTTTTTCTTTGGGAACTTTGTAAAGTGGAAGAATAATAAGAGGGTTTTTACCTCTTTGCTTCTTATCTAAGATTATCATATGCTGGTTATTCCCGATTGGTTTTGCGATCGTCCTTACAATTATCTCCTATGTTGTATGTTTTCTACTGTGAGCTTCAATGAAATGAATAGTATTCAATTATTCATTTACCTGAAACGGAAGAAGAAGAAAAAAACGGAATTGTATTGTATAGTATTAGAAATAATTTTAAGCAAAAAGGTCATCATATTGAGTACAAGTTTTTTAAGGTAAACCTAAAATACGTGTAATTAATTATGTCAAATCGCATGCATTACGGAATTTTGAATTGTTTTATAAGAGTTCAACTCTAAAGTCTAAATTGTTAACTCCTTCCATGCTCACGTTCTTAAGAAGTTAAGAGTAAAAGCAAAATCACACTATTTTTCAATATTAAAGAAAAAACTATCAAATCAAAATATGTGTAAACCGTGTAATCATACCAAGACACAAGTATTCACCTTCAAACTTAAAATCTCTGATCTTATGTAACTCGCTTCTTGCACCCTTTTTTACCACTAGTCTTTTTATCGTGGGATTATTGGATTTTAGGGCTTTCTTTAAAAATTTGGTCAATACTTTACTCTTGTTTTCATCACTTGGATGGGGTTTGCTACTTTTTCTCTCTAGGTATACTTGGTCAGTGACCAAGTGTCCAATCTAAAAACCATGAATGATTTTGAACCTAATTTACCCATCAAAAGAAAAGGCCGAAACAAACAAAACTTTCTTGGCTTAGCTTTTAGGTCGGCAAAGCTGTTGAGACTAGATACTTCGTATATAAAATTGCTCAAGTTGATGAAGTTTAACCAATTAAAAAACTCATTAACATTTTTTGCTCAAACAGTGTTCCTAAATATTGAGTCCCTATAATAGAGATGTTTTAGAAAAGCTATTGGACATGCTCTGAAATAGGTGATATATCAAACTCCAAAACGACGCTTTCATTTACGAACACTCTGATGATAAACTCAAGTATTTCCCTCAAATCTTTTCTAAAATGCTCGTGTTTGTAGTAAGAAAATGGAAATATCATGTGTTTACAGATTCCCTGCAAAACCTATTCGAACCATCTTGGAGAATGAATAGAGCTCTAAACTTCTAACTAGATTTGAGGAAAATTTTCGGCCAAGCACAACTTGATGAAGGGACTGGAGAGATGATATATAGAGATGAAATTTAAATCATTGCCCTCCAGTCTCCACTATTTTAAGATGGGTATGAGGATTGGAAATGGCCAAAACTGCTCAACTCGACTTTATCTATGAACAATCACTGCTTGCTCGTGTTATAATAACGTGTCGAAGATCATCATTGCAATCAAAACCAGTTACTACCAGCAAGTTTGGACAGCATGCAGTACTAGTGCAAAGTGAAAAACCTAGCATTAGAGAATTTTCTGTATATAGAAACAACTTTCCTTTCAAGATAACAAAACTGTCAAAAAAAAAATGAGGATTACATTCCACCACCACAATTTGTGCCAGAACTGGTGGTCAAAATTGTCATCAAAATCTAGTGATTGTAGATTTTGTGCTAATCAAGCACGGCGGGAAACAAGAGATACATCTTCCTACTGTGGCAGTTTGCTAGAATAGCCGGGTAATGTAAGTTGAGGATGACAAAAATAAACGAATGAATTAAAATACAGCCATGCTTCACACTATACACACTGGATTTGCTTTCAGTATTAATTAATTCCCTTTTCCTTCATCCTCATTTAAAATGCGATTCTGGAAATCACTCACCATTAGAGGCAGTCCCTCCCTCAGTGGTATTTTTGGCTCCCAGTTCAACAGCTCCTTCGCTT
Source organism: Rubus idaeus (assembly GCA_030142095.1). Lineage (NCBI taxonomy): Eukaryota > Viridiplantae > Streptophyta > Magnoliopsida > Rosales > Rosaceae > Rubus > Rubus idaeus. The sequence goes on from CM057970.1 coordinate 6,810,969, forward strand.
TGCCAATATCAGGTTTCCTCTTATGTGGATCATCAGCAGTATTTGGTTTGAATTCTATCGTCGCACTTGAATCGATTGTTTCTTTGACAACCTGTTCATTCAGGGCAAAGAGAAATTTGAGCATTCCCTTGTACATCTCTCTCCATTTGCAAGCAGGAAAATCACTCAACAATACCCAACTCTATTAACTTTTGAACCTCAGAACAACCAAGGCTAAAAGGAAGAACAATGTTAAAAATGCTTAAACTTACCATCCACGTATCTCAGAGCATTTTCTGAAGTGTAAATGGAGTGTATGAAAAAGATTAAAATTATGGAAAAGGAGTTAAGTAACACATACCTCAGCAAGCTCTAGCATGGTGAATTCCCCTGGATTACCCAGGTTGAAAGGCCCCACATGTTCGCCTTCCATCAATGCCACCAGCCCATTCACCTATTATTGCAAAGAAGTGTTTCAGATCATTCATCAATTCATTTCAATAGCTCAATCAGTTTCAGTTGATAACCCTTTGAAGTTCAAATCCATACAAACAAGAAATAATGCTATGAAGGCTTTCAGCTCATGGTCTAAAGTTTAACTGGAAGCTGATGATCATGAAATTTATAGTACCAGGCATATAATATAGATGCTTCCAAGAGTGTGTCATAGCATTTCAAAGTCCCAAGGAAAAATGCAAACAAGAGGGCATCTGCTAAGGCTCCAGAGAAAAAGTAACTACACAAGGGAAAAAGAGAAGACAAAAAAGACTTCCATACCAAATCAGAGACATATTGGAAGCTTCGTGTTTGTTTACCATCACCGTACACAGTCAATGGTTGTTTGCGGATAGCCTACACAAATAGCCACAGTAATAAGTAAACATATGAGTGATAATCACAATGAGAAACACCCCATGTTCCACTAGTCATGAATCACTTAAAAAGAAAGAGGTGAGTGATTGACCTGAGCAACAAAATTGCTGACAACACGCCCATCATCCAAACACATGCGTGGCCCATATGTATTGAAAATTCGAGCAATACGAACCTGAAAACAAAAGGCCTCAAGTGAGTCCGACAAACTGTGGAGAATGAACCAAAACACATCTTACTTTGAAGTTTAAACTACATTAGTTATAATTTCTGCATACCAAGAAGAATTTCAAAAGCACTTAGATGAAACAAGGTGTTTAAAAGCGAGAATGGACAGATTACGACTTGTATACCCTAGTCTAGGATCAAATACAACTTAAAAGTGAAACTAATCCAGGGTGAATATTGGCAATACCATAAACTTCAAGCAATCATACAAGGAAAGCTAAAAACTGAGCTACCTTCCACCCCTAATTTTATAAAATCTAGTGTCATCTCTAGTTTTCTGCCAGACCAACTAAATGGCACATTTCCATAAGGATCTTCCCGAACATGCATCTGGAAAACTTTTTCATTCGCACTCAACCACACATCCCTACATTAACTTCAAAACTATGCCATAATTAAAAGGTACAATGAATAAACATCTAAAATGACCAAAAAATAAAAAAAGGCACAACCTAGAATACAACATATAGAGTTATAGACAATTTCTCAGGACAAACCAGCCAACTCCAAGTCTTTCTTTTTTACCTTTTTTTATTTCTTTCCCTTTTGGCCAATACGCAACTCCAAGTCTAATGTAGCTGTTAGTGCTCTCAAAGTAAGGGAAACAAGGGAGGGCAGGAACCGGTACAATAAAATAAAACGATATCAATATAAATCAGACATGCTGAATATGATACAACCATTGCGACCAAAATATATATACATATATATATGACACAACCATGTTAATCTACATCTCTAGGCCTAATGATCCTGAAACCAAGTTGTGGATTTCGCAATAGCTCAATAAAACTAATATCAGAATGAAATCTTCAGTTACCTCAACACCTGCACCTCGATGATAATCCATTGCCAATGTCTCTGCAGTTCTCTTTCCTTCATCGTAACAGCTCCTCTCACCTAGCCATTTCCAAGCACACATGATCACATTGAGAAACAGAAGTCCATTGCAGAAATAAACACCCAACATATAAAAACTTAAAACTTGAAACACACCTATAGGATTGACATTTCCCCAGTAAGTCTCCTTCTGAGGATGCTCCAGCGGATCCCCATAAACCTCGCTGGTACTAGTGAGCAAAAACCGTGCCCCAATTCGCTTCGCAAGGCCAAGCATATTAAGGGTGCCCATCACATTGGTCTTGTAATCACAGTCAAGGACCTCAAAAACCATTTCAAGAATTCATCCCGTAAAAGAAAAGACTAACAGATACCAAATGCCAAAATTCAATCAAAATCAGAAACTTTAATGAACATTATTAAAAAGGAAAGGATATGATTGTCTTGACCGGGTTGTACTTATAATGAACAGGAGAGGCAGGGCAAGCCAAATGGTAGATCTGATCCACCTCCAAGAGAATCGGCTCAACGACGTCGTGCCGAATGAGCTCGAACCTGGGATTCCCAAAATGGTGCACCACATTCTCCTTCCTCCCAGTGAAGAAATTGTCAATGACAATCACATCGTTCCCTCTGGCGAGTAGCTTATCGACGAGGTGGGACCCAACGAACCCGGCCCCACCGGTGACGACAATCCTCAACCTCCGTTTGCCGAGCCCCGCCGGAACCCTCCCGACCTTGCCCTGAGTGAAGGTGGAGAAGGAGGCGGTGGAGATTCGGTCCTGGACGGTGGAGAAGGATCTAGGTATGGAGGGATTGGGCTCGGATGGGCCGAGACGGGAGAGAGTGGGCTGGAGGATGAAGAAAGTGGAGCCAATGAGAATGCCGACGAGGATGAAGAGGAGCCTCTGTTCTTTGAAGATGTAGTTGATGGATCTGGGGAGAGATCTAGGGTGCTTGAGAGCTTTGGGCGAGTACGGGGAGGTTAGGGAGGTTGGGATCTCATCGTCCCTCCTGTGATTCAGGCTCGATTGCTTGTGTAACTGTTTCATGCTTGAGATTGATCGCTCTGCCTCTTCTTCTTCTTGACAGAGATAGAGCTCGAGTTTCAGCAATGGTGGATTGATTGGGGCTGTTGACCAAGTGAAGCAGAAGCTATTTGCTTTCAATTTTGACGAAGAATCAGATCATTTTGTGAAGGTGCAGTTCAAGGGTCTGTTTCCGAAAGGTGGTTAGTTATGAGGAAATTGAGATCGGATTTGGAGTAATTAGGAAGGGATTGCTGAGACCCCCCGCTATAAGTCTATAACCAACGCGCGGATAGGCGCTTTGTTTTTGTCCATGAGTGATTTGAATCTGACGGTGTCAAGCTGTGTTAGAGTCTTACAGAGTATATATATGAGTGTAGCAGAACTCTACCCGATTCTACTGGTGCACTTCTTTTTTCTTTTCTTTTTTGCAATAGATGTCAAGTTTAATAAAAATCAAATTTTGATGCATCAAAATGGTGGTCCAAAGTGGAATATCCCTTCGGGGCCGGGAGCAATTGAGGTATAGTTTATCTCCTAGAGATGTTTTTCACCCTAGTTTGTGAAAAACATCCTTTGGGGAGGGGTCATACCTCAATTGCTCATGGCTCCGGAGTGGTAACTCACTTTGGACCACCATTTTGATAGATAAAAAAAGTATATAATATTGTATAAACAAAAATTTATTGTCAAAATATTCTTTAAATTTGGTTATAATTGTCAGTTTGCACCCTGAACTTACAATTGCAGCAATTGACCTCCCAAACTTAGGAAAAATTATCAATTTACACCATTCTTTGTCAATTCTAATATTTTTCATCCAAATGTTTATCATATGCAACTCATGTGGGGTAAGGGAAAAAAAGGCAATTGGAATATGAACATTGTGAAGTAAGGGAAAACAAATCTGGAATAGTAGCCACCAAAGATGTGATCAAAGAAGTGCTCCACTCGAAACATGAACCTTCTTGATCACATATTGAGGAAGACTCCGACTCGAAATAGGCCTCCGAGTTTAAAGTATGAAAGTGAATAGTGGAAAAAAAAGCCCATACTTCTAAAACCCAAATCCAAAAAAATAAATCCATATGTTGGAATTTTGCTTCGCCCTTTCTCTCACACCCAAAGCCGTAAACGAATGTACAACAAAGGGTAGGGACTTTGACGTGAATTGGGTCTAGTGCTTTTTGGGTTTTGATTGAGAGTGAGAATGGGGTTTAGGAATTAGAAGGTTTGGATGTGACCGTTTTGATGTCCAACAATAACATCGAAACGAGTTGAATGCACAACAAATGAATCTAATTTGAATGAGTGAAACAAAATATTGAATTAGAAAAAGAAAAAAATTGAATTAGAAAAGGAATTAATTTTGAAAGAACCTAACAATTTCAAGTGTTGAATCTAACAACAATACAGCCAATGCCCACAACATATTCTCCACATAAACAAAACTTCACAAAACGAGAAACCTTTTTGTTGCCAAGTTCAAAATTTGAATAAAAAAGAATGGAATTGTTGTACTTACCTTCAAGTTGAAGCAATTCGACACTTGAAGCCCCAAGTCCCAACCCATCAAGGCATCAACTCATAGTCATATAGAGATCAACAGGGATAAAACCAAGAATCAAAACTCGACTGGGTTAAATCTCAAAGTAATTATTTTTACTTTCGTTACAAAAGGTTTTCAATGCCACAAAATTCTTTGAAAAGCCCTTTTCCTTCTATGAAAAACTTGAATATATAAGAGGGGTCAACCTCCAGTTCTCATCAGAGGGATGATTGTTGATGGCATCAACCACATCCTTACAGTCACTTTCCAAGAGGAGAGAGTGAAAATTAAGTTTCTCAGCAAGGAGTCCATGGTTAATTTAGGGTAGCACAGTTTTGGATAAAAAATTAAAGACTCGGAAATTTTTTTTTCGAAAGAAAGATATGGGGTTAGTCTCCATGGTGTTAGAATATTGTTCTTATGTGACACTGTGTGGTTGGACTGTAATGGTTTGACCACTAGAAAGGACGAGACCAATGGCTCGACCACTATAATGGGCTGGAAATTTAACTCCAAATTTACACATGATTTTTTAGTCAAAATCGTATGTTCTTATTCTAAATAAAATCTCGACGTTAAGGGGGGGAATTTTTATTATTATTTATTTTTTGATAAAGTTATTGATGAGTATTTTACCAAGTTCGTTTTTTATTTGTTCAATGGTTTGTAATAGAATTGCACAAATGACAAATCTACATTTGAGCTCGTCATTGGAGCTAGTGATACAAACAAACTAAGCTAAACCAAGCTTGAGTTTTGAAATAAAGTTTGCAAGCCAAACTCGAAAATCAAACTAAAATTTGAGTACATAATTTAAAACTGAATCAGATATTTGTGATACATGACGTTATGACAGAAGGTTTTCCTTTTTACTTTTGTAGTTTTTCTAGGGTCTAGAGAGTAGAAAGGAAGACTGTCCAAAAATAATAGAAAAGAAAATACTTAGTAATTCGACCACAGTGGGAGTCGAACCCACGACCTTTTGATCCGAAGTCAAACGCGCTAATCCACTGCGCTATGCGGTCTAATGTTAAGTTATTTGCTTTCTGCTTATTTATCTGACTAAATATTGGGTTCATCTCTATCATGATGAATTCGGCTCTACACTTCTACGGTTTTTGACCCTTTATCTCTTTACTTGGTTCTTACTTTTTTTTTTTTTGGGGGCAACACTTGGTTCTTACTTAGTTCTCCATTGTCTTGTATATTTAGCTAATGAACAAATTTCAGATTGAAAAATATGAGCTCGGAATCTGCATTCCAAGACATGTAGAACTTGTAATAGTACTATCAATAACTATATATACTCGTCTTAATTTTAGAATTATTGCCAAATATTTTCACACCAATATGATGTCGCTTTGAAGCTCAGAGTTTGCCCTATTTGGTAAGAAACTCAACTGTACTTGGGATACGTATCAAATGTAAATCATGGAGCACTGTTCATATCAAATAAGATTGGTTCCTCTTCTCGGATCATCTCAAAAAGGAAGTCTAATGTCAGTTCGGTTGGCATGTCCATTATTAAGAAATGATTTCCTTGTGTTGATCGAAATCCTTGTTGAGGCTAACGGGTTCTGTTTTACTCGCTCTTTCTTTTTTGTGAGGTTTTCATATCTTTTAGGTTGTAAGTGTCATTCTTATTCAATTCTAGCTTATCCCAATTTTTGCAATGACCCTCTTTATTTCTCCACACCAACACCACCTTGCCTTTGGTTGGGAGTTTTCCAGTTACTTTTTGTTTTTGGACTCTGCTTCTTTGCTATTGCAGATTCTCGGTATCTATTGTGTTTTGGTTCTGGTGGTCTTGTGGTGCACTTTTCTTCTCCTGGACACCTTTCTTAATTGGTGACCAATTAAAAGGTGCCTGATCGAATCCAACAAGCTAGATTCATTGAAGACGTACACATTTAACCACCTTCCTGCATCTTGAGGGCTGTTCATACCTTATTTGCTCTTGGTCTTATTTTATTAGTTTTTGGATCCATGATGGTTCGGTGGAGCGAGCTTCTTCTATTTGGGTGACTTCATTATTTTGACTGCTACCGGCTGGTTCTTCATATTTTTATATGAGATTGGCATATTTGATTTGGGCTTGGATATGCAGCGTATTCATTAGAACTGTTCGTTGCTTCCGAAATTCTCCGGTTAAAAAAGATATGTTGGCCTTTGGGTTTCCATGCTGCTCTTTATCGAGGATTGACTGTCACTTACTATTCCAGCTATTGCTTCAAGAGTCTTCAATCCAATTATATGTACATCATCTCAAAAACATGTATTCAAGCAACGCATAAAAAAGGCGATTTTGTTTCCTACATTTCAATTGAGTTGGATAGTTCATCTTGTTTATCCAATGTACGTATATCGATCTGTTTGTGAATCTTTTTAAAATGAATAACTAATATATCTTGAACACTTGTGCAGGTTTTTAAAAATATAGATAATATCCTCGACATTTCCTAGAAATTTTTGTTTTTTTTAAGTACCTATATTAAATATAACATTTTCCTGATATTTTGTTTTTAGTATATTTTCAGTTGATTTGCAATTTTTACACAAAATTTCAGTATATTTTCCATCAATATCCAATAACGTTTTTATGATATTTTATTTTTAGTATATTTCTATTTTTGACAATGTCGGTATTTCTACGATAACCGATATTTGGTCCTTGAATGTGACTATATATAAAGACTTGCTAAAGATCGATAGAGACTTTACAACTTTAAATACACAGATTATTCTATTTAAGTCTTAAGTCTCAAAGTTTAGAGAGACGATCCTTTATAGATTAGAGATTTGATCATCTCCAAATTTTTTATTGAATATAACTTTTTGGAAGGTTGTTATTGTAAATTTCTCCATCCTTGTAAAAATATAAAGAAAAAAATAAGGACTAAATTTTTGTTACTACCCTATACTTTAGGAGTCTAAGCATTTCAGTCTCTGAACTTCTAATGATCTCTACACTTTCAATTCTCATCCAATAAGTCTATTTATGACTCATGTCAACCCATTATAGGTGTACGTATATGTAAAAGAAAATAACACATATCAACCATGATAAGAATTGAAAGTGCAAGGATCATTATTTTGATGAAACTATAAGTTCAAATACTAAAATGATTAGACCTCTAACGTACAAGATAGTAACAACAATTTAATCCAAACACACACACTAGCAAGCAAATAACTAAGAAGGAACCTTGTATAGATAAGTTTATCACGACCCATTCTAAGAACCTTTCTAATTAAGAACCTTCTACCTTCATAAGGAACTTCACGTATGTAATGTTAGCTAGGAAATTCCTCTTATCATTATGACCATAAAATTAAGTCTCTCTTGGTCTCTAAGAAGTTATATATATATATACATATATAAGGTTTCTCCACTAAAGAGGTCTTTACTTTATAAGATGCGGAGTTTTGATTCCAGCTTTTAGATCAGATTATATAAAGTAAGAATCTCTTTATCTGAAAATTATTATTATTATTATTATTATTATTATTATTATTATTATAATAACTTCTTAGAGGCCAAGAGACTTAATTAATTTTATGTATGATTATTCTAGTACAACTTTATATTTATATATACACAAAATGTAATAAAAATTTATCTGTGTTATTGATATTTACATCCATGCATGACACTCGATCATACTGCTTGTATCCATGAATTTTACACAAAAGTAAAGGGTTCGATTAGTCTAGCTTGTAAACCAATTTGGAATAGTCCGTCAATAAATATTGGTGTGCGTTCGAGCTCGATCTAAAATTCAACGTGGAGTACTGTACTAGCTAGGCCCCTGTGTCCAGGACATCAAGTTTGCAACGTAATGTTTAATCCCATATAAGACGCTATGAATCCTTAATTTGATGCATATATATGTTCTAGAAGGACCAGAGATCAAAGTTAGATCACTTCAATAGTCGAGCAAGTTAAGAAGGAAATAAACAACTAGCCAGCTAGCAAGAAAACAACTGAGGGTGTGGTATATGCATGCATGTATCGATAGGTCACGACCCATGGAGACTAAGAACCTTCTACCTTAGGGGTTAGGTCACGACCCATATAGACTATAAGAGTATAAGAACCTTCTACCAAAGGAACTACTTCATGTAAGGTTAATTAGCTATTTAGCTAGAAAATTGCTCTTATCCATCATTATGACCACATATATATATATATATATATATATATATATATATATATATATATTTGCATGCATGTATCGATAGGTCACGACCCATAGAGACTAAGAACCTGCTTCTACCTTAGGGGTTAGGTCATGACCCATATAGACTATAAGATATAGAACCTTCTACCAAAGGAACTACTTCATGTTTGATCAACCCCCAAAAAAAACCATTATCCCCCCAGAGACAAACCTTCTCCTTAGGGTTGTAACCCATATAGACTAAAAAAACCTTCTACCAAAGGAACTACTTCATGTAAGGTTAATTAGCTAGAAAATTGCTCTTATCGATCATTATGACCATATATATAAAAATTATATATATATATATACAGTCTCATTCACATGTGGACATCCACACATAAATTAATTACAATGCGAACATCCTCATTTCTATCAATTGACAACATAACTCAATCATCGGAACCATTCATCGTTTAAATTTATTTTCAAGAATTATCCTTGCAAAAAATCAGCCGAATTGGAGATTGTTTGGTTATCTGTTCGTTGTATAGTTTACAGACAAATACAGTATGTCAAATAAGGTTGAAACGATGAATGTAGTAATCAAAATGGCTAAATAATTTCTAATTTGAATTTTTTTTTTAACAAAATGATCCTTGAAGGATGACCTAAAATATAAACGGTTTTAATCATTAGTTTGCACTCGCAATGAGGATGTTCGCATTTTATTTTACGTGCGAACATCCACACGTGAATTAAAATGCGAACATTTTCATTACGAGTGCAAATTAATTAATGATCAAAGCCATCTATATTTTATGTCATACTTCAAGGATCATTTTGATAATAAAAAAAATTTCAAATTGGAAATTATTTAGCCATTTGATTACCACATTCATCGTTTCAACTTTATCTGACAGGCTATATTTGTCTGTAAACTATACAACAAACAGATGATCGAACAATCTCAAATTCGGCTGATTTTTTGCAAGGATAATTCTTGAAAATAAATCTAAACGATGAATGGTTCCGATGATTGAGTTATGTTGTCAATTAGTCGGTATGAGGATGTTCGCATTTTACTTTACGTGCAAACGTACGCATGTGAAGGGGACTATATATATATAACTTCTCATAGGAAGAAACTTATTATGTATATTCTAGATTTCTGGAACAACTTTATATATACACAAAATAGTGTGCATGGATCGAGGAGAAGATCGACAGAATAATAGACACAAAATAATGTCCAGGACACCAAGTTTGCAATGTAATGTTTAATGACTTTAATCCCATTTAAGACGCTATGAATACTATGATGCATATATATGTTCTGCAATTAAGGACTAGATCAAGGTTAATTTGATCACTTCAATACTGAATGGTACTCCTAGCTAGCTCAATCATGCATTGCCATGCATTAATGGAAGCTAGAGAATGGGTAGGCACCGCCACTAGGCCGAGTTTCTAAACACGTACATTCATCTTCTTATCCTTAAAACCTTGATCGATCGACTATTATGATAAGATGACTTAGTCACCAAGCTTAAGTCAAGTGTATATATATATATATATATATATATATATATTGAAGACTTGGTATCAATGTTAACGTTTACGTCGAGATAGGTAATATTAGAGATAACTTGACTGATTCGAACTCTTACCTTACTTGATGATAAATGTTTTAACCAGTACTAAAGTTACAAACCCTCAATTTTTCGGATATATTTCATTAAGATTTTGATTAATTAGATTAATATCATAATTAAATATACATCTAAATTTGAATAGAAAATTTTCCTGAAAAACAGACTTATATAGTTGGGAATTTAATGAATGAATCTGTACTATTCCAGCAATTGTAACTTGCCAGTAATCAAGAGATGTCATTGTTGATAACGATCATAAATAATTGAGTTACTGTGAGAAATAAAATTATTGGTGGGCACGGATCGAACACTGAAAGACTGAAAGTCGTATTATGTTGAATTGCTATAACAAACATAGCAGCAGCTCAAGAATTTCATACACATCAATGGCCATCAACATTTATTAATCTGAAAGGGAAAACACTTGCTTAGGATCTTAATTAAGAACACGAAACTCATCGAGATTCTGATCACTCAGATTAAGCCATCTGGGCGAAGCATACATTGCCATGTTTATTTTCAGCACTACTCCACGTAGAATGGAAGAAGCATTGCCATGCATATAATTAATGTGGGCATGGCCAAGACTTATGTAGGGAGAAGCTTGCCGATTTTAACCTCACAGCTCTCTCATGACTTTGATTTGATAAGGACGTTGATCTTTTGTCATATCTAGCTCTTTTGATAGTATATTATGTACACTCTGACTTTGGCTCGAGTTATGTCATGTGCGTAATTACAAAGCAACGCTAATTAAGAGTATATCTCACATAGAAAATGTAAAACTCTATGTTAGAATATCTTTAACCTTGCACGTCGTCATTTCACCTTTACTCGTGTTCTTAGGTGATTAGAGGTTAACTAGAAATCTCTTGCCAGACATTTTATTTCGTATATGAATAGAAACAAATATATGACCTTAATTAGCTGCCTAATTTGCTAGTTGAAGAAGCAACGCCTAGTTTCATTTTGAATATTAATATTTTGGATAACCTCGTTGCACTTTTCCTCACATATAATCAAGCCATTGATAATGTTTATGGACTTATTCATAAAAATTATAATTATGTTTAAGAATAACTGAAAATAAAGAGAAGAGATTGCTATGGAATATGATGTATATTATTGATGGGTTCTTCAAACTGACCTGTTAAGGGTTTTGCGTGCGCCTCCAACCCTCATGGCTCCTCATCACCACCGGCCTCACGGTGCGCCATCATCTACGTCGACTCGTGATGGCGTCAATATCAAAACATATCGTCGTCGATGTCCTACCACTGCTGTTGAGATTGGCCAACATCTTATTTCATTGGCTACACGCTCGAAATCCACCGATTTCTGGCACCGATCACTACTAGCCCGTTACAGGGCCTTACGCCATCGCTTGGGTCGGCTTCCTCAAGTTCCCAGACTCCACGAGTTTGCTGCCCTTGGTCGTTCTTGGATTTTTCTTCGTCTTTGAAGTGCCCAGACACACCGGCTAAAACTACTCATTCCTTTGCCTCCATTGTTAGCCACACCGTTGCAGCGGATGACCTAATCACGCTACCAGTTCCTGAGGTTCATGGTGACAAGGTTTTTGTGAGGATTTGTATCAAGAGCAATTGAAAATATTTCGCACAAATCTCATTGGTATGCTCCTTCTTCTCAAGGGATCAGCTCCGTTGACAACTGCTGCTATCAGTCCTCGATCTCTGGCAGCTATTTGGAAACCCACAAGGCTATGGTGTCTGGTTCCTTATGGCAAAGGTTTTTTTGACATCCATTTTGACAGTGAAGATGACCTGATGTATATTATTGATGTATATTATAGAGGAATATAAGATACAATTTTTATTGAAATATGAATCATATTCTAAATACAATTCATATTCTAGAAGGATTGCTCCCTGATTGACAAGACACACAATATTGAATATCCTAAAATTATACAATCTTCAATAGCATTAATTCCTTATTAATTGAATAATATTCTGGTCCGAACTGTGTGTCTCAACTCTCTTTTATTTGCATACATTTAAGTGGCAGTTGTTTTATTTACATACGTTTAATATGTGATTCCATTATGACCCATTATTCTTATAAAGCAACCTTTGTAGAAAAAACCTTTATATATATATATATATATACACACTTGACATAAGCTTGGTTACTAAGTCATCTCATCATAATAGTCTATCAATCAAGGTTTTAAGGATAAGAAGATGAATGTACGTGTTTAGAAACTCGGCCTAGGGCGGTGCCTACCCATTCTCTTCCATTAATGCATGGCAATGCATGCATGATTGAGCTAGCTAGGAGTACTATTCAGTATTGAAGTGATCAAACCTTGATCTAGTCCTTAATTGCAGAACATATATACGCATCATAGTATTCATAGCGTCTTAAATGGGATTAAAGTCATTAAACATTACATTGCAAACTCGGTGTCCTGGACATTATTTTGTGTCTATATTATTCTGTTGATCTTCTCCTCGATCTATGCACACTATTTTGTGTATATATAAAGTTGTTCTAGAAATCTAGAATATGCATAATAAGTTTCTTCCTATGAGAAGTTATATATATATATATACATGTCTTCTCTGCTAAGGAGCTCCTTACTTTTTTAAGTTAAAGAGTTTTGATCTCAACCGTCAGAGCAAATCATTTAAAGCATATCTGACAGTTGGAGCTCATGCACGTCTGTTTTGATCTGACGGCTGAGATCAAAACTCTTTAACTTAAAAAGGTAAAGATCTCCTTACCTGAGAATCATTCTTATTTAAGTGGCAGTTGTGTTATTTGGGTGAAGATGACATGATGACATTATTCTTATAAAGCAACGTTCACATTTTTTTAAGTCATCATTCAAGGATCATTTTGATATAAAATAAATTCAAATTGGAAATTATTTAGCCATTTGATTACCACATTCATCGTTTCAATCTTATCTGACGGACTGTATTTGTCTGTAAACTATACAACGAATAGATGACCAAACAATCTCCAATTCGGCTGATTTTTTGCAAGGATAATTCTTGAAAATAAATTTAAATGATGAACGGTTCCGATGATTGAGTTTTGTTGTTAATTGGTCGGGATAAAGATGTTCGCATTTTATTTTACGTGCGGAGTTTTGATCTATATTTTAAGTCATCATTCAAGGATCATTTTGATATAAAAAAAATTAAATTGGAAATTATTTAACCATTTGATTACCACATTCATCGTTTCAACCTTATCTGACGGACTGTATTTGTCTGTAAACTATACAACGAACAGATGACCAAACAATCTCCAATTCGGCTGATTTTTTGCAAGGATAATTCTTGAAAATAAATTTAAATGATGAACGGTTCCGATGATTGAATTTTGTTGTTAATTGGTCGGGATGCATATGTTCGTATTTTACTTTATGTGCGGATGTCCCCATGTGAAGGGGACTGTACATGTATATACATGTTCCTAGAACTAGAGGATAAAGTTGTTTAGAACTTAATGTCCATGTATATGTATAAAATATGATCTCTATATAAACAATCTACGAGACTCAAAATCATGTCAACTTGTTCTTCTATATGCGTTATGAATTTTTTGTTTACTATTTTTTCTTTTAATCAATTATTAATTTATATATTCAATGGGCCCAAAGGAAAGTTATAAAAAATTATTATCTTATACATTAAATAAAATTATTATTTTAATACACATGCCCGAGTCGGGACTAAATTTTTTTATTATTTAAGCGAAGTTATCATTTTATCGAACATTCATTTATCAAAATTTTATTTTAGTTAATTTTTTTTAATTAATGGCATCAAATTAAGCTGCCGTCTAAAAAAGACCAATTGGCTTTACTTAAAGAAGAATACAAGATAAGTAGGTCATCATCAAGCATCAAAGTTCAACAGCCAAATACATGACACCGTGAATGACGTGATAGCCTTAATCTTACTTATACGAAGACCCAAATTAGTCCGCAGTTGATTTAAATCATACAGTAGCCGATTTCTCATGGTTTGAGTTCATATGTATGATGTATCAATGTATGGAAAATTAATAGGACGTAATCAAAATGATATTCATTGAATCCGAGTCAGTCAAAAAGTTGCCACGAAGACTGCGCGCCAAGTCGTGCTCTGATTGGCGCGAAGACTGCGAAAGTGCGAAGTCATTCTCTGATTAATAACGGATTGTTTGATCTGCCACAGTGCGCAGTACGTAAAGCCAAGCAAGGAAGTTGCAGGTTAATTTCAAAATCGAAATACAGATATATAGAAGTAGTGGACGTACTGGTGGTTGATAACGATGGCTATATATCCCTGGCCTGCTGGCCACTCGTGTTAATCCAAGCAATCTCAAACCTGCTTGGACTTTGAAATATGCATGCCATGGATTACATGTGAAACCCTAGATACCATTATACCAATCAGTCAATCACAAGGTTTCCATTGTTGTGGAGCTAGCTAGCTCCGTTCCTGGTGTTCCTGGTGTGTTGACGAAACCAATGAAAGTTAACTTCCAGGTTTCATCTAAATTTTGAAACAAGTAATTAACTAAATTGATTAGGGGTATAAAATATGGAAATTTCATCATTTGGGCATTCAAAAAATAAAAAATAAAAGTTTTTCATTGTGAAATTATTCATTTCCTTTCTTCAACTTACAAAAATATAATAATTAGACTAATTTAGTCCCTCCACTTCTTTTTCTATCAAATGAGTTGTATATTAAGGGCTAATTACCTCTGCTAATCATACAACTCATGATCATAAATTCATAACAAAAGTGTATTAGAAAAGAGAGCCTCATCTCTGAAACCTTACATCCTCATTTCAAGTAAAAAAGACAATGTAGTAGGTTGTAAGTCCGAGTGACCGATCCAATGCCTGTTATATTTTTCTTCTTTTATTCCTTAATTTGTTCAAGAAAAACAGGCAATACGCGTACGGTTGTCCCCCAACTGATTTTCCCATGCATGCAAAGCTTAATTAATATATAGCTTATATATACTGTTTGTAATATAAATCCATGAAACAATTAAACACATGCTGCAACCAATTATATACATACAAACGCGTTCACTTGAAAACACCATATGCTTCAATCCAAATCTAACTTTCTGAATGCTCGATCTCTCTGTATCGTCTAGAATCCGTACATTTTGGAAAATCTAATTTTTATCACATGGAAATAATGGAACAAATTAATAATTAAGAATGAAGAACACGGTGGATGATCTAATGATCCTGACCTTATTAGGCAGGCAGTACGTGGTCAGAGAATAAACTAAATGATGTGTGTTAGTTGTGAATATTGGCACATATATGCCAATGAATTTGCTGCCATGCATAATGTAAATTAATTATATTTATTTCATACCGATTTAATATAGAGAATCAAAGGCAACTACTTGATGCATAAATCCAACACCATCACGTGCTCAAAAAAATCTTCGCAGAAGAAGGTTCTTCGAATGATTTGGAGATTATGGAGCACGAGTGCAGGACTAGACCGTATTTGAAAGTGAATTATGTTTAAACTTCAAAGCAACATTCAATCTTGAGCCATCATTAATTTGCTTTGTGGAATTCTATATATATATATATATATATATATATTCACATGCGCACGTCCGCATCAAAAATAAAATGCAAACATCCTCGTTGTGAGTGCAAACTAAAAATCAAACTCGTCTATATTTTAGATCATCATTCGAGGATCATTTTGATAAAAAAAAAAATTAAAATCGGAAATTATTTAGCCATTTGATTATCACATCCATTGTTTCAACCTTATCTGACGGACTGTATTTGTTTGTAAACTATACAACGAACAGATGACCAAACAATCTTCAATTCGGCTGATTTTTTACAAGGATAATTCTTGAAAATAAATCTAAACGATGAACGATTCTGATGATTGAGATATATTGTCAATTGGTCGGGATAAAGATGTTCGCATTTTACTTTCAGTGCGAACGTGCGCATGTGAAGGGGACTGTATATATATTACTAAACCTAAATAATTTTCAACATAAATCGATCGGTTGAAAACTTCGCATGTACACCATGTAGTGTTACTATATATATATATATTCAGTCCCCTTCACATGCGCACGTCCGCACGTAAAGTAAAATGCAAACATCCTCATACCGACTAATTGACAACATAACTAAATCATCGGAACCGTTCATCGTTTAGATTTATTTTCAAGAATTATCCTTGCAAAAAATCAGCCGAATTAGAGATTGTTTGGTTATCTGTTCGTTGTATAGTTTACAGACAAATACAGTCCGTCAGATAAGGTTGAAACGATGAATGTGGTAATCAAATGGCTAAATAATTTCCAATTTGATTTTTTTTTATCAAAATGATCCTTGAAGGATGACCTAAAATATAGACGGTTTTGATCATTAGTTTGCACTCGCAATGAGGATGTTCGCATTTTATTTTATGTGCGGACGTACGCGTGTGAATATATATATATATATATATATATATATATATATATATATATATATATATATATATATTAAGAAGACAACTGTCAATTAGGTTAATACAAGAAAACAAAAACGCCTCCGAAAATTTAACTTCAACCTCTACCTCTCATCTCTGCTTGACTGCTTTAACCGAAGGTAAACAAACTAGCTACCACTTTTGCTCATGGTATGAATTGTCGTATCAATTAATTATCAAGGAAATGGGTCTGAGTCAAATACATGATCGATGATGACTCCCAACTCCCAAGTCCTAACAGTTTTAAAGTCAAACCCGCCAAGTTGGTCTTTCACAAGCTACGTCGTCGTTCCTTCGTTCATCTCACTCTATATATATCCCCACCCACACCCAGTTCCAACATTCCAAACAACATCGCAAATCCCACTCCCAAAATCTCACAAACAAACACATCTCAGACCTGAGAAACAAGCACAACTCAGAGCTGAGAAACTGAGAGCTAAATTAATTACATTAACTTTCAACTAGAGAGCTTGAAAATGCCTACAAAAGGAATGAGAAGCCTCTTCTTTCACCCAAAAGCACCGTCGATCGTTTTCGTTTTCGTCTCACTCTTCCCCATCAAGAAGCTCAATTTCATTCCCAACCTCACGGCACAGCGGTAGTGCGGGTTCTAGCTTTTCCGAAACTATGGTGGATGAGGTCATGGAAAACGCAGGCGTTTTGATCATGAAATGGAACCCTGAATCTTCCGAATTCGGAAAACTCACCTCCTTATTCTACGAGAACAAAAAGGAAGCTCAACAATTCATCAAGTGCGTGAACGACCTCCAGAGAGTCATGCATTTATTGGTCTCAGACGACTCCACCTCCAAAAAGGTCGTTCACGGACAGAGCCTCATGCAAATTGCGATGAAACGGTTACAGAAGGAGTTTTACCAGATTCTCTCCATGAACCGGGCTCACTTGGACCCGGAATCTGTCTCCACCCGGTCCAGGTCTTCCCGCACTTCCGTCCGGTCCAGCTCCTCAGATGACGACATTGACGACGGAGATGACGTGGATATCGCAGGAGAATCCATCTCCGAAGTGGAGCAAGTCTCCTCCATGGCCATGGCCGACCTCAAATCCATAGCGGAATGCATGATCTCCTCCGGCTACACCATGGAGTGTGTTCACATCTACAATATGATCAGAAAATCGATCATAGACGAAGCTATGTATAAGCTCGGAGTAGTGAGAATTACCTCTTCTCAGATCAATAAGATGGATAGGGAAATACTCGAGCTCAAAATCAAGAGTTGGCTGAATGCGGTGAAGGTCTCTATGACCACGCTCTTCAACGGAGAGAAAATTCTCTGCGACACCGTTTTCGCCGTCTCCAACTCCATCAGAGAGTCTTGCTTCGCCCACATAGCCAGAGAAGCCGCCACTCTTCTCTTCGGTTTTCCTCAACTACTCGTCGCCAAGAGCAAGAAGAATTATCCAGAAGAAAATATCTTTCGTCTTCTCGACGTGTACACCGCAATCTCCGAATACTGGCCAGAGATTGATTCCACTTTCTCTTATGAATCAACCGCCACAGTTCGATCCGAAGCGCTTAACTCGCTCGTGAGACTCACTGAGTCAGTACAGTCATTGCTGTCCGATTTCGAGTCCAACATCCAGAAAGACTCGTCAAAATCTCGGGTGGTCGCCGGCGGCGGAGTCCATCCTTTGACTCTCCGCGTGATGAATTACCTCTCTCTCCTCGGCGATTACAGTACCGTGCTGGCAGACATTTTCATTGATTGGACACCACCGTCGAAGCTGTCCTTGCCGGAATCTTACTTAAATAGCCCCAACTCCACCGACTCATCGGCGCCGGCTATATCTCTCCGCATGGCCAGGCTCATTCTCGTCCTCGTCTGCAAGCTGGATGACAAAGCCAAGCAGTTCAAGGACGCTTCACTCTCCTATCTATTCTTCGCAAATAATTTCCAACACGTAATCTCCAAAGTCCGGACTTCGAATCTCCAGTATCTTCTGGGCGAGGAGTGGATTGCGAAGCACGAAGCGAAGGTGAGACAGTTCGCTGCGAACTACGAGCAGTTAGCTTGGGGAAATGTACTCTCATCGTTGCCCGAAAAATCTTCAGTGGAGATATCTTCGGAAGAAGCCAGGTTGATTTTCCGAAACTTCAACTTTAGTCTCGAGGAAGCCTATCGGAAACAGAAGTTGAATGTGGTACCTGAAGCGAAACTCCGAGACGAAATCACGGCGTCTGTAACGAGGAAGCTTGTTACGGTTTACAAGGAGTTTTACGATGCTCATAAGGTTTTAGTTGGGAGCATGAGAAATGTGGCGTTGTATGTCAGATTTACCCCTGAAGATGTTAGACATTACTTGTCTGACTTGTATTAAGGGAAGACGAATCCTCAGGTTTTATCGGCAAAGTTTAATTTGTATCTAATTGCTGGTATAGATGTATATGGAAAATAGATGGAAATCTGTTTAGAGACTCTCAGACTCATTTATGATTGTTAATATTGTATGAAGACTCCTTTAATTGTCCTTAATATGTTGGTCTATCTTTTCTTACAAGCCAATTGTACTGGGTGCCAACGACAAATATGGAATTGTCAAACTAAAACTTTCGCTAGGATTTTGGTATTTGCCGAGCAATTTCAATCGCACTTAATTGTCACGAGACTCATCACGACCCACATGCATGCATTCTTTTCGGTTCCTTTCCATATCAAACTTTTCTGTTTCACAAGGAACTCATATATTGCCAGGAAATTGCACTAGTAGATCGCTATGACGACTTAATCCCCAATTTTTTTTTTTTGAAAGGAAAGGAATTTTATTAAAGACTAAATACGATGAAAATCGTAAATGAGGGCATCCAGAAGAAAATCTGGAGCATTCGAGAACCACTCGAGGTGAACATTTGACTCATAACTAAAATTGGCAAGCCTATGAGCTACCAGGTTTGTAGTCCTAGCTGCATAACCAACCAAAATAGCCACAAATTTGAAAATATAAAAAACCCTAGGGTGCTCTGCGCCGTCTACAGCAGCACGATTTCATTGAGATTATCCTTAATTTAATCATGTTGCAGTGCAAGATTCTAGTGTGGAATTGCCAAGGTTTGGTGAATACGTCCACTCAACGAGCTTTGATCACTTTGGTTCGTTTGAAGCGTCCAAGTAATATATTTTTGTCGGAAACCCTAGCCTCTCCGAGTTTGCTCGACTCTCTTCGAATCAGTCTGGGCTTTGATGGTTGTATTTCATCTTCTTGGCGGCCGGATTGTCGAGGGTTAGCGCTGTTTTGGTTGGATGAGGTACATGTTCGACTTCGACACTACTCCACTCGACACATTGACGTGGAAATTGGTCCTCTAGGCTCTTTGGATGTTTGGAGGTTTACAAGAATCTATGGTTACTCTGCAAATGGTGAACGCAGACATACTTGGGATTTACTTCGTATTTTAGCAGCCCAATCTTCTCTTCCTTGGCTTGTCGCTGGGGATTACAATGAGATTCTTAGTAATGCAGAAAAGTCGGGTGGTCCGCGTCGGAGTGCAGCCCCAATGGCTAGGTTTCGTGAAGCTTTGGTGGACTGTGGTTTGTCTGATATGGGATTTGTGGGTCCTCGCTTTACATGGTCTAATCGTCACACCAAAGAAAGATTGGATCGTGCTTGTCAGAGCTCTACCTGGTCTGCTATGTTTCCATGCTCACTGACTATTACGTTGCCTCCTAGCAAATCCGATCATTCTCCACTTTTAATCGAGGTGAGTGCTGAACTGGTTATTTCTATCCCACGTATTAGGAGATTCCGATTTGAAGAAGTTTGGTTTCAAAGTTTGGATTCCCTCTCTGTGATTAAGAAAGGTTGGAGTTCTCCCTCTACGGGTGAGTTAATGTCTCAAGTTTGTTCTAAAGTTCAAGCTACGAGTAAGCTGCTTATGGAATGGAATCAAGGTGTTTTCCGACAGCGGCAAGTTGAATGAAGTTGATTCAACAAAAATTAGATTTGGTTATGAGTAAACCCTATAATCCACTTTTTTCGAGGAACATAATGCTCTTCGTGTTCGTTTTAATGAGTTGCTTTCCCTGGAAGAAATCTATTGGAAGCAGCGATCTCGTGTCTTATGGTTGAAGGAAGGTGATCGCAATTCAGCATTCTTTCATCAGAAAGCTTCCAATAGACGTAGCAGAAACAAAGTTATGGGTTTGACGGATGAAGCTGGTGTTTGGCAAACCAATCCAAATGATGTTGCTGGGATTTTAGTACGATACTATGAGGGTATTTTTAGTGCTGAGGGCTTTGATTCGGACGCTCTGCAAGAAGTTTTACTTTCGGTGAAACCTTGTGTTACCCCAGCTATGAATGAGTCCTTGTTGGCCTCTTATTCTGATGCTGAGATCAAACAAGCTCTTTTTCAGATGCATCCTTCTAAAGCTCCTGGTCCCGATGGAATGTCTCCTTTCTTCTATCAGAAATACTGGAATATTGTTCATCATGATGTTTGTTTGGCAGTGAAGAATTTTTTAACTTCTGGTCATTTATTTCAGGAGTCAAATTTTACTCATCTTACTCTGATTCCAAAAGTGAAGGAACCAAAATTGGCCATGGAACTACGACCAATTGCTCTTTGTAACGTAGTTTATAAGATTGCTTCAAAGGTTCTTGCTAATCGTTTGAAATCTATTTTGCCTCAGATAGTGTCCCCTCTTCAAAGTGCCTTTGTTCCAGGGCGTTTGATATCTGACAATACTTTGGTTGCTACTGAGGTGGCGCATTTCATGCACAACCTCAGAAGGAAAAATGACGGGTTTTTTTCTTTGAAACTTGACATCAGTAAAGCTTATGACAGATTGGAATGGTCTTTCCTTGAAGCTATATTGTTACGTTTGGGTTTTGCACGGGCCTGGATTGATGTTATCATGTGCTCTGTGAAATCAGTGAGTTACTCTATTCTCTTCAATGGGAATCCTACAGGGTATATTGTCCCTTCTCGAGGTATACGTCAAGGAGATCCGCTCTCTCCTTACTTGTTTATTCTATGTGCTGAAGGTCTATCCTCTCTAATTACCCACTCAATTACTCAGGGATATCTAAAGGGGCTGGTTATGTGTCCTGGGGCTCCTGTTATACATCATTTATTATTTGCTGATGATAGTTTTCTGTTTGGAGAAGCTACAGAGGATGAATGCCTTAGGTTTCGGCAGGTTCTTAATTTATATGAACGAGCATCTGGCCAAAAGATAAATTTGGAAAAAAGTAGTGTTGTGTTCAGTAAAAATGTTCTTGATGTTACTAAATCCAAGTTGGCCGATATTCTTGATGTTCAGTGTGTGGAGGATCATGGCAGATATCTCGGTTTACCAATTCATTTTGGTAGATCCAAGACAGCAGTTTTTGAGTTTTTGAAGGAGAAATTAACCAACAAATTGGTTAGTTGGCGGTCAAAAATTTTGAGTTCTGCTGGTAAAGAAATTTTGATCAAAGTTGTGGCTCAAGCAATTCCTCTCTATGTCATGAATTGTTATATGCTCCCTTTGGGATTGTGTGATGATTTACAACAACTTTGTGCTCAATTCTTCTGGGGTAGTACCGAGGAGAAAAAGAAAATTCATTGGCGGTCTTGGGATCGGTTGTGTCTCTCAAAGAAAGAGGGAGGTATGGGCTTTAAAAATTTACACGCTTATAATTTGGCAATGTTAGCCAAACAAGGTTGGCGTTTGCTTACTTCTCCTACTTCTTTGATTGCAAGACTGTTTAAGGCTGTTTATTTTCCAGAGGGTTCTTTCTTAACAGCTGAGTTGGGGGAGTCTCCTTCCTTCTCGTGGAGAAGCATTTTTAATGCTAGACATGTTTTATGTGCTGGCCTTCTTTGGAGGATTGGTTTTGGGGATCATGTGCGTATTTGGCAAGATGACTGGATCCCTGGTATTCCTGCCCATTCTCTTCATCAACCTGACAATTGTATCTTCCAGTACGTTTCAGATTTGATTCATCTAGACACCAAAACTTGGAATGTGCAGGCTTTGCATCAACTTTTCTCCTATGAAATTATTGCTATTATTCTCGGCATTCCTTTACGTTCTAGATGCTCACAGGATAGACTTACTTGGAAGCTGGAAAAGAAGGGTTCGTTTTCGGTAAAGTCTTGCTATTGGATAGCACGAGATGTTGTATTGGGTAACTCTATTTCTTCTTCTTCTCTTGGTGATCCTTTCTTATCTCTTTGGAAAGCTTTGTGGAAAGCCAAGGTTCCAGGGAAAGTTGCTATCTGTGCATGGAGAGCATGCAACAATCTGTTACCAACAAGAGAAAAGCTAAGCAACAAGGGTTATTCTGGTGATATGAGGTGTCTTCTATGCTCTCATTCTTTCGAGATTGGCACATTATTTGTGAGTGCCCTACTGCCAAGGCTATTTTTACCCAGCCTCCTTTCTCTCTTCATTTGAATACACCTCAATCTTTTATTTTCAAGGAATGGATGTTGGAGCAAGCTACCTCTTTGTCCTCTGATAAGTTTTCTAGACTGTTGATGTTTGTCTGGAGTTTGTGGAAGAATAGGAATGAAAAGCTATGGAATGAGGCTTCTCAACCAAGTCCCGTAATCATCTCTACTACAATGGCTTGGTATGAGTCTTTTCTCCAAGCTAATCAATCCACTATTGGACTCTCCTTTTGTCCTGCACCACAAAATAAAAGTTGGGTTCCTCCTACTGGGAATTGTGTTTTGCTCAATGTTGATGGCTCTTATCTTCCTAATAGTAATATTGGGGGTATGGGTGGTGTTCTAAGGAATGGGAAAGGCAAGTTTCTGGCTGGTTTCTCATCTAGACTGAATTTTGTGGTTTCAGCTTTTCATGTTGAGCTTTTGGCTATTCAAGCGGGTCTCAAGTTTTTGCAAACTATGAAGATCTCTTGTGGTGTTGTGCATAGTGATTGTCTCCTTGTTGTCCAGGCTATTCAAGGGAATGGTGAAGATCTTTCTCCTCTTGGAAATCTCATTGAGACTTAATCCCCAATTAATTGAAGGCCAACAGAGATACTCATTATGTATGAATATTGATGATCTTACATCCATTTGTATGGCCACGAAAAGATCTCCATGGAGTGGAGAAATTATTGCATGGTCCCGGACCATGCCTTTATGGTGGTCCGGGTGAATCTCAACCCTCCATCAAATATAAAATATTATGGGTAAACAGTACATATGAATATTTTATATTTGATGGATGGTTGAGATTCACCCGGACCACCATAAAGGCATGGTCCGGGACCATGCAATAATTCCTCCATGGAGTGAGCCCTAAAATTCAACGTTGGGTAGACTAGGCCGGCCACGTGTCCACTCACGAAATTTTCAACCAATCTCATTTAACATTATGATGCACATATATATATGGTCGATCGATGCAAAGGTTTGATCACTTCAATAGTACGTACTCGTTCTCCTCCTTCACTTTGATATTACCTCTTCTTTAATGGTGGCCAGGCATTGAAGACCGAGTACTGAAAGTCATAATATTTTAATTGAATTGGCACTATAACAATTTTGCACCACAAGAATTCCAATCACATCATTCGATCGCCATCGATATTGATCTGAATCATTCACCATGAAATTTCAATTTTTTGTACCACTTTTGGTTAATTTCGTACATAGAGAGATCGGTGTCGATTGTCTAATAATAAAGGCTGAAAGGGAAAACAGTTGCGTTTTCAAAAGAGTTCGGATCTTAATCGTATCAGTTTTGAAAACGAAGCCCTTGTTTATTTCCAGCACTCCACCTACAAACTGAGCTGTGTTGTAAGTTTGTAACTGCTTTGATTAATTAGTTAGACTTATTATATATAACTATGGCTACATACAAATTAAGGGGGGTGTATTGTATTTGGATTTCTATGATATTTTAAAGATTGTTGTGGAATTCAAAAGTTTAGGGGTATTCAATTAGGATTGTTAAAAAATCCCTAGAAGTCTGGGTGTATTCAATTTAGATTTTTAATGAGTCTGTATAAGTTTAGGTGTATTCGAAAAATCAAGAAATTATAAGGATTCATTAAATGATGGAATTGGATGGATTGTTTAGTGTTAATTGTAAAGACAAAAAGTTTTTAACAATCCAACCTCCAACCTAGAGATTTCCATGGATTTCAAATTTTTTTTTTTTATTATTTCATCTTTTCTTCTATGATCATCTCTCTCTCTCTCTCTCTCTCTCTCTCTCTCTCTCTCTCTCTCTCTCTCTCTCTCTCTCTCTCTCTCTCTCTCTCCCCTCTCTCTCTCTCTCTCCACACACACACACACACACACACACACACTTTGTTCTTCATTTATCTTTTGTTATTTCTCGCTTTCACACACACACACACACACACACATAACCATATTATTCAGACATAGTCACATACAACACAATAAATAGATATTAGCCATAAACTTTTATGACAAGCATGCAACAAATAAAAATGTCGCAAGATTTTTTTTTTTCAAACTAATATTTCTCTTAAATTTATTTTTCTATAATATTTTTTTTATTACCAAATGAAACGAATAAAAAAAAGTTATCTTTAAAGTACAAAGAAAAAACTCAAATGCTTCAATTTCTACAACCTAATGTACTTATTATATCTAGAAACCGAAAGCATGAAATGAAATAGAGGAAAAAAATAAATTTGGTGGTAATTATCGCAAGTAATTGATCGCCCATAAATATAAGTGACTTCTTTCCTCTACTTGATGATTGTTCTTGATGAGATTTTTGTTTTCCTATTTTGGTATATATGAAACTCTGAAATTAGAAAATTACCATGTTAAGTAATTTATTTATTTATTGGGCTTTTACCAGGTATTTTTCTTGATAAATTGATGAGTATAAAAAGTTTATCTAATTTCATGAGAGTTCTTACAAGTCCATACAAGTTTATCTTTTAAAATCTATAGAATTTTAAAGATTTGATAAATCTAAAGATTATAATTTCATAGAGTTTGTAAATCCATCACTTAAAAAAAGTCTTCATAAATCTAAATACAATACACCCCCCTAAGTACTCGTTCTCATGATCGTTTAGTCTAATGACATAAATTTTCTATTTAGAGTTCGACTCAAAGACTACCAAATTATTGTGCGATCAAAATTATTACTTTATGTTCAAGTTTCAAAGTGGACGTACGTTGTAGTTTCGTGTGAAAATATTTGTGCCAGGCGTCCATGCATGCCTAGCTAAGACTTAGTTTCAACGTACAACAACGTACATTGGCCAGCCAGCTGCCTATTTTAACGTCACAATTACTGACTTTTGATTTTGATACCCTGCATGCGCGCAAACTAGCCGGCCACAATGTCTTAATTATTTGTTGAGATATGGTACATATGACGTACATTCTGCTTGAAAATATAACAACAATGTCACACGTACTAAATGACAACGTAGAAGATTTTGCACCTTCGACTTTGGGTTTCACACTACAATTCACCTCGTAACATGAGTAGATTGTGAAAGTGTTCGTTTGATGAAAGGGACTCTTGCCGGCCAATGCAAGATTTTCTTTTTTGAGGACCGTACGTGCTTTGTACTTATTGTTAGGTTTAGGCTATTCCTTCCTTCATTAAACGTGATGAAGAAAATAAACGTGAGGATTTTTCCTGCAACTTGATTGAGTTTCAGCCCTCTTGTATCAAAACAATAGTGTTTATTTTCTTCGCAAGGAAAAGGTCGATCGGGAAAAAAAATGTTTATTCATAAGAATGAAATTAATAACTAGTTAAGTTTGGACTATTATTAACATATGTTGCGTATACAAAATGTTGCTGCTGGAAATGCAATATGTACTACATATGATGGTATGAGAAAACATTCGTTGAAAAAAAAAAAAAACGAGCGAAAACCTAGGGTTTAATTTAGAGGATTAAAGGCGGCAACCCTAGCTAGTCGGAGGTCTTGACTTCATTTGGTCTAGTGGCGGTGTGGACGTCGAGCTTCTGCTCTCGTAGGAGCGGTATGTCTCTTTTAGCCTCGAAGCACTCTATGTCTCTATGTATGGAGCGAGGAAGTGTTCTTAGTTATAGGTTTTATTAGAAATAAGCGAGTTGATCGAGATTGCTTAATGAACTTGATCTAGCAACTTGTCACGGAAGGCTTATTGCCGGGGCTAAGCTAGAGACCTGTAGCTAAGGTTTTCGTAGTTGATGTGTATTGTTTAATTTAGTTTTTGGCTGTTCATAAAAATATAGGAAATGTTTCGCCTAAAAAAGAATATATATTGCGTCTATCTAGGGTGAAATGGGACTTCATTAATGAAATGTGATTGAATCAAATTTCAACGTGCTTAAATTTTCTACATATGGCATCAAAGCTGTCTAAGAAGACCGGCATGGTTGTATGCAAGAAGATATATATGTTGCTCGATCATCACAAAATTCAACAATGAAATACATACATAATGTGATCCATTTACTTATAGAAAGACCCATATTCAGACCAAAAAAAATATAGAACGACCCATATATAATATTCCAGCCGATTTCTCACGCTTTGAGTTCATATGTGAGTATGCAAATTAATAGGGAGCAGGAAGCAAACTGAGGCAATCCAATTCCATAGAGACTCCCAATTAAGTCAGTCAAGAAATTTGCGCAAAGACCGCAAATTATTAAGCCATAGATATTACTCGATAAATATTAATTATCTCGCAAGTCATGTTGATCGAGTAGCGGTTTATTCAATCTGCCAAATTAAGCAAGTTTCAAGTTTCAACATCAAAATTATAGGTGGGGGAATGATGATGATGATGGCAGTGACCCATTTATATCCACCCACGTGTAAAACCAAGCCACCTCAAAATTAACATACATGAATCAAGTTTCAAAATGTGCATATATGCCATGGATTATGGATTATGTATATGTGAAACCCTACGTCCCTACCTACCAAATAATTAATTCGTCAATGTAAATTAACATAATTAATTTGTTTAGCTTCACTGACACCTAACACCTTTCATATTTTTGTACTTATTTATTTTATTTTTTTCAAAATTAAATGGGTAATTTGTAAATACTGTGATTAACTTTGTCACTTATGATCCATAAAAATTATCCACATGTACTGCTCAAATAATGGTAAAGCCCTATATGGCTAGCAGTATGTAGCTCGATTAAAATACTCATCCATTGATGTCACACTGTAATTGCATGCTTGGCTAGTTCGCGTTATACTAATTAATTCTCCTATTAATTCTTAAGCAGCTGCATTATATATATATATATGTATTTATTTTCTCAATCATTCCTAGCTAGCTTCTGTACCTTGTTTCCTCGTTTCTTTGGTATTGAAATTTTTCTTTGACAAAATAATAATAACAATACGAAAAAATCATTTAATTTTCTCTCTATTTTTCTTCATTTTATAGAAGTTCATCTTCAACCTCTAGCACCTAGCTTATAGCACTATCTTCACCCAGTGATCAATAATGCCTTCTTAAAATCATATATATATATTTTGTTTTCAAAGAAAAAAAAACGTGCATGCATGTGATGTACGCGTTCTATTCACCAATTGCCCTCCTCATTCATTTTAATTTATCTACTGTAATATGCATAAAAACAATAATAATATAGAATCATACAAACGAGTTATTTGTAAAACATGTGCTCCATCGTCTATAATCCGTACATATTGGACATGATCGAGGCAAAACTAGGATAAATATATATTCGTTCTTGGATCATCTTAATTTGTACCACATGGGAAGAATGGAATCCTTTCAAAAAAAAAAAACAAAATTAATGAAGGATAACCGCGTTTGGTGATCTACGTACTGTTCCAGCCTGCTTATTCGGGATGCAGTGATCACTAAACCCTAAAACGACATTACTGGAGACAAAACCCTAGCCTATTTATATATAAATCCTAGCTATATGCATAATATATTGAATATTAGAGCATATATATAATTAATAATTGATGTACACTATTATGAAGATTGTCATATATATGCCAAAATCAAGAGGACAAGAAGAATCATAATTCATATGTGATACGTAATTATCATCACTATTAATCTATTATTCCCTCAAGAATACAAATAAATAGTTGAATATATCAAACTAATTAAAGCATCTAATTAATCTGTGCTATATACCTACATATGACTAATGCAAACTTAATTTGTGCTACATGACGCATTACATCACGTGCTGTAAGAATTCTTCGCAGCAGAAGCTTCTTCTGTTTCATTCTCCTTTTATTCTTAATTTCTTGTGCAATCTCTAGTCAAGTTGTTGGAGGGATATAGTTGCAGCATATATGGTGGAACAAGACTTGACTAGATATCAAAAAGTTCGGGAACATAATATTCTATTAGGGTTTGTTTTAATTAAACCACATTCAATCTAAGCCATCATTGTTTTGTGGAATTTCTATCTTAGAATAATAACAGTTACCAGTTACAATGATAAATTAGGTAGTTTTATATATATGTGGGCGTGGAATTCCACGGTGGAAACTGGAAAGGGTCTAAATAGTGATGCAGCTAGAATGCTAATGTCAAAGTGGCATATGGATGATTAGTTTTCCTACCACTAGTTTGGATTCCATTTCACGGTATCGATCATGATTAAATTTAAATGGAAAAATGATTTGAGAATTATTAACTAATAATTATGAAGACTAACCCCTCAGTTAATCGCTTTTCATCTTAAAAAAGCCCATAAATTATTTCAGCGCTCCTTGCATTTTGCATGATTAAAGTCTCAGGAGAAAAAGAAAAAGGTTTTCCAAGCATTCGAGAAGGAGCTATCTTCTTCAAAAAAAAGAAAAAAAGAAGGAGGTATCACTCGTGCGGAGGCATCTGACTTCAGCGATGAGAATTTTACCCCAGCTAGATAATAGTTCTTTAGCTTCTAGTGATTGAAAAGAATCATTATGTTAGGAAATCAAATATATTTGTTTTTCTTTTTTCTTTGAATTTTTCGTCACAATGATATATTATATATATTTGATTTGTTTTTTTTTGGCCAAAAATATATTTGATTTGTTAAGGGAATAACTTTAGAGCCGTGCAACATGAATTACAGCCTTACAACAAGTAAATAATTATGACTATGTTTGAGATTATTTTTATATACGTGTTTTTGTTATAGAAGTTGGACATATATTGATATATATATATACTTAATTGTTTGTATTAATTATCTGTTGTTGTTGTTGTTGTAGTTTTTGTGTGTGTGTGTGTGATGATGATGATGATGATGATCTTGTAAGTTCAGGCATGTACTAGTACATACGGTGATTTAAACACAACTTATCACTACATGATCTCTTAAATATAACATTCCAACTAGCAAACAGAAAGATGATCTCAACATGCCATTAGCATATATAGTTACATTCTTTCCACAACATTAAATAAGATTTTAAATTAATTTGAATCGTCACCTTCCCACATTTATTTGAAGTACTAACAAAGCACACATGTAGAAAAAAAAAAGTTTGTTTTAGTCGAAATGTATAGAAATATATAGTGATGAAATACATATAGTTTATTTTAGAATATTGGATGATGTTTTTCTCTTTATACAATTCATATTTTTATGTTTGAATTTTATGTGTCATTTGCTTTTGATGATTTTTCTATAATTATTTTGTCGAGCTAATTTGGTATGTACGTTAGTTGATAATTCATCAAAACTTTTATGTCTTGAATTTTGTTATTTTGGTTGTGGAATTGGTATTCCAAATATTTGTTGTTACGTACATTGTAGAGAATCGAACTCCTGACCTAACTTAATCCTAACTCAATTCTTCACTACTTGGGCAAACCCCAAAGATATTCCAATTATCATTTGTGCGTTATTTTCTGGTAAGATAATGCATTTTTTGTGTTTAAATTATTTTTTCATATTAAGTTTTAAATATTATATGTTATTTGAATTACCGTGTCGATAACATGTCATGTCTATATTTTTCGAGACGTGTCATGTCGGTGATTCCTAACATAGAAGAAACAAACTAGTCTAAAGTTCAAGCTAGAATGATATGTTTTAATAAATTTGCGGTGTTGGGAGCTCTTCCCTCATCCTCATTCAGCCACACAACAAAAAGGGTAGAATGATATGCGGATAGCAAGCATATATATCGTACACTACTTTTTCTATTGTAGGTATCGTGTCGTGTCATGCCTTATTAATTTGCTAATGCTCCTACGTACATGAGCATCTAAAATGAAATATACGCTTAATTACGTCCCATCTATGATTATGAAGGAACCCAATCGGGATTGGAAGATCTATTGGGACTGGATCAACTAAATGTAAATCTATTAGAAGCACCAAATCACAACCCGGAGAAAACAAAAACATCTTATTACCTCCACCACTCTTATTTCTTGCTTACAATGCAAGAAATAAAAGATACACAGATAAAAAGAAAACTCCTAATGAGGAGGGCAAGGGAGTCCATCGTTCCGCAAGACTGAAGTGAGCCGATCAGATTTTACTTGTTTGCTCATAGTATGAAATTGTCGTATGATTTGTCAATCAAACGCGTTCCAGTCAAATACGTGGGTTCGTTTTATATGACTCCAAACAACTCCAAAGTCAAACCACGCCACAATTAACTCTTTCACAAGCAACTGCGTCGTTCCTCCATCTCCCTCTATATATACCCCCACACTAAGTCATTTCCAACATTCCAACACATAACTCACATCTCTCTAATCTCACTACCAACCAAAGCCACCAAATCGATCTTCCCTGAGCTGAGAAAGTGAGAGTCCAAGAGCTAAATTGAATCGAAAATGCCGACGAAAGGAATGAGGAGCCTACTGTTTCACCACAAGGGGCCGTCGCATTCCAGCCACTCTTCTCCTTCAAGATCCTCAATTTCATTCCCGACCCCTCGCCGTAACCCTAGCGCCGGCATTAGCTTCACGGACGCGATGATTGGTGAGATCATCGGAAACGCGGCCGTTTTTGTCATCAAATGGGATCCGGAGGTCTCCGGATACGCCAAGGTCACTTCCATGTTCTACGAGAGCAAAAAGGAAGCTCACCAGTTCATCAAGTGCGTGAACGACCTCCAGAAGGTCATGCAATTCTTGGTTTCCGAGGACCCCACCTCCGAGAAACTCGTTCACGGACACAGCCTCATGCAGATTGCGATGAAACGGTTACAGAAGGAGTTTTACCAGATTCTCTCCATGAACCGGGCCCACCTAGACCCGGAGTCGGTCTCCATCCGGTCCAGATCTTCCCGCGCCTCGGTCAGCACGTCGGATGACGAAATCGATGACGGAGCCGGGACAGACGATGACGTGCGTTTCGCAGGAGAATCCATCTCCGAAGTGGAGCAAGTCTCCTCCGTCGCCATGTCCGACCTGAAATCCATAGCGGAATGCATGATCTCCTCCGGCTACGCAAAGGAGTGCGTTCACATTTACAAGATGATCAGAAAATCGATCATTGACGAAGGAATGTACAAGCTCGGTGTCGAGAGATTCACTTCTTCTCGGATCCATAAGATTGATAAGGAGGTTCTCGACCTCAGAATCAAGAACTGGTTGAATGCCGTGACGGTGGCCATGACCACGCTCTTCAACGGAGAGAAGATCCTCTGCGACACCGTTTTCGCCGTCTCCAACTCCATCAGAGAGTCCTGCTTCACTCACATAGCCAGAGAAGCCGCGGCTCTTCTCTTCGGTTTTCCTCAAGAGCTCGTCGCCAAGAGCAAGAACTTCTCTTCTGAGGAAAATATATTTCGCCTGCTGGATATGTACACCGCCATATCGGAGAATTGGCCGGAGATCGACTCCATCTTCTCTTTTGATTCCACCGCCATCGTCCGATCCCAGGCCCTCAACTCGCTCATCCGACTCGGCGAATCCGTTCGCTCATTGTTGTCTGATTTCGAAGCGACAATTCAAAAAGAGTCGTCAAAATCAACGGTCGCAGGCGGCGGAGTCCATCCTCTGACTTTTCGTGTGATGAGTTACCTCGCTGCTCTCACCGATTACAGCAACGTCCTCGCCGACATTTTCATTGACTGGGCTCCGCCGGCCAAGTCGTCGCTGTCGGAGTACAGTCCCCAATCTAATGACTCATCGATGCCTCCGATCTGCCACCTCATGGCTTGGATCCTCCTCATGCTCATCTGCAAGCTCGACGGCAAAGCCAAGCATTATAAAGACATTTCGCTTTCGTACCTCTTCCTCGCCAACAATCTCCAACACGTGATCTCAAAAGTCCGGACTTCGAATCTCCAGTACCTTCTCGGCGAGGAGTGGATCGCCAAGTACGAGGCGAAGGTGAGACAGTTCGCCGCCAACTACGAGCGGTTGGCCTGGGGGAAAGTGTTCTCGTCCTTGCCGGAAAATCTAACGGCAGAGATATCTCCGGAGGAAGCAAGATTGATTTTCCGAAACTTCAATTTCAGTCTGGAGGAAACGTGCCGGAAACAGAAGTCGAGTGTCGTACCGCACACGAAACTCCGAGACGAAATCAAAGCCTCATTGACGGAAAAGCTTGTTTCGGCTTACAAGGAGTTTCACGATACGCATAAAGTTTCGGTTGGGAGTACGAGAAATCTGGCCTTGTACGTCAGATTATCCCCCGAAGATGTTGGGAATTACTTGTCGGACCTTGTTTTCAGAGACAACGGACTTTGTTAGTTCTTCGTCTCGTCGGCGATCTCCTTGAGAACTGCTGACTTTTTGTATTTGATCGCCGGTTTTTTGCCGATATATCGGAGGTGTATATGTGTTGTGTGTAGAACAATTTGAATAAGTTAAATATGTAACGACTTTTTGAAACATACTTTTACTTAGAAATCATACATTGACCCCTCTGTCTCTGTAACTTAATTCAACGGTTGTTGTCTGTGTTCATATTCATATTCCTCTTCCTTTCACATAGTCTGGAAAGTGGAAACTTGCAATCATTTGTAAACCACATGCATGAATCAATTTAACACAAAAATAGCTTATAGAACTTCACTGTTGGTAGCTTGGCAAACCTCGTTTACATCTTAAGTTTCAGTCAAATTTGAAATTGCTTTCAGCCTCTTCCGGCTCTTAATACTTTTAACTTTGATAATTTTAATTCGGGATGCCTTAGAAGCTTCTTCTTATAATTTGTTTTAGTCATTTTCATATATAAAAAAAACATAACTTCTCGAGTACATGTTCATATCAAGGAGTTTGAATCAATTTTTTTTTTCCACCAAAATAAAAGTTAAAAAAAGAAAGAATTCGAACTCCAATTTAATATTAATCTCTTTAGCCGGAGTGAATAGTCCAGATTGTAACTCATCTGTTGGAGAAGACCATTTCTAACAGCACGCACGTTGCGACTATTAAGATGATGAGAGAGAATAAGACATGTTTGTATAAACCAGTTGCACGTAAATTTCTCTATCGTTTACCATAGAGTTAAATGTGTGGCTAGCATCTTGTTGGTGATCACTCAATTTGACGGTGACCCCCCCAAAAAGGTTGGCGCCCTTACTTAGAGAAAATATATGGTTGTTAGTGGCTGATTGATATTGTTGAAACCTCAAATAATGATAAAGAAAAACCTCAAACTCCAATTATCAGAAGCATTTCAAACACAACGGCAGAATCTTGTGGGGAAGCTAATTAATTCTTCATAACTATGGTCGGTTCAATTAATCAGTCCTCACTCTCTTTGAAAAATAAGACCATACTGGATTTGAAAAATCTTTAACTTGAAGCTAAAGTCAAGTCAAATTTTTTATTTTTTATTTTATTGAAAAGAAATGCCAAGTCAACTTAGAACTGCTGAACAGAAGTTTCTAGTCATGATTTGCAAAATAGATTCTGATAGTTCCAGAACTATATATAAAATCTTAAACAGCACCATACATTTCCAATACGATAACAACTTCACATGCCTCAATTGACATTGTTGTAGTTATTGCATCACAATCTCCTTCAATTCAGTTCAAATTTCAAAGAGTAAATGATCCAATCTTTGACAAACACCAGGAGTGCACACTGGTCTATAACTCTATATTCATCTTTGTTATTGATATTACACACAGGAAAGATATCAGGTATAGACTATATATAGAAATAACACACGAGACAGAAAATTGAAGATCAAGTAAAATTTAGGTATTACTTTTATGGAAGGTGGGTTTTTTATTCAGGCTACTATGCTACACCTGTCTGATCAGCTGGCCGTGGAACGGACTGCCATCCCGTGCAATGTTGGAGCAAATGTTTCAGATCATCCATGGGAGGTCCTACTGTCCATGTCCGATAGTGTTGGCTAGGATGAAACGCACTATTTTCACCACCTTCGGGTGCTAATCCTGCTTGCGTTCCAGTTATAAATAAGTCTCCCTCAGACTTAATGCAGCCAGTCATTGCCGCCTCCTTGTCCGCTGCCTACAGAAAAGCCATGAAAGTCAACAATTTATTCTTGACTTCTTGTTATGAGAAATGCATTTCAATGGTTACATATGTTGGATGAATTAATGTAGTTTCAGTTGCAAATAGCAATTTTTACAACAATGTTTCAACTCTCAATAGCTACTAAATGCAGTCAAGAACATATTCCTCCTTCATCGAGTCTTGTAGTATAATAACAGGATAAAAAATCTCATTATGTATGTCAATCAACCCAAACATTCAGTACCTATCTTAAGAACAAAACAGGATAACCTAATTTGATCATGGACTTCGTCAAAGGCTTACACACCAATACCAATTGTGACCAAGTTTCCTCTGTTTTTACAAATTTACTTTCTCAAACCGTAACATATGCCTAACCAAAGCCCTACCTTATCCTCATTTCATTTTATAAGCATGATCCTATCCTGATTAACATGTCCAACGTTCATTTAACTAAGAAAATTTACCCAATTTCTCCAAGTGTTTCTCCCAAAATCTCACTTCTTTCCAGTTTGACGTCAGCCTGTCCTGTTTCCACCTGAGAGGGTGACGTCGCAGTTGGAATTCGGGAGGTTACTTTCAATCCGTTGGAAATTGTGTCAATTTCAACGGTTATGAGCTATAGTAGACATTTTTGTAATGCCTCTAGTAGTGAGTTCTTATGAGGATAAACCCATCTCGCCTTGCATCATGGGATAATATGACTTATAGAGTTATAGAGTTATAGATCACGGATTAGGATGATTAGAAAGGCTAGGATAGACTCAAAAAAAGTCAAGCTCCTATAGCATGTGCCCCCATATATATGATAATGTACCACACATTCACAGAGTAGTCTAAATCTCGATACTAAATAAAATTGCAGAATCTAGACACCAAAAATAGAACTGCAAAATTATACAAGTTAGACATCTAAAAGATATGTAGTTGGTAACTAAGAATGAAAAGGGACATACCTTCTCTGTAAGGTACTTAAAGGCTACTTTCTTCTGTCCTGCTTCATATATATTGCATTGAGAGTATATCTGAAGTGGAAACACCTTTAACATATTACCATCATATATGATTATATCCTTAGCAAACTTGAAAGAAATTTAAGCTAATATCAAATAGCCATTGGTAATAGCATTCTCACCTGCGATTCTACACTGGCACAAACAGCATATATGCCCCAGTTTCGGGTGTAATTGTTATATAAATGTACTTTGGCGAATCTAACACGAGGATGCCGCTGTCGGGTCCCATCAAAGAAACAGTGGTGAATAGTAACGCGGATGCATCTGTCATCGACATGAGAGGCGTCTGCTCCAATTAGCATTGTCTTATCATGCTTCGAGAAATGACACCTGCGCATTGGTTTAAAGACATGAACTTCAAACTCCACAAGAGTAAAAATGATGAATTCTAACATAGGGATTCACCTCACCTCGAAATGGTAATATCCGTGCTGCATCTGGTGATATCTATAAGTCCGTCCTCATAATCACGAAGGCTGCACCTGTCTATCCATATGTGCTTAGAGTTTGGTTTTATTTGAATGCCATCAACATCCGGTCCTCTACCACCTTCAAACTCTAAGTTGCATACAATGACATGTTCACATTCCTTCAGTCTCAAACCCTTCCCCGTAAGTTTAATCCTCTGACCCCGGCCATCAATTGTCTTATGCGACGACACATTCAAGTAAGATGAGAGATGGATAGTGCCCGAAATTTCAAAGACAATCCAAAGCGGTTCTTTCCTACGACAGCCGTCCCTAAGTGATCCTGGACCATCATCTACAATCACAATAAACATAAGCACATCTATGTAAGCTTCCAACAGGCACTGTTATGGTTCATGTTTAACACAAAGATTCAGACTTTGGATCTGTCATGCCAAAATATCTACAAGAGCCCATCACCCATTTCAGCTTCACTGCTTAAACACAGCTTATATTGTCAAAAGATTCAGACTTTAAATCCCTAGAACATTTTCACCATTCCTATGAGCAAGTATACTTCAACAAATTGCACTGGCTTTCAATTTCCAAAAACCCAGAACAAACACATTTACAAGGTGAATTGCAGGAAGTGAAACTATGTGATAAAAATTACACATTTAGTAAAAAGAAAATTACCAGCTAGAGTAGTAACGTGGTAAAGGGGACCATGGAGGCCACCGATTGCTAAGCGGCCAAAGCCTTCAGCTTGGGCAGCGAGGGCGCGCAAGCTCGAATCGACATGAGAGTAAGGCAAGGTGACCATGCTGGGCTTAGCTGAGCTGGGGGTTTGTGCTTGCTGATCGGACGGACCATATTTAAAGGGTGAATCGGCCGTTACGGGGCGGTTCGCGCCGTTACGGTGTTTGCGGTGGCCGTGGGAGTTACCCATTTATGGCAAAACAAAAAACCGAAAAACGTCGTCTTCTAGTGGGAAGTGGAAACTGGCACTCACATTTATTCTAGATGGAGATGATGGTGGTGACTCGTTGTTACTGCGAGTGGATCGATTGTGCCGACATTTTCTTGATCTTTGCGTCCGACTTTTTTCATAATTATTAAAGGTTGTTTTCTGTCGGAGAGTAAAGTATCCGAGTGAAAAACCGACCCGCATCAACTCATGTGGGACCCTATCCTCTTCCCTTCTTTATCCGGTAAAAACCGACACGCATTTTCAACCATTTCACTTTGACATTCACTAATTACATAAACAAGTACATAAAAAGCGAAACCCCCCCCCCCCCCCCCCCCCCCCCCCCCCCCCCCCCCCCCCCCCCCCCCCCCCCCCCCCCCCCCCCCCCCCCCCCCCCCCCCCCCCCCCCCCCCCCCCCCCCCCCCCCCCCCCCCCCCCCCCCCCCCCCCCCCCCCCCCCCCCCCCCCCCCCCCCCCCCCCCCCCCCCCCCCAAAAGAGAAGAGAAAAAGAAAAAAAAAAAAAAAAAAAAAAACAAAAACCCCCCCCCCCCCCCCCCCCCCACCCCCCCACCCCCCCCTTCCACCCTCCCCCTACACCATTTTTCCAACCCCCCCCAAACCTCTTTTTTTCAAATACAATTCAAATACAAAACACCATACCCAAATACTTTAATTTTTCACCCCAACACAACAAAACCAATATAAAAATATTATTATAACAAAAAAAAAAATAAAAATTTAAAACAAAATAAAAAAAAAATTAAAATAAACAACCAATTATATAAAATTAATTTTTATTTTACCCTCACAAACTTTTAAAACAATTTTATAAACCTACCCCAAATAAACAATAAAAATCAAAAAAAAAAAAACACATAAATAAAAAAACACTCACCAAACAAAAACATTTTATTTTCAAACTAAAAAACATAAAAAAAAAAAAACCCAAAAATCAAAAATATAAAAATAAAATAAAAAAAAAAGAAAAAAAAATAATATTTCAATACAACAACACAATAACCACAATAATTTATTTTTTCCTATTCAAATTTCAAAAAAAAAAAAAAATTTTAACAAAAAACAAAAAAAAAAAAAAAATATCAATTACAACAAAAAATAACAACAAAAAAAAAAAAACTTATTTTATTCTCAAACTTCAAAAAAATAAAAAAAAACAAGAAAGAGGAAGAAGAATAAGAAAATTTTTAAAAAAAAAAAAAATAAAAAAATTCAAAAATATAAAAAAATAATAAAAACAAAAAACAACAAACACATATATTATATTTTTTCTAAAAAAAAAACTAAATAATAATTTCAACAAAAATAAAATAAAATAAAAAAAATAATAAAATAATAATTAAAAAAAAATATCATTTACTTAAAAAAAACAACAAAAAAATATATTATTAAAAAATAAAAAACTAAAAAAATCAAAAAAAAAAAATTTAAAATTTAATATTAAATAAAAAAAAATAAAAAGAAAAAAATAAATTTTAAATACAACACCAAAACACCAAACTTTCTTTTCTCTATTAGAGATTTCAAAACATTTTCAGAAACCAAAAACAAATAACAACATAACACAAGAAATTTGTGAAACGAGAAACAAAAGAAAATGAAAAAACGAGAAAATTTATGACGAAAAAAAATACCTCACCCGTCGACCCAAAAACAGCAAAACCCAACTATTTTATTTCCAAACCAGAAAATATAAAAAACAACAACAAACCCAAAAAACAAAAAGAATATACTTCCAAGATCACAAAAATACATAGTAAAACCCGAACAAAAGAGGACAAAAAAATAAAACAACAAAAGAACCAACGATATATTTCTTTTCTTACCGTTTAAAACACCCCCCCCCGAGAGAAACCCAAAAAAAAAAAAAAAAAAAAAACCAAGCGAGTTTTTTATTTATTTTATAAAAAAAAATAAAAAGCAAAAAAAGAAAAAAAAAAAACAAATTATTTGATAAGAGGAGAAAGAGAAACAAGACCAAAAACACAAACCAAATAAAAACACCGACACACAGAAAAACAAAAAAAACAACATTTACCCAAAAGCCCAAACCCCCCCACCCCCCCTTTCCTCTTTCTTTTCTCCCCTCCCCTCCCCTTCCCCCCCCCCCCACCCCCCCTCCCCCTCCCCCCTTCCCCCTTTCCCCCTTCTTCCTCATTTTTTTCCCCACCCCCTCCACCCCTAACCCCGAGACCCGGTTGTGGGGGGAGTCGAGAACGAGAGAGAGAGACCCCCCCGACCCCACCCCCCCCCGACGGGCCGCACGGGAGAGAGAGAAAGAAACGACCCCCCCTTTTGGTTTGTTTGGGGGGGACCGGAACCCCCCCCCGGCCCGGCCAAAAGAAGAAATTCTCACCCGCGGGCTTTGGAGGGAAAATATCAGTTAGGCTGACGTGGGCAACCTAGTCTGGGGAGCGGGGTTCGACCCCCCGGTGGGCCCGTGGTTTCGAAAATAGTAGGGCCGGCTGGCATTAACCTAACGAGTAACAACCTCTCAGTCAAACCAACACAAAAAAAGTAATAGCCACCTCAATTTTTTTACAATTTTATTTTGAAAAATCCCCCCAATATTTTTTTTCCGGTCGTTGGCCTCCCGCCACCCCCCTTCCTCCTCCTCTCCGAGCCCAACGCACCAGCTCCTTCCTCGCCTTCAAAACCCTAGAGAAGAAATTCAATTCCCCAAATCAGAGTTTGATTTCTTCATTATAATAATGAATGAATAAATAAAAGGTGGATGTTCAAAATGCAGAATGTCCGTTTGGGAATTGGACAGGATGCAGGTACCCTCTCACATTTTTATCGAGCATCATTATTATTCTGATGGATATATTAAAATTTTGAGATTTTTTGTTTTTGTTTTTAAGGAGGTGAGAGGGATCTGGAGAAGGGGCTGGTCCAGCCCTCAACGCCGGGAGCTCAATCGGAGCCGCCGATGTCGCCTTATGCGTCGAGGACGGGGCTGATTTTCTCGAATTCCAGCAAGGCACTGCTCGTTTCGAATTCCAGCAAGGCTCTGCTTGTTTCGAATTCCAGCAAGTCTCTGGTTTTGTCGAATTCCGGCAAGCGGATCGATCAGTTGGGGAAGAAGAAGTACGTGAAGCAGGTGACCGGCCGGCACAATGACACGGAGCTCCACCTGGCGGCGAAGCGGGGCGACAAGGCCGCGGTGCAGCAGATTATCGGCGAGATTGATGCTCAGATGATGGGAACCCCAAGCGGGGCTGAGTTTGATGCGGAGGTGGCTGAAATTAGGTCTGCCATTGTGGATGAGGTCAATGAATTGGGAGAGACGGCCATTTTCATCGCCGCCGAGAAGGGGCACCTCGGTGTTGTCAAGGAGCTCTTGCCTTACACCACCAAGGAGGGTGTTTGCATGAAGAATCGGATCGGGTATGATCCATTGCATATTGCTGCTAGTCAAGGGCACCAAGGTAACCATAAGCTTCAAGTTTTCTTCATTGTTGATAATTTGGGTATCTATGAAAGTTTGAAAACTTTAAAAATTGTTAATGTGCATTGTTGGCAAAACAACAGACATTGTGATGGTACTTGTCTGTTGGACAGTAGATGAGTTTCCTATAATTCCATCATTTCTTGATTCATAATGAGAGAAGCAGGAGAATTGCAGGCATAG
The DNA here is from genome assembly GCA_030142095.1 of Rubus idaeus. Taxonomy (NCBI): domain Eukaryota; kingdom Viridiplantae; phylum Streptophyta; class Magnoliopsida; order Rosales; family Rosaceae; genus Rubus; species Rubus idaeus. The sequence goes on from CM057970.1 coordinate 6,852,195, forward strand.
TAGATTTGGATTGGTTTTGAATTCATGCACTTTAGGTTTTTCTGCTCCATTACTGGTGCTGATTTTTGAAAGCAAGTCTTGTCACTACTCACTACTTGCTTGTCTTTTGTTTCTGGTGTCCCTTTCTTCTTACCAGGTAGTAAATGTTTGAATACTAACTAGCTTTATGCAGCCATTGTCCAGGTCCTGTTAGACCATGACCCGGGGCTTAGCAAAACACTTGGCCCATCGAATGCAACAGCTCTTGTGTCTGCAGCTACAAGAGGACATACAGCAGTAGTTAAGGAATTACTAGATCAAGATCCTAGCTTGCTAGAAATTTCTAAAAACAACGGGAAAAATGCATTGCATTTTGCGGCACGGCAGGGCCATGTTGATATTGTGCAAGCTTTGCTTGACAAGGATCCACAACTAGTAAGACGAATTGACAAGAAAGGACAGACTGCTTTGCATATGGCCGTAAAAGGTCATAGCTGTGAGGTGGTGAAGTTGCTTGTCGACACAGATTCAGCTATTGTCATGCTCCCAGACAAGTTCGGCAATACAGCATTACATGTGGCCACGAGAAAAAAGCGAACAGAGGTATGTATTCCATTACTTGATCTTCACATTTTGATCCTTTTATTGCATTCTTGTTGAAAAGGGATCCTAATTCACTTTATTCAACTTGTCTCCTTAAAAGTTCCAGGCCATATGATTTATATACATTAGGTTGAGCTGACTTGAGATCTTGTTTTGCCAATAAGTATTTGCTTTGTTCTTTAATTAACTTGTATTGGACTTGGTGTAGATCTTTAGCAATTTATTTTTCATTACGCTTGCAGATAGTGAATGAGCTGTTACTCCTGCATGACACAAATGTGAATGCTCTAACAAGAGAACAGAAAACACCCCTTGATATAGCTGAAGCACTTCCTCTCTCTGAAGAATCCACGGCAATTAAGGAAAGCTTGACTCAGTATGGTGGACTCCGAGCTAATGAACTTAACCAGCCAAGAGATGAGCTAAGAAACACCGTGACAGCTATAAAAAAAGATGTCCACACTCAGCTTGAACAAGCCCGAAAAACCAATAAGAGTGTTAGTGGAATTGCGAATGAGCTCCGTAAGCTACAAAGGGAAGGAATCCAGACTGCAACTAACTCAGTCACAGTGGTTGCTTCGCTCATCGCAACGGTAGCATTTGCAGCTATATTTACTGTTCCTGGTGGTGATTCTGATGACGGGCTGGCTGTGGTGGCTCACAGTGCATCGTTCAAGATGTTTTACATGTTTAATGCTATTTCACTTTTCACGTCATTGGCTGTTGTCGTGGTACAGATCACCCTTGTCCGTGGGGAGACAAAGGCTGAGAGGAGGGTTGTGGAAGTGATTAATAAGTTGATGTGGTTGGCCTCTATCACCACTACAGTAGCATTTATTTCTGCATCATATATAGTGGTTGGTCGACATAATAAGTGGGCTGCAATCCTTGTCACAGTTATAGGGGGGGTTACAATGGCAAGCGTTCTTGGTACCATGACATATTATGTGATAAAGTCCAAAAAGATTCGTAGAGTGAGAAAGAAAGAGAAGCTTCTTAAGAGGAATGCATCCTCCTTGCACTCAGACTCTGGTTCAGAAGTGAATCGTATTTTCGCCCTTTAATAAAAGTGTCCTTTTGAACTAGCCTGTGGTTCAATGTATGGCTTTTGATACATGAAGAAGAAAACCGAAATGGGAGCAGTTGGGTCATTTGAGGTTCTAAGCTATGTTACAAAATCAGGCACCATTGTAGTACTAATAGCATCAATGAGTGAATTTTTCAAAAGGAATTTTTGGGTGCCTCTGGGTTATAGAATTTTGGGGTGAAACTGATGGTGACCTCGAATCTTCAAAGGGAGCAAGCGTGAAATATCATCTGTATATTGTATGGTATATGCACGGTGTCAGTCTTCATTTGTACCTTATATAGGTTTCATTACTGGTGATATCTATACAAATTTGAGAATAGATAGTGGCTTGATGATTAGTTAGTTGATCACAATTTTGAATGTGACTTTACTTGACACTATTTGACTGACAAAAGAGAATGTATCTGATGAGTGAATGAAATCTGAAGCACTGCATTTTGTGCATACGGTATGGTAGTCAAAGAATGTACTATGGTGGATGGCGCTTTACTTTATATACATCGAGCTGGCTCCATGCATGTCTCTGGTACAGTTTTCCACTTCTATAAACTTTTCCCTGGTAATCTCTGAATCGTAAAGACGCTATTTTATACTATGAGTTATGGTCACCTCTGTAAATTTTCCTTCTGGGTTAAAAACTCCATGGTGTCTAATAGAGAAAAGGCTTATCTAAGATAACACAGGAACATAATGTGGATCCAAATGTACTAGGAGTGATTAGTTAGATTCTGTCACAATTCTGAATTTGAGCTTATTGGGATGCTTGTGCATTGCATACTTCTAACCTTTCTGATTTATCAGGATAAAATGACAATCGACTTGCTTTGGTGCAGCTAATCTGGTGGATGGTGATCCCATAGCTCGAGTGGCATATTTTTCACATATGCACTATGGAAGCACTACTACATTAACACCTTCCACTTAATTGTTGGCAGAAGATGGAAGTCAAGGTTAGACATATCAAGTGCTTTATGAAATCCATAAGTGGACTATTTGTTCTTGGTGTCTGTATGTCTCTGAAAATGTTCGATTGAGATTCTCAAGCGCACATGTTTTCTGTGGGATCTAAGTTAACAGCAAAACAATGCAGATGTTGATAAGCCATTATATTTTCGAGTCATTTTCAGCTGATTACGATTGTCTAGGGTGTGATGACAGCAAGAGAAAATTGGGTGCTACCTTGCTAGCTGCAATGTTCTTTTTGCTTAATTATTGTGCTTCATTTTCTCAGAAGTCAATCATGGGTCTTCGATCTGCTATAAGAAGATTCAGGTGCATCACATGGTGTGCTCGCTATAACAATTAACAAGTGAGACACTTGGAAATGATTATTCATTCAAAAATGTCGGGTGGCTAGTTCCAACTTCCAAGTTAGAAGTACTTTTTCCAAAAGTTCTTGTCGTTAACAAACAAATGATCTGTTTACTTAAGGAGTCTCTTGATACAGGTACCTATCGCATACTTGTTATTTTGTGATTTATCTTTTAGTAATCAAGGTCAAGTTCTTGGTAAAAATTAGTCATTTAGCCGATGTCAAGTTTTGGGTAAATTGCTTAAAAAATGACCACCCTTTTACCCGAAACATAATCACTCTTACCAAAAAGAAAATCATAAATAAACGCCACACGAATTGTTTAGGATTACTCGTGAAAAATTTTGTTTGGTGATACAGAAGCTCTTTCAACCAAGCCATTTTGTGGTAGCAATACTAATGCTTTCTGTAACTCAACGGGTATTTATTCCCCTATCTATGCTTTAGAATACTTGTAGTAGTTATCTGGAAGTGTTTAGAAGAACATTGAGAATGTTAAAGGAGCAATTTTGTTTTGTTGGGCAGGTTGCGTAGCCTTAAATGGTTGGATAAAGGAGAAGCATAACGAGCCGCCTAAGCATCTTGACCGACCAAGAAAGAAGCGTGTAACACTCTTTCAGGATGATGCTACCATTTTTGTCTCAATGTATGACTTCTGAGTAGTAAAGGCTAAAAACCAAGTCCGTTTCAGCATGGTTTCCAGAAAGCCAAAAACCCAAGTGGCTGTGAGCTTCCATCCTCATTGAATCCTTGACCTAGCTTTTGCCCGAGTCAATGCTTCATTTTTTCTTCTAAACAACCCACAATTTGTCTTTATACCAACAACGTTATTGATACTTGGGCAACTGTCAATGCATCGGCGGATTATTCAATTTTAGTTTCAATTATTATTATTTTGTTGATAGGAAATTCGAACTTTGAACCTCATTTCAATTACAGATGATAAATACTAGTAGACCAATGTGGTAATTTTAATTTGTGTTTGTGAATAAGAAAAATCTCTTTAAAGTATCGCCCTTTCTCATATTGTTTTGTTGAGGTAACGAATTATCAAACTGACCGTAGCCACACCGGAGCATACTCCGGTGTATTATGTTGGTAGCCAAAGATGAGTGGATTTTATCACCGGTTGCATGCAGTGTAACTATCTATCTCATTATGTACAGAAAAATTACTCTTTTTAGGTTTGACAGGAGAAACTATAATAGACCCCCATGGCCCCATGTAACCAAAAAAAAAAAGAAAAAAGAATGGAGGAACTATAAAGAGTAGGGGATAAGGTGCATTTGTTTCCACGTTTGATGCTGACGTGGTGAAACATGAGTGGTGCTTGTCCAAAACTGGTAAAAGGCTTAACCGGAGAGGATGATAAAACGAGTGCAGTCATCATTGCAATCAACCAACCTCTTCTCTCTTAATTTCCTCTTCGTCCTCTTCTAGTGCGTTGTCAACCACTCAACCTCACCTTTTGCAAAGTTAATGTGTATTTTGCTGAGATCCACTGGTTCACTGAATCAACTTCAAGTTTTGGGCCATACCCTTTTCACACTCGGTTTCATTCTTGTTTCTCTTTGTTTTCGAGTGTTTGAGTTCAATTATTTGGGTTGTTGTTTATCTCTGTTTAAGCAACGAGTTCTTCGTTATCGAACCCCCAAGCTCAAAATCAGTAAGTAGTTCATGCTATGCTTCAAAGTTCACTTATTTTTTTATTAATTAGTTTTAAAATAGTGGTCTTTGTGTTTGTGTCAAACTTAGTGCCCAACTATGGTTTTATTGGGTGGCTGCACATGCTAGCTCGGTTTCAAACAGTAAACACGTTTTCAACTTTGCATAGGCTCACCTCTTTTGTTGTTTTCTTTTTGCTCTCTTGTAATGATAGTGGTAACAATGATGGATGATGAAAAACAATGTGTGTTATAAATATTAAGAGAGACAGGGAGAGAGTTAGACAAGCTAACTAGCTTTAATTTAATACTGGAATTATTTTGTTTGGTTGCAGCAGATGTCAGAGAGTGTTATGGGAATCAAGGAATCAAACCTCCAGATTTCCCACGTGCAAATTCATGGAATTATCTGAATGATCTTATCCTCATCATTCATAAATTCATTTTCTGGTGTGCCCTTTGCTTGGCTTTGATCAAGGCCTTCATGGTGAAAAGGGAAGCTTTGATTAGATTTTAGGGAGAAATTTGATTGAGTACTCTTTGGGAATTGGCTTTCAACTATGGAAGCTCCTGTGAGGCAGCAAAGCTTCTGCGAGAAGAAAATGACAAAGCAGTTAACAGCGAAGCGCGAAGATGCCCCCTTGCACTTGGCAGCAAGAGCAGGAAATTTGGGATTGGTTAGAGAAATAATCTCAAATTGTGGAGATGCAGAGTTGAATGAAGTGTTGATGAAGCAGAATCACTCAGGTGAAACCGCGTTGTATGCGGCGGCCGAGTGTGGCCATATTGATTTGGCGAAGGAAATGATGAAGTACTATGATGTTGGTTTAGCTGGTATCAAAGCTAGAAATGGCTATGATGCATTTCACATTGCTTCCAAGCAAGGTCACATAGGTAACTCTCTATGGATGTTTCAAAGTTTTTTTACCCTTTATCTGTGATACGCTTGCTTGGCATACCATATAACCTTGTTCCTTATCTTAACATGATGTTAAAGCTATTCTGGTGATTGCATAAAGTTCATTACCTCATGTTTTCATATGTGGTTGCTGTAGGAATTGAACAAATTTTATCAACTTTGATTAAAATCGGAAATGATCGAATAGCATGTTATGTTTGGGAAAATCCTATTAAAAGTCATTGTTTTGTTGCCGTGTTTCAGAGGTAGTGAAGGTTCTCATGGAGGCAATACCAGAACTGTCGATGACTGTTGATCAAACGAACACCACAGCATTGCACACCGCTGCAGCGCAGGGCCACATTGAGGTAGTGAGTTTCCTCTTGGAGAATGGTTGCAGCTTGGTGTCCATAGCAAGAAGCAATGCAAAAACCGCCTTGCATTCTGCAGCAAGAAACGGGCATTTAGATGTCGTCAAGGCACTGTTGAGAAAAGAACCTGAAATTGCAACAAGAACGGATAAGAAGGGGCAGACAGCTCTCCATATGGCAGTTAAGGGACAGAATGTTGAGCTGGTGGATGAGCTAGCAAAAGCGGATCCTTCAATGATAAACTTGATGGATAACAAGGGCAACACTGCCTTGCATATAGCAGCCCGGAAGGGTCGAGCTCAGGTACTGAAAGTTAGCTTTTGATTTCTAATCTGATAGAGAAGATTCTTACTATGTTTGAAGAGATATGGACTTAGCTTGTTACAGTATTTTATTTTTCCCTATGCATAAGAATGATCACTTCTCATAATATCAAAATAACAAATTTTAACTACTTTCGCAGATTGTTCAGAAGCTGTTGAGTTATAAGGGAATTGCCACAACTACCATTAACAAATCTGGAGAAACTGTTCTCGACACTGCTCAGAAAAATGGGCAATCTGTGATTGCTGCCATTCTAGAAGAGCAAGGCATTCAAAGTGCCAAATCCATGACACCACCAACCCTAAGCGCAAACCGAGAGCTCAAACAAACTGTCAGTGACATAAAACATGAGGTGCATGACCAGATCAAGCAAACACAACATACACGAAAGCAAGTACATGGTATGGTAAAGCGGCTCAGCAAAATGCACTCGGATGGGCTTAACAATGCAATAAATTCCACCACCGTTGTGGCTGTCCTCATTGCCACTGTTACCTTTGCTGCAATCTTCACTGTCCCAGGTCAATACCCCAATGACCAGAAGAATCTTCCGCCTGGATATTCTCCCGGAGAAGCAAACATTGCCCCAAAAGCCGAGTTCATAGTCTTCTTCATCTTCGACTCCTTTGCACTTTTCATATCATTGGCTGTTGTGGTGGTTCAGACTTCACTTGTTGTTATAGAAAGGAAGCAAAAGGAGAAATTGATGACAGTTATAAACAAGCTGATGTGGATGGCTAGTGTGATGGTTTCAGTTGCATTTCTTGCACTGTCTTATGTTATTGTGGGAGATAAAGAGAAATGGTTGGCTGTTGGAGTAACAGGCATAGGTACAGTGATCATGGGAATGACATTGGGAACAATGTGTTATTGGATGGTTATGCAGAGACTTGAGGCTTCGAAACTTCGTAGCAGCACTCGGAGATCATCAATGAGCACTAGATCTCACTCACAATCTGGGTCTTTCTCAGTGATGTCAGATTCTGAGCTTATCAACACCGAGTTTAAGAAGAAGAAAGTGTATGCAATTTGATACAGCTCATATTATAACATAATCTCAACTATTTTATCTTCGATTAAGCACACTTACAAGTATCACTTGATGTATCTAACAAGGATGGCCAGTTAAACATGTAGCAGCAGACTGGCAATATATGTATTTGTAAATAAATTAAGGAGAAAGACTTGTTGTTACCCAAATGTTACCCAACTAGTTTGGGTTATTTGTGTATACGCTGTGACTTGAGTCAATAACAATGGCCATACACTCATACCCACTAGAGGAGCATTCCAAATCCCAGGATCCATAGCTTTTTGGGCCCTATTATCCATTATTTGCATTCATTTTAGTTTTCTGGCATTCTGCCATTAGGGTTAATTGACCGGTACGTTACAATCTCTTGAGCAATATTGACCATGAAAATTCATGGGTACCACCCATTGCTGAAATTTGACGGCTCGCATTAATTTTAAAAGTCAGAGATTGATTGGGAATGAACAATTTTTTTTTCTGTTGTGAATGGGATTTGGACAAAGTTCGAATGTCAGTTATTAGATCAAATGATTGGTAAGAGGAGTTCTTTGTTCATGGCTTCATGCATATTTGTAAAATAGCTCTTTTTGGGCGATCATCTTTTTAGGAACTAATGTCAATTTTCCTTATAAAGTGGTCATCTATGTGATAATCGATGTCAAAATTTGAGTAACTTACCCGAAAAATGGTCTTTACCAAAAAGATGATCACTCAAAAGTAGTAGAATTGACATCGTAATTGTGGAGGTAGATCAAAAACTCATATTTGGACCACTATCTTGTGAAGAAAAAAGTATCAACCTTTCCCCTTTAAAGTGTGGAGGGAACAAATTATTTGATGTGCACCGTCTCTTTGGTCTTTTCTCTTAAAAAAAAAGGTATACAAGATAAAAAGGAGAAACAATTTTCCCTCTCGGCAATCTTTTTCTGATTTTATAGGTGATATTTGATAATGTAGGTTAGTGAGGGAGTGAGGACATGGATCAGAATAAAGTGAAAGAAGGTGATCAGAATTAACTTGTAGAAAACCATTCGGTCTTGAAATAGATATAGCTCTGCAACTGCAAGTAATGAAAATAATGTTGATGCCTTGAATCACCATCTATACTGACACTACCACATGCCATCATGCTCCACCTCCCTCACATTTGCATATGCAAACACTGGTACTATACATATACATATATATATATATATATATATTTCCTGTAACATTTAAATTGGTAAATGATGGGTGATTGATTGGATGCAAATCTGTTTTACATTTTATTTGAACTATATATGGGTCTTCAAGTTTTATACTTTCCCTAATTTATTATATTACACCATTTGTTGAGACGTCCACTTTCTGCAAATATGATTAAGCCCTTCTTTTCTGGGTTTAATGGGCATATGAAACGGATGTAAAGATAAAAGATGGGATTAAACCCCTTATTTTACTTATAATCACATACCCTAAAACACTTCTTGGAAATTGATCATCTTGGTAACTTATATCGCATATGCATTATACTTTGTAATATATATATATATAAGGTAAAAGGAACTCAGTTTCAGAACTTTCAGGACGCACAATGCTTATCTTCTCTTCTTGGAATAGACAAACCCTATCTTCTCTTCTTGTTGATGGTAATGGTGGGGATCTGAGTTGCTTGTAATGTATGCATCTACAATTGAGTTTTCTACGTCATTTTTTTTTCCAGTTAGTCTTGCTAAAAATCTAGCAGACACATTTTCTCAAAATGAATGCTTAGTCACAATCAAAAGGAAACTAAATGGAATGCTAAATTGTTCTTGGTCTGAAAAGTGCCATCTTCAATCTCTCTTTAACAATAATTTTGGTGTCACATTGCTGTTACATGTTGTTTTATTAATACATTTCTTATGCATAGAATAGGCTTTGGATGCTCTGCAGAGGTACACAGGAACATCTTTGTGAGCACAATTATTAGCACTGTAAAATATATTTTCATTGCAGTTAAATTATAACATACACTTCTTGACTGTTTTACTTGTTTTTGATATAAAAGAAAAGAAAAATGGTGATATTATTGAAACTTTTTATTGTTGATTATGAGGTCCATCTGTATTTGGGAAATTCAAGACAGAAAAAGATGTATGGATGGAAGTTCCTTTCATGCAACAGTGACTAGAAGTCCAGAATCATTTCAACCACAGTTGTTTTGGTTACAAGTGAAGGGAAACTAAAAGGGTGATGATGATGATGATGGACATAAAGCCTGGTACATTCATTGAGAATCTATGTTGGAAAGAACCTTACATTAAAGTAGCTAGTGTGGACAAAGACCTAGTAAGCTAGTTGTCCAAATGCCCAATCTCCACTAGAAAGTTTTGGTCACTTTGCAGAAAAAAGGTTTCCATAACTTGGGTGCTTGTATTAGTTGTGTTAATAATACACTCAACTTTCTCTTTTACTCTTAGAAAGAAAAAAAGCAGAAAATCTTCATAAATTTTTGAATGTCAGCTGCAGAAACTCACTTTTTTTTTTGCCAACACAGAAACTCACTTTAGTACTTTCACAATTATAATGGGTTCTTAAAACGTACAATTTCAAATAATATGAAAAGTTAGGGAATTTTCAACAGTATTAGAGTGTGAAGTAGTTATGTAAGAAGTCAAAAACAAAGGAAAAGCTTTGATTATCTTTAGATATCTTCATGACTTATTATAAAAGAGTAAACTATTTGGCTCACTCAGTAATAAACAACAATGTATCGTATACTAAGTTACTAACCAACAACAATAATCAAACCAAAGACTGTTTGATTAAACTCAAATAACTACAAAACTTAAACCAGAGAAAGTGAGTATAGACTTTCTTCTTGGATTACTACAAAACTTAAACCAGTGATTTGAACAGTAAATCCTCTAATGATTGAAGGCCTACTCTAACAGTACTGCCTGTACATCATACTTCACTAAATGAAGCCCAAATTCAAAACATAAGCAAGAAACTTGGTAGTGGAAACCATCTCAAATCCTCAATCCTATAATGCAATCATGTGTGTCTCTATCATAGCTTTAGATGTGGCATTGGGCAAATCCTGATGTCTCTTGACCCCCACAAACTGTCTCTTCACACCCACAATCTGCTGTGACTGTTTACAGTGAGCAATGGCTCCTTCAATTGAGCTCTCAATCTCTGAATTTGCACTGATACTCCTCTTCAGCAACTGTAAATCTGAGAAACCACCTGAACTAAATGAAAAAGAAGAAGACGAAGAAGAAGAAACAGATGAAGATGTAGACGAACACATTGTCTTTGGCACAACTGAGTGCTGTTGAAATGCCCCAGAGAATGACTTTCTGTGATTTATATTAGCATTCTCCTCAGCCATTTCTTTCTCAATGCTCTTCATGAGAGTAGTACTTGAAATCTGATATCTCCCATTGTCAATTTTCCCAAATGGGTTCTTCTTTGCCATCTTCATGTACTTGTTTAAGTTATTACCCTTTGGGCCATTTACTGGTTCTGCATTGCTTGCTGACTTGGCTGAGGAGTACTCATGATCTGCACAAGTGGACTTACTAAACAAGGACTTAACATATGCCCTTGAAGCCTTGAGCTTTTGGCTCAAAATGGACTGCTTTATCTGCTTGAGCCTTTTGGACCAATTAGACTTCTTTGTTTGATCATCACCAATGAAAACACTCATTTCTTCTGTCCATGCAGTGACATAATCATCAGGGTTTAGCTCACTACTGACCCTGCAAGACTCTGATGGTGAAATATTACAGGACCTATCCAATGGGGTACTTGTATTAGTGTTAGGAGCAGTTCTAAAGCTTTTGATGTAGGGAAGGTTGAAGCGTTTTTCAATGGCTTGTTGGGTTTTGTTGGTGTTTGAGGTTTGGAGGATATTTTGGACCATTTGCAAGCGAGGAGGGAGATGAAGAGGGAGGAGTGTGCCTTTGTAGAAGAGTTCATCAGCTGGAGAAGTTGTGGACTCTTTGTCATGGTCAGAAACTGAGGACATTTGGAACTCAAACTCTCTGGTTTGAGGTGGACTAGAGCTAATGGAATAACAGAAGAAGTTTGAGGAAGAAGAACTTACTTCCATGTCTATGTAGTCTTCATCTGCTGTGTGATGATCACTTGAAGCTTGGTCTCTGGCCATTCTCATGTGACCCTTAGCTTCTCTCTCTTTCTCTTTGTGTGTTTTGTGTGTGTGTGATTGTGTGAAGATGCTTATGGGAAGGAGAGCTTGGTGAGGCAGAGCACCTTTAAAGCAAAGATGTTTTCTTGTTTAAATTATATAATAGAACCAAAATCTCTATGATTTTATTTTTTTTTTTATTTTTTTGTTCTTCCATGGCTAATACAGACTCTATGAGACTTTAGTACATACCCAAAAGCCCCCTAGACTCTGAAAATACAGAAACAAAAATACTATGAACTTTATCCATACCCAAAAGCCACAAAACCTAGAGTTCGAATTTTATTAAGCTGTGTCGTTTTAGGCTACTATTTGATATTCGTTTTAGTAAAAACCCTGAATAGCATTCTAATCCGACACGCTTCACTCAAACCCCAAAACAACGTTTTGGACATAAACAAATTAGAAGCACATAGTAGTTTTGTTTGTTATGTTATTATTAGTGCTATCAAAGCTTCATACTTAATCTTGTTGAGGTAATTAGTGGTAGTTGCTTATAAGGTAATTAATGTTGTCCCTCGATGCTGTCTTATAAAGTTGCTTATAATGAGTTCAAAGTTCAAACCATCTAATCAAAATTCTACAAGACATTATAAAGCATGATTAGTAGGTGACATTGCTGGAACAGTCCCATCTATGTATGTTCTCTTATTCTACATCCACTCTTATCAATTATCTAGTACCATGAACTTGGATCTCAAAATGTCTGAGCAGAAGCTTTAGACTCTTCCAGTAACTACAAGAGATGTTGACAGAGCAGTGCTCTGTTTTTATTGTGAGTTTCAATGTAAGTAACATACCCTATCTTATGAAACAGTGTTAATAAAGTGAAAGTACATAGAAATGATAGAATCAAAGCAAAATCTCAGCTAGAATCTAATCTGAAATTTATGATATGCACTACTGTGCTTCCTCTTCAGCTTACTCAGAGATTGAGCCCATATTTTATGTTCTATGACAAAGACCAAGTGTTAGTTTATCAGAGATCTAGGAAACAAATAGTTTTCAAAAAAATTATTTAAATAAGAGTATATAATTTAGTTTTTTGACTTTTTTTTTTTTTGGAAGAACATGCCTTGGTTTGGATTATAGGAACAAACCTCTATTCAAAATAATGCACCTTATGTTTAGAAGCATATGCCAATTCCATTTGTAATTTTGTTATTCTTCTGCAACCTCCACTAGCCTCCCTGCAACCACAATTTGAATTTGAAAAATCCAAAAATCCAACCCATTTTTTGTTTTTCTATTTTTGTTTGGGCAAAAACCCACTTCTCGAAATCTGGTTTTCTGCACTCTTGCTATTCTATAATCATGGGAAGGGAGACAGGGACTTTTTTTTTTCTTTTCCTTGAGAAACAAAGAAGAAAAATTTATTGTATGTCTTCAAATCTAACATGGGCTATCATATGGATTAATTTGTGGGTATCATTATTCTGACCTAGTCAAACTGTCAAAGTGTTGGAAGGATATAGACTTCATCATTTGTTTATATACCAGTAATAGTTTTTTGATTTCAACTGTTGACCTCACTAGAACAAATCCACAATTGTCCAATTCTGATGTCCAGGTAACAAACATTGAAGACAAACACTGAAGACAAACTTCATCAACTATTACAAGTAATAATGGGTGGTAATTCTTGTTAAACAGAATGATCTATTCATATATAATGGTATCGTGTTCGAATTGACCGACACATGTATGCAAAAACAACCAAGGATAATAACCATCTTCTCTAGATAGATAATACTAGTTAAACGTGTTTATTGTGTCAAAATCATGTGCTAATTTCTTCTTGTGTCTAAATTTGCCACCCTTGTTTTTATTATATTTTCCATTTTCGTATTGACATGGTTCGTAAATACTATTTTGGCATGGAATTGGAATCGTGGAGGGCATTCTCTGCTGCCATTGCCAATGCCCATAAAAATGAACAAAAAAGTGGAAGCTAGCTCACTGCCGGTAATGGTAGTCACCACGTGCCTACATCATGAACAGGTCACGTGATTCTATTCTGAAGAGATGCTCGACTAAATGAGTACTGGTACTGAGCACATGATCGATCCACATTTTAGCTCCCATGCTTTGTCCCTTTTCTGGCATTTCGATCTCAAATGATAACTTTGAAAGTTTTTCACTTAATTTTTCCAGAACTTTGGCACCTTTAAAGTTGTTTTTTCCAACGATGACGATCGCCGTTGTAACCGTTGTAATGTTGTATGCAACATTTTTCTCACATGGGGGTGTCATTATTCTCAGAAACTAATTGAAATAAGCAATACTAATACACTAGCTAGCTAGTTAGGTACCTTTCACAACTGATCGTGCCCTCCAAAATCAGTTTTTGATCGAGCTCCGTATATCAAAAACGTGTTATGTTTCAAGCAGAGATTTCGGAAAAGATTACAGGTCACAGTACACATCTATAGAGTAGAAATTTCAATCATGCATTCTAAAAAGCAAATACTGAAGCAATTAATACTGCATATATATGATAACAGGAGTAGTTACAGAAATAGACAAATTCTAAAAGTAGGAGGCGGATTAATACAAACAGAAAAAGGGCTAGCTTGAGAACTGTTACTGTGATTCGAATTTAAGGTGTCTACATCTTCTAACAAAAAATCAGAGAATTTACAGTTCTTCAGTATATCTAAGCAGTCCAAAATTTTCCCACTTTGTACTTACAACCAATGAGGAGTCTTGCCTGTAGAGTGTAGAGTGTAGTAGAGACATAACATATATTGCATCTTTAACCAGACATGTCTATGATTTCTGCCTTGTTTGTTATTTCGGTCACGACGATTCAGGAAGGAGCCAGTATGCATCAGCCATCGTATGAAGTTAGCCTATTTTTCTTGCTGGTCAGCACTGGTGGCAGGAGCACTGGTGTTTACTTCCTTTTCAAGTTCATCAAACACCCAATCAGTAATCTCTTCCTGTGAGCCTTCTCTGCTTTCCGAATCCAATCCTGGATCTAGTTTTGCCAATTTTCCCTTTGGGTTTGATTTCTTCTCCTCCTTATTCACAGAAGACCAGGATACTTCATCCTGTTTGGATTCTGGAGACTTGGTTGCCAATGGTGGATCTAATTTGACCGATACCTCCTTAATCAAGGAAGATTTGGATGCATCATTCCGTTTGAATTCTGGAGTACTCACGGTTGCCAATGGTGAGGTAGAGGTAGGAGTTGTACTTACCAACGGCTTATCACTAGATGGCGTGTCTGGTTTTCGTGGTGAAGCTTCAATTACCAATATTGGTCTTTCAATGGATTCAAATTCATCTTTTATGTTCTTGAGGTCATCAAAGAGCTCTTTGACCTTCTGGCCATCTTTCCTGCATGAGTCCATGTTAAGGCAGTGATGCTCATGCTATATGCATACTAATGGCAGATAGCTAGATAAATTAATGATATATGAGTACCTGTAAATGCCTTCCTTTTGAACATAGAATTGCTTTTTCATGGTGTCCACTACGCTCAAGGTGGTCAATAACTGACAAATTATAAAGGAAGAAAAGATTGATGATCATTTCCTTATTCACAAAAAAAAAAAAAAAAAAAAATCCCATTTCCTTAGGACTATAGAAGCACTAATGCAGGAAGAGAAAAAAAAAATATTAATGTCAAATTCTGAGTGATAATACTGCTCGGTTGAAAGCTTTGTTGCACAAACAATGAAGAAAAACAAGGTTATGCAAACTCATAAAAGAGGAAAAGGATCTTAAAGAATTTATCAAATATAGCTGAAAACTAATCCTACCAAAGACAAAAAAAATAAAAATAAACAAATAAATACATAACAAGGGCAAGAAAACTTGAGCACACCTTGGCTTCCACATCCAAATATTCCTCTTCAAGATTTCTCCTTGGGTTACTTATTTGTGAACTCTCATCATCTTGGCCAGGTGTTATTTTTGAACTGGTGTAAATAAAAGATCAGCGGCTTCATATAACTGTGTAACAAAAATTAAAATAAAATAAACTGAGAAAATTACCCTTGACTCGAGCTCAATCTCTCCACAAGATTCCTAATACGAGTGATGGATGAACGCAAGTTTTCCTAATTGTGATAGGCAACAGGCACAACAATAGGAATTAAAGTGAAAAAGATATCATAGTAATAGGCAACAAGTGGATGGGATGATACTTCAGAGAAACTCTCTTAGCTATAAGAAGAAAACTATTACCTTATAAGTAGAGAGAAGATGCATTACCAAATTCACAAAATAGTCTCCATATTTCTCCAGTTCGTCACTAGAACAAGTACATAACGAAGTATCATTTAATATGAATAACTCATCATACAGTATATATATACACTATGGGGTAGACACAAAAGTCAAAAGAGAGTATATTATATGATATTAATTCTAATCCAAATTTTGAGAACACATTTATCCAACATAAAACGTTGGCATCATATTAAATTGCAGATCGAGCGGTGTAAATCAGATCTACATACTTGACCTGCTTCTCCTTTTTCTCTGTGTACGATGCCTGGAGAACCCAGGTATCTTCCAGAAAACTAATCCAAGTATTGACAACATCAACTTCTGCTCTGCATGAATCAATGGATCTTGACAGCTCATCTTCCTGTGATTAACAAACAAACAGAAGACAGATAGCTATAGATAACTGAAAGAGTATATAGCAAGTTATTAACAGCAGTAAAAAACCATTCTTAACCAATGTGTTAACCTGAGGCAACATCAAAATTTTGTAGTACCTTTGATTTTAAGTGGACAATAATCTGATTACTTGCTTCATCAAATTGGTCTCTTTCTTCTCTCGCATTGTGAAGGCGTGCACGAAGAGCATTCAATGAGATAATGACCTATACAATGTTCAGCAGTTCCAGCAAAAGAAAATGAAAAAACATAATGGGACTCATTTTCCAGACTACAGAATTGACATGAGTAACAATTGCAACTCACCTCTACATCAAGTTCACAAAACACCAAAAAACAACAGCAACAACAACAACAACAAAATATGCATACACACATCAATGCACTTATAGCTGTATAAAAAGTTTCCCATCAGGGGATCCTCCAATGATCAAAATAAGTTTTAAAAATAATAATAATAAGAAAAATGTAAAGAATACGCACTTCAAGCGATCATTGATATGGATTTCACAGATTACGTACATGTTACTTAGAAGCCTAGAAGTTAAACTAAACTCAATTAAATTTATCAGAAATTACACTGATCGATCTCCTAAAGTATATATTGCATGTACTAAAGCATACAAGGACTTTAACGAATTGAGAGGGGACCTTCTTTAGTGCTTCTTGGAGTTCTTCTCTTTGCCTCTCAAGTTGTCCAATCTCTGCCACCAAATCCTGAAAAATGCCAACTTACTATATATAATTAGTGTACGTCAACAGCAAATTGGATCACATGCAAGATGCAACCACACAAATCTATATTGCTAAAGAAAATGGGCCTCAATCATAATCACCTTAACAGCCACGTACTAAATAAAATAATCATATATTCTGTACGCATTAAGATAATAAGTATTATTGCAGAAGATAATAGGGCTGTTTAGTTTTTAACATAAATTATGTACGCATTAAGATGGAACTGTACTGTGCAGTATGTACTTATGTATCAACAGATTGACATGCCACCGACAATAAGATTAATCCTCAAAAATAAAGATCAAAATTTAAAATGTAAGTTGCAAAATGATAATGATTAAATTAAAAAAAACATACATATGAAAACCTGAAATTGAATCGCCAAATACTAAGCAACTGAATCTCATTTTTTTACATTTAATTTAGAGATAGAGATAGTTCTCATGAGATGAAACTTTTTATTTAAGCTTTCCTTTAACTCTTATAGCTTATCCATGACTTACGATATATCTGTAAAAAAGAATTCCTCAGTTGGACACACATTCACATAGTTCTTTGATACATTCGTTATAGAAAAAGCGACAGAAATCCTTAGAAGCAGTATACCTTCTCAAGTTGGCTTACTTCATTAGCTTTAGCTACACGAAAGTTGAGTGCTTCTTCTTTCTGAGATCTGCTTGAAGTATTGAAGAAAATAATAAAGACCATTTTATCAAAGTCAAAGAAAATCCAGACTAAGGAAACACCAAGTATGGCCAACATTTTCGCATTACCCATATCACATAGAAACTAATCAAATAACATATTGAAGATGCACATCCTTGCATGCACCAAAAGTGTATTGACTATTGAGCTGAAGTGTACTATCTCTATCCCTTTATAATGACAATCAATGAAATCATTGATAAATCTACTTTAACACAGTCTGAAAGCACAACCCTATTGATTAATTTTGAAGTTCATATAAAAATATGAGCATCTATTTTCTCAAATAAAAAAATTAATAAATATATGCTGACTCATTTGACCTCACACTCTTGGACACAAACTTGCTTTCTCATTAGACATGGAAACCTATACACATAATCTAGAACAAACAGATACTGGCAATATGTTTTAAAAGATTGTTTCAAACCTGTGGTCCAAAATGCGCTTTTCTGCTTGTGAGGTGGAGTTAGCAAGAGATTCTGATAATACTTGCAATTTTTCAACCTGCAATTTAAAACAGGAGAGTTAAATACTAAGAAGAGAAATCCTGGCAAAAGAAGATTGGCCATAATTAACTAAGCACATGCAGTGCTCCTCCAAGGAATCATTGGACTTCTTATCCAGTTTCCAGAAGAAGAAAAAAACAATAGAATAAAACGTTTAGATTAACTTTTTATTTAATTCAGATTTTGTAGCTTTCTGTTTGGCACTATTCCTCTCAACTGCAACCAAGAAATGTTTGATTTAATCCCCTTTTGCTGGAGAGCTGATATGACATGAAACTGAGACCTTTTCAGAGTGCAGCTCAGGTGAGTCCCCACTGTTCAAGGATTTCTTCTTCAGTAACAGAGCCTCCAACCTGGAACATAGTTGAATTTCTACTAGCGCTGCTTTTAAATTCTGTAAGGAAATTGGAGCTTTCAGGTTTAATGAGTCATATACAATTAAGTATCCTAACTCCTTAAAAAAAAAAAATATATATATATATATAGCTAATGATTGGGTAAATAAAGAAATAAATTCATCTCAACACAATTATATTGGGTACAAGTATCACTAATGATCAGGTTTAGCTGCCTGAACCATACAGATATTTTGGCACAGCTGAAATAAACTTAACCCAAAGACTCCATTCACTTTTTTTTCCAACCTTAAAAATTTAACTGAGACAATGCTTAAGAAAACTGATTGAAACATGGTCCACAATGCAAATAAAAGGAGTAACAGAAATGCTTTATTCATAAATAAAACGATAAAATATAGCAAGCGAATACGTATGCTGTGCCTTTTGATGTGATAAATGGGAGCACCAAACGGTCCAAACATTAAATGGTTATTGCATTGGCATAAAAAAATCGAAAGACAAATTAGAACAAGAATGCGCACATGAAAAGGGGGTGCCTTCCTAAGATGGAAATATTGTACAGTACAGAATCTGTTTATTTGGATATGTATGTGCATTTGCCTATGCAGGAAGATCAAGCATACCTCTACCGTTGCATCTTTTTCCTTTTCAGATGAATTGTTACAACTTTCATTTAGAGGCTGCTGGAGTGCCATCAGTTTATCAAGTTCTTCCCTTATGCTGCAGGCTTCAGCATCTATTCTGAGAGCATAAGGTCATAAAACCACGAGTAAAAGATTAGGCAAAAGTTTGACCAGAGCATACACCACACTTAAATATTAATACAGACCGTTTAAGAATTGAAACATGTAGCTGGCAATGTCAAGCATTCATTAAAATGAGGTCAAATAGAGTGTATCCAAACAAAGTTATTGATATACATTATTTGCATGAATTCCCACATCCATGGACGTGCACACTACTTGGAGTGTCATTAATTAAGTCCAGACCGTTGTGAAGAATCATACTTAACAACTTTAGAGTTCCATTAGTCAAAAGCATGAATTCCCATGCCTACCTGCATAGAGAGCAGTATATATACATACTTATAAAAGCATAGTGCTGATTCATCAAGATCCAAACTGAAAACTATGATATAAAGTATAAAACCATTGTGAAACAGTCACTTTTATATGTAAGAACTACCGCTGCATATAGAAAAACAAATTTAACTTCACAAGCCATAAACTGAAAACTATGTTTCTTAAAAATAGAACAGTTATTTTCATTCCAAACCATCATCAGAGAACAATAATGGAACAGTTATTTTCATTCAAAATATCTTTTAGTGCACATGTCAAGGCCCAAACATGTAGCTATAAAAAGAAAAACAAAAAACAAAATTTCCTCGACCACCTTGCAAGATCAGCATTTAGTTTAAGCCCTGAAATTGCATTTTGAGCCAATTGGAGCAATTCTTCTCGCTTTATCTGCAAAGAGAAGTTAAAAGAACAAGGAAAGAAAAGAGGAAGGATGCATGTGTTAAAAACTCAAAAATCTTAATTTGCAACCACATTACATAATGTAATGCTGCTGACTTGTAACTGATGGAGAAATGATGTAATTTTTCATCTGCTGTAATATACAACTGAAAATTAAATAATAGCTCAATCATGAAGATGCCATATGGAAGAATGGCAATGCAATCTACTGAGGAAGAAACAGAGTTATTTGCCGGGAACTTAAGCCTTCAAATGATAATAATATGTAACTTTGAATAAGAAGCAACTCAAGAGAATACAACTTTTGGA
This sequence comes from Rubus idaeus, assembly GCA_030142095.1. Lineage (NCBI taxonomy): Eukaryota > Viridiplantae > Streptophyta > Magnoliopsida > Rosales > Rosaceae > Rubus > Rubus idaeus. Next base: position 6,872,382 of record CM057970.1, read on the forward strand.
TTGAAACTTGAAAACCTCAAGAAAAACATAGCCTGTAACTCCATAGCTATAAAGGACCAGACAATTGCATCACATTGTTGCAAACTTAATTGTCCCGACTTCTCAAGTACATGTCAGGTCTTGAGCTTAAGAGAAATTGAAAATATAGGGCCCTTTTTTGGTCTACAATATTATTAATATTCAGATGCATAGTCTTTAATTGTCCTAATGTAAATGCATGCTGAACACGTACAACCCTATCCTTACCAGTACTTCATCTTGGTAGCATGAAAGTGCGTTTGCCAAATTCTGTACACTGCTCATCACTACACTATGTACTTCCCTTCCTCCTGTAAGACAGAGCCTGTGTATAACCATACCATAAGGAAGTTCCCAAAATATTTTAACATTTAAAATATTATCATCCGGAAAAGCAATTTTATGCATGTATTATCGTTTCTTTCTTAAATAGTTGTTTGGTCAATCGCACATTCACACACAATTGTTCTTGTTCTGGTATGGACCTAACTTATCCCAAAGGAGTAATGAACCATTATGAGGAAATTGAAAGAATGAGGAAAATCACCCATATATCTCCATAAGTAGCGAAACTTCTTCCTCAGTTGGTTCTTCAAGAATCTGAGTCATACAAAAGAGTTAACCTGCGGTTAAACTCCATGGATCAGCAAATTCAAAGCTTAGCCATTGTATGCAGAATGAAACTAAAACTCAAGGGAAAGCTGAAAGGAAAATGTATATGTCAAATTCTAGAACTTTATGGATAACTTTAATCAATAAGAACCATTTCATCTCAATTTTAAGTCTAAATTTCAAGAAGAGTGTCTCGCTACTTGGTTCAAATGCAACTATTATGCATGCCTTGGTGACAACTGAGTTCCGTTCATTTATTATTATACGATCATGTTCCCTATTCACTCATCATATATACACTACGCATCAGCCTAGCTTGTAACTCAATTGTTAAAGAAGCAAAACACATCCTTGTATGTCAACCACAAGTAAATAGTAAAAATTATATATACAGAGCATGCATGATCCATTATCAGCATTCATCTATTGCAAAAGATTGTATCATGCATCTGGAAATCACTAATACTAATTCAAAACTTACCATGGACAATGTTATGCCTTCAAGAGCTTGGCTATGAAGAAAGACATCTCGAAAAGTTTTCGGTTCATCTCCCATATCCGAGTCAACGTAATAAACCTGTCTCAAGCAGCAACACAAGAATTACAAAAGGAGCTAGCTACCTTAACCAGAAAAAATATAAAAATTGCAAACTTCATGCATATCATGATAGGAAGCAATGCTGATTATGCAAAGTGAAGAGTGCAGGGTTTACCCACCAGGGTAGGTCTTCTCGGGGAATCGGAGTTTTCATCGGAATTAAGGTGGTCTTCAGAATTGTTTTCTTCATTGTAAATGGCGGCCAATCTCTCAATTTCTTTGAGCGCAACCAACCACCTTCTCAATAGCTGAACTCTCTCTATCCCTCTACAAGAAACAGACACTTCTTCCAATCTTTTTACCGTGTGCTTAAAGCTCTGTAAATTCCGGGGACCCTGAAAAAGAAAAAACAAATCCCAAAATTCAAATAATGAAATTGACGCAGCAGATAAAATCCCCAAAATCAATCAAAGCAAAGGGGCTTACAATGCGGTCGGGGAGGAGGAGTCTGGCTCCGCCGGCGACGGCATTTCCGGCGTGGAGGACGACGGAGTCGGCGTAGTTACGAACGGTGCGAGTGAGGCTGTTGCTAGCCCCTGCTTCCACGGCCAAATGCACCGCATTTCGTATCCACGACATATCATCCGCTGCCGAATTTGAATCAAGTTACAGAATTTAACTGTTTCAATTTCTAAGAAGAAGAAGAAGTTTTTTTTTTTTTGGGTTCTTTAATTTTCTGGTTTTGGTTCGAGCACCGAGAGCTTTGCGGGCCTTTGTATCTTTTCTTTTGCAATTAACGTCGAGTATGGGCGCGCAAGATTTCTCGGCAGATTAAGCGCTTACTTATCAGCACGATGTCGTTTCAGAAGGAATTAAATATAGGGATATTTATTACGAGAAATTATTGTTTAATTGTTATGATCAGTGATCACTCATGGGGAAATTGAGACAATCAAAGGATAATCAAAATTTAGGGTCTGAAGTCAACTCTTGTTTTTGTTTTTTTTAATACTAGTTTTGTACTTAAATTTTTATAATTTCTTTTCTTGGCCAATTGGATATATATATATATATATATCATAGATGGCTCCGAAAAATGAAGCATATGAGGAGTGGGCATTTTGTGGGTCAATTCTCCAAATCAACCTACCCACCGCTTTTCGGTGGATTGTATTAGTATGCGACAGAGAAATCCGTCAATGTTACGGTTGAATTTAACTCGCTTAACATCTATATTATTTTCATGCGACATGTGTTGATTTGCTAAAGCTTGATAATGCAGACCCACTACCTAACGGTCCTAACCCATCTCATATTCTACATGTTTTACTTTGTTTATGTTTTGTCCTTTCAATTTCTTAGTTCTAACTTTTAAGCTGCACATAATAATAAAAGTTACAAATACAAATACAAATAAAAGATAAAATCTTGAAATTATGACTTCTTATGCTTATAATTTTACTTGTGAGATAATTTCACTCGCGTGGTAAGTTCCTACCTTATTCTCGTTGATATCAATTTCAATGATTTTTGCTATAGTGATGAACTCAAATTGATTAAATTACTGATTTTAAATGGTAGCCTAACAAATGATCAAAATAATGTAATTAGTTTCAAACCGTCTAGACATTGCACGAAAACTAGCATGGCTCAAAATAGACACCGGTACCGCAGGCAAGAATAGGTCTAGCCCGACCTGTTTGACACATGTATCCAAGACGTACCTTCATGATTTTCCTCTTGGTGAATTAAGCTACAATCTCCTGCAATATATATACTAGGTACGTGTTGTTATTAGGTAATATGAATGTCATGTGTACTCTTTCTTGATCAATGTACACCAATTTGTTCACCAAAGATTCAAGAACACCTACTTGATGAAGTTTGCAGAAGCTTGTGATCCAACAGCCCGTTGGAATGTGTTGATAAAATTTGATGAGAATAATACACTAGCGTGTTTTCCTTTCCATAATTACAAGAGGAAATTCCAATATAAATTAAGATAGGAAACAATCTTTCCAAAACTCAATAGGAATATTATTCCCGGCGACAAAGGGAAAGGTTACACCAAATCTAATTAAGTAAGAAAAAACAAGAGATTTGTAAAAAGTATTTGTGTGATTTTCCCTACTTGAGAAGGAAAAGGAGGATCTTCAATCTGATTGGTGTAATTTGCTTTCCAGGAGACCCAAGGAGAGCAGGAAACCTTCCTTGTTCCCCAATTAATCATACCCGACTCACTTCCTTCATTCACATTATCACTCAAGTTTCCATCCATATCGATCCAGAGAGATGGTGATGATGAAACTTGAAGAAGCTTTGAACCACAATGCCTAACTTGGAACCACAAAACGGAAAATGCAGATGGGATGTGGCTCCTCCTATTTGCTCAAACCGAACATAAATCAGAACGGCCACGACACCAATTGCAAGAAAAATCGAATTGAGGTCGTCGCCAAAAGCTGATGGGGGCGGCTCAGCCCCAGTTGGGGACATTCAGAGGCAAGTTGAAACTAGTTTGATTGAGAAATTTGATCAGCTTCCACCTCTGCTTCCCATTCAATCGGTGTTCAGCCATTCTGGTGATGAAGAATGGCTCTTTGAGAAGAAGCAATCCGGACACGGCGGGTCTTCTTCTTCTCAAAGAAGCTAACCACGATGATGATTATTCTAGGACAAGGCATCAACCTGTTGTAATTCAACCACTGCTTCCATTATGGATTCTATCAACGAAGTTATGAATTATTTGGTTTTTTTTTGCCATAAAATCATAGTACGTATAGCAGATTTTGGTTGGTTTCGAAACATGAAAAAGACTAAAATAAAGCTTAAAACTTGTCAAAACAATTATATCATTACATCTTAATAATCATAAAAAGTCATAACATAAAAAGATAAGAGTACCTAAACAACAAAAACGCAGAACTAATCAAATATAAAATGAAACTAACAACACAACTAACACTCTTAAACTCTTAAACTCTTAGTACGTAGCACAACTATTGTTCTCCATAAGCGTATTATGCCCACTTCGATTCCAAATTACAGGGGTTAAAGGACTCATTATGTCTACTGCTTGGAGGAGGTCGCTTTGGGGCTGGCGGGCACGACAGTTGCTCAGGTGCCGGCATTCTTGATTCTTTGGTGTTTGGAGTGGTTGAAGACGTTGAGATTCCATTGATTGAGTTGTTGCCTTCAGATTCTGCTCCATCGACTTGTGACTTCTTTGGGGAGCTCATCTTAATTAATTTCAGTTGAAACAATTTATTCTCTGAAGTTCCAAACCAGAGTATCTCGATCAAGAATAAGTTGATGAGAATAACAAGCCCAAGGCCTCTATATATACTAGTGTTTCCTTCTAAAATACAAGGAGGAATTCTAATAAAGATAGGAAGAATCTACTCTAACATAATAATGGGAAGTAGTATTTTGCCTAATCCAAAACAAGAAAATCTTTTCTAAATATAATTGGAAATAGTATTGCCCATTCCAAAAGAAAAGGTAAAAGGTCAAACCGGAGAGTCAGGACCAAATATTTTAGATTGGGTTTTTACCCGCTTTCGGGTAAAAAAAGCCCTAGTTCAAACCCTACAGTCTAGTTGTGAGTGACTAGATTCATATCACATCTTCAATCACATTACTAATTTGCGGATTATTCTTGTACAACTACCAGGCATCAGCCTGTTACTATTGAATATTCCATTCCACTTGGTCCTCGTTGTGAGTGACTAGATTCATATCACATCTTCAATCACATTACTAATTTGCGGATTATTCTTGTACAACTACCAGGCATCAGCCTGTTACTATTGAATATTCCATTCCACTTGGTCCTCGTTTGTTTCACATATTTGAGGCTTGAGAACGGAAAAGTGCTACACTTCTCATGTTTGGTAAGTGCAAGGAAGGAAACATAATTCCTCCAACAAGGAAAAATATGTGAGAAATTAAATTCCTCCATCCTCCTTCGAAATTAATTTCCCTTCTAATTTTCAAATATTAATTACATACATTCAATATTTATTACACTATTTTTATGAATAAAATATTTTTATTGACAGTTATAAATACTAATTTTGGCTCAACTAATATTTATATTTTGATTATTTTCTCATTGTTACCAAATAGTGTGTAGTGGAATCTTATGGAAATTTCAATTTCTCATGCCCATGCAAAGAGAAAAAAATTAATTTCTTTTCCTTTCATTTCAGTGAACCAAACAAGACCTTAAGGTTTCCATCAAAAGCGACTTTTTTGGTTGACTAGTTAATAAAGGAAAAAGCACACACCCGCTCGATGCATCATGTTCATCCAATTTGCCTTGCACCTAAGATAACGAACTTGTTTATTCTTTAAGAGAGCTTTCTGATTATCAAAAATCCCATATTTCTAATACTAATGAGTACAACTGACCAATTCTGTGCATAGATTTGAAGATCAGGAAGAATGCTTGAATGTGTGATTCTCTTATATTGTATATGCTCCTCAAAGCCACTAACGTTGGCCAAAAGGGAAATGTACGTTTTCTCTTGGTCAAAAACATCACTATATGTCAACTTCTGGCAATGGCAGTCTCCAATAGTTCCATGAGTTAAAGTCTTCCTGCAAATGTTTTGGAAACCAGGATTGTATCAATCATAAAATATAGTATTGCTCGCCTCAGGACAGGAAAGTAGCAATTGTGAACTCTAATTCTGGCGTAATTATCATGTTGAGTCGCTCATGTGGACAAACTCAGAACAAAGGCACAGTTACACATCTCTCTGCCCCATTTCTTTCAGTTTATGTTGCAAGGCAAATATGTAGAAAACTATAAGTTACCTGCTCAACCAATGAAGTTGGAGGAAACATGTCGTTGACAAGAGTGTGTAAAGATGTATACGACTTCACATCAGCACGATGATGGCTAGTAGCAACCTCACCCTGACAATTAAAGAGAGTTTAGCCACACATAATATGTGCATTGCTTTGTTTAGATGTGGAAGACGACAGTTAGAGATGAGAACCTTGGGATTGATAATAAAAATCTTGCCCTTTGGAATCCCAATTTTTCTGTAGCTAAGCTCATCTGTGTCTCTATTTCCAAAACCCGCGTAAAATGGATTGTAATCCTGGGGGAAGAGTTTTTTTATGTCCTGCAGTATAAGATTAACACAGATATAATAAGAAAATGATCGAATGCCAACCAAAAGTATTTGAACTTGAACTTGAACTTTATTGTTATTTACCTCTAAACAGGCAATTTTGAATTCATGTGGTGCTCTTCTTACAACTGCCATCAGAAAATGAGCGGATGGGTGAATACAAATTAATCAACAACAGCAAACTAACAATCATTTTAAAAACTTCGAAAGCAAGTAGCATTCTAATGTGCAGGCAAACTACAAGCCAGCTGATATCTTTGTTTGGGGGATGGGGCAAGTTAGTACTGTAAAAACCAAAGAAAAATGCATATCAAGGAAAGGTTTTCATGATTTCGTATCCGAATTTATATAGAGAATCTTATAGTCTCGTTATAGACAGTGAACCAGAGACCCTAATAGTTGCTCAGTTAGCATGGGCACCCCATTATGAAGATCTGACTTGACCCATATTAACCTACCAGCCCTAAATTATTGATATTGTGGTAAATCGAGAAACATATCCCAGCAACATAATTGCTAATTTGTCTTTGTCCGTATTAGTTTCCCTTTTGGCTTTAATTTTCACAGAGATGTACTTAATTGAAAAACAGAAAAGGCAGAGATAAGAGTGGGGAACATAAACTGTAAAGTTGGTTATGGAAGCTGAAGTAGTTCCAAACATGTTAGAGACACAACCTCACCTTCACGAAACAATGAAGGAAATAATCCATCAGGTGAGATAACGACAGGTCCACTGGGTAAAGCTTTTCCATCCTGCAAGTACAGAATATCAACATGCAACTGACAATCTTAACACTACAAGTCTGATATACCGCCTTTGATCATAAAAGGAAGCAAGGAGCCAAAAATTTGATGTTGTATTAGAAGGAATGGGTACCAAAGATCAGGTTATTAGGTTACCTGTTTTAGATTATTTAGAAAGCTTCTCGTTAGGTATGCCTGTATAATTGCACGTGCACTCAAAAACAGTAGCTGATATCCATTTTCCTGTAGTAAAAGCAGGCCACGGTATTAGATATATTTACAAAAGAAAACCAGGTCATTTTATAACAATGTACAAAATCCTTAGTTGCAAGGGTCTAACAAATAAACAACGAAATCTTGATTGCAAATCAAATTTATAACCTTAATTGCAAAGTTATGCAGTCCCACTAAATTCAGTTGGATCACTGGGATGCAAGTCTACATTCAAGTATTCAACTAAATGTTAACATCATTGGTCTCAGAGATAAGCAAGAAATGAACCTTAATTGCAGAGAAAAGTCGAGCCACCCCAGATTGTGTCCAATCCTTTCCAACTAATGGCATAAACTGACCCAAAACATCAGACCTGGAAAAACGTGTCAAGGTTAAAGTTTTTACCATTAAACTAGCAATAATATCATTGTGCTTGTAAAGTATCTTTCCTTTACGTATCCTTGATTATTATTATTTTCCGACAGGTTTGCAGATTGCCTGTGCTGTCATATGATAGTTCAAAGGGTTAATCTGTACGACAATCTGACACTAGATCAGTCATCTGATGGTTTTGTCCTATGGTAATTGTGGGGTGGGGGGAAGCAATAAAATCACAACTTTCAGCATTACTGAAGCAATTCTACCTTGGCAACTAAAAACATATAACACTGACAGTAGCCTTACTTGGTAATAGTTCCATCAACATCAGAAATTACAATTCGTGCATTCCATTTCCACAAGTAAATATGTGCATCAACCTGGTAAACATAAGCACGAGTTACTAGGAATATCCAACTATGATTGCTCGGATTTAAAAGAAAACACCAGATATTGACAAACCTGTTGTGTTCCTAAAACTCTGGTAGAGAAACTGAAAGTTATCACATTTTGGCCTTCTTTGAGATTTAGAGATGCTATCTGCTCAGTGGTGGGAACATTTGTCCTTACAAATTGCTTTTGAGGGGACTCAGGAGTTGCTTCAACTTGAGCGTTATGCAAACTAGATTCAGAATCAACAAACTCCTCTTCATTTGATGAATTACTGCTGGTGTGCTCAAGTGTTTTGACCCTTCTGAAGGGAATAGGCCACAGCCTCCATCTACGTGGAGTTGACGGTTTTTCTGTGTCATCTTGTTCTACAGGAATTGCATCCTTGCTCTCTAGGGGTAAATCTAGACCAAATGCAGCCATGCCAAGAACAACAGGAGCTGCTTTCTCCCATGTAAAGTATCTATCCCTAAATCGGATAATCAGGTTTTCATTTTTTAAAATTGATGTTGCAGAAGTTTTGAAATCCTCTGCAGAAACGCGGCGAGCATCAAAGGCTTCAGCAGCAGCAGTCACACCCATACCCACCCGAAGCTCATTCCCACACAGTGAGATCTCAAACCCTGACCATTGCAGAATGGATAAACGAAAAATAAGATTCCAGAATCGAGCAAAAATAGATGTCAGACAATGAGTGAAGCCAGTAAAAGGTACTTACTTATGCTTGAATAAACTTGTGTTACTTCACCGGGAGATGCTGTTTCGGGTTCTATTGGATCACTTTTACTGCATTCATCTCCGGATGCAGGTCTTTCTTGACTACTCTCTGTCCCATCAACTGCTGCCAATGCATTGCTAACAGAATGTACAGAAATGCTGTCAATAATCATTTGTTCTTCCTTCGTTTCTAAACCATTGCTGACAGAATGTGAAGAAATGCTGTCAATACCCATTTGTTCATCCTTCCTTTCGAAATGAATGCTGACGGAATGAACAGAACTGCTGTCAATAACCATTTGTTCATCCTTCCTTTCTAGATCATTGCTGGCAGAATGCACCGAAATGCTGTCAACACTAGCATAAGATGCAAGTTCTGATTCATTTCCAACTTGTAAATCTGGAGACATATTGTTGTCAGGCAAAACAGAACCACAGGAAGCAGACATCTCATCATTCGTTTTTAATTCAAAAATACCGGTATCTAGAGTCTGATAAGATTTTTCTGCTGAATTTTGAGCCTCCAATGAGGAACTCTCGTCTTCAATATCATTTTTTCCAGCATGTTTGGGCAGCTCTGTTAGCTCCAAGCAGCTCCGGAAAACCTCTGCCTTCTTAGCAGATGCATCTTCTGAATCACTATGCATCTGAAGATCTCTTTCCTGGCTTGAAGTATTTTGTGTTTCTTGAGCTTGACAGGCATGTTCTTCTTTTCCTTCACAAACTTCAACCTGGAGACCGGTATCATTGTTATCATTCTGAATGCTGCAAACATTACCAGAGGCAACATTAGTTCTAGATGCATCCAGCTTACTAATATAATCAGCAGCCCAAGCACTCTCTCCTGAACTCAACTCCTCATTTCCTTCACAAAAGTCAGTCTCTTCACCCGGGCCCAGATTAAACCGAGGCGTGTCTAATTGCACATTCTCTGCATTCTGTTCTGCTGCTGAGATGGGGGCTGTCAATACATGACCATCCACACTCACCAATATAACTTCTGGGTTTAAATTCTGTGATTCACCAAGAAGCTCACTGTCTAAATTATCATATCGAGATGACCCATACTCCGATAAATCAGCTGACCCTTCTAGAGAAGATTGATCATCTTGAAATTCATAAAACTTCCGATCAACATCAGATTCTGCCCTCTCTATATGGTCTGCACCCATGGAACCACATTCATGCAAATGGACCACCGCAGAATCAGAGACACTATGCTCAAGTCTATGCTCAAGTCTAGGAAGGTCAAGAATGTTTCCATTACCAGTATTCTGGCCATCACCATCCTCTCGTTTTAATTTAACCGAATCGCTGACAGCCCCATTCGTCTCACTTCCTTTGCTAGGATCAACCTCATTTATAAAGTAAGCCTCACCCGAGTTATCAAGATACATATGGAAGCTGGCATCGATGCCATTTACATTTATCCGGACAAACTTCTCTGCACCTTTTAGAACACCCTGAAATTTACCAAACCGAACGTACCAGGGTGTGCTTCGGAATGTCCCATCTTGCTGCTGAACAACAATGACATCAACAGCCCCACCAAAGGGATGAAAGGGGGTGGCAACAGAGTAAACCCCTTGGGAAATTAGGCTCCCAACTCTGCCAACCACATTCATCTGGTCAGTCTACTATCCCACCTCTCAAAATTTAGTGAAACCCCAATTACCATCTAAACTCAAATCTTCGACTATGATTGTGATTCTTCTTTGTGATCTGCATTACATATGATGGAACCAAAATCACAAAAAATAATTTAAAAATTGCAAGAATCTACAGAAAGTGATGCAATCAATGCCATCTTGAAGTGATTGAAACCCTAACACTAACACCCTGTTAGGTTGCCAAGAAATTAAGAGGGAAAATGACTTTTATATTTCCCATCAGTCATTTTCAAACCTTGAATTGCAATCACCTACCAATTTGAGCTGTGAAACGCTCAAATTTCCAAACTTCTTTCACCTACAATTTCTCGGTAATCAAACGAAGCAAGAACTATGATTCTCCAATACGAAATCGAAGAACAGAACAAATTCAATAATCAAGACCAGTAATTGAGAAAGAAAATGCATTTAAAGCTTCAATATTTATGCATTAAATCAGAGAGAAATAACCAATTTTATGACGTTAAAACTTACGAGCTTGACTTGGCAAATATACGAAAGCTGAGCAATCAAACAGCTCAAGGACTCGAACAATTCGAACACTTGCTCTGAATTTTGATCTTCTGGGGTTTCTGGGAAATTGGGAATCTTCCTGAACTACTCTGAGGCTTCGAAGTTTGATTTTTCCTATGGACGATTATTCGGATAATAGGAAAAAAAAAAACCGGGCACAGAAAACACCATGGCTAAACCATTAAATAGGTACTCCTGGAATAGAAATACCAAAGTGGTCGTGTTGATAAGTGTAATTACGTGGATGTTTCCGAATAGTGACGTGTAATTGTGCTTGTTTGGGTAAGGGTATTCTGGTAAGTTTGCTTCAGCTTCCTCGTTAGTTGATGTTACAAATGTCGCCATGTTTGAACGGGTGAAGTCGGACCTCCACCTCGGCAACCTCGTGGTGCTCGTTTAAGTGTTTGTCTCGAAGTGAACAAAAAATTAATACGGTCCATATAAATTAATGCCCAATATTAATTTTTTCATTTCTTCAAAAAAATAATAATAAAGACTTCATGCGCTTAATTTTTTTTTTCAACATTAATGACATGCAATAAAATTTGGAAGGAACTAAGATTTTGTTGTTCTTGATATTATTATTTTTTTTCGTTGGATAATGTATCAAACATGAAAATGTAAAAAAATATATATATATAAAAGTAAAGGAAGATTCTCTAGTGAGGACCACTATAATGAGGACTTGGTGAGGACTTTTTTATTAATGATTGTTATATCTATTTTTGGATTACATATCGAGAAATCAACCGTTCAATGTTAAGATATTCATGAGTAGATCACTTCTACAAATTTTCAACAAATTTTGAAATCGTTAAGGTACCGAATTAGACCAAATAAATGAACGAACCAAATCTGTCAATTTTGAACCATTCATATTCATAAATGGTAAATCACAATTATAGATGACCTAACGATTTTAGATTTCATTGAAAATTTGTAGAAGTGATCTACTCATAAATATCTAAATATTGAACGGTTGATTTGTCGAGATGTAATCAAAAAGTAAGTCTAATCGAAAAGTCATCACCAAGTCCTCATTATAGTGGTCCTCACTAGAGAAGCTCCCAAGAAGTAAATATGATTCATTTCTTAAAAATATAAAATTGATGTAAAAGATATTATTGTACAGAGAACGCATAAAGTTATGAACGTGTAATGAAATTTTTTTTTAAGACTAAATATTGTGCACAGTTAGAACGATGCGCTAATACATATGAGTATTTTCAAAAAAGTTGGTTCATTTAAGATGTACTCTTTTTTTTTCTTTATCAGCGAATGTAAGACTACATCCAACTCTCTTTAGAAAGAAATGTTTTGCCTATAAACTAAATGCAAATTCGCTCTCAAAAAATACTTTAGGTTGTTGCTACCATTTCATATCTTTACCGGGATAGGCCCCGTGCAGGGCCCGAAGTAGCTCACCGTCACCGGGAGCAGCCTGCCTGAGCCCCATCGCACAGAATCAATCTACTGACTCGGTAGCGATCCCCTACCGAGCACATAACCTCAGCAACGCCCCAGCGGCACAAACCTCGCCCCAGTGGCATCTACCAACGCGTAGGATCCCCTCCGAGTATACTGCCCCATGCCCCAACGGCGAATAAGCCTCAGCCGCAGTCGAAACCCCCCGTACCCCGCGGTACCGGTAAGACCGGCGGTGTACCGACAAGAAGCTCTCCCCGCTCCACGGACGTCTCCGACCGTACCGAGGTGGCCCCCACAAGTACGGCACGCCGGGCACACGTGCTTTCCACTACCTCACGAGATCGCACTAAGTCGCATACCCATGCCGCACTAGGCGCGCCATCCCTCGATGCGCACATCGAGGTAGTGGACCAGAGAATACTCCTCGTGTCAGGGGATGTCCCCCACGCCAGGGAAGCTTGTCTCCGACCTCACCTCATACATAAGGAGTCCTCACTCCTTATTCAGGTACGTTCTCTCCGAATCCCAAACACTCTGCTCTTAGACCTACCGGTACTAACTTGAGCGTCGGAGGGCCTTCGGTCAGTACACACTGATTAGTTAGATTTTACCTACGGTCATTAATTATTACCTAAATTCCTAACAATTGTCGTTGTAAAGTATAATGGGAAATAAAGGTTTTTCCCACAGAAGATTGTTATATTTACTTTTTAATGTCACGAAAAATTAAATTAAATAAAGAATTAATATTAACAAGTATAAAGAATAAAGAATATATATATACAAAATTAAATGAACTATACAGTATTGTTTCTATTTACAAAAATATACATTATATACAAAAGTATTTTTGGGGGTTTTTAATTTTTGAAAACAATAAATAATTAAAAGGAAATATTTTTGGATTTTTATTATTTTAGAAAACAAGAAAAACACACACAAATATTGATTTCTCTAAGTCATATGATCGAAACTAACATTGTGAAACATTAGAAAGCTAATTATTTCCCAATTAGACTTCTCTCTGAAAATTAACCTAAGTGAAAGCACCTAGATCAATCAATTAAACATGTCATCTTAGTCTAGAAAGCTAGCTAGTCAATCCATGTTCAAAGCATCGAAAAGAATCGTTAATTCAAGTGCACAACCTAGTGTGGAAAAGTCCATCTATTTGTAATCCTTTTTAATTGATTCCGACTTTTGTCCAAAGCCTTTACTACTTGTGAATTAGGTTTCCAAAACTATTAGGTGAATCAGATTCCTAACTCTAGCTCCAATTACATGTAAACATCATAAGTGTCGACCCCTATAACATAAACATATAAAAGTTTTCCGTAAACTTGAATCAAATAAACAATCACAAAAGCAACTTAGAAAAATCAAATCACAATTATTATGCAAAAATAGAAAATAAACAAATATTTACACAATAACATTTCCCAAAATTATTCACGAATAGTTAATTAAACAAAAATAAATTGTAATAAATAAACGAGTTTGGGAAAAATGTTACTGTTGTGTCCATAAAATGGACACGTCAGCAAGGTGGCTCTATAAAATCGACAAGTAACGGTATCTTTGGATGTGCGGTCAGTGAGCAATTTCCCATTGGGCTTGCTTTGATTTGGTCAAAAGAAATCTCTTTCTCTTCTTTCAGCTCGTGCCCACTTGGTAAGGCTTTCTTTACTTTCAACAAGCATTCGCTCCTTTCTTTATTCTTCTTTCATGTCGCATTAGACTTTATCTTCTCCTCTTTCACGATTTCTCTCATCTTTCTTCTTCTTTCTGCATCTTTTTTTCTTGGCGAGAACGAGAGGACACGGCAAGGGAGGACGTGAACGGCGGCGAATGAGAAGGGTGAGGATGGCGGCGCGAGTACGGATTTGTGTGTCATAGCAGCTATGAGTGCGCAGGTGGCACGAATATGGGGACAACCAGTAATAGCGCCTTCAAACCTCAAACAAAAATCATAGATAATTAGAAATGATTCTTGTGATTAATTTGCAGGTAATTTGAGAATTTAAATTGGCAGAGAATTTAGAGAGAATTAGAGAGATGCCCTTGGGCTCGTGGTGAAGACACGACGCGGAAGGGGTTGGGCATTTCGGATTTATGATGTCTTACGTGGTGGTGTGTTTTGGGATTGGGAACGATCATGAGTGATGGCGAGATGGAGATTGGTGTGATACCCAATCGAATGGGCTCTGGTATTATGGGTGCAGAGAATATTTGGGAGCTCTTAGTGATGGCGTGATTAAGATGGCTACGGATGATGATTGTTGAATTGGTGATTATTGCGTAGATTAGGACTTCCTTAAATAGGTGAAGAAAGGAGATGCCCAAGGGAGAGGAGGAGCTGGAATGGCTGGAAAGGAAGTGATGGGTGGCTTGTGGAGCACTCGAGAATTCAAGAATAGAGATCTGGTAACATGTGGTTGGTGAAGTGGAGAAGAAACGTGGTACCAAAACCAAAAAAAAAAAATAAAAGAAAATAATTAAAATAAATAATTATAAAACAAAATAAAATAACAAAAGAAATTAAATGAAATAATTAAATTATAAAATAAACAAGGGAAAATATAATGGAGATGTAAAATGTGTATCCCACCTGTGTGTTCCATTGGTGTTCAGACAAACTTGGATTCGAACTTCGAAATCTTCGTACATTATTTTATTCCACAAATGAAAGTCACTTGACTTTCCGAATTACGTGAAAACTTCCAAAATCACCTATTTTTCAGATAAATATTTTCCCGTATTTCCTAAAATCACGAAAACAAACATTAAACAAACAAATAAGCTTTATAACAAAATTCAGTAATTAAAGGCACTTTGTGAACTATTTTACGTTCACATCACACCCCTACACTTAACTATTGCTAGTCCTCTAGCAAACACAAAAAACAACACAAAACGAAAGGGAAACACAAAACGGTTTCCAACATAATCCTCGTTCGAAATAATTATAATCAGAAATAAAAATTATATACCAATTAAAGAATTTACATTTAATATACAATCTTTTTCTGAAGTGTGTGAAAACCAAATATACAATTAATCTATCAATTCAATAGGACATCGAAACAACATTAACCACTAAACCTACAAGATTACTAAATATTTCCTCTTTAGGGTTAATTTTACTCTCAAAACAATTACAAAGTAGTGTTCCCATATCTTCTCATCGACCAACTCTCTACAATTAATCCACAAATATCGATCATAAGGTCTTTATGGTGTAATGAGCAAAGGTGAATGGTAAATGAAAATGGTAAATGAGTGAAAAGACTAAATGAAAAATTTTACATTGAGACAAATCAGACTTTGAAACTATATCTACTAAACCCGAAACAACTTTTATTCTCCTCCAACCTTTTATTAAGATAAAAACAATACAATACTTATTTTTGTTTTCACAATTTTTTCTTTCTTTTTTTTTTTTTTAAATTTATTCCTTCTTTTTATTTCATTTTTTCTTTTTTAACAAATACAACAAAATAAATACACCCAACCTTTTATACTACATCAAATCCAAGATAAGAACACAAGAATAGTAACCTTGAAAACAATAAAACAAGGGAAATGGTGTGGGTAACAAAAGAAACGGCTAATAAGTGTTTAGTTCAAAATGGATTCCTAAAGTTCGTAGATGGATGGTGAATATTTTGATTGCTCAACTAATGCCTTACTTTTCTATCATTACGTTCAAAAAGTTTCAATGCTGAAGTTCTAGGTTCAAAAACTATGTGAAATGAGAACGAAAATGTATGAAATAATAGGAATATACAATAGTCAAATCTATTTTTAATGTATTTAAAGTCTCTGTTGAATCAATTAATCAAACATAGTAAATGGATTTGAGAATCAAAGTTATGAATTAAATCCAAAGAAACTACACAAAGCCTTGATATAATCAACATTCAATCACAATTAAACTCATATCTTGATGAAAGAAAAAGAATAACAAATAAACACAAAGAAGTAAATATTTTGTAATTTTTTTTTTATTTTTTTTTTCAAGGTAGGTAACAATACGTGACCACAGGATACTTAGGAATGGTAGGTTCACTACAAGGGAGTAAGTATGATAGTCGATATATGTAACATAGAAAACGAAAAAAGTAATTATTTTTTGATTTTGAATTTTTCAAATTTTTCTTTTTTTCTTAAACCTTCCCCCCACACTTGAATTAAACATTGTCCTCAATGTTAGACAGATATTTCACGAAAATGAATAATTCAAGCATGGTTATTGAATTTAAACACACATACAAATAAACACACAACATATATACAAATGAAAAACAAATAAGTTAAAGAAAAACTCCCCCTTAAATCATTCTCCTCCCGAAGCAAGTCACCACAGCACAACAAGGCTAGCGGGCTTGTCCAACTTCTCCTTAATGACTGCGGCTCGATCCTTTGAGGTGTCCTGGACAAGGTGGGCCACGCACTTAGGATGTAGCCTTCATGAGATCCGGAACACTATGGTAAGTAGTGTTCCGTCTAGTACGCTCCGGATACGTTAGGCGAATGGAGAAGCGAAGAATGCGAAATGGCTCCGTTGAACTCCGGATAGCAAACATGAAAATGGAATGGTTAATCGGCGATAAATCACGACGACCGTTACGGCAACACTCCCGAAGAATAAGGAAGTCGTGGACTATCAATGGCGAGCACCGAAATCGGTTCCGCGGGTCAAGACCGATGGTAAAGTTTGCTAGCACACGCCCGAGCTGTCCATCGACATCTATCCCATATGCTCGTCGAACGTCTTTGAGGAACTCAAAGATCCTAGTGTGATGGGAAAGATGCACGACGAACAACCAGCAGTACGATTGACTCCGGGGGCTTGCTTGGATCTCCCCTTCTCTTGTTGGTCCCGACCTCCATTCGAGTGTCCCTTTTCTTCGAACAAGTCCATGGTGGTACGTGGAGTTGCGTATCGTTGAAGAAACAATCGTCATCTGTTTGCCTTTCCCCTCTTCTTCCTTCAAGAGAAATAATCGAGTCACGGGTGAAGAGTGGATACCGTGGCGCACATGTAGCCTCGCTTTCGTCGGAGGGTCGAGATCCAACGCTTTGCACCAAATGCGAACCCAATGGACAAAGGGTTCGAAAATGGCCTTCATCTCCTTTTCGCGACATCCACGTGCTCCACCCAAGTACCAAGGAAGATCCATTATGCAAATCACGTATCCATCCGAGGGGCTTTCCATATGATCTCACGAAGGCTTTGGATTTGAACGCATTCATCCACGGAGAATCCACGACGACCCAACTTCCATCCATTTGTGAGAATACCGAACAAATGGACTTCACGAGTCGAAACGATGTGAGATGGCACAGAAACTCCGACATCACTCATATCTCTTAGCCTTCTTCGTTGAGAAAGGATCTCCAACGTCTTGGCGTTGGATCATCTACGAAGCAACATCACCAACATCCATTAAGATCCGAACGATTTCATAAAGATGGATGTTCGATGTCTCGACGATTCTTTGAAGTACGGGCAGGTTCGCTCGTTGAAACACTCGCAGTACTCGCCATGAAGAGTCTCGGATGAATAGACGTTCGGAGTCGTGAAGTTATCCACAAAGGAAACCGCAGGCATGAGCAGGAGCCTTTTGGCTTACGGACGATACCGAGATCAAGTCGTGGGACCCGACAAGATCGAGCATGGAAGATGGTCGATGGAATAGGTACGATGGGCTCGACAAGGGTTGATGAGGCTCCACACATCCCCTTAAGTGGTCCATTCATGGAATCATCGACAACTCAAGAATAGCTCTTGTGGGAGGAACAACTTCGAGCCTTCGCTAGATCGAGTGCGAAGACCTCCGAATTGGGATGCGTGGAGAGCATCGACGAGTCGTTGATTCAAAAGTTAAGCTCTCGTTCTTGCTCATGATCATTTCTCTCTCAACTCCAATACGCTGTCGACGTAATGATACCAAACTTCTTCCTATTCTCACCCCCAATAATAGACTTGTCCTCCTCAGTCCGATTTTCGACCAAATCTTCTCGTTGTGGCTTGTGGGGTGAGAATACACCCAAAAAGCGCAGCATCCTCCGAGCTTGGTGTATTTGGCCTCGAAGTCTCCTATGCAGGAGCGCTCCCTCGGTAGGTGGATCGAACCGATTGTGCTGGGGGTATGGTTCGTTGGCTCCGCTGTAGCACTATTGAGCTTTGGATTATTTCCCGGACCTCAAGATTGCCTCGAAGGACCCGAAACAATGAAAGAATGACTTTTCATTTGTTGAGGGAGGAAACTGATTGGGAGGTTTGGGAAAACTCAAGAACACGAAGAACAACGAGAAAAACGAGAGAAATGAGAGAGAGAGAGAGAAAAGTGAAATGACTAAGGAACTAACGCAAACCGAAGGGGAAGGCAACGGAATGACGCACCCACGTGCCACGACGAAAGACCCGCAAATGATCGGCGACGAAAGTCGTAAAGTCTACAGTAACACGCACCGCTTATTAAACAAATCGCCGACGCAAAAGTCGTGCTCGGCCCAATCACATTTTTTTATTTTCGATTTTTTATTTTTTTATTTTTTAATACTTTACGAAAAGTCGTAAAGTGAACAAGGAAAACGCGTAGCACACGCCTCCGACACTTTAAACGGGTTGGGCCATCGAAATGGTTTGGGCCTTAAAGTGGGCCCGGGCCAAAGAAATCTCCGGCCCATTATTGGTGGGCTTAACTAATGGGCCTAAAAACGAACAGGCCCGACACACTAATGGGCTTGGGTTACGGTTTGGCTTCGGAATGACACGGCCCAATGGGCCAAATTTTTTATTTTTTATTTTATTTTAATTTACGAAACCAAAAACCCTAACCAATCACACAAACGGCCTAAGGCCCAATAACAAACAAACTAACTAACAAGCCCAAAACAAATTATATGAACAGTAATTATAAACAGTAAAAATAAATAATTTCAAAACAGTAAAACAAAAACAAACACTCTTTTTTTTATTTACAATTACAAATTTTCTATTTTTTTTTTATTTTTATTTTTAAATCAAATAAATAACGAGAGTGAAAAGAAAACTTACCTTTTTACTCCCGAGGAAACCGAAAATCACCAACAAGACATCAACCTCAAGGTTTTTCAACCTTGACTTCCTAAACGTATGCTCCGATGTATGTGGTAAAATTTCCGATAAACCCGGATTATTTCCTATACAAAATAAAAAGGTTAGTAATAAATTTACAAAATAAAAACAAAATAGTTACAAAGTTAAAAAATGTGTCACAAATTATCTATACAAAATGAATGAATAAAATTTCCTATGTCTAAGTATATTTTATGTCTACGTATATTCCTATGTCTACGTATATTCCTATGTCTACGTATATTTTATTTACACAAAAATATTTTCTTTTGCCTGAATATAGTTGAAAAAAAATGAAAGTTGATTCCAAGCGGTAACTCAAGGTGGACTTACGGCCTAGGTGCAATGCCTTGACTTAAATGACTTTCCGTGTTTTCAGAAGGCGAATGGCCAGATCACAAGAGATAAGCGAGAGGCAGGATTCATTTAGTGGACAAGTCCTCTGAATCCAATTTTACAAACCCGTCACCCAGAGTCTTGATCATATCTAGACACCATTCATGTGCCCCTTACTCAGTTGAGAAAGCACTTAAGTGTTCGACAATTCTCCAAGTGTTAATAAAGGCCCAACCTCAAATAACCTTACGGTAAAAATGAAGGGTTTAGGCCAATATTAACAAAAGGACCTTACCTAATCCGTTCAAGTTACAACTTACAACAACAAAAAATAATCAACCATATTCAGGATACCTAAGTATAATTACTAAGTGTAAAAATATAAACAAGTATAATCAAGTCAGTATAAATAAAATTAACAAGTATTATTTATAAATAGTAAAAAGTAAAAAGTCAAAAGTAAATAGTAAAAACAATCCCCGGCGATATTTACTTTTTAATGTCACGAAAAATTAAATTAAATAAAGAATTAATATTAACAAGTATAAAGAATAAAGAATATATATATACAAAATTAAATGAACTATACAGTATTGTTTCTATTTACAAAAATATACATTATATACAAAAGTATTTTTGGGGGTTTTTGAGATTTTTGAAAACAATAAATAATTAAAAGGAAATATTTTTGGTTTTTATTATTTTAGAAAACAAGAAAAACAAACACAAATATTGATTTCTCTAAGTCATATGATCGAAACTAACATTGTGAAATATTAGAAAGCTAATTATTTCCCAATTAGACTTCTCTCTGAAAATTAACCTAAGTGAAAGCACCTAGATCAATCAATTAAACATGTCATCTTAGTCTAGAAGGCTAGCTAGTCAAACCATGTTCAAAGCATCGAAAAGAATCGTTAATTCAAGTGCACAACCTAGTATGGAAAAGTCCATCTATTTGTAATCCTTTTTAATTGATTCCGACTTTTGTCCAAAGCCTTTACTACTTGTGAATTAGGTTTCCAAAACTATTAGGTGAATCGGATTCCTAACTCTAGCTCCAATTACATGTAAACATCATAAGTGTCGACCCCTATAACATAAACATATAAAAGATTTCCGTAAACTTGAATCAAATAAACAATCACAAAAGCAACTTAGAAAAATCAAATCACAATTATTATGCAAAAATAGAAAATAAACAAATATTTACACAATAACATTTCCCAAAATTATTCACGAATAGTTAATTAAACAAAAATAAAATATAAAAAATAAACGAGTTTGAGAAAAATGTTACTGTTGTGTCCATGAAAATGACACCGTCCGCGGCGAAGGTGGCGACTCGCTATAAAATCGCAATAACTATTTTGTGTGGCGGTGCAGAGCAATTCGCATTGGTTGTCTTTGATTTGTCAAAAGCAAATCTCTTTCTCTTCTTTCCTCGTGCCCAGCTCGTGGTAAGGCTTTCTTTTGACTTTTCAACAAGGCAATTCAGCTCCTTTTCTTTATTCTTCTTTGCTGCCATGTCAGCATTAGACTTTATCTTCTCCTCTTTCACGATTTGCTCTCAATCTTTCTTCTTCTTTGCTGCATCTTTCTTTTCTTGGCAGAGAACAGAGGACACGGCAAGGGAGGACGTGAACGGCGCCGGCGAGATGAGCAAGGGCTTGAGGATGGCGGCGGCAGCAGCTCACGGATTTGGTGTGGTCAATAGCAGCGGCGCTGCTATGAGTGCGCAGGTGGGCAGCAGCGAATATGGGGACAACGCCGGCGAGTAATAGCAGCAGCTTCCAAACCTGCAAACAAAAATCATAGATAATTAGAAATGATTGCTTGTGATTAATTTGCAGGTAATTTGAGAATTTAAATTGGGCAGAGAATTTAGAGAGAATTAGAGAGATGTCGGCTTGGGCTCGTGGTGAAGACGACGACGCCGGAAGGGGTTGGGCATTTCGGATTTGATGATGGTGCTTACGGTGGTGGTGTGTTTTGGGATTGGGAACGATCATGAGTGATGGCGGAGATGGAGATTGGGTCTGTGGATACCCAATGCGAATTGGGCTGCTGGTATTGATGGGTGCAGAGAGATATTTGGGAGCTGCCATGTAGTGATGGCGTGATTGAAGATGGCTACTGAGATGATGATTGTGTGAATTGGTGATTATTGCAGTAGATTAGGACTTCCTTAAATAGGTGAAGAAAGGGAGATGCGGCCAAGGGAGAGGAGGAGCTGGAATGGCTGGAAAGGAAGTGATGGGTGGCTTGGTGGAGCACTCAGAGATTCCAAGGAATAGAGATCGGTGGTAACATGGCTGGTTGGTGAAGTGGAGAAGAAACGTGGTACCTGCAACAACCAAAAGAAAAAGAAATAAAAGAAAATAATTAAAATAAATAATTATAAAACAAAATAAAATAACAAAAGAAATTAAATGAAATAATTAAATTATAAAATAAACAAGGGAAAATATAATGGAGATGTAAAATGTGTATCGCCACCGCGTGTGGTGGTTGCGCCGCCTGATGTGGTGGTTCACCGACAAACTTGCCGGGATTCGGAACGGTTCCCGAAATCTTCGTACATTATTTTATTCCACAAATGAAAGTCACGGTTGACTTTCCGAATTACGCTGAAAACTTCCAAAATGCACCTATTTTGTGCAGATAAATATTTTCCTGGTATTTTCCCTAAAATCACGAAAACAAACATTAAACAAACAAATAAGCTTTCGGAATAACAAAATTCAGTAATTAAAGGCACTTTGTGAACGTATTTTACGTTCACATCACACACCGACCTCCCTTGACCAATATTGTGCTTTCAGGTACTCCGCCACGACACTACCGGGCAGTTGGGAAACGGCAGAAACATTTGTCAAATGATCTTTATGAGTTCAAGCATGTAGACTTTTTTTTGTTTTTTGTTGTTAAATGGTGAAACCAATTTTAATTATTAGTATTCTAGGACATATATTAAGAATTCAATGTCATAAGTCATTTCTAATCTCCATCATATATATATATATATATATATATATATATATATTAATCGAAAGTCAAACTATAGCATGAAGTTTTTAAGTATTGAAGATACTTATTTTTTTTTATCAAGATAATAGATACTCGTCTGTTATATAATATATATTTGCATATGTTTATAGTGTTCTACTTGTTTATAGGCTTAGAGCGTCTTCAATGGGCTCCATATTTGAGCTCCTTTGACAACATTTAGGGAGAAATAAAAAAAAATGTTCCAACCATGCTAACTACTACTCTCTTAAAAAAAATATCGTTAAGAGCTTCTAAATATGAGAAAAGAGAAAGTGACTCGTAGTACGCTAATTAAACTAATTATTTATTTAAAATTATATATTTGTTTAAGGATACCCGTTTTGTGTGTGCTTGTCAACCTAGGAGTATCTAGTTAGGATTGTATAAGGAATGTAATTGAATAGGAATCCTATTACCATATGGATTGTATCTTGTATTCCTCTATATAAAGAGGCACATATTCATCAATAAAGAAGTTATTATTCCTGTGCATTTATCTTGTCTCTTTACTTTTCCCGTTATTCTACAACACGTTATCAGCACGAGCCTCTAACCCTGAGAAACAGAAAACCCTAGAACACAAATACCCTAAGTCTTACCCGCGTGAATAGTACCGGCGTGAACAGTGTTTCGTGAATAGTACCGGCGTGAACAGTGACCGTGAATAGTGCTCTTCTAAAATCAAGATCAAGTCCAAGAAAAACACCAAGTAAGTTTACATAAACCCTAAACCCTACTTTCTAAGTTGATGCGGTTTTGTTTTTCATCGGGGACTTGCAACCTCCCTTCTTCTACCTCCCACCTTTCTTATAACGTGGGATAACCTTTCGAGACTCACCAAACTATGAGAAGTATTAGGGGAGTGATCGAGCTTTATGTCGCTTGCGGCATATGTAAGTCATGAGCACCTCTAATATCATCATGCTATTGGTGATGATCTCAAGAGCCGAGTTGTGGGGACTCGAGCTATACCTCCGGATAAGGAATCCGTAGAGAAGAAGAGACCTTGAACAAGATGTTCATTGTAAACCTCCGGATGAGGAATCCGTAGAGAAGAAACGACCATTCTACATCAAAGCTTTTGCCTTGACTTACTCACGACTAGGCTCACCTACTTGGGTATGATGTCTAGGTAAGGATAGTTTGAGATTAGTGGTGTTAAGTGAGCCTCGCTCTACCGACATCTCTTACTACTTACCTGGTCATGCTTAAGTGGAGCTACCGAAAGGTTTAAGTTATGGCATTCGCCATTGATCATACTACATCAAAGTTTTCGGCTAAATCCGATCCTTGGAAACGTTTCTTGGAGCATGGCTCAGAAACCATAATTGTTTCGTGGGAGTATTAACTCCGAAACATACTCCCTATCGTTTCGTGGGAGTATCAACTCCGAAACCTAGCTACCTATTACCGACGAACGTTTCGTCGCCATAGGGGGAGAAAATCCTTTACCGACGAAAGATTCGTCACTAAAGGTACCCTATTCTTGTTCTCCATATTTATGGATCTCGAACATGAATTAACTCGATTTACTCCATCGGATTCTGCGATGCAACCTTCCGCACAAGAGCTTCTAGCTCGAATCCATGAGCGTTGTTTTGAATTAACCGCTCTAGACCCTCAAACTGTGATGACAATGCCAGGTTATTTTTCCTGATGAAAACGCCACATGATATGGCACTCCAGTTTGAGTTCATGAAAGAGGTTAGCGCTATAAGCGCTCCATGAATGTTATGGCAACATTCGTAGCTCCATTCCGAATTTAGAAGCATAATGGATTAATCTCCGCTTCTCTGACTTTACTAAAGTCATGGATATAATTCGGACATTCTCCGCGTCAAAGACTTGATGCATCTCTGTGTAAATCATCACAGATGAGTAATTGATTGAGGGAACTCTCACCACCTTCTCCATCTCTGCCTTGATGTAAGGCATGACGATGATTGCGCCCCTATGGGAAGACGCCACGAGCAAAACCCTAAGCTTTTAGGGACTAATCCGGACATTGATCTGTAAGATTTATTTGCTCAAGAAGGTAATCGCCATAAGATTAAGCGATCACGCGTGAATAAGGCCGCGAAAGAGTGAGAGATGACCATCGTCTCCATGGGAGAGACGACACCGGTCATCGCCGATTTGCGTTGTGCCGCCACTAGTTGCGATGACACCGCCACCGGCCAAGGCAAGCTGTCACCGTCCTATGGATTGTGTGTACCGCGCCTTATACCTCAATCACTGGAGAATCCTCTTCATGATGTCTATATTATGGAGCGTCTGATCAATGAGCTATAGTTTGCAATACATATGAGTATGTAATTGCAATGATCATGACGTCGAGTTTAAGGGTTAAAGACTTTGGAAGCTAATTTGCTTAAGTCTTTATGTTTTCCAAGTTTATGTCTTACGGCAAGATTGCCAAGACAATGGATTCTAGTCTTGAGTTTAAGATCAAGATGCAACTTTGAATGTAAAGCCTTGGCATATATCTTTAACAAAATCCGAGATGTTTTCATAGCCTCGATTTTAATGATGAGCTCATCTTCCTTTGTGAATTGATGTATCACATGCTCTCTACGCTCCTAAAGGGAATAGAACTCTATCGAGCTTTAAAGATATATATAAACGCCAATGGATACCATGCGGAAACGCATGATGAGAATGTGATAGAATTCATTTGCATTACCTCTAATGACTGCGAAAGAATGCGCATCTTAGGGAAGATTATGTGTATCTCTAGTAGATTGTACTCAATCACTATACGAGCTATTGAACCAAACAATGTCATTCGGATGACTTCTTGGATTCAGACACATAATGGCTTTGGCAAGACAGATGCATACATTCCTGTCATAATACGATGATCCGTGTACTCAAAATTTCACATGGACATCCATTCTTTCGAGCTAATCAAAGCATGAATCGAAAGGCGATTCAAGAGGATGAGACAGCCACGAAAAGGGGCAATTTTTCTGCTGTCCGACGCCCGTCGACCGGTCGAGGTAACCTTGCCGACCGGTCGACCAATGTACAGAGAGCATCATCTCGATCTCGTACGCGTCGTCGACCGTTCGATGAAAATGCCGAACGGTCGACCCAATACAGGGAGCATTGTCGACCGTTCGATGATACTGTCGACCGGTCGACCTCGTCCAGAGAGGATCGCCGACCGTTCGACCCCCCTGTCGATCGGTCGACACCCAATGACCTTCGATCCCTCTCTACAATGCTCACATCCTCTTATGCTTCAGACGCCTCTAGGGCCTCTCGCTCGTTTTGCAAAGCCTGTTCCTTAGGGAACCTAGGACTGAGACCGTCCTATGCAAAGGATTCTAAAGTACTTCTCTCATTCTTACAGAGAATCCTAAGGGGATATCTGTAGACCTATTCAACCAACAAGCGGACCATTTAAATATTTTATGGTGTTGGTTGATGCGTAGACATGCTGGTCACATGTCACGCTATGGTCATCTCTTATGCTGCTTATGCTAAACTCCTAGCACATATAATTCGCCTGCGGGTTCACTACCTGTATCATCCCATTAAATCAGGCTTGATAATGCTGGTGAGTTTACGTCGAAAACTTTCGATGACTACTGCATGTCTATGGGGATAGATGTCGAGCATCCCGTCCCACATGTACATACCCAGAATGGTCTCGCAGAGGCTGCCATTAAAGGAATTCAAATGGTAACGAGAACATTGGTAATGCGCACCAATCTTCCTCCCTCCGCACGCAGTATTGCATGCAGCTATGCTTATTCGTCTGAGGCTCATCGCCACCCAATCTTTTTCTACGCCACAGCTAGTGACTGGGTACGAGGCAAGCATCTCGTACTTACGCGTCTTGGGTGTGCTACTTATGTGCCTACTACGCCGCCACAGCGTATTCAAATGGGTCCTCAATGACGAATGAGTATTCAAGTTGGTTTTGAGTCTCCAACCCTAAACCGCTATACCCTTGTCAGGCGATCTATTTTGTCACATCGATGAGACAGTCTTCCCGTCGTTAGGGGGAGATAAGAACGTCTACGTTCAGCAGGAACGACGAGAATGTCGTGGCCTGTCCCCACTCTGTCTCATAACGATCCCCCTACTGCACACGTGACATCGTAGTGCGTAGACTTATCGATCTCTAGAAAGTCACCGATTCTCTTCCGGACACTTTCTCAGATCTTGAGTGACTAGATCATATATACCTGCTGCAAACCTGCAAGGAAGGAAGTACCTGAAAAGGACTTCAGACTCAAAGACGCAGTGAATGCCGCCCCTGATGGTGTCGTGTCTCAGGCCGCACCAGGATGGGCAGAGCATCGCTGGCGCCATCACCATTGTTGGTGATGATGTGGCTTAGGCCGTGGTTCCGCTGAGGAAGCGTGAGATGCCACCGGGTTTGAGGAATACGCGCCCTAGGTAACGGGCTGCGATGGCACAAAATAATCCTCTCATCATTGATACTCAAAATCCGACCCATGAGAACATTCCGGATTACGGTTATGTCCAAGTGACATATCTGGAGGACGCTCCATCGATAGAACCTATCCGTGGGAATGTAGAGATCTCGATTCATTACACTAGTGTACATGGGCCGTGGGATAGAAACTCCATCGTAGACGACGATGTTTTCGCATATGCTTGTGCACGAGAGTTCATTGAGAATGATGATATTGAACCCCGCTCCGTTGAGGAATGCCAACGTGGAGTATATTGGCCTAAATGGAAAGATGCGATTCAGGTTGAGTTAGACTCACTAACAAAGAGAATGGTGTTCGAGCCCGGTGTGCCGATCCTTCTAGAATAAAACCTGATGAATAAATAGGTCTTTGTTAGAGTGCGTAGTGAGAGAACGAGATAAAGCTCGCCTTATGGCGCAAGGCTTCTCACAAACGCCCTGGAATCGACTACGATGAGATATCTCTCGTAATGGATGCTACTACGCTCCACTACCTTGTCAGTTTGGTAGTTTCCGAAGAACTGACTATGCAGCTTATGGATGTGGTCACATCATATCTCTATGGGGATCTAGATATTTACCCAAGTCAAGTGGCTCCCGACCACGGAGCGCGTTTGCTAAGGTTGCAACGCTCACTATATGGATTGAATTAATCCAGACGGACGTGGTATACCCGTCTAAGTGACTACTTGATTGGAAGAGGGAATGTGAACAATTAAATTATGCCCACTGCGTGTTGAGAGCACAAGTTCCGGATTTGCATTGCAATCCAAGTTTGAGATGAATGATCTTGGGAAACCCAAAAGATGCTCAGGCATTAATATGGATAGGGTCCATCCTGATAGCACTCCCATGATTGGTCGCAGCCTAGATCAAAGGAAAGATCCGTTTTGTCCAAGGGATGATGACGAAAACGTTCTAGAGGCTGAGGTGCTATACCTGAGTGCAATAAGCGCATTATTGACTTAGCTTAATGCACAAGACCTGATATCTCCTTTGATGTGAACTTGTTAGTTATCTTTGCGCCCACGCAATGCCATTGGACTGGCATAAAGACGATCTTTCGATACCTCAAGGGTACGATTGATATGAGTTTGTTCTATCCCTACAGAGAGACACGAAAGTATGGTAAAATGGGTGTGAAACCCGGGCCTTTCGTGGATATTGTCGAGTACGGTGATCGACCGGTCGACAGGAAACCATCGACCGGTCGACAGACGGCCAGCGTCCAAACGTATCACCGGTAGTATCTCGATTACACCCCTTATTCCCAAACTCTTATGATGTTTTGGTGGAATTTGCTGATATTGGGTATCTCTCTGGCCCTCATTAAGGTTGTTCCAATATGGGTTATGTCTAGCATTACCATGGGAAACACCTTGTTATCTTGGTAGTCTATGAAACAGACTCTTGTCGCTACTTCTTCGAACCATGTTGAGATTATCTCCATGATGTTGTTCGTTAGTGTACATGGTTAAGGTCCATAGTTACACATTTAAGAAGTACATGTGGTTTGAGGTCAACCACTGATGAACATATATGCATTTATGAGGATAATGCTACTTGCAAATGAGGCAAGGTTTCATCAAAGACGACAATACCAAGCATATCAGCTATAACATAAAATTCCTCATGATTCAAGTGGATCAAGTCCGTTCTGAGGACAATGTAGCAGACTTATTTACTAAGTCATTGCCTAAAATCCACATTTGAGAAGCATGTCAAAAGCATTGGTTTGCGTAAATTATCTGACCTCCCATGATTGCAGAATCAGGGGGAGACGCAGACTTGAGGGGGAGTCTGTTGTCTTGCTATGCCAAATGTGAAGTGGTGTGTTGCACTCTTTTTCCCTTCGACCAAGGTTATTTTTGTCCCACTGGGTTTTTGTTACTTGGCAAGGTTTTTAACGAGGCAACGCGAGGAGCACCACCTAGTGTTGACCGCACAAGGGGGAGTGTTTAAAGATACCCGTTTTGTGTGTGCTTGTCAACCTAGGAGTATCTAGTTAGGATTGTATAAGGAATGTAATTGAATAGGAATCTTATTACCATATGGATTGTATCTTGTATTCCTCTATATAAAGAGGCACATATTCATCAATAAAGAAGTTATTATTCCTGTGCATTTATCTTGTCTCTTTACTTTTCCCGTTATTCTACAACAATATTTTCTATTTTATGATTTGTTTGTCACTTATAAAATTAAAATGTCGAAATTCTTGTTAAATTTTATTATGAGTCTAATCATTAGTCCATCCATTTATAATTTCATTAAAATGATCAAATTTTTACCCAATAGTATCTAAGTCGCTGACATCAAATCAGTTTTGTGGGGACCAAATGACCTACAAAATATCCTAACAGCTCCTTTCTCCCCTCTCCCTCACCTGCATTTCTTCCGGAAAAAAATTTACAATCACAAGTTCACAACAACTCTTTCTCTGTGGAAGCTGAGAGAGAAGACGCTAAGAGCAGGGATTGATGGCCGACATCTTTGGAGCGGCGGCGCAAAGGAGGACTGAAGCAACGCGACTTTGAGTGGCGTTATGGTGAATCTGTGGTCTAGGAACGGCAGAGGCGCAGCCTGAGGATTTGATGGGCACAGAGGCAGATTGCAGAGGAGGAGCGCAGTTATGAATCTGGGCATCAAAGATCGATGACAACGCTGGTGGTCTGGTTATGCAACATCGATCGGAGAGAGAGCATGCGTTGTCATTTCTTCATAAAAATAATTATAAAGACTTCGTGCACTTTTTTTTTTCCAACATTAATGACATGCAATAAAATTTGGAAGAAATTTGTTGGCCGGAACTAAGATTTTGTTGTTCTTGATATTAATTTTTTTCTTTGGGTAATGTATCAAACATGAAAATGTAAAAAAATAAAAATACATACAAGAAGTACGTAAATATGATTCATTTGGTCCCCATAAAGAGTTGTTGTAATTGCATTTTTTTTTCTTCAAGAAATGATGGTGAAAGAGAGGGGAGAAAGGAGCTCAGGGGTGTTTATGGTATTTCGCAGATTATTTGGTCCCCACAAAGCTGATTTGGCCTATCACATCAGTGACTTGGGACCTATTGGTTAAAAATTTAAAAATTTGAAGTACATAGATCATTTTGATGAAATTAAAAAAATATGACTAAAATGATTAGACCTCCAAAATTTAAGATAGTAACAAAAATTTAGTCCAAATTAAAATACTACCGTTAATAGAGAACAATAAATTAAGCCCTTGAGGTTATTTTTTTTTTGAGGGGAAAGGATAAAATCCATTGATTTAAAATCATGACGACCGTACTAGGTCGATGCCGAGTGATACATACGCTGAGCGAGCTCCTACACTATGTCTAGACCACAAACGGCCCGACTCGGAGAAATACTCTAGTAAGTAAACACCCATTATAACTTGGTTTACACACTTGACTCAAGTGACTAAAAAGAAAAGACTGTTGCCCATCTAATGGTACATAACTCAACCAGATTAAACTAGTAGCCTCGCCTAAGACCTCAAGTGGGTGTACAAAGATACTAGCAAAATCAAGAAGAGCCTGCCACAAACATACCATCCAAAAGGTAAAGAAAGCCATCAGCCCACCGGCCCAACATGCGAGAGAGAAAAGATTTGAAACCAAACCCATGTCTCGACATCCGAACCGGCAAACCAACAACATTGAACTAAGGCCAAAGGCCCAAGCCCATCTCCTCTCCTCCGTCCTAGAGTTGGACGGAGCCGAAGTGGCTGGTGGCAACAAACCCACCACGACCACAACGCCTCGGCGCGCCAAGAGGCGAGCCTCGCCGCCGAATTACCACCGACGAACACGCCGAAGCAATCCCCGGATCCCAAACCCACGGATTGGGATCCCCAACCGGCGACCATGCCCATCACCACCGTGAAACCGATCCGCTGAAACCGAGCCAACACATCACCAACAACCGACCAAATCCGACCAAACGGACCACCACGAAATCCCAACCGAAAGCCTTCCTATAGAACTCGCCGATCCTTGCCGCTATCGAAACACCACACAAGGCCTGCCAAGGAGACCGGTACAAACCGCAAACGCCCCGCCGCCCATACATCTCCTACCACAGGAACAAAGGAGAGAGATCCAACCTTCGTACAATGGAGGAGAACTGCCGCAAACCCGCAAAAAAGAACGGCTGCTAGGGAAACCCTAGGGAGCCTCCTCTCGTGCGGCTGCATGAAGCACACTTTTTCCTAAGCCCTTGAGGTTATTTAAGTGGTGAGGGAGGACATATATGTATAGTAGAAATGTTACACAGCCTACGAGTGCGGGATAGAGGTGATTTTACCTCAAAGAAAGTGAGGTGGTTAATTAAGCAGTTATGATGTTTTTTTTAATATTATTTATGATTTGACTATTTTATCACTTTTGACTAATTTGGTTTTCAAAGTATTTTAATATATAAAAAATCTTAACATAAAAAAATTTGGTTATGATCAATAATTCTCTCAAATAATAGTAAAGATATGAACTGCCTCAAGACCCAATATTGAATTTACGTAATGTAAACTTCCTAAATTTAACTCTAGCATTGAGAAGCACTACTCCAATCAAACATAGCAAGGTAAAGAAAAAAAAATCACAAACAGAACTCGATGATACCTTTTCAGTTTTCACCTCTTTTTTTTTCTTGCATCTTCTTGATCCGTTGATTGTTGTTTAGGAGCATGTGAAAAATCATGTTTAAACATAGCATTTGAAGCATAGCCTCCGTAAGACAGTAAAAATAGGTAGCTAGAAATGTGGTCTTAATCTCATCTCGTAAAAGTGCATAAACCAAGGCCCAAGGGCAATACCAACAACAAAAACGACAACAACAAAAAATCCCCATGCCCTAATTATAATTTAAAGTATTTGGCTACTTTCAAAGTTCATCATACTAATGCATTAGATATTGCTAGTTTCGATCATGACACTACAGTACAATATATGCACATATTAAAGTTTAGATAAGTGTATACAAAGTATTTTGAACTAGGGATAGTTATGATACATAGAAAACAGCAACCTCTTCAAACTGTACAGTCGGTTTCAGTCTAGTTCAGACGATAGTTAGACGTTCAACAATAGTTAGTGTAGCTGGCATAAATGAGACGATTTTTTGATTTCTTTCTCACTCTATCTATTTGACCGAAATCACGCAGATTTGCCTGATTGGTTAACCAACACCGACAATGAGAAATTTGAAAATGATAAAACTAAGAGTATTTAACTATTTATTATCTCCCTCCGAATTATACGTGCACGTTTTGCAAATGACCCACCTCCATTCTGACCCGGTCAACGATATAGTCCAGAGTCCAGACCATGGGCCTGCCGTCCCCCTGAGCCGTGAATTGGGCCGGAGGGTATATCCAGCTCAAATGAGCCTTAAGCAGAGAAAGGGGCATTATAGTCAAACCGAAAGAAATCTTAAAATCCACGCTAAAACTTTGCTTCCTTCGTCCCCAAAATACCAAAATCCCTCTTTTCCGATCTCCATATCTCCTGCCTCCTCATTGACCAAAAGAGCAGCGGTTCCCTTGGCTACCGACTCGCGTCGAGAAAATGACGAAGCTACCCCTCTTCGCCCCACTGTTCGTCGCCGTCCTGGTGGCCCTGGTTTCCCTGACAGCGGCGGAGATCAAGAGCCTCACCATCTCCTCCGACACCCGACCCATGATCCTGTTCGAGAAATTCGGGTTCACCCATACCGGCCACGTGGCAATTCGGGTCTCCTCCGTCTCGGTGACCTCGAAAATCAGCGACATCGACCCGTCGCGCCTCGGCTTCTTCCTGTTATCGGAGGAATCCCTACTCCAAGTCCTCGTCGAGATCCAGCAGACCCCGCAACTCTGCGTTTTGGATTCGCGCTACATCACGCATCTCTTCGATTTCAGGTCGCTCTCTCCTCCGCCCAAGTCAACCTTCAACCACTCGTACCCGGTCTCCTCTCCGAACGAGTACAGCCTCTTCTTCGCCAATTGCGCGCCGGAGACCACCGTCTCCATGAACGTCCACACCTCGGTCTACAATCTTGACCCGGACGGCTCGTCTGACTACCTCTCAGCTGGACTCACCCACCTGCCTTCTTTGTTCTTCATTTTCTCGCTTGCGTATTTGGTCTTCTTGGGCTTCTGGATCTACCTCTGCTATACTCACAAGCTCTCGGTGCACCGGATCCATATCCTCATGGCCGGGTTGCTCCTCACGAAGGCGTTGAATCTGATTTGCGCGGCGGAGGACAAGCATTACGTGAAGGTCACCGGCACTGCCCACGGCTGGGACGTCTTGTTTTACATCTTTCAGTTCCTCCGTGTTGTTTTGTTGTTCACCGTCATCGTTTTGATCGGCACTGGGTGGTCCTTCTTGAAGCCGTTCTTGCAAGAAAAGGAAAAGAAGGTGTTGATGATTGTGATCCCTCTCCAGGTTTTGGCCAATTTGGCTTCCGTCGTGATCGGTGAGACAGGGCCCTTCATCAAGGATTGGGTCACCTGGAACCAGGTGTTCTTGTTGGTTGATATCATTTGCTGCTGTGCTATCATTTTCCCCATTGTGTGGTCCATTAGGTCTCTCAGAGAGACCTCCAAGACCGACGGAAAAGCCGCCAGGAATTTGGCCAAGTTGACCCTTTTCAGGCAATTCTACATTGTTGTTATTGGCTACTTGTATTTCACACGGATTGTGGTCTTTGCCCTAAAGACCATTGCTGCTTATAAGTACCAGTGGGTGAGCAATGCGGCTGAGGAGACTGCTAGTCTTGTATTTTACATGGTCATGTTCTATATGTTTAGGCCGGTGGAGAGGAACGAGTACTTCATTCTTGATGAGGAGGAGGAAGAGGCTGCAGAGATGGCTCTTAGGGACGAAGAGTTTGAGCTTTGAATTGGGTAGTATTGATTCTGTGCTGCCCTTCTATAATGACTATGATGCTGCCCATGTTTTGAGTTCCGCTTATTGGATTTATGGATAGAGTTGCTGGGTCAGGTCTGCTGCTACTACTGTTGCCTCTCTTCTGTTTACCTTTTCAAATTGTATTATTTTTCAAAGTACTTGTTATAAGAAGTTTGATGCTTTGAGATACCATACTTTGTAGTTTTTGTTTGTTAGGATTTTCATCTTTAAATGCTGCTAATGATTTTCAATTCATATTCTGATAATGATTTGTGCACGATATTGTCATGGCATTTAAATTCTGTTTGTAGTGTTAATTTTTCCTCCTGAATGTGATCTATAACACTATACCAGCTGTAACTCATTTCATTCATGTAGGTCTGTTAATAGAAAAATCAATCATAATGCTGAGAATGGTTTTGCACAATGGTGTCATAATTAAGCTTTTCATTACAAGGTGTGATCAATCCATTCATAACAAGATTGATTATGATTTCGTCATGGTGGTGATAAATCAAATGCTAGGTTCTTTGGGCAAATCTCCTCAGAAATATGGTAATTGTACTTTGGAAAAAGTTTAAAATCTGTTGGAGCTTTAACAGTTTACAGGCTTTGTATTGTTTTTTTGTTGTCTGAACAGGTTTTCATTCTTTATATAGTCCAATACGAACCTTTTTCCTTAATCTCCAGTTCTCCACTAGGAAAATTAATATGAGAGTAGCTAAGTCTGTTAACAGTAAGCTTAGTTAGAAAATACCAGAGGCACAAGATAAGATCACAAGACACTAGGAAAATGAACAAGAGAGAATTTAATTCCGTTAATGCTAATCTTAGTTGGAAACTCCCAGACACACAAAAGGCACTAGGAAAGTTCGTAAGACGGCAGTTCAATCTTAAAACTGTTAATAGTAAGCAGATTCTTTTGACCTCTAAGACATCAGAAAGAAAACTTAAGACTGCCGACAACTGGTCATTCAGGGAGGTTCAATCTTCTTTGGAGATCTCTGAGTCTTAATTCAGAGTCAGT
This sequence comes from Rubus idaeus, assembly GCA_030142095.1. Classification (NCBI taxonomy): domain Eukaryota; kingdom Viridiplantae; phylum Streptophyta; class Magnoliopsida; order Rosales; family Rosaceae; genus Rubus; species Rubus idaeus. Next base: position 6,907,641 of record CM057970.1, read on the forward strand.
AACCGGCTTCTTATGTGTTCCTCGTTATGTTCCTTTGTACTGTATCCAGATACAGTTGTTGGGCATTGATCTTACTGTGATCAAGTTTAGAGGTCCTCTGCTGCTGATGGTTCTGCTCTATGGCCCCTGTATCATCAGTGGCCTCTGTTCACAGGCTATCTTATGTAGTTTCCGGGGAAACTGCTTATATCTTTTCAGAAAGTCTAATATGTTCATACATGCTTTGTTATTGTTTCTCATGCATCTTATTTTTGCTCTGCTCTCTGCTGGAAGACTTATTGTTCTCAATCCTTGACCAAAGAAATTTTAGGACAGATGCCAAAGAAGTGTTCTCTTTGTTTAATCTCCTATGTTTCACCGCCATTCGTCAATTTTAAACTTTTTGATTTGGTGTTTTAAGTCTGTTGAGCTGCTGGTAGTTGAAATTTTTCATTAAATTTATTCTGAGTGGTTACGGTGCCTACCAAGCATTCATATTTTACCTTTAACTCTTCATTGCTTTTTTCTTTTTGAGCTCATGCGAATGAGTTCAGCTAATGATGTTCTATTCTTCTCCTATTCATTCAATGATACATTAGTTTTAAACATATAATAACAGCTTCTCATGCAAAACGATCAAATTTGGTTGTTGCGTTTCCAAATACTGGTTTAGACCAGGACAATCCACTACTTGAATATTGTAGGAGATGAAATACGAGTAAAACTATTTGTAAATGTGTTGCTGGCATTCATGGTTTATTGAACTTTTGTTCGATTTTACTGCGAAAGATGTAATCGGTAAATGAAGTACGATAACATTACTCGCCTACTGGATCCAACAGACATAAAGCGGGTGAGGTGTGAGATTAAGTGGAGCCTTGTGGGTAGGTAACTATGCTTTCATTAAAGCTTAAAGGCTGGGCTTCCAAGTCGTTATACACAACTAAAAGAAGGTGCTTGTTTTTCCAGAGGGCCAGGGTTCTTTGAAACCTAGCAAAAGGAAGAACAAGGCCCCAAGCAAACTATGGCTTTAGGATATAAATCTCAAGGCTGAATAAACCCTAGCTTTTACTAATGATTACAAGTTCAGATGATGATATTGATGAGCCTCATAGGATTTAATCAAGTTTCAGCAGCAGGCGTATTCATTAACTTCCAGGAGACTTAGAGTGAAAGTTTCTATCGCCAAAAGCTAATGCGTTTGGTGGCTGTAATCATTATATCTTCCTTCATTTTCCCATGGCCCTAAGTTGTCACTCTTAACCATCATATGAAACAAGATTTTGTTAAAATAACCCTATTCGTTAAAGTTTCGGAAATAGTCAACATAGTGATATGTTATGTTACCGGACCGTCAATCAATCACGAGCACTCGTTAATTAAACTCTTTTTTTTGTTGTTGCATAATTAAACTCTTCTTTGAATGTCTCGTATTTTTTTTTATATATATTTTTTGCAAATTGATTGTTGTTAATGTGTGGCTCTTTGTGTTATTTTAAAGGCAAAGTTCCAATATTTGCAGTAGTAGGCTGACAATGAGAACAGTCCTAAAGCCAAGATTCCAATATTTTCACAGCAATCCAATCCTTTCATTCACCATGGTCCATTGTTCATTTTAGTAACTTTGTTTTTTCTTCTATCTTGTAGTTGGCACCTAATCTTTGGAATTTTCACCCGTAACTATAGGCTTTTCCTATAAGACAGATAAAAAACTATTCTACTATTCTTTGACCCAAAAGAGCTAGCAGTCCCTTTCAATCTTTCATAGCTTCCCCTCCCAATACCGAATAGAATCCAAAGCCAGACTTGGCAAAAACTTTCTGCATAAAACTTATGTATCAATATATATTTTCCAGGTTGACCAAAAATATATATACATATTTATTAGACTGCAACAATGAGAAGCTTTCATATATGTAAACCACTGGCACTTGCAGCTAGAATTTTTTGTCAATGAGAATGACCCTTAAAGCTTTAAGACTAGTCCTAGTCTGCCATGAAAACAAGCTTTGAAACATTCTGCGCTGACTGAAACTTTCAACCCAGAGCAGTTTAGCTATTCTTTACCAAAATTCATCAACCCTGCTATTTGTTAATTAAGCGTGCATCAGTCAACTATAAATTAGTTAAGCTATCTACATATGCTAAGCTGGTTTATATCATTATTCATACCTCAGATAAGCCAAAAGCCAAATCACTATAATCAAATGGAAAGTACGCAACAAATAATGTGAATTAAGTAATAAAAACTATGAGGGTAAAACCCAAATAACTAAATTACTGTTCTTTTGGTATCTGGGTTTTTCTTTTCTGGATCGAAACACAAAGCATAGAAACAGAGAGAAAAGAGGATTTCTAAAGCCAGAACATGTAAGTACAGAAATATTGATGGAAGAACCAAATTTGACACAAATTAGAGAAATTTAAAGCACAAACAACCACCATTTCTGGCTTATAAATTAACAAAAGCACCGGCCAGAAAAGAAAAGAAAAGAAAAATCTAGTTACTGACTTAATCTCGATCATGATTCACAACATCTATACTAGCAGAACAAGACAAAAGCCTCTGAAAGATTTTAAAAAGAGCAGCAGATGAAAACTCCTTCACTTTCCTCAGAACCAAACACTTACTCCTTTTACCCTTCTTCTTCTTCTTCTTCTTGTTCTTCCTCTCATCATTGTTAATTACCATTTTCTCCTTGACTCTGCCAAAGCACTTCTGGGTCTTCTCCGGCACGGTCTCCTTTCTCGTGAACGTGTAGCTCCTCAGGTACATTTGCCTGCATGATATGCTGTCCACCACTCTAGGGTGGTTGTGGTGGTGGTGGTGCCAATGCGGCGCCCCCGCCGCACCGGATCGCCGCCCCTTGGAGCTCACCGACCGCACGAACTCCGCGTCCGACTCGGGCCACTTGTAGAGGTTGACGTAGGTGGCCCGGACTGGCACTCGCGGGTCGCGTGCGTCGCTGACACAGTTTGATATGCAAACTGAGGTCATTTTCTGGTCTGTGTTTTGCAGTAAAGGCTGTGAGAGACAGAGAATGGTTCTGTGGAGGGGTTTTGGGGTGTGTTATAAATTAGGAGACGATGAGTTGGACCAACAGAAGAGGAAAATAAAGTACAAAAAGACTTAGATTGCAAGAAAAGATAGATAATAGGCAAAGGAGAAAAAGAAGAGGGACAGATTGGTTGTGTGTGATTTTGAGGTTGGATGAATTTGTTTTTGTAGTGGGGGAATTAGGCATGTTATTATGGGAGTGTGTTGGAATGATTTGGCATAATTGGTAATGACTGCTAGCTTCTTTGCGTTTGTGGCATTGTGAGTCTTTGTGATGTGTGTGTGGTGTTGTTAGGCATGAGAGGTAGATGGCCTAAAGGAACCTATACCTGCTTGACACTAGAGTGGACTAATTATTAACTAAATGCTTATCTAGAAAACCCTAATCTTTGTCAGCCACCAACTTCTTTCTCATACTTCTAGCCAAAAAAAGAAGAAAAGGGAAACTTCTTTCTCAAATTTCCCAAAAATTATGCCACCTGAGAATTTGGTCTGCACACCCAAGACTACCAAAAGAAAAAACTAGACTTTCTAACTTTGATCATTAACAATACATGGAAGTGATTCCATTCGAGTTTTTCAAGCAGGATGGAGAGCATTTCATTTCTATAGGCAATAATACGTGTAGAGACCTGTCACAACTCAGATGGCTGTTACATTAAGTAGCTTGTTAAAAAATAGTCTTTCTATGTCCAAGTACAATGACATAGCAACAAGTGATTGCTTTTAACAAGTTCACTAATGAGAAATCAATAAAAATTACATATAAGCTAAAAATAAATTCTATGTCATCCCAGATTGGACCCTGCCCTTGAGGGCAAAGATCTTGAAGAAGTACCGAATCGTTAGATCCATAGGTGACTCGGATTACAAATCCAAACCCAAACCCAAACTCAAAAATCACTTGGATCTTGTATTCATATCCGAAAAGGCTTGGGGCACAAAATTAACTCAAGCCCCGTATCCATCATAGTTCTAACCCAAGGTGATATGGGCCAGCTCCAAGGCCCAACCCCTAGCCCACCAACTAAAATAATCCACCTTAGTGCCACCTTTCCAGACACAGTCACTAGCATGTGTTCGTCAGGAAGTGCATACAACGACGAACCGCATTGCCGCCCATTGCATCCGAATGCTCTAATCAACGGATGATAAGGTTTCTAGTATGACGTTTTAGGCATTAACAATTTTATTGGTTTTTTTTAATTGTTATTAACACACCTTTATATTTTCAAATACAATTTTTTCAAACAATATATATATATGAAGCATTTTGAATTATTTATATAATAAAAATAAATTTTAAAAATATAAAAATATGTGTTAATAACAATTTTAAGTGCGTTAATAACATCATTCTTTTTTCTTCAGATATCAATAATTGTCCAAATCTGAAATTTATTTAACTTTAAAAAAAAAAATTCAGGCAGAAGAGGGGTTGCCCACTTGCCCTTGCCCTACTTGCCCCCAATATGGCTGACCACCACTGACCTATTTCTTTTTTGGGAACTCCTAAACTCCTACTAGCCAAAGCCCAATAGTTCTACATTACTAGTTTGGATTTGCCATTAACAATTGTTGGGATTTGTGCCTCACTGTTTGGCCCAGAAATTGTACCCATTTTTTTCCACAAAAACCCAGGATAGTACCCCTGAATCACTCAGACACAGACCCACTTCTGTGAAGAAAAGCCGAGCCTGCAAAAATGCCACCCAACAACACTTCTGAAAAATCGAAGGGATTTCAAATACAGAAGAAGCGTACGTACCACTTGAGAGACAACATGATTTGGGAAATGTCAAATCCAAATCTACGGATCTGTTTGACTCCATGGTAGGACACACGAATGTTTGGAAGGACAAAAGGGTTGGTCCAGTGACCACTATAATAATCCAAGCTGAGTTTTAATGGCTCTCAGCTTCTTCCTCACTACTCTGGTTTTGACTAACCCATACCGATCCAAAGGTCCGTGTTCATGTTTCACACTTCTCACTCTTGTTAGTGGCCCTCCATTATTGGGGACCCATGCTGCTCCACTAAGCACTAGTCAAACCCTGAAGTGGCCTGAACCAGATTCCATTCCATCTCATCTCATCTCATTAACACCCAGATATCAAACATAGCGTTTTATGCTCTTTTCTCTGATCATGAAGCATATATATATTGATTTGGACCGGAGCCTAAAGAGAATCCCTTTCTTAGATAAATGTGATTATACTCGGCACTTTCGGGTAAAATTTATTAAATAGTTGGTTGGGTATAGATTTTTGTTATGTAGTTGTACGTTCAGTTTAATTGTAAGTTTTTACCGTTTATTATTTATTTGTTTTGATGAGTGGTGAGACATTATTTTTAACAAAGTGTTAATGGAGCTTTCAAATCCAACTCCTTCCTCATTTTATGAAAAAAAAAAACCAAACAAAATATATCACAAATCATTTAATAATTTTACAAGCATGCATGACTCATGACCTAAGAGTTATATTTTAGTGAATGCATGAATAATTGTAATTATTGGTGTATCTCACAGCAACCATTTTTGATCAGCTCAATGCATGCACGAATGACTTTCATTGTTGCATTTAACATTTTAACATCAACAACTAACAATCTCTCATGACAATTTGAATCACGTTTAAAATTCTTGTTTATATTCTATATATGGTACGGAGCAATAAAGTTGAAAACCTAATGCTCAATTTGATAAATATATACATAGTTGCTAATTTTTTTTCTTTTCTTTTTTTCACAACATTGAAGTGGAAAGTGTGGGCCTTTCAAGAGTAAGAAGCAACTAAGCAAGCACCAATAATGAGAGTATCTTTTTTTTTAGCTATAATAATAAGAACCCCCCCCCCCCCCCCCCCCCCCCCCCCTCCCCCCCTCCCCCCCCCCCCTTCCCCCCCCCCCCCCCCCCCCCCCCCCCCCCCCCCTTCCCCCCCCCCCCCAAACACAACACCCCAACCAACAAAACACAAAACCAAACAAAGCCACCCAACCACACCAAAAAAAAAAACCCCCCCCCCCCCCCCCCCCCCCCCCCCCCCCCCCCCCCCCCCCCCCCCCCCCCCCCCCCCCCCCCCCCCCCCCCCCCCCCCCCCCCCCCCCCCCCCCCCCCCCCCCCCCCCCCCCCCCCCCCCCCCCCCCCCCCCCCCCCCCCCCCCCGGCCCCCTGGGCCCCGCGCCCCCCCCCCCCCCCCCCCCCCCCCCCTCTTTCTCCCCCCCCCCCTCCCCCCCCCCCCCCCCCCACCCCTCGTGTTTTTTTTTTTTTTTTTTTTTTAATTTAATTTTTTTTTTAAAAAAATAATATTTTTCCCCCCCCCCTATTTTGTTTTGTTTTATTTTAAAAAGAAAAAAAGGAAAGGAAAGAAGAGAAAAAAAAAAGAAGAGAAAAAGAAAGAGAGAGAAAGAGGCTAAAAAAAAAAAAAAAAGAGGAAGGAAGAGAAAGGGGGGGGGGGGGGGGAAAAAAAAGAAGAAAAAAAAAAAAATTTAAAAAAAAATTTTTTTTACACGGGGGGGAAGGGGGGCTGACTCAAACGCACCCTGCGTTTGATCTTAGCATTGGTCTCTTTTGGCTTTCAGTTTCAAGACACCAACTGAACTCTCTTTCATGCCCATGCCATCTACCCTTTACCTCCCTCAGTGCCTCAACCATTTCAAATATTCAACTTGTTTTTTATAAGCCATTCCAATTGACTCTTAGGCTCATAGCGCTTCCCTGTATTTAAAAAAAAAAAAAAAAAAACCTAATCAATGTCTCATATTCCACACCCAACAGTGATTTCTTGGGTCTCATCCCACCATTATAAAGTATATGCTAATTGGAACTTTGGAATATGTCTCCAACACCAGAACAACAACCGACAGCGACACCAGCATACCTATTCATATATTAATCTAACTTGTTTAGTTTAGCTGTGTTCCTATACTCACCCTAAATCCAGTATACATATTATATATATATATATATATGCTTCCTGGTTACTTCCAGTGCTCACAGTTATAAACTTATAAACGTAAAGATTAAACAAAGAGAGAGATAACAGTACAAGGAAGGTACCTCCTCATCACCGAGTACTGATTTGTATTAGTGTGTGCATGGATCCAATAATCAGAATAAGTAGCAAGTAATCTCGATCTGTACGTACTTGAATAGTGATTAATTATCAAAGAGAATCATGAGGTTAATTTTAGTATGAATTAAGAAGGAACATGTGAAGAATGGTGTGGAGTACGCGCGTACGTACATATCCTGCCAAATCGATCTGTCTTATATATAATTGCATGTAGCTGTACGTTGTATGTTTCAGCGATCGATCTTGTTTTCTCAATCCCATCAAAACCAAGAAGATCGACATGCACAGCTGTACGTGAGTCTGTGAAGCTAGCCAGCTTGTTGGAGATTCACGAGTGCTTGCTCTACCAGCTGCTAATTCTTTGTACACGAATACGTACAAATTGTTTTTTGCTCCATTTTGCATGTATGCATAGGAATGAACAGAGGCCCTTCTTAGATATATGCTTGGATTTCAATCATGATCATATTGCGATATTATAATTATAATCAAAACCCCAATTATATATATAGTGCGACTTAAAAATCTTAAATTGTTAGAGAATGAGCTAATAATGTATATCAAACTAACATTATTTTTCACATGTAAATTTAACCTACACAAGGAGAGACTAACAAACATAACCGCCGAAATTGAGAATATGATTGACGAAATTCATAACTTTCTACAAATAAGAGACATTGATAATATATTTGAGCCATCATTATTATCAAACACCCAAGTACGTTATAGTGCAATTGTGGATTATTCTTGTGCTTTGAAAAAGCTAAAAAGTCTCGCTATCTTATCGTATTATTGCTTAATTGTGAACAATACGTGAACGGTGAATAACACGCTTATTTTTGTGACTTTAGGTCTAGTTTGAGATTGTTGTGACTTAAAAAAAAATCGTTTTTAAGAAAATCAATTGTGAATTAAAGCAGCTTTTAGAAATAACATTTGATTTTTTAATTAACACAATTGATTTTCTTAAAAACGGTTTTTTTAAGAATTAAGGTCTTTTCGTAAAATTTAAGGTCTTAAAATGCTTCTATAATCTGATTCCATTGACTCGTAATTTTTAATTAAACTTGCTTTATACTAATTTATCAAACATTTTAAGACCTTAAATTTTACGAAAAAATTGATTTTTATAAAAGCGAAGCAATACCAAACTGGCCCTAATGTAAGCTATTTAAACGCAACTTCACTAACGATCGTAATTATCTTTAACATAAACCCAATATTAATTCATTTCTATGAACAATTGTATAATCAAGTGACATTCCAATTAATCATATATAATGTTGTTGAAGATCAAATGTTTTAAAAGTGGGTTTGTAACAAAAATGGTTTTCTTTCTTTATGCTTATCATAAACAAGCACTCTTTTACTAAAGCATGACTCAACCTTAATGCTTGAATATGAAATTGGCCGCCTATATGCTTCTTGCAATAAAACAAATTAAAGAGGCGTTTTGGTAACATTGCTTTAATTCATGATCTATGAACACTCGTCATCTTCCACCTTAACCAACTTAATTGGTTATTAATATTCAACACCAACCCTCGGCTCCTTTCTTCTTCTCCTTTACTTGGCGACCTTCCTGGAAATTTCCAGTTCAAAGTCCGATGTAACCTTCCACATTACTTTATACCTTTAAAGGAAAGATTTACTGCCAACCATAGAATCAAACGTTTCGAAGCTCCAAGGTCTAAAGTTGGTCATATCATGACTCGGTCTTGATGGAGACTTCACAAAATCAACAACAATAATTAGTAGGAATTTCACATATAGAAAAACAAACAAAACTATTTTTTGAGATTGCGTGAACGCTAGCTCGATCCCATTAATATTATTGAAAATTTCATATATGTTAAAAAAGAAAATGCCAAGGTTGAGAATGAAAAGTTTAGTTGTTGACAAACTATAGTCAACCTTATAAATATGACTTTTCAGCGTTGAGAATGATCATCAACGATTTTCAATTTTTGATTTTCGATTCATATAAACATACACCTCTGATGATTTTAGATATTTTGGGTGACATTCTTTTGACAACCTCTCAATCCGATCAACTTATCTAATTTTGTATGATTTGCAAGTGATTACGCAAATATGAACTTTACTTACTTTTGCATGATTTTAAGTCACGTACTTTTTTGCATCAATGCTTTCGGTCTTGCCTTTTCGCTAATCACAAGCTTAGTGCTTTTGGTTTTTTTTTTTGTTAATCTCAAGCTTCGGATTCTACTTATTATTCATATGTTTAATATACAATTATCTAGTGGAAAATTACAGTTATTCCAGAATAAGTAAAGTAAAAAAGGTTAAAGGATTTGATCTTATGGTCAACGAGGAAAATACCCATTGACTGGACGTCCCAGATCGACCGTACTCGTATCATTTTACAAAAACGACTGAAAAGTACCACAAAACAGAAATTAATAATAAAAAACCAACAACAGCACGAAACCTGTACCGGCACCGCTCCCGCGCGAATAGGATACCCAGCCAATAGAAACCAAGCAGATCGTAACGTCTCCAATAGAATGACGCCACGTCATCAGTCCTGCTGTCACATCCCACCTACGTCAAAGCTTATGTATCCCATTTATATTTAATTCAATCCAAGGCTCCTTCCGGGAAATTCAATTAAACATTATTAATCCGTCGCTAATTATCCATTGTAAATTTATAATAGTCACAGAGAGAGAGAGAGAGAGAGTGGAAGCACAGTTGGAGAGAATGCACAGCAGCCGATGCGGGCGAGAAGGAGCCAGCCATTGATATTGAATGATCTGTGAAGAGCCTTCGCTTTCTCTCATTTTATATACTAACAAAACCACGGTTTGATTTTGTCCGGAGAGAAAGAAACACAATTTTTGACTGAGAGGTACTCGATTATTTGAAGAGTCAAAAGCCCTAGCCCTAGGCGGTTCAATTTGTTCAAATTTACCTATTGTTCTCTTCTGTTCTTTATTGTTTGATTTTTTAAATCCAAGTTTCGGATTCGCTTGGAGTTTCGGTTTTCCTTCGAATCCGATTCTTGGTTATTTCAAGGGTTTCGTGTTGGTAGCAGCAATTGGATTGCTTCGGAATACAGTTTCTTTGGATGCGTTGATCTCTAAAGATTTGATTTTTCCTCTGAGAATTCGTTTTCTCTTTGTTGTGCTGTTCTAGATCTGAATGGGGAAAGGAGGACAGGATTTCGGTAAACGAGACAAAAGCGAAGGCCCTACGCTTTCGGCCGATCGCGATGTTTTCCCGGCGTGGAGTAAAGAGATTCAGGAGTGCGAGAAACACTTCGGCGTGAACAGGAAATTTGGGTTGAAATCGGAAGATGTAGCGAAGCGGCGCGAGGAGTACGGATGGAACGAGTTGGAGAAGCACGAGGGACAGTCGATTTGGAGTCTGGTGATGGAGCAGTTCAACGACACTCTGGTCCGAATCCTGCTCGCGGCGGCCGTCATCTCGTTCGTTTTGGCTTGGCTGGACGGGGATGAAGGAGGAGAGAAGGAGATCACGGCGTTTGTGGAGCCGTTGGTGATCTTCTTGATCCTGATTGTGAACGCCATAGTCGGCGTTTGGCAGGAGAGCAATGCGGAGAAGGCGCTCGAGGCTCTGAAAGAGATTCAATCGGAGCATGCGACTGTGATTCGAAATGGTAGTAAGATTCCCAGTTTGCCGGCCAAGGAACTCGTACCCGGTGACATCGTGGAGCTTAAGGTTGGGGATAAGATTCCTGCTGATATGCGTGTTGTGGAATTGATTAGCTCGACTTTGAGGGTTGAGCAGGGCTCATTGACCGGAGAGAGTGAGGCAGTAAACAAGACTAACAAGCCAGTGTCTGAGGACGCTGATATTCAGGGGAAGTGGTCTATGGTTTTTGCTGGGACGACTGTTGTGAATGGGAATTGCATTTGCTTGGTTGCCCAGACAGGAATGTCCACTGAGATTGGGAAGGTGCATACACAAATTCATGTGGCCTCGCAGAGTGAGGAAGACACTCCTTTGAAGAAGAAGCTTAATGAGTTTGGGGAGATGCTCACTATGATAATCGGAGTGATTTGTGCATTGGTGTGGCTCATCAATGTCAAGTACTTCCTCACTTGGGAATATGCTGACGGGATGCCAAGGAACTTCAAGTTTTCATTTGAGAAGTGCACTTATTACTTCGAGATTGCAGTGGCATTGGCTGTGGCTGCTATTCCTGAAGGTTTGCCAGCAGTCATCACTACTTGCTTGGCACTTGGTACCCGCAAAATGGCTCAGAAGAATGCCCTGGTTCGGAAGCTTCCCAGTGTTGAAACTCTGGGTTGTACCACAGTTATTTGTTCTGACAAAACAGGGACCTTGACTACCAACCAGATGGCAGTGTCAAAGCTTGTAGCTTTGGGTCCTAGACCTTCTATACTACGGAAATTTAAGGTGGATGGGACTACATACAATCCGGCTGATGGAAAAATCCATGACTGGCCAACTGGTCGTATGGATGCTAATCTTCAAACGATTGCCAAGGTAGCTGCTGTCTGTAACGATGCTGGCATTTCACAGGCAGAACAGAAGTATGTTGCCCATGGAATGCCTACCGAGGCAGCTCTGAAGGTTAGTTTATATCCCTATGCTATAGGTTTATGCTGATGGCTTAATGTTTTTGTTATAATGTGCTATTGATCAATCCCTAGAATAAACATCATATAGTGGAGACATAGCAAACAAAATTCTTGTGAATGCAGTGTAGGAGGATCTGTTTGTTATAGTATCTCCTTGCCTGTGAAAGCAAGTAATTTTGTTAAGTTACTTTTGTTGACTATGGCCTACTGTCGTTTCAGGTTTTAGTTGAGAAGATGGGCCTTCCTCAAGGGTCTCGAGGTGTGGGCTCATCAAGCGATTTACTAGGTAAGCCAAACGCTGGACTTGAAACGCTTCCTTTTCTCTATTTGGTTACAACTTTTGAACTTGTAAAAGTGACTTCTGCTTCTATTTATATCCCTTTTTTAAGGTTGCTGCAAGCAGTGGAATGAATCTGAGCGCCGAGTTGCAACTCTTGAGTTTGATCGTGATAGGAAATCCATGGGTGTCATTGCCACCTCCCCTTCGGGGAAAAATTCTTTGCTAGTGAAGGTATGTACTCCTATAAAAGTTATGATATCAACATTATGAATTTGCTATATTCCTATAAGTGTATGGTTCAAACTATGGCATTTGATAATGTTTGAATTCGGAAACTTTAAAGAGTCTTGTTGAGATTTTGAGGAATATATGTGAAGTTATACGTCATTGAAATTAATATTGCTCTGATTTTACTTTTTCATTAAAATCGTGCTCCTATTTCACATTGCAAACTGCAAGCGTTAAGGGCAATGCTTTCTGTTTGGAGGTCCTTTAACGCTTGTCTGGAAATAAATTTTGGTAGATTTCACTTTTAAGAATGTTGAAGTTGTAACTTGGGCCATCTCTCTGCCACTACTTTTTTTGGCCTGATATCACCTGACCATTATGAAAATGTATTTATGGTAAAAATTGTCAGTTTGGCATGCTAGAATTTGAACTGAACTGAGTTTATACACTATCTGACTTATTTGACTGTTGTGCGTCTATTGGAAATAAAAAACCTCGTAGAAATAGAAATCATGAGTGCATGACAGCGAAGTACCTTGGTTGTTTTTAATTCTTCCTCATAAAATTTGTAATGTATAATTGATTGAATGGCGGTTATTGAAAGATACATCAAGTATGGGCAGTCATATTTTCTTGCTCTCTCCATTGTTTTTCAAATTCTCAAGAAACTTTAGACTTCATTTCTTAAATAAGTTGCTATATTATGGCAGGGTGCTGTAGAAAATGTGTTGGAGAGAAGCTCTAAGGTTCAGTTGCTTGATGGTACTGTTGTACCACTTGATCATAACTCAAGGAACTACATCTTACAAGCTCTTAATGAGATGTCAACTGATGCACTACGCTGTCTTGGTTTTGCCTACAAAGATGAGCTATCTGACTTTGAATCCTATGACGGTGATGATCATCCAGCTCACAAGCTTTTACTTGATCCATCCAATTATTCTTTGATTGAGAGCGAACTCGTTTTTGTTGGCTTGGTTGGACTGAGGGTGAGTTGTAACATGTTGGTCTCTGCATCTTTTTGTTTATCATTCATCACTATGTTATTAATTGAATAACGTCGTATGTTGTATTTTTATATTTTCAAAGGATCCGCCAAGAGAGGAGGTTTTTGATGCAATTGAAGATTGCCGAGCTGCTGGAATCCGTGTTATGGTAATTACTGGAGATAACAAGAACACAGCAGAAGCTATATGTCGTGAAATAGGTGTTTTTGGTGCTCACGAAGACATAAGTTCAAGAAGCATAACAGGAAGAGAGTTTACGAATCTGTCTGATCAGAAAGCCTTTCTGAGACAAGGTGGTGGGCTGCTGTTTTCAAGGGCTGAACCAAAACACAAACAAGAGATTGTGAGGTTGCTAAAAGAGGATGGTGAGGTGGTTGCTATGACTGGTGACGGAGTGAATGATGCACCTGCCCTGAAACTTGCTGATATTGGGATTGCAATGGGCATTGCTGGAACCGAGGTAATATATTTTTATTTTGCTTGTTCAAGTATTTTTTTGATGTCTACTTTTCAGGGTAACTGTCATGTAGTGTTGTGGACTTGGTGGAATACTGTAACTAAATTTAATAGTCTTTCTAGCAGGAGTTAACTTTTTATATGCAATAAATTGGAAAAGTTATATATTTAATAGCATGAATTTAGATCTTCGAACTTACAGCGAGGTTGGTAATGTAGTTTTGTATATTACTAGATAGGCAGTTCATGAAATCTGACATACATGAAGTTTTGGGTCCTGTGTTGTCATGCATATAGGCAGTCGATATTTGGAAATTATATGTTATGAGTAGCTTATGTTACCATTTAATCATATAGTGTATATTACTTAATTTTGCACATAAGATTTCAATTGTAGATATAAGTGGTATGCCCTGTGTTGCCAACCCATGAGTATTAAGAATGAGGTACCATAACTCATCTTGTTAGTGATGTCTTGTAAATGTGATGCTCTCACCGATTTTTTTGTTTATGTACATGAAGATAGAAAAAAGTCTTATAATGTCAATTGCTCGCCATGTTTTTTAGCTTAATTGCCAAGTTTTTTTTTCCTTCCTAGTGTTGGCTCACCATTTTCATATCATAAACCTTCCTATTTCTTATCTTTACAGGTTGCAAAAGAAGCTTCCGACATGGTTCTGGCCGATGATAATTTTAGCACAATTGTTGCTGCTGTTGGTGAGGGCAGATCTATCTACAACAATATGAAAGCCTTTATCAGGTTTGTATGTTATCTTCGTTTTTTAATTTTTTAGAAAGACATGACAAATGCTGTTTGGTTTTTGTTTTTAAAATGATTTTCAGCATTTTTCTAGTGTCACACAGTATAATATAAAAGACTCCCCTGAATGATATAAGATGGTTATGATAAATGATATTGTAGCCATGTTATGAATCTGGATCCACATTTTTTTTGAAAATTATAACAGATGGTGATGTTTATTGTTTCTGGTTGTTGTCTTCATCTTGTCCAGTGGAGTGATCTAAATACTACTTAGATTGCTTTGGTGTTTGGAATTAGCTACAGATGTTGATATCTGATATGAGATCTTGTTAAATTTACTTGGGGTTCTCTTTGTTTTAGATTCTCATATATGCCAAGTCATATATTCCATGGTTTAAACCCTGTTTCAGGTACATGATCTCGTCCAATATTGGTGAGGTTGCATCTATATTCTTAACAGCAGCATTGGGCATTCCTGAAGGGCTCATCCCTGTCCAGCTTTTGTGGGTAAATCTTGTCACCGATGGACCACCTGCAACAGCATTAGGATTTAATCCTCCAGACAAGGACATAATGAAGAAGCCCCCACGCAGAAGTGATGATTCGCTTATCAGCGCTTGGATATTGTTCCGATATTTGGTAGGTTACTTTTCCTGCATCTACTTCTTTATATTGATTTTAGACTTTGCACTAGTTCACCTGCAATCATTGTCCCTGATTTTGACTTGATTAAATAGGTAATTGGGTTGTATGTCGGACTGGCAACCGTTGGCGTATTCATCATTTGGTATACTCATGGTTCCTTCTTGGGTATCGACCTCAGTGGGGATGGCCACTCCCTTGTTACTTACTCCCAACTTTCTAACTGGGGACAGTGCTCGTCTTGGCAGAACTTTACTGCTTCACCCTTCACAGCTGGAAGTGAGACTATCTCCTTTAACAATCCGTGCGATTATTTCCAGACAGGCAAAGTGAAGGCTATGACCCTCTCCCTCTCTGTGTTGGTTGCCATCGAAATGTTCAACTCGCTCAATGCTCTTTCAGAGGACGGAAGCCTATTGTCAATGCCCCCATGGGTCAACCCTTGGCTCCTTGTGGCCATGTCTGTTTCTTTCGGCCTTCACTTCTTGATCCTGTATGTGCCTTTCCTAGCTCAAATATTCGGCATTGTGCCGTTGAGTCTCAACGAATGGCTGTTGGTTTTGGCCGTCGCATTGCCGGTGATTCTCATTGACGAGGTCCTGAAGTTAGTCGGGAGATGGACGAGCAAGTCTCAAATATCCAGGAGGAGAAAACCATCGAAGCCCAAGGCAGAGTGAGCTGCGGATTTATTGTAGTATTCCCTGAAAATGGGTTTTACTCGAACACAGCTAGTTTTTACAATGGGTCTCAACTTGACCGTCCACCCGATTTATTGAGGGATAAACAGTACTTTTCTTGGCCTGCTGTCCTCATCTAAATTTTTTGTTTCCCCCTAGGTTTTTGTAAAGACTCAATAACTTGTTCTCATAATTGTTAGGAAATGCATCAAAAGTATGCAAGTTATATTCTGGTGCCTTGTGCTGAGATACTATGTTTATAACCAAAACGACGTAGCACCAAAAGCCTTTTGGTTCAGTGCTGCGACGGGATGAAGTTCTTTTTGATCCTCAACCATCCCGTAGCACTGAAATCCATTGAAAAACCTTCCTCATGAAGAAAGAGAAGTAGACGCAAGGAAAATGATTTCAGATGCACGACTAACAAACTCTTGTGTGATGAACAATTCTCCAACTGCAACCAATCAATATATTTGACTATGGGCAAAAGCTTTTTCTTGTAATGGTATTGGCTTCTTATTCAAGCTAAATCAACATCCCAATAACAAACTACCACATCTAACACTCCATTTATACATAACCACCATAACTACATCCCAATTATAACCACCTCTGACATCCCCCACTATTACCCCACAACCACTCACTACCACTCCACCCATCCATCCTTATAATAATAATCACCACCTCTTAAAAAAACACCCCACCCCATATCATCTCTACACAACACCTACTCCCTTTAAAGACACTACATTAATCTTCAATCTACCATAACACCAACCACAACCCTTTAAGAAAATTTACTCAAATACCCCCCCCCAAAACACCTCCATTCCAAAATATATTAACCATACCCCAATCATAAACTCTATAATATAAATCATACCCCCCCACCTATTCCACTAATCCCAAAAAACACTTCATCCCACCACAAACACACTCAACATCAAAAACACAACCCAAATAATCCATTAAACCCCCAAATAAAACATCACCCCACAATCAACCATTCAATACCACATAACATTCTCATACCCTCTACAACAAATCCATCATACAACATTCCAAACACACTCTCATTCATCCCCAACCACCCTCAAAAAACCAACCTTTTACCCCAATCATTCCAAATTACCAACAAAATATATTATTCCAAAATATAAAAAACATCATTTTAACACACCAACATACCCCACCCCACAAAATCATAACTAACAATAAAAACTCCCCCCCCCAATTTACACCCATTTTACTCAAAAAAATCCACCAACAATAAGAATACCAATACATTAAATAAAATTCTATAAGATTAATAATTTTTCACCCCAAAACTCCCCCCTATAAAACACACAAAAATTAACCGACAAACCCCCCCATAATAGACCACCAAAACCATCACCCATCAACAATACCCCTCTAACCCACCATTCCAAACAAATCCCCCCCCACCCCCCCCCCCCCCCCCCCCCCCCCCCCCTCTTGTCCTTCTCATTTGCAGGTCTTAGGCATCGAGAACAATTAGCACACATTCGACTCTTGTCCTTCTCAAGTTCTAAACGTAGGCAACAAGAATAATTTGCACGTAATGAGAGAAATAGACATAAGATGTATATCCTCGACCTATATATCTAAGTTGTTTTTAGCTTAAGCCTCTTTTTTCCTTCAGTATTCGAGAATTTATGACAAGACAACGGAACTCCAAGAAACAATAGGTGCCCTACACTGGTCCTCAACTGAAAGACTCATCGTTGTGAATAGAAGGGAACCAAACAGAGTACAGCCCAAACTGATGGCTAGACCAACTGCTACAAGATTTTGCTCCCTCTACACATGTGCTTGACTGAACATCTATCATCCTCTTGCAACAAGCCATTCTCCAAGGGAGAGAGTTAGAGAAAGCACCATTAAAAAAAAAAAAATTTGTTCTGTCAATTTATTGGTTACCTATATTCCTAACCTGGGATGAGTAATTTACATGTTGATGAAGGCAAGAAGCTATTGTAACCACATGGTTATGTGCAAGTTTGCAACAAGGATTCATAACATAAATAGGGTTAGAATTATTTTTGGTTCTTAGTGTTTTAGACTGAATTTTTTGTCTGTTTGTTATTCATTCCAATTTCTTGCTTGTTTTCAACTATTTTAAATTTTATTATACCAAATTAGTTTGAACGTATGATTTTTAATGGCATTTTTTGATGCAATTTAGCATTAGTGACCAAGATCGACCACATTCTAAAATTGAAATACGACCAAAACGGAAGTCAAAAATGATTTTAACAGGGTATTTGAGGAGGTCCCTCATAGAGCCATATAAATACTCCACTCTTTGAGTCTTCAACTATAAACGGTGTCAGCTCACAGTAGATGAACACTAGTCCACAGTAGATATAACATCCAAACCTAATGCAGAGGTATTTCTAAATATTCATAAAGAAAAGGGTGAGACATAAATCAACTAGTTTAGTTAGATAGGAAAAGTTGCATAAATTAAGCACGCCATGTGTAGGAATGGAGGTTTCGTGAAAAAATGGAGGCGTGTAGAGAGCAGACTAGAACTAACAGGTCACCTTTCCTTCATGACAAACCAAACCGTAATCTAATAATACAGAATTAAATTACATTATAATTCAATTATTAATCCTTTTCATGCCACACATTTTGGTCTAAATACCTTCGTTTGAATTGTTGCACCCAACTAAGACTATATATATTGCTTTATATAATCTCTCTTTCAAAGACTAAGTTTGGATAGGTTCATGAATTGCCCCTTGAGTTAAACTTTTTGATGGAAAGTGAATCAAATAAACTAATAAACAAACCCCTAAACTATCCAATTAACGATTTGGTGATAGTTAGAAGAAACCATTGGATGAAGAATGAGGTTTTGTTCGATTTTGACAACCTACCAAGTTTGTCGAGCAGTGGAGCAGTGGAGCTGTGGAGGGAAATGGGTCACTTCTAGCTAGTAAAAATCTATGTAAGCTAACCAAGGACTAAGAATGGCACATTCCTATAATGTTTTCTATAGGGTTTGAAATAAACAAAACTGTTTTTCAAGATTGGAGAAGTAATTCCTGCCAAGCAAAACGCTTTAAAAAGGGTTTCTGTAATACATGATATAAGTAAAA
Source organism: Rubus idaeus (assembly GCA_030142095.1). Lineage (NCBI taxonomy): Eukaryota > Viridiplantae > Streptophyta > Magnoliopsida > Rosales > Rosaceae > Rubus > Rubus idaeus. The sequence goes on from CM057970.1 coordinate 6,926,532, forward strand.
TACCTAAAATGCAAAATGCAAGACAATTTTCGAAGTTCGAACACCCATATATAAACATTTTACATTGTACATTATAGAATTGTCACCTTATGACCTATGCATATAAAACGTTTTAATAAAAACAGTACACTCTAATAAAAAATAGACGCAAACATAACATGCATATTCTGATAAAGATAAACACATAATTGTAAACAGTAAATAACGATAACAATATTAAAGAAAAGATTAAGAATTTAGAGCTTATTAGAGCCCAAAAAACACAATTGAGTCTTTCATTTTGTTCCATACCGCGTGATTAAGCCTTCGGTCAATTAAGAATTTACTGTTGTAATGAAACCTTGTAACCGTTCTCTGTCCCTTTAGACTTGGTAGAAGAGTAATAACCAGAAAGCTGGACCATTTCATGCCATGACGCAACCATTGGAGTCACACTTAATCTCACCAAATACAACCATCACTGCCTAGTGCCTACTACCACCTTTCTATAAATCATGCTCCTAAACACTCCTGCCACTAAACCCCCCATAAAACTACGCAACACCTTGTTGTGTTGCAGCACCAAACACATGTCGTCGGCGGCGCCACCCACTCTTGAGCTCAGGGAGTTCAACCCAAAACGACCCCGCGTACACCCAACGCTCGGTGAGCTTCTCCAGTGGGTCGAACAGACCCAAACACCCGACCGAACGACGTCGTCGCAGCATAAAAATGGCCTTGACCACGTCCTCGACCTCGGTTTTCCTTCCAGCTCCATCTCTCAGTCCTACCCTTTCGTCCTCGCATTCAACAATCTAACGTACAGCGTCAAAGTCCGGCGCAAAATGTCATTACTGCCCTCCAACAAATCAGTGAAGCTGGGGGTGAATCCCAACGCCAACACCAAGATTTTGCTGAATGGGGTCTCCGGCGAAGCCAGAGAAGGCCAGATCATGGCCGTTCTCGGAGCGAGTGGGTCCGGCAAATCGACGCTGATAGACGCATTGGCCGATCGAATCGCCAAGGAGAGCTTGAAAGGGACGATCACATTAAACGACGAGGTTCTCAACTCGAGGATGCTCAAGGTGATTTCCGCTTACGTCATGCAAGACGATCTCTTGTTTCCCATGCTGACGGTGGAAGAGACTCTCATGTTCTCCGCCGAGTTCCGACTCCCTCGCACTCTGTCCAAGTCCAAGAAGAAATCTCGGGTTCAGGCTCTCATCGACCAGTTGGGCCTCCGCAACGCCGCCAAGACCGTCATCGGCGACGAGGGCCACCGCGGCGTCTCCGGCGGCGAGAGAAGGAGGGTTTCGATCGGAATTGATATCATTCACGACCCGATCGTTCTCTTTCTCGACGAGCCCACCTCCGGGCTCGACTCCACCAGCGCTTTCATGGTGGTGAAGGTGTTGCAGAGAATAGCTCAGAGCGGTAGTATTGTCGTCATGTCCGTACATCAACCCAGTTACAGAATTTTGAGCCTGCTGGACCGGTTGATATTTCTGTCACATGGACAGACTGTGTACAGTGGCTCGCCGGCGAATCTTCCCATCTTTTTCGGTGAATTCGGGCACCCCATACCCGAAACGGAGAACCGGACCGAGTTCGCCCTCGACCTCATTCGAGAATTGGAGGAAACTCCAGGTAATTATCTGCGCCTGAATTATTTTTCTGATTAATTTGCCGCCCTCGTTCAATTACATAAAATTGTGTCATTTTCAAATCTTGAATAGGGGGAACCAAGAGCTTGGTGGAGTTCAACAAGTCATGGCAAGTCACCAAGAAGCAAAAGCAAAGAGAAGCAAACGGTTGCAGCAACAGTGTCTGCACTAGTATGCCGCCCAAGCTCTCGCTCAAAGACGCAATAAGTGCAAGCATTTCAAGAGGAAAACTAGTCTCCGGTGCCCCAAACGACACCAATCTAGCCTCCTCGGTGCCCACATTTGCAAACCCAATTTGGACCGAAATGTTGGTCATCTCCAAACGCTCCGTCACAAACTCGAGACGAATGCCGGAACTCTTCGGCATCCGATTGGGGGCGGTACTCGTCACCGGAATCATATTAGCTACTATGTTTTGGCACCTCGACGACTCCCCCAAGGGGGTCGAAGAGCGCCTCGGGTTTTTCGCTTTCGCCATGTCCACCACCTTCTACACCTGCGCCGAAGCCATCCCCGTCTTCCTCCAAGAACGCTACATATTCATGAGAGAAACCGCCTACAATGCCTACCGCCGCTCCTCTTATGTTTTAGCTCACTCGCTACTCTCCATTCCTTCCTTGCTCATCCTCTCCTTGGCCTTTGCCGCCACCACCTTTTGGGCCGTGGGCCTCGCCGGCGGGCTTCACTCCTTCCTCTTTTTCTTCTTCACAATTTGCGCAGCGTTTTGGGCCGGATCTTCGTTCGTAACATTTCTATCGGGGGTAGTGACCCATGTCATGTTGGGGTACACAGTTGTGGTGGCCATTTTAGCCTACTTTCTCCTCTTTAGTGGGTTTTTCATCAGCAGAGATCGAATCCCACCTTACTGGCTTTGGTTCCATTACATTTCTCTGGTGAAATACCCATATGAAGCTGTTTTGCAAAACGAGTTTGATGACCCAATGAGGTGTTTAGTGACCGGAATTCAAATGTTCGACAACACGCCATTGGGTGAGGTCCCTACGTCAATAAAATTGAAGCTATTAAAGAACATGAGCAACATTTTAGGGTTGAATATAACTGGGACTAGTTGCGTGACCACCGGATTAGACATACTGAAGCAGCAGGGCATAACGGATATTAGTAAATGGAATTGCTTGTGGATCACGATTGCTTGGGGGTTTTTGTTTAGAATTTTGTTTTATTTTACTTTGTTGTTGGGGAGCAAAAATAAAAGGAGGTAGTTGATTATGGAGAATAGTTGGCAATGTTGTTGTTGGTCTTTTGGTGATTCACTGTATAATTGTAAGTTAATTTCATGTATTTAATTTGGTTAATGATAAACCCATGGTTTATGAGATAAATCACATTCTGGAGCTTTTGTGCCTTTGCCTTAACATTTGAGTTTTTTTTGTTGTTGTTAGAAAACATTTGGTTATATCACGTATATGTAGTTGTTGAAAGGACACAAATGGTACATAGGAGGACGGCTATAAAACTAAAAAAAAAAAAAAAAAAAAAACTCCCAAACTAAACTTCCTAAATGGAGGAGAGAAAACTCCATAAAACTTAGAAAGCAAAGGGTGCACAAAGAGGACCGGCAATAAAACTAGAAAAAATAACCACTCCAAATGAAACTTTATTAAATAGAGGAGAGAAAACTCAAGAAATCAAAGGATGCACGAAGAGTGGCCTTATTTTTTTTTTTTTTTATCGAAAAGAGATTTTCATTAGTGAAATATGGTTAAGGGTTTACCATATTTTATTTTTTTAATATTTATTCCAATCAACTATTCCACCATATTCTTCAATTTTGATTAATTTTATCATTTTATATATTTACACTTACATCTAAATACAAAGAAAAAAACTAAACCCCAACCTCTAAAATTTCACCATACCCCTAATCCCTAAACCCTAAATCCACCATACCCTAATCCCTAAATCTAAAATCCACCTTACCCCTAAACCCTAAATCCACCATACCCCCAATCCCTAAACATTAAAATTCTTTTATTCTTAATAACCACTATAAAATTCTAGTTTTTTTTTCATTTATCTATAATATATATTTTATAAAATGAATTTATGTTCACAAAAAAATCGTTCTATCCAAAATCAAGATTTCGTTGGATTTCAAATATAAAGAGTCAATTATATTAATGAGAAATTCATATGTTTAATGTCAATTAGAGTAATTAATTGATAAGGATAGTTAATGAGTAAATTCGGATATATGTTAGTAAATTAATGTGTAAATTGTTTTTCTTATATTTGTAGAATAATTAATTATATATATTTGTAGTATATTATCGATAAATTTTAAACTTGAAAGAATACCATTGAAATAGAGATTAAAATGACCATCACAATCTTTTATAGTAATATAACTTTGGAATAAAATGACTTATTTAAAGAGAGATTGCCACACATCTACATCAATGTGAAACATCATCAATAATTAACTTCTCCAACCAAGAAGGTCCAACTTCCTTCCAAAATCATGGTCCTTCAGCATGAATAGCAGCCCTTGCAAGAGCTATGAGCCACTGCATTACATGTTTTTGGAATTCTCCTCTATTTGACTACCTCTAATTGAGCTGCAATCGATTTAATCAAAAATAGGTCATTCTGGGCTAACCTCCCAATTATCAGCCTCAATTGTTTTGATTATATTTAGTGGCCTTATTATTTTTATTTTTTAATCTGTTAGTTATTTAAATAACTAATAATATGAAGGTCACAAATTCAAATCTCAATTCCTTCCTAAGATCCTTCTGTGATGTGTTAATAGTATTCTTTGCCGACTGTTGGGCCAGAAGGTCCATTCAGTTGAAGCCCAATGGCCTATTAGAGCATTGGCGGTGACGTAACATACTAACTCAGCCAATTTTAATTTTTTATTTTATCCGCCGGTATCCTAACCTTCGTAGGATTAACGAGAACGTATCCTGGCCGTCCAACCTGTCGGCTCGTTCTATATAACCACAGGGAGACAACTGCATCTTTATCTCTGTGTTCTCAAAGAGTTTTTAGGGCAAAATCGAATTGGGGATTTTTTTTGTTCACTTGCCAAGGTACGCAATTTCTGCAATTATCTCGTCTTTTATTCCTCCGCGGGTCTAAGGTCTTACGAATTTGGCTTCTTTTTGCCTTCTGTTTTAACTATTTCTGTTTCAATTAGATTTATCGATTTTTGAATAGATTAAAAGATCTTGATTCATCGATTTTTGATTACAGAATTGATTAGTGTTTGTTAGTTGTTGTTTTTGAAAGAATTAAGGTGATTTACGTTGCTCCAATTTTATAACTGAATTTGAATTTGAGCATAGTTGTGTGGTTTCCCGTTAATATATTTACCATGCTCGACACTTTACTGCAGCCTGAAGATGCCTCGCTATGATGATCGATATGGCAATTTGCGTCTATATGTTGGTCGCTTGGCTTCACGCACCCGTACACGTGATCTGGAGCGTATTTTCAGCAGATACGGGAAGTAAGTTTATTTACTTTTTATATGAATTAATGTATTTATGTAGTTGGAATCCGAATAATTCTATGAATGCGTGTGTTATGAATTTAGATGTTAATGGTTGAATCATTAATCATTCCATGAGGGCTGTTAGATATTTCCACCAAAAATTGTTGGGAACGTTTAGTTCCTTGCCAAGCTTGCTAATGTGCTTGGTTTAATATGACTTTTCATCATCTTGTGTGTGGGAGCGCTTTGCCCCAAGGTCTGGTGTTTTCTTAACTTGAATGATCTTGTTGAAGGTTTCCTGGGGTTTGGCCTTACTTGGAGGTCTATGACTCTATGGTGGGAGGGTGGCCTTGGTGGAATTGGTGGAAATTCTTGCCGAGTGTATAGGAGACTTTGGCGATTCTTTCTGTAGTCTTATTGCGTGTTTTTATGCAAATGGCAACAATCTCAACTTGGTGTTTAGTTCGTCTGTGACGGGCGAAGTATCATACACTTGAAGTTCTTAAGTAATGATAGCCTTACTGTTTCTGGTTTCTGGCAACCGTTTACGCAGAGTACGAGATGTGGACATGAAGCGAGAGTTTGCATTTGTTGTAAGTTTTTCTTACTATATGTTTTTGTTTCTTTCCAGTTACACTGCTGTTATTTTCTTGAGAATATTTTGAGAACTTTCTTTTATTTTTTGATTAGCTTAAGAACCTGGTTGTGGATTCTGCATCCATATTATATTACCTTAATTTCAAGGGTACTTTGTTTGTGCTCTCACCTCTTGTTAACAGGAATTTTATGATCCTCGTGATGCTGATGATGCAAGATATAGCTTAGATGGTAGGGAAGTTGATGGTAGTCGTCTGATTGTGGAGTTCGCTAAGGGGGTAAGTTTCTAGTTTTCTCAGCTTGTGTATATTTTCATGTTCGTTCATGAAACTGATATTTTGCTGCTTCTGTTACTTCGAGTAGGCTCCACGTGGTTCCCGGGAATATATGGGCAGAGGTCCTCCACCTGGATCTGGGCGCTGCTTTAATTGTGGCATCGATGGCCACTGGGCTCGTGATTGTAAGGCTGGGGACTGGAAGAATAAATGCTATCGCTGTGGAGAAAGAGGCCATATAGAAAGGCAGTGCAAAAATAGCCCGAAAGAATTAAGGTTGTTGCTTACTTTCAAGACATGTTTCACTGTTTTTTTTTCTTTACCCCTCCTGTTTTGGGTGAATGACTTTCAAACTTTTCATCTAACATTTTTCAAATTATATAAATTGCAGGCGTGAGCGTAGTCGTTCACGTTCTCCTCGTCGTGGCCGAAGTCGTAGCCCAAGTTACAGCCGAAGCCGCAGTTATAGGTTTGTACACGCATCCTGATCCCTTTAATCGTGTTGCTTTATTTTTTCTTTTTATTTAAGAGAATGATTAAAGAAGCATTTTTCATATAACTTAATCCTCTTCAGATTCAGACGCATGATGTTTCTCATTAAATATTTGTATATTTGTTTCTATTAATCAACTGGATGACTGTGTTTCCAGCCGATCAAGGTCCCCGGTAAGGAAAGGACGGAGCTTCGAAAGGGATGATAGATCTCGGAGCCCTTCTTATAGAAGCCGCGATGTGAGCATGAGTCCAGTGCCCTCAAAGGGGAGGAAGCGCAGCCTTACACCTGATGATGATAGTCCCCGTGGAAGAGGTAGCCCTTCTCCCAGAAATGGTAGCTTGGCCACCAGAAATGATAGCAAAAGTCCTATTAGCCCTAAGAGCAGAAGTCCTAGTCCCAACCGCGATATAGATAGCCCTGTTCGCCCTGCTGAAGGTAATGGTGGTAGTCTCAGTCCAAGGGAGGATAGGAGCCCTGTCGATGATGATGATGATGATGATGATTACAACCGCCGCTCTCCATGATGAATTAGTATTTTGGAAAATAATCTGTCTGTTTGTTACTTAATAGTATGCAAGACGTTTCACTTTGTTGTGCTTGTTCTGTGACGTATTTTAGAACTTGTGAAGTTCATTATTATTGTTAAATCTTTTATATAGTATCTTATGCAACTCTCTTTAGTTTTGTCCCAGAAAATGGTTCTGGTAGACATGAATAATTGATTCTTTCAAAATTGTGATCGGATCATACATATATTATAGTATGGAAATTGGACGTTGTTGGGGTGTTACCATGAGTGTTTACTGTTACCAAAGTGCTTGCGACCTTGGAATAAGAAATGTAACCTATCAAGAACTGAGCATGAGCCAATTGCCTCTCTACATATCAAGAACTGATGATTCTCAATCTCTCCTCTCAACATATCTGGTCTGCAAACTGATCGAGGACTTGGGAGAGAGAGATTGATTTATAATTCGTTATTTGGTTAACTGACTTGTTACTGTCTCTGCCAGTTTCCAAACAGTGGCAAAGTAAAAATCGTCTCTTATCTGGATTGGGTTTTCAAACTTAATTGGTGTATTTCTTGCTTAAAAATAAAACAAACCGAGTAGCAAAGCAACCTGGCTAATACCTTTGTTCACCCCTTATCCGCAAATGTCTAACGCTGTGACTCTGCCGTGTCTCGGCATTGTCAGCATGGCACGCCGCCCAAAACAGACGGCAAAGACAAAGCAAGTGCCGCCGGCGACGAGCGTTGGCTTCGGAATGAGCAAGAGGAAGGAGCCGCTCTGGCAATGCGTGGAGGGTTGCGGAGCTTGCTGCAAGCTTGATAAGGGCCCGTCTTTCGCTACTCCTGAAGAAATCTTCACTGACCCTGCTGATATTGAGGTTAGTGCCCTTAACGTGTTCGATGAAATGCCTCAATGAATATTGTTGCTTTTGGAATTGATTCGTTTACAATTTCAGCTTTACAGAAGTATGGTAGGTTCAGATGGGTGGTGTGTGCACTTTGACAAGGGCACACGCAAGTGCTCCATTTACAATGGTAAGCCATTTGCTTGATAGCATTGCTATGTTACTTTGAACTCTTCAACTTACCATTGGAGCTGTTTTTCCAGATCGTCCATATTTCTGTCGCGTGGAGGCAGACGTATTTGACAAATTGTATGGGATAAGCAAGAAGAAATTCAATATGGAGGCTTGCAGGTCTTCCTTCTTCTCTTTCTTTCTTGCTAAACATTATATGGGATTAGCAAGAAGAAATTCAATTGGTTTAAATATTTCAAGTGAGAAGCATAGTGGGTTGGTTTCTTAGTGTCTTTTTCATGTAGTAATCAGCTCATTGTGTTCCAAATTGGTTTAGGAGTTGCACGGACACCATCAAATCTGTTTATGGTCCCTATTCCAAGGAACTGGGAAACTACAATCGCACTGTAATGAGCTCCAGTACTAGTTAAACCATTGCAATTGCCACTGCTCAGATTGATAAGGTGGAGTTGTGAAGGTTTTCAAAGAGATCCATAACCCCTTCAGCAAAATCATCACTGGTATAGTAGATTCTATCTAAACCTTCAAGTCCTCACTTGGTTGTGTGGAAATTTCACTCGGGCAAGAAGCTTTTAGCGCCAGACATTTCCAGCAGGTGTAGGACTCTAAATTTGAGACTATCTATAGGCTGATGATATTGGAAGTGACAAGCTAATGTGTTTCAACGAAGTGCTTATAATCTTCAACATTTCTGTTATATAATGTTGAAGGCTTGAAACCTCGGTGGCAATTCTGTTTTACTCTCTGCCACCCAGCCCTGCTAACTTGTAAGACATTCTACTAATATCATATTGGAAATTTAATTGTAGAAAAAACTCAACTTTGTTTACGTACTGTTCTCTTATAAATTTTCCAATAGTTGGGGTTAGCTGTAAAAAACTACACCTGCAAAACTAATGTTCGACCCGGTTTCTTTGGTCATGGGTCAAGATCAAGACGCTAAGCTGTGGTAAAGAATGAACGAATTAGGACTGGATGTATCAGGTGTGTGCTTGTTTACCTTCTCATCCTAAAGTTTTCTTGTGACATCTTCCAGACATAATCGTTTTAGCGAAAGGAATATAGCTCGAGGTTTCTCGGTTCTGCTTTGTTAGCCCTATTATTTAAAAAAAAAAAAAAAAAAAAAAAAAAAGGAAAAAAACAAATTTAAAAGGGAAAATTTTTCCCCCTTCTTCTTTTTTTTTTTTTTTTACTTTTCCAAAACTAAATACCCACACTTTATCCCTCAAAAAAAATAAAAAAAAAAATATAATATATTTTTTTTTTTTAAAAAAAAAAAAAAAAAACACACCCACCCACACCAAAAATTAATTATCTTCTGATGATGAAGGATATTAATATAACAAAACAAAACCACCCCCCCAAAAAAAAAAATTTTTTTTAAAAAAAATCTTTTTTCTAAGGTGAAAAAAAAAAAAAACATTTTTTTAAAAAAAAACCCAAGAGGTAAAAAAGGAAAAAAAAAAAAACCCCCCCCGAAAAGAAGTTTTTATTCACCAAAAAAAACAAAATAAAAAGAGAGAGGAAAAAGGGAGAGGGGAACCCCCCCTTTTTTTTTTGGGGGGGGGAAAGGGGGGATTTTTTTTTTTGGTAAAAACTCACAATCAGATATATTTGGGAGGAATTCGATCGTTCTAGGATTTGTATCCTCCCTACGAAGCACCATCCAATTACAATTAAGCCCATCAAATTTAGCTGATTAAGCTCCAAGTGATGGCAGAAAATTGCGTTGACACACCTCAAACTCGGTCCAACTCCCCACCAGTCTGTTAAAACCGTTACCACAATTCCACAACCTTTCTTCACACTTTGGTCACCCCCTACCTCTCCAAAATGGCAAAGCCGATGACCATTTTCATTTTGCTACTCCTTGTAGCCTTCTTGTCCATCACTCCACCCGCCCAATCCCTCTGCTCCGACTCCATCATCACTTCTCTCTCCTTGAGCGGCTTTGCCCACTTCGCCCACGCCTTGCACTCCCACAACCTCTCCGCCACCAGGCCCACCTGCTTCGTCGCACCCGACTCCGCCTTCTTGGGCCGGCTTCGTCTCTCCCAACACCGTCCGGGCCCACATCCACGCCGCCGGAGCCTTGCCTTTCAAAATCCTCCTCCAACTCCCACTCAACACCGCCCTCCCCACTCTCCACCGCAACACAAGACTGATTTTCGGCACCGACGGCAAAAGGGTCTCCTTCAATGATGTTCTGATCACGGCCCCAAATCTCCACGTCGACGATTCTTGCGTTGTTCACGGCGTTGAAGGCCCATTAGTGCCAATGCCACCTTTGACACATGACGAGGATGATGATCTGACAAGAGCCATGATTGCTGTGAAATCTCCGCAAGAATTGCCGAAGCCTCCACGGCGTCGTTTTGCAGAGGTTGTCAGGTTCATTCGCCGAGCGCACCGTCCGATTCTTGGTGATCAGAATCAAGATACCAATCTTCCTTGAGGAACGTACTGTCAACAAACTTTGCCGATGTACGTTGTGTTGTGATTTAGGAAGGAATTGCTAAAGATGTTTACGTCAATCTTGAAATGTGTACTCGATTTCATGGTAGAGATTCCATTACTGGTGGAATTAGATACCCAGTACTGTAATTGTAAAACTGATGAATGACATGCCACACCAGTTTCTTTCTTTCTTTCTAAGCAAGTGGAAAGCATAAAGATTCTATGGCCACCAATTCTATAATGTCATCTTTTGTGCTTTTTTTTGGTACTAAAAGAGATTCGATTAAGAAAAGGCTTTGTGGGCGACCAAATCCATGGCCTTTTTTCGAGAGAATTCAGAGATTGAAATCGAATTTTGATCAATATGTGGATAGTCTTGGCCTGCCCCTAATATGATCCTATTCCCTTTTCTTTAATCAACCTAAAGGCTAAAGAATATATATAATATGCTTTAGCCTTTCTTGAGTATTCCAACTCTAAAAGGCCAGAACTGAATTGTAGAGAGAAATTGAGCAAAGTTGAAGTCATGGATAACCAGCTCAATCTATATGATGGCAGTTACAATGTAGCTGGCAATGATGAACATGTTTCATCAGATGGGATATGGCATCCTTGCCTTTTCTTCAACCCGAATTACTCCCAGGAGGAATTTCTTCAAGGTTTGTTATCTTCATCCTGTGGGAGGGAGGGGGCCGATTTCTCGAGCAGTCAATGGAATGAGGATGAACTTGTTGAGGAGACTTATGAGGGAGAAGAGCAATTGCCATATTACGGCAGTGGAAATTGGCTTAGCGAATATGGGCACTCCTTCGGTCACTGTTGGGGAGATGAGTACTTCTCCCTTGGAAATGGAATTCACAACAATGAAGATGGTTGTCAGTTGAAGAAAGTAGAAGAAGACTCTGGGCAATGTGAGCAACAGTATGAATGTAATTCTGGGCACGAAGAAGTCACACAAGAAGACTACCCTACTTGTGATTCTTGGTCCTATGATTCTTGGTTTGCATGTGGAGGGAAAATTGATTCTCATGGCTACAATGAGCAAGAGTCCAGGACTTCATATTCCTACTATCCGCCGGAGATCGGAGTTTGGGAAAGTATTTTTGGCTATTGGCCTTGCTTATATCGATTCTGAAGTTCTTAGAATCTTCGAGAACCAATGTAATAGACAATGCAGATGACCCAACATTTCCATTTCCGGAAAAATGGTACTGTTTTAGCATTCCCAATGTACAAGCTACTAGTAATTGCTCCTTTCATGGTTTTTCTTCCACAAAATTACAAGCTTTGTTAATGAATTTCATATGCATCTCTGATCTCTACCAATACAACTGCTAATGCATCATTTATAATATAATATTCACAATATGTATATAACTTTTTATTTGTTCTCTTTTTTCTTCTTCACAATATCAAAATTTGTGTAAGATCACCTTACTGTAAGGTCAACAAGTTAATGTAACTAGTCATTATCAAATTACATGATCAAGCCCTAATTCATCCTCAATATCATCACCATCTTCAAACAGCTTCAGGAACCGAGCCTGATCTTGCTGTCGCTTCTTCTTTTGCCAGTACTTGTATCCAACTACTCCTCCAGCGATACACACTGCTAACACGACAGCAACAATTAATAGCACTAGAGCAATATGCATTCCCTTTTTCTTTGCTTCTTCATGTGTCTTGGTATTGGATTTGGAACCTAGAGACATTTGGCAAAAAAAAAATAATTACAAGTTGGACATCAGATATAAAGTAGCTTGAATTCAAATACGGATGCATGTTTTCAACTCTTTTGTGTATGTTCTGATTGTGTTCAAGTACAACTGCCAGCCCAATTGGTAATTAAGTAATGTCAAAAGAAGGTAACAGCATCCAGAAAAGAAGGAAATTTCTGAATTATAGAATGCATTCAACTACAAGAATCACACAGAGCTATGTCTTTGTTATTTCCACAAACACCTAAAAGTCCCTCGCCATTCATTTGATGACTACATAATATAACTGTAGCCACAAATGATATCTGGCATGCAAGCTAAAGTGAATTTAAGTACAAGACTCATTGTCATTCCAAAATAGGCATGAGGGAGATGAGCTCAAAAAATCAATGGAGCTCATCCCAGATGTGATTTTAAATCTGACCAATTTAAGCACATAGTATCATGTCATCCCAAACTAGGCATGAGGAAGATGAGCTCAAAACCTCAACTGAGCTCATCCCAAATTGTGAATTTAACTCTGACAGGTTTAAGCAAAAAAACTATTTGGCATCCCAAACTAGGTATGAGAGAAATGAGCTAAAAAATTCAATTGAATACACTCTCACTCACCAGCAGTGTCACACTTTGGACACGAAAACGTTGCGTTGAATTCTTTTTCTTTGATTCGCTGGTATTTTCCATCAGGACCATCGAAGTCAGAAGGACACAACTCCCACTCCTCAAATGTGTCATCTGATTTGAAGGTGTCCTCCTCATACAATCCACATCGCTTACACTTCTTACCTTCAATCTTTGTCAGAGGCTGAAACCATGAAAAATCACATTCCCATCACAAAACTAGCCAATTGATCCATTAAACAAATCGATCGAGTCCGAATGTGCGATTCGAATTCACAATTTAGCAACATAACATTTCACATATCCGGCAATAGAAAGTTATAAATTGCTATAACGTCGACCATGCACATAAAAGCTAATGCTATTAGACTATGAAACAGTGACTACAAATTCAGACACGGATACATATATCTAATAATGAAAATAGAGATGATAATTCTCACCTGCCAAGACTCTTCGCCGTTGAATTTATACAAGACTTTCTTTTCCTTGACGTCCGGCAACACCGTCTTGTTCTGATCCCCTTTGCATTTGAAATAAACCGTCGGCTTTTTCAACAGCTCGTGCGTGTTGTATATCTCAATCGAATCGAGTGTCACAATCGCCGATAGTATACATCCTGCGAACACAAACAACTTTCAATTTCACACAAAACGGCGTCGTCGCGATCAGATTAAGAGAAAAAAAGGAAGCAGAGGTCTTGGTTTGTTTGCCAGGAAAATTTACCGGGAAAGCAGCTGAGGAAGACGCAAAAGGTGAGGAAATTGATCGGAACCCTGGAATTCAGCAGCCTCCGAATCGGCATAACGAAGCTATCGTGATTTATTAGGGCAATGAGTCCGAGAGAAATAAACGCTTCGGAGAAGATGATCGGCGGGAGTGAGCGCGACGCACCCTTCGGCTTTCACTCGGAGACCAGCACGGCGAGGGCAATTTCGTCTAGGACAAGAGTTAACGTGGCGGTGGTTTAGTGGTGTTTGGTTTCGGTTACGAGTGGTTTCGAATCTGGGTTTCGTGCCTGAAGAGAGAAAACAAAGCGGGGTTTGACTGTGACCGGTTCACGCTTCGCGCTATTATACCAAGTTGACCACTCTCCTACCGCCACCATTTCTATAATGCCGCGTAGGTAAAAACTATTTCACTGAGTTTTTTTTGTTACAATATTTTTTTTTGTTGGCCAAAGAAAAGTAATCCCTTACTTTTCTTTGTGGCTAAGGTTTGAGCTTTTGTTATTTAATTTCCTTTTTTTAAAAAATTTTTAAAAAAACTTTATTAATTTTTTTGTGGCTAAGGTTTGAGCTTTTGTTATTTAATTTGTTCAAACTACAATTTGATTTTGAGTTGATCCGATCCGATATATTACAATATAAAAAGTCATCTTTGTTTTTGTTTTGTAGAATTAACCGATATTCCATTTTCATATATATGTCATATACAATTTTTTAGAATCTCTTTTTTGATCAAAGACAACTTTTTATTTAGAATTCAAAGGTTACAAAGAAAAGGAATGCAACTCCTAATCTTTATAGGAGGTGCACCAATCAAAGACAAAAAAACGTTTAGAAATACAAGCAAAACAAGCACAATCATGAGCCAAAACATTAGCTTTCACGATAAACATGTAAAAAATGAGAGCTAGGAAGCTCTGAAAGTAAAGAGACAATATCGTCATACACATGCCCGCCGAACAACGTATGGGAAACGAGATCTCTAGCTAGTAGCTGAAACCAAAATGGTAGAGTCGGTTTCAAAAATAAGCGGTGACAATCGATGCTCCACAACAAAAGAGCAAGCTAGGCGACCTGCCATAGCCTCAGCCAACTATGGTGAAGCAACATGAGATAATGGGGTACAAAATCCTCCCACAACGGAATCTAAGTGATCACGCAGAACAACACCTGCCCCTCCAGTGTGAGAGCGCTCAGCATAAGCACCATCATGATTGGCTTTAATCCACCCCACAGGAGGAGGTTTCCAAGGAGCCAATCTACAACGTGAAGAACGAGTGCCCAACGGATAAGCATTTCTAAACTCTTGAAGATGATGAAAAACATGGAAAGCAACAATATTTGGAACCTCAATGGTACATGAAAAATAGAAAAAAAAAAAAAGTAAGTTGTTGCACCGACTTAGCATTTGACCCTTTTTTTTTATTTTTAGTATAACACAATTTTCATAAAAAATTATAACTTCTTTAATTTCTTGAGATTTTCTATTGCTTGGTAAGAAAAATGTCAAACCTTAATTGTATGAGCATCTTTTACATGTTAAAACGATTTTTTAAGATCCTTTTACATTTGGTATAATGAAATAATACATTGGTCTTATATGTCCGAAAATGATACTGAAGCTGAATTTTACGAACATTCGAAGTTTATGAACAAATATAAAGGCGTAAAGGAATACAGCTCAAACTTTGTGTAATAACTTTTGACACCACCAAATTTTTTGTTGGACAAGCGATATATCGTTTTAAAGTTTAGGATCAGACAAACTAGACTAACCCCCTATTGCATTATTTATTCGTACTCAAGTAGTCATCCAAATTCCAAACTTGAAAATTTTGGGATTGAGAGTTGGAATTAGATTCTAGTTTCTCAAATTTCAGATTCTTTTAGTCGAGGATAGTCAAATATTGCTCCACAATTCAAAAATATTTATAAAGAGACCAACGTACATCGCTTTGCTTATCAGTACGTACGTAGTCTGTCTAACCAAGATGAGTATCTATGCACCGTATGCATGCTTAATTACAAAGTGGTCTTCCCTTGAAAACCATATTTGACCATTTAAGAACTTCCCCAGCAAAATGCGGCTATCCATCGCCCTCCCCCTTCCAACAATAGCATCCCTGAATCAATTAAAACATCTCTTTCCCCCTCCTCTCATTCTCTTCTCTAATCCCTGCTCTGCCAAGAGCAGACCCCCCAAAAAAAAAAAAAAAAAAAAAAATATTAACTAACCGCCGTGGTGACGGTTACGGTTACGGTTGCGGTTACGACTGATTACGGTTAAGGTTGCCTCAGCCCCGCCCCAACTCAATGCCTCCTTCGGGTCGAGCAGCCGTCGCTATAATCCTCACCGCCTCTCTGCTCATCCTCAATAATGTCTCCGCAAGCGAGGAGACCTACAACGCCTCGCCGCAAGTGACGGCCGACGACTTCCTCCGGGCCCACAACGAGGTCCGCGCCAAGTACAACGAGCCGATGCTGTCGTGGGACGAGAAGCTGGCCCTGTTCGCCCACATGTGGGCCCTGAAGACCAGCGCCCTCGGCAAATGCGAGGAGAGGTACCACTCCAACGGTCCGTTCGGCGAGAACCTGTTCTGGGGGTGGTCTTGGAATGACAACTTTAGCCCCAGAGACGCGGTGATGATGTGGGCCAACGAGAAAAACGACTTCGACGTCAAGTCGCTGCATTGCTCCCCGGGAAAAATGTGCGGCCACTTCACGCAGGTCGTGTGGAGGAACTCCAAGAGAGTCGGGTGCAGCCGAATCAAGTGCGCAAAAGGCGGTGTGTTGATGATTTGTAATTACGATCCGCCTGGGAATTGGATCGACGCTAAACTCGGAGGTCTCATGAATCCCTTCGGCGTCGACCAATCTCCTCCTGCGGCAATACCGGTACCGTTGGAGCTTAAGACACCATTGCTACCTCCTCCCGTTCCGGTTTTGCCGCGGATGCCAATGCTGCCAGCGGTGCCGGCTGTTAGTCAGCCGGCATTGCCCCACTGGCGGCCGGCTCTTATTAGAGGGTTGCCAAGGAGGGGAAGAATAGGAGGAAGAAGAAGAAGAAGAAGAAGAAGGGTACATCCTGCACACCACCATTGATTTTTCTCGTTTTTCTTGTATAATATCATATATATTTGCACCTACTCCGAGTTTGTGACACTTGCTCCGTGAGTTTATATGAAATAATAAAATAATAATTTTATCGTGTCGAATGGCGCAAGTCTGAGTTTTTCATAGTTCATAAGAGAAACGTGATCATATGGTCATGTAATGACATTGTTTTAACCTTTAACCTTTTGCAACTTTTGTAAATAGGAGCGAGGGAGAGGAGGTCATCATCCTGCAGGTCGTGCTCAACAGAACCGTAATGATGGTAATCCTAACCGTAACCGTAACCGTCACCACCTTAGCCGCCGCCAACGCATGATTAATCGTATCCGTCGTCGTCAACGTGCTAATCTTAAGCCGTGACGTCACAACTACCACCGCGGTCTGGCTAAACGCACCACTGCCGGTTCCACTCCAATCATGTTCCGGCTAAAACTTTATGTTAACATTTCATATATAAGATTATAGCTGTAACTCTCTTATTATTGTATACCATCCATAATGAAGAACAAAGTTTGAACCAATTAATTAATTATAACCAAGGGATGCAAAAATGTTCATGTTATTTCAGAGGAGAACATCTTACATATTTATCACTTCAAAACTGACTGGTACATGATGATACAATATTGTACAATAACCTTACACTTGAAATATAGCTACTAGATCCTCTGCGCGCTATTTGTTTCAACATGCATTTGTAATTGAGACGTTAATTACTGCAAGATATTATTCTGAGGAGAAGACCTTGGTCTCTAACTGATAAGCTTTGGTAAAGAAGGCAGGCCAACATAGATATGTTGACAATATGCTGCTAATTGTAGATGCACCAATCAGAAAGTTCATGACAACAATCTGGAGCTGAATGGCCTCCAGAGGAGAAGCTCCTCCCATTATGAGGCCAGTCATTGCTCCTGGAAGTGAGATGAGACCGACGGTTTTCGCGTTGTCTAGAACCGGAGACAGAGATATCACCAAAGCTCTCTTCACCTGTTGAAGTGTTGCTTGGCGCGGTGTCGCTCCCAAAGCCAATGCCGTCTCTACCTGCGAACCACAATCCGTCATTCGTATTAACTTTCCGACACTTCCAACAATTTTTAAATCCCCAGCGATAGAAATTGACTTGGAAGTTAAAAAATATATATAACA
This sequence comes from Rubus idaeus, assembly GCA_030142095.1. NCBI lineage: Eukaryota > Viridiplantae > Streptophyta > Magnoliopsida > Rosales > Rosaceae > Rubus > Rubus idaeus. The sequence goes on from CM057970.1 coordinate 6,944,335, forward strand.
TTAGACAATTAAACATGTTATATTATCAAATTGTTAATCCATATTGAGAGTGATTTGCCGTTTATAACATTAAAAGTAGATGACATAATGTATTAGAGCGATATTTCCCATTTGCCAAAACAAATATTCTGAACATAGAATATTTCCCAATTAATACGATCTTATTCACGTCGAAAAAGCGAGTAAAATTAGATATTGGTGCGGCCATATACACTTTTATCAAATCATGAATAACGATAGTAAGAGAGAGATTCAAACGCGTAACTTCGTGTGCATGTATAAATGCAAATGTTCTTAATTTGATAGAAAACCCACCAGGTTCATTTGTGTTCGGATATCATCTCGGAGTCTTTTCATTGTAACCCCGGTAACCGTCATTGCATTTCCGACCATCATTCCGGCAACAGGGATAATATATCTTGGAGTGAAGGGGAATACATTGAGCACAATAAGAAGGAACATTGTAATCGATGTTCCAACCAATATTGAAGCCCCTGCAACATACTTCCCTCTTGGAACATGTTTAGCCCTTTGACCTGCTGTGTAGCCAGCAATAGAGACCTGCAGGAGGGTATGAATCACATAAGGTCATAATTGATGATCAAATATTGAAACAACTAGGATAATTTAGAACTCAAACCCAAACCCAGCATATCACAAATCTTTTCTGGGTATCTTTTATAGTAGGATAAATAGTTTGGAGACAAAACCATGTGAAACAGAGTGACTGTTTTGATTTTAAGCTAGAAGCAGAGCAAGAACCAGAGACCTCTAAAAAACCAGAATTATATTCAACCAATAAGAAGCTACAAAAGCTAAATCCATGAAAAGAGTATTGAAATTCTACTGTCAAAAAGCACCCTTCATTTGAATTTCTTGAAATTCAGTTTTGTGTAGCTCAGAAATGAAACACAGAGTAGGCAAGAAGAGAGACAGAGACGAATAATTACCATGAAAAGGTAGGCCATAACGATCCAAATGGCATTGTTCCGAGTGAAAATGAACTGCAAAACAAACCCAATAATGGACAGCTGAATAAACGCCCTGGCAATGGAGTAAACCATCTCGCCACCCAAACCCAGCTTCTGGAAATACGACAGCGCCACCGCCAGCATCACCACCACGGTGGCGGCCAGCGGCTTCACCATGCCCTTGAGAAAGTCCACCATCCACAAGAAATCCATTCTGGCCAGAGCATCAAAAACCGGGAGAAGCAGAACCTGGTCAGCATATAAGCCTTGTAGTTGTGATGGTGGTAGGGTTGTGTGGTTTTGCGTGCTGGAGGAGAAGAGTGACGACACCATTGGTAGAGATAGGAATTGAATAATCGATAATGGAACTTCTGTTGATAAGTGGGTGATAAGTGGTGGTGAAGAAAGTACTAGTGGAGAAACGACCTTCCTCTGAGGGAGTGACTTATCTGGTGAAGGATTTTGGAAGAGAGCTAATTAATTAATGATTGATTAAGATAAAAAAAAGGTGTGATTAGATTCCGTGACGGTTCGTACGTACGACCGTAAGGAAAGGACTAGTGGATTCCACTGGGAACGGTTTGTACTACAGTTTGGTGTTTTGCGGGTCAACTGGGCCTGTGGGGTTTGACGTGGCGGAAATGAAGGATGTGTGTAAAAAAAAAAAAAAAGAAAAAATATGGTCGGAGAGCTAATGAATCATTAAACAATACCACATCAACACATTAATAATGTTTAGGATTTATGTTATTTCATGTCAACTTGAAAGTGCTCTTGGCCGGATTGACGTAGTAAACACGAAAAATGGGTCGTGCTCTGATATTTTTTTACTCGAAATTTCGGATGCTCTCAAATCCAACACTTTCCTCCGGTTGAGCTTAATGAACCATGTGAAATACCCAACCAGGCAGGTTGTAACTTGTAAAGTAGTAATATTATTCCAAGCTACATAATCCCTTTGGTAGTAGTATACTACTCAGATACTACCTAATCTATAGTCTCATCTTATTTGCATCTTTTGTTATGTGAAGGTGATAACTGAATAAAATTCAACTCTATGCATGTGATATCCACATTTGCGATCGAAACCCACTTTGGATGTTAATTATCTGAACCAGATTGGCTAGTAACATATTATTTTGTAAAGAAATCTAGTCAACAAGTTTGCATGCTCTTAGTTTTTTGTTTTATTATTCTTTCTTAAAAGAGGTAAGAGCGAATATGCCTCCAATTGGAGCTGAGGTGGGCAAACTAGTGATTAGGAAATGAACATAGTCACAAAATTATGGATTGAAAAGGACTTGATATCCAATCTAGTAACATGATAATTAAAAGGACTTGATATCCAATTAATCTAGTAACCTAATCTAATTTGTTGGGCCAAAACAGATATCAAAAGTGTGGAATATATATAAAGCTTTATAAATTTGGAAAGTACATGATGAAGGAAATAAGTCGAGGAATACAAGTTCAAAATTAAGGGAAAAGGTGAAGGAATACTTTGTCCATGTGACTACTTGTGAGTATGTGACAAGTATATAATCTTCCCTATAACTCACAAGTATAATATACTCACAAGTATATATTCTTCCCTATAGGGCAATATGTATATGTGGTTGTATTCTCAATTGTTAGATAAGTTGGGGAGGGTTGAAATTTATAAAGATGCAGCTCATAAAGTCATAATGCATCTAACTGTCCACCATGCACATAAATTCTTTTATCGGTCTATTTGTTGTTTTAAAATTTTATATTTTCAACATGTAGATCTTTGGAGTTGAAGGATAAAGTTTATATGAAGTTTGTTGGACAATCCACTATTATGCGTGATTGGATCGTTCGAGACAATATCTTTCGTATATGCCCTATTATGTAATATATTTGTTGTTTGATGGGGGGGGGGGGGTGGAGGTAAGGTTTGTGACGTAGTTAATTTAGGCCGAAAATTTTAGGTTTACCCATAGAGTTAAACATGCTCTTTCACTTTGCTTGTAATTCACGAGTTCTCGTCTTACACCTCGAAAATCCGAACATTTATGTGTTACAACATCATTCAAAAATTACCTCGATTAAGAGTCAATCAAATTAAAGAGTCATAAATCCCAAGGATGTCTCGATTATTGGAACGAGGGCAGCAATAGTGAAATCCACTCTAGCTTTACAATTTTAGAGGTTGATCCATGATCTCTAATCTGGGCCATTCCCTCACTCATATACAAAATGGACCGATCTTTAGACATATTACTTGGAATGGGGTTGAATTCATAATTTCGCTAAACTCATGGGAGTATTCTCCAATTCCTGATTTCCAAAACGAAAAGCACCGTCGTCCTTCTAATTCAACCCAGCTTTCCTCAGTAGCACTAGCACAGTCGCACTGAAGCAAACACCTTGAAAAGCCTCGAACTGAAAAAAATGTCAAGGCTAGGTCTTCTCCGAACCTCGATCAGATCAACCCTCGCCGCCCGTACTTCCCGGGTACAAAACCACGGCCTCCTCCCTTCGCTTCTCCGCGAACCGCCGAGACGGTTCTCGACCGAAGCGGAACAACCGCCTCAGAACTCAGCACCCGATCAACGACTGTCTCATGATGCAGCAGTCGATCGATTTGTTCAAAATCCAAGCACAGGTATAGTACTTGTTTAGGCATTTCCGTGAGTGTTTTAGGGTTTCTAATTTCGTTGATGAATTTGGTATGTCTCTGAAATTTTAGGTCTGGTGTACGGGAAAGTGTTTGGGACTACTAGGCATACGTTGAAGTCCGACATTGTGAATTTGCTGGAAGGGTGTAATTTGACTCTGGAAGATGTTAAAGGTCATTATAATGGGCTTTACACTCCAGCGGGAATGTAAGTTGCATGTGGTTTATTCGTTACCCTAGTCTGTGCAATTAGACTTGGAATTTTCACTGAAGTTTTTAATTTTTCTAATCATTTCTTTGCAATATGTGCATTTAGATTCACTGTAAATGTTTGTTTAATGCTTGGGTATGTATGTTGTTGTCATTAGGATGGTGCAATTTCATTCACGAGGGGATTATGAAAATGCAATTAGGGTGCTTAACCGAAATAAAGTGTTCAGATTGGAAAGGGTAATGCTGCCATGAATATTTTGCTAAGATATAATTGTTGCTCATCTTGTATTGGAGTACATATATATTTACTACTGATGCTTTGGTTTATGGATGACAGTCTGATCGACAGAGATGGGATTTCTTCACTGATAATGATGGAAAAACTGTAAGTCAAGTGTTATCGTTTGTATGTTTTTCATGCATAGCTAAATGTTTGATTGCTTCTTCCTTTCAATTCAATTTTGAGTAAAGTTGGTCTTTCGGGTGTTACTTCAAGCAACAAAAGAATCACTGGTCGTTGAAATTAGAATGGACCAAGCGGTAGGACAAGGTTTATAATGCTATGAACACTGTTAATATATTGATTGTGAGAACACCATATATACTACCTGGCGGTGGAAGCCTAACCTAATAATTTTAAAGCCTGGTGGGCTATAGATGCCACTGGCAGCTAGATATTTGTGTACAATTCATGTTGGTTTTTTATCTGGAGACATGGTGGTGAAGGCCTAATCTGATAAAATCAAATTCAGGATAAAGTTTCTTCTTTGTGTCATTTATGAGGAAGTTATCCTATTCCTTGAGCTCAAGTGAAACTAGAAACCCCTTCTTAGGAAAAGAAAAAAAGAGAGATTAGAATTACTAAAACGTTTTGCCCCACTGCTGTGGTCTGGCATGATTGGCGCATCTTTTGGTTTAGTATGTTTAAATATACCTTTCTGAAATCTGAAAAATTGGTTGAATGTAAAATTGATGTTGTCTTTACAATGTCAATATAATAAGGAGATTTTGTTTTTCCTATGTCAAATTATGATATGAATCTTTCTTTATTTGGTGATTGAATCATGTTCCACAGTCAGTTTATGACATACTGAAGATGTTTCTGAACTCTAATTGCCCTTCCATTCTCTTATCAGGTTTTAATAGAGGGAATCCCTCGAACTGCACTTCAAGAAGATGTGGAGCGCTTTCTGTCTGGGACTGCATATGAGTCATCCTCCATTAGAATCTTTACGAGGTTAGTGCCTAGTATATTGTTTATAATATAAGCTTTACATATCATCTTTTAACTATTCTTGACGGAAATATTATTTGAAATTACGTTGCAGACAAAGTTTCCCGGAGCCCCTTAGATTGGCCACTGTTCGCTTTCCCTCGCAAATCCAGGCGATGAATGCATACATCGCAAAGAACAAAGGCTTCATTCTCAACGATCCAGTCTTGATGCGTGTTCTCCAGTAATGTGTTTTGGTTTCTTGGTTCCCTCTGTCTGTGTAGCATGGATGGGAGACATGATAAGATGAGGATAGGATATGTAGTTTTATTTTCTAATTGTGATGGACATGCAGCATCATTTAAACCCAAGATATTCTACCATCTTATAGCATGCTTGAAATTTTTCCCTTGCTGCAAATGTGCCCATGTTTTCTACATTTTCCTTCTTTTTAAGGGAGGGTATGAAGCTATAGGTTTTGAAAAAAATGAGTACTCCATTCGTGCTTAATGAAATTTGATACATGATATATCACAGAAAAATGTAATCGTATAGACTATTGAACACTGATTCCAAAATATATTACAGGATTATTTGATTACGCGTCCATACTATGGTAAAATCACAATCTTCAGAAATTTTCTATTCACCCAACAATTGATGGTGTACAAGTTAAAACTGTTGTATGTAAGCATCATGATTCATCCTCTTCCCCTTGCATTTCAAGCTCACAACCTTAAGTTTTGAGGTGGGCCATGTGGTCTGCTAAACTACCCAAGACTCCAATTATTTCAATCATTCTGGGGTTTGAACTGTCTTCTGCTCTAAATCTGTGAACTTCATTACTCATCTCAATCCAGCTAAACCCAGGACTTGTTTTAATTCCTCTGTCTTTCATCAGTTTTCTTACTCTTGCTGCCTCATCCCAACACCCCAGACTAGCATACAGGTTTGCCAGTTGAACATGGGTAGAAGCACACCCCGGCTCCATCAATAGCCTGCTCTCTGCAGCCTCAATGCCAATCCACACGCTCCCATGAACCCTACACGAGGAAAGAAGCGAGCCCCATATAACAGCGTTGGGACGAATAGGCATCTTTTCAATGAAATCTCGAGCCTCGTCCAATAAACCTGCTCGACCAAGGAGATCAGCAATGCATGAATAATGATCTAGTTCAGGATGAATGCCATGTTGTTCGATCATTGAATTGAAGTAATGCCGACCTTCTTTAACAAGACCTGCGTGACGACACGAAGAGAGCAGCCCCAGTAAAGTAATGGCATCGGGATTCACGCCTTGCCTTTTCATTTCTTCAAAAAGATCAATCGCCTGCAGCGCAAGCCCGTGCTGGGCATACCCTGCAATCATGGAGTTCCAAGACACATTGTCTTTGCCATCCCGATTTTCAAATAAGTAAAGCGCATCTTTAACATCCCCACATTTGCAGTACATTGAGATCAGAGCATTAGCAATGTGACTGTACGAATTGAAGCCCATTCGAATCGTTTGGCCGTGAGCACATCTTCCTTGCCCAAGTGCTCCACTGCCTGTGCAAGCACTCAGAACACTTGCATAGGTAAAATCGTTGGGCTCCGAACTGGAGTTTCTCATTTCACTGAAAAGCTCCAAGCACACATCAACCTGCCACTCTTGTGCGAACCCTGAAATAATAGCTGTCCATGACACCACATTTCTCACAGGCATTTCTTCGAACACCTTATATGCATTCTGTAATTCACTGCATTTACTGTACAAGCTTATCAGAGAGCTTCCTATATAAACATTGGCGGCAAACCCACTTCGTATTGCTGCACAGTGATACTGAACCCCACCATGAAGATCACGCTTAGACCCACACGAGCTTATGGCATGTGATAAAACGCTTGCATCAATCGTAAAGTTTTCGGCGGATGACTGAGAATCAACTGAACTAGAATCGAACAGCTCATCGAACAAATTGGAGAATTGTATTGATGAATGTGAATCGGAGAAAGAAGAAGAGTTGCTGAATTGATCGGAATCTGAGTGTAGAAAGTCCTGAATGACCCGAAGATGGCCTCGGCGACAAGATGCAGGGACGGTTGGTTTTGGGGTGATGAGGTCCAGAACTCTCAGAGCGTTGGCTTGCTTCCTGGATTTTTGTAACATCTGTGTGAGTTTACGACAAGGTAAGGGCTTAAAGTGCCCAGAATGTGTGTGTAAAAAGAAATGGGAAAGTTTCTTCCCCGATCTGAAAGAGAATTCCATTCATTCCTCAGAACATAGCCGAAGAAGCTTAACAGACAAAATATATATGTTTTTCTTTTCTACCACAAAAAAAAAAACATATATCTTTATGCAAGAAAAGGTGCCATTTTCTGTATATTTCCCAAAATAATTTCAAGGAACAAAGATGCAATGTGTGCTATTGTTTCAGATTTTAAGCAACAATCTTCAGTAGCAATATCAGAATCAAAATTGAAAGGCCTTGTAATGGCTTCATGTACAAAACCAGCATCTATCGCGGCACCTATGACAAGAGTTCAAGTCTTCTTTGAACCAAAATAAAAGGAGCTAGCTGCTTTCTATCATTTCCTACTCTGTATGATGTGCAAGTTTCTTCCATGAACAGATGAATGGGTCCATAACGCTCAACGTTGCTGTCTCCTTATATAGGTAGATGAGGTAGCATCATCCTCAAAGTCTTCCTCCCCTCTATATCGATGCAAATAAACCCACACCTTCCCATTATATTTAACACACGGATCAACTTCATAGTGCAGCCTGTCCAGTCCTTGGCTAGCAGCTTGGTGAAGTTGTTCATCAGAGACATCTTCGACTAGATACTGTGAGTCGCGCATGAGAGTACAAATATCTGCTCTAGTACCCATACCTCCTGGCAATCTAGCAGCTGCATCTCGCAGAAGACTCAGGGTGGAAATATGACGCGGCCTATCAGCTTTGAGTATAGCATGATATCGGCCTATCTTGTTCACCTTTCTTAGAGGAGCGACTGCAGACTTTCTACCATCCAGAGCTGTGTAACAAAATCCCCTATCCGGGACTAAATGCCTCAAAGCTTCTTCCTTTTGAAAGTGAGCTCGTACTTCTTCAGAGCTTGGGCTGATAGTGGTGATGTTCATCTTACCTTTCAAACACATAAACCTTTTGCTTTTGTTTAATGTTGGTGTAAGAAGGCTTCCAATTGGGTGAAGTCTCTTTTGAAAACTGTCGAACCAAATAGCAAAGGAATCAACCAAGCCCACAAGCATTTGGTGAGGAAGACCCCAAGCTTCAGAAGCCATATCTTCCTCATTTACTGGAGTAGTGATAGAAAGGAAGTTGCTTGCATCCCAATAATTAAAAGGGCCAATCCATAACCAGCATTCCCTGGACTTGTGATATGACTTGTGATAGGATGTTAGTGGCTTCCATCCTTCTGCTCCTAGAGGTGCCTTTTTGGATGAAAATATCTTCAAAACTCCTCTGACTAAATCCTGAAGCGGCTCTCGGGTTTGAAGAATACGAGGATCAATAGGATTTGATCTTACATGCTTAACAATCCGGTTAAGGGTAAGATAGGGTAAGCCTCTGGGATTTGTAAGGATAGAATCCGTAACGCCTTTAAATTTGAGAGAGTCAAATCCATTTATCAATTCATTACGTTTCCCTTGGTCTTTGCCAAACACCAAAGCATTGCCTTCTGCATGTCGAGTCACCATTGCTCTGCGAATGGCAGTAAGGAGATGGATAATAGAGAAGGAAAAATTGGCCTGAACAGTTGGAACTGCCAATTTGAAGGGCCTTTTCAATGGTATTTTTACTGGTACTGCAACATCCTCAGTTTCTCTTTTAATGTAGGATCTTGCCGCTCGTTTCCGCTTGTTTATCCTTAGCATGCCAAATCTGTCATGACGATCCTCAAGACCAGCTTCAATTGATTTCTGATCATTGTTTCCCCATCTATTAGTCAGCTCATGACCATCCAAAAACTGCCATGCCTCATGCAAATTTTCAGTCTCCTTCTCGCTGACAATATTGTTCATATGGCTTGGCATCTTTACTGTGCCTGCAACATCCACATTTTGTTCTCTTTTTAAATAGGATCTTGCCACTCTCTTCTGCTTCTTTATCCTTAACACGCCTGATCTATCATGACGATCCTCATGGCAAGCTTTCAATGACTTCTGATTATCATTTCCCCATCTATTAGTCCGCTCATGACCATCCGAAACCCCACACTCATATAAATAGTCATCCTTGTCCTCACTGACATCATTCTTCATATACTTTGGTCGGAGAGAAGATAGTTCCACACCACTGTTCATCTTTCTATGCTTTCTCCTTCCAGGACATGGCATTGCTGATAAAGCTAAGATTACACTATCTGCATCATTAATCTGACCTCCAAAGGGACGTTGCTGACGCTTTGCAAAAAACGTGGCCTTTCTCCTAGCCACTTGGGAATGACTGTCACCTGCTATTGTATCGCCTTCCGTTTCCCACCTCATTCTCGGCATCCCTTTCATGATATGCTTCACTCCATGCAAATTTAACCTGTGACGAAGCAAACCAGAATCGTCATTGGCCATCTGTACCAAAATATGTGCAGCAACTATATCTCTCTGATGACATTTCAATTCAGTAGCCACTTGACATGATGATGATGCTTCCATTGAACTCTCGTAATGCTTCAATTTCTCTGCCAACATGCTTTCTCCTTCCGGGGCGTGACTTTGCTCAACCTTGCTCTCCAGTTTCCATGCTTCTTCAATCACAGAGTCAAAGGCCTCCATTGAGAAAAAAATCCTAGTTTTGGCTAACAGTAAAATAGAACAGTAAACAACTGTAGAGTTGACACCATCACCACTTCTCCACTACATCGTAATCCACCAAGGGAAAATCTCAAACTGTATCCCTGGTTATCTGTAAACATAGGGAGAATAAAAATACAGAAAGGCTGTGTTAATCCAACAAAATGAAAGGACTAATAACAAGTCAAAATGTAGAAGTTTACTGCTAAAGACAACCCAAGAAATCAAACACCAAGAATTGTACAAAAATTCTAATCCATTCCAAACCTAAAAGTCCATGAAACTCAGTTTCTGCACACATTTAGTTTCCCAGAAAAATAAGAGGAAATCGAGAAATTGAAACACACCATAGAGAAAATGATACAAACATTTGAGTTTAGGAGGAAAAACAAAACCTCGTCAACAGTAAATCATATCAAAGCCTCAATATATAGCACAAAACAAGAGTCATACAAACCCCCTAAGTTCCTAACCCATCTAAACATTATCAATAAAACTCGACCAGAGTTCATTTTTCCCTTTCTCAATCTTCCTCTGTTCTCTCTGCAAATAAATTAAACCTCACTCGACCAAACGAATAGTAATCATTGTATAACACAATCGCATACAGAAAAGCATGCACCTTTTTCTATTGATTTATTCATTTTTAAGAGGAGCCTTGCAGTTGGTTGAAACAAATACAACGAGTCCTTCCGTTACTTGAAGAGAACCGATTTGGAGAGTACCTTGTTAGCCACTCCAAGAATCTTTCGGCTCAGTAGTACGGAAACTCAAAGCCCTAAAGGAAATGAAGAAGGAGCATTTAGAAAACCCTAGAGAATTCGAGAGAGATAGTACGGACGACGGGAGAGGAAACGTTTCTTCTACGGAGAGGTTTTTGTTTTCATTTCTCGCTCATGAAAAAGGGGGTTTATATAGGTGTCGCGCTGAGGAGGAGGAAAGGCTGACGTGGAACAGCATGATAGGAAAGACGGGAATATAGGAAAGAAATGACAGCCGTTTTATTAGGGAGTTGTGAAGTTGATTAGTGGGCTGATAGCGATTAGATTAGTTTTAAGAAGCCATTAGAAGAAGATGATTCTATGCATAGTTCTTGAGGTTAAAATCAATTATCTATTTCTAATATGAAAAAGAATTGACTGTCAAGGCACTCTGATTCTCGCTGTTTCAAGATGGTCGACCAAGTGAAATTGCGAGTTTGATCACATAACATAAGAAATTATCTTACGAAAGTGGCATTACTGATGGTTCGAATTAAGTAAAACCCCAGCGTTGAGGTAAAAACTAAATACTAAAACGATGGTCCTTCAATGACCAACCAGTGCACTGGTGGGTATGCATTTAGCAAATTCTCAAACTTTTTGTAGTAGAGAAGGCTTGGTTCTTAATGTCAGAACTTTAAGCTGCAGATTTATGAGCAAAAGGAGAGTTCAATCTGCACAAAAAGCTATCAATTGAAGGCCTTTAATGGAAGCATAACGAAAAGTTAAAGTCACCAAAATTACCAAGCTAATCAAAGTCGGCTTCCATAGTTTTCAATCATCGTTCCAAGTACAGTTCTACAACAGCGAGTTCATGGGAAATTTCTGCAGTCACATTTGCCAGTTACACACAGCACAAGATCCATCAAGTATGCTAACAGTCTTGTTGACATCATTAATGTAATATATCTAAACAATACAACACTACAATGCCTAATATCAGGGTATTCTCGGTCTAAATTTCACCTTAATCAGCATCCTTTTTGAGTATGAGATATGCCTTTTCGAACTTCTAGCATGACCAACTGCCAAATCATTTGTCTTTGTTACCAGACTATTTTGCATCAGGGGTCGTCATTGGGACATCTCCATGCGCTGAAACCTTCTTTCCGTTACTTCCTGAGCGTTTGGTTTTCTGTTTTGGTCCTTTTGGAGGTTGAGCCTCACCACTCGTTGATTTCTGGACAGGCTTCTTGCTTTTCTTGAGAGTCTTTAGGGCCAACGATTTCAGTGGGACCATAATATCCAAGGGCAGAAGCACCTGTTCCAGCTCATTCCACTCGAGATCTTCAAGGTCACCATCTTCATACACGACCCTCCACCAGCCTGATTCTTCATCAAACTCGGTCACTGTACCAGAGTAGTATTGCTCTCCAAACAACTTTTGTACTTCCCTTCCAACCAACCATTCACCGAATCTCATATTTCCATGGGATTCTGCATCAGTCACGGCATCAGAGAGTGCAAGAGAGCCATCACTTGGGGGAATCACAAGCATTCCATCAATGACAATAGCAGGCTCCCCTGGTATTTCATAAACCGCTGCTGCTGATGATGATGAATGCTCTACTTCCTGCTCTTTGTTGGTGTTTTCCTCCAGCTCTTTGTGGGCATTTTCCTCCTGTTCTTTACTGGTGTTTTTCATTTCTACAACTCTTTCTCAGAAATGCAGAAGGCTGAAATGATTTGTAAGATCAAGACATCATTATCTGACCTTTAAGATGCATAATTCTTCAAATTAGCACTTCAATATTAGACGAAAAGTGATACCAAGAACTGAGCAGGCAAGCATATGCAAGGGAAACGAACCAAGAAAAGTACCAAAAGTAAACTGTAAATACCATGACTGACATGGTGAAGGACTAGTCCCATTGCAGGCATATAGAAGCCTCAAAACATATAAATTCTCAGGCTCCATTTGATAATGTTTGCACTATTCATTTAATTATTGATTTAAAAACTTCTCGCGAGTTCATATCTCCAGCTCTCTAATCACTCTCCCTTTCTCTCAAGGGAAACAACAAATCCAAACGCTAACAAACCCTAAATTGTTAACATTCCTCTGCAATTAAGGGCCTTTAAAGTAAAATCACACACAAAAACGACAATAATAAGAACGTTCAGTATCAATTTTACTTGAAAGACAAATTCCACTGCGGCATTTCTTCGAACAGATGGTATAGTACACCTACACCCTAAAACCTCCACAACTCAAACATTGAGATGAACACACAGTCTAATTCAGGCAAATAAACAAGACTAGGCCACTGAATTTAAAGCCAAATCCCATAAATAATCCCCTAAAGTTACAGTAGTAAATGCATCGAAGGCCAGAAATCCTCGCAAAATTTGAAAAATTTTCAAGACAAATATTTCTTTCCAGTTAGCTCAAGCTCAGCTAGTACGAGAAACCAAAATCAAAGCTAATGAACACAAAAAATGAAAGATAAATAGCAAGAGGTATCGCAACCGTTCTTTATCTTTTACAACTTACATTTGCGGGAGGCGATAATTAATGAACCGATCTCGGTCAGGGAGCGCCAGATTTTTCACAGCAACACATTTTAGCAGAGGGGGTTTTGCTTGAACAAGCTTGCAGCTGAAAATTCGGAGAAGAAGAAGAAGAAGGCGGACGTTGCAATCGGAAATGTAGGGCTGGTGCTGGAATTTTGGTTTCAAAAACCAACCGCAAACCCCTCTCCAGTCTTTAACTGTCTGCATCAGGTGAATTTGATGGGATTTATCTATTTTTCCTTTGATTTAGAGAGGGATAGGAAGGTAATTTGGTGGAGGATGTTTCACATGACTACATGAGTCTCTTGATGTTAATGGATTGAGTCATGTTGGAATTGTGTCTTGTCAAAGTATTGAATGTGTTATATCAGATAAATTTAAACTTAACTCATTTAATAATAGTCGTGTTGTAATTGCAAACTCAAACTCAAACTCAATTTGCATTAAACGAGTTACTCGAGATGATATGTCTAATCCGTTTAATAAATAGATAGTATCGGGTTGAAGTTGATAACCATTTAACCAATAACCCGCTTTATTTCATGTGAATTTTCCGTTCGTATTAGAATTGGCAGCCTCACAACCCTACTTATTGTCGGTTATATGACTTATATCACATGCTCTGCATCGCACCTATAATGACTTTCATAATTTATGTTAATTTTTATGCGTTATATAGAACATCTTCTATATTTTAAAAAAAATATTCAAAACATCCATGAGTTGAAGTTGAATACATTGTTGAAAATTCCTTATGTAAATAATGTGGGCGCACACATTGTCTTAAAACATGGAATAACAATCGTTGTAATCAAATAACAAAATAACTTATTTTAACTAAATTTCTATAGAGATATCTTTGTAAAGATGAGTTAGAGAGCACATAGTTTAAACCTCATGCAAGAGGAATGACATTTGTAAATGTCCATCATTGAGTATAAACTTCAATTTTCCACTCTTCCTCGCTATTTGTAAGGGAAAAAAAAATCATACTTTTACTTTTTAAATTTCGATTTGTCTAAATTTTTAGGGTTTAGGGATTGATTTTTGTTTCACTTTTAGCTTTCCTAATTTCGATACAAAAGAAGGGTGTGATGACTGATGAGAATTAAAGATGGATCCTTGGAAACGAAATCCAACACACAAAACCTATAAAAGAGTAGCGCAGTCAAACAAGTAAGAACGACAAATGAATGTGGTTTGCAAAGCCATTGAGCATTCAAATCTCGGCCCCAACCAACGGCTACATCCAACGAGCCCTACAAGGCCCTCATAACAATGGGCTCGACCTCGGCGCTTATGGCCGCCTCTTCCACCACTTCACCGACCGCCGCTTGGTGCGTCAGGCCAAACAGCTCCATGCCCGCCTCGTCCTGTTTTCAGTCAAGCCCGGCAACTTCCTGGCCTCAAAGATCATCAATTTCTATTGTAAAAGCAACCAGCTTAACCAAGCCCACAAGGTGTTCGATCAAATTCCCCAGAAGAACACTTTCGCGTGGAACGCTTTGCTCATTGGGTATTCCATTCACAACATGCCCACCCACACTCTGAAGCTGTTTTCGGCTATGGTGGCTTCGGGCTCGGCTCAAGTCAAGCCAGATAATTTCACAATTACATGTGTGTTGAAGGCGCTGGGGGCTTTATTTTCTGGTTCGGATTTGGCTAAGGAGGTTCATTGCTTTGTTCTGCGCAATGGGTTTGATTCGGATATTTTTGTTGCTAATTGTTTGATGACTTACTACTCGAGATGTGATGAGATTGGAATGGCCAGAACTTTGTTTGATAGAATGCCAGAGAAAGATATTGTGTCGTGGAATTCGATGATTGCTGGGTATTCTCAGGCTGGGTATTATGGAGAGTGTAAAGAATTGTACAGGGAGATGTTAGGCTCAGTGAAATTGAGGCCTAATGACTTGACTGCAGTTAGTGTCTTGCAGGCATGTGTACAGTCCAGTGATCTTTTATGTGGTATGGAGGTTCATCAGTTTTTGAATGAGAGTCAAATTGAGATGAATATCGTGCTTTATAATGCTCTTATAGGGTTATATGCACGATGCGGTAAGTTTGATTGGGCTCAAGAGTTATTTGATGGGATGAGTGAAAAGGATGAGGTTACTTATGGCTCATTAATTTCTGGGTACATGTTTCATGGGTTTGTTGACAAAGCCATGGATATATTCCAAGAAAGTACCAACCGAAGCTTGAGTACTTGGAATGCTATGATTTCAGGCCTGGTTCAGAACAACCAGCATGAAGGTGCTATAGATTTAGTTCGTGAAATGCAGGCATCTGGTTTCAAACCAAATACCGTGACATTGTCAAGTGTTCTTCCTGCAATTTCTTGTTTCTCAAATCTGAAAGTAGGGAAAGAAATACATGCTCACACTGTCAGAAATAATTTTGATTGGAATATTTATGTTGCAACTGCTATCATCGATACTTATGCAAAGTCAGGATTTCTTCTTGGGGCACAACAGGTTTTTGATCAATCAAAATATAAGAGCTTGGTCATTTGGACAGCAATAATCTCAGCTTATGCAGCCCATGGAGATGCTGATATGTCAATTGGTCTGTTTTATAAGATGCTCAATAATGGGATACGGCCAGATGAAGTAACGTTTACAGCAGTATTAACAGCTTGTTCTCATTCTGGAGTGGTAGATGAAGCTTGGAAAATTTTTAAGGCCATGTTTCCAATATATGGCATTCAGCCTTCGGTTGAGCATTATGCGTGCATGGTTGGTGTTCTTAGCCGAGCTGGGAGACTCACTGAAGCTGCAGAGTTCATACAAAAAATGTCAATTGAGCCAAGTGCTAAAGTTTGGGGTGCATTACTTAATGGGGCTTCAGTTGCTCGTGATGTTGATTTGGGGAAGTTCGTTTGTGATCGTCTATTTCAGATGGAGCCTGAGAATACAGGGAACTATATCATTATGGCAAATTTATATTCACAAGCTGGGAGATGGGAAGAAGCTGATAAGGTCAGGGAAAGAATGAAACAAGTTGGATTACAGAAAATTCCTGGTATTAGCTGGATTGAAACAAGTGATGGATTTCACAGTTTTGTAGCAAGGGATACATCAAATGGAAGAAATGAAGAGATATATGAAATACTTGAAGGGCTGCTGGGGTTGATGAAAGAGAAAGGGTATGTTTTGCAGCATGAATTAGATGAGGAGACTGTAAATGCTAGATGCCAAGATCAATCATTACAGGAGGAATGATCGAAAATAGGAATTGGATGACGGCATTTATCACATTGTTTTGCGGAGAGCCCAAGAGTTAGTAAGTCTATAGTCTATTGACTGGCATTGGGGTTGTTTATCTTTATCACACACATGTTTTACTAAAGTAACCACTATTTTTATCATTACTGTGGTTATTGATGTCCGGAAAGAGCACCTTGTTTTAAGACTTTGTTACTCATAGCTTTTTGAGATCCAAATAGTTGTGAATAGCTTTTGGGTACCTGCCATTACTTTTATAAAGCTCGCCGTAAATCCTTGTTTGCTGTCTAAGAATCCAATGGAAACTTCATAATATTTTTCTAGCCTTTCCTCTGAATCCTGATCTACAAGATTATCATTGTGTCTCCTTTTGCAAAGGCAATATGCCTACTAGGCTGGATTGTGGTAACCAATGTGCCCATTTGGTACCACCCAAGTTCTTATGAAAGCAGAGGAGAAAATGGCCACTAGACTCATTTACCACTACCAGTCTCAACAATTTGCTCAAGTTCCAAAGAGGATTAGTAGGAGTTGAAGGCGGTGAATGTAAATGTGAAGGGTAACACAAAACCTTGATACGAGTGAAGAATATATGGCAAGTTGCTATGTTTCCACCAGCTTCGATCTGCATTATTGGTATTTTAGGGGACAAGAGGAATGAGCCATGGATGGGCCAATGTTTTTCTTTAGTTCTTCTGCTTGTTTTCCGTGAGGCAAGTCAATAATGAGAGTAGTTATAGAGATAATGAAGAGGGGATGACAAATGGGGTTGAACTGGACAAGAACTTGTGGACAAAAAAACCTACATGCCTAGCCTTGTTCAAATCTACCCCACTGCAACCTCTCTAATGACATTGTTTGTTTCATTTTCTAGAGGAGATGGACGTGGAACCAATAAAATCAACACAAAATCTCGACAGACCTAGTGATCAACACATGGTGCATCGAAAAAGAAAGGTGATCACGTTATGACTACTCGGGTCTGATTAAGAGTTCAGATAAATGTGAGTAATCAGGACCATTGTAAGGATTTAACCCATTTGCAAATGTCAGGATAGCAGATAACATATGTATTTAATATGAGAGATTCACATTCTATATACGTGAAACTCACATACATCAACGACTGACAATCGTTTACACATAAAATGTTATTAAAACTAATTTTCATACATATTTTAACAACTTACTAACTTGCATAAAATTGTGTCTTGATTTTAAATATATACATATACAATAAGGTTACCAATCAATAAAAAATAGTAAGCAACTACGCGTAGATAAAATATAGTAGAAAGACATAATTTTTAACTATCGGTACATGTTTAGTTACAACATTACTTAACATTGTTGGTGATCACATCTTTAATTTTGTGACTGATGAATTATCAATAATAGAATGTAGATATGCAAAAGCATGTGGATCTCAAAATATAGTCAACAATACAATACAATAGGAACAAAAATTGAAGGGATCCAATGGTGGCCAAAATGCACATAAAAAGCCACAACATTCCACAAACTTTTCCATAGTTCTGTCTATAAAAAGAGCAAAGTGAAAGTAGTGTAGATCCAAAGCCCAGTTAGCACACGATCCCATATGATGGAACTAGAGACCACAGCAAAGACCATCATGGCCGCGATGGCCACCCTCACACCTCCCCAACTCTCCGAGCTCACCCACACCCTCCTCTCCTTCTCCCACCACCACCGCTGCCGCCTCACCTCCCTCCTCTCCTCTCCCATTCTCTTCGCCCTCACCCTCCGCCGCCTCAACTCCCTCTCCCTCCCCCACAAGACCCTCCTCATCGCCCGCCACGTCATCTCCTCCCTCCACCACCTCGCCCTCCACTTCCAGCCCACCGCCAATGCTCCCCCGCCACGCGTCAAGCTGAGAGACCTCGACGCCGTTCTACTCCTCCTCTTGCTCTGCGAGGCACACCAGCACGACCCGGATGCCCTCCAAGCACCCACCGCCAAATGGCGGGAAGTCCTTGGCGAGTTCTACTGCCACACCATGTTAACAGTGTCCGGCATTGGGGCCCACAATGCATCGGTCTTGGTTTCTTACGTTGAGAAGCTGACGAGGTGCTTGAGGTTCGTCAATGCGACGGGTAGTTGTAGTTTTGGCGGGAAGGCTGGGAGGGAAGTGCCGGCGGCGAAAGCGGTGGTGGTGGCGCTGCCTTCGGTGGAGGTGAGAAATGGTGGGCCCAAGGAGTGCGTGATATGTAAGGAAGAGATGGGGGAGAACAGAGACGTGTGCGAGCTGCCGTGCCGGCATTTGTTTCATTGGGTGTGTATTTTGCGGTGGCTCAGCAAGAGGAACACGTGTCCGTGCTGCCGGTTTGGGCTTCCCACGGATGATGTGTTTGGGGAGATCCAACGGCTGTGGGACGTTTTGGTTAAAGTGGGTTCCGACAAGTGTTTAGTATAGTTGGTGCAGTCATCATGAAAAAAGTTTTTGGGTGCGGCGATCATGTTGCATAGAACGTTTGCCGACGTTATGCAAATTACGAAACATATTCTCCACCGTCTTTAAAATTATAAACATCACGTCGTAGGATTGGTTGGTTCGACAAATCTAATACTCCGACCGTCTGAAATCTCTGAAAACTGATACGAATACACATGTAAAGATCAGATGGGCTGTGCGATCTTCTGGTTGTGAAGGGTGTTCGATATATGGGATGAGGGGCGTTTGTATGGATATGATGAATGGGTTGTGGAGAATCACACATAGTTCTTGATTTTGACTCGTGTGGTGAGGAAAATATTGTGGCTTGTATGTAGCTAAATAATGAGACTATGAAATGGGCAAGCAGATATTTACATAGCATATATTAAAAGGAGTAATGTACCATTGGCTTTGAGCAATTGATTTGCAATTGATGATGACGATAAGTCTATGTATCTGTTATATTACATACATATATACACACACACAAAGCATACACGTACACAACAATTCAGGTCCTCTTATAAACAAAGCCTGAATTGCAATTTTTTTTGTGTTGTTCCATTAGCAATCAAAATTTCAAATCCTTAGTATCTCTTTAAAATTTATGTCATGTACTGTATGTGGGATCGGAATGAATATATAGTTTAATCATGAAAACCAAATTAGACTTTAATATATTATTTCAGTGTTTTCTAAAATTCAAAGAATTGTTAGTCTTAGCTAAGTTTTGGATATGTTCTCACTGTGTTTGCATGATATATTCTTCAACGTGTATTTTGCAAGATTTTAAACAAACATTCACATCTTTTGAACTGTAATACTATATATGGTGAAAAATAATGAATATTAGATTGTAGGCTTATATCGAAGGATTACAAATCTAAAGTTCTTATGCTATAAACAGTTTTCAGTATCAATTGAAATGTTGGAGGAAATTAAAATAGTATATTTACATAATTCTGTCAGAAAAAAAAGAAGAAATTAACTTTGTATTTAAGTTCTACACCAACTTAATTTAATTACATACGAAAAGTGTGCAAATATTAATTATATTTGGCTATTTGCAAAACTAGAATTTTGTCCTTACATTTGTTACACTTTTTGATTAACCTTAGAAGAGTTCACAAATATATAACGTACACAAGCATTTGCCGATGATATAACGAGAAACCTAGAATATAGATGTAGTTTTTAACTCCTATTCAGTACAAAAATTGAACTAAAAAACAATACGAAGTTGAAAGAATCAATTTCATTAAAAGATCGAGTTGGTGAGTTGATCGAGTACGTTGAGTTAATAACATCTATAATTAACATGTAATAAATAGTAAATAATGAATACAACAGTGATCACTTGGCAAACACATCAAATACCTAAAAATTTAATGGGTCAACTTTTGGAGCCTTGCCTGTTCCATGATCCCAAACAACCACTTCAAGTCTAGTCCAAAGATATTAAGTTTAAGTCCATGTCCGAACACATGCATAACCTCTTACACAGTTACACTACATATTGGACCTCATTATCACCTGAATCTCGAAGCAACGACCACCGCTGCAACTGCATGCAGGAACTGATCGAAGAAGAACAAGAAGAAGAAGAAATGTAGGGTTGTCCTTAAGCTTGTCATATGACCACCCAAATTAAGCTTGTCCCAAACTAATCTCTTGGCCACATACGTACTCACGCTTTTTCGGGTTGTTTCGCCTTAATTCGATCTCATGACATTCTCTGTTGCCACCAAGAGCTTGGAAACGACGTGAATCATCGTTTGCAGGTTTTGCACTCCTGTTTGGTGATGAACATTTTTTGAACTAGGTCTCTAACCGGCCATAACCTCTTCTCTTATCCTCTTCCTGGCTAAGACTCTTTAAACAAAGGAAAATGCAAATATGGAGTGGTGCATATAGACACAATCAATTAGCGAGGCAGCAGCATAACCAACCGGGCTACGCTTAATTTTGTGTAAGGAAAGCAAATTAATACAGGATTATGAACATGCCGAACAAGATTTTGGGGCCCTATGTGCATGGTTGCACGAGTCGCACGGTCTCAGGGCCGCCATTGTCGTTTATTATTATTATTATTAGTATTTTTTTTTATATTCTCAATATCGAAGAAGCTAGAATCTTAGTAGATTGGAAATGTCGATCACATGGCGAAAGAGAGTGCACACTAGGTTAGCATGATACGTGACCTTTAATGGCGACTATGGTATTGTGTTGGCTTTCACATATCCATTTATAATTTAATTAAACTAAAAATTACATTCAATTGAACTAAAATTACTAGATTAACAACAAAGTTACTATATTCGTTTTACATTATTTACATATAATTGAATCAAAATTACAACTTTAACAACAAATTGTTCACAAACTTGTAATAAGGTCGTAGATGGAATAATTACCTCTAATAAAACTAATATTGCACAAAAAATTACTACACTGTGGCATGCCGCCTTGTGAATTGCAGTCATTTTTTTTTAAAATTTTCATGTGTCATGATCTCACTATTCATATAATATGATTTTTAGAAGGTGTTCCAATTGAGGGATCTCGATAAGCTCAAGCGGATTTTTTTATATGAATTTTTTATTTTATTTTATACTTTAGAAAATCATTAAAAAAAATCTGGTCGAGATTTTTGTATTCCATCCATTTGAGAAGTGCTTTCACATCATAATTTGAGGGTAAGAAGAATTTGGCGAGAAAATAATAACATGATATTTTTGCCAAAAAATTGTATATATGTTATAGTCAACAATTTTGGGTAGAAAACTAAGATCTCGGATTTTTTTGTGTGAGAAAGTTATGGGGTTGGTCTCCACGGTGATAGAACATCGTTTTTGGGTGACACCATGTTGTTGGACCGTCAAAATTGGACACAATTAGCCTTGCTTGCACATACATTCTTGTGGGCACACTGTGGATGTTTCTGCCATTTCCCGATGGCTCGGGAGGAACGGGTCAGAGACCTTCGGTAGCCACAATCACACACAAAGGACATAGAGACAAGATTTATAGTGGTTCACCTGGCTCAATGCGAGTCCTAGGCTACGTCCACTTTAGGAGTTTCACTATGGTGAATAATCGTTACAAGTGTTTGCGGTGTACCGAGGGGTCCGTAAGTACTTAGTCCGAGAGGGTCCTTGGTACCGAGAGGGTACTTGTACGAGAGTACTTGGTACGAGAGGTACTTGTACGAGAGGGACTCGAGGTACGTAGATACTTAGTACCGAGAGGGTACTTGGTACGAGATGGATCGAGGTACGAGAGTTGACTCCCAATGTAGGGGGTGTGTCCTTGTCCTTCTAAGTGAGGGAGGAGTCCCTTTTATAAGTAAATCTCCTCCCTCTTACATTTCTCCAATGTGGGACTCAAAGTCCCTTATGATATTCTATGGGGCCCCTTATAGAGGACTCCCCCACCTTACATTTGCCTATCATTCCTTGTCTTCCTCTACTTGACCAGACATACACCGCTCTGATATGATAGCAACAAGCCCCCAAGTCCTTAGTTAAGGAGTCTTCTTCTCCAAGGAGGGTCTTGACCGGGACTTAATCCAAATAATGGTCAAGGGGCCAGCAGGGTCGAGTATTGACCAAGGAGGTGAGAGTCGAGGGTGATCAGGAGGTCGAGTATGGGCCTCGAGTACGAGCGAGTGAACTGTCAAAGAATAAAGTAAATAGTTTGTGAAATGTTCAAGGCAATGCTCGTGAAGCATGTGTGAACATGGGCTTGTCCTGTATCCATGCATAAAAGGAAGAAGTTGTTCGAGGTCGCGAGTTAGATGGAGCAAGACAGTATGGTCGTATACGACGCGGGGCTTTGCCTGCATGTTGCGGACTTACTACAATTCCCGCGGGGCTGTCCTCCGTCTGCCTGGGTCTTGGCACTCGTACACCATCTAATCGGACTCTGCCCTCCCGTTACACACATACACACAAGATAGCTCTGACAACCCTGCCCGATTGCACGGGGGACGCTGGGGGGCGATATGGACAAAGTATTAATGCAGGTGGGCAAAAATTGTAAGTTTATACTGATACGGGGAATCAGATGGCAAGTAGGCAGAATCGAGAACGAGGCACAAATACAAAGACCAGCAAAAATAACAAACCATGTCAGACCAGCGGCAAAAAAATATCAAGGCACGGGGGTTATTTATGGCACTAGAGGCATAAAAGAAGGACTTAGCATTAAGGTTGCACCTATAATAAATAAAGATAAAGGCTCTGTGGACGGGATTCGAGGGGGGGACACTGACAGCGGAGACGGGGAGTGTGGGAGGATCACTGGGGAGCAGACTGGGTTTGGCCTGGGCGCTTCATGAGTGCAGGGGGGTAGAAGGCGGGCGTTCCATTCCTCGGGGGGATGCTGAGCATACCTTGACTTTTCAAACCCCGGAGAGCTTTGGTTGGTAGGCCTGTAAATATATAATACATGCCTTTTGACTTTTCAAAGCAGAGGCAGTTTAGCAGGCGTAAATACAGTTGCAAATAAAGTTTGACTTTCAAACTTCACCAAACCCAAAGACTTTAATTAAAGCCCTTCACACCTACGCACTTTGCGTTTCTGGGACCGACAAGGCGAGGCTTTACTGGGACGCTGTGTTCACGAGAACGCTGGTAAAGGACAACCGCTTTGAAGCTTGCTTGGTGGTATGCTAGGAGGGTTAGAGTTTTTCAGTGGACTACACCGACCCCTCGGCCCCCGCGGAGGAGTTTGTGGACTGCAGGCGGGGTGTGGGTTGCGGCGACGGTTGTGGAGGGGACCGGGAAGATGGGTTTGGGGCTGGGTGTCCAGCCTCTGCTGCAAAAGTGGGTTGGTTTCCCATCGATTTGGCGGAGATGCTCGGGACCCTTTGAAGGCGCGGGGTGCTCGGGGGCGCGGTGCTTCCCTTCCCGGCCCCCCTCTCGGTTGCTTGGAGGGGGTGGGGGGTTAGTTTCCCTGGTTGTCAGGCGGGGGTGGGGTGCAAAGGAAAGGGAGTGCCTTCATACCAAAACCTTTTATTTTGAAGATACGAGCAAACAAAGGTTTTCTTTCCATTTTTTTTAGACACCGATAGGGACATTAGTACCGAGAAGGACCTTGAAATGGAAATACGGTTGGACTCGCACTTGAAATGTCGAAGTACCGAGAGAAAGGAGACCGACATGTTTTTATTTGGCGCCCCCGCACTATTGATTTTATTTTTTGGCGCTGCTTGTGATAAGGGCGGGTTGATTTTAATAGGAAGGAACGACAGACCTTTGACGGCTTCCCACGACGGCCAGTTCGGTTTCCGAGGTCGGGAGGGCTTCGTAGCCACACACACCAAAGGACAAGAGACAAGATTTATAGTGGTTCACCCGGCTCAATGCGGCCAGGCAGTCCACTTTAGGGTTTCACTAGGTGAAAACGTTACAGTGTGGCGCCGGGGACCGGGACTTGCGGGTCGAGGGGGGGGGGCCGGGGCCGGCAGGAGAACTTGTCCGGGGGGGAGGGACTGGCCGGGACCCCAGAGGGGCCGTCAGGGGGGCTTTAAAGAAGGCCCCCCCACCCAGGGGACCAAGCCCGCGGGGGGCCAGGGCCCCACCCCCAACCCGAGAACAACGTGGACATAGTTAAGGGCATGAGCATAAGCTGAGATATATTAAATGATTAATATGCCCTTATAATTAACGGTGAAGTAACAGAAAATGGACGGAGGTATCATAATAATGTGTTTTTGAAAGTTCAGATACCTTATTGATTACTTTTGAGTTTTGAGAATAATTTTTTTTTGCCAAAACCGTGGATTATACACACGATTTTTTGGTCAAAATCTCATGTTCTTATTTTCACACTAAAATTTTTCCACACTAAAATCATGATTTTTAAGGACTTTCGACTTGACATAATCGAAAGAAATCGACTCGTCAATTTTTTAGGATTTAAAAAAAAAATCAGGAAACTAGAAATTCATAAAAAAGAAACGATTTATGATTTTCGAGCAAAGTCAGTTAGAACACCTTCTAAAAATCATGTATTACCAATGATGAAGTTTTGACATGTGCAAACTCAAAGAAAATAGGGGTTCAGTAAGGTTTGGCATGTTAGGGCATCTCGTGGCACCTCTAAACATGCCAAACCATGTCATCTCCCTTTTCCTTCAACTTTGTCCATGAAAAAACTTCACTAATATTTAAAAATGATTTTCAACCTATTCTAACTGACTTTGCTCGAAAAACTCAAATTGTTTGTGAGTTGTGATTTTTCTAATTAAGTCGGAAGGGCCTGTCCGGTATCATTGTAGAAAACCATTTTTGAAAAATTATTTTTTAAAATGAAAATGCGTAGTTAAATTTTCTATTTTTAAGCTTTGACAAAGTGTTCGGTGAACCAAATTGGACTTAGTTGGGTTCATAGCGGATGTTAGGACCTTTTAAAAATTATGTTTTATTAATGGTGAAGTTCTGACACTTGTAAAATTAAAGGGAAAAGTGCAGTTCAGAAGAATGCATATCGAGGTGCCCCCGACACTTCCAACGATGCCTATGCCCAAGTTAAGAATGTCCACGATTTCCATTCGATTTTTAAAGTCGGAAAACTAGAAAATTGTAAAAATAAATGATTTGAGATTTTTGAGTTATGTTGATTGGAACACATTTTAAATAACATGTTTACCAAAGGTAAAAATTTGAGAATTTTTTTTTTGCCAAAATCATAGTTTTTCACCAAAAACCGTGGGTTATAATACACGATTGTTTGGCCAAAATTGCATGTTCTTATTTTGACACAAAAATCTCTCCACACTCAAATCTTAATTTTTAAGGACTTCTCGAGCTAAGAGAATGCAAAAATATCGACTCATTTATTTTTTACGATTTTCTAAATTTGGAAAATTGGAAAATTCATAAAAAATAAAAGATTCGAGATTTCCTAGCAAAGTCAATTGGAAAACCTTTTAAAAATTATGCCTCACCAATGATAAAGTTTTGGCATGAAAAAATTAAAGGAAAAAAGGGGTTGGCAAAGTTTGGTATGCCAGGGCATGCCGTGACACCTCCGAACGTGCCAAACCATGCCAACCTCATTTTCCCTTCAACTATGTATGTGACAAAACTTCAAAAATATTTAAAAATTACTTTTAAATCTTTTGCAAATGACTTTGCTCCAAAATCTAGAGTATTTTGTGAGATTATTTTTCAAAGTCGGAAAACTTAAAAAATCATAACTCACAAACGAGGCTGGCTTTTCAAGCAAAATCAGTTGACACACATTTTTAAAATTATATTTTACCAATGGTTAAGTTTTGACACTGACAATGTTGAAGGAAAAATTGCGGTTCACAAAGAGTCATCCCGAACACTTCCAACGACACCCATCCTAGCGAGCCTTACTAAAGATGCTCATGCTAGCACAAGTCACTAACAATGCATGCCCATTTCAGCGAGTCTAACGATGTCTATGCCCATGTTAAGGAATGCCCACGATTCTCATGCGATTTTTTTAAGTAGGAAAACTAAAAAATTATAAAAAAATATATGAATCGAGATTTTTGAGTTATGTCAATTGGAACATATTTTAAATAATATGTTTTACCAATGGTAAAATTTTGAGATTTTTTTTTTTGCCAAAACCATAGTTTTTCACCAACACTTCTCAAAATCGTGTTGTTCACAAGGAGGCATCCCGATGTATCCCTAACACTTCCAACGATGCCCACGCTAGCAAGGCTAACTAACGATGCCCAAGCTAGCGAGGCTAACAAACAATGTCCATACTAGCGCTGGTCACTAACGATGCATGCCCATTTTAGCGAGACCAACGATGCCTATGTCTAAATTAAGAATGCCCATGATTCCCATGCGATTTTTTAAAGTTGGAAAACTAGAACATTATAATAAATAAGGGTGCGTTCAGTTCCGTTCTACAAAATAGTTTTCTGTATTGCGAAAACAAAAACACTGGAATATACGTTCGGTGAGCAGTTCTATGAAAACACGGGATGTCGTTTTTTGTAAAAACGAATTCAAATATTCTCTTTAATTTTAGAAAACACGAGATACAAGCTTTTCATGTTTTCACCGTTTCCAACTTCAAGTCTTTGCTTAACACGTGATACCAACCAAACCCAATTGAGGAAGAAAAAGAAGTTGGGCGGCTAGATTCTGGCAATACATCGAACCCCGCCAAATCCAGTTAAGGAGGAGGAAGAAGAAAGCCGGTGGGTGATTGGGGAGAGGAATTGGCGCGAAGAAGAATAATAAATTAAAGGAGCAGATCGAGGAAGCAGAAGAAGGCTGGTGGGTGATTGGGCAGAGGAAGAGGAAGAAGAAGAAGAAGTGTTTTGAGGAATTTGTGAGGACTGGACTGAAAAGAGAACAAGAAGTGTCCTGGCCTCCTGGATACTTTGAAACTTGAAAGCACCGAACATATTCTTGAATATAAAAAACACATAATTTAATTTTCTGTTTTTATTTTGCAAAACATTTTTTTAAACTAGTTTTGGAGAACATTACCGAACGGGCCCTAAATGATTCAAGATTTTTGATTTATATCGATTGAAACACATTTTAAATAACATGTTTTACCAATTGTAAAATTTTGAGAAATTTTTAATTTTTTTGCCGAAACCATAGTTTTTCACCGAAAACCGTGGATTATAACACACGATTTTTTGTTGTCAAATTGCATGTTCTTATTTTGACACCAAAATATCCCCACATTCAAACCATATTTTTTAAGGACTTCTCAACTTGTCATAACCGAAAAATATCGACTCGTTTTTTTTTTTTGACGATTTTTCAAAGTTAGAAAACTAGAAAATTCATAAATAATAAACAATTCGAATTTTTTGAGTTCTTTTAATTAGAACACTTTAAAAAAATATATGTTTTAGTGTTTTACCAATGGTGAACTTTTGAGAATTTTTTTTTCGAAACCGCAATTTTTCACCAAAAACCGTGGGTATACACATTTTTTGGGTCAAAATCGCATGTTTATATTTTCGCATCCAAATTTTCTCACACTCAATTCATGATATTTAAAGACTTCTCGAGTTGATGGAATGCAAATATATCGACTTGTTTTTTTTATATATAGTTTTTCTGAAAACTGAAAAATTCGTAAAAAATAAATGATTCGAGATTTCCGAGTAAAGTCAGTTGGGAAACCTTTTAAAAATCATTTCTTACTAATGGTACATTTTTGGCATGAGAAAAGTTAAAAGAAAACAATGGGTTGGCAACGTTTGGTATGTCAGGGCATGTCGTAACACCGGCTTCTAAACGTGCCAAACCATGCCAACCCTATTTTCCCTTCAACTTTGTATGTGACAAAACTCCACCCTTTTCTTACTCATAGATTTAATGGATTGCATTCACATGGCTCTAAATAATGTTTAATTTGGATGTCTTCAATTAGGTTTTTTTTTTGACTAAGTCCTCGGTTAGGCTTTTATAAGCCATTTTAATTGGTCAGCCTTCTTTCATATTTCAATAAAAGCAAGCTCAAGGGACATAATCACATAATGGGTTTCTATGATCAGAATGTTTCCAAACATATATATGAATATTGGCCCCTCTTAGTGTTCCAATTAGATTTTTGAATCATGGAAACCTTGGTGACAAACCCAGGCCCTACTCACAATAACAGGGGTCCAGTTGATGACAATGAGTGTGCTTAAAGCTCTGGCATGCTCATGTTGCATATTCAATAGGGAATTGAAGCTTGGTAAGTAGATCAATGCATTGATGGCTCATGATCAAATATAGAATTTCTTACTCTATCTATGAGTGCAAAGCAAGCCATTTTTGAAACCCTCATGGAAAACAGTATATTTAATGGTTTGAGATACAATGATTTCTTTCTTCACACAAAAGCATTCACAATTAGGGATGACATATAATTGCAACATGGCCACACTAAAGCATTTCCACCGAGAGGAGTTTGGCCCTGTTGCCACGTACATAGATGTAGCCCCAAAAACCAAAAAATTATGAAAACTCAACTTGTATCCATGATTTCTAGCGTAGTTCAAAATTGACCTGGGGCAATCCTTAAGGCAAGACTAGCCCTAAGTCTTGACCCAATTGCCATGTGGCAACCTCAAAAAGTGGTGAACCCCATAAAATTTAATCCTCACATGACTAAATTTTTCATTCACATGAGATGTTATTTTTATTTAACTCACATTGGAATATGAGATGTTGCAATTTATTTAACATTTGCAATAAATAATATTTCATTTTTGCAATAGATAAAAGAATATATCCTTATCAAAAATAAAAAAAAATAAAAAAGTAATTTTGCCTTTGTCCTAACGGGTGGAAACAACTATAAAAAAAGTACATAAATAGTAGTTGCCCTAGAGCTCCAGAGCCCCTTGCCCAAAGCCCCAACGGGTCAACATGCTCTTAGAATTGTAGGGTGGTACTGCGTCAGCTTGCTATAGCTTAATTTGAATGCTTTCTAAATTATTAATCTAGGCCTAGTAACATGCTGCAATTTTCAGTGTATAACCTTCTTTTAATTTTCATATTTTGCTTAAGAACCAAATTATTTTCACTTTCATTTGAACAAAATAAATTGGCCAAAATGTATACAGAAAGGGAAATAAATATAGATCTGCAAGCCACCCCACAAAAAAAATAAAATTCATGTTGCTTTCAACTTTTAGGAGATATTCCATCTAGAAAGCAAATTAAGATAAGGATGTACGTGCTTCCAAAGATCCATTGTTGATGCATATAGACAGTAGCATATATAAGATATGTTAATCATCATCAATTTGGAGCAATGTTTTCATTATGTTATTGCATGACTGGTGTGATACTCAAGAATCAGGCATGAAGATCAGAGAGGAAAATGAATTAAGAAATAAACATAATGAAACATTCATCTGCAGTTGTATTGTATAATATTCACAACTATACTCCAATTCATAAGCACCTATTTTTAAGACACATGCACAAACTCTTTTAGTACTTTTGCAATTGTCAAGTCAGAAACAGAAAAACTATATACACAATGACAGATAATATGAACAAAAATGAAGAATAAGGTAGGGGAAGACAATTCAAATAACATCACGTGACAGTAACAGCCAGAAGTAGCTGCATCAAAATATATGTACTTCTCTAATGTGATCCCCTTTCAAATTTTGAATTTTGAATTAATCTACTGCTATATTATAATATGCATGTAAATCAATAAATGCACTGAAACTAAATGGTCCTCACATCACAGGAATTGAGTCCTTGATGTCAATTTTGATGAACTGTTATAACTCAAATAACCCAGGAAGAACTAATTTATCTTGTTAAGTTTTGAACTGTGTCTTATCAAAGAGCCTTAAGGCAAAAAGGGGAGGTGGCCCATTATTAGGAGTAAGGACCAAGAATGGGGTATTGTTTGGGTACAACTTTATCTAAAGTAGTCAATTGCTTAATACCAAGAGAACAAAGTAAATGATTGTCTAGAATTTAACCTAGGCTCTTGCCCTTAATGAACAGTTAAAACTTTCGCAGTAAAAAAAAACTAGATCACAGTTATTAATTTTTCACAAAAAAGAAACTAGATCACTGTTACCAACATACTTTTAAGTAGAGAGAGGCAGTGACAGTGTTTTTGCTATGAATGAATATTCATCCCCCACCTGGTGTGTGAGCTCTGTCCTTGGTTTTCTAAACATTGACAGTAGCAGCTTTGCCTTTGCGCAAGTATACATTGTCCACCTAAAAAGAGGAAAATTTCCCATTTTCTGTTTTCTCAGAAATTCTATGCAGCATTTGTGAGTTTCATATGATCTGAAAAGGGTACTCAAGTTTAAGATCAAGAAATTGCTGCAACGAAAGACCAAGAAGAAAGACAATGTTTGCTACTAGCAAGGAAGATGGGAAATTGAGGTGGGTTCTTTCTCTCTCACTCACTCACATCTAGGTGAGAATTGTTCATAATGTGATATGGATTTTTGTTTCAGTGATAGAAAGATGGAAGGAGATGAGGGTTTGAGGACATTGGAGTGCCTAAGAGGAAGACTACTGGCAGAGAGACAAGCCTCAAGGGTTGCAAAAGAGGATGCAGAATTCATGGGCAAGAAGGTAATTTTAGTTACAGGCTATTCCTCTCAATTCTACTTGCTAAGTTGAATCTAGATATCTTTCAAAAAAAGTTAAATCTAGATACATGGAGTTGATTCTCATTATAATGGTTTAAAATTCTGGGGGTATGAATTATGATGACAGTTGACAGAGCTACAGAACAGACTGAATGAAGAGATCAAGTTGAAGGACAAAGCTGAGAAGAAGCTTAAATTCTTGAAGAGAAAGCTTGAATCTTTGAAACCTTCCTCTGTATCAGTTGAATCAGAACAGTTGAGTTCCTCAGAAAATAGTGAAACATCTAGAAGGCAATCCACAAGTACTTCAACCTCCTCTGACCCAGAAGCCCATGAGCCAAAGCCCAAAGTCAAAGACTCAGAAATCTCTGAAGTATCAAGGCAAAGTCAAGTAGCAAACTCCATCACATCTGAGAAAAGCCATGAAAGTGACCCTTTCACCGAAGAAAATTCAACTGCTCAAAGTCCTAGTACTGCTTCCAGTTCTAGTTCTAGCTTAGAATTTCCTTCCCCAGAATATCAAAGTCATAAGTCTGAAGATTCAACGAGTGGTGATCATATTAGGTATGTAATTCCAATCAAGGCACCATTGCACCAACTCTTAACCCAACTCTTAGTTACTAATTGATGTGTTACATGTCATTCTGTTACTTGTTATAAATAAATAAGGTCCAGAGTGAGCCTAAATACGAGCTAATCATATCAATTGGGATTGAAAAGTTGGGATAAAAGTTGGTGTCTCTAGCATTATCGAATTTCGAACAATGCATGTATTCAGAATATCTTCATTTTCCATGATGGGTTTGCTTAGTTTAGCTAATGAAAATAAAATTTGGTAATTTTTTCAGTTACTCAATCCTAAAATCTTCAATGGCAAAAACTGAGAATGAGCTTGGGGACTTGGATTGTGTTGATAATACACTTGCATTAGTTCCTGTGAGTATGCCTGCAGTCCCTCACACCAGTACTACTGACCTGAAGCCAGTTAGTGAAAGTGTTAGAGAAGTTCTTGATGCTCTAAGAAATATCAGAGAAAATCTTCAAAGCTCAATGGAGAAAAGGCACATGATTAGAGTAAATGGCCCAACTGATCAAACTCAAACATGCAAATAGCCATAAACAATAATGTGATATAATCAAATTCTTTTTGGATGATATAATGATAGAGTATTATACATTGTGTAAGATAGAGCAGAGTGTTTGGATGGATTAATATTTGTGGATGAGTAATAAAGTTGCTTGGGCTGTGCACATTTCAGTCACAGAGTGCATGTGAATTGTGGGGTTTGTTTCCCAGCTGATGCTTTTGGTTTGGGTCCCAAGTTTTGGCCATATTCTTTGTTTGGTTTTCTCTGCCTGTGTAGCTTGCTTTGAGTATAATTGAATTTTTAGGAGGTGGTTGGATATTATAGCTTGATCCTTGTGACCCTCAGATTTTATTGTTGAGATATGGAAAGAGCTCTTTACACTTTTTTGGCTAAGGCTTGGTCTAATCTGGTCTTCTAGAAAATCAATTTGAGATCATGCATGAATTGGCCGGACAGGGTTGGTTTTGCCATTGCTATATATTCTATTAATTAAGGGTCTTAAATTTGGAGGTCAATGCATTGTGCTTAGAAACCTGAGAGTTTTACCTTTTGAAGCTCTTCAACAAGATTTAACTAGTATTAAGTTTTTTTTTTGCCTATATTAGAAACAAGGATTGATAAACCCTAGACATGAATCCTCCTGGTGTGGCTTGCAGTAGAGTCTGTGCTTAATTTGGATTGACATGCTGACCATCACATGCTCAAGTGCACACATGAAATGCAATTTAATCTGTAAATATAATTTAATTGGCATTTTAGAGCTACCCAATACTGAATCCAACAATAGGAGGTTGTTAAACAGATATTGTTGTTCACAATAAAAAAATGTATAGAGGTGCACAAAGCTAATGCAACATATGAACTTGTCAGTTTGTGTTTGAAAAACTTACGTAATACCGAGTATACAAAAATCCCACATGAGATATTCTAAGAGCATGCATGATTGCATGAACAACATCTATATGCTATACATAAAACGATGAAATCTTCATTCTTTATTGATCGATATCCATTTTGAGTTGAATGCTTCAAGTTTAATGAAGTATCCGAATTTTGACTGATTTAAGTGGGTGAGTAAACATAATTGTCCTCTCCTCCCGCCCTAAAGACTTGATCATCAAATAATTAAAGCTCTAAATCTCTATGTTTAGGGTAGTGAGCAAAATATTTGTTGAAATGCCTCAAACTTAGATAAGGGCAAGACAAGGAATTTTGAGAGAGTGCAGAACATCCATCACGTTCTCACCCTCTCAAAGGAAAATTTATAGATTTGTCACTAATCAAAACGAACAAATTCATTTATCACTTATGCCTAACTCAGTCGTGTATTTAACATAACCCACCTAATACGAATGATTATGTTTAGCTTAGTTTGATCACCCCTGACAAGTCATATATCTTAAATTCAAAGCTCCATCTATAACACCCCCCTCTAAGAAAGTGAGAATGTAATTGTACCTCTTGTACATCAAATTGGGCAAAGCAATAACCACAATAATCTTGGTAAATCAATGAGTCGGGTCAATTTTCTCTATTACAACTTCCTTTTCAACCACGAGAATTTCACAATACCTGGAAAGAAGTCCTTGGAGAGTCATTATCAATGAGCATGAGTAATGAGTTTTGCCCTAATTCAAGAGATCGAGTCACACATTTCATTTCAGATTAGAAAGTAACACTAACCACTAGTGTGACTAGTCACTTCTGCTAATGCTTGCCATACATGTTGAGCCACCATTATCAAACACTTGTAAGCAAGACTTGAATTTGCAGAGAGACCCTGCCATTAATAAGTCGGTGCAATTGTAGCTCTATTTTGGGCCGCTCTTTCTCGTGAGCACACACGGGCAGTCCTATTCTATAATTACAAAAAAATTGACCACTTTTATGTAAACTCATGAGATTTTTTATTTTTTTTTGCAATTTCTATTAACATTTCGTTTAGAAAAATGTTTTAATGATTTAGGTAATTAACAATTTGGTAGCATAATGTATGGGAAGAGCATTTCAGTATGATCAATTAATACAATCGGTTTGAAGTAGAGAATTCATGCATGTAGGAACCTCCTCCATCATAAAACAGAGTGTATAATGTTGATGTGCCAACGCAGCTATCTAAATAGCATGGGCAAAGGACCACACAGGTTGTTGTTCCTTCAAACTACATGAATACTACCACGCCTATCATCTAGACACATTTACACATGAGTTCAACTCAAGACTCAAGTTTAGGGTGGCAAGATCTGCCCAGTCATTATCTCTATTACCTACATTTGTCCATAACTGACTTTGTAATCCAAGATATTGGTTTGATATATATGACTACTTATATCAATTGACACAATGTAATTAGATCCACTGTGCTAGTTGCCTTATAATAGGAGGAACTTATTTATAAAAGAAACCATTGTATGCGAATTTTTAGTTTTCTCTAATATCACATCCGATTCAAATGTTAATTGTATTACAAGTCGTTTCATTAAATCACCAATGAAAAACTTATTGTATATATATATATATATGAAAAGGTCATCTAAAATATACATATTTACAGCCAAAATAAAACCATATTCATGCTAATTCCATTTAA
Organism: Rubus idaeus; assembly: GCA_030142095.1. Taxonomy (NCBI): domain Eukaryota; kingdom Viridiplantae; phylum Streptophyta; class Magnoliopsida; order Rosales; family Rosaceae; genus Rubus; species Rubus idaeus. The sequence goes on from CM057970.1 coordinate 6,978,893, forward strand.
CAGTAAATTTTCATAGTAAGAGTGTTTGTCTATCATAAAAACAGACAATATATCCCCCTACCTGCAAATTGTACACAAGGAAACTGTGCTAACTGAGAAAGGATTCCCATATATGACCTTGATTCATACACTTGTGCTTACTCACCTCAACTAAGTGATTGATGGGAGTGATGTAAGATCCACTAAGGCTTAATTGTATGGGTGGCAAATAGACATAGAAGTTAGGTACTTCCACTAAACCTGAATATTAACATCAAGTCAAAATATGATGACATACATACCGATTCGTATGCAAACGCGTCTAGAAGTGTTTTACCTGAAGACTAGCTTCATACCTTATGAGAAAGTGAACCGTAAAAGTTACCGCGTTGCTCAAAAAAGGGTTTACCGCGTTGCTCAAAATAATAACAAGAATAAGATGAGAAAAAGGTGCCTAAACTGGTGGGTTTTTGCTTAATAAAGGCCATGGAACTCAAAATATCAACCAATGGAATGGTAAGCTTTAACAAAACTACTATCTCCGCACAAACCAAACAAAAACAAACAAAAACAGAAGAGAGAAGAACAATGTCAGAGTTTGTAGCTCAAAGCTCATTATTATTTCCTATCTTAGATCTCGATCATCTGACAAAACTCTGAAGATCTTGTACCCAAAAACTCCAAACCCTTTTCTTATCCAGTGTTTCCCTTGATCACTCTGATCTCAGAACAAACTCTGCCATTTTCAAGTGTCTATGTGCTTTTACAGCTAAGTCTGCTCCTGAATGAGATGGCAAGCATGGAAGAGCCAAACGTATTTAAACCAATTTCAAGATACACAGAACCAGCAGGCATCCATATTCTCTGAACTCGTATTTAAAATCTTGCTTTTTGGTCCTAATACACACATTTCTGACTTGACTTAAGCCCATACTCTTTTGGTTTCTATCTGAGTTTTGTTCATATTCATGGTGTCTGGCTTGTTGTATAAACTTGAGAATGGAGTTGTGTGTTTGAAACATAAGCATAAACAGAAGCTAGGTTTGAGTACCAAGGAAAATCCAATTCCTGCTCTTGATGTTGGCTTGATAATTTTTTTTATTACCGTGCCATTTGGATGATACAAAAAGGTTTGCTGAAAATGGTTAAATCCTGTTGGAGGCCGTCACTAGACGAGGATGGAACTCAGCGGGGTGGCGAAGCCAGTGGGCGTGTTGAAGGGTTGTTGTGGTACAAAGACTTGGGGAACCATGCATGGGGAGCATTCTCAATGGCTGTGATCCAAGCCAATAGTACTTTGGAAGATCAAAGCCGGCTTGAATCCGGGTTTCTGAGTTTGAACAAATCCGGTCCTCAAGGAACCTTCGTTGGAATTTATGATGGACATGGAGGCCCTGAGGCTTCAAAATTTGTAAATGAAAATCTTTTCAGCAATCTCCAGAGTATGTTTTCTTATTCATCAAACTGTTTCATTACTTTAATGCTTTAATTGTAATACTGTAATTGTAATAAAACTTATCTGCTTGTCCCAGCACTTATCATACAATTTAGCATATTATGTTCTCAAATTGTCAAGCTCGATTATTGATAAAGAATTGAAATAGAGTTGCAGAAATAAGAGATGTCTGAACGTTACCCTTTACAAAACTATAGACTATGCTCACTGAGATTTCTCTTTTCAGGAATTGCATCGGAGCATCGAAGCATATCGGAACATGTCATTCGGAAGGCGTTCTTGGCTACGGAAGAAAGCTTCCTCTCAGTTGTGAAGAAGCAATGGTTAAGTAAGCCACACATTGCATCTGCAGGAACATGTTGTTTGGTGGGGATAGTGTGCAATGGACTTTTATACACAGCAAATGTTGGGGACTCAAGGTTGGTTTTAGGGAAAGTAGAAAGGGCCACTAGGGAAGTCATAGCTATTCAATTGTCTTCAGAGCACAATGCAAGTATAGAATCAGTGAGACAGGAACTCAAAAATACTCATCCACATGATCCACAGATTGTGGTGTTGAGGCACAGAGTTTGGCGTGTCAAGGGCCTCATACAGGTACTGGCATCGTCTGCAGATATCTACAACTCTATTTCATTACAGGATGGTTGCATGTTTTGATGTGATGTGATGAATGCTTTCTCTAGCATTCTGTTTGCTCAAGAACACTTTTAACTATTTTTGTCAAGTGCTACCAAAACACTTTTGATGCGCTTTTCGTACTTCTAAAAGAGATGTAAACATGCCCTTTGGTTTAATACACAGGCCACACACCTCGAGTTTTGGCAATTCTTGAAAATTTCTGTAGGAACTGCTCCTTTACTAAATTTTTGCTCATTTGTCGACACATTGTTGTGGTTTTATATGACTTTGTGGGTGTGTAATATGTGAATGTCTTTAGGTTTAGTAAGGGCTGTGGCAGATAATTGCCTTCAGTTTTGGCACAAGTTTTAGAGTTCACTGCCAGATAATAACGTAGAAGTGGCAACACTGTTGTGATTCTTCTGAACTATAATTTCAAATCTCCTTTGCAGGTTTCAAGATCCATTGGTGATGCATATTTAAAGAAGGCAGAGTTCAACAGAGAACCTCTGCTACCCAAGTTTAGGTTACCTGATCCTGAACCATTCCTCAAGCCAATTCTAAGTCCAGATCCATCAATATCGGTACTCAAACTCCAACCAGAAGATCAGTTTCTCATATTTGCTTCTGATGGTCTGTGGGAGCATCTTAGCAACCAGGAGGCTGTCGACATTGTCAACAATAACCCACGTAAAGTAAGAATAAAAAACTGACTTAGCCGTACCATAAAAAAGTAGGATTCTATAAACAGTCCTTTAAACGAGAGAATGAGACTACTGACCATTTTCACACTCTTCTGCAGGGAATTGCCAGGAAGCTTATTGAAGCTGCACTTCAAGAAGCAGCAAAGAAAAGAGAAGTGAGGTTCTCAGACTTGAAAAAAATTGAGCGAGGAGTGAGACGACATTTTCACGACGACATCAGCGTAGTGGTAGTGTTTCTAGATCACAGTCAGATGAAAAATGGAAGCTCTCCTCGCAAATCTAATATTTCAATAACACCCAACTTCTAGATCAGGTCCTGGTATTGTAGCGTAAAATGTGCAAGTTGATGTATCAATCAACTTGAAAAATGTCATAAACAAACACATCATGTGATCAGCTACCATAGCTGAAAAATGTTAAATAGCAGCTCACCAACCCAGATGTTTAGCAAAATTGGGAGAAGACTTTTCTCAAAATGGCTTATGTGACTCACATAGAACTTGGGAGTTGTGGGCATTGTTTAATTGTTGTAACTTGTAATATATAATTCAAATGTTAGGTTTCCCCTGGTATTCCTATAAATCCTATGAGAAAATGAAATTGCCTTGCACTTATCATCCGAAAAGTTTACAATTCAACACTAATCCCATGCACCATGCATCCTTCAGATTTGACAGAGCACATGAATGATTCGAGTAACGCCGAGCGCAAATACTGTGCAATATTCTGAATTTCTGATGCACTTTTGCTCTTTTTCATGCACAAAGATGGCATGTAAAAAAAAACTATTCTAATGCTAGAAATGCCAAATCTCTTTAAAACCAATCTAACAGCCAAAATGCTAAACTTATCAAGGAATTAGAACACGCAGATCCACCAGCAAAAGGTTTGTTCCCAGTTCCCACCACCCAACTATCCATGTTAACATGTACAAAGGAATTTACAAATGATAGAATTGCAGACTAATTGACAACACAACTCTTTTACTTTGGAAAATTTGAAAATCTCAGAACCATCAAGCACTCATCATTATGTAAATGAGAAAAAAATAATACCAATAAAATGGACAGATAAGACAATTGGAGCACGTAAACCAACATTTTATGATTCCCTTTTATAAAAAAGTCAACAGGTCCTCCATCCACAATATGCTAAAAGAAACATAAATTTCCACATGTCTTTACATTTTTCCGGTGAAAGCTTCATATACAAAATACAAAAATTACAAAGCTAAAACTTATCAAAATATCAAAGAGTACAATCCTTTCCCAGTATCCTACCTGAAGATTGCACAATTCACCCAGCAACGCTTAAGAAAATCCACAACTACCCTCCAAGAGGTCACTTACCTCGAATCAACAACCAAGAATATCACAAATTTTAGTAATACAATCTAGGGACGACTTCCAACTTTTGGATCCACTGTTGAGCAAATCTGACAATCTAATACATGTAATAATTACCTTCAACTCAAATTGAACCCATCTTGGTCCATCCTTCTCATGACACAGTGTTGGACAATACTACACAACAGTACATGGTTATATAACTCTCATCCGACCATCTTGTGCGTTCATATACTCATATGCTATTATCATATAAGACACCAAAAACCTGGAACCGCAACCAAAAATTTAAAAGAGCTAGCCTAGATACAAAATTATATTAAGTTACTTAACTAGAGATCTGCCTCCCTAATAATTCTATTGCAACCATTCTCAATTCTTCACTGCTCAACTCTTCTCATTTTTAATTTATATGTTTTCACAGTTCATCCTACCATTACAAGTTTATAACGTTGATTACCATTCATCAGATTATGTAGACTCACTCAGAAAACCAACTTGGTACTACTGTTCAACACTGCATCATGAGGATGTGACCATAGGCAAATATGAGCAGTTGTCCTTGTGTCGATAGAGAAATCGGAAGAGTAACCATCCAACAGTCGCCATAAAATCCTGGTAGAGTAATGATTTTCCCTAGGTTGTATTCTGAATTTAAGACATTCTTGGTAGATTTCAAGGTAAGTAGACAATAAGCAGGTAGTTGTTCGTTACCAAATCAAGCATGAAATAAAGCTCCTCCGTGACGCCAAAGTTTGTTCACCAACTTGTAGAAGATATCTAACTGAATGGAAAAATGCATCGCCTGATAACCCATGCAATCAGAAGTAGGTAAAAGTAGGAAGACTCGAGGGAATCACAAAATGTTAGAACCCTAAACCTGCCAAAGAGATGAAAACGTATAAATCAAAACAGCGTATGGAAAAGCATAAAAACAAATCTAAAGGGGTAGAAAATATACCAAACAAAATTAACTTACAACGCAAATTAACTTACTACTAAGAAAGGAAGTTTCCTTTCAAGCCCCTCCTACAGCACCGCCGGCAATCGCTGCCTTCTAATATAGAAGAAAATAAAGATCAGCAATCCCAGTAGCAGAATGATAAAAGAAAAATATACTCTAATTTGGGGTATTCAGAGAAACTCAGAAACAGCTTGAGGTCTTACCGGCTCAATATTTCCCTTGTCATTCACTTGAGAAAGAGAACCTGAAGGACCGTTTGAAAACCTGGAAAGAGAGAACATTTAGGATTTCATGAATTAGAAGGATACTTTACAGAATCAAAAGAGAATAATATACACATCATGCCTTTAGTAATTAACTACAAATGTTTAACTGATCTATTAACAAAATATGTAGACAGCTTGCACTGACACATACCTGAGTGATCTTGCCTTCCTTTTTTCTTCTTCCTGAGGATCAGGTTTAGCAGTCTTGGAAACAGGTGCAAATCGGGCCAGTCGAGCTTTCTTCCTCGCATCCTCATCACTTGCCACAGGTGGACCAGCAATGCCAAACCTGATAGAGAAGAAAGAGGTCAGTAAAAGCTTGCAGCATGAAATAAACCAAACAACTAAGGATTTAATCAATTCAGATATTGAAGTTGTATAAGCACTGATTTAATATAAGGTGCGAAACACCACCTTTCTGCTCTAGCCTTTCTCTTCTGCTCCTCTGATTTTTTGGATGCTTCTGATCCATGCGATGTAGAAACGGTACCAAATCTGCAGATCAGCCAACGTGTTCAGAAACTCAATTCTCAGAAGTTGAAATAAAGGTTGAGAAAAAGGAAAATCAAGTAAAATCCTCATGACTTTGAAATAAACAATTTAGCATACTACGAATTTAAACCATGCCACTCCACTCCTCACGAAACACCAAAAATTTGGTACAGAACTTTTTAGACTCAAACACCATATGTTCAGCCTTTTGTGGTTAACTGGTTAACAATCCACTCCCATATGGTAAATATATCAGACCTCCTATGTCATAATTTACAGACTAAAAGCCTCAGAAGCGTACATATAAATCTGACTTCTAGATATGCAAGAACATCGCAATCAACTATTAAGTTGGAAACAGACGCATCATTGTAAACATCAATTAACTAATTGCAACCCAGTTAATAAAATCACAATCTATTATTAATGGGCACGTTAATCTTCACACACATAGCTATATGAACTAACCTACTTCCAATCCACTTAATAACAGTCGACAATCTTTTGTAACTGGTATTAAGATTGCTTTGTGCATGTTAATGTGCACACACATATCTACATGAAAATAAAACAAACAATTACGTTGATTATTAAGTAAACCTTTATGGATACGCTGCCATGAGACTTCAGATTATGCTTATAATACTCTTTTCGAATCAGTTTTCAGGAAGCCCAAAAAAACCCTAACCCTAAATTCACCAAAAAAAAAGATAAATACAATCTATACCTTTCAGCTCGAGAATTGCGCTTCTCTTCTTCAGTCAGCTGCACAGATATACCGAACCGCTCGGCACGGCGCATCTTCTTCTCAACAGCAGTAGCCGGAGCACAACCATCATCTGCGGCGGCCGTCTTCGGATCCTGGGTGTCCGCTTTGGACCCGTTTTCAGCTGAGTCAACGACGGACGATGGGGATGTAGCGGTGGGAGTGTCGCTGGGAGGGTCTACGGGGAGATCTGGCTTAGCGGCGGCTGGGACCGGTATGTCTACGGTTTTGGTAGGGTTTTCGACCGCGGGGCTGGCATCGATGGGTTTCTGGGTATCGGTGGAGGCCATTTGGAGGGTTGGTGGAGGTTTCCGGTGGGAATCGGGGACTGCGTACAACTGCGGCAACGAGGGAAAGAGAGAAAGAGAGAGGGAGTCGGTATGGTTTAGGTTGTGAATGTCAAGTGTCAATTATAGGGAGTACCAACACATTAACCGTGTCATATTCGGAGATATTTTCCTTCTTTATTACAGCGGGGTAGAACCGTACATGTCGATTGGTTTCCATACTTCCCAAACAAAAATAATTAATTTCACATTTTTTTTTTACTTTTGAAAAATAATTTCACAATCTATTTAAATGCTTTACTGTTACTGAAAGTATATATTATTACTCTTTTAAAAAGATTGTTTTTTAGACCAGTGGACAAAAGAAAACAAATTACGAGTCGTACATCAATTTAAATGAACACATTTTTGTACCTTAAAATTTATAAATAATGAGAACCTATTTTGAGAAATTTGTGTCAAGTTCAATTATAATACATTCTTCAATAAATTAAAAAAAAAACTATTTTTGGGGCAGGTTTGTCCAGCTCATATCTTAAAGTAGGGATGGTCTTTTCGGAACTAAAAACTAATGCACTGCACTTACTTATACCGACACTTGAAATGTGGTTATCGATTAGTTCTAAAAATATAGAGACAAAAACCGACCCAAACTCCTAAAATTGAAATTTTTATTTTTATTATACGTGAAAATTTCTATTGGTCGGTTTACTGTTTTACTAACAACCTCTCACATGCATGTGAGAGATAATTATTGTTGAGACTTGAGAGTGAAAAATGGGAGGGTTATGGACTTATGGGGTAATTTTTAATTATTACTTTTATTAAAAGTGATTTTGTAATTACAGTAATTTGCAGCATTTGCTCCCAATAATACAGTGCTGTAGCTGAGCCTGCTGGGGCGTCGAAGGCGACTGTTAATTAAAATGTTACCAGTTTTTGTTGTTTTGTCCCGCTTCAGATTCTGGATGTGTCGATTTCGATCTGTGTGGCCATTTATTCAGAAAGGATAAGATAATACCACACATTATGCAACTCCTTTTCTGTTCCCCACTGCTCCTCCTCCTCATTTGAATTTGGCACCAATTCTCTTCCTTTCCTTGTAGCCATGGGCGTGGCTTCGGTCATCCACAACGGCGTTCACATTCCTCTCAAGTTCAATTCCGGCCTGCCTAGGGTTTCATCACCATCTCCGGCCCCAAAATGGAGCAGACCTCACCGTATCCTTCCCATCCGTACAGGTCTCCTCTCCCTCCTTCAATTTGCTACGTCCGGCTGTTAGTCTGATAGAAATGATGGTGATAGCCGATTTTGTATTGGTTGAATTGGGATTGCAGGTGGTAGACATGGTCGAGGTGGACCGTCTGTGCCAATTGTGTGTTCTAGAGCAACTGAGCAGGACGATGATTTATCCACTTCAGGTGACTGTCACTTCTTCTTCGCATTGTATGTAAAATTAAGATTCGTGAACAAAATTTCTGAGATCAATGTAACTGACAATTGTGAAATTTCACGCAAATTATGGATCTTTATGTGGTTTATATGGAAAGTCCTATTGAATCTGCAGAAGGTGAGAAGGTTGATCCTCGGTCATATGATGGCATTAGTAATGTGGACACTTCTCACACTTCCACTCCAGATAAAATCAAGGGAGCTGAAGCTTATGTTACTTCCGTAAGAACTGTAGCCTTTTGGGTGAGCATCTCTTAGCTCGATTTGAATTGTTTGCTTCGATAGTGCTGAGATATGTAGATGTTAATTCCTTTAGGTGTGCGCTGCGGTTGCATTTGGAGTTGGTGTGGGTTTTAAAGACGGTGTTGGCAAGGCAACCGAGTTTTTTGCCGGGTATGTAGAAATATGTACCATTTGAGCTTTTTAGCAGCAGATAGAAAGTTGAGCTCTCTTTATTTTCTAAATCATTAGCCATTTGTCTACCTATATAGGCGAAAACATATCTAGTGTCTAATTCAAAAAAATAGGGAACAAGCACTTTAATCACCTGAAGTGATATTTTTCGTTGCATGGTTTGTATGTTATGTTTGTCTGTGACTCTACATGTTAATATTATTTTCTGCATCTACTGAATGTTGGGACTTTTCAGGTATTTATTGGAGCAAAGCTTGTCAGTGGACAATCTATTTGTGTTTGTTCTGATTTTCAAGTATTTCAAAGTGCCACTTATGTATCAGGTCTTTTGTAATCCTTTTTAACATTCAAATTTGTGGTCCAGATGTTCTCAAAGTTTCAATGTAGAGATTGTTTTTAAATGAATTGTGAATAGTTTGCTCTGTCTGAACTATAGGGTCGGGTACTTTCATATGGTATTGCTGGTGCAGTCATCTTTCGGTTGACATTAATACTCCTCGGAACAGTCACACTTCAGGTAAATATATTCCCTCTGTTGGTGTGTTTGTTTGTCTATGCTGTTTTCTTGTTTGTCTTGCTCTTTCTGAAATTTGTGCTGTGTTGTTGTTTTAGAGGTTTGAGGTGGTAAATCTTTTCCTCGCTGCCATACTACTTTACTCATCCTTCAAGGTGAATTTCCTTTATTTTTATTCTTTCCCTGAAAATGGAGTGGTAACTATCATTTTGTTGAGTTTTATTAGTATTTGAGTTAAAGATCCTTTTGTGCACTTAGAGACTATGGTGTGTCTGAAAAGATTTGATTAAGAACATGCTAGTTGGCTCAGGTTGTTCTATCAGTATTGTACTGTAATCCTAGTTTAATTTCTGCATTAGCTTGAAAGGCATTTTCACCTTGTTGCACATAAGAATGAGGACAATGAGATAGGAAACTGATTCATCAGTTCTGATACTTCAGGTGCTTCAATCTGTCACTACAGGACAGTTTCTTTTTAAAATGCCGGGTTATTTGTGCTTCTATTTTTTCATTAAACAGATGCATTCTGACTCAGAATGCTTGGTTTCTTGTCCTAGCTCTTTTCCAGTGAAGAAGATGACACTGATCTATCCGACAACTTTGTAGTGAAGACGTGCCAGAGATTTATCCCTGTCACTGGTATGTTTTGCCTGTGTCTTTATTTTGTTTTTATTAGTTGAAGTGTTGCTTTTTAATCATGTTTGTCTGATTTCAAGATTGGATCACAATTGGATATTTCCAAGCTTATCGAGGCTGATCTATGTCTTAATTATGCTTATTCTGAACTGAAATTTTGTTAGATAAGCATAAACCATTTGAGTATTGCAAAGTCTAGAAAGTCATGTTTAGGGGGAATGCTTTCTTGGTTAAGACTATGCTCTTTTGAATTTCCCACTGAATAGCTTAATAAGAAGAAGAAAAAAAGAAGCAATTATACAGGTTAAATCCTCCTTCAAGTCTACATCATTTTTATTTTGCCTCCTATAAACTCTTTTTTTTTTGTAGATTGTGGTTAGAGCTAGCATTTATTTCATTATTTGCATACTTTGATCACACAGTGTTTAATGTTTAATTTCACACTTCATTCCAATTTCTCTTTCTGATATCTAGCCTTCATGTTTAATGTTTCTTTATTTGATGTCTGTGTGTTTGTATTCTTGCAGCGAGTTATGATGGCAATCGGTTTTTTACAATTCAAGATGGTGTGCAGAAGGTAAGTTGTCAATAAGATGTTCTTAGGGTACAACGTTTTATTCCGCAGCTTGCTGAGATATAAAAGTCAAGAATTGCCTAGACTAATTTACCAGTTTCTCTGGATCGACATGCCACATTTTCCGTCAGTAATGTTTATCTGTTAAATTAATTGCTACTTGATCTCTAACAGGTGTCAAACATTTTGGGCAGGCCACACCTTTACTTCTCACGGTAGCAGTTATTGAGCTCAGTGATATAGCATTCGCTGTAGGTTTTCTCAACTTATCAATAAAGTATACGCAGTGGCATTGTCACTTGATGTTATAATGGGAATGTTGATTTATACTTCCATTTTACTTTAGGTCGACTCCATACCAGCAGTTTTTGGCATTACTCGGGATCCTTTCATAGTATTCTCTTCTAATCTGTTTGCCATCGTAGGTAATTCCGTAATTCTTGTTAAATGTAGGTTTGATATATTGCTTGAAAAATAAAATAGATCTAAGGTTGTAGTTAAGGCTCTTATTTTAGATGGCCATGCATTTACAGAAGATGATATTGACCTATTTCCATTGAATGTAGGCTTAAGGTCGCTTTACACACTCATTTCTGAGGGTATGGCAGACTTGGAGTATTTACAGGTAGACACTCAATCTAGTGGTCTGCAGAATTTGTGCCAACTAATGATCATCTACCCGTAGAGGACCATCATAAAAAACCCTGTTCCCTATCCTATATGCACCTACTTGAAATGAGGCAATATGAACATGTGGTCATTTGACTTGATCCAACTTGTAGTTAATGTGAAATTGCATCCTACTATATGAAAAAATGATACGGTTCTTTTCTCTTTGGATTCTTTCATTTCAGCCATCGATCGGTGTTGTTCTGGGCTTTATTGGGTGTAAGATGATCCTGGATTTTTTTGGTGGGTACTGGGCATTTCAAGTAATATTGTTTTTATACATAATTTTCACTATATACTAAATTTAGTTTCTCAACTCTTCCATAGGGTTCCACATATCAACGGAGGCGTCTCTTGGTTTTGTAGCTACAAGTCTTAGTGCAGGAGTGCTATTAAGTCTATTGAAGAAGTCTGACTAGCTTAAGAAGCAGTTCAAGCTCATGGCAGGTGAAAAATCTTTAATTTATATTTGCACTTCTTTCTGTACTTGCCTAGGCAATTAAGTTTTGCCTTTTCCTATTGCAATAGCCTGTTAGCTGATTTGCAATAGCTGTTGTTAATGCTCAACGGGAAGAAAGAAAGGTAATAATAATGCACTAGATAGGTAGAATCTAGAGTTATCATCGTTTAATTCCGGAGAGTAATCTTGATCGAGTATGCTCGATTTGGTCAAGAAAGAAAAGGGTTTCGTTGAGGGTTTGTCCCAGGGCGCGGCGGAGAGAAATTTCAAAATTCAGCTTTAAGATTCTGAAATGGCAACATGACATGGATGCTTTTGTTATTGTGATAGTGTAATAGCTGAGGAATCCGAAGATGGGATACATGTGAGGTTGAGGTTGAAGGTTGAAAAAAGGAAGCCTTGCAATGCGCTTGGTCGTGGTTGATGTGAAGATCGAAAATTCCTCTTCATCCAACAATGACAAACCAATAAGGCTATGTCATAAATTGATTACCTTTTAGTTGGGTGAATTAACTCATTCAGTTCTGTAAGATATAGCTTTCATTTAGTTGCAATGAGAAACAAAGGAATGGAAGAAACTCTCTTAAATTCATGTATAGTACCAAGTTATACAGTAATTCTTTTAACCAAATTATTCTTATTTCTCTTTTGGCTAAAGCTGATTTGCTCTTGACCTCTTGTTCACTGGTTCGAAATCCATTCTTCTGGGTTTCCAGCTACCTATATCCATCAGACAGATGATGGAAGCTTCAATATAATTATATCCAAAAGCACAAAAAATTATAGTTTTAGAAGATAAGAAGTACAAAACGTTACCATGGAATTGAAAATACGTAAGTAGTTACGCACCGATTCCAAATTCTACGTCAGTGCTCACTTCACACGCAAAATCACAGTCAATCCCAGTCCCTATAAAAGGGTCACCGACTCTGCACATAGATCACATAGCGCACCAAATTCCCATTTCGAAACAAGCATACTCAACTCTCTGTAACCATGGCTTATACGTATGAATTCTCACTGTTTGATTCATTTTACCATCTGGGTTTATCTGAACTTGTGTTTCTTTGTTGCTAATATAACTGCGGGGGTTTTGGTTTTTATAGTCAGGAGGTTCTTCCGCCACCGTTGGATGCCACCTCCAACCCACCTCCTCTCTTTGATGGCACTACAAGGTTCAGCTCAATCACTCAAATTTGGGTTCTGTTCTATGTGGTCGTTGTTTCTGTTTCACTGTTTTGCTATTCAATGTGTTAATTTCTGTACTTTGTATTTTGAAGGTTGTACAGCTGTTACCCATGCCCATTTGCACAGAGGGTGTGGATCACTAGGAATTATAAGGTTGTGTAAACTCTGTTTTTCGTTGTCTTATATGTTGGGAATGTTGACAAAGACCGTCAAGAGTTGAAGACATCAATTTGTTATCTTTTTCTTATTTTGTTTTATTTTATTGAAATTTACATGTACTCAGATCCCATTTTGTCTTATTATTTGTTTTGTGGAATTTCTGAGGTGCAGGGTTTACAAGATCAGATTAAGTTAGTCCCTATAAACCTTCAAAACAGGCCTGCTTGGTACAAGGAAAAGGTCTACCCTGAGAATAAGGTAATGTGTTTGAACAATTAAAGTTATGTTCTTGGTTATTATTGAATATCTGTTGCAAATTGGCTGAAGCTACTTAAATTTCTTGATATGATTATTCACAGGTGCCGGCGCTTGAGCACAATGGAAAGATCATTGGAGAGAGTCTTGATCTGATCAAATATGTGGATAGCAACTTTGAAGGGCCTTCACTTTTCCCCAATGTAAGATATATCCAGAATGCATTGACAACATGTCTCTGTCACTTAAAAAAATTGACCAAACCGAAGCTGTGAAATCATTTTTAGGACCCTGAGAAAGCAAAGTTTGGTGAAGAATTAATATCACATGTTGGTACCTTCACCGGAGCTTTGTATACTGCATTCAAAGCAGACGACACCGTAAAACAAGCTGGTAAGGATCCTAATGTTCTCCCATTAGGGACTGCAATCGATGATAAATTTTAACTATTTTAACTGACCAAAAACTGGTTACCTGCATCAGATGCTCAGTTTGATTACCTGGAAAATGCTCTTAAAAAATTTGAAGATGGGCCATTTTTTGTGGGTCAGTTCAGTTTGGTAAGTTGAATGTGCAACTATCTACATTGCCCTTTGCTCATTTTGAATATTTAATAATATGAAATTGAGGAATTTTTAATGCCTTTTAGTATTTTGATGACCGATTAAGTGGTTAAGAGATGGTTTGAGTTTGAAATTTTGTTGATTGATCTCTTACTTATGATGGAAATATGTTTTCTTCAGGCGGACATAGCCTATATCCCATTTATTGAGAGATTCCAAAGCTTCTTATCAGAGGTGTGGAAGTACGATATCACAGGAGGCAGGCCTAAACTAGCAGCATGGTTGGAGGTACACTAAAAACGATATGATATATTTCGATAGAAAATTTTGAATTTTGGTATCTGCTCCATGCAAGAGTAATTATCTCTCACTTGTCATATAAAAGAACTTCAATAGTCGCTCGAAGTAGCCCACAGCCTTGCACCAAGGTAGACAAGTATGGTCCTTTGCTGTAGTGTTACTGTGTTAGTACAGCAACGATGCAGAAATATCTCATGAGACTAATCTAATTGACGGCTGACCAAAAAGCTTCCTTTCTTTTCTTTCTTTTTTTTCCCCTGAAGAACCTCTAAGCCAAAATATTCAGTCATCTGTTATCTTAAACATGGATTTGATTAGAGAGACGAGTCCTATATATCGAATTTTTTGGTTACAAATTGTGGTTAATCTGATGATTATATCCTTCTGCAGGAAATCAACAAGATTGACGCTTACAAGGTAACCAAAACTGATCCAAAGGAGCTTGTCGGATACTACAAGAAGCGCTTTTTGGTACGATCCCTTTTGGTGGACCAAACTATCATATTCATGGTCTTTCTTTCAAAATATCGTAGCGATCATGCTGTTTTCTAACCTCTAAAAAACAAAACGTTTATCATTGCAGGAGCAACAGTGAATGTGGGAACAAGTGCTTTATGGCATGTGATAAATAAGTGGCTCAGTTGCTGTGGAGAATGTATGCCAGTCTATATATTATGTTTGTGTATGCATATGTAGTGGTGTTATAGGTATGGACTTGTCTGGATCTGAATATGTAAGGTTGCTTTGGTTAATTCAATAAAATTCAAGTCACTTGGTATTGTACTGTTGGTGAAAATTATAGTGTGTTATTTGTGAAAACTTTGGAAGTGCAAGACATTCTGACATTGTTCATACCAGAAATGTAAACATAACAGATATCAGAAATGTAAAGAGTAACAAATAAATGTACAATATGACCATAAATTTAGTGAGAAAGTATTTTCTTTTTGGTAATGAGGTAAATCTTCATTTGACCCAAAAAGAATCTTCACGATGCACACTTTTGTTCTTTTTTATTAGAGTGCGAGACATTGAGGTAAACTGCAAATACCAATTGTTTTTTAATCTAAATTCGAACTTTCTCCATAAACTAAGGGATGATGGTAGTCCAAGCCCTTGTTAAGGTTTGCTAACATTGCATGCCATTTGGTTTTGGCATGGAAGATTTATATTTATCCTCCAAAATTGCTCTCCGCCCTCTCATGTTCTATAAACCATTTATTTATTCTCAATATAAAATATCATCCATTAAATGTACCCAGATTTACGTAACACTCGATTATAAAACTCACATAGAGGCTTCAAGTGGATCCACCAAAACGTGAAATAACTGGTCGAAAATTACATATCAGTTTAGTCTCTTAATTCACCAACTATGTATTTTCATTTTCAAAACTCAAAATTTGGGAGAGTGATCAAAGTAATTAAGAAGGTTGTTCAATCACTTTTCACTAAGAACTGCAATTTGGTAAGTTGTCATTGTACAAGTATTGTACCACTATAATAACCCTTTTCACGGATGAATAGTTCATCGGAAAATTTCTCAATATTGTATTTTTGGCATTCTTATCTCGACGCAACCGTCGACGTTCAAAATATCACTATCTCTGACCTTGCCGAATCCAAAAAAGGTCGTCTCCGGAACACAAAAAAGCTGGTACACACTATGTAGCAAGAAATTGAACGTTGCACAATATGATACATCATAACTTTTTATTTATCAAGGTAAAATAATTAAAATCTCAGAGCTTTCATGTCGATGAGAATGGGGACAATAGCGAGACTAGAAAATATATATTTAATAGTTACTAATTTGAGAAATGTAGTTCTAGAGGTATTTAGTTTGGCATTAATTTCAATAAGTTTGTATGTTCGGTTGATAGAAAATGTGAGTCTTTTCCTGGTTTCACCAAGGTTAGATAAAACATAAGTCATAGAGAAAGAATATAACAAGTTTATCCTAATTTTTTTTTTGCCAAAGATCCTAATACTTATCCAACGAATTATAATTGAAGTAAAATTTTGGCTATAAAATGATGTGTTATTAATCCGCCTTAAAAAAAGAGGTAGATTATTTCATCTATGTGTAAATTCTCAAGAACTGGTTTCCTTTGGTGTAAAAAAAAAAAGAGGACTTTTTGTCCAATTACTGACGTCATTATTGTTGTGTTAGTTTAGGGACGCACGTCAAATCGTCAATTACAGATGAATGGAAGAAGGTTTTGGTAAAGTGTCTTGTTATTAAGTGTAGTCGTGTGGATTGCTGATGGGGCTTCACAGAACGTCCACTGTGAATTAAAGTACGTAGGTTTTTCCTCTGATTCACTGTGTGTTTGCAAATGGAAGAAAATCTCTTCAATTCATGTATAGTAGCTAGTTATACAGCAACTCTTTCTACCAAATTATTCTTATTTCTCTCTCGGCTACCTGGTTCTAATTCCATTCTTCTGTGTTTCCAGCTTGCCTATTTTCATCAGACAAATGATAGAAGTTCGTTGTAAAACCCTCTATACAAACAAAAATGCAATTAATTATATGCTAGAAAAACCACACAGAAAAAAGATTACAATTTTAGAAGGGACATATACTAAGCTAAGAAATTATTATATGTTCTTTTTGAAGACTTAATATTTTGTTCGAGTCCTCCTTCACTTTAAAACCAAATTAGGTGGCCTCGAGTCCTTGTTCCTTAACGAGACACGAGTCACACGACTGACTGACTAGTAGAATAGAAGATTGGTTGATTACTATTTTTATACTTTACCAGTAGGGTACTAGTATTATAAGTTTTTGCTGAAAATGTGATGACTATTATAATTTGGATAAAGTCGTCGCTGTCAGTTCACCTCTGTTTGGCGACCGTAGGATCAATACTAATATTAAAAATAGACGACTGAAGATAAGAAGTACAAAACGTTACCATGAAATTGGAAACACGTAAGTAGTTACGCACCGATTCCAAATTCTACGTCACTGCTCACTTCACACAAAATCACAGTCAATCCCAGTCCCTATAAGAGGGTCACCGACTCTGCACATAGACAACATAGCGCACCATATTCCCATTTCGAAGCAAGCATACTCAACTCTCTGTAACCATGGCTTATACGTATGAATTCTCACTGTTTGATTCATTTTACCATCTGGGTTTATCTGAATTTGTGTTTCTTCGTTGCTAATATAACTGCGGGGTTTTGGTTTTTATAGTCAGGAGGTTCTTCCCCCACCGTTGGATGCCACCTCCAACCCACCTCCTCTCTTTGATGGCACTACGAGGTTCAGCTCAATCACTCAAATTTGGGTTCCGTTCTATGTGGTTATTGTTTCTGTTTCACCGTTTTGCTATTCAATGTGTTAATGTCTGTACTTTGTATTTTGAAGGTTGTACACCTATTACTCATGCCCATTTGCACAGAGGGTGTGGATCACTAGGAATTATAAGGTTGTTTAAAATCTGTTTTTCTTTGTCTTATATTTTGGGAATGTTGACAAAGACCCTCAAGAGTTGAAGTCATCAATTTGTAATCTTTTTCTTATTTTGTTTTATTTTATTGAAATTTACATGTACTCAGATCCCATTTTGTCTTATTATTTGTTTTGTGGAATTTCTGAGGTGCAGGGTTTACAAGATCAGATTAAGTTAGTCCCCATAAATCTTCAAAACAGGCCTGCTTGGTACAAGGAAAAGGTCTACCCTGAGAATAAGGTAATGTGTTTGAACAATTAAAGTTATGTTCTTGGTTATTATTGAATATCTGTTGCAAATTGGCTGAAGCTACTTAAATTTCTTGATATGATTATTCACAGGTGCCGGCGCTTGAGCACAATGGAAAGATCATTGGGGAGAGTCTTGATCTGATCAAATATGTGGATAGCAACTTTGAAGGGCCTTCACTTTTCCCCAATGTAAGATATATCCAGAATGCATTGATAACCTGTCTCTGTCACTTAAACAAATTGACCAAACCGATGCTGTGAAATCATTTTTAGGACCCTGAGAAAGCAAAGTTTGGTGAAGAATTAATATCACATGTTGGTACCTTCACCGGAGCTTTGTATACTGCATTCAAAGCAGACGACACCGTAAAACAAGCTGGTAAGGATCCTAATGTTCTCCCATTAGGGACTGCATTCGATGATAAATTTAAACTATTTTAACTGACCAAAAACTGGTTACCTGCTTCAGATGCTCAGTTTGATTACCTGGAAAATGCTCTTAAAAAATTTGAAGATGGGCCATTTTTTCTGGGTCAGTTCAGTTTGGTAAGTTGAATGTGCAACTATGTACATTGCCCTTTGCTCATTTTGAATATTTAATAATATGAAATTGAGGAATTTTTTATTGCCTTTTAGTATTTTGATGACCGATTAAGTGGTTAAGAGATGGTTTGAGTTTGAAATTTTGTTGGTTGATCTCTTACTTATGATAGAAATATGTTTTCTTCAGGCGGACATAGCCTATATCCCATTTATTGAGAGATTCCAAAGCTTCTTATCAGAGGTGTGGAAGTATGATATCACAGCAGGCAGGCCTAAACTAGCAGCATGGTTGGAGGTACACTAAAAACCATATGATAATGATATATATATCGATAGAAAATTTTGAATTTTGGTATCTGCTCCATGTAAGAGTAATTATCTCTCACTTGTCATATAAAAGAACTTCAATAGTCGCTCGACGTAGCTCACAGCCTTGCATCGAGGTAGACAAGTATGGTCCTTTGCTGTGGTGTTAGTATAGCAACGATGCAGGAATATCTCAGGAGACTAAGCTAATTGACGGCTGACCAACAAGTTTTTTTGTTTTTTTTTCATGAAGAACCTCTAAACCAAAATATTCAGTCATTTGTTATCTTAAACATGGATTTGATTAGAGAGACGAGTCCTATATATCAAATTTTTTGGTTACAAATTATGGTTAATCTGATGATTATATCCTTCTGCAGGAAATCAACAAGATTGATGCTTACAAGGTAACCAAAACTGATCCAAAGGAGCTTGTCGGATTCTACAAGAAGCGCTTCTTGGTACGATCCCTTTTGGTTGACCAAACTATCATATTCATGGTCTTTCTATCAAAATATCGTAGCAATCATGCTGTTTTCTAACCTCTACAAAACAAAACGTTTATCATTGCAGGAGCAACAGTGAATATGAGAACGAGTGCTTTATGGCATGGGATAAATAAGTGGCTCAGTTGCTGTGGAGAATGTGAGCCAGTCTAAATATTATGTTTGTGTGTGCATATGTAGTAGTGTTATAGGTATGGACTTGTCTGGATCTGAATATGTAAGGTTCCGTTGGTTGCTTCAATAAAATTCAAGTCACTTGGTATTGTACTGTTAATACGTTCATGAAAATTATTGTGTTAATCGTGAAGACTTTGGAAATTGGAAGTGCAAGACATTGTTGATATCAGAAAAGTAAAAACCAACAGATAAAGGTACAATATGACCATAAATTTGGTGAGGAAGTATTTTCTTTTCGGTAATGAGGACATTAAACTGCAAATAGCAATCGTTTTCGAATCTTAATTCGTACTTGCTTCATAAACTAAGGCCATCTTCTCATCTCTCTATCTCGACCGGGGGGAAGAGGTGTGAGAGCCAAGATCTCTTCAAAGGAAACCATCTAAGGATTCAGTGCTTATTGGACCAACCAGTCTCATATCCAGCTCTCAATAACACATTGAATTTACCACTATTCCGACCAAAAATATATTTCCACCACTTAAATAAAAGAAATAATAATGATAATGATACATCCAATGTTTTAAAAAACGGAAGCGTACCCGAAGTGTTTTTAGGGGCTAAAGCCTAAGACGTAAGCCTCAAGCGAAAAGCGTAAGTTTTAAACTCTTTTTTTTTTTTTGGGTCTGATCTTCAAAGGAAGTATGTTATATTTAGAAACATAGAAACTCTTCAAAAATGCTCATCTTGGCTAGTAAAAGGACCAAAATGCCCTCAAATAACTCATCTGTTAATTAACCTATCGTGTTCAGACCTCTTCTTGCTCTTTTTTTTTCCTTTCTTCTTTGTTGCCGTTCACGACACAGGAGGCCGTAGCTTCTTTGTCCGGCCACCTATGGACGTCCGACTGATGGCAGGGTGTGCATCTCAGAGGCACGAAGCAAAGCCTAGTCTTGGTTTGTCCAACCAGTGACGAGCGGCAGCGAATCGAAGGAGAGAAGCCTTGATTATTCCGGCGATTTTCACGGTATTTTCTGACTACTCCGGCCACCGTTTGTGACAAATGAGCCATGAAAGTTAATCCTCTCGTCAAGATCTTCCTATTGGTATAATTAGATTTCATTTATAAGTGAAGTTTGGAGAATTGTTATTATTGGAATTTTTGGCCGTTGTTTTGATTCGAAAAAAAAACACACTTATAGGCGTACGCCGCGTACGCTTTTGAACGCCTTTCATGCCTTTTGTGCTTCAGGATCGCGCCTTTTGCGCCGGGTCGCCTGGGTATCAAAACTGGAGCGACGATTTCATGGAGTTTCAAACACGTAAAGGAATGTGATGCTCACACCTTAACTATAAGGTGTGAGCGGCAAAAATGAACTCATAGAGAATTTAATTATCAGCAGCCTACAAGAAATAAATGCTTATGTAATGAATAACATCACTGCTGCTTTTAGAACATAAAACATGCATGAATTTCTAGAGCCAGAAATATCTTGTAAATTATTCTCTCATGGTTAAATTTGGGCGGAAAAGCGCGGGAAAGAGAGGTTCTTTGGAGGAAAAGAGTATTTGGCCATCCAAATTTAAACATATGTGATCATATATCTATTGCTTGTAGGTCAAGTTAAACAATATATATATATATAAATATCATTTATAATATATTACATATTGATCTTATATATATATGATTCTTGGAGTTGTCCTATCCATTTTCCGCGTCTTTACTGAATTACTGTGAATACTGAAATTAAGGTCTGATATTGAAGAGTTTGTTTGGCCATGGATGCCTAGGCCACTACTGATCGAGCATGCACAGTGCCGGAGCTAGGATTGCAATGCACTTAGGAGGGACGAACTTTTCAATAATTTTTTAGTTATAATTTAGAGCTTCTCTACTTGCGGCAGTAGATCTTAATTATTTTCACAAGTACTTTGGTCGAATGATCGATATTTCTCTTTCATTTGTTGGAAGAGCTAGGTATGTTTCTAAATTCGAGTTTTTTATTCGGATTTTGGACTTCAACTAATATTAATGTGAAGAAAAATACTACTAAATTACGAACTATATCTTGGTTGAACATAACTAATAAATTTAGTGGTTGATCGAAAATATTAGTACGTTGATTAGTGTTTCTTTTGCAAAACTCGTTAAGTGTAATTTTTTTTTTGATAGAAAGCGACAGAACATATATTAAATAATACTGAAGAGTACATTAGCACGATGCAAAAAACATCGGAAAGTAAAATAAGATGCACAGACGCATCTGAACATAAAAGTAACCAGAGTAACCAAAGTAACCAATTGCCACAAAGGCATGACCGATACACTGCGATGGTCAGTTATGCAGTGAAATTTGTAGACGTAACTCGTTAAGTGTAATGAATATACATGTTCAATAAATATATATATATATATATCAATGTTCTAAAAATTGCTAGGCGCTAGTCGGGCGGAGGGTAGGGGCCTAGCACCTAAACGAGGAGTCGGGGATTAGTCGGACGCCTAGGCGGTTTTTTATTTTATTTTAATTTTAATTTTATTATACAACATATAATTAATTAAATAAGTGTCTACTTAAAACAAAAATTATATTTAGATTAAGAAATATAAACATACAAAATGGAAGTATATAAAAAGCACTATAATTGATTAAAAACATAGGCAAAAAAAAATGTTTGATATTTTAGAACCTGTCTTTGCCCACCTATATGGATCTGCAACTAATCGAGGCGGTTGGCCTCCGCTTAGCACCTAGGCGGGAATTTTTAGAACACCGATATATATAGAACAGATTTTTCACTAAGAATTTTAGGATTGCACCTTGGCAGTGGGGAGACAAAAGCATGGGAAATGAAGCTAGTTGAATTTGAAGGATACATGAGTCTTGCGGTCGCATAAGAGAGCGATCGAATTAATTCCACAGCTCAATAGTGTTTGGCTCTCCACAGCTCAATTAATTAATAGTCCAATTTTCGATTTTGCATTTCAAATTTTACATTAACATGCAGTACCAATTTTCGATTATGGTTAAACCTAAACCGGACAACGATATATATATGGAGGACTTGGATCATGATCATAATGGCAAACTGCTAGCTGGTGACTTTATCCAAACCAATTAATCCAAAGAGTACGTGCTGATCCAATTATATATTTATATGCTATCTTTGCTAACAATGGTTACTTTGGATGACTTTATTGTACTGAATCCGATGCATTTGGTTGTGTTTCTTTAGTTAATATATTTTGTTTTAGTTAGCTCGCTCTTTGAAAAGATTGAAAGTACCCCATTTTTATCGATCTATAGAAGTTGCAGAATTTCTGTTTTTCTATATTTATCGATCTCTTAGAGATAGAGGAGTTTAAATAGGTACAAAAAGTGAACAATTATAGTAAAATTAAAATTAAACCAAGCTAGGTCTAATTAAACATAAAGAATTAAATAATAGTAATAGTTAAATCTAGGCAGTGGCCATCCCCGCTCACAACCCGGGTTCGAATCCCCCCCTCCCCACAATTTCGAACTTTGGAGCCATATATCGATCCCCTCCCCTAAAAAAAAGAAAAAAAAAATCTAGGCTAGATTGACTATTGTGAAATAATCAAATAATAACTAATAACCATACATAAAGAGGTGCGTAGTCACGTAATTAGAAGCAAGAGAGTATAATTGATGAGAGATAAAAATAAATACCCAATACCAAACACTGATGTTATTTTATAAGTTTATAAGAAAAATTACTAGGAAATAAAACAGCTCGAAAATATTCAATTGACATATTAAGAAAATAAATTATAAAAAAAAAACTATAACCAAATAGAAGTTGTTTAGCGCCCCTGAAAAGTTGGCGTAAACCAAATTGGACGTTGATTGACCATCTCCAATAGGCTCATCACATCTTTTGAATAAGGCTTTGAAATGATCTTCTTTTCCATGTCGTAGACACCAAAATCATGTAGCTTATTATTCATTTGCATAAAATCGAAATCATGGTTGTAGTATATGCAATTCGGCTTACATCCCGGAAAATTAGAAGCCACCACAGATACCGAAAGATTCTCTCCGATGAAAATAGCAACATCGTCACCTAGAGTATTCTCCTCAATCCACCGGCACGTATCCAAGTTAAATTTGAAAACTTTAAATTTCGTTGCAAAACCATCTTTTTCCTGCTTACAATCTTCCCAGCAACGTCTTTCAATCATCAACAAATCTTGTCCATTTGAGTCCACGAGATATGCCCTGATTAAGAAACTTTCATCTCTGCCAGGTGCAAGAGAGTTTACATTTGAGTTGGACTCAGAATCAATATTAAGAGTTAAAAGTTCGCCACAACGCTTAACGACATAGAATTTGTCTTCTTCTTCACATTGAAGAACATCCATAATCCCACAATATTTATTATCCATATAAGTCCATGACGTGTCTTTGCTAGGTCTAATAAAAGCCACTTCACATTGTTCAAAGAATATTATAACAACAATGCAATCATTGGCATTTAATATCGGGTCCGCCGTAATTGTAGCCTTTAAGACAAAGTATTCACAATCTTCAGCCCAAAATTCCTCCAGCTCTTCCCTACTATACTCTGGAGGAGGGTTTAGTTGAGGGAGACAAATGGCTAAATTTTCTCTCTCCCCCCTCCCTTCTTTTGACATAGAGAATGGATTTATTAGAGTTACTGTAAAATCTTTTTCCACAACTACCAACCATCCTTTCGAAGACCCACAAAATCGCTTATTTGGTAGTCTTAATTGCACATCGAGGACCTTATTCTCTACAACATTGTATAAATTCCAAGCGTCTTCGTTGGCATTGAAAAACAAGAGCATTGGAGGTTCAGGATGACTTAACAACTTCTTAGCGTGTCGACTTTGATTATCTTTTGCTGCACCAAACCATGGCTTACAAACCATACTGAATCGGACATAATTTGATGATGACAATATTAATCTTTCTAAAATTGAATCCAAAAGGTCCTTGGGCAAATTCGCCCAACCTGAAAAGACAAAAGCATCGATCAGAATTATGACGATGATGAAGGAAAACTGATCAAATGTGTATAGGTACCTAGACAAAACCGGTTGATAATTTTTATAATTTTTTTCACGGAAGATAATTCAATATTTTGTTTTTGCAGCAGCATCCAACAAAACAAAATAGAGCAGCATATATAATGGAAACACAACCATCAATTCTAGGCAAAAAAGGAGAAGATTAAAATAAACATTCCCAACAAAACAAAGTAAAGATTATTAATCAACCTAGAGTAATATCAAATTGGTCGATTTTATTTTATTTTATTTTTTTATCAGAAATTGATGTAATTAATTAGGCATGAGCCGCATGACTAGTTTCAGCATACAAAACCAGCTGCATGGGGCTCGCTTTCCTTTCAAAAGAATACACAAAAACCAACTCTAAGTCTCCAAGCCCTCTTATTGGACTAAGCAAATAGTGGAATCAGGGATGATTAATTTATAAAACATGTAATTTGGTCGAGGCTAGGATGTCAATAAATTCTAATATTTGCTAGTAGTTGATGGCACAATTAATATATAAAACAAAGAAAATATAATTAGTATAGAAGCTAGCTAACTATACGAGAAAGAGATTGCACCCAAAAAACAAAAACTATATGAGAAAGAGCATACCTGACTCCATAATTTCAAGACAATCTTATGAGACCAAAAGTAATCGCACTAATCTTCTTCTATAATTTCTTTTTTTTGTTATTCATCTCAGAAGTATTTATATTTATAGAGATAACACACTCAATCAAACTAGGAGAATAAACATAGATATCCTAACTAGAATTTGGAACATATATAATTCATTCACGAAGAGGAAACCTAATCAAACGAGGAAAATTTATAGTGTATGTACGTTAATATATCTCATACATACAATTACCAATTTTATGACTTAATTACTCAAATAAGAACTTATTTACTCTAATGAGAACCTTATTTATCTTAACGAGCACATTTCTGTAGTTACCACTTGAGTTGTCGAAATGATAATATGTATTCTTAAGTCGTAAAATATTACAATTACCACTTTTATGACTTAATTACTCAAACCTAATTTAGTCTAGTGAAACTTTTATTTACCTTAACTAGAACTTTCTCCCTCACTAAATATAAAAAATGTTAACATATCATAGCTTTATTCTCAAACCAGACTAGAAAACATATATTACATAATTTAACCTGACAATCCCCAAAGCGAAGCTAGGTATCTAAACTAATTTGCTACTCTCGCATACCTCGGGAGAAAGATGGACATTTATTTGTCCATTTTCAGGCTTTGTCATGTTGCGCTTGGTGCCTTCCTTTTATTGCACTTTCAATAAAAAGATATGGGCATATATATATTGGGTGGGACGGTGGATTGATAAGTTAAGTGAGAACGGACTACCTACTTGGCCCAAAAAAGAAGAAGAACGGACTACCTATAGAGACGGGTGATCGAATGCTATGAACCTTTGCTATGTTTTATTATAGTAATTTTTTTAACTATGGATTAGTAATATATATGTGATATAATAAAGATGGGGATTATGACCTGTAAAGATTAGTAATTTTCTTCAGCATCGATCCATGGATGATATTATCACCTGTGAATGTACTATTGGCAACAGAACCAGGATTGAAACTTTGGGGGGCTAACTTTATACGTTCAATTTATTTGTCCGAAGGGCAAATTTTTTTGTTGCTCAAAGCCATATATATGAGTAGTGAAGAACTCAAGGAGATTGAAGATTTTTGTGGCTTAGATTGATGTCTGGAAAGAGAAAGAGAGAGAGAACACAGAGAAAAAGAAGAAATTATGGAGAAAGAGAGAGAGAGAGAGAGCCCGAGAGAAAGAAGTCGATGAAAAAAAGAGGGAGAGAACACGTGGGGGGAAGGGAGGGGGGGGGGGGGGGGGGGGCTGCAGGCCATATAGCCCCGGACGTAGTTCCGTCGCTGCTCGGAAGTGAACCGAAAACTGATGTTTGGTGCAAATATTGAACAATTTTGTAATGTTACCTCATAATCATAGTGTATTTGATCCTTGTGACATAAGCTAGCTGTCACATAATTTTGTAATCAAATTTCATACAACTCTACATACATTTAGCATTATCATTGGGGAACGGATTCAGTGCACGTTCCGTGTATATGCACGTAGAGGAAATAAAGGGTAAAATAGTAAATTCTCAATTTAACTCTCTCATTTGGACGATTGAGATTTACTGTATTTTTGCACGGACGGCTGAGATTGTCCGTGCATAAAATAAGTAGTTGAATCAAGAACATGGGGTGTTCAGTCCTGACTCCTGAACAAGTTGGATTATTGATACATTTAGCATTATCATATCAGTTCAAAAAGATTTTTTTTTTCTCTCTCTCTCTCTCTCTCTCTCTCTCTCTCTCTCTATATATATATATATATATATATATATATATATATATATCTCTCTTGCTGCAGCTCCGAAGTCTAGGTTGTTTATCTAATGATTTATTTGCTCAGGTTGCAAGCAGTGGCGGATCCAGGATTGATTGGCAGGGGGGCACAAAGTTAAAGAGGCGTCGCAGGCGAAATTTTTTTTTGGCTTATGCAAAAACTGTTGCCTCTTCCCTCTTCATTTTTCTTCCGTTCTTTCCCTCATTTCCTTCTCTTTCTTGTTTTTCATGTAAAAAAATTGAACGCTAATCATAACTTCACTCAAACTCAAGGTTAATTGGTTTTTAGCCTTTTATGGTATTTTGAAGAAGGATTTTGGTATTGAAAAACAAGGTATTGTTTTTGTATGATTTAGCCATCATCCACTTGGTTTTTCGACCTTATGCATATGGATTGCTTAAGCTAGGAGAGGATTTCAATTCGTCCATACCCACTTGGCAACTTGGTTTTTTCTCTCCTTTGTTTGTTTATCAGTTTTGAGTTATGAAACATATTTGATAATTGATATCTCATATCTCTAATCAACTAATCATTATTCAAGAGTTCAACTTAATCAACTAATTAAACAATTATGATAATTTGATAAAGGAGATTCATTGATTGAATAGACAATAGAGGAAGACTTACCGATTCAAAAGAGCTGCAAGTATCAGAAGAGAGAGTGAGAGACCAATTAATCAAGTGATGAGTATTAAAAACAAAATATTCCAGAATTGATCTCCTTCCTCTGTTTCGCCTGGTTTGCCGATTTTCCACCATGGTAGCCATTTGCCAATCTCAAGCTCCATACTACAAGTCTACAAGCTTTGGTAAGAAAATTTGAGGGGGGGGGGGGGGGGCACTTTTGCTTGGTTTGCCGATTTTCCACCATGGTTGCCAATCTCAAGCTCCATACTACAAGCTTTGGTAAGAAAAGTTGAGGGGGGGCACTTCCCCACCCTCCCCCTGGATCCGCCCCTGGTTGCAAGGAAGTTTACTAGTGAGGTTGAGGGAAAGATGGGATATATATCAAGATTCGTCTACTTCAATCTGTCAGAGGGAGATAAATCTTCTGAGCCTAGTCTTCAGTTCTGGTAATCTTGTACCTCTTATCTTTTCTGATCATCAGTTTGCAATTGTTTGCTTCACCAGACGTTTGCAGTTAACTATAATTCATGGGTGATGCTGCAATATACATCTAAGTGAACCATGGTGCAGTAACGGTGAGTCTCTGATCGACAATATATTGTTCTTGTTAGGTTCAAGCTAGCACGTGCATAGACTTGGATGGAAATGGAGTTCCACACGGAATGAATTGCAATTTTTTTTATGAAGAGCAATTGCATAGAATGGAGTGCATGGCCCTAGAACCTGTTCTCTTTGAAGATATATTGTGCCAGATTATTGACATGATTGGACCAGAGGTTCGACTTTTCCTCGTTTTTGCTCTTCAAAAACTTGGTCTTTTTCCTTCTGTATTTACTGCGTGGATGAAAACTGTTGAACCTTTCAATGGAAAAGTAAAGATTTTCGTTCATTCATCCTCTTCAATTTTACAAACCTATATAAACACTTTACTTTCCTATAAGTCAACAAAGGCACAAACTCCTAAACTTACTCTAACAACACCAACTCCTAAACAAGATTCTATATCAACACAAAAATCAACATAGCAACACACACACACACACATTCCAACAAGGAGGACTACTAGAAAGAAGACAAGAAATGTGAACTGGAGAAATATAGACTAGAAAGATTCCGTCAAACTCCAACAAACCGTCCGGACGCCTGGGAGCACAATGGGAAGCCTCGACAAATCCGTCCGGACGCCAAAGAATCGTCTGGACACCTGAGAGTTGCTGAAACTTCCAATAGCTATAAACCATCCAATCCGTCCGGACGACCAATACTGCCCCTCAAGCTGGATCAAGGATATTTCTTGAGCCAAGCTTGAAGAGAAGACATTCAAACTGAGAAGAAGAGAGAACTTTGGTGAAGATGTCAGCTAGCTTATCACAAGTCCTGGTGTAGACTGTCTCAAGAAGTTTATATTGAACTTGATCTCAAACAAAGTGACAATCAACTTCAATGTACTTTGTGCGCTCATGAAAGACAGGATTTGCAGCGATATGCATAGCGGCTTGATTGTCACAACGTAAAATGATTAGGCACGTGGCACATAATTCCAAATTCTCTAACAAAGTCTTTAACCAAATGAGTTCACAAGCTGTGGAGGCCATAACACTATATTCAGCTTCAACACTTGATAAGTGCGTAAATACGCACTTAAAGCGTCTTCAATTACTTGGATTAGGCTTTTCTGATAGCATATTTGTGTATTTAATTCGTGTTTTTATGTTTTCAGGTAAAATAAGTGGAATAATGTAGTCTGTACTAAAATGATACAATTCGGTCGTTTTTTGTGCAATAATAAAATCATTCGGATCCCGGCAAGTTTGCCGACAAATTGCCACATTCAAACTCTATTTTCATTTTGCTTTTTTCTTAGTTTTTATTTATTTATTCCCTTTCTATTTTATTTTCAAATTTGAAATTCAAATTAAATAAAAGATTTATAAAAAATTAATGATTTATTTATTATTTTATTATTTTATTTATTTATTTTTATAAAAATAAATTTAACTTTTTGACTTTTTTATTTATTTTTTATTTTATTTTATTTTATTTTGGTTTTTCTTGGCCGGTTCTTCTCTTCTGCATCATCTCTTCCCGATCTCTCTCTCCCCCTTCTTCTTCTTCTTCTGCATCATCTCTTCCCTCTCTCTCCCCTCTTCTTCCCTCTTCACCTCTTTTCTTCTTTCCACACCCACATCATATCCACCATCCTCCATCTCACCGTCCATTCCATCACCAGACCCCTCTTACACCTCAACCAATCACCCCACCACCACCATTCAGACATCCTACCCCCCCAATTCACCACCCCGTGTCACCTGATCCATCACAGACCACCATCACATTCAATTCCTGCAATTACCAAATTTCAATCAAGAACAACAATCACAACAACTCAAGCTTCTCAAGCACAATTCCTGCAAAATCCAAATATCGTGACCAAAGCAATTCAATTCAAGAACAGCAGCAGCACCAAACTCATCACTTGCCGGCGTCGACCCGTGTCTGCATCCGAGCCCGTGCTCGCCTCATCACCACCATCGACGCCGCCTGCCCAGTTCCAAACTTCCTGCATCACCATCTCAGACCCCAGCTGCAAACCCGCAATCTCTGCTGTAGCGCCGCCGTCACCAAGCCCCCGGCGTCGTCCCCAATCTGCCCACCACCGCAAAACCGCGCCGTCTGAAATCAGCCCCGTAGGCAGCTCAAGCCGGTGACGCAGAGCTTTGGACCGCAAGCCCAGACTCTTATCTGCTCAGCCACGTCTCCAGTCGGCGATCTCAAGCTCTTCTCCGAGCTCACGGGCTTCAGCTTTCAAGCCTCTCTAATCTGAGCCTTCTTTCTCTTTCTCTCACTATTTGTTAATTAAATTTTTATTTATTTTAAATACTTGATATGTGCTTAAATAGTTAAATGTGTATTTATTTATTTTAGGTAATTGTAAATAATTTGCTATTTGTTTTATTCGTGAAACTCGAAAATCTCTTCAATTTAGTTGTGTGATTTAAATAATTGTGAAAATCCAAAATAATATTTATAAATTAATTTTTGTGTGTTTTATTTATTTTAAACTAAATTTGTGTTTCACCTTAATTGTTTCTTAATTAGATTAATAGTTTAATTATTTTGTTTTGTTTTGTTTAGCATAGTCTGTCAATTATTTTGGAAAATAAAAAAAAAACCCTAAAGAGCGTTCTTTTGTGTTAGATATTTTAGGTTACAATTTTACTAATTAGGTTTAGGGCATTTCAATTCCCGTGGTTCGACAACCTGGATCTTAATATTCATTTTACCACTACACTTTGACCTCGTCAGCACTAGATTGAGCCACCACATTTTGTTTTTTGCTCTTTCATGTAACTAGATTTCCACTAATGAAGGTACAAAAACCGGTTGTAGACTTCCTATCAATAGCATTGCATGCCCAATCAGAATCAGAGTATCCTTCAAGCTTGAAATGACCATTGTTCTTCATGAGAATGCCTCTGATAACTGTACCTTTAAGATAACACAAAATTATCTTGACAATTTTAAGATGATGAGAGGTAGGAGCGTGCATGAATTGGCTAACCAAACTCACAACATATGTGATATCGAGTCTGGTAATGGTAAGGTATATGAATTTTCCCACACATCGTTGATACACAGAGATATCCTAAAGAGGTTCTCCTTCAACATTGAGTTTGAGATTGTTGGGAAATGAATCTCCTAGCCATGCAAGTAATAGTAACAAATGAGAAAGAAAAATAACCAAACCAAGAAGACAACAATTTTAACGAGGTTCGGCCAAAATCTTGGCCTACGTCCTCGGAGAGTTTCACCTTCACTTATGAGAGAATAATAAGTACAAGAATACACCACTCAAGTTTATACCCGACCCGAGCCCTCGTATCCGAAAGGATACCCCTTATACACTCACTTTCAACCTAGAAGATCACTACCCAAAGAGCTATATACACTCTTTAATTAGAGTAACTACACTTGCACTATAACACACCCTTTATAGTGCAACAACCCACTTCTTTTATACACAAAAAAGACTCTCTCACGTAATCTCTCTAACTCTCTTGTTCTCCTCTCTTCTCCCCTTTCATGCATGCAACTCACATATATATATATATATATATATATATATATATATCTAGCATGCACACACGTTGACAATATATTAATACAAGGAATGGACAACACATCAGCCTTTTGCTTTCCATAAAGCAAGGCCTAACTTCTCCTGCAATACCGGCAATACCAGCCTCCACAATTGCTTGCCTACCAGTCCAGCTGTCCTTTTTCCTTTCTACCTGCCATACCATTCTTCCACTCATACTAATGGAGGGACAACACAACAAAGATTACTCTTCAGAGGAGTGGGAGCAAGTTTGTAGTCTTGCATTCCTGTCTAATGAAGAAGATCGATGACATACTTGCGTTGGTTTAGAAATAGACTATTAGAGGAGTTATCCATTTCTATTCCAAGGAAGTATCTTAACAAACCAAGGTCTTTGATTAAGAAGGATTGGTGCAATATTGACTTGAGGGGCTGAATCTCATCCATGTTGTCTCCAGTGATGATCAAATCATCCACATACACTAGAAAAATTAACCTGCCAACCTTACCAGTTCTCACAAACAATGAAGAGTCTGCATAACTTCGTTTGAAACCTGAAGTAAGAAGAACCGAACTCAGTTTTAAATACCAAGCTCGAGGAGACTATTTGAGGCCATATAATGCCTTATGCAGTTTACATACCATTCCAGATTCTTTTTCACGATCATGACCTTATGTAAACATCCTCTTCTAAATCACCATGTAAGAAGACATTTTTTATGTCCACTTGGTAAAGAGACCAGCCACAATTTACAGCCACAGATAAAGAACTCTAACTGTGTCATTTTAGCAACATTTTCAAAAGTTTATTTATAATCAACTCCAAATGTTTGAGTAAAGCCACGAGCAACTAACCTTGTTTTGTGTCTCTCAATTGATCCATCCGAATGAAATTTAGTCTTGTAGATCCATCTTGCCCCGACAACTTTATGCCTTTTAGGAATCTTCACTATACTCCAAGTTTTATTTTCATCAAGGGCTTTAAGCTCATCATACATAGATTTTCTCCAAACCGAGGACTGATTTGCTTCCTCAAATATTTTTGGCTCAATTTCATTAGAAAGCTTGCTAAGAAAGGCAAAGTGTGTAGATGAGACTTGATTAGAATTCACAGCTTGACGAGAGGGTGACGAGGAACATAAGTCTCATATTCTTGAAATATTGTGGGAGGCGCTCTCACTCTTGATGAATTTCTTCTTGGTTGAGGGACAATTGGTTCCAACTCTTCTTGTGGATGTTGAACATCTACTGGTTCCTCCTCATTGTGTGCAGGAGGTTGAATTTGTTGTTGAGGTGCAGCTGTGTCATCAATAACATCAATGAGAATTGGTGTAGGGAACAAATCATCGATGTTCTCCCCCTGTGGTGCATTATCAGCTAGCTGAAAGAAAGGGTTAGATTCATCAAATCTGACATCTCTTGAAACAAAGAGTTTTCTGGTCTGTACATTGTAGCACTTATATCCCTTCTGAGTTGATGAGTAGCCCAAAAACACACATTTAGTAGCTCGTGGTTCAAATTTGTCATGGCCCTTGACTGAACATGAACAAAACAAGTGCAACCAAATATATAAAGATGACTTGTGTCAATTTTCATGCCCTTCAAGACCTCAAATGGGGATTTAAAATTCAACACACTATTAGGTAATTTGTTGATAATGTATGCAACAACTTGAATAGCTTGAGACCAAAAAATGTTTAGGAACGTTTGATTGAAGCATTAAAGTTATTGTCTTCTCAAGTAGGTCTCTATTTTTGCGTTTAGCAGTACCATTTTATTGTGGTGTTCCCACATAACTGGTTTGATGCATTATATCATGATTACTGAGGTAATTAGACATGATTTTGGAAGTGTATTATGTGCCATTGTCTGACCTTAAGATGCAAATATTAGAGGAAAAATAGTTTGTGACAAGTTTATGAAAATCTTCAAAACATTTAAAACTTCATGTTTAAATCTCAAAAGATACACAAAAGTAGTCTGAGTAAAATCATCAATGAAAGTGACATAGAATTTATAACCATCAAAGGATTCTAGGGACACATGTCCCCATACATCAGAGTGCACAATCTCAAAAGGTAGAGTAGCTCTAGACTAAGTAATAGGGAAAGATGATCTAGTGGATTTTGACATGTGACAAATTTCACATTCATGAGATGGTTTACAAAAACTTGGAAACAACATTGATAGAACATGAAAAGAAGGGTGAGCTAGACGCATATGCCACAATTGTTGCAGTGGTGTAGTGTTAGAAGTTGTAACCAAACTCTTTGAAAACTTGATGATATTGATATGTAGTAGAGGCCATTTAGATAGAACCCTTCACTAATCTTTTTTTTGGTTACTTGATCCTGAAAAATAATATTATGAGCAGAGAAAATGGCTAGATAGTTCAACAAATGTGTCAACCTTCCCACATATAGGAGTTTAAAAGGGAAAGACGGAACCAATAAAACCAATGACTCTTTATTCTCAGAAAAAAGTTTTACTTTTCCTTTTTCTAAGATAGGAACATTATTGCCATTTGCAAGTGAAACATGATGAGGTTTTGCAAAATTTTGAAAATCATGTAACAATGAGGCATTGTTTGTCATGTGGTCAGTAGCACCCGAATCTACTATCCAAAAATCATGATCCTTACTGAGCTCTAGAGCAGTAGAGATGGTACAAATAATACCTGGTATATCCTCGGACGAAGCCATGTTTGATTTTGCCAAGAAACCAGCAAACTTTCCGAGCATGGAAGTTGTGTTCCCACTCCAACTATTATCCATGTTGCCTTGCTTCTATTGGAGATATGTTGCAAACTCGTTAATGAGTGTTATTGGATTAGCTGTGAAGTTTGACATCTCCTCAGAAGTGGTGCTAAGATTAGCCTTGGCATTATGCATGCAGTTCATTGAACTTCTCTGGTTCTTTTGATCGTCATTAAACTTGGTTTAAGTTCAGTGTACAGGATCCAACATCTCTCCTTGGTATGACCGATACCAGTACGACCTATGCGCTCACAATGAGTGCATTTAAAATCTGGCCTCTTTCCTTTGTAGGGTCAGTCACTTCGATTTGCAGCAAACGCTCTTGCATCTGAGTCTTTGGTGTTTAGATCAACATTCATCACTTTCTTTCGAACTCCTTCTCTTTGAATGGCATTACAGACACCTCGAAAAGAAGGCAAGTCTGGACTCATCAGCAAATGGCTTTTGAGGTCTTCATATTCAGTTCCCAAGCTGGCAAGGAGTTGAAAAGTACACTTTGTCTTCTTCGGCTCTTTTTATCAAAAGGATGGCATCAGTGGTATGTGGCATGTACATGTCCAATTCATTCCACTTTGCTTTTAGATTACAGGGTGTTGAACAAAAGAAAGATTACCTTGTTGAATTCCAGCTAGATCCTTCTTGAGTTGGAACACCCTTGTTGCATTGTTCAAGTTATCATACAATCCTTGGACAGCTTTTCAGGGATGCTTAGATGGTTCTGAATAGCTGAAAATTTCTGCAATTTTTGGCTCCATTGAATTAAGAAGCCAAGACATGACAAGTTGGTCCTGAAATAACCAGGTTGAATACTCAGCTGAGGAGGATAATTAAGGACATGTTATTGCTGTCATTGATGAAAGAAAGCTTGGATTTTCCACCAAGGGCAAGGGTGATGGCTCTTGACCATGGAAGATAATTAAACTCATTTAGGAGTACTGAGCTTAGTCGTTGATTTGGGTTTATATCAGGACTCTCGGTCTTGTCAACAATGGTAGATGAAGAAGGTGGTGTATCTCCAGGCATCTTAAAGATGATGAAGAGAAAAAAATAAAATGCAGAAGCAAGTCCTATGAGGAATTCTACTCTCATACCATGTTGAATATTTCAATGGAAAAGTAAAAAATTTCGTTCATTAATTCATCCTCTTCAATTTTATAAACCTATATAAACACTATACTTTCCTATAAGTCAACAAATGCACAAACTCCTAAACTTACTCTAACAACACCAACGCCTAAACAAGATTCTATATCAACACAAAAATCAACATAGCAACACAAACACATTCCAACAAGGACTACTGGAAAGAAGACAAGAAATGTGGACTGGAATGATCCCGTCCAGACTCCTGGGAGCACAATGGGAAGCCTCAACAAATCCGGCCGGACGCCAAAGAATCGTCCGGATGCCTGAGAGCTGCTGAAACTTCCAGTAGCTATAAACCATCCAATCCGTCCGGACTTCACACAAAGTCCGGACGACCAATATTGCCAATAAAACGTTGTTTCATAGTTCCGGCCCGAGAATCAATACGTTTTCCCTTTGCACCTGTTCATTTCCTTGTTTCTAGTAGCGACTCCCTTCCTTCTTACTTAGTGATTGTGTTGCTGCCACACACAACATCAAGGAAACAGGAGTCTGAGGTAATTTTGCTTCATGCAACTTTTATAGGAAAATGCACTTGTAGGCAATTTTTCATGTATGCATGTTTCTCCTGACACTTGTTAGATATGGTGTTTTTGGTGGTTGACTTGCAGTTTGTTCTTGCAGAATGAGAGCTATATCACTCTTCGATCATGACCTGAAAGGCTGTAAGCTTTCAGGAAGCTAGCGTTTTCAATATTCTTTTCAACCTTAACAAATTCATGGTCTTTGAAACTCATGATCCATTTCTCATTCGTCAGGTACGTACAGCAAGTGAAACATGTTATGATTTGAAATTGCTAGATTCTGTTTGGTGTATAGAAGTGGCCTGCATTGCTATTATGGGTGACAGCTTGTAGGTCCTAGAGGGGGGGGTGAATAGGACAATGACAACTTTTTTGTATTAAATTGTTCTCAGGGATAGCAAGGGTTGTGTCTATCCTGAAACACAATTGAACGATTATATAAAGTAAAGTTGCAGTAAATATAAACAACACAAAAATGTTTTTGTTCTCGCAGAAACCCGGCATCCAGGGAGAAAAACTGCGTGCCCCTTACTCTTGAAGGGCAAACTTTCCACTATGTAATTCAACACTTCTTACAAGTTTGTAGCAACCTGGGATAGTTAGCCACGCTTCTATCCTTCCTAGACTTTTCCTAGTCTACGACCTTGTTCTACCTCACCTGTCTCTAAGTGCTTACACATGAAAGTTTCCAGAAGTAATACAACACCTCTTACAAGTTTGTAGCAACCTGGGATAGTTAGCCGCGCTTCTATCCTTCCTAGACTCTTCCTAGTCTACGACCTTGTTCTACCTCACTTGTCTCTAGGTGTTTACACTTGAAAATTTCCAGAAGTTCCAACCTCAGAATATAGCTATCACCTAACTAATTCTTCATGGAGACTTCTCGGGTTGTTGCACTACCAATCACAATCTCATGGTATGCAAATGCAATATGAGTTTTATGAAAAGAGTTTTTGTTCAAGCTCTAAGATTTACAGTCAACAAGGAAGACTTAGAGCAACACAATGAACAAATGCAAGATAAATGAAAACTCAGAAAATGTCTATGACAATTTTCACACAAGAACAACCAAGTAGACAAGGAGCACCTTGCTACATATATATAGGCTAAAGAAAAGCTCATAAGGGAGCAGCCACGAAAGCCCTAATGGTCAGAAACGTTTTTTGAAAAATTAAAACAACAAGGTGGACACTTAAGTCAACAAGAGACAATTTTCCACAATTTAAGGCTTTTCAAAAAAGTTTCTTCAAAAGAAAAATTTCTCAAACTTATCAAAAAGAAATTTTCTCAAACTTATCAAAGAGGATTGAAAGTAAACGTAACATGGACATCAACATCAGAAGCATAGTCAGCTGTTTAGAAAAACCAAAATATCTAGAAAAGTTAAACCTTCAAGATCATTTTGTCACAAGGCAGCTATTCTGGAAAACAGGACAGAAAGCAGTTCTGCCATCCTCAGTGAAAAACAATGAGATGCATATGCATGATTTTACCTGAGTACCATGTGATCATGTTGGGTCTTCTCTTGGACTTGGGCCTTCAGACTTCACTTGAGTGAGCTTGACTTCCTAAACAAGATTGTGTTTTGTTAAATAAAGGATTGCCAATATTTTTATACTTACACAACTTTATTTGCTGGTATAAATGTGTACAGGAACGAGAGAATCCAACCTTGACAGAGTGGGATCGTTTTGCTCATAGGGAATATATCAGGCTTTCATTGGAGGAATTAATTAAGATGTTGAAGATGCTTCTAATGGAAGTGTTGAAATTTGGGATGAATCACTTGCGGCTCCTTTTTGAGTTCTTCTAGCTGCTCAGGTAGCTACTGGTTCACATTGAAGTCAATGACTATGATGTCTTTTTTTTGCTTCTCTTCTTCCTTTTCTTTCATTGTGCAAGTTAGCTGATGAGTAGGGCACGTTATCCTACCTCACTAAAGATTTTGAGTCTTGTAACAGTTGGAAGTACCCCATGCACCAAATATTAACTTGTATAGAAGTGTAACAGAAAGTTCTTTCACAAGCACTAGAGTTTTTGAATACTAAATCATGTTTTGCTGGTGTGTGTAGGATCTGCACAGATCTGTGGCCAAGGATCACGAGTGCAGCCAATGCCATGGTTTAAGTGCTTTAATCTCCAATTTAAATTGTTTTTTTAAAAATGATTTTCTCAAATCTGGATATTGCTTGGCTTAGTCAATTGTTGATCAACTCTAGATGAGTGCTTAGTCAATAATTGTTGTTCAACTCTAGATGAGTGCTTAGTCAATAATTGTTGTTCAACTCTAGATGCGTATGAAAGTTTCCCGGATTTTTACCCATGCGGTGTTTTAAATTTTACCATCCTACTATCCTGAAGACTTTCTCACTGGTGAAGGGAGCCTTCGTTCTAATTAATTACTAAGCTTTTCGTTTAGGTCCATTTCACTATATAATGTGCTCTGCCTTTCAAATTTTGCTTATTTATTGATGGAATTTAGTTGGGAGCTAGTCAGGCTGCATATCTGTGCTCTTGTTGCCCGGCTCTTTAGCAACCATAAACTCTTCCAATCTCAAACAAGAAAGAGTCTGGATTAAGTAAGTAGATTGTGGTTTTGGTTGTTGACACATTGTCATGAACTTTTGTCAATAACAGGAGGTCGGGCCAAGAACGATTTGTTGGTTTGGCTCTAGTCCTTTGTTAAGACCAAGGCTGATCTTAGTCCAGCTCTTAATTGACGTGTGAGTAGATTCGTTATATTGTTATATTGATAATCGCAGTTATTGATTTGTCTTAAGCAAAATTTTATGGAAATTTGAAGTCTTACTTAGCTAATCATACATTTAGTGGTAAGCAGAGGAAAAGATTTGGGGTTTTAACTCAATAATTTAGGGGTTATTCATCCAACTTTTGAATGTGCATGTATGCATATATACATGAGTACTTTGTGTGGTTGGAGAAAGAGAGAGAGAGAGGGAGAGAGAGAGAGAGAGAGAGAGAGAGAGAGAGAGAGAGAGAGAGAGAGAGAGTCCCAATGAGAAGATTGAGCTTAGTATTTCATCTCGATCAGTTCACTCTTCTTCCTCTCGATCATTCACTTTAATTTTCTGGGAAAATGTCTAATGTGGGAACTGAGGGAAATGGTACGGGAACTAGCTTGGAAGAACGCCGTTGATGATTCGGTGGCATGCATGGGGGTTGTAACGTTTAAGTTTTGCTCTGTTTCGCAAACTAATG
The DNA here is from genome assembly GCA_030142095.1 of Rubus idaeus. Lineage (NCBI taxonomy): Eukaryota > Viridiplantae > Streptophyta > Magnoliopsida > Rosales > Rosaceae > Rubus > Rubus idaeus. Next base: position 7,017,969 of record CM057970.1, read on the forward strand.
CTAAAAAAACAGTGGTAATGATATATAAGGGGGTGGTAAGTGGATTGGCTTGGCACTTTTGGGAGAATGGCTTGGCACTTTTGTTGAGAATGGCTTTGGCGCGCAGTTCCCACTTCCAGTTAGAGTGTGGCCGAATGTTGAGAATGGCTGGGCACATTTGTTTGTAAATTAAATAAATAAAACTATATATATCAATATATGAATGTGATAATGCCCCCATTTGCATTTGCATTTCCATTTCCATTTCAGCCTTGCAGCTAGCACAATGTATACTCAATCACGTTCTGGTATGGCTTGAAAGTTCAAACCCAGCTTGAAGAGAAAGCGACTGTGTGAGAGAGTAAGCCGAAGAGTGACGTCTTTAGAATTAAGACAAATGAAATAACCGAATCTTAGGATTCTTTTCTTAGCCTATTTACTTGTTTTATTTTTTTTTATTTTTACTCTTAGTTTACAATTTTGTAATGTTTTCATGCAAAAAATGTGAACATGGTTTTGAGGAAGCCTTTAGTGAAGTTAGACCAATAACCAATGCAATTCGAGACTTGATTTTTATTGCAATCCTAAAAATGTAATCATGAAGCGTTTGATTCCGGGATCCCACTAGCGTAACCAAATCAGTGTTGGACTATTGGTCAAGGAAGCTGCTATAGGAGCATGCAGCTAGCTCCTCGTCTTAGGCTTCTAGCTTTCCTATTCTACCCCTAAACACTATAAGGAGAGAGAGTTTTAGAGAAATTCCAAAAAGAAAAAAGAGGACGATTTTCTGTACTGATGAAAAATTACAGCTTTTTTTCTTTTCTGTTTACTTAGCCTATTGCAAACCCCCTGTTACTCATCCCAATTCCTTATGTTTTCACAATGATCTAGTTCATTTATTATTTTCACAAATAGTAAAGAAAGAAATAGAAACTTGGACAACAAGCAGCAGGAGGAACAAACAGACAAAAAAAAGTGAAGACAAGAAGGGCAAATTAGTCAAGCAAAATAAGATCATTATTACAAGGCAAAGCCACTCTCTTCCGCGCTTTACAGGCTCTGGAGTCTGCACTATTACTATAAAAACACCAACACACACACAGCTCGTTCAGTGCCTCAGTCTCTCTGAAAACTCATTAGCCGGTTCCAATTCTCCGTTGCTCTCGCCCAAGATAAATTTCTCCATTTCTCTCTCTCTCTCTTCTTTGGTTCTAGCTAGATTCTTTGGATAAGTTTTAGATTAAGTGGTTGATAACAAAAAAAAAACTATTTTTTTGTATAGTTGTTGATTTGGTTCTGGGATTTGGCACTTGTTATCTGGTTCGCTCCTCTCTTTTGATTCCAGGTACTTTACAATCACAAATTCACAATAGTTAGCTCTTTTATGTTCTTCATTATCTCTATTCTTGTTCTGCGATTTTGAGACTTTTCTTCATTAAGATGTAGTACGCCTGAGATTTTCATCAAATCTCAAATATCAGTGGCGGGCGATTGTGGAGTTGATATCTTTCTTGATTTTCTTTTCTCATCGTGTAGATTATGAGGTTTGTGATGATTATTTTCGAGAATATTATAACTTGTTATCGTCAATACTATTTGGTGATTATTTTAGATTATGAGGCACACTTTATCATTTTGCATTTCCTGATCGATTTCATACTCTGTTCTTCTAGGTTTCTTTTGTACTTCTAAATGTTATTTGGTTGGTTGGTATGCAACTCTTTGGTTTGTCTTCTCTGCTGGGGAACTCAACTGGAACTTTTTGGCCATAAAACAGAGCCTAAGTTTCCACTCTTGAGGTTCTCGTTGTTGCTCTGTAGCCTGATGGTAATGCTGGTTTCCTGGTGTTAAAAGAAAATGGGTTTTTTTTCTTTTCTTTTTTTCTGCTAGATGGTATTGGAGTTTTTGTGTTTTTACTGTGTTGAGTTAGAGTTTATTCAAATTGAAGTGGATAGCCAAGTTGGGGGATGGTAATGGAAGTATCTAGTGCTCTTAAAATGAAATGAATAGTGAGACCTTTGCAATATTGTTAAATTGATAGTCCAGGAAGCTTTAGGACTAATATGTGTTGGATATACAGAAGGAGAGTGCTTCTTTTGGAAACTAGAATTTTACAACTTATTAAGCAAGAAATTCTCTAAAGTGGTGCTTTTACATTTGCTGCTGCTGAAATTTGCTTCACTTTGTTTAAGATGTTTTTAATGCCTACCATATATATATGTGAGTGCATCTGTAATCAAAGGATTGCAGCTTGTAAGGATTTTCGTTGGCAGTAGCCAGTAGGGTTATATCCCAACTATCGATATCGGAAGCAACATTGTACTTTATTACTGAAAAATGAAAGTTCTGCATAATAGTTTGGTGTCATTTCAGGGATTGTAACAAATTAAGAGCAGATTAGTCATTAGGTTGGTTCAATGAACTTAGAAACACTTGAGCCTTCCACTACTATTCACTTTGATCTTTGACCTCCTAATTTTGTTGAGCCTTTGTGGTCTTAATTTGGCTATCTCTTTTATTGGTACTTCTGTTAAATGCAGGACCGATCTTTTCTCACTAATAGATTTATGGATGTGTTGGATGTAAAATGTTTCAAACTTATCAGCTAATTAAGTTTTCTGTTATGAACCTGTTCTTTCAGCAGTTCTTTGGTGAATGTACATAATATATTTTGTGCCTCTTACTCTTTTCACAGATTTTTGAATGTGCAAATGTAGTATATTGTGGAATCGATCATATGCTTGTCTTCTTATATGCATTCGGGAAAGTTCCATTGCTGTGGTTGTATATCTCATGCTATACCTTGTAGTTTTAGAAGGTGTACTGATATCTCTTCATCTCTGTTGTTTGGCTGAATACTTGGTGTTGACAGTACGTTTATATCATCTTTTTATAATACATTCAACTTGGAATGCATGAACTAATATTTGAATATAAGTGGGTAGATAAACGTACATAGATTAATTTCAGTTTCAGTACTTTTGCTTGAGACAATTCTTGAGGTATTAACTTTTATGATTCTATAAAATTCTTGAGGTCCGATTCCGTAAAATCTGTGTGATTCTTTGTGAGATTTTACCTTCACTTTGCTTGGAAAGTTCATATCAGGAGTAAGCCTAAGTGCCTAACCATTGCTTCTAATTACTTCTTGTTAGGATGGACGAATGCAGCAAATGTGTGGAAGATGGCAAGTCTTTTGTTTCAGAGGATGTTGAAGCAATGAAGATTCACATCTTCACCTCCCACCATCTTTCTTATGTGTGCCTCAGCTGCAAGGAGACTTCCCCCAACAGGATTACCACTGAGAATGGAATCACGAAACATTATCAATCAGTTCATAGGCTAGAATATGCAAGGAAGAAAAACATGATTGATTCTAAGATTACCAACATGGGAAAACTTATTAAGAAAGCGTAAGTATATATTCTCCCCTTTTGCATTAATGGAACCCTCCAAGTTATTATGTCTACTTACGTACTGAAATTTAATTGATGAATATTTGATAGATTGAAGGCAGAAAAAGATGCTGAAGCAGCCAGGTTGAAGGCCTTAAAAGATGCTGAGGAACGACAAGTCTGAAGATCAATGGGATTTTGAATAAAAAGTGAGTCGGGTTGTACATCGATCTGTGCTTTTGTGGGCTTGATGAATCTGGATTAGTTAAGTAGAATGTGGTTTTGGTTGTTGATACCTTGTCATGAACTTTTGTCAACACCAGGGGGCCAGGAACGATTTGGCAGTTTGTCTCTAGCTAGTCCTTTGTTAAGACTTAAGACTAAGGCTGAGCTTAGTCCTGTTATTGGTTAACGTACATATATATATGTTGGTAGATGATGATAATCACAGTTATTGACTTGTTTTAATCTAAGTTTTATGGAATTAACATCCAGTTATACAAACAGTAATAGATCGATCAGCTTATATACTCCAGTTGTGATGTCCCTTGTTTGCTTAAATCAGTTATTTTTTCATGTTTTTTGGATCAAAATTGAACATGCTCTGCCTACCCTCGGTGGGATGCATGCGTGACTAAGAAGGCAACCGGCCGGTATTACTGTGTTCATGTAACAATACTATTGCCTGTATGATATATGTGCCATTCGCATATAATAATAATAATCATCTAGTAGATCCTAAATATGCACGCACAATAAACTAGCTTGTATATCATTCTCTCTAGCTATCTGCTTCGATCTCTGTCCAGCCTCTCTTTCTCCATCTCCAGCCTCTCGATCATTATCAATCTTGAGCCTCTTATATTCCTCAGCGTCTGTTGTTTCTCCAACTGATCGATATTGCCTTAATTATTCTCTCTTTCTCCATCTGTGTGAGATATCCACAACTTTTGCTGGGTGATCGAACATGCATGCAACTTCACTTTAAATTCACGTCTCTTTTCTCTCTAGAGACAAATTAAGTTAAAAGGAAACTACTTTTGCATCTGATATATTACAAAGGAAGCTAGCTAATCATATATATATATATATACATATATATATATAGAATGAAAAAAGAAAAAGAAAAAAAGAGATCGACTATCCGTCTATCCAAATAGACAAAAATTCCAAATTAAAATGCGCTTCATAAGTGCAAAGTACTTACAAAGCCAAATAAAAGATGAAATTCTATCTTTGCATGCATAGCTGAAAACTTGGGAATTAATTGTCCTTAATTAGATGCTATTATCTGACAACTTAGGAATTAATTGTCATTAATTAGATGCTAAATATTATGCAATAGTTCATCCCGTGAGAGCGACCAAGTCAACTATGTACTGTAACACAACTTTGGAATCTAAAATGTAAACACAATCGTCTAACACAATTAAGCTAAAATCTCTGTATATAGTCAGATATGATTATCAAAGTGTCATTATCTAGCTAAGACTCCGTCCAACAAAAGAGATTGAATATTATCTGAGACTCAAACTACGCCATCACACATTTAGCTAGTCTAAATGATTTAGATATGCTCTACTGTGGCCGGTGAAGAATGAACTTGTCACAAGATCAGATATGACCGAATGGTGCATGTCAGCATGTGTGTAGCACCATATACATCAATTTTGATGCATGTAAAACCAAAGAGTAAAGGGTGTACCTATTAGTGATCGAGGACCCAAGATTAAAGAGTAAGCAGTAGAACATAATTCACATCGAGGACCCAAGAGCTAGGTTAATAATTGTAAAAGAGCTAGTGTGGATCGAGTAAGCTAGTGAGGAACCAACTCTTTTGATGAAATTAAATCGAGTTATTCTCACGTAAATAGAGTCCACGTACTCCGACGAATTGAAGGATATATCACAACGTACTGCATGTTGTACAATCCTCAGCCACACATAAATAGAGTCCCATTCACAGAAGTCACAATTAAGTATTATTAGGGCTTGTCAACGGTCCGGGCCGGGCCTCCACGGGCTTTTTTAGAGCGGACTCAGGCCAGGCCAGACTTTAATTAAATTAATAAATTTTTGGGCCGGGCAAGGCTTAAATATTTTTATTTTTTATTAGATGAAAATTAAAAAAATTGTGATATTAAGCATAATCAATTGATCTTTACAAAAAAATGAAATATCACGTGGATCGATGATATATTTATAATTTCTCATTATTTTATATCTTTTTAATTTAATTTTTATGAAGAAATTTTGATAAATGATGTTGATTTCTTATAATTCAACATTTTTAGCTTCCGAGTGATAATATATGAATATTCATCTAAATAGAAGTTGATGCAATTGCAATTGAAAATGTAGGCTAACATCTAGAAGTTTATTTATGAATATTTTCAAAAAAATTGAAAACTTCTAAGGTATCCGTTTCTAATTATAACATCAACCCAAATCGTTTTTATTTAATGTTATTTTGTATTAATAAATAAATATTTTGAGATAGTACTATTAGTAATAATATTTAGAACTATAATATTATTAATTAGGATTCAATGCTATTAATATTTTGTAATTTTCACTTCTTATTAATATGTTATAGAAATATTTTGTATTATATGTTATAGTAAATAATATAAAAATATATATATTAATACTTATAAATACTGATGCGGGCCTACGGGCCGGGCCAGGCTTTTGCGGGTCGGGCCAGGGCTTTTTGCGGGATTACTACGGGCCCGGGCCGAGTTTAGATCACTCGGGCCGGACGGGCCTCCACGAGCCCCCGGATCCGCGGGCCAAATGATGAGCCCTACTGTTATATATTTGGCACATATATGCTCCACATGTACATTTGGTTTTCTAGCTGTTGTATGTAAAATTCTACCAAGTACTACTTTTCAAAAGGGAATCCATTCATGCGGAAGACTTGCAAGCAGAATGAACAATACAATACAGGAACCACAAACAGCCTAGAGCTACTTATAACTAGTCAAACCAAAGGGCATGAACCAAACTTCCAAGTGGAGCTACGAAATCTCCAGTACACCTCGAGGTAGGAAAAATAACCATAACGCCCACAAAGACTCTAAAACCAACAAAGTGCAAACTAGTGGTAGAGGGAGCATCGACAAGCCAAACGAGTAGTGGCTCAGAACCCACAATGAAAATACAAGAACCAGAGTCAACTTCGCCTCATGAGTAGTGAATACACGAAATAAATTCGGGTGAAAACGTCATCACTCGATCAACGATGTTTAGATTTGAACCAGAAACACGGCTAAAGAAGGCCATGTTAAATGCACCGTTTCATTTTATCTCGGCTCCTCGTGTCTTGAAGTTTCAGGATGATTTGTGTCATGTGAGCTCTGTTAGGCCAATTTTGGAATGTACTAGAATTGGTGTGTACCAGCTGAAGTGGCAAACTATCAGCCGTTGATTTCAGCTCTTGTATTTTTCAAAATTGCAAAAATGGTTGACGGTACTTAACATTGTTGAGATAAAATTTCTTTTTTGCCCATCCACTACCCCATGAACCCAGAAAATCCCCAAGTTTTTTCTCTCATGTTCTTCCACTCCTTTCTTTATTCTTTCGCCTCTTATAATCATTAATCAAAAGGTAGCGGTCTTGTTGATGCCAAGCTTGTCGATCAATGATCAATTTACTGCCAATAGAGTAATACGGTCCGGTTCTGGATTTGAAACGAGATCGACATCGGCCGCCAACTTCAATGGTCTCAATCTCTATCTTTGATTGAGGGAACTTGTTGTTCATAACCTCGATCAATCATATTCTTCTAGAATTGAAACGGGATTTGGATTTCCTTCGTCGGCGTTTCTACCAATGGCAATCATCTTTAGTCGATCTTTGCTTTTGCAGAGCTCTCTCTCTTATTGAATATTTGAAAATTAATTATCAAAAAATCTACCTGACGTCAACCTCCATCAAAGTTGTCAAATTTTCAGATTCGGGAATTGATTAATTGAGTTTGATTCAAACACTGCCACGCCGAATCAAAATATCCAAGAAAATTGAATCATTTTTTGCCCAGATTAGTTCATTCTCTACAAATCGGTTTTGAACCGATTAGAGAGAGGAAATGGCAAATGCAGCGAATCTATTCAAATTTGAGAGCAAAAATGAAATTTTCTTTAGCTGCTATTGCTGATGCCGTTTCGGGTACAAATCAGTTCGGGTACATTCCAGCCGCGCACATGTGAACGTATACATAGTTGTCTGAAACTAATTCTCTGTACGATTTGATTAAGAAAATCCAGAAGAGTAAACTTTGCTCCCAATTCTCTCTCTGTTTCTCTCATCCCTTTCATTTCAAACCTAGCTCGAATTCGTGCTATTAAGCTAGAGTTATTGAAAAAAACAACAAAGACAACAACAAGAAACAAAAATAGAAAGGGCAAACAAAAGGGAAGCGCTCACACCCCAGACTCGACAAACAACAAAATGCCAAGCCCAAACAAGCCTAGCCCAGGCCAAGACCCACTCCCAGGAAGCCGCTGCAAACAACCATCCCCGTCGAACACCCTCGACGACTCCGCCCTCCTCAACGATCCAACACTCTCCCACCTCCCAACACAATAGATCTAAACAAACAAACCAATGAAGCACATGCAAGACAAAAACACAACTAAAGAACGAACCAAACACGAGAGCTCCTAAAACACCCGTCATCCACAACATCAAGGACGATCAGTCCGACTTCCGACCACCAAAATCACCCCTGAATGGATGAAAGGATGTCCAGACACCGGATCCAAACCACAAGTTGTCGGATCGGGAAAGACCACCCCTCAGATCGGTCCACCAGCAAGCACCAAGGCCGAAAGAGGCTTCCCTGACCCTCCCAGATCAGATCAGTGTCAAGGGCAACCTCCCACTCCTACTTCCAACCTCCAACTCGTACACTAACCCGAGTTTGTGAGTGCGTGCTTAATTCAAGGGAGAAAATAAATGCATGCATGTCTATGTGAATTGAGTACTACTTCACCCGGCCTCCATTTATAATTTAAGATGCCCAAGCTAGGTTAAATATTGTTCTTAATTTTAGTATGAAGACCCAGCTCAGAAAGTTCACTCATTGGGCTGATATAAATACTTACAATTCACTAAAATCTACTAATCTATGAGAGAGTCTTCCATCCACCTAGTGGATTTCAACCCGGACGATCCAACGGTTTACATGCATAGGTGAATAAAGGTTGGATAAACAATTGATTAATCAATGGTTAAGATCCACCAGGTGGATACAAGAATTTCCCCTAATCTATAGTTCTATACTATAGGGAGATTCTCTAGTGAGGACCACTATAATGAGGACTTGGTGAATACTTTTTTATTAATGATTGTTATATCTATTTTTCGATTACATCTCGAGAAATCAACCGTTCAATGTTAATATATTCATGAGTAGATCACTTCTAGAAATTTTCAACAAAATTTGAAATCGTTAAGGTACCAAACTAGACCAAATAAATGGACGAACCAAATCTGTCAATTTTGAACCATTCATATTCATAAATGATAAATCACAATTATAGATGACATAACGATTTTAGATTTCATTGAAAATTTGTAGAAGTGATCTACTCATAAATATCTAAATATTAAACGGTTGATTTGTCAAGATGTAATAAAAAAGTATGTCTAATCGAAAAGTCATCACCAAGTTCTCATTATAATGGTACTCACTAGAGAATCTCCCTTATACTATATGTACCAATATCTTCGGTCCAAGCAGTTCCAAGGCTACTATTTCTTCCCTTTGAATGTATTCTCATTTGATCAAAAAAAAGGGGCTACTATATATCTTATCATGCTGATTTATAACGTACATCCTTGTCAAATGACCGGGGTAAAAGATGAGTTCTCTCTACCTTCACTATGTTAATGTGATTACTTTTTGTCTTCCAAAAAATGCATTTATCTTTTTCTTTTTTTCCAAGCCAGAGAAGAACATGCACCACCTAACAGTAATTAGATCCCATTGTGATGTTCAGATCCCTCTCCAACCAAAGTATCGTGCGACTTCTTGTAGAACATTTATAACTGCTAGATAAGTTATTTATAACTAATAACTAGCTTAATCACAATTGGACTACTTGCCACCGGCCACATGCATATATATATATATATACATATGTAACATAACTGTTGTAAATGTATGTATATCAGTATAAATTAATTGGTTGAACTTAACATTTGAGTTGTTTCTATAATCTACTTCTACTAATTCGTAATTTTTAATTAAACATATTTTTTACTAATTTACCAAACATTTTAAGACTTTAAACTTCACGAAAAAACTGATTTTTATAAAAGCAAAGCAATACCAAACTGGTCCTTAATGTTTGCAGTCTTGAGTATACAATAAAAGTGAACCCAAAGTTTCATTCTAGTTTTCTTAAATCCAAAGTTTTGAGTAAATTGATTTATAATCCATCCGCCCTAATATTAAATTGATGGATTATAAATCCATCCGCCGATTATTTGATTAATATTAAATTGATGGATTATTTTGGTGAATTAGTGAACTTGAGATTTTACTACAAAATATTTCGAGCTTGACAGCCTCGATCACCAAAATATTGAACACGAAAGTTCAACGTATATAGAAGGTTTTAACCTCCTACCATATCTATTTTATACGCAATCCGTAAATGGAAGGTTTCACATCCTCCATATTTACTTTATACGCAATTGGTAAATGGAAAGTTTCACAGCCTCCATTTTATTTAATTTATGGTTATTTAATTACGTATATGCTCAAACCCCAATGGAAGAATAACATGCTGCGTGTGGTATTTGAGCTATGCACATTTATTTAATTACGTTTATTCAATTATTTGTTTGCTCGAACCATTAAACGTGGTTTATTCTCCAAAACCTTTGGAACAGTTTGCCCTCCACGTGTGATTTTTGAGCTATGAATATTAATTACGTTTATCACGTACGTTTATTAATCAACCTTGTGCCACGTGTTCCCTGAGAGCCACGAACGAGGCGCATCGTAGCCTCGTAGGCCGTATCGTAGCGTCATATTTCCCTCCAAACGCCCGCTAAAATCTCACGTGACCATCAAAATGGCAGTTTCAACTTCTAGAAAAGTTAGAAACCAGCTTTGAAACGTACACATGGAGGCCCTCAGAGGCTCAGAGCGAGCTCACACACTGACACAGATTAGACAAAGAGAGAATAACGCTTCAATTTCAGAGAGGTCAGAGACAACTGCCTCTTATATCTCTCCGAATCAAACGCCTCCGTCCCTAATTTCTCTCTCGGAGCTACGATGCCGGAAGAGCGCTTCAATGTCCGCCACGCTCATAAGCCCAGGAGGTAAAGCCTACGCTCTCACGCACGCTAAAATTTCCTTTCTTTCTCGCAACTTGTCCTCCAAACCTGAATTCTCTCGTTTCTCTGTGATAAAATTCTATGTGTTAGTTAGACTCACACTCACCCTAATCCTTCTTCTCGCTGATACTTCGGAACAGAGAGTGACCGATCCATGTCACATCCACAATCATCTGTTTCATTCCGATTGTAGAACATTGTCTATTGATTTTTTTTTCTTGAAATTAAGCTAGTTCTTTTTCTTTTTTGTTTTATAATTTTGAATTCTTCTTCAGGATTGGTTGGTCTTGAATTTGACGAGGTTCAGGATTGGCTAGTCTTGAATTTGATGAGGTATTGTGGTAACAATCTGTGGTATTGAGGAGAATTAGGGTTAGGGTTTCGTTTAAATGGGTAATGTGCATGGTTGATCTTCGATTTTGCTTGGTGTGTAATGTAGTGAGAGTTTTAGAATTCTGAGATTGGTTCTAGAGAAAATGAGAGCTATGGAAAGTAGAATTGAAACTCTTTGTGAAGCATGTTGTTGTCCTTCTTGAGTAAGCGCTCGTTGGAGGCTGATTCCAGGTCTGTAAAGCTCAGCAACTTATTTTCTATTTGTTCTTGTCCAGTTTATGCTTCTTAATTTCAAAGTTGAGCAAATGCAACCTTCATATCTGATCCTTATTTTTCTCCTTATCGGTGAATTTTTTTTGGCATAGATTTGTGTTCATGATGCTGTATTTGGTTGTTTTTGTTGTGGAATCATAGTTTTTACAATTAGTTTATCATATATTATGATAGTTATGTTTTGCACAACTCACGGAGAATTTGATGTCAACAGGGACGCCTATGGGTTTGCTTTGAGACCTCAATATGTACAAACATATAAAGAATACGCTCATATCTACAAGGTATATAATACATTATCTGGTTTACTTCTGTCTGTCGTAGATAGAAGAATAGAAGAGGCGCATGTTATGCGCATTTTCTGGTATTGAAATGACTTTGAGATTCTTTTGGAATTCCTTCAACCTTTGTCCCATATTATCAACTAGGTCTGAATTCAGTATGCAGAGGAGTGGAAAAGCTATTATTTCTACTTTAAACTGATATTATATATGTGACTGTTATAGGAGGTATATTCTGCTGAAACTTGTGCAAGATGGGAATTAATATGATTTTAATTTTGAAGCTAGACAATTAGACATTGAGTTTTATAGAAAACTGAAGTGACATGATAATTGGGTTTCACTTTGTAATAGTTTTAAAATAAATGGAGGCTTTACAAATGTCTTTTTTCTAGGACTTCTTCTATTGAAGCCAAAGGATCAATGTAAGAAAATTTTGACTGTTCAGTTTAGTGATATATTTATGGTATCAGGAGGAGGAAGGTGAACGAGCAGATAAATGGAAGAACTTTCTTGAACATATAGAAAAATCTTCTCAACCATGCTCTCTTGAGAAGGCACATAATGTGGAATTGCCAGCTGAGGCTACTGAGCAGAAGGCATATACAGAAGAACTTCAAGCTGAAGCTACTGAGCAGAAATCAGAGATAGTTTCTGAGAGTGGTGAGGAAGGGAATGATACAAGTAGTCGGAAATCTATTTCCGAAGGTTCATCAGAAAGAGAATCCAAAAAAGAGGTTCAACTTCCAAAAGAAACAGAAAAATGTAAGGTCCAAACATGGGCTTTCATTAGGTCATCCCTTAGTTCCATTGAAAATATGATGAGCGTTCGTGTTAGAAAACAAAAAAATATGAAAGATGAGCAGATAATTGTGGATAAAGACCATCTTCCATCAATACAAGAAGTTCCTTCACAAGAGGCTTCTGAGGATGGTCATGAGGAAGACATTTATCTTGACGCCTCCAATGGAGCAACTCCTGTAAGTAATGGGCTATCGGACGGCGTGAAAACTGCTGGGGAAGAAGAGGTTGTGGGTGATGGTGTCTTTAACAGTATGCAAGCTGATCAGACAAAAGAGGATCTGGCTAATGGGGTCCATCCGGAGCCTTGTTTTCCTTGGAAACAAGAACTAGAATCCCTTGTTCATGGAGGAGTTCCAAAGGATCTCAGGGGAGAGGTAAAACCGATAATCTCAACTCGATTTCTTTGAAAAATATATAACTTGTATGAGAGGAAATGCAATGTTTTCTAAATCTTTCCATTGCAGGTATGGCAAGCCTTTGTAGGTGTGAAGGCTCGTCGGGTGGAGAAATATTATTATGACTTGCTGGCTGAAGAAACAAATACTGGTGAAAGCATGGATAATGATAACTCATCTGGTGGTTTCAGAAAATGGAGAAAGCAGATTGAGAAGGTCATTAGATGCATGTGCCTTGGACTTTATCGTTTCAATTCGTAGGTGCTACTTCTTTTGCTTTGTATTGCAATCTGGGTTTCTCCCTAAACTAAATTTTTCGCATTCTCTTGCAGGACATACCACGTACCTTTCCAGGGCATCCTGCATTAGATGAGAATGGTCGGGATTCATTGAGGCGTTTGCTTTTAGCTTATGCTCGGCATAACCCTTCTGTTGGGTACTGCCAGGTAATCAGGGATATTTGACATTTTGTTATGTATTTGTTTCAATGGACATTTCACTCCTTGCATGGAAAATCTTTTTTTTTAGGCCAATCCATTCATTTATAACTTAGTTGTATCACTGTTTTTGTCAATTTTATTATTACTCTGGTATGAAAATATATGCAGGCAATGAATTTCTTTGCAGGGTTATTGCTACTTCTGATGCCCGAGGAAAATGCCTTTTGGTAAGTTCTAAGCTCATATCCTTCTAACTCTCTTCTAATTGTACTCTTTTTTTATTTTCTTTTTTTTAATCGCAAAATGGATCCTCTATAATAACTTCTGTAGAGAAATAGTTTAATAATACATGTGAGTTAGTTGTCCGTGTAGCATATTATGTCTGATTTCTTTGTAGATGGCACATTTTTGTGTGTGTGTGTTTCAGTAATTGACTTGAAGGACTGGTCTATATTTATAGTTATCTTTGAACATTACAGCATGTAAATTTCATCAATTTGTACAGAAATGTTCAACAACAACCTGGCTCCTTGTATAAACTATTTTGTTCTTAATTTTCATATAGGGCTTTGGTGGGTATAATTGACGACTATTTTGATGGCTACTATACTGAAGAAATGATAGAATCTCAGGTATGATTTCAAAGTCTAGAGTTCTTAAGAATTCATAAAGGTTGTTGGCTTAAGCTATTAGGATGTGGGCCAACAATTATGTAATATCTAACACTCCCCCTAATATGTGGATCTCTCTTCACTATTAGGGCCAACATGTGAAATTCAGCATATATTGGAACTAGATCTCCTACTCTAGTACCATGAGAAAATCTGTTGGTTTACCACTATTTCCCTAAGCTGTTAGGTTCTGTCTTAATACTTTATACTCAAGCCTAAGCTTATATTCTAATACTTATGGAGGAATCTGTTCTGTTTAATCTTCATAAAATTTAGTTGTTCTGTTTATCAGGTGGACCAGCTTGTTTTTGAGGAGTTGGTGCGAGAAAAGTTTCCAAAATTGGGTTTGTATGCTTTTAATATCTGAGTATTGAATCTCACTTTCTGGTTCTTTATATTGCATAGTCTGTGCTACCTTTTCTTCATTCTGACTAGCATTTATCACAGTGAATCATCTGGATTATTTGGGAGTCCAGGTGGCATGGATCATTGGACCCTGGTTTCTTTCCATTTTTGTAAATATGATTCCTTGGGAAAGCGGTGAGATTAATCTGGCATGTGCTTTCTGTTTTGTAAATAACTATTCACTTTAGTTTCGAGGTTGACTGTGAAGTCTTTCTGTTATAAATTATCTACCTTCTTAAGTTCTTATTGCTTCCTTGATCTTCAGTTATTCGAGTTTGGGATGTGCTTCTGTTTGAAGGAAATCGTGTTATGCTATTTCGAACAGCACTAGCTTTATTGGAGTTGTATGGTACGCTGCTGTAGTGCGACGAACTCATTAGTTCATAAGAGATAATTTTGTTGATTTTTCAATTCTAGCCAAAGCAACGTAATTTCATTATTTATATGTGTCCACAGGTCCTGCTTTAGTTACCACTAAAGATGCAGGCGATGCTATTACTTTGCTGCAGTCTCTTGTTGGCTCCACATTTGATAGCAGCCAGCTAGTTCTGACTGCTTGCATGGGTTTTTTAGCTATAACTGAAACTAAATTGAAAGAGTTGAGAGATAAGCATCGACCAACTGTATTAGAAGTAGTTGAGGAAAGAGCTAGGGCTAAGAAATGGAAGGATTCAAAGGGGCTCTCATCTAAGCTGTACAGTTTTAAGCATGACCCTGCTATAATAGAAGAAATTAGTACTACTGAAGAAGAAAGTGCCGATGGAGATGTATCTCAAACGAAATCTGATTCCTGTAATCTAGATGAAATGCTTAAAGGCCTAGCTCTTGATTCAGAACTAGATTCCTTAACTGATCCTCAGGACCAGGTTGCTTTCTTTCTCATTTTGTTAATCTTTTCTTATATGCATAATCGCATATGATCTATCCACTATAATGGGAAATTATTCAAATTTCTCATTAAAATGGGGCAATTTCATTTCACATACTGTTTCTGTTGCTTTATTTGGCTCTTTACCTACCCTAATGGAAGTTTTTCTCATATACCTAATTGGCCTGACTGAATTTTCTGATTATGGATAATTCTATTCGTAAGGTATTCTACTTTAATTAGCAACAATATAAGCAAACCCCTGTGCAGCTTCTTTTATTCAATCATTAGCAGCTTTTGTGCAGGTGAATTGGTTGAAGGTTGAGTTATGCAGGGTGCTGGAGGAGAAAAGATCTGCTGTACTCAGGTTACTTGCTACTTGAATTTAGGGGTTTAAAGTTCTATACTTCAGGTGAACTGTTTTGTTAGTTGCCGGATAAAAGTTTATTTTTATTTTTTTAAGATAAATTGACGCACTTGAGTTCTGGGCCTGGTTCCATTATAGTCGGAATCCTGCCATGCATTGTCTACTCTATCCGTGTTGCACCCACTTTTCAGGTTAATGTATAGCCATGATATTATCTAATCACTTGCATCATGCAAAGTGTGTATGTCAAGACTCGCCCAAATAGATTTTTCTACCCGAAAGGGCTCTCTAACTCTACCTATTAGGGCTTTGATTCAAAGATCAAAAGGGGCCTATAATCATCCATAGAAGGCCATCAATTTTCTTGCATGTAATTACTCTGGCAATAAATTTTCAATTGCCCCAACACATTAAAAAAAAAGAAGCCGTTTTGCCTGAATTATGATGATCATATGTTAATGTTTATTAATTGTGAAAATAATGCTTGAAATTCTGTTTGTGATTCCTCTTCTTTTCCAGATCCGAGGAGTTGGAGACAGCACTTATGGAGATTGTCAAGCTTGATAATCGACGAGAATTAAGTGCAAGGGTAATTCAACTATTGATTTAGCTGACTGTTTTTGCTGCTTTGTGTTGCTCTGTCTTGCCTATTTCTATTTTAAAGCTGGGTGATGTTTCATAGCTCCTCAGTGCAGCCACCTCCCCGATAGCATTTCTAATTCATTGGATTATGTTTTGTGTGTGCACTTCTGCAAAGATAATTGATGAAAAGGCATTCAGGTTCTGTCAGCAGAATATATCCCTGAAGTTGTTGGATTGTTTTCAATCATGTACTCGACATATTATAACTTTGCGACATCAATATTACTGTCTACTGAATTGAAATTGTGGAGTGAATTGAAGAACAAATTATAGGGTTATCTAATATATTTTCAGTCATATGATTTATAACATCAAAAGGGTTAGGATCCATGACTTCTTAAAAAAAAAAACAATTTGGGACACGATTTTGACACTTGGATAGAATCTTCTTCAACAGCTAAAATGAATAGTGCATTTATCCTTTTTGCTACCGATGTGAGAGTCTTTTTTTTTTTTCTTCTCTCGCCTCAAAAACAACCTTGTCGGAGATCATGCTAACTGTAGAAGTGGTTGCATCCAATGGCCACAAAATTGTGGCATAACTTTTCTTATTATTGGAAAAGGGATGTAGATCTTATCGCTAAAGAAAAAGCTTCGAAATTTTGTCTTGGTCTCCTCCATCGTATTAGTTGAACAAATACTGGTCGATATGTTTATTCACCTCTTGCTCCTTGGGATAGGTTTATGACTTTTATGCTTGCTCATGGTCCTGCAGGTTGAGCAGTTGGAGCACGAGGTGGCTGAGCTACGCCAAGCCCTTAATGACAAGACAGAGCAAGAGGCTGCAATGCTTAAGGTTTAAATTTGTTGTTTTCTCCTTTGTTGGGGGCAGAAGAGAGGGAAGATGATTTTTTTTTCTTTCTTCTTCTTTTTTCCCCTATCTACTTAGGTCTTGATGTGGATAGAACAAGAACAAAAGGTAACTGAAGATGCCAGAATTAGTGCCGAGCAAGAAGCAACAACACAGAAACGTGCACTTGGTGTGCTTCAGGTTCCTCCCTTTCTCTGATATACTGGTATAATATTGTGCTTGTGGGATGTGTCTTGCCTATTTTGAAGCCATCTCCTAAGATTTGGGAATTAAATGAAGGCCTAATGAAAACACTATTTTTATTGGGATCCTTATATACTTGGTCAAGAAGTCAGTTTATGATTCTTTGTATAACATGGTTCTATATCCATTTCTCAACTGAATAGCGCATATTCAGGAAAAATATGACAAAGCTATGTCTTCACTTACTGAGATGGAAAAAAGGGTAAAAGTGGCAGAATCAATGCTGGAGGCTACACTGCAATATGAATCTGGCCAAGCTAAAGCTCTGTCTTCTCCAAGGTACTTGAAAATCTTCTTGCTGAGTTGTAGAATGAGTTTATGATGGTTTATGCGGTTACAACCATTGTATAAATTGGATATAATAATCTCTCATCATTTTTGGTGGCGGACATATGCTTCTATTGTGATGCCTAATGAAGATAATGTGCTTTGTAGTTCTTTGCCAGGCTCAACACAGGGAAATCCCACAAGAAAGATACCTCTTCTATCATTTGGACTTGGTTGGCGTGACAGAATTAAGGTATATAAATACAATTTCCGCGTTGATTGCCAACTGCTTTTCAGATACAATTTGAAGTCCACCTCCTGGTATTCTAACACATGGTAGTGTAAAATGTATATCAACGATTCCGGTCTATATTATACCCTCAAATTATGGCAGCTGCTAGTCCATGGCTCCATGCTAGTAGTTTGTCATTTTTAAAGCACTCACAGAAGGAGTGCCAGAAGCTAACGAAGAAGTGGGATTCATATTGCTCTTTGAGATTTTACCTATGATCTTTTAGCCTTAACCATGCACATAACCTCTTTTGGTTTTTGTTTGTAAACCTTTGCAGGGATCCAGTGACAGTAAATCAACGAACGAGAAAAGAGACTCAACCAACCCAACTCCACAGGATAAAACCACTCCCACCCCACAGGAGAAAACTGGTGAGGAAGTGCAGGAACACGTAGAGGGGACGTGATTCCTAGTATTTCATTACAAATATGTCTTGTTCTTCCCACTTTCCTCTTTGTATTTATATACAGGTAGCTGAGGGGGCCATCAATTTGTAAACTTGTCAATTTTTAAATAGTGGGTTCATAAAACCCCTAGACAGTCAAAACGTAAATCATGTTAGCTCTTCTGTTCATTAGTCATTTATTAACAATAACGATGCTAAAAATGAGTTTTGGCCTCTGTTAATAGACAATCTTCATTCTAAGCAACTTTACCATGCTTTCTATTCAAATTGCAATTTGTGGATTCTTTTCCCTGCAGTTTCTTACGCATAAACAAGGCTTTTAGGCTTCAAGTCGGGTTTATGTTGCAGTTGGAGGTCTTGGGTTTAACTTGATCAGAGGCTAAACAAAACCCAAAAGGACAAGGTCAAGTATTGAAATGCGTATTGGAAGAGTAAATTAACTTGCAGCATAAACAAGTGGTTATTCATAAAATAGATCAAACTTCCTCAAGAGCAACTGCAATTGATACATCCAACTAGACTGTATATCACAACAGTACAAATCAAAACAATATTGACAGGCTTTTTTACAGCAAAAAATTGACAGGATTTTAACTCACATTTCACGCAACTGTCATAAGTTGAATACAAAGCAGAACTATACCCCAAAACTCAAAAAGAAAGAACTGTATAAGAGAGGTACCATTGTTGAAGGAAACCCAAGGGACCTTGGCTGTTTAATGAAAAGCCAATGTAAGAAGGTACACGAGGATATAATATAGGCTTCTGCTCTATACTGACTACATATTCAAGAAGAAAAAAGAGGAAAACCTTTTTGTTTCTCTGATGAGACGCAACAAAGGAGATGGGAATTGGACTTTTTATGTGCGATGATACACAATTTAATAACTGACAACATAGAAATTGCAGCTAACATGCTTTCAGAACTATATAGTCAGCCGTACATATTATCCAATATCCCATACCTTGTGAGCATCTATTAGAACAGCCACCAGCATTCACAGGAAACCCAACAACCTACAACCATATATGAACCACAGTAGCAGTAATTCAACCTTCTTGACTCATTCCACTACCACCACTGAGCTTTCCTTTCGCTGTCCCGTTTGGTTCTAGGGGGAGTACAAGGGGCAAGACGGGAGCTTTGGGCAGGCTGTGTTTCAGGATCATACTTTTGTGAAGCAAGGTAAGTCAAAGCTGTGACGACATCAGCTACAACTGGCCGCATATTAGGCTCCTCCTGAACACACATTGCCGCAACAGCCAGAGCTTGGTATAGTCCTCTTTGGGGATACTGACCTTGGAGCATTGGGTCTGCCATTTGCGAAAATTTCTTTCGGTCTTTAAACAAGGGTCTTGCCTGAAAACAAGTAGAGTCATATTAGTAGTTAAATATCAAAATAACCTCTCAGTTTTAGAATTCTTTATTGATAGTTGCCTAGTCATGGTATTCAATTTTAGGATTTCATAATCGACAAGACCCAAATACTTCAGCTTTCAAAGAAAAAAAGAACAATCACAGGTAAATATGAAACTCTGAAAAGTATTTAACAACTAACTAGAGTTGGAATAAATGTCTATGAAAAGGATGCATGCTAGCCTTTTCTTTTAGTAGATGTGTGCTAGTCTAAAAAGACTTCCACAATAACTAAAAGGCACATTACTTGAAGTATATGAAAACCAAAGAACTTTTCTTACCCATGCAACCAAGTTCTGCTCTCCTGTAGCTCTAGAATTGTCAATTGCCTTCCTGCCAGTAATGATTTCCAAAAGAACTACCCCAAAGCTATATACATCTGATTTAAGAGTCAATTGGCCTGTCATTGCATACTCTGGAGCACAATACCCATACGTTCCCATTACCCTTGTAGATACATGGGTATTATCCCCAACAGGCCCAAGCTTGGCTAAGCCAAAATCAGACAGTTTTGGATGATACCCTTCGTTAAGCAATATGTTGGAGCATTTCAAATCTCTATATATCACAGGAGGACTTGCTTTGTCATGTAAATACTCCAGTCCTTTTGCAGCCCCAGCGGCTATTTTCATTCTTGTATTCCAATCAAGTCTTCTCCTACCAGGCGACATATCTGCAGAAACAAGCTTATGAAACCAATGTCCCCTGAAAGTTCTTATTATATAAGCATCAAAGAGAAAGAAATATGTGACGCTAATGTAATATATACCATGTAAATGGTCCTCCAAAGATCCTAGGGGCATGTACTCATAAACAAGCAGCCTTTGATCTCCATCAGCACAATAACCAAGAAGATTAACAAGGTTAGGGTGGTGAAGCAGACTTAACATCAACACTTCAACGAGGAATTCCCTGTTCCCTTGCAACCCATTACGATCAAGTTGTTTGATAGCTACTACCTACACCAAACAAAAGACAGGATCAAACTCCATGACCAACTACATCAAACACATATTAGAAGATCAATCCTGATAATGCACATGTGAAACTTCCAGGATGTTTGAATTTTCTTCTGTTCATAAGATAACAATGACTAACCTGATTAATACTTTCCAAATGTCCTTTATATACTCGACCGAAGCCTCCCTCGCCCAGAAGACATTCTGCTCTGAAATTTCTAGTTGCAGCTGCCAAATCACGGAACACAAAAATCTGTGCTGCTATGTGTTCCCCATCTTTCGAAGACTCTTTGACACTCAAAGAGGAATTTGTCTTTAAAAATTCTAAGATCAGACATGGACAAAAAAAGTAAGAATCTATGGAACAGGAAGAGTAGGTTTAGGATTAGGTTCACAATGGGGAAACAAAATAAGAGTTATCAAGACCTCAGCAACACAACAAAGAATGCAATAGGCAATTAATTGGAAGATATCTGGACCAGAGTTTTTCAGCTTATATCAAGCAAAACCAAAAGTCATAGAAATATATTAATTAACATTTCTAACAAGAATACAGCCATTACAATTCTAAAAAGATGCTTTGAGTACTACAGCATGCTCACAAAGTACTCCGAGATCAGTAATTGGAGACATGGCATCATAATTCACTTCCACCAATATGTTTAAGAAGAAAACCAGTGAGGGGTAGCCATTGTATACAAGTCTACTCTACCAGCACAGTTCATAATATAGAAAATCTAAGCGCAAATGCAAAAAGGAAAAAAAAAACATAATAACTATCAAGCCAACTTATGCACACAAGTCCTAAAGTAACTAAGATGCATGCTAAATAACAATCAAGATCGATTACCAATTAATCAAAGCCCCAATCTTTCCCTCTTGGACCTTAAACTTCAGACGAAATTTCTCATTTCTGCTAAATTTAAACAACCCAGATGAAGAACCAAGAAACCCAACAAATCAACCAACCCAGAAACATATCATAACAAAGATTGATCATTGCACTTGAGTGAAATTAAAGCTAAAGAGTCAAACTTTTATGTTATAAACATGTCACTAGTAAGTACCTGAAGTGGGTTTGATCTGATCAAGTGGCTTTTCCTCCAACTCTATGGAATTCTTCCTTTTGTTCTTGTTCTTCTTTCCTTTACTGTTGGAATTACCAGAACAGGGAATCCAGCCCATGGATTTTATTTACTCCAATTAGTCGTTGCAGAAGCCAAAGACTCAAAGAGAGCACTATCCACAGAGACTAAAAGGATAGAGAATCAACCATTCCAAGTCCCAAACAAAACAAAAGCAACAAAACCCACCACGAGAAAGTGAGAAACACGCTGATGGCGAGAGCTTGCAGGACTTGACTCCTGTACTCTCATCACAAATTTATAGAGAAAACATACACCCTCCTTATTTTTCCATTTTTGAACTGTTTGTCATTTCTTGATTGGGTATTATTTCTTCTTTCCAAAATATAATAGTTGATAACATTTTCGTAAGCTGACCAAATGAATGGACAAGATTGAATCTTTTTGTGATTTCCAACTGGGCATTTTGTATTCTCATTAGTCATTTCAACTCCATCAATTATATTAAAACCCAATAAATTCTTAAATAAATATTAGAAACCCAATAAATGTTATTTATTATGCGACTTTCCAAAGTTTTGATGGTAGGGAGCACGTTCGAATATTAAAAAAATTCTTTTAGAACTTACAAGTATGCACATTTTGGATTGCACCCACTCTGATTTTTGTTCTGTTTTGATATAATGGTATATTTAAGACTTGGACCCCAAGTTTAGGTAAAAGATTCGACCACACCATTGTTTTTTATCCAAGAAAGCACTACGTGTGTGTGTATTGTATGTTAAATCTATGGTTTGGGTGGTTTAGGGTTTAGGTGGTGACAATGTCGACTCTGATTTGTCATTTGTACGTGTGATCCTTCCTCTACATGTAGAGCTATATCCCAGTGAGCAACAGAAAGGCAGAAGCTATTGTTTATGTTTAACAACTCATAGTTGTTTTAAGCAAACAAAATTGGTAATAGCAAATAACTTGAGAGGCTGTTACATGGTAAAGGGGCAGTTAAGGTTTGAATCGCTCTTCTATCTCAAAATTATTGACATACTAGGAAAAATGCTACATTTCTTTTTAGAATAGAGAAAAAAAATAACCAGACTCTTACTAAGTGATCTATCACTAAGCTAAAAATTGAACTTCTTTTGAGAATAATTGTCTTATGTCTAAATGTGTGATCTCTTAAATTTTTTTTTTTTAAATAAAAAAAAAAAAAAAAAAAAAAAATTTTTTAAAAAAAAAAAACATTTTATTTTTAAAAAATATTTTTCCTTTATTAAAGCAATTGTCAAATTATCATCTTTTCATTTGAAGTTTGAGTCTAAATTTAACTGTGCCGATTCTTAAAATAAATAAATAAATAACTATGTCTACCGATAATCATCCTTACATCTAACCACAGTTGACAAATAAAAATAATTGAACTAATGCACTTGATTTTAGATAAATCATAACAAAAATAATCTTTGAAGAGAGACCTAAACGGTCCACGATGTAAGTTAACTACTTACAGTCTTAAAGAGTTATATTAGTATAGTTAGTTTGCTTTATGAAATTATTATATAATTAGCTTTAGAAGTATGTGTAGATTACATGTTAGATCTTTGAGCTATTCCTTGACTTTGTGGACCAAGTCAGGCAAGTAGGTTGCATCTATTGGCAGCATATGTTGTGTTGCGCCAAATGGAAAAATTGATCTTATTAGTAATTTATACCACAGACTCATTCTCGGTCGGTGCCCCTCCCATACTCCACCCCAAATGATGCCTTAATTTTGCAACCGCGTGTGATTTTGTTCCTCTTAAAGACCACAAAGTTGTTTGATACTAAGCCTGAAATTAATCCAAGGTTCACAGAATCATAACATCAAGCTTAAAATGACAACAATTTCCATATGAAACCTTGACAGTGGCAACGATGCGTCAGTTAAGGTCAGGACAACAGGTAACTTCCAAATTGTCCCTGAAATTAGAGCAAAATGGGATCAATCAAATCATAAGTATTCAAGTCCAGTCGGTCATTTTTAATCATAGAAAAATTCATCTCTAGCATTGTTTCCATAAACTTTTTTTGACAACATTGCTTTGCTTTAGAAATGAAGGAGTACGAAATAATCTCGAGATTCTTCGTCTCATTAAGAATTTCGACACGTAACATTATGTGTCCAAAAATCTCACCGAAATTAGTAGGTACCATAAACTTTTTTGGACAACATTTCTTTGCTTTAGAAATAAAGGAGTACAAAATAAACTCAAGATTCTTCATCTCATTAAAAGTTTCGACACGTAACATTATGTGTCCAAAAATCTCACCGAAATTAGTAGGTACAAACGATAAAAGTTTTTATCTAAAATAGCGGCCACGCAGAGACAACTCCACAAGACAAAATTTTGCATCTTCAATATTCTTTGCTCGGGCATTCGGTTCCAACTTATGATAAGAACAAGGGAAAAACAACAAACTCATTGACACCAAGCCTGAATATTGGCTTTAAAGTCTTGGAAATCAATGATTTCAAAAAATGGCTTTCCAACTTCTCTAAATCAAGCGGCACATAAAAAGTAGAAACAAAGGAGTAAAAATAATCTCACTCGTCAAGATTTTTCATCCCGTCAAAGCTTCAACACGGTATATTACGTGCTCAAAAAACTCACTAGAGTTACAAGATACAAATGACTAAAAAATAATCCTAAGCATCAAGATTCTCTTCATCCCGTCAAGAGATTCGGCACAATCTATTACGTCCCCAAAAGGAAAACCGGAGCAAGTAGCCACCGACGGAAATTCTAAACAAAATAACAGGCACGCAGAGGCCCCCTCCTTCTCCCCGGTGATTTTTGGGAAAAATTATTATGTATAATTAAACTATTTTCATGTATTATTAAGTCACTCAAAAAATTTAGCCTACCATACTCTTTCAATTTCAGCTCACCCTTCTTTTAGTCCACCCTAATTGATTTTCCTGGCTCCGCCATTGGCAGAGGCGGCTGCGCAAGAAAAAACTTTGAATCTTCATTATTAATTTTTTAAGCATCTTGTTCGAGCCTATGATATTTTGTCTTAAAACTTGTGATGAAAAAGAATTTCATGTCAAAATTTGACATGGTTCAAAACCAACTTTTTTCGCCTAGCTTGGTGACTAGAGTTCATTTAGAATATCTCAAGAGGGGAGATTCAAACGATGGTGAATGAACTTTCATTTACAAATTCACTCAAAAATTTGGAACAAAAAAAAAATTATGAAAACAGTCTTTAGCAACAAATGTTTCTTTGGGAACAGTGGCTCCTATCAATTTTTTTTAAAAAATTTTTAATTTTCAAATTTTTCAATGAGTAATGAGTTTTGTTACTTGTTGGAAATAACGTCGTTGGTTTTCTCTAATTCACTAATTTTTATTTTGCACCCAATATTATAGGCTTGCAATATTTCTAAAAATTGTGTGCTATAGTAAGACAATTCATGTCGAAATTTGACGCAGTTAAAAATCAACGTTCTTCGCCTAGCTTGGGCTGTAGATTTCATTTAGGATCAGCCAAAAGCGGATCAAAACAGTGGTGAAGACTTTCGTTTACAAATTCACTCAAAAATATGAAAAATAAAATCAATAAAATATGGGAGCAACTTTTAGCGACGAATGCATCGTCGGTACAAGTGCCTCCCATCAATTTTATAAAATAATTTTTATTTTCATAGATTTGAATGAGTATTATTAATTCGCTGCTCGTCAAAAGTAGCGGAGTTGGTTTTCATGGATTCACTAAAATTTATTTTACACCCGCTTTTAGAGGATTGAAATATTTCCAAAAACCGTGTGCTTATAGTAAGGCAATTCATGTCGAAATTTGGTGTGCTTCGAAACCAACTTTTTTCACTTAGTTTGGTGATTAGAGTTCATTTAGGATCTGCCAAGAGAGGATCAAAATAGTGGAGAATGATATTCGTTTACAAATTCACCTAAAAATATGGGGAAAGAAAAAACAACTTTTAGCGTCGAATTTCTCATCGGGAAAAGTGGATCCAATTAATTTTTTTAAATAATTTTAATATTATCAAATTTAAATGAGGAATTAGCTTCCTTGCTTGTCGAAGGTAGAGCGGTCATTCTTTTTAATGAATTCATTAATTCAATTTGCACCCGGTTTTTTAGGCTTCGAATATTAAATATTTTCAAAAACTGTGTGGTATAGAAAGGCATTTCATATCAAAAAATTTACTTGATTCATAACCAACTCTTTTCGCCTAGGCTAGTGACTAAAGTTTATTTAGGATCATCCAAGATGGGATCAAAATGGTTATGAATAACTTTCGTTTAGAATTTCACAAAAAAATTTGGAAAAAACAAATTGAATAAAAATATGAAAGCATATTGTAGCGACGAATGATGCGTTGGGACAAGTGGCTCCCATCAATTTTTTAAAATAATTTTACTATGCGTAAATTTGAGTAAGTAATTAGATTCGCTGCTTGCCGGAAATAGCATGGTTGGTTTTCATGGATTCACTAATTTTCATTTTGTACCCGCTTATAGAGGCTAGCTTGGAATATTTCCTAAAACCATGTGTTTTAGTATAGTACAATAAATTCATGTCCAAAATTTAACTGGTTCAAAACTGACTTTCTTCGCCTACCTTGGTGATTAAAATTCATTTAGAATCTCCCAAGAGATGATCAAAATAGTGGTGAATGACTTTCGTTCACAAATTCACTAAAAAAAATATAAAAAATAAAATCAAAAAATATATGGATGCATCTTTTAGTGTCAATGTATCGTCGTGAAAAGTGCCTCCCATCAATTTTTAAAATAATTTTACTATTCATAAACTAGAATGAGTAATTAAATTCCTTGCTCGTCGAAAGTAGCGAGTTTGGATTTTTGCACCTAGTTTTAGAGGCTTGGAATATTTCCAAAAACCGTGTGCTATAGTAAGGCATTTGACGTGGTTCTAAACTGACTTTGTTTTGCCTAGTTTGGTGCCTAGAGTTCATTTAGGATCTCTCAAGAGATGATCAGTTTACAAATTCACTCAAAAATATGAAAAATAATAGTAAAAAAAAATGGAAGCAACTTGTAGCGACGAATATATCGTCGGTAAAAGTGGCTCTACCAATTTTTTAAAATGATTTTAATATTCATAAATTTGAATGAGTAATTAGCTTCTCCAGCTGCTTTTCGAAAGTAGTGCGGTTGGTTTTCATAGATTCACTAATTTTCATTTTGCAACCGGTTTATAGGCTTGGAGTATTATCAAAAATCGTGTGCCATTTCATGTCGAAATTTGACGTAGTTGAAAACCGACTATCTTCGCCTATGTTGGTGACAATAGTTCATTTAGACTCATCCAAGAGGGGATCTGTGAATGACTTTGGTTTAGAAATTTCCTGAAAAATTTGAAATATGGAAGTTGCTTTTAGCAACGAATGGTCCATTGGGAAACGTGACTCCCATCAATCTTGTAAAATAATTTTAATTTTCATAGATTTGAATAACTAATTAGCTTCCCTAATTGTCTAAAGTAGCGTAGTTGGTTTTCATGGATTCAGTTATTTCCATTTTGCACCTTAGTTTTAGAGGTTTGGAATATTTCCAAAAACTGTATGCTATAGTAAAGGGATTTCATGTCAAAATTTGATGTGGTTCAAAACCAACTTTTTTTTTTGCCTAGTTTGGTAACTAGAGTTCATTTAGATTTATCCAATATGGATCAAAACAGTTGTGAGTGACTTTCGTTTATATATTCACTTAATTTTTAAAAAAAATATATATATCTATAGGATTTTTTTCCATTACATAGAACTATGTACTTTTAAAGTACATAGTTTTAATGTCAGTCGTCAGATCTGATAAAAGTACATAGTTTTAATGTCAGCCGTCAGATCTGTTTAAATGATCTGATCTGACGGTTTGCATTAGAACTATGTACTTTAAAAGTGCATAGTCATATGTAGTAGAGAAAGTCTGTATATCTATATGTATGGAAGCAGCTTTCATCGACAAATATTTTGTCGGAAACAGTGGCTCCCATCAAATTTTAAAAATAATTTTAATTTTTATAGATTTAAATGAGTAATTAGCTTCGTTGCTCATCAAAAGTTGCACGGTGTGTTTTCATGGATTCACTTATTTCTATTTCGCACCCGGTTTTGAGGGACTTGAAATAATTTCACAAACTGTGTGTTATATAGTAAGGCATTTCATTTCGAAATTTGATGTGGTTCAAAACAGGCTTTCGGCCCCTAGTTTAGTGGCTAGAGGTAATTTTAGGATCTCAAAAGAGATGATCACAACGGTTGTAAATGACTTTTGTTTACACATATACTCAAAAATATGAAAAATAAAATTAAAAAATATTGAAGCATCTTTTAGTGATGCATATCGTCGGGAAATGTGGCTCCCCATCAAATTTTTAAAATTATTTTAATATTCATAAATTTGAATGAGTAATTAGCTTCCTTGCACGTCGGAAGTAGTGCGGTTGATTTTCTTAGATTAACTAATTTTCATTTCACACCCGGTTTTAGAAGCTTGGAATATTTTCAAAAATCGTGAGTTATACGGCAATTCATGTCAAAATTTGATGTAGTTCAAAACCGACTTTATTCGCCTTACTTGGTGACTAGAATTCATTTAGGATCTGCCAAGAGGGAATCAAAACGGTGGTGAATGACTTTCGTTTATAAATTCACTCAATAATTTCAAAAAAATATTGAAGCAATTTTTAGCGACGAATGTGTTGTCGGTAATAATGGCTCTCATCAATTTTTGAAAACTATTTTGATATTCATACATTTGAACAAGTAGTTAGCTCCCCTTCTCGTTGGAAGTTTTTCGTGGATTCACTAATTTCCATTTTGCACCCAGTTTTAGAGGCTTGGAATATTTTCAATTCAAAAACCGTATACTATAGTAAGAGATTTCATGTCGAAATTTGACGTGGTTCAAAACCTACTTTCTTTGTCTACCTTAGTGACTAGAGTTCATTTAGGATCATCCAAGAGAGAATCAAAATGGTTGTTATTAACTTTCGTTTAGAAATTCACTCAAAATTTTGAAAAAGAAAATAAAAAAATATGGAAGCAAATGTGTCGTCGAGAGAAGTGATTCCCATCAATTTTTTAAAATAATTTTAATTTTCTATGATTTGATTTAATTGAGTAATTTGCTTCGCTAGTCGTCAAAAGTAGCGCCGTTGGTTTTCATGGATTCACTTATTTTCATTTCGCACTCAATTTTAGAAGCTTGGAATATTTCTAAAAACTGTGTGCTATAGTTAGTGATTTTATGTCGAAATTTGACGTAGTTCAAAACCTACTTTCTTCATCTAGTTTGGTGACTAGAGTTTATTTAAGATTTCTTAAGAGAGGGTCAAAACAGTGGTGAATGACTTTCGTTTACAAATTCACTCAAAAATTTGAAAAATTAAATAAAAAATATGAAAGAAACTTTTAGCGACGAATATGTCGTCGGGAAAGATAGCGCCCATTAATTTTTTAAAATAATTTTAATTTTCTTTGATTTGAATGAGTAATTAGTTTGGTTGTTCGTCAGAACTCGGAAGCAACGCGGTTGGTTTTCATAGGAGTTTTTAATTCTGCTTTATCACCCCGACTAAAAGGTTTGGAATAATTTTTTTTTAAGTGTGTTTCATTGCAAGGGATTTCAATATTTCATGTTGAAATTTGATATGGTTCCAAACCAACTTTCTTCACCCAACATGGTGACTAGAGTTCATTTTGGATCTATGGATTATGATGGTCTCCCATATGAGGGTCTATTAAGACTTCTTGAAACGGCTCCAAAGATTTCAGAAGAAAGATGCCTAAAGCCTGAACACAGTGGATTGATGCATGCCTTTGTAACTCTGTTGCGAGTTTGAGTTGTTGCATGAATACAGAGAAACTGAAACTGGGAACTATGGGATGAGGAAGAACCTGGATCTAGCAGTATTTATAAAGAACCTGCAGCACCTAAAGAAACTGGATTTAGTAAGGTATCCAAAATTTCACAGCTGCCAGAAAGTTATACTCAGTCTTGATATTATAGAATCTGCATTTTTTTTGGGTACAATAGTAACACAACCGGTAATTGAATCTTTTAACTTGGTCTCTATCCTTACAATTTAGTGGCATGCGTGCTACAAAGTTATCAACCTAACTGCCATCAATATGAATAACTCGGATAGTTTTATTATATGAACTATGAAGTCGCCCGGTGGGTAACAATTAAAAGGGCAAAAAAGATGTTACACTAGTAATGAGCTAAATGAAGGCAGCAGCAGCAATAGGGAAAATTTAGCAAAAATATTTTCACCCATTTCTTTGTTTCCAAAAACCCACATAAAAAATCTGTCTTCATCAAGCAGCAACCTTCAAAGTGATTCCATTCCACCAAGTATTTTTTGCAGCAGACCAATCAAAGTGGACATCAGAATATCGTGCAGCTAATTTGGTGTCTGATAAAGATATGAATCTACTGTAAGCCCATTTTGACATTTTAGTCAGAATAAACATGGGGGTTCAACAGCTTGATCCCTAAGTGTGAATTTAACAGATTCATGGCTTTTCTTTACTTGTAGGGGGGCCTGTGTATCCTTTTCTGATGATGCTCCTGGGTTTGCGGTCCTCAGTGGCATGTCATGGTTGTGTTTTCCCTCGTATGTTGTGATAAAGGCTTTTGGATCCTCAGAGACTCGTTCCACATGCTTACGCACACTGCATTTTACACTGGTGCATCTGTAGTAACTTCTGCAATATACATAAAAACCACATTGTTAAGCACAATCCATGGCCACAAATATACTAAACCAGAACCTACTAACAAAAGAGAATCTTGTGTCACATTGACCATGTCACGGACGTACTTGTGACTTAAGGATCTTTCAACCTTTGTTGGATCAATATTGTATCCAACTTAACCACGCAGTGAAACTTAAGGAATTCTGGAATTATCTGATTTAACAAATCTAATGTTGTATAGTGATTTATTTGATCCATAATTCTTAGCAAACGAGAGGATGGCATGTTCTAGAAAGAACCAAAGAACTTTCTCCCTCGAGTGGCAAAAATATTTTAGCACTAGATGAACATCTTATATTCAATTAACTGAACAGTCTTAATACAGGGGTTTGTTCATGATCTGGAGCATATTCTAAAAGTAGTGTATTGAGTGTGAATTAAGCCTAGTACTCTGGCCACACCTAAGGGATTACCTTGATAACTACAAAGATACACATATAAGACAGGTGACTACACATTGCCTAGAAAAACAAAGAAGAGCTTTTCTAACCTGGGATATGGATTTCCCTTAACAACTTTCTGCCCATATTTCCTCCAGCGGAAGCCATCACCCGTAATCTCAGAATCTGCAGAACTTTGCACCACAACACGGGGTTCTTGCACGGCTTCCCCCGATATGCCTGCTTCATTTGATTGATTCTCACTTTTTCTGGAGGAAAGAAAGCATTTTCAGCATAAGTCAATAACATTGACACTTGACAGGAAAGAATGACAAGAAAGAAATGCTCATTAAGAATGAACAAATCAACATATTTCAAAAGCATACTTATCCATATTATAAATTTAATCAAGCAAGGAGTGGGGAAGAGGAAAGAAAATGTACATAAATCAGCATATAGCCATAAAAATGAAAAGAGAATTATTTCATTTTGAATATTAGGGTGCACCACTTTTCTAAGCTAAAATTTGCATTGCAAATTTACTACCTGATACTGAATGGTCTTACCTTCTCTTACTTCTAGGCTCATAATCCTCTGCTTCAACTCCCTTGCTGCCTTCCTCACATTCTCCGCTAACACCACAAGAATTATCAGGAGTTGCACCGCCAGCATTTAGTGCTCCAGTTGCAAGAGGATCGTAATGTACTAGAGATTTGCTTTGATAAGAATGCACAGGTAGTCCAACTTCATTCTGATCCTCTACTCTACCTTCTGAATCTTCATTCTTTTCATTAAGATGACTATTCCATAACCGGGTGTTGTTCTCTTGACCAGTTGCATCGGATGCAAATCCTGACCCTTGCGTCCCAGATGAGCTGCGCTTTGGAGGCTGAGGCTTTGAGTGGTTGTGTTCACCCTTGTAGACAATCTCAGCAATCTGTCCATCCAAGGATCTCTCAACCTTCTTTTTCACAGGACAATTTGGATGTGTGCACTTGTAATAACTTCGCGGGTACTCACTTCCTTTGACTTGCTTTTGTCCATATTTTCTCCAATTATACCCATCATAAGAAGGCCTATCACTATTGGCTGAGGATGGTATAGTTTTTGCATCCTCTTCCATATTTTGTGATACTATCTTTACAGGTTCTGTAGTCTGATTTGTCTCAGCACATGAGGAACTATTCTGGTACAGATTTGAGATAAGTTGGGTTCTAATGCATTTATCTCGGTTTGGATGCAGAACAACTCCAGCCACAACTGATGATTGTGTTTGTTGATGGCTAGTATTGAAGTTTCCCTGGTAAAAGAGAAAAGGGTTATCTTCAGATTTCAGACAATTTCCGAGCCATGTCTTTGCCCATTTTTTAAATACACGATCATAGGTTTATGCGCAGATAGTACTGAATGAATAAGAAAAATCACACTTATCCAAATATGTAATAACTAGCTACTGACCAAATTTGCCAAGGCAGAAACAGTTGCCTTTGATACAACTTTTGCCAATGGCTTGTATAACACAGTTGATTTGCTATCTGATTTCGAAACCTTCTCTGCTGAATTACTAACTGCAGCACCAGAGGTATCTGCCTGAAATTTTGGGCACCAATATTCAGAAGAAAGAAACTTTTAAAAGATGGAAGATCATTTGCCATTTAGTAAAATTAAGGTCACCTGGGAAGAAACCAATCCAGCAACAGGATGATTCACCATTGGCTTGAACCTTACGGTCTTTGGTCTGATTGCAGGAACAGCAGTTTCAGAAGATACATTAGAGGGTGATGCCTCGATAGCACCTGTGAGAAGCTCCGTGAAGGACTTAAAGCTGGAACAAGTAGGCCTTGAAGCAACAGGTTTAGCTATCACTACCCGCTCTGCCTCCTTAATATCCATTTCCAACGATTTACTTTCCATTTAGGTTCATTTGATGAAAGGCATACCAGTATGAGAAAAAGGAAAACAGGGAAATGCAATCATCTTATGCCTGAAAGACTCAGTACATCTATCTCCCAAGAGCAATCAAAAGTTACAAAGTAGTCGGGTTTCTCTGTAGGTTGATAATTAACGGATGCCTAAGAGCTGCTATCTTGGTTCCAATTCCGCAAAGCTCAATCTTCTTGAAACCTGCATAACACTCGCATTATATACAGAAACTAACAAAAAAAATTAATAAAAGGACGAGAAGGCAGAGGAGATAGATGAATTTGTAGAAGTATTAGCATACTGCTGAATCACACATATAGAAAGATTCACAATTGGGCATTAATGCATTCATTATCAATCAAGACAAAGTAAGCCTTGGGCTGCATTTTGGGATTTGGATTTGTAGAATAAGAAAAGGGTCTCAGAAAATATCATTTGAAGTAATGCAGTACAGATTGGCTTTCTCTTCGCACTGTGTTCCTAAATTCATGGGATTATGGAATTCTTTCCATCAAAGTAATGAAATTACCGGTTAAGCTTGCATTTTAAGTAGAGGAACATTTCTAGAATCACGTCCACCTATAAATTGACATAAAACTAGATTATGTGCTAAAAAATGGCGATAATCAAACTAGATTTGGTCTCTGAAGTATCATTTTAAAGTTCTCCTTACAAAGCTGGCCACTGGTTGAATAAAGAATGTAGTGGTTTTCATAACATCATTTGCAAAAAAACTTGTATTCCCCCTTTAAATGTAAGTACTAAAGTATCAGTATGTTATCCAAGTTCACATCTTCTCTGCTTTCTATCACAAACACAAATACAAAATTGATAATTTCTCTAAAATATTCTAAAGCTCAGTTCATAATCTTTACAATGTTGGAACAACTCTAATTCTTTCTCTTCAAAAATCATAATACTGGAACATGTTCGGAGCTTCCTAGCCTATTAGTGGCAAGAAATGAGCCTAATCTCTATAGTTTCTTCCATTTCTTTAGGAGCCGTAAAAAAATTGGAAAAGAAATAAAAATAAAAAAGAAGTAGAAGATACAAGGATCAAATTTTGCAAACTTTCCATGAACTTGGAAGGAAACAGAACCAGAAAACCAACATATTTTCTTCTAATAAACAGAAAAGGAACAAGAAATTACCCAAAATAGAAGGATTTGAAGAAAACAACAAAAGATGCGGAAAAGCATAAACCTTTATGGTTCAAAAACAAAATCAGTCACACAAATCCCAGAAATTTTAAGAATCATAGCAAAACCAGATATCATTTACTTAATTAGTAAACAAAAAACAAAACAAGAGAGAGAAGGAAAGAGCAACTAACCCGGAATGGCTTCAAGTTTCAACTCTCAAAGTCAGAAATCTGGAGGGTCCACAAATCTAATATGCAAAGTTCATAACGCTTAGCTTAGTCTGCATTATACAACCACCAATTCCATGAGAACATAGCACAGACACAAAAATAAAAAAGTCAATATTTCATGAAGAGAAATTCAACAAAGCAAAACGTGCCATAAAGACAAGAGCTTTACCTCGGAGAATGGAGATAGAGAAACAGAAACAGAAACAGAAACCTTAACCAGGTTTTTGAAAATGAACAACTAGGAGCAGAAGGGCTTGTCTTTTTTTAACCCACGTACGTGCAGCTCAAGCGCAGAATCAAAACGATTCGTTTTGGCTGGTCTTTGAGAGTTCCTCAGAGTTTGAACAGTTCCTTTTAATGGCCTATTCCAAGGAGTTTTCTGCATCCAAATTCTGAGGTAAAAGACACAGTTCACACTTGGACACAAGCAAAAGTTGCCAGAAAAGAGAATAAAATTTATTGTCTGTATTATATAAAAGTTTCCATTTTTTCTCATGGGATTTACTATTTTTCAACGGCAAAACTGGGAAATTGGGTTCAATAATCTATAAAAAAAAAAAAAAAAAACTTGAAAAATGGGTAATTTTCTCTGATTAAATTTATTTTGTGGGTCTCAAAAACTGCGATGAATGGCTTGAACAATGAACCCCTAATGTTACGTCCAACTAACTGTCTCTCTATTTCTTTTGACTCTCTCATCCTCCATATGTATAGGCCGAACCGAATTCAATATACAAAGTTAATAACCGGTCCCGCACTAGCGCGTGTAATTCACTCGCGTGCTGTCAGTGACTTGGGAAACTGTCGTATTGAGATTTGAGAACATGTGGCAAACGCAAATTTGCTGAGTGTCAATGCTCTATTTAAGATTTTGGTCCCACCACCCCTCATGATTCTGATTAAATTATTGGAGTCCGAAAGACCTGGTTACCCATGAATCTTTAATGTAGGACGAGGTAAGTGGAAGGTTAAAAGAGTAACTTTGATACATTGTTTTCTTTTTTGATAGAAATAAAATATGATGTCATGGTTAGGTTTACATGTTATAATTTTTCCCAACATTTTAAGTTATGGCCTTATGGGAAATGGTAGATGAGTTTGGGAATTGGGAGTAGGAAAAAAGAGGCAGAGATGGAGTTAGGTGAGGCATGGATGGGCGTGAAGTTAGTGAAACTACTAAACCATTTAGGTTTATGGTAAGTAAAAAAAGAAGATAAAATATGGATAATAGTTTTTCCTTTTGTTTGGTTCTAGTTTATTTCATTATTTGTTGCAATGACAACTAGGGTTTTTGAAGAATATAGCCATTAGCTTGTAACAATAGATAAATGATAAAGATTTATCGCAAAAAAATAAAAATAAAATAGTTGCTATCGACGGCTAAGACTTATAGTTTAAGGAAAAATAATATTTTCTCCAATATTTGAGGTCTCTATATTCTCAAGTTTGAATTCTTAACCCTTGACCAATGGTTGTTAGACTTGCTAGGCAGTGGTGAGGATTAGGTTGGTGGCAAAACACATCGTCGACAAACTCTTTCGTTAGCAAATAGCAAAGGGCTGAGTTGTGCAACAGTTTTGGGATATTGGTGGTCGAGATGTACAATGCTAGACCTTGGTTTGTTTCACAAATTAGAGACTATTATGAGAAGAAAAAAAATCCACCTTCCATTGGTGGCAAGAATAAAGCTAAAGAAAACATTTCTTATTGCAAGATAAACGAGTTGGGGAACTGAAGCGCTTCGGTCCTCTCGTGTTAATTTGTTGTTTCCTCCTCATTACTAATTTATATATCCAAAAGACAATAATTTTTGTATAAAAGATACTATTCAAAAACTAAATAATTTTGGTTTCTCAATGACTTTCCTTTTCGAGTCAAATGATGCAAAGGAGAGGTAATACCTATTGTGTGAGAATTAAACCATATCTGTTAATGACTAAAAAAAAATTAACAAATACAATTTTTGTGATGGAACAAAGAATGTAATTTTCAACAGTGGAGGCAGTATTGGACCATTTCGTCTTTTACTTGTTGTCCCAAATCCATTTTTATTGGTGGAGTAGTTAGAGATTGAGCACTCAATAATTTTGGGAGGCAGTTAGTACACTAGTACTAATGAGTTGTTATGATTCTCTTATATATATGGCCGATGATTTGCATATCTAGTAGTGATTGAGATGTGAGACCATAATTGATAATTGCCTTTTCAAACACAAAAAGTTTCCATCTTTACAACCATAATTTCATCATATATAAACCTGGCAATGATGTGCATCCATGTGGTTTAGCCCATGGTATTTAGGAAAGTGTCTTTCTAAATGCAAGTGCATTATACATGCATAAAATACAACTATTAAACTATATGTTTATGCCATCAAAAAAAAAAAAAAACTATATGTTTATGCATCCACAAAGCTTAATTTTTTTTTCTTTAAGCAGCTTAAATGAGAAGCAATGGACTTCCACGTATTTGGTAAAATGAAAAAACGATGCTTCTTTATTAAGTTGGAGCTCTCCCAAAGACAAAAGCAGAAGCTATATGTAAAATTCTAAAAATCCCCCCTCCTGATAACCCCCCCCCCCCCCCCGTCCGTTTCTTGCCCTATTTTTCTTTTTCAACTTCTTTTTGTTTCCCAAATTTTTGTTTCCTTTTTTGTCAACCCCCCCCTCCCCTTGATGATAAGTACTTATAGAAGAGCCGAAGAGGATTGCAAAATATTGTAGGGGAACAATTAATGAAAGTTTCTAAATACCAGATACTATTTTCCCTTCCTTATGAGATTGTTGGTTAAGGTAACTACGGATTCTTCTGCTTGAGAGAGGAGGACGCAAAGAAAACTTGAAATTTCTAAAAAAAAATATCACCGCCCGGGCTTTGAGTTTTCCTTTGTATATTGGTTAAATTACCTAAAAAGTAGGTGTACTCTAGTGGTGTATTATATGTAATGACTTTTTTCATCGGATTTTTCAGAGATGGGTCATTATTGTACTACTTGTACTTGTTGAATTTTTAATACAGTATGACGTTTCTCTAAAAATAAAAACCATTGTATCAACTAAAGATTTAACTGAATAAATAAATACATTCATATTATTGAAAAGCACCCTTAGAGTTAACAGAAATGATGAGAAATAGTGAAACAATAATTAAAATTAGGATATGTAAAAAAAAAAAACTATTGTATCATCAGATTGAGCAATTTGATATGGTATGGATTGGGATATGATCTCACTATTAAGTAATGAGTAGATGAATACTCGATACAAAATGTAAGCTACAAAATTTAACCTAATTAATCCATCATCATCGCTCATTTTTGTCCTATAATTTTTATCTACCAAATAAAATAGCAAAAAATATGGGTGTGATCATTGTAGCACTAAGTGAAATCTCTTCAAGAACATTAAAGTCAAACATTTTGAGCAAATGTAATGCTACACTAGTGAAAGATCCCTTCAAAATTTCTCATGTTGTTTTTTTTTAAGCGAGAGATTGTGGTATCCAAATATCGTAAACTCACTAACAGAAAAGAAAAGAAAAGAAAAGAAAAGAAACGAAAAGGGAAATCTAATGGGCTAGATTTGTTCAGCTGGACACGATAATAAACCAAACCAGATGACTTACTGTTGATGAGAGAGACCAGACCCTTAGACCTATTGGTTGTAACAAACTTTGGAGGGTATGACTCGACTTGCAATCTAAGTAGAACAAATCCCCATGATTTGTAGGGTTTTTGCATTTTTGGAGATGAATACATATATTTGTCATGACCATATTTGTCATGTAGCAGCAATATATACAGAGAAGCCTTATTGAGTGTTGTTTGAAGATGGGTTTGTAGGCTTTGGAAAGTTAGGTGGGGAGGATGAGGAAGAGTGACGCATGGGGGGTGTGGGGGGCTAAGTCCTCCTCCTCCTCTTCTTCCTCTTCTCTCATCCACTTCCCAATCACTCACTATAATTCTACACCTTTCAAAGACTGGTAGTTGTGAATTTTGCACCGCACGTGCCAATAGACTATTTTGTTGTTGAGACTTGAGATTAATTTGATGCCAAATCAATGGGATTTGTTCCTTGCTTGCATCATATTTTGTATTTTCAAACTGAATAGTATGTTACAGTTGAGCCAAGACAGTGACCTCAAAGTTTATCACAATTTTCTTGCCAAAAAAAAGTTTATCACAATTTTCATCCCGGAAATCTATGTCAGGCAGTTGACATTTAGCAGTGTTCAGTTCTTCATGTGTCACCTGCATTGCATGTGTGTGCATATATATGCACTTGTGTGTGTGCATATATATAATTATTTTTTAAAAAAATTTAATTGTTGTCTAGAAAGAACTACATCTTTTATTAATAACCGAAAGAATTACAATATAAAAAGCTGACCGGATGTGGCCACAACACCACAAAACACAATCCAAACAACATATATAGCTTAAAATTTTTAAAAAATGGACATAAAATAAAAAACGATAATTTGATCCAATGACATAAGTCTTTTCCTTTATACAAGAGTGTTCACATAAGAGACAATTTTTAAATGACTGTGAGGGACAAGTGAATTTAAATGCTGAAATTAAATGCACAGTTTTGAGTTGTTATAATTTTATTTTTTGCATTTAATTTCAACTGTCAGATTCACTTGTCCATCACAGTTCCTTAAAAATTGTCCATGTGAGCAAAACTCTTCTTTTATAAGTTAGAAGTCACAAGTTCGACTCGAGGACGGCTAGATGTTATAATAATAATAATTTTTTTTTAAAGTAGGAATTGTCCCCTCTACTCTTTAAAAAAGTTGAAGGGACTATTTAGATCCTATCAACATTCATGTCCTTGTCAAATAAACAAGATATTTTTAGATCTAACTTGTGATCAGGCCGACTATTAAAATGAGTGTGTTTCACCAGTACAAATTAAAGGTACGTGTGAAGACAAGCCAATTTCATATTGAAGGCAGATGGAGTTAATTTCTCTCAAAACTTATGTAAAATGATAAAATATATGATGTGTAAAGTCGTTAAAGTGTAATCGCCTAAAGATTTGGTTTCCTTTTTTTTAAGAAACCCCCCCAAAAAAACCCCTCCCTTCCCTCAGGCCTAAAAGTTAAAATTACAAATATATTCAATAGTATCCGATAAAAGCAGAATGAAGTTTGGTATCCATCGGCATTGGCATTGAGCTACAACCATAATGGTCTAATTAATACCAAATTGGTACAAGTGAAAACAACATGAGATTGGGGGTCAAGAGCTCAAGATAGCTTATGTGCTTTGGAGAAATTCTAGTCTACATTACCAATTTAAGGTAATGACCCACATATTACATATGCATGATGGAAAGGTTATTTTTCTTGTCGAGTTGGAAAACATGTAATTAGGGGACATACTGATTATCGATTTCCTCACAGTGCCACAGTCGGTAAGCCGTACGTGCATAATTGAACTGACCAGCCACCGCCATGCCTCATATGCTGACAATTTCTATAGTTTTTTTTTTTCAATTTATAACTTAACGGAAATTTCTTCCGAACGCTTATTCGAGCAAAAGTAATATATATATATATATACACATATATTATTTGATATAAAGAAAAATCAACATGTTTCCTTATGATGCTTAAGATTGTTACACGTACAAAAAATTAACTTGAAATTGAATCTCCGGTACATGGTTGTACATGCATAGAAACAAAAAAATATTGCACGCCAACATGTTTTGCTTGACTTGTTGTCATTACCGTAGTTTTTTTTAGACAATTTGTTGAATGCATACTCTTTTAAGTACTCGCTTCTTTGTTAATATTTTTTTTATATAGTTTTGTTTAAGACATATTAACAAACATTTTGTCCTCACTTCTTAAAATAAAAATTCATTTTTTCGTAACTCAACAAAAATATAAAAAGAGAGGGGTGTCTTCATTAGCCTCTCCAATCTGCTGGTGTAAATATAATACTCTAAAGATCTCACAAGATATATGGTCTGTTTGAACTGCTTTTGAAAGGCCTAAAAATGTTTTTCATATTTGATAAAAATGCTTTTATACAAGAAAACACTTGACAAGTGCTTTTCAAAATCACTTCTAAGTGCTTCTAAAACTCACCCAAAACACATTTTATTTTTTTCAATTTTTTTAATATTTTTAATTATTATTTTTAATTATTTCAAAAGTGTTTTTGGGTCTCCGGAAAACAATCTCAAATATGCCCATATATATGTTGGTATTTAGGATAAGATTTCACTATACCTATATTTATTAGATGGTGCAACTTTTTCATATGATAAGAAAGTAGATGATGACCCTTGAAATAATTCAGAGGCAGCATTCACTCTAAAATTTCAAAATTTTATCAAGTAATATATTCTAGCTAGCTCATTGGTAAGTCAAATCCAATAGTATGTTAGGTGAGATCTCTATGTAGTTGGATAACATGATTAATTAGATGTCTAAGAAGTAAGAACCAACCTAGGATGCTACTGTGCCACACTGCCACTGTAGAATCAATCATAGTAAATCATGCAAAATTTTCATTGCAGCAATTATGAACATGTTCCCAATTCTTCCACCTCAAGAACTAAACTAAAAGCACTAGCTGAAAAAGAAAGAAGGAAAAAAAAAAAAACAGAGTCATGCTTATCAAATACAGCTAGCTGAGATAAAGATTCTGAGAGTGTACAAGAAAGGATTATATAGGATGTTATAGATATCAATAAAATGGTCACAACTCACAACTACATATGTGATATGTACATAGATATGAGTGAAATGGACCAAATAGTCGCAACTGCAGCAGCATCACAGTTTCACATTTAATTTATGACCTAGAGGAGGGTCCTTTCATATTTATGTTACCTGAAACTCTGAAAGTTTGGTAAACAAATATCTCACTGGTTTTATCAAATCAATATCTTTAAGGGAGTACTCTACCTAACACACTACCATATATGGTAATATACTAATATGGTATTGTTTTTTTTTTTGTTACAATATGATATTCTTGTTTGCACTCAATCATCATACAGAAGAGGGTCCTCTCTTAAATAAATAAATAAATAATAATAATAATAATAATAAATCGAGGAAACTAAAGAGTATTGATTATTGAATAACATTTTTAGAGTACCAATAACACACACTAAATTTTATGACCAAAACTCTTCCATCTCATTTTTTCTCATATTTTCTCCTTCCTTTATATCTTTTTTTTTTTATTTATCTTCATTTCTTCTTTTTTTTCTATATTTTTTTTCTTTTTTTCTTTATTTATTATTTTTTTTTTTTATATTTATTTTTTTTTATTATTTATTTCATATCTCTTTTTTTTTTTTTTTTTACTAATTAACACACACTATCTAATTTTATGACTATTTAACTTTGTATGAATAGCAAGAGCCTCCCAAGTCGCAACTTTTGGTCAAGTTAATAATGATAGTCTTATACTCTTATGATACTAGTTAAAATCTCGGACCGTGACGGTGAACAGGAATGTTCACGTTACTAAGATTAATTAAACAGAACTAATCAGATACACATGGACAATATATTTAAGACCCACTGTATCTGGGTTCATTCAGAATTTCAGATTGTTCTAAAATATATACCAAGTGGGGCATCGGAGGGGCATCGGAGTTTCTGCTTTTGGTGTTTCATCCTTTTCTTGTCCAACTTTGTTTCTTAGCTGCTACTGTTTGTTCTTGCTAGGTTGTTTGTTTCCTGGTGTTGGCTTTCGGTCTTGCGCTAGAACTTAATTTGGTGGGAAATTATGTCTATAAATATATAGATGATGTATTTGTTATACTGAAAGATGCTTTTATTAGTACTACTACTGCCAATGACCTGTCCTTGTTCTCTCTCTCTCCCTCTCTCTCTCTCCCTCCTTGTGGACTATCATGTGGCTCAGAAACTTTGGGGCAGAGCAAGGAACAGAAGCTTTATAACATTCCCACATACAAGGAAGAAAAGAACAAGAAAGAAAAGAATGGATTCTCTGCTTCTTTAAACTAGAATTTGTCATTTTACCCAAAACCCAGATTTGGATTCTCTCCTATGTAATTCATGGGTTTTAATGCAAGGATTCTCGTTTAAAGTAAAACCAAAGTTACATTACAAGCAGTTTCGGCACTTGACCAAAAACAAAGCAAGGCTCGAGCTTTAGGCCTCGATGACGAATATCTTTATGATCTAGTATTAGTTTTCTCTATTGAGTGAACACTGAACACCCAGAAAGCATCGATTTCGATGGAATCATGTAACCCAGTACAAATTTACGAAACTCACATCAAACCAAATTAAAGTATTTGTGATCGCACAAAGTTTATGTGCTCAATGTCGAAAACAAGCAATTTAAATCCACAACTGTGGCAATACACTCCAAGGTGTCTGTTAGAGTTCTACACCTCCAATTCTCTACCTGAATATTTACTTAGTACTCGGCTACTTGCTCATAAGAGTTGCAAGAAAATGTACATATACATATTTAATCAAATTTCCAGCCAATGTCAGCTATCTGTTGTCCTGCTGGTATTCTCACTCACAGTCTGCCGGACGAACTGTCCCCGAACACGAGGTCGTTGTTCCGCCAGTCTTTTTCGGCTTTGATATCGAACCTGCAAAGCCAAAAAGCAAGAAAGATATCCTCATTTCTTTTCTGATTTCTACCTTTTCTTTGTTTATTTGACAGATGCCTTCAAAAGAAAGAATTAAAGAAAATCTAAAATGCCAGAGATGAGGAATTTACCAGATTGGACTTCTGTACATTACATATAAATGTTGCACATACAGAACAAAAGAGAATAACTCAATCTAACGAAC
Source organism: Rubus idaeus (assembly GCA_030142095.1). Lineage (NCBI taxonomy): Eukaryota > Viridiplantae > Streptophyta > Magnoliopsida > Rosales > Rosaceae > Rubus > Rubus idaeus. The sequence continues at coordinate 7,060,937 of CM057970.1, forward strand.
CTTCTATGGAAGAGCCAAATAGGGAGAAGAAATGGGTAGATGTTAACAAACAATATAAAAAAGGAGCAACCCATACAACTCTTAAACCAAAGCAGTTAGACCTGGAACTAGGGTGCAAACAACTGAATATCAGTTACCTTCTTCCGGAAGCATCTCTCATTTCTTTTCAGACGGAACTTGGTCAAGGCAGCTTCTCTCTGGGCAGATTTGTTTTCATCTACTCTATTTCCACTCTGGTTTCCACTAGCATCACCACTTCCACTTTTCCCAGCAACTCCATGATCACTTTCCATGTTTGTACCTCCAATATTGCTTCCATTTTGCCCATTGCTCCCATGATTACTGCCAGAAGCACTTCTGTTGACACTGTAAGTTCCATGATTACCTTCAACAGGCCCACTCCGAACATTTGATGATCCACAATGTGGAGCAGCTGCAGCCAAATTCTTTAAAGATAAATCATTATGTTCAGGCAGCTGCTGCTTTTGCATGGTGTGGGCAACAGGGTGATGGACCTGATGGTGATCATGATCCTGATGGAGGTTCTGAGTTTGGAATTGCGTCTGGGAACCTCTTGATTGAGCCAGTACTGTTGTTGTTGCCATGTTGTTAGCATTATCTATTAAAACTAGCTGAGTACCATTCTTAAGGTCCTTTTTCACAGGATGGAAAGCAGATGAGGGATGCAAACGTTGAGCCGGTGATGCAGCTGCTGACTTGTTTATAACTAGAGACTCGGGAGAAGCATTATTAGTTGTAGAGCCCATGTCAATGTTATTGCTACCTCCATTTGAGCATTGATTGGGAGGAATCTCACTTGAATGAGATGGGATATCAAGAAACAAATCCTTTTCTGCAACTTCTCCACTATTATCATGTGGAGAATTGCTTCCAACATGCCCAGAAGGAGCCTTGTTAGCATTTGAGGCTGCGTTATACCTGCAGAGGAAATAATATTCCAACAGAAACTATATGAAAAGCTCAAGAGAATGTAGAAAACAATTGCTTCCACTTTATCAGTAGCAGCTAATAATTTCAAGGTCCATATACCGTGAAAAGGCTGAAGAGTCCGAACGTCTCAAGACATTGCGGTCATCTTGTACTGTTGTCTCAGTGTCTTTTACTCCTCTAAGTCTTTTCAAACTGAGCTCCAGGGATGGTAGTTCATCAGCATTATTATTGGCTGTATTGCTAACGTCTGAGGCCATAAAATGTCTGTTAGAAGCTTCAAATTGTGTGCTCTCCATCTGGGGATCAGTGGTATTAGTGATAGCACCTGTTATAGTAGCACCATCATAGTTTAACTTGCTGGAAGGACTCTCACAACTGAAGTTCAGCTGCCCCTTTTTTATCTGCTTGTCATATTTACTGGAACCTATCTTGAGCAGACTATTCTGTCTTGTGCCTGCTGGTTTTGTTAGAAAGTCATTACCATGCTCAAGCTGTAGATCTCTCTTGCTGGTCATGCCAATCTCCAGATCTTTCCCCATCGCAAAATTTTCTAGAAAAGGAAAACACAGCCTAATCACCCTGAAAGTAAAAAAAAAGTATAGGCGTGCACACTCACACGTCTACATATACAAGGGAAATACATGATAACATCAGCGCAGAATCAAATGGGTGTAGAAAATACGAGATATACCATGTTGTTCCTTTTTTAGCTGGCACTCCCTTTCTGCAGCAGCAGTAACCAATTGGTTACCAAATGTTTCAGCATTGGAGTGAACTACTTGGGCACAAGTACTATCAGGATGCCACGAAAACACTTGTCGCGGACTGTCAACTTCTACAGCTTGTTTTGTCCAAGAACTCTGCAAAATGAAACACAGTGATCATTACATTGTGCGTATCTATGAGTCCTGGTTTTACATGAACTGAATTTCTTGTTTTCTTAGAGGAGATGATTATTTAATTGCTATTGGCATACTGTAACAAAATGTGCAGCCGTTTATTTGTTTGTTTTCTTTTTTTAATAGCAATCACTTAAGTAGATCTGTAAATGCTTTTGATTGCCTGGGCTTGGATCAAGTAATGCGTACAATTGATAATTGATTGTATCTCTGCATAAGCACGCCTGGTTGGCGGTTAGCTAAATATTCACTTTAATAGGCTTACCAGAGTCTAAAACTTTTAGTTCAGCTGTTACTGCCTATGTGTGTCTGGGTGTGTGCGTGTATATATATAACTTCCCTTCAACAAACTAATGTGAAAGTTTCAGTAGTGCGAAAGTACCATCCAAAATCTTGCTGGTATATAATAACTACCTGAGTACCACTTCCATTGTCACTTCCATCTCCAACATTCAAACCAATACTCTCATTATGTTCCTCATCATTGCTTCCACTGTTGTTCTCAGACTTGTCCACACTATTTGATCTTACTGACTTTTGAGTCTGTGTGCCACTCTCGCTTCCAGTTCCACTACCACTAGACTGAGAGAAAGATTAGATACTAGTCATACACCAAACACAAAAAAAGAAATAATACTAATAATAATAATAAATAATAATATAAACTGCAATCTGAAACAATATAATGCATTGCTTAATTAGAAACTAAAGCTCCTCATTCACATTGGTGCTGGCCGACACCAATCTCAAGAGAAACCAATAGTCACACACCCAGCAATGTTAATTGCAAACTACTTTTCATATATCAAACTATGGACACAAGAAATAGAAAAACAAAAGAAAGAACTGCAAGGAAAGAAGTCTAATATCAGATAGAAAATTATAATGACTCACACTATGGCATCTCCTCCAAACATGCTGCCACAGGTTCTTAAGCTCATTCTTCCGTATGGGCTTCACCAAAAAGTCAACAGCACCCTTTGACAAACACTTGAACACCACACCCATTGAATCTTGAGATGACATCACTGCAAACAAATTAGAAGGCATTAAACATCTCTACTTGCTCAGCTGTCATATCAGAGCATCACTTGGGAATACAACTATTGAAGGGATGAGCAGGTGAAAACACTTACTAATCACAGGAACATTCTTTCGAGTCTTATGGCTCATAATCTTGGATAAAAGACTAATGCCTGATACGCACGGCATAACTACCTCAGTTAAGATTAGATCAACATGATTGGTCAAATCTTCAAGAACCTTCCAGGCTTGTACCCCGTTTGCTGCTTCGATAACTGAAAGTAACAAGAACCGTCTTATACTTGTCAAGGAGCAATCATGGATTTAAAAAATAAATAAACAAAAAAGAAGCAAGGCTATAACAAGTCAAATGGGAGTGTAAGCCAGGATAATTACTTCTGGTTTTCAACACATCTTTAAATGGTTAAGGTCTATAGGATTTCATTGGGTAATGTGAGTATAGACTTCAATGAGTCAATCTATAATTAGGCCATCAAGCTTCACTTTTTTTTATATAATTTTTTTAATGAGAAACATGATTTCATTGAAAAGAAAGCGTACACTCAGTGCACAAGCAGTCCATGGGAAACATGACATCAAGCTTTCATTAAGGTTGCTATCCTCTTTTCACTTATCTCTCAGTTTTTAATTCCTCTTTACATATCAGGCCTATGGAGTATGAGAGTATCATGTAATATATATGATTTTAAAATTATGTTCGAGTATAAACATATGGCATGCAGACATTTGTGTTACATCTGTGATTTTTGGCAAACAGTAATCTGATGATCGGATCCAGGTTAGTAATTAAAAGAAACATAAATCGAATTCTTGTAAATGTACTGATGTAAACACTGAAAATAAAATTGACAAGTCACTGTAACTTCTATATGCTGATAATGTATCCATTCACTTTTGAAGAAAGCAGTGCCTAGACAAGGGCATAGTAGATATGAAGCATTTGGAGTCTCAGAAGCCAAGTCGCTAACCTTCATAACTGCAATTGCGAAGAAGTGCAGCGACAACATGGCGAGTGCAATCATCATATTCCACCAACAAAACCTTCAGAGATCTCAGATGTAGAAACCTCTCCCAGCAAACAGTTGATCCCTGAGGCTGTTGCATAACAAGCTGGGGTTGAACAACCCCTCCATTGCCAACTTTTACATCTTCAGCTATTCCATTACTTTTCAAATCATATCCCTTAACTAACCTCTGTTCCTCTTCCTTATCACCCTTATTCCCATCCCATGAACGACGATTCAGCTCCAGCAGCTGTTTTCCCTCATCATTCATCAGAACACTCCCTATGAATCAGACAAAACACTAATAGTAAAGACGGCCCAAGTTCAGAGCAAATAAAAATTCTCTTGAATTGGGAAAAAGAATGGCGCATAGCGTCTACTTCGAAAACCAAACCTCTCCAGCTACAAATCCTTCTAAAACCTAATACAAAGTTTATTCACTGATTACAAACTGATGTCAACAGAAATTCCATAGCAGAATATATATACAACAGAGTCCCAATTAAGGCCGAATCTTCTCAGCTAGCTAAAAATGGCTTGAAACCCAACAAATTGCTCACTCCCTGCAAGACCATAGTATCATATCAGACAAAAAATTCACCATAAACATGAACATCCACTTTCTTAAACAAAAAATTAGCAGCTCTATGATAAAAAAATACACCAGTATGTACAAGATTCAAACCCCAAGTGAAGCAAGATAATAACGCTCTGATATTGAGAATTCAATCACAGATAAGTACAAATGCCCAAAATCAACACTAACCATTGATTCTATATCAGAACTCATCCCATATAATCATTTCTTCAACAAATAACAATTATAATAATTTATCAGGCCACTAAAACAATGATAATTACTTAAATGAACTTCCAACTATCCAAATCAAAGTAAATAATAAAATTTAAACAAACACAATATGAATAAAATAAAATAAAAAATACGGAAGAAATCACCTGCAAAGCTTCATTAACTGCCATAACTGAGCTAGATCCAAACGGAAATTACACCGAAAAACATTGAACTACTAAAAACAATACCCGCCAAAGAATAATTTTCAAAAACCTAAATTTGGATCCTCAAAAAAGAAAAATCTAAATTTAGATATTTTGGAGAGCTATCAATTTTCAAGGATTTCAAGTTTGGGAGAGACGGGCTTGACTGGGCAGAGAGATTATCGCCGATCCATTCGTCCAGGGAAAGGAGGAGAAAGGAGAAAAAGATATTGGGTACGAGACAATGAATCCTGGGACGCTGACGTGTACAAATCCACGGTGTAGATGTGGAGAGGTAGGGGACGCTTCGGAGTGCCACAAGATATTTCCAGCGTGGCGGAAAATGGGGCCGAGGCTTGCTGAGCTGGACGAAATCAAAAGCAGGGCTGGCTTGACATCTCAGAGATCTCGGAGATCTGGTTTCGACACGTGCCGGTGTTTGGCGAGATCGGGAAGGGCAGGTGTAGTTTTCGAGGGCAAAACTAATCCGCTCAGTTATCCACCATTTGGTTGGTACAAAGTGTTTAAGAGACGGTGGGGGCGGGGGCGGGGGGCGTTTATTTTTACTGAATTGCCAGTAATATCCTTTCGCATCTTGCTGAATTTGATTCTCTTGGCAGGTCATTTAGGTAAAAACATCCTAAAATATCTGAATGAGGTGTTTACAACTTGCAGGTTGTCTTTGTTTTTTTTTCTTTGAAAAAAATTAATTAATTTTTTCCTAAACGGTAGAAACAGGCTCCAAAATACCATAAATTTCAATTTTCTTAGGTTGGTCTTGCTATGGAAGGGGGTCCTAATTGATGAGGTTCGCTATGTTCATTCTTAGAGCGAGGATTCTTCTATTTCGTATGTCGCTCATAAGTCGACTTGTGTGGTTCACTATTTTGTGTAATTTGTAATCAATTTTCTAATTTGGTTAGAAGCAGAGCCTTATTTGCTCATAGAATCAATTTATTCGATGTCATTTCTAAAACAAAATCTCAATAATAAAAAAAAATCTAAATCTTTCATTATTTTTTCATAACCTCACATGCATATTCCAGTTAATTTTAAAAATGCATTTTCTCCGATTTTCAAATCCATAAAGTAACTTGTTTATATATCAATATAGATTATATAATAGAAATCTGATTTGCCTCCATAAATTTAAATCTGTTGAATCAATAAATTAGTCTTAATTCTCATATTTTCCAAAGGAAGTAATAGTAATATTTCAGAAAATGGCGGTGCCATGATGTATGCTTTTGACAAAAGAACAAACATTACAAAATTGACTATGCTGTACTCGCATGCGCATCATACCTTACCTATATCCTTTTTTGGGTGCTGGACCTACGTTGAAATCCTATCCACACTATGATGCTAAAAGATCAAAAGAGCAAAAGAAAAAGTATACGGACAAAAGAAAGGTGTGCTCTGAGACTCTGAGAGGCAGTATCTTGCTCATGTTCTTCAGCTGATGCTTTTCCGGCGATTCCACAAGTACTATTGGTTTTGTAGGAATATGCATTCTTTGTGAAGGAGAATTCCCCTTTGAGAATGTTTAAGATCGACCATCATCAACTTCGTACTTCAAAATCCCAGGGAAGAGCTGATGGTGAATGCACTGTGCGTTTTCATCACATGTTTTTATTGGCTTTTTATCCACCACCCATACCTAAACTCCTTAACCCACCTTCAAGAGTAATCCAGAGGATGGAGATGTGGGGGAAATAGGAAAGGTAGATAGGTGAAGCAAACAAGAATAGAATAAATGAAAAGTAAAATCATGATGTCCATCATGTCTGATCAAATAAACATGGAGGTCCATATGTCTCTGTCTTTCATTTCATAGTTTTCATGTAGTTTATCAGAAAGATTGGAGCTGAAAGCTTTTGTCATGAAATATGAACAACAATCCCATCTGGTATATTTGGAGTACATTCATAGCTATCAACATGATTGCGAGGGAGGAAGTCTGAAAAACATTTGGAATGAGAGGTACAAAGAACTTGAGAAAAATAGACAAGAAGATGTGAACATAGGGTAATTTTATAAATAACGTACACAGGCGACTCCACGGACATGCATAGCTATCAAACATATAGCTAGTCATAACTCATAATCAAGACAACCCAGAAAGGCGAACGAGCCCCAAAGATTAAACACAATCTATTCCACATGATTCAAGGTTTCAGTTACCGTTAAAGGAGACGACACAACCCTTTTACTACATATTTCAGACACACACGTGATTCCATAAGCACATAGATATACATGTATGAGATCACAAGATTGTCAAGAATTTGATTAGGTAAAATGTGCTGCACATTCTATCTTGCACCACAGAAACTTGTGCAGTCAAGAGCTGGTATTGTGCCACAATTCAATATCTGCAGCTGTTAACTTCCTGATTGGCAATACTAAAGCCAACCAGCTCGGCCAGCTGCAATGAACTCTGATAAAGAACAGACTAGCTGAATAAAACTATATATCCAAAGACCCAGACATAATGGACCTGTATATTATACATACCATATCTTAGCATGACTGGTTCATCTCACACATAATAGATTACATAGGAAGTTTCACTTTCCAAAAAGCTAATCTGGAAGAAATATTATTAAGTTGCAGCCTCGCATGGGGCAGAAAATAAATCATCATAAAGAGAAGTTTTAATGTTTTATCAAGGGGCAGTTGATCCCCACAAGATGATATTTGATATGTATAAATCAACTATAAGTTACAACAATACAGTATGATCATCCAGCTTCCATCTGAAGCTTATTGCTGCCACAAAATTGTTAGTAAATATATTGTCCCTCAACCCAACAATACTGATGGAAATTCTCCAACAGAGCTCAACAAAATTTTCTCCAAAACAGACCAAACAATCAAAAAAGTCCAAGACCCTAGGATGCACCTTACGTGCCCAGGGAATGGCATAATAACCTTTAAATGGGAAGTATAATAATCAGGCTGCAGCAGACCGCTGCTCCTTGTAGTCATCAAGATCAAGAACTTCAAGCAACTTTGGCCAAGACTCTGGGATCCCTCCAGGCAAATCAAACTCCAACAATTTTCCTCGACTACGGTAGAATTCTTCTACAGGCCGACTCTGCAAGAACATCAGAGTACAAATCATCAATAACAAAATGAAACAAACTTTTTCTTTATACTCGAAAGGAACTTAATACACACAAGTCACAACCAACGCCAGACACTAATTACAGGCACCTTTCTGGACGAGCTCCTCTATATACAAATGCCATTCATATGTCCTTAATCAATCACGAAAGGGAAATACAAAAATACCTTCTCATTGTATATATCAATCCGATGTTTAATCACTTCTTCAGTATCATCCGCCCTAGTAACAAGCTTTGACATGCAATGTTGTGGGGGAAGAAGCGGAGCCATGCTAATTGCAGGACTCCCATTCGAGCCCTTGACATTAATGGTGGCCACATTGAAATTTCCCCCACACTGACTACAGGTTCGTCTACCAAGGCATTTCTCAAGCAACACATCTTCCCGGAGCTTCAGATTGAGCACCAAGTCAATATCTGTCACCCCTTCCAATATTTCCTATGACACATAACATATAGATAATCAATCCCCGACCTCATTTTCACCAACTCTTTTACATTGTATCAGTATAAGTTCCAACAATTATGAAATTTAGTAATTTCAAAGCTTTCATCTCAATTTTTATCACATTACACAATCCAGATCTCTCTATAGTACAAGTAATTCCAACAGCTAAAGACACTTACAGCTTGTCTCATAGTTCGTGGGAAACCATCAAGAATAAAACCCAATTCGCCTTTAGATTCGCCAGCCTCCAATCTCTTCGACAACAAGTTTATTATAATCTCATCAGAAACCAACTTCCCCTGGTTTACAATCTCCGATAGCTGCAATACACAACACAATCAATGCGAGAAAAAAAATGAGACTCTAGCAATATTAAAGGTGTAGATCTGAGAGAAAAGTCAGTAATATAAAGAAGCAAGACCTGTTGGGAGAGAGGACCAGAGGCAGCGAGTTCTTCGCGTACGAGATCTCCGGTGGCGATGTGAGGCACGCCGAGGAGATTAGAGAGACGACTAGCGTACGTGCCTTTGCCGACTCCCGGTGAGCCCAAGAAGACCCACTGTACGTTCCGGTCCTTCGGATCCTTGACCGAGAGATTGGGCTTGGGCCCCAAGTGCGGGGTGTAAGCCGATGCGGCATGAGAATTGGACTCGGAGGCTATGCCGGAATACAAGCATCGGCTCAGGTATGAGATGGGGGAGTGTGATGCAAACGAGGGTTTTACAAGGCGGGTTAAAGCCGCCATTGGTTACAGCTTGCAGAGACGGGTGAGAGTTCGTTAGCAAAGAGGTGGTTAGAGACTGAAGCATAGGAAGTGTCCCGTCATTATTTAACCCGCGCAACCCTAAGGTCGTTTTTTTCTCCTGAAGGAAACGACTTGTCGCTTGGCCAGTTATGGTAAACGGAATGCTCAGCTTTTGCCACGTGTCATCTCTTTTCCCACAAATAAACCAACGGTCATGACCTCGCCACTAACGTCTTCACTGCTTTCTTTCTGAGAAAGGATGGCGGTTACTCTCTCTGCAACGCTCTTCCCCAACAGACTCCAAGTTCACAGAACAACCACCAATCAGACTTCGACGCGTGTAATCCCCAGCCCATCTCCGAACGCAAACGTCAGCTTCGTTCTCGATCCGAGTAGCTGGGGCAGAGGGGTCAATTTCTCACAAAGGCGACACGACGTCGTAGCGTCTGCAGTATCAGGCTCACCAGGCAAGCTTTCTTCTTTCAATAATCTGTTTGGTTTTATGAATTTTTTTTATTTTTCTTGATTCGTTTTGATTTATCACAATCAATAATAAACCGAGGGATCATATTTGGTTTCCGGGTGTGAACAGGGATAGAGTCTTCCACTTAATAGTGAAGGTACAGCAGATTTATTAGACACCGTAAAAGTGTTTGATCTGAACGGAAATGGAATTCCGATTTCGGATTTGTGGAAAGATAGGACAGCTGTCATCGCATTTGCGCGCCATTTCGGGTAATACTGATTTCTAATACGAATTGAACTTCGAGATACTTTTTTTTCTTTTTCTGCATAAGTTGTGCATGTTTTGATAACTTGATACTATATATAGATAGCCAAAACCCAAAATGGCTTAGTTTTAGGGTTTGTGATTGAGCGTTTAGAAATTATAAGGCTCGAATCGAAGTAGTTTTTCTCTGTAATTAAGCTGAGAATCCTAATATATTGTTGTTGACTTCAATTTGTTGTTGTTTACGTTCAGATGTGTCTTTTGCCGCAAACGGGCTGACTATCTTGCCTCAAAGAAGGTACGTACGTCGCTGTTGTTTACATAGAATTTGATATATATATATATATATATAGCTGCCACAGCCACATTGCAGCCCCCTTGCTCCTTAAATTTGTTAATTTTATTCTGCATGTTGGACACACAATTATCATTCATTTAGTTGTTCTTTTCTTAATTTCAATAATTTGATACTAGGGCAGTAGGGCCTCTCATTTATGTTTCCCACTTAAACTCTCTCTTTGCATTTTTATTACTATTCTCAACAATTTTGGTGGATTCTGCAATGCCTGCTGTGGAATTGAGAATAATTAATACGAGGGTGCTGGCTCTCTAGCTTAGTAGCTTGTAACATAAAGAGATTGTTAAGCAGAGTCTTGTTTTGATTAAACATCCCTTTGCCTCTCTGGTAACACGTACAGTTATATCCTAGCCCTAACCACACTGCACCTCCTTGCCATTATGAAAGTTTTCTTGTAAATAATGATATAATGATGCAAATTACTCTTAATTTGGTCCTGCAAGTTGGACACACTTCTATTCTTTTACTCGTAGCTTGGTCTGTTGCTTATGTTGAATACAGGAGCCTGTCATTTGTGTTTCCACTTTATGTCTGTCCTTCCATTTATTCTTATGAATGGTTTGAAGAGATTTTGTAGATCCCACAAGGCATGGATCCTATCAATGGAATTGAGTTAATAGTTAATACAAGGATACTGACTCTCTAGCTTGCCTCCCTTGGGAGATTGTTCGGCGGACACTTGTTTTCATTACTTACTTTTTGGTAACAAAGTTCTACATGTCATATGTTGACAGGATATAATGGATGAATCTGGTGTGGCTCTTGTTTTGATTGGACCTGGTAGCATTGATCAGGTTTGCCCGCAGATATTATGCATATACAATTATTATACTTTGTAGTCTGAATAGTTTTGTGCATTAAGTTTTACCAAGGCTCATTGGCCTAGACCTCACCATCTATTTCATATTTGTTATAACTATAAGCAGTAACTTGGTGCAGGCAAAATCGTTCTCTGAGCAAACCAAATTTAAAGGAGGTAAAAGAGCTCTTACCAGCAGTAGGGTTTAATTTTCTCCTCCCTCTTAAGGCACCACAGTCACAAAACTTTCTATTTTGTTTTCAGAAGTTTATGCAGATCCCAATCACTCATCGTATGAGGCATTAAGATTTGTTTCTGGCGTCACAACCACATTCACTCCCAAAGTATGTAAAAAACATTATATGCTCTTATTAATGTAGCAATTCATAGATAAATACTAGCAGTTTATGGCTACACCTGGTGCTTCTGATGGTTTTGGGATTTTCTTTCAGCAAGTAGGGATTCTCATATAAGTTTTCTTCCACCACATTCTAGGCAGGTCTCAAAATAATACAGTTGTACATGGAGGGTTATCGACAAGACTGGAAGCTTTCTTTTGAACAGGATACCGTGAGCAGAGGCGGCTGGTATATCCGTATGAGTGTATAACTATCTTACTACTAGTAGTGTCATTTAGCACCAGTGTTACGGATGTGAGATCGTTTGTTTTGCAGGCAGCAGGGTGGAATTATAGTTGCAGGTCCTGGTAAAAGTAATATCTTGTACATTCACAAGGTAAGTCTCCTATCATCTCTCAATGGCAAGTAACAACCTGGTTGCATGGTTCATCTCATGTGGGAGAGAACCAGTTCAGATACATTGACACTTAATTAAGACAGTGTCCTGTTCTAAACACAAGACAAACATTTTGTCTAGGAGTACAGAACAAGAGATGAGCACATATGGTTTTTAAAGCATACAAAATGATTCCATATGTACAAGTAGAGCTAGCCATTGAAAGATTTTGGTCTTTGCATTTAGACAATTAGACATGAACTTATATAGACTTATGGCTTGTGGCTAATTAAGTTGTGATTTCATGTTTTTTTTCTTTTCGTTGGAGCAGGATAAAGAGGCTGGGGATGATCCAGATATTAAAGATATTCTCAAAGCATGTTGTGGGCTGTAAGTTCCGTGTAGTCTGACCTTTCCCTTGTGGGATGTAAATTGTGTGTATCTATTTTAATTTGTGGGCTCTGAGCTTTCCCTTCTCAGAGCCTTCTGAAGAAGCAGGCCTTCATTGTGACCTAGTTCGATTTTGAACTAGAAATTCTCCGACGACGTGGTGATCGGACAAAAAACTGAGCCAAAAAAGAATTTCATAGAAATTACATAATTGACACTATCTATTTTAATGTGTATGCATATATATATATATATTGGTCTTCAAATGAGATCTAGCACAGCTGCATGAATCGTTCCTCAAGATTTAAGCTCTGCTACGAGATGTAGACCATTCACAAGTTTGAGGGGAGGCGATGGAAATGTGGGTGAAGGATCTTGAAGACATAGCTCACGGTGTCAATGATGTGTTGGATGAAATTGCATATGAAAAAATATGGGTGTGTGGAAGGATTAAAATATGTGTCTATATCATTTTTTTCAGCCACCGATATATCAAACTCCATTAACTTTTCATGTCTGTCAATATCAAAGAAATCTCTTCAACATCGTCGAATATCTTTGTTTCTGCCTAGATCCGGGGGGGATAGATAAGGCTAGAAGTACGAGTGTGATGACCGCAAGTTCCTCACGTCCGGTCACATGTCAAGAGTAATACACCAACGTCAAGAGGAGACCGGGTGTCCGGTCTTCGCTCCTCTGATGCCTAAGTCAGTAATGTATTAATATTGACAAAGTGACTTTAATGAGTATTGAATGCGTACCATTAATAAGGGAAGAGGCGGGCTCTTATAGGTAGTTGGAAGGAGAATCAGTTGCTTGTCCTTGATGTGGGATCAATAATATGTATAATGGAGCATGGCTCTTCACAGCAAGCAGACTGGACCTGCAACGTAGCCGACCCCCGGGCAAATCCTGGCCAGGGCCTTGCCCGGATTTGGCAAAGGTGGTGTCGAGGTACCCATGGGGTTTTTGACCGGGGTCTGGGTATGACCGGCAGGATCCACGAGTACACTATTTCTAGTTGGTTAGTAGAGGGCAAGGTTCAAAAAATCGCTAATCGGTAATCGAGCGGCAGGCAGGGGATTAGCGATTAGTGGATTAATCGGGGATTAATCGAGGGATTAATCGGTTTGTTTATTTTATTGTTATTTTATTTTATACAACATATTTATTTTAATTTTATTATTCCTACATAAATTTTCAAAGAAAGTGTTTAAAAATTAGACATTTTCAATTTTTAATGTTGACTTATTGTGTACCATCATGATTATTACTTTATTTTTTATTTTTATTTATTTTATTTTTAGTTGAGTGAGCTAGTGAGGACCCTTTTTTATATTAAACAAAAAGTTTTAAACCCACTTGGCCTCTCTCTTCAGTCTTCTTCCCGTGTTTCTCTCTCTCTCTCTCTCTCTCTATCCATATCTCCAGTTCTTCTAATCTATCTCATGACCAGATCATGGCTTTCTCTCCTCCCAAATCCAGTATTCGTCTCTCTCTCTTCCAAAGTTCCAATCTATCTCAAGGAACATTTCGTGTCTAGCTCTCCTTCCAAACCCTCAAAACAGAGCACCCTCCAAACTCCCACCACTGTCGTCATGGACGAGTACCAAGATTGGGAAGGTGTAAGGGCAAAATATTTGCTATTGGCTATTTCCTATTTGACAAAACCTCTTCCCTTGTATTAATTTTCTATGTATCAATCTAGGTTATTTAAGGGATTAGAATAGGCTTAGTTGTTTTGCTCGAGATGTTCGTGAAGACCATTCTTATCCGTCTTTTCTCCGACTTCGATCATTTCATCGAATTTCGTTTCAACTCCTCAAGGTATGACTCTACATATGCACTCACTTATTCATATTGAGTTTTCCTTGGTGTCTAGTTTATTAGGTTTGCTTGTTAGTCCACTTGTTTGTTTAATTCCCAGTTTGAGTGTAGTAAGCCCCTCGCAACCGACCGCTCAAATGTTGAATATTGTTTCATACATTTGAGTTTATTATGTTAGGATTGTATATCTTCACTTAGATTCATTTTGATTACATTCCTCTTTGTTTAAGGGTTTTAACGACGATCGATCCACCATGATCGACGACGCCCACGTGGACAACTCCGTTGAAACGCGATCGATCATGTATCCGATCCCTTGTCCACGTGGCAATATCCGTTGGATTTTGATTTGAGTGGGAATATATCCGTTGCTTTTATTAGCGATCGATCCATCCTATCCGATCGATGCCAAGAGGTTTTCTATTTCGCAGTTTTCACTAGCGATTGATCCCACCTATCGTCGATCGATCCATTTCCCGATTCTATAAATGAACTCTTGTTTCATTTCGAAAACTCTTTCCCCATTGTCTAAATCACTTTGAGAGAGTTTTGATTTGAGTCCCTAGATCCATTACCCCCATCTTGATGTTGTTGATTTAGTTATTGTTCCTTGTGAAAACTAAATCAACCCTGAATCATATTCTGTCCTTTTTTGATTCTAGCAAGGTTCCTTGATTAACTTCTTCAACAATGAATTCATATTCATTCACACACACACTTCATTCAAGTCTGATGAGGATCTGTGAGTCTTTCTGAGGCTGAGGTGGACTTGAAGAGCATTTGGGCAGGAGGCCTAGTCATAGGGTGATAGTGTGAGTTGGGCGAGTCCCCCTTGTAGTGTTTCAATGGGTTTTCATAGTGTCACAAGTGGGGCTCCCCTCCGGTTTTCCCTCTGGGGGTTTCGGTGAATTGTGTTGTTTGTGTGTTTGTGTATCTATTGTATTATGCTTAATTAATTACATTGTGTGTTGTTCATCATTGATAGATATGCGTGGGCTATGAGAGCTCCTTTGGGTCTAAGTTGTCAATTGATTGTCTTGTTTATATTTTGTTTCATTGTGAATTTGGCTGTTTGAACCTAGGTTGTTAGGTGGAGAGATAAACTTTTAATTTGTTCAAAGGGTACTCTCCGATTAGTGTTTGGCGCTCCGTTTATGGGCATTCCGGCACCGTTCGAAGGTCTTCACTTCCACATCAACAAGGCCTCGAAGAAGGCCATCATCCCCCTAGACCTCACAAAAACAAAAATATTTTTAAAAATCCCGATTTTGCCGATTTTGTCCGATTTTCGTTTTTTTTTCCGATTCCCAGCCGAAGCAAAATCGAACGGGGACCTTCGCGCGACCCTTTTCGAACCTTGGTACTACTAGAGGGTATGTACAATCTTCAAAATTTGCTAATATATTCCGATATATCCTTTAATATTCCTATATATTCTTAAATATTCCAATATATTGATGTAATTTGTGAAAAACATGACTAAAAATCATTAATTTCTTTTTTTTCAATTTACAAATTTAGAATGAAGATGAAGGTTTGGTTGTTTAGGTATTAGCCCTAATTTATACTTTCAATGCCTAATATGGTGCATAGTAGAAACTCAAACAAATCTCATGGTCATGATTCTAGTCGATAATTTGTCAATAGTTAATGATACCCGAGGAAGCAAAATCATTGTGGACTACCAGTAGTGACAAAGTTGCAAATTCATGGAGAACCTTCCTAGATGTGATTTGGAAAAATTATCGGATGATGAATGTTAGCTCATATTGAAGGATAAAGCAGTTCCAGTTGGGAGTGCTCGTATATCTCATGTCTGAGAGATAATCAGAATGGAGATAACTTGTATTACTCCCCAACCACAAGGGTTTGAGTATTGTTGTGCATTTCTGTTCATATTTAAATATAGAGTTGTGGGAGTCTGAGATTTTTACCTTCAAGAGTTGTGTGTAAGTAATCTAGAGTCTCTTCTGACTTTACATAGCGGAATTTAATGCCTTTTCTTCAAACTCTATTCTCTCTTCAAGAATTGAATATATGTATGTTAGTATGTATGTATATATGTATATATATATATATATATATGCAGGTTTTCTCTACTACATAGAATTATGCACTTTTAAAGTACATAGTTCTAATGCAAACCGTCAGATCAAATCATTTAAACAGATCTGACGGTTTGCATTAGAATTATGTATTTTAAGAGTACATAATTCTATGTAGTGGAGAAAAATCTTATGTATGTATGTATGTATGTATATATATATATATGTATGTATGTATATATATATGTATGTATGTATGTATATGTGTATGCATATATGTGTATGCATATATATATATATATATATATATATATATATATTGGTCTTCAAATGAGATCTAGCACAGCTGCATAAATCGTTCCTTAAGATTCAAGCTCTGCTACGAGATGTAGACCATTCACAAGTTCAAGGGGAGGCGATGGAAATGCGGGTGAAGGATCTTGAAGACATAGCTCACGGTGCCAATGATGTGTTGGATGAAATTGCATATGAAAAAATATGGGTGTGTGGAAGGATTAAAATATGTGTCTATATCATTTTTTCAGCCACCAATATATCAAACTCTATCAATATTAGAGAAATCTCTTCAACATCATCGAATATCTTCAAAATTTGCCTATATATTCTGATATATCCTTTAATATCCCCATATATATATTCTTAAATATTTTGATATATTGATGTAATTTGTGAAAAATAAGAATACAAAATCATTAAATTTTTTTTTTCAATTTATAAATTTAGAATGAAGATGAAAGTTTGGTTGTTTGGGTATTAGCCCTAATTTATACTTTCAATTCCTAATATGGTACTGCACAGTGGAAACTCAATTAAGCAACATCATTGTGACTACCAGTAGTGGCAAAGTTGCAAATTCATGGAGAATCTTCTTAGATGTGATTTGAAAAAATTATCGGATGATGAATGTTGGCTCATATTGAAGGATAAAGCAGTTTCAGTTAGGAGTGCTTCTATATCTCATGAGTCATGACTGGGAGACAATCGGAAGGGAGATAACTTGTATTACTCCCAACCACAACGGTGTGAGTATTGTTGCGCATGTCTTTCATATTTAAATATATAGAGTTGTGGGAGTCTGAGATATTTACCTTCGAGAATTGTGTGTAAGTAATATAGTCTCTTCCGACTTTACATGGAGGCTTTGCATCCCTCCATCAATTGACAATTGATTCGTGTGAGAGTCCACAAATTGGGCCAGAATTTAATACCTTTCTACAAACCCTGGTCTCTCTTCAAGAATTGAATATAGTTCATTGCAATAATTTGGAGACTATTCCAAGTTTAAGCAAGCTCATATCCCTCTACAGCTTGGTGATTTCTTTTTGTAAGAGATTAAAATTTCTACTGAATGGGTTAGTGACAACAAAAGCATCCTCACTCTGCAGCCTCATCTGTCTGAAAAAATCGGCTATATATTGGTTAGTTCTAGAATGAGCTCGAATCATTCCATGATTTTCATGCTATACCACAACTTGAAACGTTAGATTTATACGGGTGTCCAAAACTCAAGTCTCTGCTTGAACAAATTCAACGCTTCACTTCTTTAACACATACACTTGTATATTGACGGAGTGTAGTCTATTCTAGAATGGTTGGAAAACCTTGCATCTCTCGAGGACCTTACTATTGTAGCTTGCGAGAATTTGATGCATCTACCTTATGTGGAAGCTATGCAACGCCTCACCAAATTAAAACAGATAGACATCTATAAATGCCCCCTTCTACGAGAAAGATAAAAGAAGGAGAACGGTCTAGACTGGCCTAAGACTCGTCATCTTCCATTTATCCAGCAGAAGTCTCTTTTCTTATTCTCACTTTTTCATCGAATACTGATAGGCTGATAACTAGCACATAATTTAATCCCTACAATTACAAAGGTTAATCGATGGTAGTATAGGAAAGCAAGAGTCTCCCTAAAATTCATGCATATTAATTATGTGCAATCATCCTTAAAATTCATCATAATTATAAAAATGTACCACTGTGAAATATAAGACAAATCTAACCAAAAAAATACAAAATGAAGAATATTAAGTCAACCTAACCACAAGGTACGTATAATTAGAGAACTTGAAATCTAAATAACGAAAAATTATTCAAACATGAATATGCAACCTCATATAAAGGTAAATATTCAAATTTATATCATAAGACTTCTTCATATGGTGCATGTGATATAAACCTTACCAAGAAGTAGAAAACAAAGAACATCAAGTCAACCTAACTACAAGGTATATTTAGAGAAGTTGAAAGAAGCAGGAGGAGGCAATATTTAATTAACCTCATATATAGAGGTAGTGATGAAGAGAAAAAGAAGAAGATACAAAATTAATGAAGAACATACATTAAGTTAACCTAACCATGAGGTATAATTTGAGAACTTGAAATCAAAATTACAAAAAAGTATGCAAACATGAATGTTTAACCTCATATAGAGGTAAATACTCTCAACTTACAAAGAGATAAATATTTGAATTTATATCATAAATATTTTTTCATATGGTGCATATGATATAAACCTTACCAATAAGGGAAACAAATTGAGGTCCAATTTGCTACATAGATATTGGTTGCAGTCCGACCACTTTTTTTTGTTAATTGAGTCCAATTACTTTTTTCTTTTTTCCATTCTTGCCTCTTAAAAAAAATGAGGGAAACAAATTAAGAGCGTTTTCAACAATAAAACTTATTTTCACTAGATAATATAGCTAAAAGTGCAATACAGTTAGCTAATTTTTTACTTTAACTCTAGCAGAGAGTAGCTATTTGTAAGTTAATTTAGGATTTAATTAATTTTTTCCTCTCATGTAGCTAAATATAGCTATAGATTTTAACAAAAGCTAAATATGACTTTCAATTATCTACTCTGTTGGAGTGGAAATTATGTCAAAAATAACTAAATTTTAACTTTTTTATAAAATAGCTAGTCTGTTGGATATACTCTAAAATCCCTTAAATTTGGCATTTTTGTTTTTAAGTTTAAATTTTAAAATTTTGAATTTTAAATTCCTCAAATTTACTTTGAAAAATAATTATGATAGACATATGCATTTAAAGCTATGTCAATATTTAATACGTACATATAGTACCTACATGAAAGGTCAACAATTTCAAAACTCAAATAATTCAATTTATCTACATCATAGGGTGGAAAAAAAAAATGAAAACAAGAAAAAACTAAAAAGTGACATCTAATCAAAATGAGAGTTTACGCAACAATACCTAGAGGTATATATTTTTTCGAACGCATTAGCTAGTCTCGAATTAATAAGTTTTAACATTATTTCTAATCAAAATGTAGGGAAAAACAACCACAACTTATCTTTCCATAAGATATGCATTTGCATATCTCGTTCCAGAATATCACTTTGTACTAGGTATCCAATTAAAGGTGCAAAAGTATTTATGAACAAGGTAGGAAAAAAAAGGAACATTGAAGCTTTTGTTTAAGGGAAACGTAAATAATAGAGAAATAACATAGAATAGGATCATCTTTATGAATGAATAAGGGCCTCTATATATAGAGGAATACAAGATTTAATCTGTATTGATGTAGGAAATATCTATACTAAATATAATCCATATTCCATAAGGATAACCTACACTAAGAGTCCTAGTTTGACAAGCCACACAATAATGTTATCCTACGACAACTTTAATATTATTCCTAATCAAAAGTCAAGAAAAAAAAAGAACCACAAAAACTTACTGTCCGTTAATATATGCAAAATGCATATCTCTTTCCTGAAAAAATCACATTTGTTCTAAGTATATAAAGATGTAAATGCATCTATGAACACAAGGTAGAATACTACCCTCTTTAAATGAATCGGAACCTTCTTATGAAAATTTCATCTAAAATCTCTATTTGATTGTATGATGAAGGTTTATTAACAAGATTCTACATGCAATAACTTTCGGGCAAGTCTATGCTAAAGGTAGATTTTAGAAAATCTATATGTGTTAGAAATGAAAAGAAAAAAAAAGTCATAAAAGAAGAAGGAGAGGAAAAAATAGATGTTTCAGTAAGAAGAAGAAAATGTTGAGAATATAGGACATGATTGAACCTTTGGTTGACCTACACATCTAAACTATGTATAAATAGTCATTTAAATAGTTTTATTAACGAAAGGTCAATATTTTAATCCATAGTTTAAATATTGAAATATATTTGATTAAATATGATATCTTGTTTTTTTCTAATTAATTATTTTAATTAGAGAAAATTCTAGTGTAGTATGTTAACGTATCTCATACGTACAATTACTACTTTTAGGACTTAATTACTCAAACGAGAACCTATTTACTCTAATGATGACCATATTTACCTTAACGAGAGCTTTTTTGTAGTTACCACATGAGTTATCAAAGTAGTAATATGTGTCATCAAGTCGTAAAACATTATAATTACAACTTTAGGACTTAATTACTCAAACGAGAACCTAATTTACTCTAATGAGAACCTTATTTACTCTAACAATGACTTTATCTCTGCATTATGTATGAGAAATGTTAACATACCATAACCTTACTCTTTAATTAGAATGACAATTTACATCAATTTATTATAAAAAAGTATAAGAGGAATACAATATAAAAGTACAAAATTAGTTAGATTAAATTGAAAAGAAAAGAAATATCATATAGGGCAAGTGAGTCATTGGACCCCAATTAGCAAAAAATATTTGTCTGGATTGCATTAAATATAGAATTTTGTTTTGTATATATATATTGTCTCTTTTTTCCAAGTTATATTTTGTTGAACCTTTCGTTGACATCAATGTCATGATTCTTCATTTATCCAATTCACTATGAAGCTCCTTGGCTGCCCTAGTTAGTAAATTTACAAAGAATATTCGAATAGTATCTATATGTATGTATTTTTAAATTTTTTTTTAAATTTTATACTTTTGAAAAGATCCGTTAAAATACACATACTTTTGAATATAAAAAATATTATACACATTTTATTACGTATTTACTGATGCATGTAATTGTACAAAATAAATATAAAATAAAATTTCAAGACTTAAAAATAATTAAATAATTAAATAATATTTTGCATAACTTGTCGACATACGATAATACACATCCCGTATTTTACTGACCATGTTGGCTGCCGAAGATTAGATTGCGTCAACTTGTCAAATGCGCTTTCACACATTCTCATATCTAAAGAGGAAAAAAAAAACATATATTGTTGCCAAGTCAAAGATTTTAAACGGCAGTCCGATGCTTGTTTGTCTTTGCATCATAACTAACCATAACCCCATAAATAATAAATTAACATTGAACCACTCGAAGTAGTACTTCTAGAATATAAGGAACTTGAAGTAGTACTTCTAGAATATGTTTTTTCTTGATCAATAAACTGAATTAAAATACAAACTAGAGGATGTTTTAAAATAAAGCAATAACCGTTTTAAACAAAAATCCATAAGGCCGGTGTTATGCACAACCAGCTAGCTATTTCAATCTACGTTAATAATGCCCTAGCTGGCATACGTTCTCCACGTCAACGTCTCCCAATCCAGTGTCTTCTTCTTCTTCTTCTTCTTCCTCTTCCTCATCCCAATCCTCTTTCTTCTGCTCTGTGCCAATCACTTTCTCCTCCACCACCTCATTCACCACTCTCGGTGCCTCCTTCACTACTAGATTCCCCTTGTGATGCTCTATTGCTTCCCCGCAGGCCGCAATGGCTTTGTTTAAAACCGATATCCCTTGCTTCTTATCAACACTCTGCGTAGTAACAACATAACGCGGCGCAGCAATCAGCTTAACTTTCACAGGACACTGATCGTTCCCCGCAGCTTCGGCCTTTCGAAGAGCATCCTTGATATGAAGAACACCGTCGAAGTGGAAACACTTTATTTCAACGTCAGCTCGGATCTTCAATAGTTGCTGCGGCATTCTTCTTCTGATATTCTTCACCAGAGATTGTTTCACTTCCTCCGACACGGCGGCACTGAGGGAGTTAAGAAACCGAATCGGGATCTGTGGCGATTGTTTTGAAAGCCTCATGAGCATGGCCGTATTTCTTGTACAGCGGCCATGCAATGTTCACGTACAACTCCTCCAAATCAAAGTTCAATGTCTCGGCGACGTGGCGCATGATGGAGTGGACGAGCTTGCTCTTGTTGTACCTCTCCTCGCAGGCCTTAATGTCCTCCTTGGAAAGCGTCCGCTTGCTCAGGTCTATGTAGCCCTTGTCCTCTTCCACCCTGAAAACCATGACGGGCTCGATGCGGCCCACCTTGATGAGGCTGTTGATGCTCCGGATGCGACGGCTGCTTAGCTCCGACAAGAGAATCATGCCCTCCATGTTGTTGTACTCGAGGAGGGAGACGTAGGCGCCCACGTCGTCAATGCTCTTGACCTGGATCATCACCGCCGTGTCCACCTCCGGGTACTTTGCTTCGTACATGCGGCACTCCAGATTCGGCGTATTTGAAGCCATGGATTATGAATGTGCTCGACCGGTAAATTGTTTGAGTAGGTTTTTTCCTTTTGTCTTGACAGAGAAAGATTGATCTTGGTAAATAATATCAAGTCCAGTAGTACGTAGTCCATATAGGCATGCACTTATATAGAGCAATAAAAAAACCCTAATTCTAATAGGAATAGGCAAAACTTTAGCACTTAAGCTAGGAAAGGAAATAATTATTGCTCATAGAGCAAGACAAGGAAATCTTTATTCACCATCTGAAAAATACTGTAGAAACTTGAGTCACAAGAAACTAATTAACCCTAAACGAATAAAGTAACGACAAATATACCAAAACGTGGTGGATCAGTTTTTCCCCTATCTAGTGATGGATCGTCACTCTGCAATGCATGTCATCTTGTTCTCTTCCGATCGTTCTCTTCGTTTCGATTAATTGTGGGCAATTTGAATTAAAGCCTGCAATTTTAGCACATATATACAAGTCAGTCTTATGCTGCTGTAAGTAATAAAAGGAGCCTTTAAAAAACCTTGTTGATATATTATGGATTCATCTGAGTGTGGCACTTTATTATTTTTGATATGAAAGACCAAGAGTCACTTGTCATTTCGATCACTAGCTATCCGGCCTCTTCATTATCTTGTTCTTGTTTTACTATTGTGTCATGTTTAGGGCAACTCCTGCCTAGTCCTATACCTAAATTCAAAATTTTTGAGTATAGTTTTTCCCCCCCCCCTAATAATAATTTTTATACAACAAGAACATTTCTTCATATATATAGAATTAAGTACATCAACTAGTCCAAAATGCTGTAAAAAATCTGGGCCGTTGGATCAATAATATATCCGTTATATTTATTTTTAAATAACAAAAATGTTGACAAACCAGGACCGTCCATTTCAAATTGGACGAATCATGATTGTAAATTATCAAGACTGTTGGAGGTCAACACAGAACAATCTGACTGGTGGGCCGTGCCATTGTCCCCCACGTGCTACTTCACCTGCCCCCCCCCCCCTCACCCCTTCCTCCCCACACGTTGTCGTAAGTATCCCCCATTCACCAAGCTTGCCTATCAAATTATCTCTAATCAACTTGAATAAACCCACCCATTAAACGCAAGTTTACTAAAAACCCAACATATGGAAATGTAAATCCTATCTAAGACCTAAATATAGGTATAGAGCTCCCCCATTGGGTTGCGGGCAAACCAAATTCAAAAGGAAGTAATTTTTTTTTTCAACAAGAACATTTCTTCATTAATAGAATAGTCATCAACTAGTCCAACATGTTGAATGACCCTCATACGCTGATTGTAAATTATTTGTAACAAGCCCTCGGCTCCTGGTAAGTATATTCAAGTTGTATCAATCTCTAATCAATTATAAACCCAATTAAACGCAAGTTTATAAAAACAAGATGTAGAGGCTGGCAGGCAAAATTGGCTTGATCTCAAACTAATCTAGCTGTATCGAACTAGTACGTGTACCTTTGTATCAAGTTAGTTTACTTGATATATTACTACATTAAAGTACTGTAGACGAACCTAGTTGCAACCACAAGGGGAATGACTAAGAAAATAAAGGTAAATACCTTATTTTAATTGCTTTTGCAAATTACACCCACAATTTACAAGTGATGTATATATATATGTGATGAGGATTAGTACAACAGCCTTGATGGGTCGCACACGTACAAGGCAACTCTGGCCTGTGTGTCCATAACTCACTCCTCGTTTAGACTTTAAATACATCAGGATAGGGAATCATTGCTCTTTTTTTTGGTGGATCAATAATTACAGTTCTATTAATAGCATGTACAATTTCTGCTTTCTAACATATGAAGTAATCACCTCCTACGGGCACTTCTTTTTCGCAGCCATTGTTGCAATGATTTCCTGCTTACCTTGAGCCTTTCCAGAACCACGGGTCTTCTAGTGGAATATATCAACTCTGACTGTAATTCATTCCTCCTGCCTAACGATTCTTCCAAATTTTGATCGGAATCAATAGGGCTCTCGGACTCTATTGTGGTATCAAGTGGAATTTTAGGTCCTGTTGCAAGAACCTTGAGCCCCAATTCATCCTGTAGAAGTTTGGTTATTGCATCTTTGACCTCTAAATTGTGAGCTGTTGAGCCTCCATCAACCTCATTATGGACTCCTACCATGATCAGCATATCATCTTTTATTGAATCTCCTGCAACCATGATTAAGTTCTAACATCAATATGCTGAAAGTTAGAAACTTAAAAATAAGGTTCTGCATTCTATGTTCTTTCTTCCTTATCTCACTTGCTTATGTACATTTTGAGTCTTACTCTACTTTCCCTATCTTAAATCTGTATGAATGGCTTCTCAAATTAAATGAAGGAATTTTAAATGCAATACCCTTCTAAAGCATTCTGTTCATACCTAACGTATAGTTCTCTTTGATCATTCGCAGAACCGCAAGAACAACAATCCGAGCTTCAACCTGTTAGCATTATTACAGCAAATTTGAAAACATATAGCATGAGAACAAAGAGATGATTCCTCTAAGAAGGTTATACACAAACACAATTGAATAATAACATGTTAACCAGACTGGTAATAGCTATTCTTAGAATATATAATATGATCATTCATTTCACCAATTAATGTAGCAACTTTGTTTCGAATACTCAACTGACTTGTACAAGCATACCTTTGTAAGTCCTTGAAGGTCAACTGCTAAAGTGTCAGCAATATGCTGTTGTAAGTGTTCTGCAACTTTTTCAAGCAGCAGACTTCCAGGTCTCCCTATGTCAGCTTTGTCCCAGGAACTGAACTCGCCTTGTTTCGGGCTGCTGTCTTGTATAACTCCTTCACACCACTCCTCAATTAGTTGCTCGAGGTAATAATCATTGGGCTTGTAACTGCAAAGTAAAATGCTTAATTAGTAAGATGTAGACAGTCATTTGAAATTGAAATTCAAGATGATATACCCTGCTTTCCGCATATCCTGATATATAGCCAGGCATTGTTGTACTTCACTTACAGAACCATATCTGCTACGAGCCCTTAAAAGTGTATTATATGTCACCTGAAAAAGCCATCTGGAGATTTACCTGTTGAACTGATCTAGAATGGCTACTACCATACACAGATTAGTTCTACTTCTTGGAATAGCCATCATTTTGTTTATAAATACATTAAAAATTTCTGTGGTGTCTTGGTAATTTGTATTATGTTATCATTTTTCAGACATCTTAGAGCAGTAGCAGAAATGCAAAGCTTACTAATAGAAGAAAGGAAAACAAAAAAAACAAAAACCCGAAATCTAACTCAACTAATTTGTGGATTAAATCGATGCTTATTCGTTTCATCCTCAAGCGTTCCTCAGGATAAGGAGATATGATTTGAAATTAGAACCATCAATTCTTAGCACTTACCAAATTTGGGTGTATCTGGTATCTTTTCATTTCTGCAAACAGAGACAATGCTAAGTCCAAATTTTCACTTTCCACGCAGATCTGTGAACCCAAGGGCATGATACATCAAATCTAGGTGAAAAGAGAACAGTGGTTACAAGACAACCTAAGATAGTCTGACAAGAAAGCTTTTAAACCTTGACGGCTGTTGTATATGCAACAACATCAGGTTGGATCCCAGCTACACGCATACTATTCAAGATCTGCACTGAAATAAATTGTTATCAGTGAACTTATATCCTCCTCAAGAATTTATAAAATGACAATGAAAGCAAGAAAACGTGGGAGCAGAAATAAATAAATAATCCTCAACCAAATCAATCTGTGTGTTACCTGCAAGGCACCCTCAACATTCCCCGAGCTTCCACAGATATCAGCCAAAATTGACCAGCTTATTTGATTAGGAAAAAGACCTTCTGTTTTCATCTCATCCATCAGTGCTTTTGCATGGTAGTAGTCAGACCCACAGGCCTTCATCAAAATATTGTATGTTGTCGTTGTGGGTTTAAAAGAAAGCCCTTCAGCAAAGTCAGATGGAAGTAAATTAGAGGTGTGGTAAGACATATTAGTATTTGAATGTTCACAAGTATGCTCCACTTGAACTGCTACCTGTACTACCCTTGTAGTTTTTGCCAAAAGTCTCCTGGACTTTATTACTCTTAAAAGAATGGAAAAGGCGAAAAGCCCTGTCATACTGGCAAGCCTCAACACAAGCATGTAGAAGGATGTTAAAACACTGTGAATTAGGCTCACAACTGGCCAGGAGCATCTCTTCAAACAATTGGATTGCCTTATCGACAAGACCTGCATTTGCACATGCACTGATCAATGATGACCATGTAACTGTATTAGGCATAACACCTGCTGATAGCATGTCTTCTTTGACGTTTAAAGCCATGTGCCACATTTTTGCATCTGAAAATACCTGGAAAATTGGTCACTAGTTATGGAGGTAGTAAAATGCTCCACTGTATGGAAATCCATTGCTACTAAGTACTAACTCAAACAACAAGGTACTTAGATGTATATGTAATTACTTGCTATGCAAGAGCCGAAATATAATAACACGTAAGCAGATTGATATGTACCTTTACAATAGTGCTGTAAGTGAAGACATCCAATTTCAACACTCCTGTTGATTCCAAATGTTGTACTTCCCTGTAAATATCTTGTGCCAGATCAACTCTTCCAGCAAGACAGCATGCCTTCAAAAGAATATTGTAACATGCCAAATCTGCTGTGACACCAAGATTCTGGATATACAAAACAAACAGATTTTGATGATTGTAGATTGATTCATAAGAGGTCAATTATGCATTGAAACTAATTTCACAAATATTGCAAAACATAATCTCAACATATCTATTGAGTGATCCCCAAGGGAAGGTTTTTTCTATACATTTGATGTTATTACAAAATAAATATATGAGAAAAGGAATGACACCCATGCTAGAGTGGGTTTTCTATGTTTATGAGATAGAGAGACAGAGAGCATTACCTGCATACTCTTGTATACATGAAATGTGTATCTCAGATCATGTGAATTCACATTCATCAGACTGTTGAAAACATAAATATTCGGAATGACCTTCTGTTGGAGCAAGTCCTGCAGAAAAAAAGATCATGGGGTAAAGAAAGCCCTGACTCCTAATCCGAATGACTCCATTATAATTATAGAAGTATCTAAGAACTCATCTTCATCATGTTTATGTTTATGTTTTGCAGATAGATGAGATAAAGATGATACAGATTAGAGAGTCATGACGAAGAATACGTAAATAGTTTTCAAAATAAGACTAAGAACAATTTGCTTCTTTATTTTATTTTAATATATATTCTCCTGTATATCTTTCATGATCTATTTCATCGCTCATCTCTCTTTGTTCTTTCTCATCTCTATTCCATTTATTTTCTTAATTAAAGCAAAATCCACAAATGTTATCAAAATACCAAGAGTTACCAAGAAAAGAAGGATTATTACAAAATAATATTATCACGTACAAGTAATCAGATTTATTGAATGATAGGGTGCCAGTTGCCATATACTATTAGCACCCCAATAGAGCTCAATCATGAGACAGAGATACTTAACAACGCAGTTCTGAACCATAGGAATAAAATATAATGTTAATTCAAAATTCAAGCTACTAAAACAGTTCCAAACAACCAAGACAGTTCAGGGTGGTACATACCTCATAAATGTACCTAGATTTCATGTAGTCTTTGCAGAGACCGCAGACGTCAATTATTGTGCGGTAGACGTACATATTAGAGCCACTCAATTTTTCCTTGGATGCTTCATACGCCATCAAAGCAGACACCAATGCCCTCCTCTTTCCAAATTCATACATAATGTTACAGAATAATATATGCGCATGTGGAAAAATACACGCATATCTGCAAAAATGTGATAAACAAAGTATAAATACTTAAATAGTGACTACCACAGAAAGATTCATTGTGACTCAAGTCATCCAACATTAATTGACACCATAGTCAACAAATCCATGATAAAAAAAAATTAAAAAAAGAACAAGCAAAAATTTCACATACTTGGCAAAGAGCTTGAACAATGCAGATCAATAAGACAAATAGCCGGTCAAACTCAGACTAGAACAATCAATCATACCTTATGGCCAATTTCGGGCTACGTTTATCAACACAAATTTTGATAACTTCAGATGGCTCCACCAGTTCTTTGATTGGGAAATGCAAACCTGAACCAAACATTATCTGTTACCATTGCAAAGAGTATCAACCATTGCTGATTATATGCTTATTCTCCCAAGACTGATATTCTCATGAAAGATAGGTTCTTTCCTTCCCAATCAATGACAACTAATGTGACATTATTGGATGTTTCCTACAGCAGATAGCCCTTTTTCTAGAAGCCAGCTTAAACAGCCTAAAATAAGTTACATCTCTCTCTTATTACATACATACATATTTATTTGTGAGTAGTATGAATGCAGCTTACAAATGTTAAAGCATTATATACCAATGCAATCCGAAATTTGGGTTCAACTTCACTACTTCTCTAACAATTGGTCCAATGCCGCAGGTCTATATTCCAAGAAATTGAACAAACTAGTAAGAAATGTAACGGAGAATTACCTGCGAGAATCTCCATTAGCTCAACAAGTTCCTTTACTTGCTTAAATTTCAAAAGCCGGCGACAATGTCTCCCCAGCAACTCCATAGCGTACCCATCAAACAGCTCCACTGGCCGAACCCCCAGCTCCTCAACTTTCATCAATACCTCGACCACGCTCCGGACGTTCCCCTCTTTCAAAAACCCCGAAATGCCCTTCGCCACCATCTCGACCTTGAGCGCCGCCGCGAACTGCGAGCCCTTGACGCCGGAAAGGACGACGGTTTCGACAATCATGGCGAAATCCTGGAGCTTGCCGTCGCCGGCGAGCTTGGAGGCGAGGTCGGCGAAGTAGGAGAGGTGGGTTTTGTTGGGGTCCCACCGGCCGGCGAAGAGGGGAGGGGGCCGGGAATGGAGGGTGGAGATTGGAGGAGAGGATTTGGAGGGAGAGAGCTTGGGAATTGGGGGCTTGTAGGGTTTGGTGGAGCGATTGCCATTGGGGTTTGGAGGAGTGGAAATTGAAGAACAAGTGTAGCCAAGGATGATGAACACTCTCATTCCTTGGGCTACCGTTGGTTGTAGAAAAAATAAAATTAATTATTATTTTCTGGTGTGAGAAGAGGAGGGTTTTTATGGGGGTTTTTGAGGATTGGATTTGAAAGGCGCGTATTTTGTGGCTTTTTTTCTTCTATCTCAACGGTATTTCAAATGCCGTGGATAGTTACTAATTAACTTTACCGGAAAAAAAATGCAAAAAGTTTCGGGGTCTGATGTGGCGCCAAGTTTATGGAAAGCGGTGGAATTTACATAGGGGTAGTCTAATCATCACCTTAATAAGCCGGCACGTTGAGTGTTCCCAGGGGCATATCGGGAAACTAAGGGAAGCTTCTGGGAGCCCCGTCCGTCAAAATCAAAAGCTCCGCGTCAAACCAGATTACCATTTACCAGGCAGATCAGTAGGTTCATTTGGACGGAGACAGACTAGCAACAATTTTCCGAATCATCGGAAATTTGAAAGGCGGAATTTGATGCCGATAACCGATGCCGCCGAAGCAGCAAGCGAAGGCCGATTTGGCGAAGAAGCAGAAGATCGTAGAGGACAAGACCTTCGGGCTCAAGAACAAGAACAAGAGTAAGAATGTCCAGAAGTACGTTCACAGCCTTAAGCAGTCCGTCCAGCCCAAGCCTGATCCTTCCAAAACCGCCGCTAAGGTTTCATTTCCCCTTCAATTTATTCCCTTAATTACTTGATTAGTTAGTTTAATTATAATTGATTGATTGATTGATTTTTCATTCCAAAAGCGAAACGTTTCTTTTCGTCTGAAAAGCGAAACTTTTTTTTTTTTTTGAGAAATGAACTCGCGCCTCTTTCATTTGAGAAAAACACACCAATCTCTCACATGGAGGAAGCGAGTGGAAAAAGATCTGAGAGATGATCATCATCCATTTCCGGAAGAAAAAGAGAGAGAATTGTGTTATCCGTTTGGACCTGAATTCGAAATGTAGAATCTTAGTAAACAGAAAGGATTAGCAGAATAGGAAGATATAGGTTCACTGTGGTCAGAAGGAGAGATGGACAAAAGTAGATAGTAGAAATTGTAGCAAACAGAGTAGATTGATTTCTTTAGTTTAACTTTTATTTATTGGCTGAATCTTTACACTATCATATGCATGTCTCTCCTGACCAAAAAGACCTTTACCTTATGGTTAGATTTGGCCAGCACACTTACTCTTGAGTTTCAATTTCTGACCAAGCTATTGAGAGAAGTTTGTTTATGACATTTTGATCATTAACAGAAAAAGAAGGAGGAAGAGAAGGCCAAGGATAAGGAACTAAATGAATTATTTAAGGTTGCTATCAGTCAACCAAAAGTACCAGTTGGTAAGTAATGTTTTGAATTCTTTTGGATCCCCAAATCATTGAAACTTTTATGTGTACATCTTGATTTTGAAACTTAGATTTGATATAGTGCTAAATGCTTATGTGGTTAGGTGTGGATCCGAAGTCTATATTATGCGAGTTTTATAAAGCGGGGCAGTGTGCTAAAGGTTTTAAATGCAAGTTCTCACATGATTTGAATGTTCAGAGGAAAGGAGAAAAGATTGATCTTTACAGTGATAAGCGTCAAAATGGTACGAAATGAAAACTTACTTCCATTCAATGTTGATTTCTAGGCATTTGTGGATTTCCTTATGGTTTATTTTGTTCGGGGTTTTATGTTATATATTATGTATTAGAAACAATGGAGGAATGGGATCAAGAAACTTTGGAGAAGGTGGTGGAGTCAAAGAGAAAAGAGTACAATATGAACAAACCAACTGATATTGTAAGTTTTTTCTCCAAAGTGTGCAATCTGTGTTCTTGTTCCCAACTTTCTACATGCTTATTGATTAAGGATCTTCAAACCATTGATGAGCTTCGAAACTTTCCTTCTCTTGCTTTTGGATGTGTGCAGGTTTGTAAATATTTTTTGGAAGCAGTGGAGAAAAAACAATATGGTTGGTTTTGGGTCTGCCCAAATGGTGGTAAAGATTGCCATTACAGGCATGCTCTTCCTCCAGGATATGTTTTGAAGTCTCAGATGAAAGCTCTGTTGGAGGAAGAGGCTGAAAAGATGCCCATTGAGGAGGAGATTGAAAATCAGGTTATTCAAACAAGCCTTTCCATCAAGTTCTTTTATAATTTCCAGTTTGAACGTCTGGTCTGAATGCCTTTCACTTTATCATTCCTTCATCACTAACCAGGTATTTGCTTTTTTTGGTGTTAGCGTGCTAAGGTGAAAACGTCAACTCCTATGACTCCTGAGCTGTTCATGCAATGGAAGAAGAAAAAGATAGCAGAAAGAGATGCTGGCTTGGCTTCACTTATGGCAGAGCGGGCTAAGAACGACCGTATGAGGTGTTTCCCTTCTCTATCTCAAATCCCACTCTTTCCCTTCAAGAAGAAGAAATTAGATAAAAATGGATATAACCATGAACTGTCTCTTTTTAAAAGGGAGGAAAATCTGTTTTGCTATGGAAAGTTGCTAAATTGTTATATTTTCACTCCATTGCAGCGGTCGTGAACTATTTTTGTCAGATTCAAGCGTATTTGTGGATGATGTTGAGGCATCTGAGAAGTATCAAAGACAGAAAGAATCTGAAGTTGCTGAAAAGAAGGTTAGTTCTCACTTATTATCTGTTACGCATTTAACTTTCCCTTCTCAAAACTCTCACTCTCTAGACTATGTACTGGATGTAGTGTTATGACATGGAATTAAAAGTGCCTATGCCTATGCTCGAGTCTCATTAGTTCTCTAGCTTAAATTTACTGTTCTGTACTCCACATTACTGGCCAAAATTTACAGTGAGAGATTCAGATTCCAGTTTACTCTTCTTTGACATGGTAATGTGTGACTAGGACTGATTTGTTAATTGTTCTACGCATATGTTCTCTGGTTCAACTTCAGGTTAATAACAATGCTAATGGAGGTGGGTCTAGTAGCTCAGCAACAGCTGATGGTGATGCTAAACCTACCAACGTCAATGACGATGTTGACGACGATGACTTGGACATAAATGAGTTAAACGAGTTGGAAGCAAGCTTATCAAAGGTAACAATTCAAGAGCCAGGCACTAGTGCTTAGTCCCAAGAGTGGCAGTCCAAAGTCTGCATACTTCTTGAGTGTGAACTTTATATTATCGTCTGTACGCTTGTAGCCCCTCACATTATAGAATCTCCCTGCCGATGATCTAACTATCCTTATGGATCATTAAGTGCTTTTGCATGTTGTATCTACTTTGCAATGGTGGATTTCCTCTTACAATAATCGTTGTATTGTAACTACAGTAACTTAGGATGCAATCGCAAGTAATGTGTCTTCTTTTAGTTGGTACTGATCTTTCTTATGTGGTGGATATGGATTTGGGTAGTGAATCTTGCAGTTTCACCATCCAATCCACCATTGGAAAGGGTTGATCTTCTTGGGGGTGAAGTACATACTACTTGTTAGACATGGATTATTAACCTTAAACTGCAGTAACAAATCTCAATATGACATCGATCCCTTTCTATTACGTAAACAATTGATGTGTTCACACCGGCATCGGCATTCTCTTTTATAAATAGAGGTGTATGTTGCTTGTACAAGTAGAATGTTATAATTTGACTCGCTCTTTCATCTTCAAAGATTGAGCTATGAGGCCGTCTTTGAATAAAGAAAAGAAACAGATTGAATGGCAACTCACATGAATACATGATACTAAGACACTCTCCTAGTTCAATGGTTCCCCGAGTATCACAAAGACTATGGATACAGCATTTTCTGTCGGCTGCAATGCCCTTATAAGGTGACCAACATAAAGACATATAATTCCAAATGACCATGACAGGATATATAAATCCCAAAAACCCTGCCTAACATAAAGAGAAAAAACCTTCCATTGTGGGAACCAAAACAGATTTCTCACTGTTCATCAAAACAAAAAAAACACATCTCTCACTGTTGTGGTGTTCCATCAAGATTTGGGTGGGGCAGCACATCGTGGAAAAATCCAAACTATTAACATAAGGCTTCATAAGCAATAGTACAAAACGTACTCTATACAAATGCATGTCTAAGCTTTTCTAAGTCTCAGCAAGGAACTCTGGCAATAGACAACCCACTTGAGGTTAACCAATCTAAATCGAGTAACATAGTGTGTGTTTCAAAGTCTTGTAGAGCCTCTTTTGTTGGCATTGCTCATCTAGTCATCTTGATGAAGGAAACTTTGTACCAAACAGAGAGTTAACTTTGTTAGCTAGATGCATGAACTTGGAAAACCCTTCTACCATTCTCAATTATGAGTGAAGGGACTCTCTCCTGTGCTTGTTTTTGTTGGTTCAATGTTATTTTGTGTTACAAATTCACTGATTCGTAATCAATCTCTATATACACGCCAGAAATTGCTATGAAATCCATTACTCTTTTGCTCGCACACAGTCACACACTACAATCTACATGACTATGATTAAAAGTCGAGAAGCACAAAAAACGCAAAAGGATCTTGATCCCATCTACACATGTTCATTTCTAACGTTACTTGAGGATGTCAATGATTCAATGAAGGTAACAGCTCCAACTTTAATTTTTGTTCACCTATTAAACTACTTAGTATATTCATATACTTGTTTTTAAAAATGTGGGGGCAGCTAGCTGTAAGGTGTTCAATAAATTGTCTTAAATAGACTAACCAATAGGAACTAGGAAAGCAAAGAAATGCAAGATTTTATGTCTTGTTCCAAGAAGAAAATTCATGATTTCACTATTGAGATAAACGTTGAACCAGAGTTTTAACCGTTAAGCAATAAAAATTGAAATGGAAGAAGTACACGCCGCTTAAGAGCTTCTTCCACTGTAAGGGAAAAAGCCAAATATGAGGTGTTTTTGCTCCCACCGTATGGGATAACTAGTAGAGCTCACCACCAACTTTGGCTTTCCATGACTTTGTAAGCCATATTTGGCTTTCAATTCTCCTAAGCCAAACCCAAATATTTATTTATTATATCCCATTTTGTTTCCTTTTTTGCCCTTCTAACTTCACCAAATCTTTGTTTATCATATCCCAAGCCATATTTAGCTTTACAATTATAGCTTACGGTGGGATGTCCATCTATAACTATAATTAAATGCTAAGGAATATTTCTTTAAGTAAGCCATAATTGGCTTGAAATTTGCCGTACGGAGCAACTCGCTAATTATGGCTTACCCAAAGGAATATTCCTTGGTATCTGATTATAGCTATACATGGACATCCCATCGTAAGCTATAATTGTAAGGCCAAATTGGCACTACAACCTCTATACATGCAGTCCCAACGGCCAAATATACTTGATGTATTTTTTTTTTAAAGATTTTAACTAGATTATTATTTATTATTATAATTTTCATAATTTAAGCAATTATTATTTTGATAAAAATATAAGTTATTAATTATATATTAATATTTTTTTTGATAAAATATATTCAATATTAGGCTCAAATGAAAGATTTTGTTGAGATCTTTGTAGTCATATAATTTTTATTATTAAAAAATTTATAAATATAAATTTTTGAGGAGAAAAATAAAACAAAATGGGATATAATAAACAAATATTTGGATTTGGCTTATGAGAATTGAAAGCCAAATATGGCTTACAAAATCATAGAGAGCCAAATTTAATGGTGGGCTCTACCAATTATAGCTTACAGTGGGAGCAAAAATACCCCATATATGGCTTTTTGCCTTACGGTGGAAGAAGCTCTAAGGCCATCTCCAACAAGAGGGCTAAATCCCAAAATTTAGCCATTTTTTCCACTTTATGGTCTCCAACAACATTGGGCTAAAGGGCTAAATATAGGATTTGAGGGCTAAAGGGCTGAAGGGAGGGCTAAGTTTAGCTCTATCAAGAGCCCAGGCTATATGTGAGGCCCACACAAGTGGAGGGTTGTTGGGCATGAAAAGCTGAACGGAAAGGAAAGAAAAAGATGGCATGTGGCAGCTTACCATTGGGTTAGCTTTTTAAATCTGATTGAATGGTTGAGATGTTGTAACCGTTGCAATCCTATGGCTCACAATCATGTTTGTTTGAAATCAATTCCAGCAGGGGCTAGCCATTAATTAATGTATATTTTGTTCATTAATTATACATGGCCGAATGAAGCAACGGAAACTTTTTTTTTTAATATATTTGCAACGGTCAAGTTTTTCCCTATAAATACTTACATATTTTTTTTCATAATTTCACACCCACCTTCTCTATTTCCTACTATAATTCACCTCATCAACTTCCTCCTCTCTTCATCATCTCTTGTTAGTGAAAAAAAAAATGTCTGCCTCAAAAGGTGTCAATTGGACAAGAAAGGAAGATGAAGCTCTTTGCATTGTGTATGTCAAAGTTTCCGAAAATTCTGAGAAGGGTACAAGTCAAAAAGAGACCGGCATTTGGAAACAAGTAGAGCAAAAATTCAATGAGCATTTTAGTGGTACTCCTCCGAATGTGAGAAATCATGAGAGTTGTAAAGCTCGATGGCAAAAATTCATTTTCCCACAAATGAACAAGTGGCACCAATGCGTCAAACGCGCCGAGAGGAGGATTCATAGTGGAGCTAATCTTTCCGATCAAGTAAGATTTCTTTAATATATTTGTTTTAGAATTTACTTTTGAAAATAATTGTAATATTTTTTAAGGAACTATTATTATTGTGTATATTGTTATACTATAATAATTTTTTTGTTGTTGTAGCAACATCTAGCGGAGGATTTCTTCAAGGAAGAGATGAATGGAAAAACTTTCTGCTTTCAAAATTGTTTCAATTTATGTAGCAATTGGGTGACGTTTCAAGATCCACCACAAGAAAACTTTGGTCCACCACCGGTTCAAAGTAACTTCCACATTTCTTTGGATGATGATGAGGATCCAAATGGGTCTAATCCCACACCGACTTCGACTACGGATTGTCTTCCTAGACCGATGGGACGAAATACCGCAAGAAGAAAGCAAGTCAAGGGAAAAGAAAAGGAGGACAAAGCCTTTAAAGATAGACTATTGGCCAACATGGAGCGAATAGCGGAAGAAAATGTCAAAGCGGAAGAGGCAAAAGCAATAAGAGAGAAAATGAAGGAAGATCGACGAGAGAAGGAGAGGTTAGAAGCTTTTGTAATGATGCAAACCGTGGATTTTTCTCCAATTAGTAAGGAGTATTTTGATGGGAAGAAGAGAGAAGCTCTTGAAAGTCTTAAAGCACGTGCCACACGTGAGTTGTTTCCGAATTCCGACTCGACATCCAATGACTATCGTCCACGTATGGCATCCGAAGATGACGAATAGATTGGTTATTTCAATTAATTTAAATTTGTGTTCTAATAAATTAAGTGTTCAAGATTATGTAAAATTTTAGGATGTTGATTTGACATTATGTCAATGAAGTTGATGTAAATTTTTTAATTTTATGAAATAACATGGTTAGTATTTATGATGACAATAATTATTGAATTATTAAATAAGACTTTTATTCATTGTAGTTTATAAACAAAACACACAATAAAAAGAAGAAGAAAAAAAAACAGCACACAATAGAAAATAAATCAAAAAAGCCACACAATAATAAAAACAAAAACAATAATATAAAATAGTAGACAAAACAATAATAATATTATAACTAAATAAAATCATAAATTTAAAATAATAATAATAATAATAAAATATTGAAAGGGCTAAAATTTAGCCCTTCATTACTAGAGACGGTCAATGAATACTTAAATAAATAGTAATATTTTGAGGGCTAAAATTTAGCTCCGGGCCCAATATAGCCCTCTCTTGTTGGAGATGGCCTAAGATGATCTCATTTGCCATGCATAAGCCAAATTTGACAATGAATAATGTTGCTTTACTTGCCAATTAATAGTTAAAACTTAAAACTTATGTTGGGATATTTGTCTGATAGATTGATCAACAACATAATGGAGAGGACTGTCGCTTCAAATTATAAAGGTTGTCGTGCTTTTTGGTCACAGATGCTTGCACGAGTGGATATCAAATTAAGGGGTACAAATTACCTTATTATAACTCAACACGTGTACAATAAATTAACCATAGAAACATGTACAATTTTTTAATTTATTTTCCTCTCTTCCTTTCTTCTCCATCTCTTTTGCTTTCCTTTTCTTCGATACAAACTAACCATGACTGCAAACCTGCAATTAAACTCCACCAAACACAAGAGACGGAGAAGAAAAGAGATAAGGTCACGTTTACTAAACAGGAAAGGGAGTTATTCTCTTTCCCCTTAAAAATGTTGTTTACTAACTATATGGGGAATAAAAATTGCATGGGTCCCACAAAAAATTGAGGAATCATTCTCTCATTTTCATTCCGATTGAGGGACTAGATATTGATTTCGATTCCGGGGTGAATCAATTTTTCATTCCGAAATTATCCTCATGATTTATTGATAATCCAAAAATACCCTCATGATTTATTAATTTTATTAAGTTACACGTAAGGGTGTCTTCGTAATTAACATTATTCTGATTCTGATTCCTACATGTTAGCAAACACATGAATGAGAATCAATCTTGAGATTGTTTCCGATTCTAGATAACAAGTAAACATAGGAATGAGAATGATTCCTCCTCTTTCCCATTCCTCCTCTCTCCG
Organism: Rubus idaeus; assembly: GCA_030142095.1. Lineage (NCBI taxonomy): Eukaryota > Viridiplantae > Streptophyta > Magnoliopsida > Rosales > Rosaceae > Rubus > Rubus idaeus. Next base: position 7,099,200 of record CM057970.1, read on the forward strand.
ATTTCTTCTCAATCTCATTACGGTTTTGTAAACGTGGCCTAAGAGTGAAGAGAGAGGAAAGAAAAGCAAAAGAGACGGATAAGAGAGAAGATACAGTGAAGAGAGAGGGAAAAAAATGTACCTATTTATTATGGTTAACTTATTGTACACGTGTTGAGTTATAATAAGGTGGGCGGCAAATTTGTAATCCAAATTAAGTGCTCATTGCAGTACTGTACGGAAAATCTCGGGGCCTCTGTGTGGTTTCAACAGGGGCCTGGACTTGGGGGCTGCCTCTCCCCTTGGCCGAACTTTTTAATTGTTCAAAAAAAAAAAAAAACCAGATAGAGGCAACAATATCCATAAGTTGTCTTATCATTGTCTCGTATGTATTTGAGTCAGCATCATTTTCTTATATCATACAAAGGTGTTTGCTTCTTCCTTGTGGACTTTTTTTTTTTGGACAATTCTTCCTTCTAGACTTTTGGTAGAAAACAGAAAATGTCTTTTGTTACCGGATAATTTTAAGAGCATCTCCAACCGCTTCCTTATAATTTATTTTTCTCTAGTTTAGGAAAAAATGAGCATTTTTTTGCTCCAACAGTTTCACTATACATATCTCTAAAATAAAAATAGTTATGAGAGAGAAAATAAAAATCTCTATATTTACAACAAACTCTAAAATTATAGGGAAACATCTTTTTGGAAATTTTTACCCTCTTCCATTTCCTCTTTCCAAATATATTCATTTTCATCATTAATTATTTGATTATACTTTTTAAAAATAATTCCATATTTAATTGTAAATAATAATTATAGAGAATATGATGGAGAAACTGTTGGAACTACGGAAGAAACATTATAGAGATTCTAACTTTTGAGTCCCTATAATAAAGTTTTTTTAGAGAAACTGTTGGAAATGCTCTAAGGTTAGGGAAAATAAACGAATGAAAGATCTCAAAAATATAAGATGATCGCTGTCATTTCCGTGCCCTGAATCACTAGGTACCAAGAGCTTAGCCCAAACTGTGAGTGAAAATACGGAAACGTATTAGGATAATGGTAGGTCAAAAGTTCGATTAGTTTTAATGTTTAAAGAAAATAATTAATTAAGGTTAGCTCCTAGGAAGCATCGACACCGACACGAACTCGGCGATACGACACGACACGGCGATACGGCAAAATTCAAAAAATAAGACACGACACGTTGTCGACACGACAATTAAAATAATATGTATAATATTTAAACAATAATATGAAAAAGTTATGAAATTCCGGTTGCACGGAATAGTCCCAATAAACGGTAGTCGTTCTAAACACTAATCGGAGAGTATACACAACTTTGAACAAATTAAAAGTTAATCTCTCCACAACCTAGGTTCAAACAATTGCACAAGCAATTCACAATTGACAACAAATATATATGCAACAAGCACAATCAATTGTACAATCTAGAATCCAAAAGTGAGCATCATCAATAGCTCACCATGGACTATATCTATCAATGTATGAACAAGCACACAATATGCTAATCAATTAAGCACAATAGCATATAAATAAGCAATCATACAATATGCTAATTAATTAAGCATAATACAATAGATAAGCAAACACACAAACAACACACGATGTGGTCACCCGAAAACCTCTACCTCTAGAGAGAAAACCGGAGGGGAGCCGTACCCCACGCTCTTGTGTAACACTATGAAAAACGCCAATTGGCAAACACATACAAGGGGGAATCACAATCCCAAACTCTACACTATCAACCCTATGACTAGTGGCAGCTCTAACCTTGTGTAGCCTCCAAATGCTTCTTCAAGTGCTTCCACCTCAAGCCGCTCCAATTGAAAGAACTCCACCACGTGAATCCTCCAACCGCAAGCAACACCAACAATGCAAATGATATGTGTATGTGAATGAATATAATGAATTCAATTCGTTTGACACAAGCAAGTAAACAAGGAACACTTGCTAGAATCAAAACAAATCGAATTGACAAACCTTGAATATGATTCAAGGGTTGATTTAGTTATTCACAAGGAACAATAACTAAATCAACAACATCAAAGATGTGAGGAGCCTATAACATGGATCTAGGGTCACTCAACTATACCAGAAAACTCTCTCAAGACGTTTTGGACAATAGGCAAAGAGTAGAAAGAGTTTAAAGAAATGAAAACCGAAGGATTCTATTTATAGAAAACAAAACAGACGCTCGGGCGATCGATCGTCACTATTCACGATCGATCGTCACTATTCATGAACAGTGGTACTGTAGCAACGGTCACATTTTCGAATCGCAACGGCCAGATTCTCTAACGACACTATTGACGATCGATCGCACTATTCCAGGCGATCGATCGCACTGTTCATATGAACAGTAACACTGTAGCACATAAACGGAACACTGTAGCAAAACAGAAAAATATCTTAAAAATAAATGTTTGCTTAACCAAATGAAATTTAATTAATTTCTAGCAAACCTAAGATATTTGTGCTACTATTTAAGCATAAACAAAATGTATGAAATGCATATGCATGATTCATACCTTGAGATGCTTGAACGAAACCTTCGATGAATAAAAATCGAAGTCCGGAGAAAAGACCGGATAAGAATGGCGTCTTCACGAACCATTTCGAGCAAGAACAACCTAAGCCACTATTCCTAATCCCTTAAATAACCTAGCATTGATACATAGAAAATGCTAATACAAGGGAAGAGGTTTTGTCAAATAGGAAATAGCCAATAGCAAATATTTTGCCCTTACAAGTTATTAAAATAAAAAATACTTCAAAAATCCACAAAATAATACATAATAAATTGAAATACCAACAAAATAGTTATAGAAAAAATTATTCTCATATCTGATCCACTGCATTCATCACTCAGTAGCATTATTTGTGCCTTCATTGTTATCACCAGAAGAAAGTTTGTGAGCCTCCAATGTTGGCTCATCAAGGGAATGATTAGCAATCTCAAGTATGCCAATACTACTCTCATCCATAGAATCAAATCCATCTGCTCCAACATCCCACATTTGAGACACACCTTCATTGTAACTTAGATTTTTCCTCGATAAAAGACGAAGATTTGTATGGACAAACACTAAAACTTCGGCTCTTTGTGGTGTTATCTTGTTTTTTCTCATAGAATGTATGATCTTTTCTGTTTAGTTTTTAACTTTTTATACAAGTCTAGGTTAGATAGCTTTGGGTTAGGGCCGTTAGGATTTTAAAAAATTGCAATTATATACTAAAAAATATTTTAAAAATATTCAAATACATGTCGGAGGAGTGTCGATTATGTCGACACGAGTGTCAGTGCCGTGTCGGCCAAATTGTCGAAAAGTCAAAGTCAACCGACACAGCCCCGACACGTGTCGGAGGAGTGTCGGAGAGTGTCCGAACGTGTCGGAGTGTCGGAGCGTGTCAGACACGTGACACGGCACCATTTTAGAGTGTCGGTGCATTGGAACTACTTAGCTCAAACAAGTTTGTGACACTGCAATACATATTTGTGCTATGCCAGCTGAGCATCCATATGTAAGCAAGCCACATGAAAGAATTTGCATTCAACAAGCGCAATCCGACAATACAAACTTTTGATCACCAAATTAAACGTTCCCAAATTTTGATCACCAAATGATATGACGGTTAATCTTACCTTGCTAGTAAATAAACAACGAACTTTAGAATAGTTTGGGTATGCTGAATTCAAACATATTGTTGCAATAGTTGGGATCAAGAATTTAAATTTTTTCCAGTGTACGTTTCTAGCACTACTCTTTGGTTGAAATCCTAAACCCATGCTGAACAACAGGTTTTAATTTGAGTTCATCATCAATTTCTTGTTGATTCATTCCAACAATTCTTCATGATATATAATATCACCAAATAAGAGGACATAATTTTTTTATGGAGGAAAATCCATCCTTAATATATAAAATATATAATAAAATAGAAAGAGTATAAGAAGAAGATAAAGTTTATTATGATATATAGGATCAATACACAATTTTCAAGCACACTGCACACCCCTAACATATATAGGTCATGACAAAACTTATCATGCATTTCTAAGAGGAGGGTGCACTGGAATTATTGCTCTGCTGCATATATAATGCAGCACTGCTAGATTATTATGCAGCTAGCTAAGTCCTAAGACATGGAAGAAGGTTAGAATTGACGAGTCTCGAGGGAAAAGGCATCAATGCCCTTCTGAAGCCTCTGTTGCCACCTTCTTATGGCGGCTCAGTCGTCTTCCAACCTTTGAAGTTATTCCAACCACCAACTGGACAAGCAGAGACACTATCTTAGCTTTGATCTGGCCTCTCTTTGGAGGAAACCTAACCTTGTTTGCGTTGGAAGACTTGGCTCTTCCCGTAGATAGAGCCATTGTTTTGGAGTTTTGTAGTTATAGAAGAACAGAAAGAATTGAACCTATGCTTTATTTATGTGGGAATGAGAGGGCTTTTATAATGTTGATGGGGGAAGAGTGAGTGCAAAACGCATGCAGAAGGAAAATGCACTATATTATTGAACATTTAGGATTTTAATTTCAAAGCTTCAACAGAAACTAATATTCAGAATGTTGCTTCCTCGAAGTGATTTGCATACTTAATCTGTCAATCAGTGCGAAGGGTCCACCTAGACAGATTAATATATGCTCTACAAAATGATTGTTCCCAATAGAATAGTTATCACGCACAATCTGATGTCATATAATGGAGTCATCTCATGAATAATTTGAAACTTTCAAATGATCGATCATTAGTTGGATAAATAGCAGGGTACGTATGTTAGTTTAATTGTGTTCAATCATGTCAAAATTTTCAAGTACAGAAGAAGATTATACAGAGCGGTAAAGATATTTTTTCAAAGCTTTTAAGTTCACTAGAAGAAGTTAAAGCATTCAATCTAAATTCAATTCATCATAGTTCTAGATGCCCTTATAATTGCTCTTATCCAAAGTTCTGCTTTTTTAACTTGAAATGTGTTATAAATTCAAACACGTCCTCTCACGTATGGTGCAAACTGCAAACAAAACGTGCACAACTAAATTGAGTGGCATGAAACACATGTGACCACCTGCCGTCCGGCTTTAATATCAAGAGAAATTATAGCATCGGATGCAAATCCAATTAACAACGGATGAAGAAGCCCAAGGCTGAATTTTATTTTCCTCGATCCACATTATCTCCTCTTTAAGATTAGAAAGACTAGGAAAACTGTACTGCTGGGTGCCCAAAAGACTTCAAGCTTAAGCAGTCAAAGTCTTTGGTCAATACATGACCAAGCAAGCTCAACAAATTCTTGTACATAACATTTGGTGTTTCAACATCTCTGGTAATAAGTCTTCACTGTCCCCTATGAAAATGACTTGGGAAGCTCTTCTGGTGCAAAGAGCAGACAACGCAATCACAGATGTCCTCTTCTGGTGAAGTAAACACAAAAAAGTGGAAACAGAATAGGATCAAACCACAATAGTATAGAGATCAACTATGTAGAATAAATACACCAGGTCATAAAGGGTTCAAATTTTATTGGCAAACTTATTGATGACTTCTGGGCTTCTCTGGTTCTACTTTTAAGCTAAACCAATAGACATGATTAATTATTAGGTAAGAAGGCGCTTAAGCTGAGTTGCTGACCACTATTGCTTATGACAATATGGGTTCCGATGCATTTCATGGCTAACTATCATATCGTTCTTGTTAGCATCACAAATAGAGCAGTCGGTTATATAATATAATCTCATAAAAGTCTGATACTTTGTTTGTCTGTATGTTTTTGGCTATGAAAAGCAGACAGGAGGGGACAATAGACTAGTTCAAAACCAGAAGCAATTTAAAAAAATAGAAAATGCGTACTTTGACTAGACAATCACCATATAAATAAAGTAAAATCTTCAGAAATTTTGACCTTGGTTCCTTCCAGATATGAATTGTCCAAGCAAAGGGAGATAATATGAAGACTTCCTGTGATCCTATGCCCTGTTCAACTAGATACGTATCCTACCAAAACCCCTTTTAAGTGGAGAAAAAACAATATGGTTGGTTTTGGGTATGCCCAAATGGTGGTAAAGATTGCCATTACAGGCATGCTCTTCCTCCAGGATATGTTTTGAAGTCTCAGATGAAAGCTCTGTTGGAGGAAGAGGCTGAAAAGATCCCCATTGAGGAGGAGATTGAAAATCAGGTTATTCAAACAAGCCTTTCCATCTAGTTTTTTTATAATTTCCAGTTTGAACGTCTGGTCTGAATGCTTTTTGGTGTTAGCGTGCTAAGGTGAAAACTTCAACTCCTATGACTCCTGAGTTGTTCATGCAATGGAAGAAGAAAAAGATAGCAGAAAGAGATGCTGGCTTGGCTTCACAAATGGCAGAGCGGGCTAAGAACGACCGTATGAGGTGTTTCCCTTCTCTATCTCAAATCCCACTATTTCCCCTCAAGAAGAAGAAATTGGATAAACATGAAAATGGATATAACCGTGAACTCTCTCCTTTTTAAAGGGAAGAAACTCTGTTTTGCTATGGAAAGTTGTTAAATTGTTATATTTTCACTCCATTGCAGTGGTCGTGAACTATTTTTGTCAGATTCAAGCGTATTTGAGGATGATGCTGTGGCATCTGAGAAGTATCAAAGAGAGCAACAATCTGAAGTTGCTGAAAAGAAGGTTAGTTCTGACTTATTATCTGTTGCCCATTTAACTTTCCCTTCTCAAAATTCTCACTCTCTATGCTATGTACCGGATGTAGTGTTACGACATGTAATTACAAGTGCCTATGCCTATGCTTGAGTCCAGTTAGTCTCGAGCTTAAATTTACTGCTCTATACTCCACATTTCTGGCCAAAAGTTGGAGTGAGCGATTCAGATTTCAGTTTACTTTTCTTTGACATGGTATGTGTGACTAGGACTGAATTTGATGGACTATTTGTTAATTGTTGTACGCATATGTTCTCTGGTTCAACCTCAGGTTAATAACAATGCTAATGGAGGTGGGTCTAGCAGGTCAGCCACAGCTGATGGTGATGCTAAACCTACCAACGTCGATGACGATGTTGATGACGACGACTTGGACATAAATGAGTTAAACGAGTTGGAAGCAAGCTTATCAAAGGTAGCAATTCAAGAGCCAGGCACTAGAGCTTAGTCCCAAGAGTGGCAGTCCAAAGTCTGCGTACTTCTTAGAGTGTGGACTTTATATTGTCGTCTGTACGCTTGTAGCCCCCTCAAATTATAGAATCTCCCTGCTGATGATCTAACTATCCTTATGGATCATTGAGTGCTTTTGCATATTGTATCTACTTTTCAATGGTGAATGTCCTCTTACAATAATCGTTGTCTTGTAACTTACTTGAGCATCTTAGGATGCAATCGCAAGTAACGTGTCTCCTTTTAGGTTCTTCCAGAGCTTGGTACTGATCTTCTTTCTTATGTGGTGGATATGGTCTTGGGTAGTGAATCTTACAGTTTCACCATCCAGTCCACAATTGGAATTTTCGACATGGGTTATTAACCTTAAACTGCAGTGACAAATCTCAATATGACCTCCCTTCCTATTTCGTAAACTCATTGATGTGTTCGCACCAGCATTGGCATTCTGAAGGTCCTAGAGGGGGGGTGAATAGGACAATGACAACTTTTTCGTATTTAAATTGTTCTCAGGGATACCAAGGGTTGTTTCTATCCTGAAACACAATTGAACGATTATATAAAGTAAAGTTGCAGTAAATATAAACAACACAAAGATGTTTTTGTTCTCGCAGAAACCCTGCATCCAGGGAGAAAAACTGCGTGCCCCTAACTCTTGAAGGGCAAACTTTCCACTATGTAATTCAACACTTCTTACAAGTTTGTAGCAACTTGGGATAGTTAGCCACGCTTCTATCCTTCCTAGACTCTTCCTAGTCTACGACCTGTTCTACCTCACTTGTCTCTAAGTGCTTACACATGAAAGTTTCCAAAAGGAATTCAACACCTCTTACAAGTTTGTAGCAACCTGGGATAGTTAGCCGCGCTTCTATCCTTCCTAGACTCTTTCTAGTCTACGAGCTGTTCTACCACACTTGTCTCTAAGTGTTTACACTTCCAGAAGTTCCAACCTCAGAACATAGCTATCATCTAACTAATTCTTCATGGAGACTTTTCGGGTTGTTGCACTACCAATCACAATCTCATGGTATGCAAATGCAATATGAGTTTTATGAAAAGAGTTTTTGTTCAGCTCTAAGATTTACAATCAACAAGGAAGACTTAGAGCACAGCTGAACATGCAATGAATGAAACTCGACAAGAAAATGTGCTATGACAATTTTCACACAAAACAACCAACCACAACAACCAACAAGCAAGCACCTTACTTCATATTTATAGGCTAGGTGAAACCAAAGAACAAAACAGCAGCCCAGTGACGTTTAGGACGAGGGCCCCTTAACCAAACCCTAAAAAGGAAAACTTCCCATAAAAATATATTACTTTTAAGGAAAAGTTGAATTTTATCAAAGATGATGAGTAGCAAAACAACTTTTCCTAGCACAACATAACCTACAAGTAGTGAGTATCAACTAGCTGAAAACCGAGAAGGGTAGATGGAAATACAACCTCCCAGATCGGGAAATAGGATCTACCTTGTTTTATATCTTTACGGGGCTACACGGCCCCGTGAGACGCGCCGGGCCCGGGCCACCCGGTGAACCCGGGCCCTCCGCCGCCCGCTGGAGCCCGGCCCCGCCGCCCTCCCCCCGGCCTGACCATGTGAGGTAGGATGAATATTCTGGTCGGGGCCCCGGCTTGTCTGACCTCACCTCATATATGCCTCCCTCTTGTGTTCTCTGAATCCCAAACTCTCCTCTCAAATACCCCGTACAACGGGTCGAGGGTCTTCGGACACACCCCCGACCAATCTTGGCTTTTACCCCGACACTAGCGGAGGAAACAATGGTGGGCTTCCACCCCACCCCAGGGTTCTACCGGACAAGACAAAAAGGTCACAACCCGAAACAAACCAAAATCCAAACGCGAAGGAAACCTTGACTATAGGGGGCCTCGGAGGACCTCCCCGCGGACCCCGATCCCACCAAGCCGTGGATGAAGATCCGAAACGGCACAGAGCTGCGCCATCCCCTCACTTGCCGGATAACCGAGACCTCACCATCCCCCCATTCCCCCTCCGAAGCACCCTCTGCGCTCGGGTACCGACCCGTCTTCTGACCTGTCCCGAGGGATACGAGGATGCCCCCAAATCCTTCCCAGAGAAACACACCCCTCTTAACGCTGAATCGCCAAAGCCTGATGCCGGTTCGGTGGCTACCTCATCTCACTCCCCACATCCATGAATATGACACCTTCGCTACTCTACCCTAGAAAAACCGAATCAGTTCCTCTTAATTTTTACAGAAAAGTAATAAGTTTTTTGGTTTTGTGGTTGAACAAATTTGATGACGCTTGTTTGTCGAACTTCACCGTACCCACCCTACTCCGGGTCAGACCTCCGATAGAGAACCCCGGGTTTGGGGGGGGGCCCTTCCTACCGGCTCTCGAATTGGGGGGCTTTCTTATTAGATTGGTCACGATGGGGATGGTTGGTGCGTTTTTAATGGATGCTTTTTATACTTACAACTCCCCTTTGGCATTCCTGAACAAAACACACCTCTACCTAATCTAGTATTCCGGACTCAGACACGCATATCAACTCACAACAAGTAAATATAACTATAGAGTTAAGAACTAGATAGCATTATATCACATCATAACACATAAGTAAAAACGAAATACCAGAAAATACTATAGCCTACAACTCCCCTTTTGTCACGGAATGACAGGCTCAAAATCGAGTCATCAACATCATCATCTAGCATCCTCAACATTCGATTACCATCACCTAAGCACATAGGCCTTGAGCACGGGGTAGCAGACGATGTGCACCTGACACCTTAAATTGGGCGCCGCCGCAAAGAAACAACACTTCTTTCCACCCGGATCAAACACAGAGGCAAAGTCCCTCTCCTAAGACGCCAAGGGAGGAGGTTTAATTGATTGAGAGACGTTGCCGATCGAAGTACAAAACCTATAACACAACCTAAAGAAGAAGTCACTACACATGCCTACGGGACCACCACACAAAACCTTTGCAACTTTCCAACCTTAATTTTAAGGATTAAATTATGTTGTTCAATTTCACCCCAAGACAATAGGTAAATACCTTGAGGAAAACCAAAAAGAACGAAAAGACAAACACACAACGATCACTCGACCGAGCACCGTAAAACACTAGATGCGGGGACGGGCACAACCCAACAAGAGGGGAGAAGATTGCGACCTAAAGCTTCGAGTTATACACCTTATACTTATTTCACCTTATACCATCGCTTGGGCCAATCTCGAGCATTTTTCTTTATTTTACCTCGAAAACCTATAGGATCATATTTTAGGAGGTCATCAATAACAACTCGATCGAAGGATAGATAACATTCCAAGACCTACGACTATGTAACAAAACACCAGACTCCCAGCGGACTTTAGGGCATAACTCAGGCCGAGCAACATTTAGCAGAAAAAAACAATGTTATCTTCAGTTAACTTAATTAAACAACAGGGAACCACGCCATATTACCAACTTGCATTTTTATCAACCAAACTAACTTTCCAGCTAACTTAGATCGCCAAACCACCCTCATGAATTTAGACCACTGTAAGGAAACCATATAGTCATAAGACGAGCCCACATATAGACCGTATACGACCAGGTAAGCCACGTACATGTCGAGTGACAGGCTTCAACAACTACTATATATAGCATATACTGGGCTTAAGCAACCTCCTCAGGGGTAAAACAGGGCGGTAGTAAACTCATAAACAGCCTTCCCCGATAAGTGAACTAAACACTAGCTTACTAGCCCTTAAATCTCGCGGAGGTTATTAGTGCCTCGACCCCTGGACCCCGCAAAAGCTTTGCACTAGTTCCGTGGGCGATGGCGCCCCTCCTTCGTAAGTTCCCCGCGCCTGGGGATAGGCGAACCTCGAGTTTGAAACATTTGGGTGCGCCTCAACCGCGGAGACACTACATCTGAGGCCACTTACTCGTACTTATATCCTTGGACGGGTTCAACTACTAGACAGAAACAACTATTCCTTCATCCGAATCATGACCTGTCAAAGGTGGTGCGCGGGACACTAGGGTTGTAACCCGTTTCCTAGGTCCTAGACGGGACCGCTACCTAGACTAGAGTTCGGAGGCTGAAAAGAGTTAAGCACTACTACCGGGGAATTCTAGAGGGGGACTTCTTGTCAATTTCCAACCGCAGGGCCACTACCGAGCAGGGGCACTGGGTTTCACTGGTTGGGAGCACGTAGCACGCATCTTAACAAACACGACCGGAAATGACACGACCTTTTCAAAACCTACACCATCCGACCTTTTTCAACTTATCCGACCCAATGAGAACTTCTCAATTTTCTTAACTCTAAGCCTTTTCAAGGCCTAGTTTCTCGAGGTCAGTTCTCACAAGCTATTTTGTGTCTAGACGCTTGAAGAATTTTGACATTTTCTCAAGACTTACCTTTTCAGCCTTCCACCGCTTCGGGATTGCAACTTTCTGCTCCCGTGGCTCCTCACTCTTAGACAACTCTTTTAAAGATTCGACTCGGTAGCATAGACTTTGAGGCTACACAACTGGGTATACTTCTATGAATACTATCATCGTATCATCATCATCATCATCTCATCGACTCTAAAACATGGCTACAAAGCTACTTTCCTCTTCATGATCCGAAGATGTTCGAATCACTGTCCTCCGTGCCTTAAAGGACTCGTTCCCTATTTTTCCTAGTTGCACACTCAGCGGCCCTATGACCTACTCCACCACACTCAAAACACTTATCATCCTTTTGAAAATACTTGGGTTTGGGAGTAAGTCTGGGATTCCCAGTATGTGAAGGATCCTTCTTCCTAGGATACCTAGGGGTAGAGGACGAACCTTTTGAGAAGTTTTGAGATGGGACAAAATGTTTTCTTTTCTTCAAGAACTTCTCAAACTGTTTGGTTAGGGCAGCAAATTCCTCAACACTACATTCGCTAGACTCTGGTTCCCTCTCCTCTACCTCCTTCACAGTACTTAAGGCAATGGATTTTTCCTTCTTAGGTTTCCTCCTTACCGACTCAAAATTCTTCAAGTTTCCTACCAGCTCGTCTAGGGTGTAGGTATTCAAGTCCCTAGCTTCCTCAATGGCAATCTGCTTCGACTCAAAACTAGGAGGAAGACTTCGAAGGAACTTCTTAACCATCCTTTGAGGATCTATTTCCCCATCTAAGCCTTGACATTGATTGGTGATGCTAAGCATACGCCCATGAAACTCATCTACTGTCTCATCCTCACTCATTTTTAATTCTTCAAACTCATGCAATAGGGTTTGGAGCCTTTGCTCTTTTACCTTGGTATTTCCCTCATGAGTCGTAGCCAAAGCTTCCCATGCTTGTTTAGCCGTGGGACAGTTTATAATTCTACGACGTTCTTTTTCCGAGACAGCAGTAAAAAGACTATTCAGGGTTTTGATGTTCATCCTTGAATCAGCCTTTTCAATCTCATTCCACATATTTTTGGGTTTCTGTATAGGGATAGAAGAACCCTCAGCCAGCAGCATCATTGGATGCTTCCATCCATCCTCAACCATAGCCCACTGTTTCCCATCATCTTGGGAAATAAGAAAAGCAGTCATCATTACTTTCCATTGTGAATAATCTTTCCCATTGAAATAGGGAGGATAGTTCACAGAGGATGAGACTCTTTGGTCCATTTTCCCCTCTATAAGGATCTCACCAGCAAGGCTGGTGGCCGCTCTGATACCACTTGAAGGTCCTAGAGGGGGGGTGAATAGGACAATGACAACTTTTTCGTATTTAAATTGTTCTCAGGGATACCAAGGGTTGTTTCTATCCTGAAACACAATTGAACGATTATATAAAGTAAAGTTGCAGTAAATATAAACAACACAAAGATGTTTTTGTTCTCGCAGAAACCCTGCATCCAGGGAGAAAAACTGCGTGCCCCTAACTCTTGAAGGGCAAACTTTCCACTATGTAATTCAACACTTCTTACAAGTTTGTAGCAACTTGGGATAGTTAGCCACGCTTCTATCCTTCCTAGACTCTTCCTAGTCTACGACCTGTTCTACCTCACTTGTCTCTAAGTGCTTACACATGAAAGTTTCCAGAAGGAATTCAACACCTCTTACAAGTTTGTAGCAACCTGGGATAGTTAGCCGCGCTTCTATCCTTCCTAGACTCTTTCTAGTCTACGAGCTGTTCTACCACACTTGTCTCTAAGTGTTTACACTTCCAGAAGTTCCAACCTCAGAACTTAGCTATCATCTAACTAATTCTTCATGGAGACTTCTCGGGTTGTTGCACTACCAATCACAATCTCATGGTATGCAAATGCAATATGAGTTTTATGAAAAGAGTTTTTGTTCAAGCTCTAAGATTTACAATCAACAAGGAAGACTTAGAGCACAGCTGAACATGCAATGAATGAAACTCAGAACAAGAAAATGTGCTATGACAATTTTCACACAAAACAACCAACCACAACAACCAACAAGCAAGGAGCACCTTACTTCATATTTATAGGCTAGGTGAAACTCATAAAGAAGCAAAACACGCAGCCCATGTGATCAGGAAGTTTAGGATCTGAGTGGCCTGCCCACTTAACCAAACCCATAAAAAGGAAAACTTTCCCAATAAAAAAATATATTACTTTTCAAATGATGGGCAAAAGGTTTTGCAATATTTATCAAATGATTGATATGACAGGTGTATGGCAAAACAACTTTTCCTAGGCACAAATCATAACCCTAGCAAAGGCATAGGTCGGCTAATGCATCATGTATCAACTAAGCCATGAAAACCCTAGAGAACTGGGTTACGTGATGGAAGAGTGTACAACCATCCCAATTGTATTCTGGGAAATAGGATAGGAAGCATTTCTTCTATCCTCTGTGAAAAACAATGAGATGCATATGCATGATTTTACCTGAGTACCATGTGATCATGTTGGGTCTTCTCTTGGACTTGGGTCTTCAGACTTCACTTGATTTGACTTGATTTCCTAGACAAGGATGTGTTTTGTTAAATAAAGGATTGCCAACATTTTTATACTTACACATTCCCTTTTATAAATAGAGGTGTGTGTTGCTTGTAGACGTAGAATGTTATCTTCCGTTAACCACAAGAATTTGACTCACGTTTTCCTCTTCAAAGATCTAAGCTCTTTGGCCTTTGAATAAAGAAATTAAACAGATTGAAGGGCAAATCACATGGACCGGTTCTATGGTTTCCCCAAGTACCACAAAGACTGGTAACAGCATTTTCTGTCGGCTGCAATGCCCTTATAAGGTGACCAACATATATACATATAATTCCAAATGACCATGATATATAAATCCAAAAAACCTTGCCTAACATAAAGAGAAAAAACGTTCCATTGAGGGAACCAAAACACATTTCTCACTGTTTTGGTGTTCCATCAAGATTTGGGTGCGGCAGCACATCATGCAAAAATCCAAACTATTAACATAAGCCTTAACAAGCAATAGCACAAAACGTACTCCATAGAAATGCATGTCTAAGCTTTCTTAGTCTCAGCAAGGAACTCCAGCAAAGACAACCCAAGACAGGTACTTGAGGTTAACCAATCTAAATCGAGTACCATAGTGTGTGTTTCAAAATCTTGTAAAGCCTCTTTTGTGGGCATTGCTCATCTTGATGAAGGAAACTTAGTTTGTACCAAACAGAGAGTTAACTTTGTTAGCTAGATGCCTGAACTTGGAAAACCCTTCTACCATTCTCAATTATGAGTGAATGGACTCTCTCTTGTGCTTGTTTTTGTTGGTTCAATGTTATTTTGTGTTACAAATTCAATGATTCGTAATCAATCTCTATATACACGCCAGAAATTGCTATGAAATCCATTACTCTTTTGCTCGCACAAAGTCACATACTACAATTTACATGATTGTGATTAATGGTCGAGAAGCACAAAAAACGCCAAAGGATCCCGATCCCATCTATGATTGTGAAGGGCTTATATGATCATATCTAATGTTACTTGAGGAATGAAGGTAACCGTTCCCACTTTGATTTGTGTTCACCCATTAAACTACTTAACATGTTCATATAGTTTGTCTTGGCTCTTCTTAAAATGTGGGGGGCAGCCGGTAAGGTGTTCAATGAATTATCTCAAAGAGACTAAGTCTATGAGAGCTAGGAAAACAAAAAAATGTAAGTTTTTACGTCTCGTTCCAAGAAGAAAAATTCTTAAATTTGTCATTGAGATAAACATTGAACCAGAGAGTTTTAATTGTTAAAGCAATGAAAATTGGAATGGAAGAAGTACACGGCCAACCATAGCAATTATTGGTGGCTTAAGATGATCCCATCTTCCATGTTATTGGGGGAATAAGATGATCCCATCTTCCATGTAATATGTACAAAGCCAAATTTGACAATGAATAGTACTGCTTTACTTGTTATATATGGGATATGATTCTGGGATGGATTGATCAACAAGACAACAACATAATGAAAGGACTGTCGCTTCAACTTATAAAGGTTGTCATGCTTTTTGGTCACAGATGCTTGCACGAGTGGATACCAAATTAACTAATTAAGAGCTCATATCATTGTAGTACTGTACGGAAAATCTGCTTAAATTGGTTGAGAAAAAAAGACATAATGCACCAAACACAAATCCAGCCAGAGGAAAAAAATTTGAATGAGACCGTCACACGCCTTTTTTTTGTGTGACGGCTCTCATTCATTGGTTAATATTGAATGAAAAATTGGTAAATAAATAAAATATTATTTTTTTGACCAATCAATAAGACCCGTCACACTGTGACGGGCTCACTGAAAAATCCCTCCAGGCAGAGGCCACAAAATCCATAAGTTGCCTTATCATTGTCTCGTATTGAGTTAGCATCATTCTCTTATATCATACAAAGGTGTTTGCTTCTTCCTTCTAGACTTCTTGTAGAAAACAGAAAAGGTCTTTCACTCTTTTGTTACCAGATAATTCTTAAGGTTAGGGAAAAGAAAGGAATGAATTGAAAGACCTAAAATAAGATGATCGCTGCCATTTCCGTGCCCTGAATCACGAGGTACCAAGAGCATAGCCCAAACTATGAGTGAAAATACGGAAACAGATTAGGATTATGGTAGGTCAAAAGTTCGATTAGTTTTAATGTTAAAAGAAAATAATTAAATAAGGTAAGCTCAGACAAGTTTGTGACACTGCAACACATTCTTGCTATGCCAGCTGAGCTTCCATATGTACACATGATAGAATTTAGGTGACAAGCAATCCGACAATACCTACTAGAGTAAACGTTCTCAAATTTTGATCACCAAATGATATGAAAGTTAATATTATTCTACTAGCAAATAAACAACGAGCTTTAGAGTAGTTCGGGTACGCTGAAATCAAACATATTGTTGGCTTGTTGCAATAGTTGGGATCAAGAATTTAAATTTTTTTGAAGTGTATCTAGCACTACTCTTTGGTTGAAACCCTAAACCCATACAGAAAATAAACAAGTTTTAATTTGAGTTCATCATCAATTTCTTGAGCTTCATTCCAACAATTCTTCATGATAATATCATCAAATAAGAGGACAATATCATTTATGGAGGAAAATCCATCCTTAATATATATAATATGTAATAAAATGGAAAGAGTAAGAAGAAGAAGATAAAGTTTATTATGATAGGATCAATACAGAATTTTCAAGTACACCCCTAACATATATAGGTCATTACAAAACTTGTACGTCATGCATTTCTAAGAGAAGGGTGTACTGGAATTATTGCTCAACTGCATATATAATGCAGCACGTACTGCTAGATTATTATGCAGCTAAGTCCTAAGACATGGAAGAAGGTTAGAATTGACGAGTCGCGAGGGAAAAGACATCAATGCCCTTCTGAAGCCTCTGTTGCCACCTTCTTATGGCGGCTCAGTCGTCTTCCAACTTTTGAAGCTACTCCAACCACCAACTGGACAAGCAGAGACACTATCTTAGCTTTGATCTGGCCTCTCTTCGGAGGAAGCCTAACCTTGTTTGCATTGGAAGACTTGGCTCCTCCCATAGATAGAGCCATTGCTTTGGACTTCGGGAGTTATAGAAGAACAGAAAGAATTGAACCTATGCTTTGTTTATGCGGGGAATGAGACGGCTTTTATAATGTGGATGGGGGAAGAGAATGAGTGCAAAACGCTTGCACGAGGAAAAGTCACTATATAATTGAACATTTAGGATTTTAATTTCAAAGCTTCAACAAAAACTAATATTCAGAATGTTGCTTCCTCAAAGTGATTTGTATACTTAATCTGTTAATCAGTGCAGAGGGTCCACCTAGACAGATTAATATATGCTCTAAAAAATGAGCTTGTTGACTTGTTCCCAATAGAATAGTTATCACCCACAATCTGATGTCATATAATGGAGTCTTCTCATGAATAATTTGAAACTTTCAAATATTACTTGGATAATCAGGGTATATATGTTAGTTTAATTGTGTTCAGTCATGTCAAAATTTTCACATATAGAAGAAGATTATACGGATTGGTAAAGATACTGCTTAAATTATATTTTTTAAGCTTTTAAGTTCACTGAAAAAAGTTAGAGCATTCAATCTAAAATCAATTCATCATAATTCTAGATGCCCTTATAATTGCTCTTATCCAAGGAACACATGTGACCACCGCTCTAATATTATGAGAAATTGTAGTATCGAATGCAAAACCAATTGACAACGGATGAAGAAGTCCAAGATTGAGTTTTATTTTTCACGCTCCACATTATCTCCGCTTTAAGATTAGAAAGATTAGGAATAACTGTACTCCTGGCTGACCAAAAGACTTCAAGCTTAACCGTCAAAGTCTTTGGTCTATACATGACCAAGCATGCTCAATAAATTCTTGTACATAACGATTTGTGTTTCAATTAACCTCTCTGGTAATAAGTCTCCACTGTCCCCTATGAAAATGACTTGGGAAGCTATTCTGGTGCAAAGAGCAGACAACAACTCTATCACAGATGTCCTCTTCTGGTGAAGTAGACACAAAAAAGTGGAAACAGAATAGGATCAAACCACAATAGTATAGAGATCAACTATGTAGAATAAGTACACTAGTTCGTGAAGGCTTCAAACTTTATTGGCAAACTTATTGATGACTTCTGGGCTTCTCTTAAGCTGAACCTGTAGACATAATTATGAGGTAAGAAAGCGCTTATGCTGACCACTATGGCTTATGTCAATATGGGTTCCTCTTCATTTCAAGCCTAACTATCTTTCATTGTTGTCAGCATCACAAATAGTTGGATTTGGCTGATAGCTGTATTCAATAGAGCAGTGGGTTATAAAATGTAATCTCATAAAGTCTGATACTTTGTTTGTTTGTATGTTTTTGGCTATGAAGAGCAGACAGGAGGGGACAATAGACAAGTTCAAATCCAGAAGCAATTGAAAAATAGAAAATGCATACTTTGACTAGACAATCACCGTGTAAATAAAGTAAAATTTTCAGAAATTTTGACCTTAGTTCCTTCCGGCTATGAATTATCCAAGCAAAGGTAGATAAATGAAGACTTCCTGTGATCCTATGTCCTGTTCAACTAGATATGTCATATGTATCCTACCCAAAAAAAACTAAAACCCCTTTTAATTATTCAATTTCCCATGAAAATGGAAAAGCAACCCAAAGAAGGTTGAAAAGTCCTAATGTTCTCCATTTTGGAGTCATTTTTTACCCATCCGGCAGATTTCTTTATCTCAAACTTGCACTTATCGAACACAGATAAAGAGAAATCTTCTCTCATTTCCAGACCTTTAACCCGCAAACAGACGGGGTCTAAATATATGTTACACTAGCCAAGAAAGAGGAATGGACGTTTCATTGAACAACAATTGAATTGGAGTTGTCCATTATATATAACAACGAAATAACAAAATGAAAGCTCCAGAAACCCTTAATTGGGCATATCAAGGACAATCGATCTGATCCCCAACCAATATCAATGTCAAAGATAGATGGTTGGGATTGATAGAAAATTAACCAGTAATTGAACTTTCTTATATAACAAGTCACATTTAGAGTTCCTTCCCCAAATAGCTAGCAGTCTCCTCATCAATATACCATCATATATTTACAACAATATGAGGCCTTGCTTATTTTCTTGTAGAACTGAAAATAATTACTTCAATGGTACAAGAATTGTGTAGAGCAAGAGGAAGGTGACAATCACAATGGCTAGTGCTAGAGTAAACCTTGGGCTAGTCCATAACATGAGGTTGGACCTCTCTGTCCTCTTGATAGGATCAACTTCCTCAGACAGTGGGTAATCAGAAGGCCTAGGATCCCAGGTCACATACTTGTTTGGAGAGAACTGTGAGAAGAAGCTCTTCTTGTTCTTTTTTTGCTTCTTGATGTTTGACCAGGCCTTGTCCCAATCTGTTGAGAATTTATCACCTGATCAAGTATGTGGATCAACATTGAACCATAGTGAGTTTTGTAATCAGCAGCTAGTATTTTGGTTTAGTGATATACACAATTCATAATGATGGGCCAATTAAATTAAGAAACAATAAGGTGAATGGGTTATATATGTCCTTTCTTTCTGTCATACCTACCCATTACATACTGGTTAAGGTGAATAGGGAAATGCGTCATAATAATGGACCAAATTAAGTTAAACCCTAGCCTCCCTAATCTAATCACTTTGTAAAGCGTAACTGGATCATGTATACACAAAATTAAGATCAAGCAACTGAGACTAGCTAGCTCATTCTCGAGTAAAACAGTAGTATTAATTAGCGAGGGAGTGAGAAATGTTAGTTACCATTACCGTCACCGTTTTTTTGGGGTTCCTGAGAATCTCTTCTGGAGCAGAAATGTTTGAATGGCGAGGAACCAGAAGAAGATGATGAAGATTTGCGTTTGGGAGTAGTGGTCCAGAAATAGAAACTGTGAGAGGCTACGCTTCCAATTCCTATTCGAGCTTGAATATCCATCTGCTGATTCGCATCCCAATTCCCAAACTAACGATAGGGGCTCTTCTCATCGCCACCCAAAGCTTTCGTCTTATCGCACTTGGAGAGTTGGAGATTGCCAGCCTCTAATTCTCACATGCCGTCTCTCACTCTCGCACGTGTCACTATTTCACTGTTGCACTTTAAATAGTGTGCGACATATTCATATGACCATCATATACCCATACAATGAAAATTTACCATCTTGGTAAAAAAAAAATCAGATTTATGGTTCTTTAGGGTCTGTCCTGTAACGTTTTATAAAACTATTTTTAAAAAAAATTGTCTTACAAAACGAAAACAATAAATTGTATTATGTATTTTCATAATTTGAGAATGTGTTTGGTAGTAACATTTTTCAAAAACACTTTATGAAAATAAAAACAATACTTGTTTGGTAGTGACATTGATGAGCTATTGATGGCTGAAAATGGCTGGGTTTTTATTTGCATTGGAGAAGGTTTGGTTTCGTTGGAGATGGCTAAGATCTGGGAGGAAAATGGCTAGGTATTGTCGAAGATGGTTGGGTGGAGTTGGAAAAGGTTGGGTTTTGTTGGAAATGGCTGGGATTTGAAAAGAAATAGTTGAGTGTTGCAGGAGAAGGTTGGGTTTCGTTAGAGATGGCTGGAATTTGGAAGGAATTGTTAGGGTGCGATGAATATCTTGCATTTGAAAAAAAATAAAATATCTTGTGTGCATGTCTGTTGTTTTCACAAAACAGAGAAAACATGCTTAGTTTGTTTTCAAAATTTATTCTGCATTCTCGGGTTGTATTCTGAAATCAATTTTCCTTGTTTTCTAAGATTGCTCTGCCGAACGCATTTTACAAGTGTTTTGTAATTTGTAATATAGAAAATTATTTCCAAAAACATTATTGAACAAGATTAGTCATCCATATTGACAGTTTATCGTGAGAATATTAATTTTTCCAAAATCATGTGTTTTGTTTGATGCAGTTAATAGACTAAATGTCTTTGATTTGGTTGGCTTTCTATGGTGATAGTTTTAAATGATAAATTAAAAATGAATGGTTTCAAACTTTCAATTATGAAAGTGTAAGTTGGAAGTTCGTAAATACAACTTGAGTAAACTTTAAAATGGTGTATTGAAGATTGTTGTATTCCCATAAAAAAAATTATTATATTCAAATACATAGTAACGCTCTAAAATTAACATGTTAGTTTCATACATTATTGCAACTTAAACTATCACACGACCAACACTAAAAAGTATTAACTCAAATGATGTATAAGTTGCAATAATATATATAAGTTGAAGATTAACTCAAATGATAAATTAAAGTATTAAACAATGTGGTGATAGTTTAGTTGTATTTTTGCCTTAAAATTTATCACACGACCGACACTAAAAAGTGCAAACACATCCCTCTCCTTTATAAACTCAAAAGTACGATATCATTTAATAGTCTTAAATTCTCCAACAATCTTAAAGATATTAATATTAATTTCGAAAGTCCCAAATCATAATTGAGAGAATTAGATTCCGTAGGTAGATCGACAAAGATAAAAGAAAGATTGTAACAATACATGGGGTACCAAAATAAAATGAGTCTTATTACATAGGGTTATAGGAAGATAAATTTGATGTAATTTACTCCATTGTGGAAATTGTAACCGATACGTATTTACTTGGACCCTAGTCACACTATTCACTACTAGTGAATCACTAGTTAGGCTCACTTGTCTTGGCACTTGAGAGCCCATGTGATCAAACATGAGAACCGGGACTACATTGCCCTTCCCACTTTTTTCCTGCACCTAAAACGCCCCACTCCTGCCTGCTCAGCTTCGGCAGCTTGGCCAAACCAAAAACCACGAGCGAGTAATCGTCCGACACGTGCCGAATCCACCACAAGTTTCAGGGCCAGCGCTTCACAGCCATTGGATCACCATGTGTATATCCAGATCAGTTCTGTCAACAACCTGGACCAGAAAAACGTACGAAGTTGAAACGATTCGAGTGGTGGGTCCCCTGCAGCAGTCGTAGTAGTGGACAGGAGGAAGCTACACGTAGCATCGCAATCTGTGGTGGGACCGCACTGTTTTGGGCTTCCGCGATTATTTCGTAATTCATCGGCGGCGCTGGCACACTGAATTACTGACCGTGCTTTATCCTCTGCATTGAGGCCTACACTCATCTTATGGGTTAGCAACGGGATTTCTAATTATGAAAAAAAAATTCATAGGCTTTAAGGGTGAACAACATTTGACACATACTTTGACTATCAAGTCATACTTACATCGAGATAATATCCGAATACTCACAAATCACGTACAATGTGGTGCTTTATATAAATAGTGATAGAGATAAATATAATTTTATCCAGCTTAAAAAATATTTTATTAAGTTTGAAGACAAATTTTAAACTTGAATGTTAACTAACCATACAATCTTAACTATCACATCAATCATTAGAATGTGAATATTATTGACAAACAATATATCTCTTATATTTTTCTTTTGATAATAGCTCACCTAAATTTGAAACATAGATCTACCCTTGAGAGTGGGTTGAAGACATCTCAAGTATCGCTTGCATAGTTTTTGACGACTATTTTTGTATGAATCTTGACAATTTTAACTATGGTTGAAATTGTATGAATTTTTTTAAATAAAAAATAAATTTGAAATACTATTTTTAGACTAGTGATAAAATGGTCAAGAATGAGAACTATAAACTTAGATATTTTCCGTTGGGATTTTCGAGTCACAAAAGAAAGTATTGTGAGGGTTGAAGACCAATTAATTATTACTTGTGAACCCAAAATATAAAATCTAGACTTGCAAGCTCTCTTGCCTTATTATTATTATACGCAGGAAAAGTTTCCAATGAAAACCTTATAATAAGGACTTATAAACGTAACTAACCCTATAAGTCATATAGTAAGAGGACCCCGTTATATGCAAATTACACATATTTGGTAAATATCTTTTATTTTCAGAGATACTTCCATCAATTATTTTCCAAAAAGAATAAAATACCAACAGTAAAGGAGCATCATCAGATCAGAAATGAACACCAAATCATTTGTCTACAATGTCCACACTCGATAACTCCCGACGAGGAAGCCAATACACACTGAACGATTAAATCGGCGTAGACAAACAGGTACATTGTGGGGTCAAATAATTTCAGGGCCTCAAACTGTCTTGCAAGCTCCCTCACATATACGCAGGAGTCCAGCGCGCCACACCTTCGCTTTTTGCTTGTTTGTTTGTTTCATATTCATTCATTCAGTCAGTCTATTGCCTCTCAAAGCAAAGCAAAGCCACATGATCAAACCCAGCTCTTCGACTCCCCAATCAATGGGAGCGCCCTCAGACGGGTCGGGCAAGAAGGTCCGGAAGCCCTACACCATCACCAAGTCCAGAGAGAGCTGGACCGAGGAAGAGCACGACAAGTTCCTCGAAGCTCTTCAGCTGTCAGTCTTTTTTTTTGCTCATTTAATTTCGTTGCTCTTTCATGCAGATAGCATATAAGGTCTTGAATTCGTTTGATACCTGTGGTTTTGATTGCTTCTTGGGTTTCATTGCTATTTCTTTTTTCAGTCATTTTTCCTCTGTTTTTCATGTGGAATTTGCCAATGTGTAAACTTTGGTAATCTGCTGCTCAAAATTAGCTACTAGTATTGATTATCAAACTAGAGTGGTGTGATATGGCTTATAAGAGAAGATTGAAAATTTGTAACCAGTATATATTTTGAATTTTTGTGAGATTTTGAAGGTCTAATTGCTGTTCATGTCGTTTTTTCTTTGTTAATTTTCTCTGTTTTTCATGTAGAATTTGTCAGTATGTTAATTTAGCTATTAGGGATTTTTTTTTTGGTCAGACTACTAGTGATGATTATATCTGAGAATTTGACTAGAATTATGTGACTAGTGATGATTATATCTGCTACTACCTACTAGTAATGATGTGATGGGAATATTGTAGCTTATAAGTGAACATTGAAAATTTGAAACAAGTAGAGTTTGAATGCTTGTGAGTTTTTTTCAGGTTTGATCGTGACTGGAAGAAAATTGAAGATTTTGTGGGTTCTAAAACGGTTATTCAGGTTTGGAAGCAAGTAATTCTGCCTTTTGGGTTGGAAATTTGTTTGATTTTGGGGGGCCTATTGTTTGCTTAAGAATTGTGTTTTTGCAGATTCGAAGTCATGCGCAGAAGTACTTCTTGAAAGTTCAGAAGAATGGGACAACAGCACATGTGCCTCCTCCGCGGCCGAAGCGCAGATCTTCTCACCCATACCCACAAAAGGCCTCCAAAAATGGTTGTCAAATGTTAAAGATAGTGTTTTTTATGTCTTTCTAAAGCTTTAAAGTTATCTGCTCTCATCCTTACTTGTTCAATGGGATTGACAGTTTTGATTCCCTTGCAAGCATCACTTGCTTATCCTTCTTCGATGAATGCCATTGCATCTGGCTATTGTCCTTGGGATGAAACTTCAATTTTGATAAATGATGGATCAAACCAAATAGTGTTGTCACACGAAGAATTTATTGATCGTCAAGGAACTGAAGGTATGTATACTTTCTCTTTTGTATTTGTTTTGATCGATGTTTGCGGTAGATAAGTTTTGTTGAGAACTTATTATGGGGTACGGCGTTACTGATTCAGCTGATATTGGATCAAAGGGGGTAGCTAGGACTAGTAAATGCAGTTCTAGTGGTATCGGAAGCTCGAGTAGAACACTACCTAGTTCCGAGATACCAAATCAAGGAATACAAGCTCCTGTGCGCCATGGTAATCCTCTTCTCAGACCATGATTTGTGACTACATTTGTCTTTGACTTGACATACGTATATTACTATTTTCCAGGTATTCCTGATTTTGCTGAAGTTTATAGCTTCATTGGAGGTGTTTTTGATCCAGATACCCAAGGCCATGCTCAGAAACTCAAGGAAATGGATCCCATCAATTTCGAAACTGTGAGTTGAATGGAATTATAGAACAGTTTCAATGATTTCTTCACTCATTCTATCTTTGATTTGTTGTGTCTATTATTATCTACCTAACCACATATAGATGCCCTACTAGAGAAAATGTACTCCTAGCTTGTTTTGAATAGCCTCAGCTAAATAACACATTAAGCCTCTTCGGGGGAATGCACATTCATGTTCAATTTATTGTACAATCGCTCTTAAAATAAATTGAAAAAAGATGTGCCTGTATTTAACTATTTATATTTGTTATTTCTGCAGGTTTTGCTGTTGATGAGAAACCTCAGCATCAACTTGTCTAGTCCAGATTTTGAACCAATTGTAAGTATTACTACTTGTTGTCATTATGAAAGTAATTTTCTGTCATGCTGTCATCATGAATGTAATTTACCATTCTCTGTTTTATCATGGAAAAGAGATTTCAGTCTCTTTGAACTGTTCTTCATTCTATGGATGTTAAGTTTGGTATTAGAAGTACTGATATTAGTAATGCTCAAGTTGACAAATCTCACATTGCCCTTGAGACAGATGATGTGTAAACTGTAGAGAATGGTAAATTTTGATGACTTTAGAAATGCTCAGATTCGATATCTCAATAAATATTTACCTGATCTTTGAAGTAACAAATCAAAATCTTTAAAGTTCAATGACCTGTGAGTAGAGGGTTAGCAACATTCTCTCTTCATTCGCCCTGATGTGCCGAACTGCCGACTTCTCATTAATTTGTCGAATTTCCTTGAGCACTTATATGACTTTCCCAAACGATTTTGTGTTCTTATACAAGACTCGTGACGTGCTTTACAATTGAACTGTTAATTATCTTGTTTGGTTCAGAGGAAGGTCCTGGTATCACATGATGCGAATATGAAAACAGAAGCCGGAGGAACTGTTCCCAGCTACCGGAATAACGATCTATCATGTTGATCTTCTTTGTACATACAGTTACTGACTGGTATGCCCTTTTTATTTCTTGTATCACATACTCTCTTCACACAGTGGTGTCACTAAGCTTGAAATTGCTCTCCTTGATTAGGTATGGTCCTGGAGCTAAAATATAGTGGTTCTAGAACAGCAGGCCGAATCTAATCTTAGGAGTGTAGTCCTGCAGCCACAACCAGGAGAGTATTAGATGGTGCTGAATCGAAGAACAATTTCATTTGATTTTCAAGCTCTGGGAGGATTTATTTGTCTGGTGGTGGCCTCAATGAGTGATTATTAGTATTGTGATCTTATTCAGGCCTTCCAGATAAGCATGTATATCTCTTGTAAGATCTGTTTTGGGGTAGTCTCTTCTATGTGTTTAACAAAAACATTTTCCCAAACGAGTGTAAGTACTAGAATCTGAATTCTTGGCAACTAAATATGAAAATAAAAAACGAAAAATTTGAGAATGAACAAAAGGTGCATCATACAAGTGTCTATTATGTCGATTTCCAACCCAAATCCCACCTCCAAATGCCCTTGTCCAAATACAAGAGTAAATGCTTCAACATTTTATCGGAGAACAATGCATTACCTCTATATAACGTTGGCAACTAAATATTAGTCTATGATAGTATTGGTAAACAGATAGTGGCATAATTTCGAATATAATGATCTTTGCAGCACAACACTGTCATAATGGTATTTCCACTCATTGAGATGAATTCATAAATATTTTATGTGACAAAATTTGGAATATAATGGAAAAACAGTATGAACGTTTTCATATTTAAGCAATTGGCCAAGTCACCACACATTTTTTAAATGGTGATCAATACAACAATTTCACATTTATGTAATTTATCCCACAAGTAATAGATTTAGTGATTTACCATGTAGCCGTACCAAAATAACTTGTCTTTTTATGCTACATGGTGAAATAATTTTTGTACTGTCACTTTCAATCTTGGTAAATATGTTTTTTTAGTGAACTCCGTGGTGTCTCAAAAGTTTTATAGATCCAAAAATTAATTCGCAGTCGGAAATCTTGTCAGAACGCTTCTTCTCACTGGCCACCGTAGAATGAATCTTGGTAAATTTGTTTTAGTTTAACCTTTAATTTTATAATGTTAGCAGAAAAATGTGAAATAAAATAAAATGGGCTCGCAACCGTAAACCCTAGCACTTAAAACATTTTCGGTATAAATTGAACGCAACCTCTCATTTGGCTCTAAACCCTAAACCGCATCCCTCGCCTCTCCTCCCTTTCATTCCCACACTCTGAAATGGGCGCCGTCGCAGCTGTTCGTCCCCTCGTCACCGTCCAAACCTTGGAAGGCGACATGGCCACCGATCAAGCCCAGAGCGCTCCACTCCCTGACGTCATGAAGGCCTCGATCCGACCTGATATCGTCACCTTCGTTCACTCCAACATCTCCAAGAACAGCCGTCAGGCCTACGCCGTTTCGAAGAAGGCCGGTCACCAGACCTCTGCTGAGTCATGGGGTACGGGGCGCGCCGTCTCGCGTATCCCTCGTGTTCCGGGAGGTGGTACCCACCGCGCCGGTCAGGGAGCCTTCGGAAACATGTGTCGCGGCGGTCGGATGTTTGCTCCGACCAAGATCTGGCGCCGCTGGCACAGGAAGATCAACGTGAACCAGAAGCGCTACGCCATCGTCTCGGCTATTGCTGCGTCGTCGGTTCCCTCTCTGGTTATGGCTAGGGGTCACAAAATCGAGACTGTTCCCGAATTGCCCTTGGTCATCAGTGACTCTGCGGAGAGCGTGGAGAAGACATCTGGAGCTATCAAGGTGCTGCAGCAGATCGGAGCCTACGCGGATGCTGAGAAGGCCAAGGACAGCCACTCGATTCGCCCTGGAAAGGGGAAGATGAGGAACCGCCGCTACATCAACCGCAAGGGTCCTCTGGTTGTCTACAGCAGCGAGGGGGCTAAGCTCGTCAAGTCGTTCAGGAACATTCCCGGCGTTGACATCATCAATGTGGAGAGGCTCAATTTGCTGAAGCTCGCACCTGGTGGGCATCTGGGTCGCTTTGTGATCTGGACTCAGTCGGCATTTGAGAAGCTGGACTCAATCTACGGGTCGTTTGACAAGCCTTCTGAGAAGAAGAAGGGGTATGTGCTACCTAGGGCTAAGATGGTGAATGCTGACCTTGCTAGGATCATCAACTCCGATGAGGTTCAGTCTGTTGTTAGGCCCATCAAGAAGGATGTGAAGAGGGCACCATTGAAGAAGAACCCATTGAAGAACCTCAACACCATGCTCAGGCTGAACCCATACGCCAAGACTGCAAAGAGGATGGCTCTTTTGGCTGAGGAACAACGTATCAAGTCTAAGAAGGAGAAGCTGGAGAAGAAGAGGAAGATCTCCAAGGTAATCACTCCCACTTATATTTTAGTTTATAATTAGACAATGTTGAAGATGTTGAAAGATGTTGTGTGCCCTACACATGTGCATTATGATTGTTTTGAACTTCACATGGTTATTTGTTTGTAATAATGGTATACACGAAAACATACATATGTTATTGTTACCGAGTAATGAACAACTCGGTATGTTATTGTTACATTTGAATCGTACATATGTTAATTCTGTTTATGTTCTTGATAATGTACTTATATTTCATAATAGTATACATGAAAACATATTATATTGATCATGCGTCTTCTATGTTGTATAATTGTACAATAACTCTCTTATAATCATATACAGGCCATATATTCATTTTGTTTGAGAAACATTGTCTTAGAAGTTCGAATAAATGTTTCCGACTGTGTCTATCTAACCTGCTTGTGTGAGATGAATGGGTGTGTATAACTTTGGAGATTTCATCATTGACACTTCTAAACCTAAGCTACAGGATTTGCAGGCTGTCTTCTAAAACTAAATTTTCAGGGGTTGTCTAGACTGGGTTTACTCAATGCCAAAGCTATAGTAACTTGTATCGTATCGTAAAATGAAAGGCAGTTCCTGGAAAGGATTTGAAAGTGAACTTGTCAAAATCTTGTTGAAATCCACAGATTTTGTATATTTTACTTGTGAACCAGATACCTATTGTTCTTTTGGTAGGTACAGACATTCAGAATGTCTGTAAATTGTCAGTACATAGTGTTTATGTGTGTTTTCTTCATTCACATAGTTTAGGAATTGTCTAAGCTATTGTCATATTGTATGGTAATCCTGTTTCACTATTGAATTGGTTCCTTGATAAAATTTTACTAATGTGGTTCTTATTTTTTTTTTAAATCCAGGAGGAAGCTACTAAAATCAAGGCAGCTGGAAAGGGCTGGTACAAGACTATGATCTCTGACAGTGATTACACAGAGTTTGATGTCTTCCAAAAGTGGCTCGGTGTCTCCCAGTAATTTAGTTTTGTGCTCTTAAACTAAGAGATTGTCTTGTTAGACGATTTTGTTGTGGTACTTATCTGTGTTTTTTTGTTAGTTTGAGTCATGGATGAGATGTTGCAGGAAAATGAGTATAATGAGAGAGAAGATTCTGATGCATTTTTCCTCCTACTAATCATCCAGTCAAAGTTTTCGTATAAACAGCCCTGGAATGAGATTAGTAACTTAGTTTGTCCATTTACTTTGATGACAATGTTAGCGATTTTGGTTTGCAATACAGGCATAATTTTGATGGGATTTATTACGATTTTGGTTTGCAATACAGGCATAATTTTGATGGGATTTATTTAAATTTAGTCATCTATGGTTGATACTTCCTCGTCATTTGTATATGGCTTTGCTGCGGGATGTACTTATTTCCTTTGATGTTTTGATTAGTCGACCATGTTTTCGAAGTTTTTGACCAATCCCCATTCAAGGGTTATTGTTCGACTAAAGAATCTTTATGGGTTCTTGTCTGACTACCGGTATCAATAGTGTAGCACACAAATTCTTTGTAGTGTCTCATGGCTATATACTCTTACAATCAGCACAGGACCAAGCATCCTCATGCTGTATGTGTAAGAGTACACAACTCATGAATCCTTCAGCTGAGGTTGCTTGTGTTAGGCATACAGTGAAAGGGGAAATGCCCTTGAAGGGGTAGGTACACAACTCTCTACCTTGTAAATGTTTCGTTGTTTTAAAAACTAGGTGTTATAGCAGCCAGAAACCGTAAACGACATCTTCAAATAATTCCTCTCCGTGTTGATCGGTTTATCCTTCCCTGAGCAGTTGTGTTATCTTCATAGTTCATTAGATACGATCCCACAAATGATCACTGTTGAGATATCATCAAGTAAAGCAACGGGAGTAGATCCCGGAGAGTGAATCCCTTAATCTCCGAAAGCAATGTTCAAACCAGGGAGGGGAAAATCAACAAGAAGAATGCTTGCTTGCTTGCCAGGAACAGGAGGGTTTCATGAGACAAAGGACTCGAGGCCGAAAAAAATCGCAATGCTTATGCCTGACAAAACTGTGTATGGTTTCCGAGTGATTCCCCATTTGGCCAGTGAGCTTATTTAGCGTTAGCGTTGCTATGAAACTGCAATGGGTGCTTGTAAAACGGCGATAGTCTTCTTCTCGGGTGCACCTTCAGTGTTCCAAACATAGAGTGTTTGGGCATAAAGGACAAATGCAGGGGGGGGGGGGTGGGGTGGGGTAGATGATGAAAATCAAGGGTGAGGATTGTGTCATGTGCCCAAGCATGGCATGCTTAGAACACGGCAGAATTTCCCTCCTTCTTCTCTTGTTTTAAAAATTTCCAAGCTAAAATTCTGGGAGTCTGGAACTTGCTGTAGGTGCCTACATTGGCATTGTGCTTCCTGGATCAAATGGCTCCAAATTGTGCTTGCTGTTATAACCCATTCTGGGCTCTGAACACTATCAGCCCAATATTCTAATTATAAATAAGCAAACTAGTGTCCATTCGATAGTGTCAAAGGGTAACCTCAGACTTGGTACTTTCGTTATATAAAACTTTGTACCGTACGACTAGACATAAATACAATTCTATAAAATGTGAACAGTGAAAGGTAATTGATACCCAACTCCATGCAATGCGACAAATAAAGGACCTTATTTGATTGACTGACAAGAAATATCAAAATATCAATTGACCTTATTATCCACGTTGCACATCTGGTATTTCCTTGTTTATTTTGGGTAAATAACGACGAGAAATCTGGGTTCACTATCCATGTGTTTTTTTTAGTACGGGTCATATGAAGCAGAAAAAATTAAAAAAATATTCGACCAAAAAATTAAATAGCTATTAGACAAAGAATTGTCATTTGGGCGGGCCACTGGGCCTTGATGAGTTGGGCCCATGTACTTCGGCCTCTAGCGATTTTGGTCTTTTGGATACTTGAAGACGTGTACGGATACTGCCCACGCCAACTCTACACGTAAATTGCACACCTTTTATGAGTTATGACTAGTTTATACTTCTTATACTTTATACAAATCATATTATTCATTTTTTACTTTTCTTACGAACAAACTCCAATCCAATATGCGTGTGAAGCTATAATATTGGTATTCCCATGAACCCTAAACCATATATATTGGTATTATCATAAAAGATTTCTCATAATTGATGCAAAACTCATTTAAAGCACAAAACAAAAACCGAAACAATCGAGAAATTGAACCATAAAATTTCACCAAGTTAGATTGTCAGGATGTTGTTATATCCGGAATATGACACATACGGTGAAGCTAATATGCACATAACATATCTCTTTTGATTTTATGAGTTATGTTCACCTACTCAATTGATTTTTTACTCATTTGTGTTTAATTGTCTTTAGATATAAATCTAACGGTGGACAATAATAACGCAACTAAAAGAATTATAATTACCTTATCATTCTCTATCATTGGATTAAATCTTAAGAGTAGTTTAGCATAATTAAGTAAGTAAGTAATTAATTAATTAAACATGTAAACAAAATTGTTGATTTTATTGATAAAAACACCCAAAAAAATCGTGCTGTTTCCTTTTCACATGGGCACATTCAACCAACATTTAAGTTTTCAACCTCTCTCTCTCCATCTTGTCATTTCATAAGTAACATCAGAAGCTAGGGAAAAGAAAAAGTGAAAGTAAAAACAAGCCTGCTAAATTTGGCTTAGAAAGGTAAATGTGCCATGAGTTGGTTGAACAACATTCATAACTCAGTCATTCCTATGCTCTCAAGTCCCCCTACTAAATAAACCATAAAGCAAGTAGTCTAGGATCTAGATATGAATGGCTAGGCCTCCCCCTAGTTATATAGGTGTCAGCCAAAATGAATGGGTAGGGGGTAGGGGGTAGGGGGCAATATGAAAGGTCTACTCACACAGTCTCATTTATAGAATTGAGATGTGATATTATTTACACATCCCCCACTTTCACAGTGCAACTGACTGATTGACCCTCTCACTCTCTCAACCCACACCCATTAATACAACTTATTATGTTTGTTTATGCAAAGGGAAAAAGACAGCATTTACTTGTTAATTCCTGTCATATAGTAGTGCCATTGTACTTGTCAATTTTGTTTAAGGGATTCTCTGTAGATTTTCATTGATGTATAATCAATGAATACTGTATTTTAGGTGAATAATTAAATATTAACCATATTACAAGCTAGGTAATGTATCGTGATTTTGAGCCGTTTTTGGTGTCAAAATATTCAGACACAAAAGAAAAAAGAAAACAATAATCTACGAAAAAAAGTGTAATAATAATAAATAATAAAAGAGAGAAATAAGCAACGGTACAAAAGAGAGAACTAAGCAACGGTACACGTTCTTTCCTCCATTGCCAAGCTTCTCTCTCTCTCTCTCTAACAACTTTTATTATTAATATCTGCGGACGGACTATTTTTGTGTGCATGAAAATTGAAACTCTCTCTCTCACAGTCACAGTCTCACTCGCTCGCTCATAGCCGGCGTCTGATTCCCTCCCGCCGGCCCTTCTTCTTCAACCTCAACCTCAACACCAACATTCCTTTTTTAATAAATAAGTATAACAAACCAACCTCGCTCCATGACCCTCGCTCACTCTCCTCACCACTGCAACCACTACTGATTCTTCAAATTCCAGTCCGAATTCACTCCCGCAATGCTAGATCTCAACCTCGGCTTCCTCTCCTCCCGCGCTCGCAATTCCGCTCCAAACGAAATGGAAAGCTCCGTCGGAAGCTTCAACTCCTCCAACGACGACTCCTCCTCCACCCTCAACTTCCTCGACCAAAACGACGTCGCCGCCCCCTACGATGACGCCCCCGATCACTACTTCGACGGCCGGACCATCCAGCTCTTCCCCCCGCCCGCTCAATCCCAACCCCTACGCTCTTCCACCACGAAGCAGTGGCTGGGGCTCTCTTCCGGTTCCGCAACCGCACCGCACCGTTATTGTGCTCCTCCGCCCGCCGAGCAGAGGATCGCGCCTCTCCAGGACAAGGTCAAGAAGAGCCGGAGAGGCCCGAGGTCCCGGAGCTCCCAGTATCGGGGCGTTACGTTTTATCGGCGAACCGGGAGATGGGAATCGCATATTTGGTCAGTCTGTGTTTCGTTTACGCTTTCTGTTTGGCAAAACCTTGATTGTGCTCTGAGCTTTCTTCACTTTTTCTTTTCGTTTTTTTTTTTTTTTGTGTAGGGATAACGGGAAGCAGGTGTACTTGGGTAAGCAAGCAAAATCAACCCCATAATTTCTCTTTCTTTTCTGTTGCCCTTTCCTCTCTCTTTTTTTGGATTATGGTTTGATTAATTGTTCATTAATTCTTCAGGTGGGTTTGACACTGCGCATTCTGCAGCTAGGTGAGAACCAAGAATCTGATTATTTAATAACAATGTTATTACTACTAATTAATGCCTTTAGTGCTTGATTGGGTCTACTATCTTGGGTATTTATTTGGTGGTTTGATCTCAGAGCTTATGATCGAGCTGCGATTAAGTTCCGTGGTACTGAGGCTGATATTAATTTCAGTGTTATTGATTATGATGAAGATATTAAGCAGGTCAGTAAGGGTTAAGTGCGTGTTGAGTATGTGCTGTGGAGCATTTCGCTGGGATTGTTTGATAAGTTCGCTTTTTGGGGTTGATTATGATTGAAATTTTGGTAATTCAGATGAGTCATTTTACAAAGGAAGAGTTTGTGCATATCCTGCGTCGCCAGAGCACTGGGTTTGCCAGAGGAAGCTCAAAATACAGGGGAGTCACACTGCACAAATGTGGCCGCTGGGAAGCTCGTATGGGCCAGTTGCTGGGCAAGAAGTGAGAAACCCTTTCAAGTTTCCTTTTACTTTTTTCGGTTTATGTATTAATATTGCATCTGAAGGTTTGAATATTGCTTTTAGTATTCATTTGTGGTCTAAATAAATGTGATAAGTGAACAAGGGAACATATAATTTGTGTTCATCAAGGACCTAATGAACAGTTGGGACTTGGTCTTTGTAAATTCATTGGATGAATTCAGAAATTGGTTTTCATTGGGTATGGTATTTCATGGCTTGCCTGCAGGTATATATACCTTGGCCTATTTGATAGCGAGATTGAAGCTGCAAGGTCTTTATTAATAAATAGTCACTATTTCACTTTATGCTTAAACTTCAAGATCTTATGAACCATGGGATTCCATTTATAAGTCTGTGTAGTGTTGTTCTTTTGAAATCAGAGCATATGACAAGGCTGCTATCAAATGCCATGGAAGGGATGCGGTCACCAACTTTGACCAAAGCTTATATGATGGGGAAATATTGTCTGAGGCTAACGATGCAGGTACTATTGTTGTTAGAGAAGAGAATCCATTTTATATGATCTTTGTCTTTTGTTGTTATTGCTATTTCATGTATCTATAACCCTTTTGGTACAGGCATGGATGAAAGTCTTGATCTAAACTTGGGAATTGCTCCCCCTTTGGCTTCTGAAAGCCCGAATGATAACATCAACTTGAGAAGCTTTCCTTTTCACCTAGGCTGCAATGACATTCCTATACACATGAGAGTAAGGGTAATACTCGGATCAATTAACCCCCCCCCAGCTCAGTTCAGCTTTTCGTTTCTTTTCTTCTTTACGTATCTCTATTCATATATATATATATATATATATATATATCACCTCACAACTCAAGTAATTAAGCTACTCACTTCAAAGCACTTTGTTCCTCTTTATAGAATGAGAACTCTGTTCCAGCAACTATGAGGGCTCAACTGCCTCATGGCTCAATGGAGGCGTCTGTGGAGCCTCCTATAATGAGCAGCATGAACGCCAACTTCTTTCCCATCCATATGGTAATTTATTTTCAGTTCTACCCATTTTATCAACTGATTAGTAAAACCTTACAACCAATCACGGGAATCCTACTTTTCCTTTGCTATGCTAACAATATCAATGTCTTTGCTAATTTCAGGAAAGAGCAACGGAGAAGAGTATGGATGCTAACTCCTTCCCTAACTGGGCATGGCAAATGCAAGGCCTTAATGGTGGAGCAACTCCAGTACCACTTTTCTCTGCTGCAGCATCATCAGGATTCCCTTCTTCGACAACACCTTCATCATCAGCTGCTGCCCCTCCACTTCATTTTCCGAACACATCATTTCTCCAGCACCACTTTTCACCATCATTCACCAACAACACACCCCATTTCTACTGCAGGAGCTGAAGAAACCAGTACCAGGTAGGATTTAACGGCGGTAATAACTTAGTACAGAATGTTGACTCCCGGGGCAGGAATGGTAACAAAATTTATTTGTTTCATGGTGTAAAGCTTATGAAACTCTGAAGCATCGTAGTCTAATGGGAAAAATTCATGTAGTTTTGCCTTGTTGGCATAAGATCCCATTCTTTTTTTACATTGCCTCTTTTGAGGTTCTGAAACGCTAAACTCTTTGTAATTTATCTTGCATGGTAGTATGGTACCCTGTTTCTGATTCCCATATTGGTTGTATTGGGTATAATGCTCAGTGATAATTACAAAAATTAGGTAAAAAAAATAGCCTCTCTGTTCCTCTAAACTAAGGAAACCTTTAATAGATAAAATATTATATTGCTTAGAAAAATGGTCACTTTTTATATTTAACCAAGTCGGATTTGTTAATTAAAATGGAAGTAACATTCGAAAAGCTTTCAAAGTAATAATAGACCAGTACCTTTGTTATCCCAAAAGGAAAAGTAAGCTTATTCAAAAGACCCTATGAAATATATATATAAGCCAATAACTATGAATATCAATTAAACATGCAATAAGCCAATAACTATGAATATCTATTAGAAGCTTAGCACTTTTCAATCTAAGCAAGCTTTGCAATAGATGTTCTTGCCGACATAGATGAGACAAAGATTTTTCTTCAATCTCGGAAACCAAAAACAAAATTCCACAAAACTGAAAACCAACAAAAAAAAACAAAAACAAAAACAGTGATTTTTCCTATGATCTCTCTCCTCAAGTCCTCATACAATATGGGAATGCTATGAATTTTGGGTTTTTTTCTCGCATTTAGTAAAAGAAATTAGTTTTTTGTTTTGGATTGCTAAAGGGTGTCCACGTGGAGAAGTTGGGGTTGTAGACTCGTGGTACACCAGTACCGTATAATTTCTGGGTAAAGTAAAAGGTAAAGTAAGATTTCCGGGTTCCTCGGCTTTGGGTACTTGGTACAATCTGCAAAAGGAGAGAGGCAGAGATGGAGAAGGGTGTGTGGGGGGGGGTCGGTCATCATCGTTCTTTCTGAAATTTTTGTATAATTATTATGGTTTATTATGAGCAGCGTGAAAAGTCTGTTGTACTATACAGAGTCTCTCTGTAAAACCATTCATTATTCCACCGGTCACCCCTCACCACCGACCCCCAACCTTTTCGAGCCTACGTTTACAATTATTTTTGCAGTTTTATTCTTAAACTTTTTTCTTTTATAAATAATAACAAATGACAACTCATATCTTGTTATAATTTTAATTTTATTTTGTAAATAGAACTGAAATTTATTCATACGATCTTTGAGATTACAATCAAAATATTAGATACATTAAGTAACGCTTTTTCTTTGAGATTACAATCAAAATATTAGATATATTAAGTAACGCTTCGTTGGGTTCGCGAAAATAAAATATTTTTATTTTTATTTTTATAGGCAATTAAATCATAAGTTTTCAATTCTATGTGACCAACTTGATCACAATGGGTGTTGCCCAAAAAAAAAACTTGATCACAATGGGTGTGCAATGTCATGCATAGTCGGCCTGAAACGGAAAATAAACCATAGCAATTACGCGCTCCATTGAGTTTAGAAGGTTCCGATCTATGTGACCAACTTTACCAATATATTGTTAATTTAAAATGTCAAATTAGTTCAATTATATGTTTACCATCTCACCCTTATATAATTAATTTCCAAACTTCAAGTCTTGTAATTAGTTACGAACGAAAACTTTTGTCATTCTTTCAATTGTTAAGTCTTTTGTTTTTACTCAATTTAACGGTTGAAAAATTCAGAACATCACATGCATACTCCGAACTTGATAAAATTGAAATACAATTTTCAATTTACAGATATTAAATTTAACCAATAAAACAGTACCCGCCCAAATTGATTAATTTTGAGAGAGTGTTGCTTTGTTGGTACGTACTTGATCAGCTTTTCCAGTGTCTTTCTTTCGCTTTGTGCCCATAAACTTGAAGGGATAGCTACGATCGAGGCTGCATGCATGTTGTCTATGAGTCGATCACCTATGACTGGTGTGTATTTGGTGTATAATTAATTTAAACCTGATCATCATCCATCTGAGATAGGGATAGGAACAAGATATATCCAATGAGCTTTTATCTATCTATCTATATCTAGATCGACCAGTACTACAGTACGTACCTTCACAGCTGTCTCTGTGTTTTTTCTGTCTGCGCTCTGCGACTGAATGCATGCATGCATGCTTATATGGTTTATGTAAGGAAGATTCACTGTTTCTATATGGCCCAGAAGGCCAGAAGTCCAGAAGTCCAGAACAGAGAAGAGAATCACCTCGTGATCATTTGCCTCTCTCTCTCTCTCTCTCTCTCTCTCCCCAGTACAATTTGCTGCAGTTTCCACGTTGGGTATTAAACCAAACTCCTTTCAATGGTGGTCTTCAATGATGCCTCTTGAATAATCAACCCTCGTTTTGTCTATATGCTTTAAGTTTGGGTCTATAGCTAGCTCTGTCATTTTCACCATCAACCTTTTTCTTTTTCATTTGTTTTTTATTATTGAATGATCGATCATCCACTTATAGTTATATTTTCAGTGATAGGGTAAGCTATTAATTGGCTAGGCTAGTCTGCAAAACCGACCTAATCCGCAGTAAATTGCAAGTAATTTTGGAGCCCACACAACTTTAAGATCGACCTGTCTATGAGACTATGACCTGTCTATTCTTAATAGAATCCGCAAAAGGAAATAAATATTCATTAGGGACGGCTCAACATGAAAAGCTTCAATGAAAACGTCCTTTTTTTTTTTAGAAATTAGGAAAAAAAAATTACCATTTTTTTATTTTTAATAAAACTCAAATAACTTTTCATTAATAGATTAAATCTTTTAGTTAGCCTTTTTGTTTTTTTAACTCACACACCCCCTCCCCAACCGACCCAAATATCTAAGGAGAGTCGAACACAGAATCTCTCATGAAACAACTTTGGTGCTAAATTACTGCACCAACAACCTTCTATATTTTGAGATGACAAAGATATCTTTTATCTTTTAATCTAATCTCTAACTTTAATTAGCCATTAACTTCTCAAATTGATAAGAACTTTTTTTTTTCTTCATCTATTTTGCATTTTGATTACTGATGTAATCAATAATACACAACGATTTAAAAGAAAATACACAACGATTTTATTGCAAATAATGATTTCTTGATACACTATATTACCATGTGATTTTAAATTTCTTCTAATAAACAACAAAACGTTAAAACAATTACTCAGCTACATTGTTTTTTTTTTATCATAAATAAAAAATTTCATTCAATAAACTGCATTAAGTACAACATCCAAAGAGCATACATCGACAGGCAAAAATTCATTTTAAAAAATGGGGAAATAGGATAAAGCTATGAGGTGACCAAGAAATGGGGAAATATGTTATGCCTTCTTAATTTCTTCTTGTAGCTGCAATAGTCAGTTGAGATTTTATATATTGATAATTGATCATAAACGACATGTTCTCCCTTATTATGATTCTATATACCATCATTCGATCATATACTGTATCGGTTCTTAATTAATTTACCTACATTGTTGTGTATACACATATATATTGATAATTATCCCTACTGCCCACTCATTATTTACCTACGTACTTTTTAAGCAAAGAAAAATATAAATAATTTACCTATATTATTTAAATAATTCATTTATATAAAAAGTACATAGGTTAATTTACCTACATCATAAAAAGTACATTGCTAAGCACGAAAAAGAAGTATTGATCATCATACAAGTATTGTTAAGGTAGTACAATATTGCTTAGGTAGGTTAAATGATTATATAGGATAAAGGTACGTATCGTAGATCGAAAATCTCTCGAATCGTCACAGATCGACTAATAACAAAGAGACCTTATAATAAACCCTTATTATCATCCTAAGAGTAACTCTAATCTAATCCCCATAGGCCCATATAGCCAAAAATAACAAAACTAGTACCATACCTGTAGACTTATCTCCCAGGGAGTTTTCTCCCCCAACCCCAAAAAACCCAAAAATGGAAAAAAAACCCCACAAAAAAAGGCCTCAAAAAAACCCCCCCCCTCCCCCTTTTCAAAACAAAACCACCCCAAAGAAACCCCCCCCCACCCAATACCCACCCTTTATTTTTAAAATTTGGGAAAACCAAAGGGGGAAAAAAAGGTTTGTTAGACACAAATATATATGAGTAGTATGATAGAAAACAAATTAAAAAAATTCTTATTATTTTTCTATAAAAACCAAAATTTCTTCCTGTTTTTCCCTCATCTTTTTTTCATCCTTTATTTTCTTTTCTGCATTTACTGCCCCCCCCCCCCCCCCCCCCCCCCCCAACCCCAACAACCCCAAAGCCCAAAAACCAAAAAAACAAAACAAAACCAACCGTATACCTTTCTTGAGTAGTAGACTCTGCATTTACTGCCTGTGCTGGCACAATTATATCCCTGCATGGTTAATTTCTGCAGAAATATGAACCCAGAAAAACATTACTCGAAGTAAATTAAACTGTAAAACTAATCCATCTTAGTTTTTTGTGGAATTATTTTCCTATCTTCCACATACTGTAGAAACATGTCCTTCTCTCCTCAAGTACAGAGAGACAACACAACACACAGAAACAGTGAAACACATAATGCTGTTGCTACGTGCTAAGCAAGAGGTCACTTCGTTCAACTATTCCAACCGGCGACGTGGCGAATAAAGATGCATGCATTTGGCAGTATAGAGTGGTCCACACACTCTCTCTCTCTCTCTGATGAATCTTCCATGTAAAACCTGAACCTGGGTTCCTAGGTTTCCTTTCACCATATAATACACAGCACACTAGCCTAATTCAATCTGACTGAGCCTAAAGCCCAAAGGGAAGTCACCATATTCATTTCTCTACCTAACAAGTACCTGAATTTCCCATAAGCTAGATAGCTCGTTCGATGAGTCATAATCATAGCCTCCTCCTACTAGTCCTATTCGTCCCAACTATTGCTGTTTTTCACTGTATTCATGATAGAATATATGACGAGGGATTAATTGATTATCCATTATCATTCTTGAATGTTTGAATGTTTCCCT
This sequence comes from Rubus idaeus, assembly GCA_030142095.1. NCBI lineage: Eukaryota > Viridiplantae > Streptophyta > Magnoliopsida > Rosales > Rosaceae > Rubus > Rubus idaeus. Next base: position 7,139,891 of record CM057970.1, read on the forward strand.
GTATATATATGCCAGCTTCACCTTTTTAGGGCAAAACAAGTTTCAATAATGCACACAGGACGATAAGACAATTATTAACGCAACATGCAGTGCACCAGTACCTTCAGCTATATATCCCTAGTGTGGTCTTTCTCTCTCTTTTTCTTTGGGGACTGACCTACTCAGTCCTTGACTTGGGGTTTCGACAATCAAAAGCTTCATTGATTTATGACCAAGCCTAATTTAATACCCTTGAAATTAAAGTACACTGGACCAACAATGTTGTATTTGATACTTTTGTTATGATAGCAAAGAAAGTTTACAAACTATTCCTGGAACAATCTTGCCACCGGTTCCATTATTAACGTAGCGCACAGGACAATCCAATTCGATTATCAACGTAGGAGTACTTTCAGCTAGCCCTTGAGTGGTCTTATCATCCTTCAACTAGGGTTTCCTTAGCTTCCATATAGCTAATTAATATGGCTGCCTAATTCAATCTTGTTGGGTAAGTAACAGACCACTCTAGTGTAGATTATTGCAGTCAATGGTAGGCTTTATTATCTTTTGAGTTTTGAGTGAGAAAAGGTGAAACTGCTCGTTCACGTTATTTTCACACAATTTCATAATCCAAATAGTTCATTTTATAAATAACCATTATTCATCTCCGTAAAATTCCAATCAAATAGAAAATTATTAATCCTCCGTATGACAAAAATTAATTTATGATGAAATGTTCATTTACTTGACCATGTAGATAGATAAAATCTCCAATTTAAGCGATTTTTTTTTTGCAAATACGATCTTCAATATTATTTTTTACATAAATTTAGCATCATCTGGACAAAAAATCATTAATCACAAATGGGACGAGCCTAAGCTCTACTTCCGCAGCTCAAGTTAGACCGAGGGTTCAAGATCCATAATCCATTGATTGGGATAAAGGGTTAAGAGTTTGGAGCTCAAGGTTCCGCAACTCTAGAAAGGCAACCTACACGAGGCTGTAGTTTGGTGTCCAATTCCACAGGTCAAGTTTGATCAAGGGTTTAAGGTACAAAATTCTGTGCTCGGGATAAGGGGTTGAGATTTGGAGCTCAAGGCTCGAGGTCTCGAGAAAAGAAACCTACACCAAACGACAATTAGCAAGAAACCTTCACCATGAGAATAGTGGCCTGCTTCATCCCAGCGTCAAAGATTATGCATCAAATCTTACACGATCTGACCTTGGAGACATTAATGGATGAACATGAGTTGCATGAATAACATATGTATCTTCAGGCTTGGATGGACAACATCATCACAAACCATGAAGCTTACTGGCCAACTTTAAACGTAGCAACTGACAAGGGTCAAAATGCAAACAGCAAAAACCTAGAAGCACCCAATTGAATCTTCTTGCTTCTGTATGGTTTAGGACTTGCGGGTTCCCAGCTGTATTTCCCAGCCCATTTTCAACTAATTCTTCATAAATTCAAACCTCTAGGCACAACAAAGTAGAATCAGTCAGAACAACAGCCGACTTCCTTAACATCTATTTAGTCATTACATATTTCCACAGGTGAACATAAGTTCTCAAAGTTTAACTAGGCGACATTAGGTAACATTAGACTCATCGATTAAGTTGACCAAACAAGACAGAAGCATATTTGCCAATGAGAGTAACGGCAGCCCTACCTGCACAGAAAGAACAAGACATTACAATAGTGCAGAACATTTTTCTAGACATTATTTGTTCACAATAGAAGAAAAAAATACCAGCAATGGGAAAAGATTGCTAAACATGTACAAGTTACTTTATGCAAAATGAAATATCCCACCTCTGCAGGAAAGAAATTTCTCCCCACAATCAATTTCAACACTTCTCGAAAATCTGTTATGCACATCAATTACTTTCTTAAACGTAGCTAAAGTTTTTGGATAAGATTTCTTCTTTTAATTGCACACATGCATAGCAAACATACAGAGCAAGTATAGAGCGAAACTTTAGCAAGGTAGTATTTGATACTATATAGTTGGGAACTTTTAGTGATTTCACTTGAATATGATGCAGTATGTTTTACTTATCAGTCGAAAATCTAATTAACATAAATACAGAAAAAGGGAATTATCTGTTTCAATTTCTGACCTTGCTTTTACACGAATTGTGGTATCAGCATATCTGTGTTCCCTCGTACCCATCATAGTATATTCATATCCTTCATAGTTTGCCACTCAAGAAAGTATGAAAATAGCCTCTGTTGGTACCATATGCCCATCCACTACATGGAGAGTCAGTCAGTCACCGCATTCAAACTTACCACAAAGAAAAGGAATGCCAATGCACTACGCTTCTCATTAGCCAACAAATGCATAACATGCCTTCCCCCTCAAGGTTTCAATGCAGTACCTAAAATCCCATTACTTTCTCTTTTTCAGAAAAATCAAATTCCCAAAAGAGAAGGCCAGAACATGGACCTTACTAGGTGATACAAATAAACCATGGATACAACCTCCGAAAGGTAAAGTTAACATCAACCGAACCATCCACTCCGTCACATTAGACCTTAGTTACGTACGAAAGAAAAACTCCAGATTCAGAAAAAATTCACATTTCAAACCCTTTGTTGTTTAGATCGCTAAAGTAACTTGATCGAGACTTCATATCTTCATAACAGGGAACGAACTTGTTAAATCCCAGTCTTTCATTTCTCAGTAATTCTGATATACCTCGTTCACTAGCACTCTTGACCCCATTCCATTGAACCCAATTACTGTTTGATACATGCACATCACTGAACTGTTGAGTGTTGGACTGTACGAATGTAGATGGATTGGATTGGAATTGATTGGTATGCTGAGGAGAAAATTGTTGTGCATCATTTAAGGAAGAGTATGTATTCCTAAAGTGGTCTTGAAATCCTAAGTTCTGCTGTGTAGAAGTTGACTGCTGTCTCAGCATATGCAACCTTGCATCTGGCTGAAAAGAATTATACTGAGATAAAGTTGCACTCCCAGCTATCCCTCTTGCCAACAATCCATTACTAATATCCAAAATTGTTGGATCAAAGAGCTCAGCCCCAGTGATGCCAGAATTACCAGTTGGAATAGCAGATGGTTGCAGCAAATGGTTCACTGGAGGACAGAAGCCACACTGTTAGAGTGAATCTACAAGAGAAAAATCTACAAAACAGAATTAATTAAAAATTACAAACCAGAACTGTCAGAAGCCTGGTCCCCCCTCCTGAACCTCCCATGGGAAGAAAAACCTGGAGGTGATGCCCTTCTTGGTACTGAAAATCCTGGTGGGATCGAACTAGGAACTTCTGTAACTGCCGCAATATGTCGGAGAAAAGAGTCAAAGCAGCGCACAAAAAAATTATACATGCCCCACAAAATGATATAAAATGATTGCTAAATCTCAGACTTCTAAAAATCCGACAGAGGGATCCAACATTGAACATAAATCTCAAATCATGAACTAGAAAAGCAGACTCTACCAGCTGTTTACAGAAAAACAAATAAACAAGTGATGAGGCAAATCAGTCATTCAGAAAAGATCGAATTACAGTAAACTATATAGAGCATACAGAAATATACAAACCTGAAACTTTAGGAGACATAAGAGAACGGCTCCGGAGAAGATTTGAAGACTCCACACGTATTAAGGAATCCTTATTTAAATCGGATAAAGAAGAGTAATCCTTGGGCGCATGCCATATATTATCACAAGAATCCTCTTGCTGGGCAAATGAGAACCTGGACTGGTTTTTCTCATGCAACTTTCGTGAACTTGGTACTTTGAGCGGACTGCATTCTTTATCAGCTTCACCCAACAAATTAACCAGATTGTGAAGCGAAGTTAGAGAACCTTCAGGTGCATCCAAGTTCATCGTCAAAATATTTGAGATTATGCCACTCTCTCCTATATCTGAAGAAAGATTACAGACAACTCCAGCTTTATTGTTTTCAGACCCTTCCCAATACTTCCCTAGTCCCATCTTTGGTAACACACTGGATGGATCAAATGTCCTATCCAATTCAGCAAAGCTACTTCCTTTGGTTTCAAATAAATTTTTGGATAAGTTTGATGATAGACAATTCAAATTTGTGCTGCTTATAAAGTCGGTGGATGTTGCTTGAATATCTCGATCAACACCTTTATTCGGTGATAGACAATGTCTGGAAGTTAGACCTACAAGAGTTCTATCCACAAGAACTTCTGCAGGGTTATTCGATAAGGCTACTTGACCATTTTCTTCACTAATCTGTTTGATCAGTACCTGTGGATCCAAACTATTAAAACGCACTTCACAACTTTCTTCAGATGTAATAGATCTTACTTTGTGGTTAGAACTTTCTGTGCTTACAACTTCTGATGAAAGGGCATGAAGATCATTACATGTCTCAGGCTTTTGATAGGAAGGCCTTTCAGCACTCACTCCCAGGGGTAAACTAGGGGCAACCTGCATGACCCTGATAGAGAACATAAGACAATATTAGATCTCAAATCACACAACCAAAGGCAGGACATCACAGAACATAAAATTCAATACCAAGAAGTTCTTGCAGGCGTAGATTTTCTAGAGTCTTCATCTGCACAAGATCCCTTAACCTCATCCCTAGTGATCTGTTGAAATGAGATAAATTAAAGGTTAGTATTATTGGTACGCATTGTGTGCCTAACATCCTGTGCTCATAAAGTATACATCCATGAATGCTCATAATACTTCATCTTGATGACCATAATTTTTTATTTGTCTTTCTCTGGAAATACCTCGTACCTTTCTCACACAACAAATATTTTTTCACAAATGAATAAATAAATCAAACACACACAAGTCTTACATTTGAAGGATATTTGACAAGAGGTTTAGCTGCAGATGATATTTTCGATTTACTGCACTCATCAGCTGGGGGAGGTAAACCTTTCCCTGGACGCTGATGAAGATTATTTGTAACACCGATAGTCTGTAAATCCTTACTCCTGTGAAACCAGTAGAGGTCAAGTTACAATATAATATTGCCCAAAGACAAAAGAACCATTAAACTGGTAGAAGCACAACCATCTCAGAAGAAGTTGATACCTTTCAAACGCTGAAATTAGTTCATCTTTGGAAAAACTATCTTCCTGAGAGCCAAAATCATGCAGATACATACAATCTGCATTGCTACAAGGCTGAACAGCAAAAGAATTGTTCTCAATGATCACAGAACCAAGTTTTTCCTTGCAAAGGGATTCACTCAGGATGAATAAGTGCTTACCACATTTTTCAACCATGCATGGCAGTACTTTGTGGTTCCAAAACATGCCCTGCAGACGCATAACTCCCAAGTGTTACAACATGGCAATCCTACCATCATAATCTAGATCACAAGACAGGCTTACCTCAAGGAGTTTCCATCTAATACAAAACTATGCACCGATTGAATACATCGAGCTGCTTCATATTCACTTGAGTATGTTATATACCTAGCAGATGGAATGGAACCATTTTTACAAAATAGAAAATAAGGATACATCATCTGACATCCGCTAACCACTCACCATGTCTAATATGGAGAAAAAAAAACTTTCTAAACAATTCTATAAAGCCAAAATTTTTAATTTACATTTCATTATGTAGTTATGCAAAGATGGTGAGAAAGAAGTGTAATTTCTGTTCATTCCACAACAAGCATGTTTAAATTTAAGACATTGAAAGTGGTAAGCCATCTTACACGCAACAACTGTTGTTCGTAGCATGTTGAATATCCCCAGTTGATGTACGAGAAATAGAGACCTTCAAAACCTTTCCATACTGGCCAAAATACTCCCTGCGCTTAAGAAGCTAGTAACAAAAAAAAACGTAACTCAAAATCTACACTAATGAAAGTACAAAACTTGGAGAATAAAAACATCATATTATGAGTGCACTAGATTCCACTTACAAGCCTAACAAAAATGACACAAAGTGAGATAATAACCACTCACCTCTTCTTTTGCAAGGTTAAGAGGTAATCCAATTATATATGCTAGATTCCGTTGGAGAACTCTAACGTCGGTAAGATGCTTCTTTGCTTCAGGTCCCTTGGGGGCCTTTTTCTGTTTCCGCTTCTGATTAACTTCAGTCACCAACCTGTTCGAAAAGAAGAGAACTTACAAAAAAAAAAATCCACAACTTGGCACAGAATTTCTCTCACATTAACAAGAAAATTCTCTTACAATGTTTTACAGTTTGCTGCCACCCTCATAATTTTCTCTTTGTCGTAAGGTGTACGGCACAGTGGACAACGACCCTCCCTTCCATCCTTCTCTGCCATTTCCATAATGTGATTCCAGCACCAAAGACATACCTGTTAATATAAATGCGGAAGAAGCAGAGTATAAAGAGCAAGTCCGCAGAGAAGTATCATAGACTTTGAACTGTTTACAAACCCTAACACCCAAAATTCACAGTGTAATCCATTTGCACATTAGCATGGCTTCTGCTATTTACACTTCTAACTCTAAAATGAGGAGCTTCTAAATATTAGAGAATCAAGGTTAGTGTTCAGACCTCGTAACCGCATTCGCATGGCTTGAGCTGCTGATCGGTCAAATCCATCTCTTCGGCGCATATCGGACACGTTTGTTCTCCCTTGTCACTCATGGTTTCCCTAAACAAGCAAACAGCACCAAATCGAATACAAATTCAGCACAAACCTACATTTCTGCACAACCACATTGTAATGACCCAAATCCAATTGACGTTTGATTTCTACTAAAACCCTAAGCACAACAGTCGGAAAATGCAATTTACGAAACGGAATCTGAGACTAGGTCAATGAGGCGTTTGAGCGAGGACTTACAGAGAGAGTGTGGTGGACGAAGAGCGAGAAGAAGAGGCTGCAGAGGAAATCCCTGGATAAGATAAAAAAGCAGAGGAACAGAGTAAGGGCTCGAGTTTTTGGATTTCGTAGGCCGAAAAAAAAGTCGAGACGAGCTTTTTTGGTGGCTTTTTTGTTTGCCCTCTCTCTCTCTCTCCTCTTCTGTTTTTCGGTTCTTTGTGCGCGTCTAATGACCTGTGTCACTGAATTTATGACGTGTCTTCTGGCTCCGTTGGATCTTGATCTAGTTTCAAATCCATCCGTTCAGATGGTTGCCCTAACCGCGAGGAGCCAACTAATATTCTAGGCTGGGCTTTGACTGGAATTATTGGGATCAAATTTGGGCTGGGCCTTGGTTGTTAGTTGGTTTTTTTTTTTTTATTCGAGAGAAAGTTAAAACACACACATTGATGTCTTAAGAGAATCGAACTCGGGATTTCTTCTGAATCAATTTTGGTGTTAAACCACTACACCGACCACCTTGAATCTCAAAGTTGGTTGATTCCTCGGATCAAATGTATCCTCCATTCCTATCTTTATTAATGAGTTATTATCTTCAACGATAAAAAAACATGGATTCAAATATCGGAAAACGTATTTAGTTATTTACCGAAAAAAACATACTCCACCCCAGCAATTAATTGAAAAAAAACTTAAATACATTCTCAAAATACCTCTTATTTCACTTGAACTTACGAAAAAATTCTCTTGCTTTAAGATTTGTATGGTTTCGATCTCTCTCTATCTGACCGAACCCACCAACCCGACAACGTCAACATTCTCTCCTTGTTGTTGTCGTCCTCCCTCTAGATTTAATTTCCCTCGACAAGGTCTCCACGAGCTGGTCAACCAGGTCTGCGATTTTTATTTTATATAGGAGTATTGTGGGGATTAAAAAAGTTGAGAAATGGGGAAATAAAAAGATTTGTAGCAAAAATTATAGAGGTGTATATGAACTTTTCAATTATTTTTCATGCATATGGAGTATATAGTTTGTATAAGAAGAAATTTTGCGGACTTCCAAACTTAATTATGCACAATAGAGTTACTTTCAAGGTAAATAATATTTCAGATGTTTGGTTTTTCTAATTCATATGAAAAATAAGAAAGCAACTTTACTTTCCTTCATGTATTTCATTAATTTTAGACATCTAATATGAAAAACATATACACCATACTAAAATGCAAATGCTATCAATATATTTTATTGTAGGTCATTAACTTTGAATGCATTTGTTATATAACCTTATAGCATCGGTAGTAGGGACTTATTTTTTGGACTTAAATAGAGTCAAAATTTGTCGAAATCCAAATTTGACAACATCGGAATAGTGTATAAAATAACTTACTTTTTTTGGTTTCATAGTGGTGCAAGACTCATATTTCTGAACTCAAATTTGGGTCCCAAATTTAAGTCATTCTCACTATAGCATATAGATATTAGACCTAAAATTCCCACTTGTTTTCTCTCATTGATAAATCATTAATTTTTCTCTTCAAAATCTCTCTGTTTAGTTGCACATGAGGAGACCACAAAAATAGGTCTAATTTTTTTGAGTTCAAACTCGACCTATATTTAGGTCTAATAATTGAGATTTCGGCAGGTATAAGTTATATTATCTCCGATCCACTGTGAGTATTTTTGGACCCAAATTTGAGTCCCATTGGGGATGCTTTTTGTTGATTTGAAACCATACACTCTAATTAAAGATATAATAATGTTCTCTAGAAGTCGCTAAAATGATCTATTTTTCAATCCAAAAGTCACACTTGTACTATGTATTAGTCTAAAAGAGTCTCGACTCCACACCCAAAACGCAGAAGTTTATTCTCAAAACGACTGTACCGACAACCACTCCTTGACCAACGACAGAACCCGCCCGCCACACCAGTCAAACCTCCGTCCCACTCTCCCTACGACACGTGGCCATACTTTAAAAAAAATTCCAAATACCGCTTTATGAGCACACAGCAGCCGGACATCGCTCTCGCGAAGCATGATCCTAGCCGTCCATCTCAGCCCGTAAAACACTAGAAAACACGAGGACTAACTAGAACCTCCCTCCCCAAAACGTTCCTACAAATAGTTGTCATTACGATTCTGGAGAGAAGTGCGAGCATGGGGAAGTGCTATCCAAGTGTGAGCGAGGAATACCAGAAGGCGGTCGAGAAATGCAGGAGGAAACTGAGAGGACTCATTGCCGAGAAGCATTGCGCTCCTATAATTCTCCGCGTGGCGTAAGAGCTAGTCTTTAGTCTCTCCCTTGTTTTGTTTGTTTGGTTGTTTGAGAAATATATTAATGCGTGCGGCGCATGCAGGTGGCACTCGGCTGGGACCTTCGATGTCCAAACCAAGACCGGAGGGCCGTTTGGGACGATCAGGGATCCGGCGGTTCTGGCTCACGAAGCAAACAAGGGTCTCGACATCGCTGTCAGGATTTTGGAGCCGATCAAGGAGCAGTTTCCGATTCTCTCATACGCAGACTTCTACCAGGTGCACACTTTACTACCTGTTCCAATTCAACTTCCAATTTTTTAAGTAGATCGAACTTGGACTAAAACTACAGTGTGTATAATTGTATGTGGCCTTGATGGATTGTGTTTCGGATTTTGAAGTTGGCTGGAGTTGTTGCTGTAGAAGTTACAGGAGGGCCTGAGATTCCTTTCCACCCGGGTAGACCGGTCAGTGATCATGACCTTCTTAATTTTTTGTCATGCCCAATGTTCATATATTATCCAATATTAATTTTGACATACTCATGCTTTGTTTTTAATTATGTAACCAAATTAATAGTCACAAAATTTGGTAGGTGGCTGATAAACTAGGTGGACAATATAATGATCACAATACAATCTATGATGGTATTTACATACAATTAAACTTAATTATCAGACTGTTGGTACTCAAACATGTACTAATTTCAGGACAAACAAGAATTACCACCAGATGGCCGTTTGCCTAACGCCAACAAAGGTTAGTCATCGATCACAAAACCCTAATTACCAGTGCAAATGATCAAGATGAAAATGTCTTTGATTCTTCTTATATATATATGTTGGCACTTGCAACATAGGTGTGGATCATTTGAGGGATGTGTTTGGCCATATGGGTCTGAGTGACAAGGATATTGTTGCATTATCTGGTGGACATACCTTGGTCAGTAATTTGCTTTCTCATTTACTGAGAGACTTTGAACATTTTTAACTCAATCTTGGGGTTTTCCTTTACAGGGTAGGTGCCACAAGGAGCGGTCTGGATTTGAGGGAGCCTGGACAACCAACCCTCTCATTTTTGACAACTCCTATTTCAAGTAACTTGGTCATCCCCATTGATCAGTTTTATTGTTGAATTGGTATCATGCACTAGTTTGTAGATCAATTCTAATAACCATCTCATTTGTACTGTGAAAAGGGAACTTGTTAGTGGAGAGAAAGAAGGTCTGATCCAGCTTCCATCAGACAAGGCTCTTCTGGAAGATCCAGTCTTTCGAACTTTTGTTGAGACCTATGCTGCGGTTTGTATCGAACAAGTTCTGTTTCAAATTTAACATCAGTAAATTATAGCTTGGCTAATTTACTTATGTAATTGTGGTAATTAATTTGATCTAGGATGAGGATGCTTTCTTTGCTGATTATGCTGAAGCTCATTTGAAGCTCTCAGAGCTTGGGTGAGTATGAAAAAGTTAACCTAGCTAGCTCAGTGTTTATGCATCTATTTAATTACTGAGTTGTTCGCACTGTGTCTATTCATAATAATATTTGCAATATTCATATATCTGAAGATTAAGATTTTATATTTTTCTTTTCCAGATTTGCAGATACTGAGTAAAGGAATTGAAAAACACGCCAGGTGGTGGTGGCTTGTTATCTCCAATATATATTTGATTTTCTACTTTTCTGGCAAATGTCCATAGAACTGATAGAAGGCAAGCTATAATAATGTGGCAGCACTGTCAAAAATGGTTTGGGGTTAGGCAATGACCCCATATATCTCCTAGTTTGTGTGTTTGGAAATTACTTGATTACCGGCCTCAGTGTGAGTTGTGAATTTCATCAGTTGCTCTATGGGTTCAAAACAAAAAATATGGGTTCAAACTTCAAACTTTGTGATTGGCCGATGCTTAATGGCCACAAATTTTGATTGAAGAAGCAAACATCATCAAGGAACCTCTTTGCATTTGGATTGAAAGTATATACTGATAGAAAACTATTTCTTCCACAGTTCCACGTAAAGAAGATGTGACCCCAACTAATTAGTGATTAACTTTTTTTGGCCAAACAACTAATGATTAATTGCTTGCTGAACCTGGCCAAGAAGCTCAGCAATTTTGGCCCATGCGTTTGGTGGAGGAGGATATACATCATTATTCTTTGATCTTTAAAGAGATCTAGAGGACACTCTAACTCTCCAGGTTTAGGAGCTCCTCCGAGATTTTGACAGGTATGTCACTTAATTATTGATAGAAACAGTTAAGTTTTTAATCCATAAGTCATAGCATAATAAGCACCTTATTTTGAATATAATTGGTAAATGCATGTTAAATGTTTGAAGAACATTCATCTAATATAATGGCTATGACTCCTGCAACTTGTAAATAGAAGCAGTCAGCCTTTGACTCCTGCAAGTCTGCAACTGCCTTTGTTGTTTTTCCACTTGGGGCCACCAAACAAACGTACGGTATTGGGTGGAGGAAATACCTTTTTCTTTGCTTAATTAGTTTGTTCTTCAATCATGTGAACATATTTGACCAAAAAAAATAAAAATCATGTGAACATATTTATATACAAGGACTAGCTCAATTAACTGGGTTGTATGGTCGATCTTATACCTTTTCTTTTTCTTTTTCTTTTTTGCAAGAGTATCTTATACTTAGATACTAAGAAATGTCTAATTATCTATACTATATCTCTCAACTAACTCCATACATGGGTGCTTGTAGATTTTGATTCCACCCCAAAGTCCAAGAAGTAAAAGCAAGCACGAAGGAGGCACTAAAAACAGCCATCTTTTTGAAAAGTTTGGACAAATCTCCACTTACGTACACTTTGATAAAAAGAAAAAATGGAAAGATAAATTACAGATAAAATAATATGACATATGTTTTATTTTATAAATAAAACTTAATATTACATCAAAAATTCAATAAAAACTACTAGCAAACATAGGAACTTTAATATAAACGTAAGGCATTAAAGCGGACAAAAACTACACAGTACGTAAGAATTACGTTAATGCAAACAGTCAAACACAATATTGTCTATCTTATATATGGTCAATGATTTGGTCAAGCCGTTGTCCCAGCACAAGCCACGAGGAGTTGAACGTTTACTAGTGCAGTGTTCGAGTTAACTAATAAGAAGTGGAAATGTTTTGCGTGAACATTAATTTTAGTGCTTTTGGTTAATTAACAACAACGTACATTGAGACCGATTAAATTGTTTTCCTCTTCTGTTTGATTAGATCAACTTTGCATGGAATGGTAGGTTGTATCACAATCTGTATGAGTGTTTGTTTTGGTATTTAGTGACTTCTAATAGGAGTGTATAACTGTCAAGTAAAAACTTGAAAATGATATTCTACCAAATTTAAGATTAGAGATAATTCATGTGTCTTTGATTTTGAAATGAGACGTGACATGTTTAATTTTTTAAACTAGTAGTGGAAGGCTCCAAGGAATCCAACACAAACAAACAAAAATAATTTTGTATTTCTACAAACTTTTACTAATTTTTATCCACTTACAAAAAAAGACTTATTAAACTAAATGAACATAAACTAATTCGACAAATTTGAAAAAGACAATAATTCAAGAAGTGGAGGCTTTGTAACCCATCCTTAACACATCTAAATATAAGTAAACCGTAAACGGATAACCAATTGAAAATTTATATAGCTATCATATTTTTCTTTATCCAATACCTATAAATACTTTCTAATGAATTTTAAAGGTTTAGGCTTGTTTGGTTCTAATATGAGAGACTAGAGGCTTTGGATTGGATTTAAGTATTAAAAAAATAACATATGTTACATAATATATGAATGTCTAAAAAACGAGGAAACAAAACTCTTTAGTTCCGATCAAATTGTATTTTTCGTTCTCTTTGGATTAGTTTTTTTTACAAACTATATATATATGACCATATGCCCGAAAAGGGCTAAAACATTCAATTTAAGCAAATCTTGCATAAGATCGTTAAACTTGAATTGAGCTTTTTTAACCTGTCTTTTGCAACATGTTCCCGTTAAGGTTAATAGATATGGGGGAGGAAATTCAAATTTGACACTTCCGTCCAAACATTCCCTTATATCTTCGATTACATAATTTTATAGTGTAATGTCATGACGAAATCCATTATATATATACTAAACAAAATTTTAAAAGTTTGTGCATAAAAAATAACAAAATTGATCATTCAAACATCCAATTGCATTAAATAAAATGACGGTTCATTTAAAAATGTTAACCCAATATCAAAGATGTCAATTTATCTAACAAAATTAGATGAGCAAACTATTTATAATTTAATAAATTTGTCATACAGACAATCTAGAAAAAAAAAACAATAATTATAAAACTATGGCACGAAATGTAACATCTAAATTGAACTGAATTGGATAAAATATTGTAAATCAAATGCCTCATCATTTACTCTACAAGGATGAATGAACCAGAACATCAGTTTGATTGACACTACTGCTTATATTCTTCAAAAAACTCATATAAGGACATCATAACTCATTCATTCAACTACAAAATTGCCTAGGGATTATTTTCATATCATTCACCAATTTAAACCCAACCCTTAAAGTTAGTTGCTAACATAAAACACTTTGATTAAGAAGAGCAAGCTATGTACCCAACCAAGAGTCCCAAGACTCCAACAGTCGATCAATGTCCCAGTTCTTCAGACCAAAAAAATGTCGGGTAAAAACCCAATATAGTACCAAAAAAATGTCCCACTTTTAATTACTAAAAAAAAATTTTACCAATGTCCCAGTTTTAATTACATGAAAAAAAAACCACAAAGGTATGCGATGTGAATGCGACTGTGGCCGCCAAAAAAGAGAGGTGGGACCCACAACCTCCGACTCGTTCCTCTCGAACGTTGGAATCTCATGGCCTCATCCCTCACGTTGAAGTCTGATGAAGGCGTCTGCTTTTTCCCTCGGGTGGGTCCCACGTGCCCACCATTCTCTGTTTCCCAGATGGAAAAACATTGAGGACTTCTGTTTTTTTTTTGCGGAGACTCCTTCTCCCTCCTAATCACAATCACTCTCTCTCTCTCTCTCTCTCTCTCTCTCCCTCTTTTGTTTTTCTTTAATTTAATTATTATTCAAGGAATCAAGGTTTGTTCGTTTTACTTTGGATTTTGTATTTCTTTACCTCAGTGGCTCAGTGCCTTTGTGACTTTATCTCCCTGTAGCTCACACTCATACACACCCTGCTTTTTTTTGTTTGCTCAGAGCCATTTTTATATGGTCTCCTACTCTCTCTCCCTCTTTTCACACCACCATGGAGAACTCCCTTCTCCTTTTCTCTCTTCTTCTCCTCCTAGTTCCCTCCTCTGCTCAAATGCCAGGTACCCTCTTTCTCTTTTTCTTTAATTTCTTTATATATCTGCATAATTTTGTTTTTGAAGTCCTTTTCCTGTTGAATTGAATCCAAAGCCTTCACCTTTCGTAACCGTTTTTTGTTTGCTTTGTTAAAGCTTGCGACATGTAATTTTTATTCCATTTCTTGTAATTCTTTCTTGTTTATTAGGGAACTTTGTTCATAGATGGTATAAAATGACTTTATGAGTAATAAATCAGTTCAGGCAGTAGTGAATTTAATATCTTGCAATCAGTTTCATCATAAAATTTATAACTTTGCATGCAAGTGTAATCCAATTTGATAGGTGGAAATTTTTGTGGAGCAGGTTTTGTAAGTTTGGATTGTGGAGGTGAAGAATTTTTTACTGATGAGCTTGGTCTGGATTGGACTCCTGATGAACTTCGTTATGGCGAAACGACTTCTATAGAAGTTTTGAATGAGACCAGGAAGCAATACACATCACTGAGGCACTTTCCTGCTGATTCAAGAAAATATTGTTACACAATGAATGTCACAAGTAGGACTAGGTACCTTCTAAGAGCGACATTCTTGTATGGTAACTTTGACAGCAACAATGTTTATCCTAAATTTGACATTTCTGTTGGGGCAACTCATTGGTCTACGATTGTGATATCGGATGCGAATACTATAGAGATGATAGAGCTGATATTTCTGGCTACAAGTCCTACTGTTAGTGTGTGTTTATCCAATGCTACAACTGGGCAGCCTTTTATATCGACCCTTGGAACTTCGACAATTCAATGGTTCCGTTTACTTTACTGCTTATGAAGAACACTTTTACCTCAGTGTCTCTGCTAGGATTAACTTCGGTGCAGATACTGAAGCTCCAGTCAGGTATGTGCTTAGAAGTGCTTTACAGCCTGATCTGTAAAGCTACTGTAAAATCAGATATGCCTTGAATTAGAGAGTTTGAAATAGGAAAACTATTATGTCAAAGAAGATGCATATTTGTAGTTTGAACCCTTTTCGTCTTTGGCAAAGATTTGTCATTTTGAAGGATATGCATTTCTGTTAATTTCAGGTACCCTGATGACCCTTTCGATAGAATTTGGTTATCAGATTCTATCAAGAAAGCAAATTACCTTGTAGACATTGCTGTTGGAACCAAAAAAGTGGCAACCAAATTGCCAATTGATGTTAATAGGGACGACATACCACCTCAAAAAGTTATGCAGACGGCTGTAGTTGGTACAAATGGATCATTGACTTATCGGCTGAACCTGGATGGTTTTCCTGGTTTTGGCTGGGCAGTCACCTACTTTGCAGAAATTGAAGATTTGGATCCAGATGAGTCCAGAAAGTTTAGGCTAGTACTTCCAGGAAATCCTGAACTCAGCAAAGCTATTGTTAATATTGAGGAAAATGCCCAAGGAAAATATCGTCTCTATGAACCAGGATTTACAAACTTATCGTTTCCATTTGTATTATCTTTTAAATTTGGGAAAACGTCCGATTCTACCAGGGGGCCTCTCTTGAATGCAATGGAGATAAATAAATATCTGGAAAAAACTGATGGGTCTCAAGATGGTAAGTAAGTTTATTATTGGTTTCTAAAGTCATTTATTTCTAGTTATGCACGGCGTGTGCTTTTGGTCATCATTCTCTCAAATGAATCACCTGAAGCTGTAAAGTAGTATGTGAGTGATGCTGGGTTTGTATGAGTTGCAGGAGCTGCTATTGCTAGTTTCATTTCACAATACTCATCCACAGACTGGGCACAAGAAGGTGGTGATCCATGCCTTCCAGTTCCATGGTCTTGGGTTGATTGTAATTCAGATGCACAACCAAGAATAGTTAAAATGTAAAGGTTAAATTTTTTTTGTGTATTGAGGTTTTTGTATATTGCTACCACTTCTGCTTAGGTATAGTCCTATGCATATTTAAGTAGAAATTTGACTCATCTACTGATAACTGTGTTTATTTACCTTTCCTTGCAGTAAGTTATCCAGCATGAATTTGACAGGGAATATCCCTTCAGACTTGACAAAGTTGAGCGGTTTAGTTGAGTTGTAAGTTTCATATTGTATTCATGTTTTCTCTGAATGGTGTCAACTGTTTGCAAATTTAGGTCTATAAAACTTGATGTTCGTTTATGTTTTTGTCTTCTAATGACAGATGGCTTGATGGGAACTCACTGACTGGTCCAATACCCGATTTCACTGGATGTGTGGACTTGAAGATCATGTAAGTAAAATGACTTCTTCTTTTGATGTTGTTTTTCTTTTTAAAGAGTTAACACTAACAAAAGAGCTTTGTGTTACAGTCACCTGGAGAAAAACCAGTTGTCAGGTGGACTGCCATCCTCGTTGATGGGCCTACCAAGTTTGAAGGAACTGTAAGTTTTCTGGAACTTGTATATCATTTACTTATATTGGAGAGATAACAAGTGTGCATGTCGCAAGTCACATGGTCTGCCTTTTTGTATACTAAGTGGGTGCATATAGCCCTTGGCTTCCACATACTTATTAGCACAAATTATCTAATTAATGACTCCAATATATATACAGCTTCAAAGGTCTTCCTTATGTCGGTGTGATGTAACCGTATCTGGATATATGGTGCTGGTCCATCCCTAACACCTTAAGTTTTTGGGCTCTAGCGGTTGTCTAACATGGTATTAGAACTCTAGTTGAAACCTCAAATCCTCAGTCTCCTCTTATTTGTTGATTTGCAAGTTGAAGGTAGAGTTGCATATATTTGTTTCTCTTCTGTCTGCATCTCCATGTGTAGGATGGCAACTTGCGAGAGAGTTTGATAGCTTGATATATGTCGTTGGCCCATTCTCTAATAGCTTAACCATTTGGAATTTAGTGCTTCTCTAACAATAATTTGATGGATATGAATAAAGTGCGCGCTGCTAAGATAAATCTGACCTGTTTTCTTTTTTGAGGGAATATATTGTACCTTAATTGCATGTCTATTTGAGAAAAAAAAGAATATACAGATGATTATTACAATTAGGAGCTTGGAAAAAAAGGGGTCCCCTTGAAATTTTTTATGTTGCTCATTTTTCTTTTAATTTTGGTTTTCTGATGAATCTGATGTATGCAGGTATGTGCAAAATAATATGTTATCCGGAACTATGCCACCGGGTCTTGACGACAGAGTGGTTTTGAAGTGAGTAGTGCATTTTAGTTTTTACAGATGAAGTATTGAAGATGATATACACAAAAAAGAAAAAAAGAAAAAAAGAAGAAGCCACTATAGTAAACCTAACTCGTGTTTGTTCCCCGCAATTATAGATATGGTCAGATTGTCCTACACTGAGTGCACCTGATATTGCATGCTGGTTATTCTGTACACATATACATCTATATCGTGGTTCAACAAATCTATATTTCTCCCAAAATTGTCCAATTTCTCTGTAGTCTAGTCATCTGGGCATTCTCTAGGTCTTACTCGACATACTAATCAACAGTTTCTGCTTTGGCTTCTGACAGCTATACTGGAAACATTAATCTTCGAAAAGGGAGGAGAACTGGTAGCCGCACAAATATTATTATTGGTACAACAGTTGGGGCTACTGTCTTACTTATAGCCACCATTGCATCTTGCATACTTTTGCGCAAAAGAAAAAAGAAATACTATGTGCAAGGTATGAGTCTGAAATAATCTTCGGGATTTAAATGTTCTTTATATTAACTTTCAATTTGCATGAACATGATGACATTATCCTAATTTGTTGTAGACAAACATAGTAATCCCTTACCCGTGCAAAGGCTAGATTCTAACAAGAATGATGCTCCAACTGAAGCTGCACACTGCTTCACTCACTCCGAAATTGAAGAGGCCACTAGAAAGTTTGAGAAGAAAATAGGTTCTGGAGGTTTTGGAGTTGTTTACTATGGTAAAACGACAGATGAAAAGGAAATTGCAGTTAAAGTTCTAACCAGCAATTCCTTTCAGGGAAAGCGAGAATTTTCAAATGAGGTCAGTTTTTGCAATATTGAACCTCTTTTACAATTTTGATGTTGTTATTATCTTCCCCTGCCTTTCAGGTTGCTTTCCTACTTTTTTTTGAAGATGCTTAACCCTGTCTGTTTTCTAGTGCCCCTTTTCATCTTAAAATTTATAAAACTGTTGATGAATCATCTTTTCCTTAAATTTACATGTGAAAACAAATATGATGGTGACCGATTGGAAGCTCTACTAATTTACTAAAAAATGGAGAAGGTATGTAGATAAGACCCTGAAGAGCAAGGATTCTGCACCCAAGTGGACCAAGTGTTTCTACATAACAATTGTACAATTGTGTGGAAATTTCGTGCTCGATTTCCTTTGATGTATTTTCTTTAAATAACCAAATTTTATATTTTTACATCTTTTTTGACGAGTAAATGGGAAAAACAGGGATCTTTTTACGTCCCATTGTTCTAGAGATATCCCATCACTTTGAGCTGATTTATTACTGTTGGACTTGGGAAACAAAATCTTATGGACTGACAAGTGCCTCTCTATGATCTAGGTAACTCTTCTTTCAAGGATACATCACAGAAATCTGGTCCAGTTTCTTGGGTATTGCCAAGAAGATGGTAGAAGTATGCTTGTTTATGAGTTCATGCACAATGGAACTCTCAAGGAGCATCTTTATGGTAAGCTACTAAGCTCACCTGTATTGTGTGGATATATAAAAGTTATGATGGCCAACCAGTTTTAAATTATTTGTAGGCCCATTGACGTATGAACAGCGAATCAATTGGATCAAGCGCCTAGAGATTGCTGAAGATGCTGCAAAAGGTCTTGCAAGCTGAAGGATTGAATTTACTATTTCTTCTTTTCATTTTCACTGACAGAGAAGGATGTCCCTTGCGATAGTTATTAACTCAATTCATGCTTGTTCAGGGATCGAATACCTTCATACAGGCTGTGTTCCAGCCATTATTCATAGGGATTTAAAAAGCAGCAACATTCTAATTGACAAAAATATGAGGGCAAAGGTTTCAGACTTTGGTCTTTCCAAACTTGCAGTAGACGGAGCATCACATGTGTCAAGCATAGTTCGAGGCACTGTAGGGTATCTGGATCCTGAGTAAGGCTTTCTTTTCCTTTAACATCATATTGAGACGAGTTAAATATGTTATTTGCCACTATGTCATGTGATCATGTAGCCAATGCCTTGCTTTAATTGATGCACCAGTTGATTAGCCAAACCCTCAAAATAAACTCTGGCATGGAACCTGCTTGGAATTATTAACATGCAACGTGTTCCTTTTCTGGGATTTTTATATTAATGCGTAATAGGAAGATCATACACATGCCCCCAGAAAGATTTTTGTTCATGTAGGATTTCATTTTCCCCCAGATTTGTGAGCATAATGTGTAATTAGTTTTCCTCCTCATCGGTGTTCAGGTATTATATCTCCCAGCAGTTGACAGACAAGAGTGACGTTTATAGCTTCGGTGTCATTCTTCTTGAGCTAATATCCGGTCAAGAAGCGATATCTAATGAAAACTTTGGTGTTAATTGCCGTAATATAGTCCAGTGGGTGAGTGTGGTTTGCTTTGCCTTGAAATTTTAATGTATTTGAAACTTTTGATCAGTTACCATTCATTATGCATTTCCTTTCCTATACACTTCCACCAAATTGACTTGCATGAACTTCCTCTGAAGCAATTATTGTCTGTAATGATTGTATCACAGGCAAAGTTACACATTGAAAGTGGGGACATTCAAGGAATCATCGACCCCTCGCTACACGATGAATATGACATCCAGTCAATGTGGAAGATAGCGGAGAAAGCTTTGATGTGTGTTCAAGCACATGGATACATGAGACCATCAATTTCAGAGGTTCTCAAGGAAATCCAAGATGCAATCTTGATGGAAAGGGGTGCTGCAGCAGCTAGAGATGGCAACTCAGACGATACATCGAAGAATTCAATTCATTCTTCGCTGAACTTGGGTTCCCTGGATCTTGGTGGAACTGATAATTACCTGTCAATCGATGAGTCTATTGTGCGGCCGACTGCTCGATAATGAAGTATTTTTTCTTCTACCATATTCTTTGGCTGTATATTTTAATTACTATGACTGCCCCTTCTGGGCAAATGTAATCATGTGAAAGGTTAAATAGCTATGATGTATTAGGTTGCAAATTTTGATGTTGCAAGTTATTGGCATAAATGTGGATATGTATTGGTTTTTTTCTTGATATTTGGATTGTAAAGCACTGATGTTGGTTTTCCTTTCTTTTTGTGCTTATCACTGTCTTAAGGTGCTTACTTCTCATTCTTTGTTTTATAAACTATTAAACTTTCAAGAAAAACTTCATTAGCGGAAATAAAATTTAATATAAGCACTCATTGGTTCAAATTTCAGTGTCTGAAGCACCAATATACAGCAAAAATAAAACGAGTTCATCTTGCTGGACCACACATCATATATCAGAGGCAATCATGATTCATGAAAACTTGATTTTCTTTTTACAACTAGTACTAGCAGATTATAATTTCATTTTGACACTGAAAGGAAACCGAAATTTGCTGATACCTATAAATGAGTCTAGTGGGAAAGCTCATGCCAGTTTTTTTGCGAGCTGTAGTACCTCACTCAATGACATCACTTGAACTACATTTTTTGTTTCAGAAAGTAGAAAATTAATTGCTAAACACAATCCAATTTTTACTGCTTGTAAAGATTGATACAAGATCCGGGGTACTCGTAAGAAACTCAGTCTAGAAAGGTAAAAGATTGACCTACATTAATTACTACCTTTGTATCAAACTACTCTACTTGATGTATCGGTACATTAATGTACTGTAGAACTTTCCCAAGATTCAGTAAGAAAAGAAGAAAAGATTGATACATTTTTAAGGGAAATCTCTCGCCAAATTTTGCCTCCTGCTAAAACATACCCCTGTTAAACTTTTATACTACAGTTAAAAAGTGTTGGTTTTAATTGTATTTTCTATTTATAAATTAAGATTCAAAACTATTATTATTAATACTAGTTTATTTATTAGCTAAAAGTTATGTCTTTAGGTTTTTAAATACAAGAGTCATGTCCTTTTGAAGGGGTATGAAGAGTCTCTTAACTATGGAACTCTTCAGGCAAGGAGAATATGTTTAAAAGTACGTGCTCTCTTCTCCCTTGTTCTTCATCTTCTCATTCCATTGATATCTAAACTTCCTTTCAATTACAATTCCTACTCTATTTGGGCAATTCGATAAACACTTGGCATCCCGTCTACCGTGAACGTGCGAAGCAGATTAGACATCCTGTGAGGTTCAAGGGTTGTATCTAGGAGTTTATAGACGACCACCATTACCTGCACGAGGGGAGGCGTCTACGACTTTAGGACAGCGACTGTCGTGCCTCTTTTGTACTCACAGGCTAGATTCCTCTAACTCTTTTATTCATATTAATTATAATTGTGATCATATATTAATTATAATTGTGATCATATATATTTGGTTCTTTGCTTTGATTAATTGATTTGTAGAATTTAGATACTGAAATTTCTAACAAAAAGTACTATATTCATATAGGTAAAACTTACACTAGGAAAAATTTCAATTGATCTGTTTTTCATTTTTTTGTTTTGTTTTTGTTTAAAGAGTAAACAAGGAGGAGACATTCCTGACCTTCATCAAAGGTTAGGCAACAAGGAAGCATTTGTTTAATATAGATCAGTATAGAATAAATCAATAAATGAGTTCATCTTGCTTAAAAGTTAGAACATACATGCATGATACATATACTCTGTTATATGTATTTAGAGACGTGACAAAGAAAAAGAAACAGATGGTCTGAATGTGCTTTACTGTCCATAAATTATGGTACATGAATGTACCATCTCATAGAACATATGTATACATTTAGCTGCAGATACCAGTATGGCCTTGCTTGAGATGTCGTACACTCGCCATAGGTATGAAGAGGCCTTGCTTTCCGTTGTTGGTGCAATGGCAACTGCAATCGCCAATTGGAGTAGTTTTGCTTCCCATGCTGGTTCTGTAATCTTGAGAAGGTTTTCTCAATTGAACATGGTCGTTGCCATCTTAATCTTATGCTTTGGAAATGTACGTAGCTACTACTTCAGGGAAGGACCTGAGTTCTATCTGCTCCAAATTGCTGGCATGATGGTTGCATTGTGCTTCCAAAAGGACTCATAAACTCGACTCACTCGAGCAGTACTGGATCCAAATTCTCCAGAAACAGGCGGTACATGCAACCACCTGTATCAGCGAGCTAATAAGAAAACAAGTTTGGTCAATGCTGGAGACGACAATAAGCGACAAGGATAAACAAGTTTCAATCTCACTAGAGTTGCTTCAGAAACCTTTTAGAAGTGACTAACTAGAGTTATATGATTTGCACAAACTCTAGTTCCCATACTTTGTATCACTTGTTGTAAATAAAACTTAAAGACCGAGTTCAATTGTTTTTTTTGTTTCCAACTGATATTGGAATTTTTGTCTTTACTTCAACTGATTTACTGACTAATGAAATGAGCAGAGATGAAAACATTATATCTAATGAGCGTGAGAAGAATTAGAAATAGAAAAGCCTTACTGTCCATGAATGGAACAAGACGAATCTTAGGCCACTCTGGGCCGCTCTCCTGGGTGCATCTTTCCCTTAGAAGGGGACATCCAATGATGGATAGGGTATGTAATCTGTTGAGGCGTTGCATTGCTTTGACAGAAGGTAGATACATCAGATTCTTGCAATACTGAATAGTCAGTTTCTCGAGAGTTGCAAGGTTTCCTAACCATTCTGGGAAAGCCTCCACTCCGTCAAAGGACAATATCCACAAAGATTTCAAAGAAGTCAGGTATTGAATTTGATCAGGCAAACACTTGAGCTTAGGCCATCCATCGATCGTTAATGATTCAAGCTGTGGTATACCCTGAAAGGCAGGGAATGATTCAAGCTCCTCCCAAAACCGACCAATCTCCAATTCCTTCAAACAGGAGAGGCTAACCAAACTCGGTAGACTTGTTAATCCATAACAATATGAAATCTGCAACAGACAGAGAGATGTGAGCTTGTCCAAACTTGGAATAGTCTCTACATTAGGGCAACATGATATCCTCAACTCTTGAAGAGAGATGAGGGTTTGAAGGGAGGCACTAAATTCAGGCCCAATTTGTGGACTTGTACATTCTTGAATTTTCAATTGACTGAGGAATGTGAAGCCTTGTAAAGTTGGAAGAGACTCTAAATGACTTACAGACAAATCTCGGAGGGATATACTCAGACTACTATCCATTGAAATGGATGTTATCTTGGGGCATCCTGTTATGTCCAATTTCTGAAGAGATGTGCAGTGTTCTAGTCCACTTGGTGGGCTTGATAACTCGGGACAATCCCGAATGTATAATTCACCAAGGAAGGGTTGACCTTGTGTGATTGGAATGGTGGTTAGTTTTGAGCATCTCTGTATTTCCACCTTTTCAAGAGATGTGCAGTATTCTAACCCCTTTGGTAGACTGGATAACTGAGAACAGTATATAATAGACAATATCTGGAGAGATGTGAAGCCACCACCACTGGGTGTAATGTCTGGGATGGACTCTAGATTGGCACAAAACAACAAACTCATTTTTTTAAGAGAGGGTGTGAGTAGACCATCAGGTAGATACCTCAGTTTTCGACAACAGGAAATAAGCAGTGACTCGAGAGATGAACAGCAGTACTCAAACCCAGGGTGAGCAATACAAGTGAACTCTGAACAACTCTCTATCTTCAAAAATGCGAGGTACTTGTTGTTTTCTAACATTCCATCCGGCAGACAAGTAAGTCCCTGTACATTGAATATCTCGAGATGAGTGAGAGTAGTGAGTTTATTGCTTAGAATACTTGCCATTGGCATGCTGCTATTCACTGCTTCTATCACCAACTTCTTGAGAGATGGAAAATGACTCGGAGCACTTCTCAATTGGAAGCAACTCTTCAGAGTCAGCTCCTCAAGGCAAGGAAACACCACTACTCTTTCTGTTACTTCCATCCATTCAATTAGATCCCCAGCATTCTCAATGTGTAATGTTTTCAATGCAGGAAACAAAGCCTTTGTTTCCTCACTTGTTGTGGCCACTTGATGAACTTGATCATAACCATAAAACTCAGATCCCACACATTTTAGGTTGCGCATTGTATCAATCCTAACATGTCTAAGATTAGGAAGATGGCCGAGTATTGGTAGTCCTTCACATTTGTTGCAGTTGGCTAATTCAATCTCTTTCAAATTGTTGTTCAGTAGAAACAACCTACTCTTCATCCACAATGGAAATCTCTCACCCTTGAATCTGTGAATCTCTAAGAATTCCAAATTAGAGTGTGGTTGAAGGCCTTCCAGTACATCCTCATCATTGCTACTGCTTAGCCAGCCTTCTGCTTGTGACCATTCAAACCTTAATTTGCGTATATTTGTCTTCCCCACCAAATTTACTTTCTTTGCTTCTTCTCCATCTCTCACATGTTGCAAATTGTAAATAGATAATTCACCTTCCAATTGGTTTAGGCTGGACAACTCCTCTATTCCAAGACCTATCTCCTTACCCACCCTAAAGTGAGTTAGTGATCTGAGATTAGTCAATTGCCTCATCCCAACTGGAAACTTTATCCTGTGATCAAAATAAAGATGTCTTAGATTGATCAAATTTTGCAGTTCCTTTGGAATCCCTTCAAGAGAGCCGAGAGGATACATTTTCAAAGTTTGTAGGTTATAAAGCTTGCCAATGGATTTGGGAAGTACTTTGATTTTTGTTCTGGAAACATCCAAATATCTCAAGTGATTCAACTTTCCAATTGAATCTGGCAACTCCACAATGTCTGCTTCATATAGTTTCAAGACACGCAAAGCTTTAAGGCCTGGTAAGATGCGACCAAGGACTTCATCATTCGTAAACAGTTTGTGAACACTTCCCTTGAGAATTCTTTGTTGCATTGAAGTATGATGAATATGCTCCACATATTGAATCTTGTTGGAATACCGCGTCAAGCACATTGATTCGGATACATGTGCTGCAAGATCGTGAACAAGATCATGCATCTTGCAGTGGGTTATAGTACCATATTCATCCTTTGTAACATCTTGAAAAAGAGAGTTTCCCAGTAGCGTATTAAAATGAGCATCGCCTATGTCTTCCATCTGTTCTTGATTTCCTTTGGGAGAAGTATACTCAAGCAACCCCATAGCCATCCAAAGTTGGATCAAGTCATGCTTTTCCATATTGAAATCTTTCGTGAACGTTGAGCAATAAGCAAAACATTTCTTCAAAGATGGTGGTTTCAGTTCAGAAAAGCTGAAGTTCAGAACTGCAAAGATTCTATTGCTTTCTTCCTTTACATCCCATATTGTACTTTTCTCAATTCCCAACCATTCATTGCTGTTTTTAGAACGCATTAGACTTCCCAAAACCTATTAATTAATCAGTGGATATATATGAGTTAGAATTTATCTATAACGTTTAATTCAGTACTAATAATTAACAACAGCAGTTTAATTTGGTGACTTCTAATCACGTGACAGCTATGCAAAGTCTAGCAAATTCTAGTAAAGCAAAATTATAGCAGAGGATCCATATCCAATAAGAAAACTTTAAATTGATAATACATATATATGCAACATACCTTTGCCACTAATGGCACACCTCCACACTTTTTGGCAATCTCCTTTCCAATTCTCTCTTGATCTTCTGGTAGCGTACTCCTAGCTGGAACTGCTTTATGTTTTAAAATGAGCCAACATTCATCATTTGAGCGTTTTCTCATATCACACCTAGGAAGCGTCTCCATGATTTGTGCAACTTTGACTTTGCGGGTAGTGACAATGTTATTGCTTCCTTGTGCACCTCTAATACTTGACAAACAAGTACGCAAATCATCCCATTTTCGAAGATCTTCATTCCAAACATCATCCAGTACGAGAAGATATCTTTTCCCTTCCAGATCTCCTTGGAGGATTTTGAGTATTGCAGCCTTGCCTTTTAAGGCAGCCATTTCTGGTTTAAGACATCCCAAGATCCTGCTTAAAATAGTCTCGACTTCAAAAGTGGTAGATACACAGGTCCATATTTTTTGTTGGAAGTGACTACTAATCTCAATGTCATTATATACTGATTTGGCCACTGTCGTCTTCCCGAGGCCTGCGATTCCCACAATAGCCGAAACAGAAAGAAGATTTCCTTGATGAGTATTGTTTGAGTTGATCAAGGTTGCTACCATATCTGACACAACCTCTTCTCTTCCAATGATATTCTTTTCATCTTCATCATAGCAAAAGAAGGTTTGCCTGTCAACTCCTGGATCATCACAGGTTGCATTCCCAGCAATTACTAACCGAAAACTAGCTGCCCGATTCTCCAGATTCACAAGAGACTCATTGATTTTCGTGATTCTACGCCCCATTTTATGACGAAATACAATGGGGTGATCGAAGATTGACAACACATATTTCTTCATTTGGTCTTGCAGTTCTACTTTACACCGGAGAACTTCGTATCCAAAGTCATCCAGCAGATCATCTGCATCACCAGCTATCTCTTCAATTTCCTTCACCCACATCTTCACGTCATCACCCTGATCTTGTGTCAAATGCTCGGCAGCTTGTAACATAGCTTGAAGCTTGACTGATGTAGCATGCATCGTTGCTAGTTCGCTCTTGAATCCCCACACAAGACTGAACTCTTCGCCGGCAAGTACGGCCGCCACCTTCTTCAGAAGTTCCCGGGCAGCAAAAGTGAGGAGAGAATCTGCCATTGTACTAACGTAAAACTCGAGTCAAGACAAAGAACAGAATACTTGGTTCCGTGGGCAAACTAGCTAGCTAGAAGTAGTTCAAAGATGAAGTGTTGTTATTGCGCATGTACAAAAATTAATAGGCATTGGCCGGACGGAAACTTCCATTAGATTTGAAAATTAAGCTTAAATTGTAAAGTCATATGACTGACACCAATGAATTAGGTAGAAGGCAAATAATGCATACATATTATATACATACAGGAGTTTACTAAGCTTAGATCAAATTTTAAATGAATGCTTAATTAGCCGTTGACGGTTAGTTTCAGTTCCACCAAAATCCGAACTGTCCAAGGCCCGTTTCTAGGCCCATTGGAAAGGCAGATGTGGGGGGGGGGGGGGGGGGGGGGGGGGGTAGTTGCACCGACGTCGTTTAGTGCGCAAGTGTAGCTTCGATCCGAGCGGCTCAAAACACGTGGTGTAATCGGATAGACCAAACCGAACCAGAAGCGTAATCGCAGCAGCGCACAGGGAATCTCACACAGAAATATAAAAAGCCCTAAAATTGCAAACAAGCCAGCGAGTCGCCAAAATAAATTAACAAGGCAAAACCAACGGTGCTGATAAACCGTCTTCTCTCATCCCAGTCGTCTCCTCTCTCCTTTCTTCTCCAGCGTCCGATCTAAACCCCTCTCGCTCTCTCGCGCCAAATCAATCCCATCTCAAAAAAAATTCACAGGTATATATATATGAATATATCTATCTTCTTCATTTTCTCTCGCAGACTCTCTCTCTCCCCCTTTCTCTATATTTCTTAATTATGGCGGGGCTAGGGTTTCTGGTTCGGATTTTGATGCGGTTCGGTGATTATGGTCTAGGGTTTTCATGGCGGAAGCTCCGGCGAGTCCAGGCGGTGGGAGCCACGACAGCGGCGAGCACAGTCCGCGGTCGAATGTTCGAGAACAGGATCGATATCTTCCGATCGCGAACATCAGCAGGATCATGAAGAAGGCGCTTCCTGCGAATGGTAAAATCGCCAAGGATGCCAAAGAGACTGTGCAGGAATGCGTTTCTGAATTCATCAGCTTCATTACCAGCGAGTACGACGTCGTTTTGTGCTCGTGTTTTAATGGTTTTGTCTTTTTCTGAGTGCGCGTATTTTATTTTGATGCGAGGGATGGGGTTTTGTGCAGGGCGAGCGACAAGTGCCAGAGAGAAAAGAGGAAGACAATTAATGGTGATGATTTGCTCTGGGCAATGGCGACTTTAGGCTTTGAAGACTACATCGATCCACTCAAGGGCTACCTCGCAAAATACAGAGAGGTAACTCTGTTTGCTTATTTTCCCATTTTCCGGTTTGTATCTGATTGGTTGCTGAGAAAATTTATGGGGAAGGAAAATGTTGAATTGTTCATAAAATTGAATTGAATTGTTCGCAGTTTCAGATTTGGAGGGTACTGAGTATTTGGTTATGTCATTAGTGTTGTAGGGTCGGGTTGGTTTGCGTATTAATAACATTATATGAATAGCACCATTTATTATCATGGGCATTGACTAATACACTGTTGGTTTTGGTTTCATGGACTGTCTTCTGGTTCGATTGGGATATTGCAGATGGAGGTCAGTTGAAATTGTCCCTGTGTAGTAGATTTTCTATTGTTTACTGTGATTTATTTTGTTTATTTTCGGGTTTCTGCTTGTGGCTTCTAACAGGGTGACACTAAGGGTTCAGGCAAGGGTGGAGAGTCATCTTCTAAGAAAGAAGTTCAGCCAAGTCCAAATGCTCAGGTTGAGTATGGTTTTGGTTTAGTTACGCAAAGCTCGTATTCTTCGGTCTTTTGAGGTTGTTTCTCACCAAGAAAGTTTGTCTTATCACAGGTTTCTCACCAAGGTTCTTTCTCTCAAGGAGGTTACTCAAATTCTCAAGTAATCTCAGTCTCCTCTGTCTCTTCGTTATCTATGCATCTATTTTGGGGCTATCATAATAGTAACTACCCATTATCTCACTTGCACACTTGAAGGACTAAAAGCCCATACAAAAGAAACCTTGGTTATTTGATTTTTTCATATATTTCATTGGAGCTTCTCCTTACCAAGATAAGGCGGATTAATATAAACAATACCTTTAGTCATCTTTTCCTTTGCATGTTGGGTATAATTAATAACTGGTTGCATTTTATTGTGGATGTTACCGAGTGTCCTTTCGATTAGTGAATGCACACCTCATTGTAAGTAGCAGCTTATTGGGGGAAGAGCATTGATTGTGCAGTTTCTAATGATTATTTGACAGAGCATTCATTCAAGTCTAGAAAGGCATACATGCTCTTGTGATTAGGATTTTGACATTTCAGATTCTAACGTTTAGGGGTTTCTTTAAATGCACTTGTGTAGTCTTGAGCTTTAATTGTATAGTTGCTGAAATGGTGCTTTATTGGATGCTCCTATTGGTGGAATTTTTAACCTGAAAATATGATGTGTTCACTGTCTTGGTACTATGAAGATGATTTTCAAACTCACACTTGCTGATCAATAGAGTTTTGGCCTATATCGTTTATTTTTGAGATATATTTAGAATACATTATTGTGTTAGCTGTTGCTTTCTACTCATGTGAGAACAATGCTTTAAGTGCTGTGGAATATGCTAGTACTTCAGTAGCATTCGATACAAGACTTCCTTCTCAAATAAAATATTTAAGATCATGTTGCAAGCTTCTCTATGTCTATGCAGCTAAATAGTTATCACAAATTGTTTTCATGTCATAGGATTCTATCCTATTTCTGCCTTTGGTTAGTTCGTTTTAGCCACTTTGCTTGTAGATATATTCATGTTGATGATGAGTGCCTAATGTTTTATAACTTGCGGCTTGCAAGTTTATGTAATTCGTGTGTATCTCGTTGGTGAAAAGATATGCTGAATGACCATTTGATTGTGGAAAAGTGGACAACTTTTTTCTAAGCAGAGTAAGGTGAAGCTTCATAATAACAGGGTGCATATGTTTTTTTTTTTTTGGCTATTAATACTTGCATACCAGCTCGTGTATGTGGGAGAGGGCTCACTTCTCAATCTAGTAGAAGAGTAGGCACATCATTATTATAGTGACATTTTATTTTTTGGGTTGGAAGTGATATCAGTGCCGATATACATTGTATATTAATGCAGTTTTTTTTTAGGATGCTTGAGTGAATAGTGATATCAATGCTGTGTTCACTTCCCCCCTCTCCTTTTCAGTTTTATTGTCTATGAATTCTTAATTTTGTGCCAATATGTGTACATTAATGCTGTTTTTTTAGGATGCTCAAGTGAATAGTGATATCAATGCTGTTTTCGCTTCCCCCCTCTCTCTTTTTCAGTTTTTATTGTCTTATGCTGTTTATGAAACTATGGAGAAGCTATTGGTTCTGGTCTAATGAATAATTGTCCTTGCAGACCCAACAAATGATGGTTCCTATGCAAGGCTCGGAGTAGATGGACTCGTGGAATCGATGGACTCGTGTGTAGGCAATGCCATAATTTATCTTGGTCAGTGCCCAGGACAAATAACATATTAGATTATTATTCTGATGTGAATGCTAAAATGTGAGGTTAGTTTTTTAGTGTTGGTTTCCAGTGACATTTTCCGGTGTGGCTTGTATACTAGGGAGTTTCTTTGAGTTGAATGCCTATCTCAAGGTGCTAGTGTAATCTCGGGGGGATCTATTATGTTCCTCAAATTTGTATACTGGTATCATGGGATAGGACATGTGTTGTTACGACTGGTTAGGAAATGTCAAATGTATTTTCAATTTTTTACATTGTATGATTTTATTAGTGTAGACAGTTTTATGATAAAAATGAATGCCTATTGCCGGCTTTCGACAGCTCCCAAGATTCCCATTGCTTGGACCATCTCGGAATGTTTGTGTGCTTTTCAATTTGATCAAGCAGTCTCTTTCATGCATAAAGTGTTGCACACAAATCTCTCTCATATTTAGCTGTCACATGCTGGTTTTGTGGCCACTTTGTGAAAGCGCCAAAGCGGAGGTTGTACACGGTTGCTTAAAACAGAAGGATACAGGATATGCGATCAAGTTGTATCAAAGAAGGGTTTCCATCCTTCTATCTTCTTAGTTTTGTTCTTGGTCTTGGTGCATCGGTTCGGAAAACCGGCTCCCGGGTTGATGCACCAAGACCAAATAAGCTAGGTTCCCCGATTCATCACTAAAGTCGCACAATATTTTCCGCTTATGTGAACTATTTTGATTTTGACACTTTTAACTTGACTCTCGGCTAGAATTTGATGCTCGAAATTTTAACTAGAGAATATGTTTGATCAATCTTGTGGAGGTAGCGATAAAAAATTCCATTAGAGAAAGTTAAAAAAAGAAAAAGAAAAAGAAAACGATGCGTCGTGTGGTGGCCAAACTCCACATCAAAATGGTTGCCACGTCGATGGACTTTGGCTCTTGTTATGAAGTGGATGATGCCTAGGCTCATGACTTCTTTCGAGTTAAAGCATTATAGGAAAGTTTGCATCGACTTTACTTGAGCTCACTGAGATTAATAAATCGATTTATTAGGATAAGCTAAAGTTTCTACCAAGTACTAAGGTATCACTGTATCAGGTATGTTTTGGTCAGGTCATTCTTGGTATTGTGCCTTGGCTTCTTTGGCAATGGCCAATGGGCGAACTAATATTGGGTTCCATTATTAGAGCTTTTACCATTTTTGATCGATCACAAATTCACGATGATCATTATGCGTGTTTAAGAATAGAAATTTATTTCTAAAAATGTTGTAAGATCTATCATATTAATTTTACAATTTAACGTGAACTATTCTTTTCGGTACATCATACAGTGTGATTACATAATTCGATCTATAGGTTATATCATGTTTATCAAAAGTCTTGGTAAAAAAAAAAAAGGTTAAAAATTCAAGCAGCAAGATTCTTTACGATTTTGATTATGTGAGGTTCAAATCGATGTTTATCAAATGTACTACCTTTGAAATCTTTGAATGAACTACATGAACGGCAGCCATAAAGCGGTGTCTTTGGGAGCTCAACAATCGGACGGTGATAATCTATCCCACCCGCCAAGGGGTCCTACACCATCACTTACATGATTACATCATCGGTAATGTACCTGATGCACATAACATCCAACTGACGGCATAAGAAGTAATTAAACAATGAAAATGGAGGCCTAATTATCTTTCCAATATCCGCTTTTCCTAAAGTCTTTCATTTTTGGCCAATCTTTTCTGAAAGTCTATTAGCATAAACAATCGTTAAAGTCTCGTGTGATAAGAGCCAACTATCAATAAAAAAAAGGTGCAAATTCCTTCAATAAATTAAAAATGTTCCCTAGTATTAGCATCCCACTGAAAAACTGACAAGTATTAAACTATGGTTAATCACTATTATTGTGTGCATCTACTTGATCAATATTGTTCTTTATTTGATCATGGATAAATGCAAAAAAATTAGCATATTTTAACGAGGAATTTTTCAGTGGTCCGGGTACGCCATGTGGCCTTGTATCCGGCCACAGTGATTAATCACTGTGAATATTATATAATTTGTTCATTCAATATTTTAATTCGCAAATATTATTTTATTGGTCTGTGGCCAATCACTGTGGCTGTGGCTGGGTACATTGGTCACATGGCGTACCCGGACCACTGAAATTGTTTTCTGTTTTAACGAACATAAATCCTCTACTATAAAATTCCATGCTTCAATGACGTAGCATCTTATCTGCCATTCATCATTTGCATCATTAAATAATTTCTTAGCCTTCCGATTGCTTTTCGACTGCCTAGATATCATACACATGTACATCCAAACGTAAAATAAAATTAGATAATATATATTTATGTTTAAAATTACTGAAAAGTCTTCGGTATACGACATATACATACACGATAAAACTACATCGTTTTATATATTTATTTATAGAAACTATATAATTACCACCACAAAATCAAGAATATAAATTCTATTCCAAGAAGTTATAAACTTATAATAAGCATACCAAAAAGCTAAGAAGGAAAGAAAATAAATCAGTGACGAGCTTGGGCTCTACGATACCCTCCATTCCATATAAAATCTTAATAAAGAAGATTCACATACACGACTCCATATATATCTCTAAAGCTTCCGTACGCCCAGCCATCATCACCATCAAGAGACCCCCTTAATTTTTCATACAACTACAGGAAGAAGAAGAAGACCCCATTTCCCTCAACCCTAAGAAAACGCCACAGACTTTCCTTTATAATTCAGGTCTTCGACTCTCATCGAAGGCCGATTAACAACAGGAACAACAACCACCACAGCACCTAGGTACAATTAAATGAACCCAAATTCCCAATTCATTGGATTGATTAATCCCTATTCTTCTGTTTTACCTTCCAACTTGTTGCCTGTAGTAAAATCAAAGGAATACAGAGGCACACTTTGTCTGTATCTGTGTGCCTGCATATTATGTATCTGTGATGCCTTTTTGCTCTGCGTTTTTGGGTTTCTGAGAATTTTTGGTGATTCTGATGGAATAGGCCCCAAGTTTGATTCTTGTGATTGAACAATTTTTATTGACACTGAATGAGACTTTCACATATTTGATGATCGTTTTGTTTCATGTAATGCGAAAGTTTTTTTTTTTGTTGTTGTTTGGTTCGTAATTCGTTGTTTGGTAATTTTGATTCTGGGTTGAACCCAGTTTGAAAGTATAGTTTAGACTGATAAATCAAGCCCTGACAATGCAGGAGTGGATATATACAATTGGATTTCTGTGAAAGGTTGAATTATAAATGGAAAGTCGTGGCCAAAAGCGTCCTGAGATTGATGATGAATTGCCGGCTGATAAGCGGGCGTGTAGTTCATTGGAGTTTAGACCGAGTACATCGAGCTCGTCTCAAACCCCTATGAATTCTATGAACTCCACACCTGAAAACAATGATCATATGGATACTGAATCATCTGACCACTCAGAAGGAGGAGAGCCTGAGAAGGATTCAGCATATGATTCTTGTGATGATTCTGAGGAAGATCAAAGACACAGTGATCTCCGCGACTATCAGAGACGGAGAGCATCTGGTGATCATGGAAAATTTCAGACCATCGTATCATCTCTGAGTGAAGAGATTGATCTTTCTCAGCAGCTTGTTATGCTCACCGAGTTATGCGAAGTGTTATCATTTTGTACAGAGGATTCACTATCCGGTGATACACCGAACTTATTGTCACCGATTCTTGTTAAGCTGGCAAGGGATGAGACTAGTGCTGATATCATGCTATTGGCTATAAGGGCTATGACTTATTTATGTGATGTATATCCGAAATCATCGGCCTACTTAGTCCGACATGATGCAGTTCCTGCTCTTTGCCAAAGACTATTGGCTATTGAGTATTTGGATGTAGCTGAGCAGGTAATGTTTTTGCATTTGGTCATTCATATGGTTTCAAATGTGTGATATTCTTTATTTTAGGAAAGCCTGAGGTTATATTGGATTCCTGTATTGCTCTTCTGCAGTGTCTACAAGCATTGGAGAAATTGTCACGGGAGCAGCCACTTGCATGCTTACAGGCTGGGGCAATAATGGCTGTTCTGAATTATATAGATTTCTTTTCGACAAGCATACAGGTAATTAAATCTCTGTTATGTTCGTGCTTGGGAATATGTGGAATTATCTTCTAGGCAGATGTTTATTTTGTCTTGTATTACTTTGGAACTTCATTTTAATGCCAATCTTATACATATCAGAGAGTTGCCCTTTCTACTGTGGTTAACATTTGTAAGAAGCTTCCTTCTGAATGCCCTTCACCTTTCATGGAGGCTGTTCCCACATTGTGCAACCTTCTCCAATACGAGGATCCACAGGTATAACTGTTAAGTCCTATGGCTTTCATATAAATTTTGGATCCTTAATCGATCTTAGAACTAATAGTTTTGATTTGATTCTCAGCTTGTCGAAAATGTTGCTATTTGCTTGGTTAGAATTACGGAGCGAGTCAGTCAGTCTTCTGAGATGCTGGATGAACTTTGTAAGCATGGGTTGATTCGTCAAGCCACACATTTTATGAGCTTAAATAGCCGAACCACTCTGTCCCAACCAATTTATAATGTAGGCAACTCAATATTGTCTTTCTCAGATCTTCTTCCATATTTTACTGCCTTGGAGGATGTCTGACTATTCTTTTGGTTGGCAGGGTTTGATAGGGCTACTTGTCAAACTTTCTTCCGGTTCAGTTGTAGCCTTCAGGACTTTATATGAGCTTAATATAAGCAGCATATTGAAGGATAAATTATCTACTTATGACCTCTCACATGGAATGTCCTCTACTCATGTGGTGGATGGGCATTGCTATCAGGTTTACATCTTGACCATTGAAATTGGGTCTTTGTTCTGTTCTTTTATCACATCTACCCATTCTAATTGAATCTTTAGAATAGTGTTAATGATATTCCCTATTCTTGTTTGTTTTTGTTTTTCTTTGGGGCCAGTTCCTTGACTTCCATTTCATGTAAGAAAAAATTACTAGATGATTCTTGACGAACTTACTATTTATGTATAAATTCACGTGACTTTGAAAAATTAAGTTTCTTATGTTTTGCCTTAGGTATATGAAGTTCTGAAGTTGCTAAATGAGCTTCTCCCTACGTCAGCCAGAAATCAAGATGCTCCACAGTTGTCAGATAAGGAATCTTTTTTAGTAAATCAACCTGATTTTCTGCAAAAGTTTGGGAGGGATATACTTCCGTTGTTGATTCAGGTTTGGTTTCTGATATATAGCTTTTCCCGTGTCCTCCCCTCCCCCCCCCCCCCCCCCCCCCCACAAAAGCATTTAATAGTTCACTATTGTTTCTTCTCCTTTTAACAGGTTGTAAATTCTGGTGCCAATTTATATATTTGCTATGGATGCTTATCAGTTATCAACAAGTTAATTTATTTGAGCACATCTGACATGCTTGTTGAATTGCTCAAGAATGCCAACATTTCAAGGTAGACTTGGTCTCCTTATCTTTTGACTAGTGATTATCAAATCTTGAATGAATTTTACTAATGCTAATAAATTTTTTCAATATGTCAGTTTTCTGGCTGGAGTCTTTACACGAAAGGATCCTCATGTGTTGATATTAGCACTACATATTGCTGAATTAATCCTGCAGAAGTTCTCTGATTTTTTCTTGGACTCTTTTATAAAAGAAGGTGTCTTTTTTGCCATTGATGCTCTGTCAACACCAGAGAAGTGCTCACTGGTAACCCTTAACAAATGTTCAAGGCTGGTATTTCCAGTGTCTAGTGGCACAAGGCTCCTGTCCGACTCCAGTCAGAAGTCTGCTTCAAAGGAGGTCCTGAGATGCTTATGTTATGCTTTTCCTGGTAGTTCTCCATCAGTGTCAGAAAAAGGAAGTTGCATGCTTGAAAAGGATTCTGTTTATAATCTGGCAAAACATATTAGAACCAAGTTCTTTGCACCAGAATTATATGACCCTGAGAAAGTATTAACGGATGTTCTGCAGAAGCTAAGAACTTTTTCTGCTTCATTAAGTGATTTGATGAACATGTCCATGAATAGTTATGCTCCTGATCAGCATGAAGAAAAGTTCTATGGTATAATGCATCAAGTAATGGAAAAGCTTAGTGGAAGAGAGCCCATTTCCACTTTTGAATTTATTGAAAGTGGAATTCTGAAGTCCTTAATGACCTACCTGTCCAATGATCAGTATTCGAGACAGAAGGGAGAACTTGCTGCTGCTAAAAGTGATATCTATGCTGTAGAAAAAAGATTTGAGGTGTTTGCAAGGCTATTATTTTCTTCGCCAGATCCGTTCTCTGGGGACCTGCCCATACTAACATTAATACGGAGATTACAAAGTTCGCTATCTACTTTGGAAAATTTCCCTGTTATCTTGAGCCATGTACCCAAGCAAAAGAACTCATTTGCTACAGTTCCATATGAACGTTGCACAACATATCCATGTATTAAAGCTCGTTTTGTTAGAGACAAGGAGGAGACTTCCCTGGGTGATTCCTCTGAAGATGTTTTGACAGTTGACCCTTTCTCTTCATTGGATGCTATTGAAGGATATCTGTGGCCTAAAGTCAATGCAAAAGGAACCAGCCACATTAAATCAGCTACAGGAGTTGAGGGTAAATCAGAATGTGCACCACTTCAATCACCATCACATGCAAGCTCTAGTCAAGGAGGGAGTCCAAATACTTGCGAACCTGAGAGCATCCCGCCAAATACTTGTGAGCCTGAGAGCATGTCCATGGACTTGCCTGAGTTGAAGGTTTGTCTTTTGGGTCTCTCAGTTGATTGTACTAATACAATAATGTTAGAGGAAAGGAGAAACTCTATATTTTGTTCATTATTTAGATTTTCTGTTTGGGTGCATTTCGTTGTCCTCAGTCCATACTTACGCTGCAGGCAGATGAAGTCAATTTAACACAGCCGGAACCTGAACAAACACCAAGTTTAGGACAGACAAATCCTCAAACATCTTTGGATGAAACTCATACCGTAAGAAAACTTTTTGATCCATCATAAATTGGAACTCATGCATTCACTTTCTATTTTCCTTTTGGAACTAAGTTGTGGATTTGATCGGACTCCACCTAACAAAGGATTTTCCTCATTTTTTCTGGCAATGTAAAAATAGCTGTTTGTCTAAATTTTATGACCTTCTGACCTATATTACTGTTTTTTCACTTTCATTTTATTTCTCCATCATGTCATTGTCATTCAACTAATTTTATGCTGAAGCTCCCTATCAGCTCTAAGATGATACCAAGCCCTTTTTTTTAATATTTGTAATGTTTCAGGAAACTGTGGAGAAGGAACTAGAAGCTCCATCAGAGGAAGACACTGAGATGGAAGAACAGTGTCCTTTATCTTGTAGCATTGAAGATACTTCACCAAAATTGTTATTTTACCTTGAAGGGAAACAGCTGGAACGGTCATTGACATTGTATCAGGCAATTCTGCAACAACAAATGAATGAACATGAAATTGTCATTGGTTCGAAACTGTGGAGTAAAGTATACACATTAACATATAGAAGAGCTGTAGGTCAAGAAGGTTCTGATAAAGAATGTCTTGATTCAACAGAACGTTCTGCTGTATCAGATAAAGCTGGGGTGTGTATGTTGTATACTTCATTTTTCTCCAGCATGTTTCCTTGTGAGCTTGCTTCTGACTTGGAGGAGTCAAGTCCTACCTATGATATAATACATCTGCTTAAAAGCTTGGAAAGTATGAACAAGTATATTGTTTTTCTGATGTCTCGTCAAAGAATATGTGCTTTTGCTGAAGGGAAAATCAATGACTTGGACAATTTTCAGATAGCAGTTGCTCCAGTGTCACAGAATGAGTTTTTAAGCAGTAAATTGACTGAAAAACTAGAACAGCAGATGCGGGATGGTTTGGCTGTGTCTGTTGGTGGTATGCCTTTGTGGTGTAATCAATTAATGGCATCGTGTCATTTTTTATTTAGTTTTGAGGTCAAATGCAAGTACTTCCGCTTGGCAGCCTTTGGTCCCCTTCTAGGGCAGCTTCATTCACCGTCTCATAGTGATTCAGGGGTGACAAGTGACAGGCGACTAAGCTCTGGTGGCTTGCCTCGACAAAAATTTTTAGTTTTCCGCAACCGCATTCTGGATTCTGCTGCCCAAATGATGGACCTGCATGCCTGTCAGAAGGTACTTCTTGAGGTGGAATATGATGAAGAAGTTGGTACGGGTCTTGGTCCGACATTGGAATTCTATACCCTGGTTAGTCATGAGTTTCAGAAATTTGGGCTGGGCATGTGGAGAGAGGATGGCGGATCTTTTACCTCCGGTACAAGCCATGCTGAGGATACTGGAATTATGATATGTCCTTGTGGTCTTTTCCCTCGTCCTTGGTCATTGACTATGGATTCATCTGATGGGATACAGGTCAATGAAGTAATCAAGAAGTTTGTCCTTCTGGGGAAAATTGTAGGAAAAGCACTTCAGGATGGGAGGGTCTTGGATCTGCATTTCTCCAAAGCCTTTTATAAACTAATTCTTGGGCAGGTGCTCTCTCAATTCTGATTATTTTACCGTGCAATTTTGATGCTTATTGTCAACTTTTCAAGCTAGCAACTATTTATACTAACACATTATTATTGGACTTGGTTGCTTATTGTTGATTTTGCAAGCTAGCAATTATAGATTTTAAGATGTCTCTTTGTTTCATAGGAACTTGGACTGTATGACATCCAGTCATTTGATCCTGTGTTTGGAAGGACACTGCTAGAATTTAAGGCTCTTGCAGAGAGAAAAAGGTTTTTGGAATCTGTACATGGAGAAAATACAACATTTGACTTTGAATCATGCTTCAGGAAAATTAGAATTGAGGATCTTTGCCTTGACTTTACACTTCCTGGGTATCCTGATTTTGTCCTTGCATCGGGGCTTCAACATATAATGGTACGTCTCACCTGACCATGATCTATTTATTTTCTGAGTTATTTCATTTGATAAACTGTATATTCAATTTACTTTATGATGTAGGTAAATTCCACAAACTTGGAAGATTATGTTTCACTTATGGCTGATGCAACTATAAATGCTGGAATTTCTAGACAAGTGGAAGCTTTTAAGTCTGGTTTTAACCAGGTCTGTACTTCAGTGTATTGTTTTTCCATGCAAGGAGGATAGAGCCTTAAATACCTTAAATGATTTCATATAATCTGTCCTGAAATGATTTCTTTATTATTTGATTCTTCAGGTTTTCCCTATTGAGAATCTTCAGATTTTCACTGAAGAACAACTAGAGCATCTACTATGTGGAGAACGTGATTCTTGGGCTGTATGTTTACAACCACTGAAATTTTAATTGTTTTAAGGACTGCAAACCACTTAATTTCTAATTGTTTTAACGACTGCAGACTATATTCCTAATTTGTAAATATTCTTCTTGGCAGTTCAATGAACTCCTTGATCATATCAAGTTTGACCATGGTTACACTGCAAGCAGTCCTCCCATTGTTAATGTTAGTGTTCCTTTATCTTTGGTTTGTGTAAATGTTTCATGTGCATTTTTTTAAATCTTGATAGAATTCTTTGGAATTTCAGTTGCTGGAAATCATACACGAGTTTAACCAAGAACAGCGACGAGCGTTTCTGCAATTTGTGACCGGGGCACCTCGCTTACCTCCAGGCGGTTTTGCATCCCTCAATCCGAAGTTAACTATTGTTCGAAAGGTCAATGCCAGTAAAACAACTGTGTTGATTTCTGATTATTCTTTGTATTTTCATCATTTGACATTCCTTTTACTTTGACTACTTTACAGCACTCTGGCAACTCGGCAGACTTGGACCTACCAAGTGTGATGACTTGTGCAAATTATCTTAAGCTGCCACCATACTCTTCAAAAGTAACCTTTCTTTTCTGTATAGCTTATCTTGTTATGAAAGCCTTTGTAAAAAAAAAAAAGATCTTTACGTTTTCATTTCCTTTTTCAGGAGAAGATGAAGGAGAAGCTCTTATATGCCATTAAAGAAGGGCAGGGATCATTCCACCTTTCATAGCTTTCAGTTTTGCCATCCAAATGATCCATTTAACTGTGAATTTGTAATTAGTAGAGTAGGTGGATGGTCATCTCGCTGGTGTAGAGAAAAAAAGGGGGGCTGTGATGGAGATGGTTTTGATCGATAAGGAGCTCATTGTGGTGAATCGGAGGAGCTGATTGATTGGTTGGATGTGTATATTTACTGGGTGACATAGGTAGTTGACTGGGGAGTTGTACAAAAAGAAGATGGGGGATTTCAGATGGATGGATTGCAGTTTAAACATTTGCTACAAAGCTGTGTACAGTGCTCTTGATCACTACAAAATTATCCTTTTTGGTGCAATGAAAAAGAGTGTTTGTTTACAATTTTCATATATTTTGGTTCAATCACTCTCTTGAAAAGTGGGAATGCTGCACTTGTTTTCGCCTACAAATTTATGCTTAGAAAATAATGGTGATGACAACAATGCCTAGAAAGAGCCGCATATGTTCATGTCCATTTGCCAAGTACAACTAATTTCCTCTTTTGGACGAATAGGTGCTTGGTTATTGTTGTTCGTTCTTTTGAGTCTTGACAAAAAAAAGAGTCATTTTTGAGATTAAGCGAGACGAGTTCTTCACAATTTATTGCTTTGACGAGAACGAGCGTAATGCATTGTAGATTTCAAGGTAGGGCGTATTCAAAAAGAATGTTATATGTTACATTAATGTATCGATATATCAAGTAAACTAGTTTAATACAGAGATAAACCGACTCTATGCATTGATAGACTAACTTGGTTTGATCAAGAACTAGTATACTTTATTATCGAACTAGTCTACCTTTATATTGAATTAGTGAGTAACGCTCTAAAACTAATCACACTATTAACCATTAGATTTATCTAATTATTTAAATTATATCAGAATTAATATCTACTATTTTTTTTAAAGTTTAAGTAACTTATTGATCACTTTTAAAAATTGAGTATATTTACATCTCGTACACCAAAGTAGACCATGCTGACGATAATTTTTTTTAATTTTTTTTATTTGCAACTGTTGGAAATAAATATAGAAACTTAACCGAAAAAACCAGCCTTAATTTGCAAGTTGCAAATAAACAAGAGGATAGAATGCAGTCGACGTAGTAAGCACCACTTCCACTCGCACAAAACTCAAACTATCAATCCTCCCTGCCCTCATAAGTCATAACTCAAATTTGATTATCTTCTTCTTCTTCTTCCGGAAGCCCCCTCTGTTTCTCTTCCCAAATGGACCAAGCATGAATCTCAAACCACCACCACCACCATCTTCACCATTAGCCTCCCATTCAAACCCACTCCCTCTAACCCAAACTCTCACTCTCCACTGGGTCTCTCCCCCACTTTATCCCGCCACCATTTCCAAACCCACGCGCCTATTTCGTTTTCGCGCCACTGCCAACCCCACAAACCCAACCACAGACCTCGCTATCACAACCGCCGCCGACCCACCATCCAGTGAAGACCAGAAGCTTCTAATACTCCTCCGCCAGAGAAAGACAGAGGAGGCTTGGATCGTCTACACCCAATCCACCCACCTCCCCAATCCCACATGCCTCAGCCGCTTGCTCTCCCAATTGTCTTACCAGAACACTCGAACGAGCCTTGCGCGCGCCCAATCCATAATCACGCGCCTCCGCAATGAGCGCCAGCTCCGCCACCTGGACGCCAACTCACTTGGCCTCCTGGCCGTGGCTGCCGCCAAGGCCGGCCAGACCCGATACGCCACCTCAATCGTCAAGTCCATGCTCCGCTCTGGCTTCCTTCCTCACGTCAAGGCCTGGAGCGCCGTCGTGAGCCGGCTCGCTGCTTCCGGCGATGATGGTCCTGCCGAGGCTCTCAAGCTCTTCTATTCTGTCACGCGCCGTGTCCGGAGGTTCGCGGAGCCGGAATTGGTGGCGGACTCGCGGCCGGACACGGCTGCGTTCAATGCTGCGCTTAATGCTTGTGCCAATTTGGGTGATACAGAGAGGTTCTTGAAGCTGTTCGACGAAATGCCTGAGTCAGGTGCCGACCCTGATGTGCTCACTTATAATGTTATGATCAAGCTGTGTGCCAGAGCTGGAAGGAAGGATTTGCTTGTTTTTGTATTGGAGAGGATTCTTGACCAGGGAATTACCGTGTGTATGACTACATTGAATTCGCTGGTTGCGGCTTATGTTGGTTTCGGTGATTTGGAAACTGCAGAGAAGATGGTTCAGGCAATGAGGGAAGGAAGGAGAGACCTGTGCAAGATTCTAAGGGATTCGAATTTGAAGAATTCAAATTTGAGTAAAAAAGATGGGGATGTGTTTGAAAGGTTGCTTCCGAATTCAGTTACTGCCAATGAATGTGAGCCGCCATTGTTGCCTAAAGCTTATACTTCTAACTCTAGGATTTACACTACTTTGATGAAGGGTTATATGAATGCTGGGCGTGTCACTGACACGGTTCGGATGCTAGAGGCACTGAGGCACCAGGATGATAGCTCGAGTCAGCCTGACCATGTAACATACACAACTGTTGTTTCTGCATTTGTGAAGGCGGGTTCCATGGACCGTGCTCGCAGGGTGCTGGCTGAGATGACAAGAGTTGGTGTGCCTGCGAATCGAATTACGTATAACATTCTTCTGAAGGGTTATTGCCAGCAGCTGCAGATAGATCAGGCCAAGGAGCTGGTTAGAGAGATGACTGAGGATGCGGGGATTGAGCCTGATGTGGTTTCGTATAACATCTTGATCGATGGATGCATACAGGTTGATGACAGTGCCGGTGCTCTTGCTTTCTTCAATGAAATGAGAGCAAAAGGAATTGCTCCCACCAAGATCAGCTACACCACTTTGATGAAAGCTTTTGCCTTGTCGGGACAGCCGAAGCTGGCTAACAAGGTGTTCGATGAGATGCTCAACGATCCTCGGGTGAAGGCTGACTTGGTTGCCTGGAACATGTTGGTTGAAGGGTATTGCAGACTGGGGTTGGTTGAAGAATCCAAGAAAATCATTCAGAGAATGAAAGAACATGGTTTTCACCCTGATGTGGCTACTTATGGTAGCCTAGCTAATGGGATAGCATTGGCTAGAAAACCAGGAGAGGCACTTTTGCTTTGGAATGAAGTGAAGGACAGATGTACGGCGAAAAAGGAAGGTGAAAAGTCTGATGATTCAGATCCTCCAACATTGAAACCTGATGAAGGGCTATTGGATACTTTGGCTGATATTTGCGTTAGGGCTGCTTTCTTTAAGAAGGCTCTGGAAATTGTGGCTTGTATGGAAGAGAATGGGATTCCTCCAAATAAGACCAAGTTCACTAAAATCTATGTGGAGATGCATTCAAGGATGTTTACTAGTAAGCATGCCTCACAAGCCAGGCAGGACAGGAGGAGTGAGAGGAAGAGAGCTGCTGAGGCTTTCAAGTTTTGGTTGGGTTTGCCCAATTCTTATTATGGGAGTGAATGGAGGTTGGGATCTTTGGATGGAGATAACTGATGGTTATGCTTCTGATTCAGTTTTGACCACTTGGCATGTCACCTGTATACGTTATTACTCAAGAAATAGTTGGTAGTGTTATATTCACAAAATCTGAGAAAGTGAATCACGGTGTATGAACTTTCTCATGTAATTCCAGTGAAGAAAAAATCCCATGTAATATAATCATGTTATCATATACGCAATTGAAAATCATGTCCTTGTTAAAAATCTTTGGATATGTGTGCAAATACATATAACATTGTTAGGTCACAAAATTATATACAATTAGTAGTACAAATTATGGCATGAACCCCCAAATCTGGTTTTGGCATTAGATTCGGTATGGTCTTGATTGTAACAGAACTCCTACCATTACAAAGATATACATGTTCAA
Organism: Rubus idaeus; assembly: GCA_030142095.1. Lineage (NCBI taxonomy): Eukaryota > Viridiplantae > Streptophyta > Magnoliopsida > Rosales > Rosaceae > Rubus > Rubus idaeus. Next base: position 7,184,387 of record CM057970.1, read on the forward strand.
TGTGCTATAAATCTCTGCCCAAACCTCAGCCTCTTGACGTTGATGATGATTGATTCCTAGAATAAGATGATGATAGTACCTGAACACAAAGTCCTGGTTTAATAAAAGCTACATGATATAAAATTGTTGGCATTTGACATTACGGTGGGTAATTTTAACAGGGAAGCTGATCACAGCTATGCGTTCAAAAGTTCTTAATGATTTGCTACAGTTGTACCGGGGTAGTAGTAGTACCTGGTATGTCTTCGCCCCTTTCTTGAGTAGATAGCCAACACTGTTTAAGTTATCAACAAATGTGTCAATGTCAGGAACTCTTAGGCCAATCCTATCTGCCAAACTGTATATTTCCTGAAATAATGTAGTACAACATATGTATATGGGTGACCAGATGAGACCGGATAATTTTAAAGTACACAAAGCAGTCAGATCGACATACAGAAATTGTGAAAGTGTCTTTCTGGTGCAACTCTGATTGCTTATTAAGGGCACTTAAAAACCGCTTTGCTTCTTTTTGTTGACTCATCCCTCCACTGCGACCAAAATCAACAACTCCATGCTCGTCAATGTACTTGTCATACAAGGATTCTCTCATGATCTCAACCACGTCCTGCAAGGTAGACACTTTAGTAGGATGAGCCAGGTATTCCAAACTGATGTGACTTAACTTTATATTGATCGCAGAGTAATCAATTCTTGGGTGAGGGAATAGCATTTTGCAATAGAGAAGAGGCTGACCATTGCATCTTGGGCTGTGATTTCCTCTCTTAAATCTAACCTAGCTCGAGCTTGTGTCAGCCTCACCAGACTTTCCAGTTGCCTTGCTGTTATTGGTGTGCTATCAGCAGATGTAGCATGGTCTCTTAGTTTCAAGTAAAACTTCTGCAGGATTTCTGCTGCCGGCTTTGACATCCTGGTTCACCCAATAAAGCATATAAATAAGAAAACGTAAAATAAACAATTTTTTTATAATTAATTGCTTCAAGAGTGATCAGATGCAGAACAAGTTACAAAGCAGATGTCATCACTCATCTGAAATCACCTTGGAAAGACAAAAGTTCTTGCATAAGCAATATACTTGCGGAGAAGTTGCACTGGTAATGGAACAAAATCAGCATCCTTCGCTGGATCAAGCCTCAACCTTGAAACCAAAGAACGACCTCCACTGATATCTAGGCCTTCTGCACTTTGTGATGCTGCATTTTCTGAAGCAGAAGGCATTTTCTTGTCAAAAAGACACTATTCTAACATGCACCATATTTCATGATATGCAACCACTGCCTTCCTTTGAAAACAAAACAAAAACAAAAAAAAATTAATACATCTAGAAACTACCTCTACGAATCTTTTTTGCAGCTGGTGAATGCTCTCCATATCCAGTATGAAGCTGCATGATAGACACCCAAGTCCTTGAATTACAGACAGCTCATCAAACTAATTTTATTACATTTACAATGTCAAATGAGACTAACTTTATCTTTTTTTTTAATCATCAAAAGAGAGTACTAACAAGTATCCCTTTTTGGACGACTGTAAATAGTTTCTTAGAGAATTTGATTTTTTCCCTTCAGTGGTTTTGTTGTATCATAATTTTGCCAATGACATTGACTAAATAAACCTCTAATCTCCGTTTAATGCTAATAGAACAATTTTCAACTGTCACCATGATTTTATGACAAGTTTGTGCTAATGATGGAAACATACTAGGCATGTCTTACTGTCACTTTAAATGAGATAAATATAGCATGTAAATGAAAAAAACATGGACTAATATGTAGGGGCCACATTGGATAACTTACCGACATAATGTGCTCTGACACTCGCTTATCCAAAAGTTCATCAGGTTTGTCAAGTAATATGAAAACCAAATCAAATCGTGAGAGTAGAGCAGCACTTATTTTCAAATTTTCATTGACGGTTTTTGCACGACTGCATTTGAAAATATAATGGCATCATAAAATGTGCTATTGAAATGTCATGAGATCAAAGCTACAGTAATGAAGTATAAGAATCAGTCATGACACTGCAATAGTGTGGGGGATGGAGGGGGGTGAGGGGAAAATCAATTTGTTAGAGTTCTTTGGAGTGAACTACAAAGAGTATGAGCTAAGATGCTGTAAAGCATAAGCACCAACATAGGCAAATATGATCAGATAACCACAAGATGAAATTTTATCAATGAATTACCAGAATCATAATAGTCCATGGAACAACAAATAGGAATAAAAAATATTACTTATAATGACCACCAACAGGGTTTGCTGCTGCTAAGACAGAAGTTCGTGCTGACAAACTTGCCACTAATCCAGCCTTTGCAATAGACACACACTGTTGTTCCATGGCTTCCAGTAGGGACTGCAGCAATCCCATATGAGTAAAAAAAACACTCTTGGTACTTAAAAAATTTGATAATAGAAAATAATATGAAGCCCCAGGGGACAAACCTGATGCTCTGAAGACATTTTGTCAAATTCATCAATACAGCACAACCCACCGTCTGCAAGTACCATGGCACCTAAATTTGATTTACAGAATGTAAGTATTTTGTACTTGTTCATTACTTGCGTAAGTCATGGGTGTCAAATGATGTAGACCTGGATGTCTCCAGTCCCCATAACAATGTTCAAAGATTTCATCTTTCAGTACAATAGCTTAATTATGTATTACATGAGAACTGAAGGATTAATATTACTTGCTACTACTGGTGCTGCCTGCACAGAATTCCTTGCCGTTGCTATAAAGCATCAAGATAAGTTTTTTTTCTTTTCTTTTTTCTCATTCTTTGATGTGGTAGTTAAAGCTGTACCAATAGAGCATACTGAAAGATAAGTATTTACATTTTCAATTGGTTAAATTTTACCACTCAACTGGAAGTGAAGCATAAGTGGTAGAAGAAGAAGAAGGAAAAGAAACTACCAGCTTCAAAGGCATAATCACTTGTCATAGAATCCTTTACAACAGCTACAGTCAGGCCAGCTCTGGTTGTGGCATTACCACATACATAAATGCCTCGTGGAGAAACAGCTGCTGCTGCTTGAAGTATCTGGCTCTTGCCTAGTCCAGGATCACCTAGAAAATGAAGAGGTACAAGTTCATCTTCTCTCCACCGTGAACAACTTTCCAAGTTTAGTTCCTTCAAAGTAGCATGATGGAGTAAAATCATACCAACAATTATGACATGGATGTCTCCTCTAACAGGAACCTTGTTCTGATCATTTGAATGCTTACGTACACCTCCAAAGAGTGCCAGTATTATCCCCGCTAAAGATAGTAAATTAGCATCGTTAGACCACTATATTAACAATTTCAGAAGATATGGTAAGGGAAGATGGTCACATTCTAAGAATGGGTCATTTTTGGGAATTTTTCACCCTTTTCAGCTAGGAAATCAATCAATGAGTAAAATACAAGAGAAACTGACGAAACTAATTAGGAGAAAGCTGAAACATAAATTGGCATGAAGATTTTAAACACAAACATGAAAAAAATAGTATCTTACCTTTAACAAGCTCATGACCATAGATGGATGGACAAATAGACTGAAGTAGTTGCCGGAAGGTATCTGGACCATGTTCCTCTGAGAACTTGACAATGAATTCCAAATCCCTTGGGGAAAACGAGTCAACAAGTGCTACAGTTCCAGCATTAGAATTAGAATCTTGTACACCCTCAGGCAGAGACTGTGACTTGGAGTTTTTGATTGAAACAGCTTCTAAATACAAATAGTAAATTCCTTGATTTTTGCTTTTCGATTTACCTGAAACAGTTGAAAAATCCAATTTGTATTAAGGATAGGAAATAGTTCAAGAACTGCAACTAGATATGTTCTGTCATTCACCATGCTGATATGAAATTTGTATATGAAGGCATAAAGTTTGAATACGAATGCAGGACATTGAACTCCAAAGAATCTCTTTACCTCCCCCAATGTCCATGTAATTGTTAATGACTCTTATAATCCCCGTGACAGTCACCACATCTCCAGGGATGCATGCATCAACAAGATCTTCAAGAAGTTCACATTCTACTGTTCGAGGCACCCGGCCTTCTTCATGATCCTCTGGCTTTAGCAGCTCCTGTATCCTTAAGTAGTATCAAAGGATAAATTTAACAAGATCAATAAAGGAACATAAAAAAGCTCAACTGGATTTACTCTATTCAAAACGCCTACCTTATCTTTTGAAAATCTATCGTTTGTGCAGTAGATCGATTTGGAATAAAAGTTTTGCTCTTGCACCCAGTTAGATCACATTTTAATGGTGGGGAAAATTTCCCATCAGGGAACATACGCGTAATGCTCGTCTTACACTTCACACAGTCAAATTCCATTTGCACCACAAAAGGTTTCACAGTGCTAACTTTTACTACACTACCACGCACAGATACAAGCTTGTCTGCAATGCAAACAATTAATCCCATTCACATTAATTCCACAGAATAGACCACCTCAAACTGGTTCCCAAAATATAATACATAGGGAAAACTAAATACCTATATATGCAGCTTTTAAGTTCTTCAAAGCAATCATGGATTCTGGGTAGTTATGTAACCGAATATTAATTTTGATGTCATCCTCAATTCTGTTACTTTCCCATTGGGTCAACAGGACCTTGTGAGCTGCAACACTCATGCACAAGAGGGTTATCTTGGGTTTTTCCTCCAGCGCTTCATAAACTTCCTCAACATCACATACTTTCCGAAATTGCTCAAAGTCAATCCACAACACAACGACGCCGTCCTCGTCCTTCGCCTGTAAATTCAAACTTTGATAAACTCAAACCCTAACCCACAAATTCCCAATAATAACTCAATGCAACCATTAATTTTGTAATTTCGTTCGGTATTAACGAAATTCGAAGTAGAGAGAGTGAGGAATTCGACCTGAGAAAGGAGAGCTTGGCCGGGCGGCGTAATGAAGAAGCTGACGAGCGAGTGTGTGAGATTGAGCCATGGTTTGTCGTCGCCGAGCTCGATTTGGGCCAAGTACGTGCACCAGATCTCGCCGAGCCCAGCTGCGTATGAAGAACCGTAGCTCGAGCTCATGCTCTTCCCCGAAGTTCCGTACATTGCCGATCGAGATTTCGCTCCCGGCGGTTGTGGTGTTTGTTCGCAGGTTTTGGCGGGAGAAAATGAATGAAATCCCCAAACGGTGGTGCATTTAAAGTCGTTTGCGTTATCTCCTCACTCTACGGGATGTCGTTTTTCATCTCCTCTAGTACATAGCTGATAGCTACCGCCGATATCTGCCACGTGTCCTCTCAAATTTCTAGGTCTTCACGCCCACAGCTGAAAAGGTTGGCATCTTCTTCTCTGTAATATAATAGAAGCTCTGCAATATTTAACACACTGTAAAAACTTGAAGCAATCATTCAAACCGCTCAGGCCCCGAAAGGTATTTCCTTTATTATGAATCTACAGTGCTTATTGTAGACAAATTTATTCTGCTTTCTAGGGTTTTAGAAGAAAAGGGTGAATTGGTTTTGATGAAGCAGAAGTGGAAATAGGACGTGTAGATATGGGTATTGAAGAGAATGTAAGCATTGTTTCGTCACAGGCAGTGATTGATTGTGAGGCTGAAGGTGGAGAGGGTTTGGAGGGGACTGAATTTGGTAGTGGGTGTTTGATTGCAGAAGATGATAAAGGGTTGGTTTTGGAGTCCAAGAAGGATGGAGAGAAAGACGAGACTTTGAGGGAATGTATGAAAGGTGAAGTTGTGAGTGCTGCAGGAGTGAAATTTACCAACAACAATGAGTCTTTGGATCATCAAGACTTCAACTTTAGCAGTCATTTTAAGACGGTAACTTGTTATGGACTCGAAAACCAGGCCTCGGAAGTTAATGTGGAAGAAAAGAGCAATGGGTATGAATTGACGACTACAAGGGTTTCTGAGAATACTGAAATCAAGTCTGATTTGCTCGGCAGTGCTGATTTTATCCGGTATTTGAGAATGGATGGGAATGTGTCAAGTGGTATGGATGGAAATTCTTGTCCTTCGAAACCAGAATTTCAAGTTTCTGATCTAGTATGGGGCAAAGTAAGGACTCATCCCTGGTGGCCTGGGCAGATTTTTTATCCTTCGGCTGCATCAGAACAGGCAAAGAAGCGTTTTAAGAAGGGCAGTTATCTGATAGCTTACTTTGGGGATCATACGTTTGCTTGGAATGAAGCACCAAAGATTAGGCCCTTTCTGGAGCACTTCTCAAAAAAGGAGAAGCAGAGTAATGAGGAAGAATTCCAACATGCAGTTGATTGTGCTTTGGACGAAGTGTCGAGAAGGGTAGAGTTTGGGCTGGCCTGTTCTTGCATACCTAAAAAAGCATGTGTAAAGCTCAAAACTCAGATAATTATTAATGCCGGAATCAGGAAAGAAGCAAGTAGAAGAGTTGGCGGTGACAGTTCTCTTAATGCTGCTTCTTTTGAGCCTGCGAAACTCATTAAGTTTATAAAAGAGTTGGCTCGGTTTTCAAATAGCAAAGCTGACAGACTAGAATTTGTAACATCACAAGCCCAATTATTAGCTTTCTATTGTTGGGAGAGTTATTCGCAGCTGCCACTGCCAGAGGAGAATGATGCTGATGTTTCCACATTGGGAGAGAAGAATCACTGCAATGAAGCAAGTGATGATGCACTCGCAGTAATTGAGGATGAGAAGTTGGTGCAGAATTCAGAAAGTAAAGATAACTCATTGCGTAAGTGCAACGACATATCAGATTCAAAGGCTCAGAAGTGTTTGTTTCCAGCGAGTGAGAATGAATCAGAAGGGAAGGCTGGCGAACTTGATGCTATAGCTGATGAAGTTGCACTCCCAGTAATTAAGGATGACAAGTTCGTGTGGAAATCAGAAACTAAAGATAACTCATTGCACAAGTGTAAGCACATATCTGGGGATGGTATGAATCCGAGTGAAGAAGAGCAAAGCTTGTGCGATGTGGAGGGTGCGATGTGTTTGTCTCCTCCAATGAGTGAGAATGGATCAGAAGGGAAAGGTGATGGTAAATTGATTTTGCAACCTTCTGGTAAGAAACGAAAGCAAGCCGATGCTCTGGCTGATGCAGCTGCTGTTGTGAAACATAGGAAAAGTGATTCATCAACAGGGATTGGTAACAATTTGAACAATCAGTCTTTTGGAATTGGAGATTTTTATAACCTGTTTTTGCAGCAGAGTTTTAGAGTGTGAGGCGAATCGGTAGGGATGATTGGAAATGTGTGTGAGCTGGAGAGGTGATATAGAAAAAGAGTAAAGACCCATATCTCTGAAAGAAGCCTTTTGTTTCACTCTGATATTAATATTGATATGGCTTTATAATAGTTTTTAAAGTTTTGTCATGACTAGCTTATCAGAACTCGTTTACATGCCAACATACTTGCACTTCTAGCTTGTTTACTTGTGATTATAGCATAGAATTAAGAATCTAAGAGCTTTTTCATATGGGCTGTTTCCATCTGCAATGTCAGTTAGAAAGAGCTTCAAGACCAAACATGACATTTATTAACTTTCTTGATCTAGACATTTTTCTTTTTTTGTTTGTTTCAGTTTTCAATCTTACAAAATGCTCTCAAGAAACCATCCAATAAGTTTTTCTATTTTGGTTGAAAAAAAAGAAGTCATTATGAAAGAATCAACAATTCATTAGCCGTTTAATCATCTATGTGATAACTTGATGATAATTTTGTCCGACGTCTTCAAGTCCGCTCCATCAATCATAATGCAAAAAAATATGGGCAATGTTTTTCTGGTTATTATTATTATTTTTTTGGATAATTTATAATTACGGAATGATAGTGGAATGATCAATATTAGTCCATTGAGAAATCGTACAAAGTGAAGTAACCGTGCACAACGCCACAACGATTTTGGCTGTAGTAAAAACCCACAAAGTAAGCATGGATCCACGTGTCAATTCCTGGGTCAAACCAAATGTAGCCCTGCCTTGTCTTTCAAGAAACCATCTCTAGTCGTGTTTCACCCTCGAGCTGGAAAAGGTGGATTGCAGAGCACGTCAATTTCCGGGCAATTTTGTGCTTCACCAACTGCTTGAACATTAACTTGTGGGCTGCCTTGAAATTTCTACTCAGCGCAGGCCTAATCCCCTCAAATCTCAGCTTGTCTCTACTGTCCTATACAGAACATCCAAAGATGTCAGAATTGATGGCTAAACATTTCGTTGCAACACAAAAGATTAGGATAGTGAATATGACACTTCGTTGAAGTAATACAGAATAAATTTTCAATACTTCCAAGAAAATCTCTCATTTTACCTTTAAAAATTGAAAGGTTTTGAGTTCATCAGAATTCCTAAAGCTATATGTTATGTCACAACTGATTATGTGCTCGCCAGAATTACCACCATGCACCTGAAATAAATGACTTGCCTCAGTTACGTTAAGTGTGCAAATCATACCAGCCACAATGTGAATGATGTTAATTATAGTTATGCGGAGAAAACTAATGCTTTCAAATTTGCTAATAACGTTGAAACATAAACATCACCAATTGACTAGTTGTGTGTATTTTCCTGGTCTATCAATTCTTCCTATCCTTTGCAGAACAGAACCATTTCAATGTGGTATTGAGAATGTTAAGAGGGGCCTTTGAATTTTGGTAGATGAAAGAGTTTACAAGGAACTTCAATTAAAATTCACAGTGATCTCAAGAATTTGCTGAAAAATCCAAACTCATCACTTCTCTGCTCTGCTCTTCATTCATTAGCAATTGGACAACAAAGCAATGACAATTAACCAACAACATTTTTTCACATTCCCATAAGAATCAATCCTATAGAGCTTATAAAGAAACAATACAGAATCAACCAATAATTTAAAAAGCTGACCTTGCCTCGGTGCGGAACTTCATGAAGTTAGGGAATTGCTGGTACTTATGACTTGAACAGTGTCCTTTGGTGTTTCAGAAAAGCCTGCAAATCAAACAATTCACATTTTGAATGACACTGTAGTAATATAAATGGAAAGCTATCCCAACCATACTATATAATGCTTTCAAGTTACTAATAATGCCAAATACCAAAAACTTCACCAAGTTGTGGCAAGTGTGTTTTCCTATAGTCTCAATCCATAATAACACATACCCAAACTATTCTACATTGACTAATAATGCTGAATATAAACTTCACCCGGTAATAAATTTTTCCAGGCCAATTAACACAATTTGTATGCAAGATTTATGTTCTATCAATCCTTGATACTTATGCTTTGCAGGTGCAGGGCAGAACCACTTAAATGTTGTATTGAAATTTTACGAGGAAGATTAACTCCATTGTTATTCTACTGTTATTGAAATCCACTTAAATATTATATGAACCTTTTCTTTGAAGTGGATTTGTCCACCTTTGTTTCTTTCCTTTTTATATCCTGTTTTAGCCATTGGAAATTTGAAGCTGCAAAAGTTTTGCAGATATATAACCCCAATAAATAGTGAAATTAATGAGTAACAAGAGAATATATGCATAGAGGTGAAATGAAAAACAGCCGATTGCCAAAATTTAACTAAAACATACACTCCAGTCAGTTGAAGTGTCTGCAAACATTCATATAGCAATTAATTTTTACATATACAAATTATTATTTCTTCATTGTTAAACGGAGAAGAATGTATACAAATAGCAATTGGAGTGCCTTTTTACATACCTTTGCAACAACGAAACTAGAGGAACCAACAACCTTTTTCGCTGTTCCTTGAGAATCAAAATCTTGCAAAGCTGTTAAATAGATAAGCAAGAATTAATTACTAGTTTGAAAAGTAAGAGTCACGAATGTTTTCACTTAATATATAACCATGTAAGGGAAATGAATCAGCTGATGCACCATTACTCTGTTTGCACAATAGCTATTCCTCCAATTTAGCAAAACAAACTAGATGCCCCTGCAGAATTAATAACATAAAGAATGAATATTTATTTATTTTGATCATAACATGGATAAGGAAATGATAAAGAAGAGAAGAGTTTAATAAATTGAAAGGCTGGTGGTTCGATGTTTGAAAAGCATACCTTATTTGCCTCAATGTCGCACTGGGTTGATCAATTCTCATTCTCAATAACTATCTCACCAACTAATAAAAAGGAGATTGGTCAGTACTAAATTAAAAGGAAGAAAGTAATAAGAAAAACAATCTGTATACTTTTATTCATTTTAGAGATGCTTCAAAAAAGAAAAACGGTAAAGCTTTAGAAGAGTGGCAAACTTGAATTAAATGATCTTCACAACAACAATCACACACTAATTGTCGAGTTAAATGTGTGTGCATGTATGATTGATATATATTTGGAAAAGTTCAGTTCAATTTTACTTTTCAAAACTAATTGACGGATTAACTAAAATTAGAAGAGAAGAGAAGAATTAATCCAATAAGTCATGTACAAATTAAGGGACGATATAACAAGTAGTTTAGTAATTAATGGATGAAAAAGTGAGAGATCGAAGAAAAAAGACTTACGCTGGATGAATGGAAGATGACGAATCTTAGGCCGCTCTGGGCCGCTCTCCTCCGTGCATCTTTCTTCTAGAAGGCGACATTCTTCGATGCGTATCTGTTTTAATTTGGTGAGGCGTTGCATAGCTTCCACAGAAGGTAGAAGCATCAGATTACGGCAATTATAAATAGTTAGGTCCTCAAGAGATGCAAGGTTTCCCAACCATTCTGGCATAGCCTTCACTCTGCCAAAGTATGATATCTTCAACTTTGTTAAAGAAGTAAAGTGTTGAATTTGTTCAGGCAGAGACCTGAGTTTTGGCCACCCCAAGATCTTTAATGACTCAAGTTGAGGTATAGCCTGAAAAGCAGGGAATGATTCGAGCTCCCGGCATGAACAGACCAATTTCTCAATGTCTTCAGACGGGTGAGGCTGCAGAGTGAGGTTGCCGCTAACCCATTCGGTAGGCATTTTAATCTAGAACAAGTAGAAATGTTCAAGCTGCGGAGGGATGTGAGCTTGTCTAAACTTGGAATAGTCTCCAGACGGCAATTCCATATAGTCAATTGTTGAAGAGAGACCAAGGTTTGAAGAAAGGCACTATTTTCAATTTGTGGACTCTGACACCCTTCAATTCTCAATTGACGGAGGGATGCGAAGCCACCATGTAAAGTAGTCGGAAGAGACTCTAGATTAGTTACACACAACTCTTGGAGGGATGTACTCAGACTACTGTACACAACTCTTGGGCAATTTTGTATTGTCAATTTCTTAAGACAGGGGAAGGACTCTAGTCCACTCGGGAGGAGTAACTCGGGACAGCCGTAAATTTCTAATTCGCGAAGAGATGGGAGGCCACCCTGTGAAATTGGATTAATGGACGTTATTTTAGAGCAGCCACTCTATTTCCAATGTTTCAAGGGATGTGAGACCACCGTGTGTAATATCTGGGATGGACTCTAGTCTAGCACAGCGCAAACTCAGGTTTTTAAGAGATGGTGAGAGTAGCCCATCAGGTAAATATCTCAGATTCTCACAAGCCCATATAGTTATAGATGAAAGAGATTCGCAGCAGTACTCAAACCCTTGTGATCGGGGAGCAATACAAGTTAACTCCCCACAATTATGTATGCACAAATGTTCAAGATTCTTGTTGTTTTCTAACATCCCTTCCGGCAGACAAGCAAGTCCCCTCACATAACTTATGTGGAGAAAAATGAGAGTGGTCAGTTGATCGCTTAGAATACTTGCTATTGGCATACGACTATCCCCTCGGGCACCCCAGTAAGACAAGGAATTCCCTTGGATCACCAACTTCTGGAGAGTTGGAAAATGAGTGGGAGCACTTGTCAATTGGTCGCAGTGAATCAAGATCAGCTCCTCGAGGCAAGGAAACACCCTGCAGCTACTTGCTGGTGCTTCCATCCATTCAATCAGCTTCCCGGCATCCTCAATATGCAGTATTTTCAATGCAGGAAACAAAGCCCACCGTGTCACCTCCTTACTTGAACTTGTTCCAGCTCCATAAAACTCAGATCCTATGCATGTTAGGTTCTCCATGTTCTTAACCTTAACACGCCTAAGATTGGGCAGATGCCCAAGTACTGGGAGTCTTTGGCAATTGTTGCAGCCCAACAATTCAATCTCTTTCAGATTGTTGGGCACCCATGAAGCCCAGGAAGCAAATTTAACACCCATGAAGCCCTGAATCTCCAAAAATTCAAGATTAGGATGTGGACAGAGGCCTTCAAGTACCTCTTCGTCATTATTAACACTGTTGCTTGGCTCACTAAGCCTCCAATCCCTCCATCCAAGGACTAACTTGCGTACATGTTTCTTCTCAACTAAATTTGCTTTCTCTGCTGCTTCTCCATCTCTTACATGTTCCAGATTATAAATGGACAAGGTGCCTCTCAATTGGTTTACACCACCCAATTCCTCAATTCCAGGACCTGTCCAATTCCTCAATTCCAGGACCTCCTTACTCATCTTTACAAAAGGTAATGATCGGAGATTAGTCAACCGTCCCAGTATCCCAGCTGGAACTTTCATATATCTACAAAAATAAACATGTCGCAAGTTGATCAAATTTGCAATTTCCCTTGGGAACTCATCGAGTTGATAAGGTAGTTTCAATGTCTATAGGTTATAAAGCTGACCAATAGATTTAGGAAAGACTTTGATATTTGTTTTGGAAACATTCAAATACCTCAAGTGTTTCAACTTTCCAATTGAATCTGGCAACACCTCAATGTCTGCCTCATATAACTTCAAAACACGTAAAGCATAGTTGTTCCCAAAGTCTTTGCCAGTCGAAAAAAGTGAGCGCAAGTTCTTCGATTTTGATACATATTCTGCAAGATCGTGCACTAAATCGTGCATCTTGCATTTGGTAATATTGCCACACTTATCCTTTGTAACATCTTGAAAAAATGAGTTCTGCAATAGGAGATTAAAAAATTCATCACCTATATCCTCCATCTCTAGATTACTTCTGTCTGGTGAAGGGTGAAGCCATCCCTGAGCCATCCAGAGTTGGATCAAGTTATCCTTTTCAATTTCAGAATCTTTGATGAATATTGAGCAATATGCAAAACATTGTTTCAAAGATGGGGGTTGCAACTCATCAAAACTCAACTTCATAATTGACAAGATTTTTTTTTCTCCTTCCGGCAAATTCCATATTCCACTTTCTACAATTGATCGCCATTCATCACTTGTTTTAAAGCGCATCATATGTCCCAAAACCTATGATTAATAGGTGATGTGTCAGATTTGTATCAAATAATAGCGTTAATACATTTTACTATCTTGTGTAAGGCTATTTGAAAATTCATATGAATGAAGATTTTATAGCAATTAATATCCTTATAGAAAAAAGACTCCTACAACATTTCATTGTTTTTCATTTGACTCTAAATAATGTTTTTTTTTTTTTACACTATAAGATTTGCCTTGACTCTTAACAAAGACTCGGCTATTTTTTTTTTCATTTCTTTTAAGTCTCTCACTATTGCTAACTATACAGTTCTAATACATTCACTACTACTACAAACTTGGTTTTTTTTTTCCTTTTTGGTTTAAGGTTTAGTGTTTAGAGTTTATGGCTCAGGAGCTTAAAATTTAGAATTTAAGGTTTTATTTTTTTAAGGTCACCAACTATTACTACACGATGCTTCTACACTGGCTGTTACTTAACAATGTTTTGTATTTCTTTGGGCTTAGACTTTAACGTTTAATTAAGATTTAGTTTTAGTGTTTATATAGCAACATGGTTGAGGACTTGAGGTAGTATCTTTGTGTAGTCAAAGAGAGCTTATGTACACGTAACATAATTTGTGATTTACCAAAAAAATTCGTAAATAAATGTACGGTAAAGAATAGTACAAATCTTATTATGAGACCTCTAGCTAACATTGACATTCTCTTTTTCATTTTTTTTTTCTTTCCTATTTTTGGATTTTCATTTTCTTTCCTGTTTTTGGATCAAAGGGGGAATGAGGGGCGTTTGAACTTGAGATCTATGGCCAAATGCTAGTTGGCTTATTCATTTTTGTTTTATGAATTGAAATGTAATGTTATTTCATGAAGCTCATCTAAAATTATGAAATGTTCTTTACCCCTTTTTTTCCATTCTTTTTTCCTCTTTTTAGAAAAAAAAAAGACATTTTAAATAACTTATGATTTGAGCTTTATCAATGAAGATCAAATAAGGAGAAGAATAAAAAGATACGATTGTGAACAAAAACTTCAAATTGATGATAGAACATACCTTTGCTACTAATGGCAGACCCCCACACTTTCTAGCAATCTCCCTTCCGATTGTCTCCTGGTATTTAGATATAGTACTCCCAACTGGAACTGCTTTACCCTTCAATATGAGCCAACATTCATTATCTGATAGTTTTTTCAAATCACACCTAGGAAGGGTCTCCATGACTTTTGCAACTTCGCCACTACGGGTAGTGACAATGATGCTGCTTCCTCGGGTATCATTAACTGTTGACAAAAAACTTCTCAGCTCTTCCCATTTCTCTGGATCTTCGTTCCAAACATCATCGAGTACGAGGAGGTATCTTTTCTCTTTTAGCTCTTCTGTAAGGAATTTACGAATTGCATCCTTGCTTTGTGCTGCTGCTTTCTCTGGTTTAAGAGATTCCAAGATCCCCCTTAAAATTTTCTTGACTTCAAAAGGGGTAGATACACACACCCATATTTTTTCATTGAAGTGTGCACCAATCTCGGATTTATGATATATTGATTTAGCCAAAGTCGTCTTCCCCAAGCCTGGCATTCCCACAATAGCCAAAACTGGAAGACAATTATCTTCACCATAGCTTGACTTGGTCAAGGTTTTGACTATATCTGACGCAACCTCATCCCTTCCAACGATGTACTTTTCATCTGAATCAAACCCGGAGTAGGTTTCTCTGTCAAGTACTTGATTATCTTGGGAGGTTGCATTATCTGCTAATGTCCTAGCAACTAACCCAATAGGACCAGCTGCTTCATTATTCAACTTCACCAAACATGTGTTGATTTTGTTGATTTTTTTAGCCATTTTGCGGCGAAATACAGCAGGATTGTAGTTTGAGAAGAAGTTTTGCACCTTTTTCTTCATTTGGTTTTGCACTTCTATTTTACGCCGAAGATCTTCATATGCAATTTCATCCAACACATCATCGGCGTTGCGAGCTAAGTCTTCGAGATCCTTCACCCACATTTCCACGGCCTCCCCTCGAACTTGTGAATAGTGTACATCTCGTAGCATAGCTTGAATCTTGCGGAAGGATTCACCCAGCTGTGCTAGATCTACTTCGAAGCCCAATGCAAGACTGAATTGTTGAGCAGCAAGTGAAGTCACCTTGGACAATATTCCCTCGGCAGCAAAAGTGAGGAGAAAATCCGCCATATCTTTATCTTTCAAAACTAATGGCAATGAGAAGAGATAATTAAGAAAACAAGAAGTAGATTGAAGATGCAATATGTCTCCCCTGAACCCGTACCTGATATGAAGCTCAAGAGGCGGTTGCCTCGGGCCCAAAAATTTTGAGGGCACCAAATAAAATTTTTATATCCCAAAATTTTTTAGGGCACCAAATAAAATTTTTATATCCTTTTTATGTATGTGTATATATACTATATACTATAACATATATATATACTATTTACTATATTTATACTATAGTATATATATTACTATGTATATAGTATATATAGTATATAGTTATATACTATGTATATACATAGCAATATATAGTGTATATATATATTATATACTTTATATTACTCTATATATAATATTCTAAAAAATAATAATACTATATATATATACTATATATCATATATTAATGATTCTCAGGTAAAGATGTCCTTACTTTTGTAAAGTAAGAAGTTTTGATCTCAACCGTCATATCTATTTTAAATTATCTGATCTGACGGTTGAAATCAAAACTCCATAACTTAAAAAAGTAAGGTTCTCCTTAGCAGATAAAGCTTGTATCATATATATACAAAAAGTAAAGACATCCTTACATGAATTCTCTGCTAAGGAGGTTCTTACTTTTTTAAGTTACAGAGTTTTGATCTCAACCGTCAGATCAGATCATTTAAAATAGATCTGACGGTTGATGATCTAATCTGACGGCTAAGATCAAAACTCCGTAACTTAAAAAAGTAAAGACATCCTTACATGAAAATCATTGTCCTTTTATGTGTGTGTATAATATATATATATACTATAAATAATTAAATATTGTTTAAGATACTTTTTAACCTATATCTTATTATAAAATTAATTAATAGAATCCTATTACCATATATTTATCTTATTCCTCTATATAAAACACTATTCATCAATAAAATTATTATTCTCATTTATCTCCTTTACTTTTCCCTTATTCTACAACACTTATCCACGAGCCTCTACCCCAGAGAAACAAAAACCCTAGAATCATAAACCCTAGGCTCACCTCACCTTCCAAGATCTTCTCTTAACTATCACTCCTCTCACCTTTTCTACTCCACCTCCCCACTCCACCCTTCACCCGGGAAAATCTTCGAATCTCTACGAACAGGACACTTATTTTTCTCTTTTATTAACTCATTTTAAATTTTACTATTTTTATGTCTTCTATTCACATTTAAATTTCACTAATTCGACCATTATCTGATATAAAGATCTAAGATGAACAAAAAATCTCTATTGAACAGAGAATTCATTCATTTCCTCTCTTTTAACTTATTTCTAAAATTTATATATTCTTTTATCTAATATTTCATTAAAATTTACAATTTACTTACTCCATATAATTCAACAAGAGGCTCAAATCGAATTCTATTAGAAATCATTCTCACCCCCTCAAACATTATCATATATTTATTAACTAATATATTATCAATATCAGTATATTGATTCAACTCATCAAACTATAAACATTACTTATTACTTTATATCCTTGTATAAATCCCCTCAATCATCATCTATTTAGAAAGAAGAATTGAAAAGGTTTATTTAAACCTCCGATAAGAATCCTAGAAAGAACACCATTCTACATCAAATTTTTACTTACCACATACACTATTAGATTATAAGGATAGTTTAGATTATATGACCTCCTCTACCAATCTCTATACTTACCTCTATGGACAAAGTTTATTATATTCATTGATCATATAATCAAAGTTTTCTAAACCGATCCTTAAATTTCTAAACCAAACATAATTTTCATATTAACTCCAAACATACTCCCTATTTCTAGTACAACTCAAACCTATACCTATACAATTTCCATAGGAAAAATCCTTAGACAAAGATTCATAAAACCTTATTTTTTCCCATTTTAACTCAACAGAATTAACTCATTCCCATCATTCTACAACCTTCCAAAACTTACCGAACACTTTTTAATAACAAGAAAGTTATTTTTAAAAACAAGATACCTTGATAAAAATATAAACCCAATAAATTTAGCCCATCAATTTAAACATAAGGATAATCCCTCCTACTAAACAGGATATAATCATTCCCCAATACCTAAACACACAGAGTAATGAGAGGAACCCACCACCTTCCACTCATAAACGACCAGGAAACGATAAAACACTTTACTAACCAAATTAAATTTTAAGAACATAAGATAAACACGAATAAGAAGAGAGAGAAAAAGAAGAAAAAGTCACGGACCATAGGAGATAAGATGAATTCTTTATTTTAATTCAAAAGTAAATAAAGATACTTTAAAACCAACTATTTAACCTGGAAGATACACCCACCCTAAAGGGAATAAACAATAAAGAAAATAACAGACACAGAGAAGAGATAAATTTTTCTAAGAAAACCATTTAGAAGTTTAGTACTGGGTATATTTACCACTATGAGCTATGAACAAACCAATCGGCCGAAACAAAGAGGACGGCTATCAAAACAACATCTTCCAAAAGAAAAAGGAGGGCGAAAAAGATTACAAACCCAGAAGAGCCCCTGGCCAGAGGGCTAAAGTACTCGAAAGGGGAAGGTCAGGTAATTTACAACCGAGTACCCTAAACTGAAACTAAGAGATAAATTGAGTGGAGATGCTTATTCGTCCGAGGCTCTCGCCACCCATCTTTTTCTACGCAACAACTAGTGACTAGGGTACGAGGCAAGCATCTCGTACTTACGCGTCTTGGGTGTGCTACTTATGTGCCTACTACGTCGCCACGGCGTACTCAAATGGGTCCTCATGACGAATGAGTCCGTTGTTGGATTTGAGTCTCCAACCAAAACCGCTATGTAGAACCCTTGTCGGGCGATCTATTTTGTCACATCGATGAGACGTCTTCCCGTCATTGGGGGAGATAAGAACGTCTACGTTCGCGGAACGACGAGAATGTCGTGGCTTGTCCCCCTCGTCTCATAACGATCCCCTACGCACACGTGACATCGTAGTGCGTAGACTTATCAATCTCTAGAAAGTCGCCGATTCTCTTCCGAGCACTTTCTCGGATCTTGAGTGACTGACATATATCCTGCTGCAAACCCGGAAGGAAGTACCCGAAAGGACTTCGACTCAACGCGGAAGCGCCCGGGGTGTCACGGGAGCCACGGGAGGGCGAGATCGGGGCTCACCTGTTGGTGATGGTGGCTGGGTGGTCGGGAGCGGGGTGCCGGGTTTGAGGAATGCGCCGGGCGGGGGATGGCACAAAATAATCCTCTCATCATTGATACTCAAAATCCGACCCGAGAACATTCCGGATTACGTTATGTCCAGTGACATATCGGAGGACGCCCATCGATGGAACCTACGGGGAATGTGAGACTCGATTCATTACACTGTGTACATGGGGTGGGATAGAAACTCCATCGTAGACGACGATGTTTTCGCATAGCTTGTGCACGAGGTTCATGAGAATGATGATATTGAACCCCCCCGTTGAGGAAGCCACGTGGGTATATTGGCCTAAATGGAAAGATGCGATTCGGGTGAGGAGACTCACTAACAAAGAGAATGGTGTTCGAGGGCCTTCGAATAAAACGTTGGATAAATAGGTCTTTGTTAGGTGCGTAGGAGAGAACGAGAAACGCCTTAGGGCGGCTTCTCCAAACGCCGGAACGACTACGATGAGATATCTCTCGTAATGGATGCTACTACGCTCCACTACCTTATCGTTTGGTAGTTTCCGAAGAACGATTATGCGCTTATAGATGTGGTCACATCATATCTCTAGGGGATCTAGTAGGGATTTACGTCGGGCCCGCGGGTGGGCACCTTGGATTGAATTAATCCGCAGGGTAAGCTGGACTACTTGATTGGAAGGGGAAGTGAACAATTAAATTAGGGTGTGAGCCGTGGTTGCATTGCAATCCAGTTTGAGATGAAGATTTGGGAAACCCAGAGGGCATTAATAGGATAGGGTCCACCCGGACAGGGTGCAAGGAAAGAGTTTTGTCCAGGGATGAGCGAAAAGTGGGGGGGGCAGGCATATGACTTAGCTTAGCTAAGACGACCCTTGATGTGAACTTGTTAGTTACTTTGGCGCAATGTCTGGAGGTAAAGACGACTTTGATACCCGGGTAGATGATAGGGTGTTCACCCTCGGCGAAAGATGTAAAGGGGTGAAAGGCTTGTGGATATTGTCGAGGGAGGGGCGAAAGGGGGGGCCAACGGTGACCGTACCCCCGGTTTGGGGAGAAGGGACCGTTAGGTTGTCCGGTTAGTAGCATTACCAGGGAAACACCGTTATCTTGGTAGCTGAAGTGCCTTCGACGGTACCGGTTGGTGGTTAGGCTGTTTGGGGTGAGGCGGAAATCTTTAGGGAGCGCAGGCAAGGTTTACAAAGAAAAATAAACATAAATCCCGTTCAAAGAATCGGTTGAGACAAGTGGACTTTTTCTAGTCATGCCAAAACCCTTGGACGCAAATGGTTGGAAAACCCCGATGGACGGGGGGGCGGGGGGGCTGCGCCGGAGGGGGGTCCCGACGTTTGTCCGGGTTTGTTACTTGGCGGTTTTTAACGAGGCAAGGGGGCCAGGGAGCCGGGGGGTTAGGGGGGGCGCACGGGACTGGGTGAAGGAGAGAGGGCGCAAGGACAAAGGCGGCCGCACAAAAACTATTGTATATTATATATACACTATATATTACTATATATATATACAATTATATATATGTATTACCTAATATGATTTTTTTTTGTTTGGAACATCTTCAACTTTATTAGTTTTGATCATAATATATATTATTTTGGATATTATGTTTTGTTTATTATTTCTTTCTTGGATTTGTGTTGATTACTCTATTGTATCATTATATAAAAAATATATATACGTATTAAAATTTGAGAGCACAACTTTTAAAGTTGGCCTCAGGTCTCAAAATCTCAAATCCGGCCCTACCCCTGAAGGTTGTTATATATGAATTCATAGGCATAGTTGAAGGGAAGAACCGTCTCATTGAATAGTATTCGAGTGATCTCATTCGTATTCGAGTGATCTGATTCGTCTAAAGTTGTCAAGATTTCTTTTATTTCAATAAACGTAGTTGTACCTTTAAGAAAGGTGTTGGTGTTTTTTTTTATTTATTAAACACCATCTCTATCCCTACAAATTTGATTGATGAACATTATGGACTCCTAGTCACTGAACCAACAAACTAATAATTTCTCCACTTGCATTTGTAAGGCCATGGCTCCCATGAAAGGTAAAGCTTGAGGCAATTATTGGTCCTACGAGTCTCTTTTACAAGTGGAGAACAACATGAAAGCAAATGCATGTGATGACTTCCACATTTGGTTTACAAATTCAGTAAAGCGAGCATCAAATCCACTCGTATCTTCGTTGGTTTACAAAGTTGTGATATTACCAATGTGAGGAAGGGAGGCCAGGAGAGACGAAGGAATTAGCTATGTGAATACGCATGTAATATTGTCTACAAATCAGATCAGAGAGAAAGCACCAAATGTGTTTGATCTTTTTCTTTTATTATTATTATCTAAAAATGCATATAATTTATCAAAAAGAAAAGAGTGCGTGAGATAAAGAAAAGAAAAGAAAGAAAAAGTAAGAAAAATTAAAAAAGGAGGAGGAGATGAGTCATGAGTGGGTGAGATTAAGAAAGGAGGGGGAGAGAGAGAGAGAGAGAGAGAGAGAGAGAGAGAGAGAGAGAGCAGGAGTGCAGCGCAAAGAATAAAAAAAAGAGAGGAAGAGTTAGGTATGATTGGTGGTGTTCGGGCCCGTAGAGGAAATGAAGAATCAGTCATGTTTGGGCTTACGTGCGAATAGAATTCAAGGTTCGGGATCGGCCTGAATTTTCTACATATCAATCAGGGCCCATAAAGGTTTTGATTTTTTTTTTTAATAAAGATCAGATCGAAGTTTCAGGTCCAAATGCCTGGACGCTAGTTGCATTATACATTATGAAAAAAAAAAAAATCTTCCTATAGTATCTAAACTATGGTCGAATGTAATTTTACCTGAATTTTCATAAAGAATCTGATGGTACGGGAACTAATGTTTCGTTAACCTTTATAGTACCTCCATCAAATATTCCGTTTGATTGATGACGTAATACCTATATGACACTAATTTGGTGACTAAAGTATGGACAAAACAATCAATTAATTTATATTTAATTTCAAGTTAATTTCAATTTAAAAATAAGAAAATAAATTATGGGTTTTATGAAATTTATAATTTAAATTAGATTTTTATTAACATAATCGAATTATGATTTTTATCCCCAAATATTCAAGATTAAAGATGCAAAAAATTATTGTTATTTTTTTAAACATAATTTAGTGCCGGTAGCCGGTAGGTGATCGTATTATTAAAAATAAAAATAAATTATATTAAAAAAATAATACATGTAAATTATTTATAATATAATAAACATGTTAAATTACTTTTTGCTATATAATTTTTTAAAAATTATTAATAAAACTAACAACATGACAATAAATATTTTGCATCTCTATTCTTGAATATTTGGGGATGAAACCTGATTTGATTTTGTTAATGTAAATATGAGGCTTTTTATACATATAATTTATTTTAAAATTTAATAGTAAAAAAAAATCTTTGCCTACTTGGAATTGAATATATATTTGTGAACTTGATAGCCATCAATGTCCTCTTTTCTTTCAATTTAATTAATTTTAGACAAAATAATATATAATTAATATTATTTTAATTATTTGTGCAATTATATATATTTTTTTTAATTAAAATCATACTTGACAATTTTATCTTTATTTTTAACAGCAAAGTGAACGAAACTACTATAATGGCTAACATAGCATTACTTCAAGTATCACAAAATTCTTTATGAAAATTCAGATATCAAAATCGTAAGTCAGGTTTCATGTGAAGATTTTTTTGCTATTCATTAATGGTAGGGGTGGGTTCGTAAAACCGAAAACCGCCAACCGAATCGAAAATAACCGAACCGCACCGAAAAAACCGAACCGAACAAACCGCGATTCTGATTTTTAAAACCTAGAAATGAAACCGAACCGAACCGAACCGCCTAGTTCGGTTCTGCATTCGATTTTGGGTGAAAACCGAACCGTTTGAACCGAACCCACCCCTAATTAATGGTCGTCTGACCTCCCGTTAAATTCTAAAGAAATGTTAATATATATTTTTTTTTAAATAATGAATGAATGAGATTGGGCTTAATTTTCGATTTTCCAGAGACTACGAAATGCCAACTTTAGGCCCAAAAAAGAGGTTAAATGTAGACACACATGAGCCATGACTCCCGCCGATATGCACCACGTGTCCCTTAAGATTCCTGGGTCTTCACGTCTTCCATATTTGAAACGCAGAAATCTCACCCTCCGCTTCTTGTTCTCAACTGGAAACCCTCAAATAATTCACAGATTTGAAGCAATCAATCAAACCGCGCAAATCCCAAAGGTAATTTCTTTCTTTCATGTCTCTAATTTTTCTTTCGTGCACAGTTAGTTCGCCATGATTTAGGGCTTACTGTAGAAATTTTTCTGCTTTCTAGGGTTTTGTAGAGCTGACTGTACCCGACTGCACGTGCCTGAACTCCGCGTCGTTTTGAATGGCTCGGATAAGAAGGCACGGGGTTAATTTCTCTGAACCTGGGGAGGGAGGAATTGAGAACGTTGATGATAGAGTAGTGGACGATGGGACGAATGAGGGTTCGGAAGATAAAGATGAAATGGTAGATATAGGTGATGATTCTGTAGGGGAAATAGGACCTGTAGATATGGATGTTGATGGGAAAGGTAGTATTGCTTCGTCAGAGGTAGTGATTAATGGTGGGGAAGATAGAGCTGAAGGTAGAGAGGGTTTGGAGGGGCCTCAATTTGGGGCTACTGATGTGAATGCAGTAAGTGATAAAGGGTTGGTTCTGGACTCGAAGGATAGTTCTAAGGATGTTGAAAGTTCAGTCTCTAGTGACGAGGATAGAGGTGAAGATGAAACTTTGAGGGAATGCGTGGAAGCTGAAGTTGTGAGTGCTGTGGATGGAGATCGTTCAATGAGTTTTGAGGCGAAGCAGGATGTAACAGTTGAGGGAAAGGATGACTTGATGAGAGAAGACAAAGTGGCCCAAGTAGATGAGGAAGCTTCTGGTGAGAGGGAAAGGGATCAAAATGTGGAGCATGGCCAGGTTGAAGAGAAGAGTGTCAATGCTTCAAGTTCTATTCACGACAATGTAGAACATGAGGTTACAGGGTCTGTTGGACAATTACCGCATGACATCCCAGCTGTGGAAGTGAAAAGTGCCATTACTGATGAGTCTTTGCATGATGGAGACCTGAATGCAGGCACTCATTCTCAGATGGTTACTTGCGATGGACCGGAAAATCAGACCTCGGAAGTTAATGTGGGAGGAAAGACCAGTGAAGATGTGTTGATGCCTGATTGTGTTCCCCCAGCCGGGGTTTCTGAGGATACTGACAGTGGGCATAATTTGATTGATATGGCTATTGATTTGGAACCGTATACTACAACGGATGGGAATGTGTCGGGTGATATTAATGCAACATCTGGTCCCTCAAAACCAGAATTTCAAGCTTCTGATTTAGTATGGGGCAAAGTTAGGAGTCATCCCTGGTGGCCTGGACAGATCTTTGATCCTTCGGCTTCGTCAAAACAGGCAAAGAAGTATTTCAAGAAGCGCAGTTATCTGATAGCTTATTTTTGGGATTGTACATTTGCGTGGAATGAAGCATCACAAATTAAGCCCTTTTGGGAGAACTTTTCACAAATGGAAAAGCAGAGCAATATGGAGGAGTTCCAAGATGCAGTTGCTTGTGCTTTGGATGAAGTCTCAAGACGTGTAGAGTTTGGTTTGGCCTGTTCTTGCATATGCAACGAAGTATATGCAAAGCTCAAAACTCAGACGATTATTAATGCTGGAATCAAGGAAGAAGCAAGTAGAAGAGATGGCGGTGATAGTTCTCTCAGTGCCGAATCTTTTGAACCCTTGAAACTCATTAAGTTTGCAAGACAAGCTGCTAAGTTTCCATTTGGCAGAGCTGACAGGCTAGAACTTGTAACATCACGGGCTCAATTATCATCGTTCTATCGTTGGAAGGGTTATTCTCAGCTGCCAGAGTTCAATATTCTTGGTGGGTTGGTGGAGAATGATGCCGACATTTCACTATTGGGAGAAAAGGAGCATTTTAATGAAGTACATGAAGATGCACTTCCAGTAATTAAGGATGAGGAATTCGTGCCGAAATCAAAAAGTAAAGATATCTCATTGCATAAGCGTAAGCACATATCTGGAGATAGTTCGCAACCAAGTAAAAAAGGGAAAAACTCCTCAAATGTAACTGCTGAGAAGTGTTTGTCTTCTCCCATGAGTGAGAATGGATCAGAAAAGAAAGCTGACTGTAAATTGGTTCCACAATCCTCCAGTAAGAAACGAAAGGCGGTTAATGACGCTGTGGTTGATGACTCTGGAATGAAACATAGTAAAAGTGCTTTATCAGCTGTGGATGATTATTCTCCACAGAATAAACAGACTTTTAGAGTTGGAGATAGAATCTGTAGGGTTGCAAGCCTGCTAAATGGGTCAAGTCCAATATTCAGGCATTGCAATGCAGCACCTGCAGATGCTGAAGTTCAAGATAAAGGCAAAGAAAAATCTACATCTCAGAAACCACAAACTGAAAAGCTGATTGAAATGGAGTATCCCTCTCCTGATGAGATGCTGTCTCAGCTCTGCTTGGCTGCCATAAATCCCATGAAAGGGTACAGTGTGTTGATTTCCTTGATTGCTTGCTTCTCAAAATTTAGGAATACTATATGCCTGGAACCTCCCAGTCCAGATGAGGATCAATTGCCTTTGGGAAAAATATTTGGTGGCAAGCGCGGTAAGAAATCAACCAAGACGAAGAAATCATTTAAAGCAGGCATTACTGAAAAATCTGAGTTGGAGCTGATCAAAGACTCTTATTCTTCTGATAGTATAATCGAGAGTCAAAATGAAACCGGAGAGTTGTTGCCTGGAGCTGCAAGCGATAAAGATACCTGTGTTGTTGAGTCACAATCTCTTGATCAGAGTCTCAATCTGGATGCTGGTGGAGATCTTGATTTGGAAGCACCGAAGCCAGCTCTTGATGATGAAAATGGAAAGTTGGTGCCTGGAGCTGCTACAAGCGATAAGGACACTTCTGCTGTTGAACCGCAAGCAAGTCTTGAGTTAAATCCCAATTTGGATTCTGAACAGAACATTGCTGGTGGCGCTCTTGACTCGAAAGCAGTGAACCCAGCTGTGGACAATGAAAATGGAGCACTAGTACGTGAGCCCAGCTCTGTTGTTGAATCGCCAACAGATCCGGAGTTAAATCCCAATTTGGATTCTGAACTGGAAAATGCTGGTGGAGATACTGGTTCTGAAGCAGTGAAGCCAGCTCTTGATAATGAAAATGGAGAGTTGGTGGCTGGAGGTCCAAGTGATAAGGATGCTTCTGCTGTTGAATCCCAAGAAAATCTTGAGTTGAATCCCAATTTGAATTCTGAACTGGAAAATGCTGGTGGAGATTTGGACGCAGTGAAGCCAGCTGTTGACATTGACAATGGAGACTTGGTGGCCGGAGCTCCAAGTGATAGGTGCATCTTTGCCGTTGAATCCCAAGTAAATCCCGAGTTGAATCCCAATTCGGATTCTGAACAGGAAAATGCGGGTGGAGATACTGGTTCGGAAGCAGTGAAGCCAGCTCTTGACGATGAAAGTGGAGAGTTGTTGGCTGGAGCTCTAAGTAATAAGGATGCTCCTGCTGTTGAACCGCAAGCAAGTCCCGAGTTTAATCCCAATATGGATTCTGAACCGAAATTTGCCGATGGAGATCGTGAACCGGAAGCAATGAAGCCAGCTCTTCCAAGTGAGTGTTGTGAGGAAGATTCTCCTGCAGCTCTGATCTTGAACTTTTCAGACTTGGAGTCTCTTCCTTCAGAAGCAAATCTGAACAAAATTTTTAGCTGCTTTGGGCCTTTAAATGAATCGCAAACCGAATTGCTGAAGAAGACTAACCGGGCCAAAGTGGTTTTCAGGCGGCGGTCTGACGCTCAGAAAGCTTTCAGCAGTGCTGGGAAATATAGTACCTTTGGACCTTCACTTGTCAGTTATCGCCTCAAGTATCCGCTATCACCAAGTAAAGCTTCTTCTTCCCCAAAGGTGACAAAGCAAGGGAAAAATGATGCTACATCTGCAGAAGGTGATGCAGCTAGGTGCCTCAAACTTTGATGAAATGAGAGATTCACAGTTCACTATTAGTTTTTTCTTTAACCAAGCTTACAAGCAAGAAACGATAGGAGTGGGTTAGTTGACTCGGTATTTTCATTGAAAGTGCTAGCTAGGACCAAGGTTAACAAGTATATGTACATCCATGTAGTTTGTTTTTAATTGATTGTGAGAAGTGTCAAGAGCTCCATTATCAGTTAGTGTAGTGCAATAGTACCATTCCCTTGCTTCTTAATTGGCTGTAAGAAGTAGTAATAAGAACTCCATTATCAGTTACTCTAGTGCAATAGTGTACTTCTTCTTTGGCTCCACAGATGCTTCAAATTCTTGTGCTTTTTCTTTTTGTTCTTTTTTGATATTTATGTTACAGGACATAAATTTCTATGCTATGACTTGTAATTTGTGTTTGAATTTTTTGACCTCACTGTTGACTAACAGAGTGTGGTTCACTTTTTACCCTTAATATTGCTCTGTGTGCTCATAAATAATACTGTAATAGTAATACAGATGACAGTAAGACCTTATGTGAGAAAAAAAAACAAACTAAAATTAAGATGTGAAAATGTTTTGGAAATCAATTTTTTATTTTACAAATATAAAAGAGTGTAAAATGTTTTTTTTTTGGTTACAACTTACAAGGGAGGAAATGGAAATGGAAATGTAAAATGTAAAATGTAAAATGCTTTTGAGCCTATGTTTAGTGTTCTTGAAAAATTGGATTTAAAATGGAAATGTAAATCATCAATACATCCTTCACCATTGATAACACACTCTACATGCAATGAGTAAATAGTACTTTATTCCGGTCCGAGCACAGTATACACAAGACGCTCCCATTCTCTTTGCAATGAGTAAATAGTACTTTATATAATTTCCAATTTTTATTAAATTATATTCCAATTTTGATTTTTGAACCGCCGCTTCTTCGTAATTCAAAAATACTCATCAATCTTTTGACAAAAAGACCTACGCTTCCGCCACTGCGAAACTCCGATCCAATCCGATTCGATCTCCGAAATGGACGAGTCCGAGTTGCTCAACAAGAACGACGTCCAAACGAGACGGCTCAGCCTCATCGACGTTTCGTGCGAGGACGATTCCCTCATCGATTCGTTTGCCAGAGACTTCAAGTTTCCAGGTGCTCTATACTACTTTTAGGTTTTCGGAGGAATTTGAGTATTTCTTCTTGATTTGAAGCTGGTTCATCTGCTTGGCTGCGATTGCAGCTCGAATTCTTTGATTGCTTCTTTACTGTTTGAAAATTACTTGAATTTTCGGACGCAAGCTTGTTCCTTTTGTTCATTTCCGATATGTAATTGGGGGTCTTTTGGATACTTAGTCAGGCTTCCATTGGAAGGCAATCTTTGGTTCTAATTTGATTCAAAAGAGTAATCTTGATTTGTTCTTGCGTGCATGGTACAGTTTTCGGTGTTGAATTAGACCAAGAAAGGCTCAGTAGAAACCTGTTTTTTATTCTCGTTTTACTTATCTGAGTTGATGGGTTTATTGATAACTAGAACACAAAATTCGAACTAGTTGCCTGAAGGAGTTTATAATGCTGTGTGGAAAGGCGGAGGGATGATAGAAAAAAGTTGTTCCCCATTTTTATGATTTCTACAATTGTGTTTTTGTTATCTAATAATTTTTAGTTATTCCTGTGGTTTCTGTCACTTTTTAATCTAATATTTCATAATGTGGTATATTCAGAAGACCAAGAGAACAGAAGTCTTGAGTTGTTTGGGGGTGTTGCTGCTAACAAATTAGAGGTCGTTCCTGAAAACCTTGAGTTAAGTGACCAAGTAATTCAACCTTCGCAGTCTCTGGAACCAGTAATGAAAAAGAAGAGTGGAAAGTATAATTTGCGCGAAAGTTTAGCTTGGAATAGTGCTTTTCTCACCGATGCAGGTAGGTTTGATGTTCACAAGTTTACAAGTAATGTCATTTGGTTATTCACGTCTTGGCATTCAAATTCTTAGTGTGGGATACTATTTTGTGAGTTCAGGTGTTCTTGATTCCGAGGAGCTGTCTAGCATGATTGAAGGGGATAAGAGTGAAAAACGGATGTTACCTGGGATTCAGGAGGAAATATGCAGGTCCACTGATACAATCTCCACCTTAGAAAGTGATACTTTGACACTAGAAAGTATTGAGGCCAATTTGTTTGAAGACGTGAGAGCTTCGATCCATAAATTAAGCAAGGCATCGAATGTAATGGATGAAAATACTAAAGTGGGTTCAGGAGTAACAGAAAACGGGATTACCTGTGGTAAGCATACTTCTATACTTGTATCTGGCATATCAAAAAGAGATTGTTCACTTTGTCTGTTGCAATGCTGGAAAATATTGTACTTGGTAACAGAGGATTTGAAGTAGGAGTGTGGATTTAGAGCCTTGAAGTATTTGAAGTAGGATTTGGTAGCAGAGGATTTGAAATATAGCTAGATTTTTTTCCCTGAAACTTGAGTTGTGAAGGCAGTTTGACGAAATTCTCTACTTGAGTCTCTCTCTCTCTCTCTCTCTCTCTCTCTCTCTCTCTCTCTCTCTCTCTCTCTCTCTCTCTCTCTAGAGAGGTAATGGTAGTCTAGGTATTAAATATTAATAATCTTTACTGACAAAACTTAAATAAATTAATGAACCTTCACACATCTTATACCAGCCTATTTTCTTGGGAGACTTGCTCTTTAAACTAACCCAGCCTTATTCCTTTTTCAGCTTCAAAGGGGGTGGATTATGCTTCTCAAGATAAGGTATGTCAGTTGTGATCCTACATCAAGTTGATATCAGAAAGCTCTAATTGTCTTGATAAGATCATAAGAGATAATGTTGTAAATTTCAGGCGATGCCTAGACTTGCTTCTAAGAAGCCAAGCATTGATGTACAAAAACCGGGGATATTGAAAAGGCAGGCTTCTAGATGTCCACAAGTCTCACGGGTATGTAACACATATATGCTCTGAAATATCAGCATTACTTGTATGAACCATTAAAACTGGAACGTATGCTACTGGGGATATAAATCATATAACTCTATAGTCTATTCAAGGAATATAACATCAAATCGATTGATTTGAACACTTACAAAACTATTCATTTATTTGAATCGAATATTTCACTGATGATATTTGACCTTGATGCTGATTAACAACTGGCAAACATTATCAAAGGAGACCTTGATATGGTGTATTTGACACAACTCTTATTTTCCTTAAAATGAAGTCTGTTTCCACAAGTGGAGAGTCAAGTAAATCTCTTTTGAAGCGACCAAACTTGTTAGCGAATCCTAATCCTAGCTCAGCTGCATTAACCAAGAGAGCTTCTACGGGTGGTACCCTTGTCAAAATGGAAAAGGATAATGTCAAAAGCACAACTGGTAAGCAGGACTTATTTTTGATCGGATTGATTTGTCTACATTTCTCTGAGGTAGTGGTTTATATTTGTATTTGTAAATTGTCAGTCTTATCCTGATTCAACCACTGCAGGTAGAGGGGCTCCAGTGTCAAAAGTACCTTTAAGTTCCCGAATTGTACC
The DNA here is from genome assembly GCA_030142095.1 of Rubus idaeus. Lineage (NCBI taxonomy): Eukaryota > Viridiplantae > Streptophyta > Magnoliopsida > Rosales > Rosaceae > Rubus > Rubus idaeus. The sequence continues at coordinate 7,214,543 of CM057970.1, forward strand.
TAAGCCCAGACCCATATCTAAGTCTTCCTCCTTGGGTGCTTCCCCTGCAACCAAGAGAGAAGTAGCGTCTTCCTCATTTGATAGTTCTGGCAGTACTGCTTCCAACAACATTGGTAAATCTCCCTTCAACTCCAAAAGAAAGCCTGATTCCCGGACTGATAATCCACCTTCCTCTGGTTCAACTTTCAAAACAGCACCTCGAATTGAACCAAGAAATAAAAGTCAGTCCGGGAAATCTCTTCTCTTGTCTAATATGATTCCTGGGACAAAGCTGCTCTCTAGCATATCGCCTGCCAGCTCTGTCAGCGAATGGTCCTCAGAGTCATCAAGAGCTAGCCTTGACACGATCTCTCTTAAAAGTGGCTCTGTAGATATTGATGCACCTCAGATTTTAGACTTGCAGAACCATGGTAATGATCTAAGTTCACTTGGACATGACAATCAGGCAACTGGGCTGCTCCGTAAATCCGTGGTGAAAGTTCCTATAGAGAAAAATGGTGCTGTTCCTCCAACTTCAAAACCTTCCGGACTACGATTGCCATCACCAAAAATTGGCTTCTTTGATGGGGTTAGTTTTCCCTTTCTCTTATTTTGTTGCTAAAGTCTAGGCTAAATAACTTGAAATAATTATTTTGTAAATGTGGTGATACTTTTGTTGGCCAAATCACCTTATCATATTTGTTCTTTTCTTTTGTAAATAACCTATGTGGTTTTTCTACTTTATGTAGGTGAAGTCAGCTAATTCCACTCCCAACGGAAATAAGCAACCTCGTCCTCTCGTACCGAGTAGCTCACCTAAAGTTGGGACAGGAAGTGTTAGCCTGAGTGGGGGTCAAAGCAAGGGAAAGCTGGGAAAACATCAACCTGCTAGAACTGTGACGAAGGTGGGGAATAAAACACCTGATACTCAACAAATGGCCTCTAATATGAAACCTAAATCTCCAATACCTCTTCAGCATACATTAAATGCTGCAAAGAAGGTCTTTACTCCTTCAAGGAACAGTATATCTCCCAAAGTTGAAAGTAAAGTGCCTCCTAAATCTGGCATAGAAAATCAGTTGAAGGATGAGAAAATTGGAACTGAAGGACATGGCATTGACATCAAGGAGCAAGAGAACTGTTTTGCAGAGAGGAATGGCAGCGTTCTTTTGAAAGATAAACTTAATCCAGAATTGAAGAGTAGTTCCCATGTAAAGGCAGCAAAAGTCACTCCTATTGATGGAGAGTCTACTAGTCTCTGTGATTCAATTTCCACTACAGATGCTGACAAAATAATCGTTTCTGAGAAAGTGAGCGAAGATTCAGTGTTGGAACTACATAATGTGAAGCACGATTCACATAGCCTGAATGCCTTCAAGGAGAGGGAAGAATCACAAATGGAAGAACAGGTTAACGACTTGAGCAGACAAGTTGGAGCTATGGACATAAGCGCAGAGACTCAGCAAATGCTTGTTGGTGAGTCTCTCCTCTTTTCTCAATTTCAGCAGTGAAGATAGCCATGAAATAGTGCAACTGTGCAGAAGCTATATTTTACTTATATAGGATTCAGATGGGTGAAGTCCTTCCATAAAATATTCAGAACCTATGTTAATGTTACCATCTTGTCTACTGGTGGTGCATGGTCAATTTTATGCCTGAAGTTGGTCTTGTTCTTGTAGGACTTTGCAATTGGACATGTCCCCAATTTTTATTGTAAATTTTGTTTCTTTAGTGCATATATCGATTATCAACATTCAAAAATGCCCTCAATAGGGAATCTAATGGTGTGTATTCCTGTGTAATTTGCTCCATATTAAGTTATTAAATGGTTAGTATTTCTATTGTGTTTTGGAATTTTTTCGAGAAGGTGCATTTGGATAGTGTGTTTTGTTTTGGTAAGAAGGTGGCTTAAGGTTCAGGGGAAGGAAGAACGTGAAGTGTACTTTTACTTCAGATTTGGGTCTGATATTTGGGAGAATGATTTGTCTCTATTAACTTATTAAGGCTTTAAGCTGAAGTCATTTCTTACCAGTGTACTCAAGATTTTGGAAACAAATTGACCCAAAAAAAATAAATTATGGAAACAAAGTAACACGCTCGTGCAGTCGTGCTTCCCAAGATTTTGCTTTTCTTTCTCATTGAAAACTCAAAATGCTTTTGCCTTTATTTTTGGTTTTATTCCGGAAGTGATCATATCGATTAAGAAACGATTTTAGGCTCATTCTTTGAGCGTTCACACTTTTTTGCGATTGAAGTATTTTCACTTTACATTTTCATAATTTGAACCATTTATTTAATACATTACCCTTTAATGATCATCTCTGCAAAAAAAATTAAGCAAATTAAAAATAGTTTAATCATTCAATTGTATCAAACAAACAATCGGTCCTAAGATCATCAAGATGAACCGTCTATTTATTTGATATAATTAGATAATTACAAGGTCTTCGAATTGATTGATTTTTTTATAAAGATTATATTTATACTGTGTAGTAGAAATACCTATATAATGTCAATCAATTAACTATTTCTCTAGTGATATATTCTCCAATGCACCGATACTCCAAAATGGTGTCGTGTCATGTGTTCGACACTCTCTGACACGTGTCGGGCTGTGTCGGTTGACTTTGAGTTTTCGACACTTTGGCCGACACGGCACCGACAATGTGGGATGTTGGATGTTGGAGTAGATAGATTTGATTCTATGGATGAGGGTAGTGTTGGTATGCTTGAGATTGCTAATCTTTCTCTTAATGAGCCAACATTGGAGGCTCACATACTTTCTTTTGGTGATAACAATGAAGGCAAAAACAATGCTATTGAGTGATGAATGAAGTGGATCGGATAGGAGAATAATTTTTTCTATGGCTATTTTGTTGGTATTTCAATTTCTTGTGTGTTATTTTGTGAATTTTTGAAGCATTTTTTATTTAATAATTTTTTTCATATTATTATTTAAATATTATACATATTATTTTAATTGTCGTATCGATAACGTGTCGTGTCTTATTTTTGAAATTTTGCAGTATCGTCGTATCGTGTCGCTGAGTCCGTGTCGGTGTCGGTGCTTCTTATGATATATTTATCCGAAAAGAAGCTAGAGACTTGGTATGAGTTGGAGGGAAATGGATTTACGAGTGACTTATCCCCATATATAGAGACAAATGGGACTTTGGATAATTAGTTCAAACTCGTCCGAATGGAAGAGAATAACAAGTGGACATGAATCCTCTTCATTGCACATCTCCAAACGTTTGTGGAATTTGCATTTAGGGTTTTCGATCAGTACACCGTACACGGCGTGATTTATGCAGTATTTGATTTATGGAAAAGGCTTTTGAAAGTCAAGACAAGATAAATAGAATATGCAATGTCGTTTTTGGTGTGCACGAACCATGATCCATATTTTTTTGTCTTTCATGTTTGGAAACCTAAATTTTGACTTGTCTTGGTATTTTTCGGTGTCCATGATTGGGGAGAGAAGCATGTTTTTGTCTCTTATGTAGAAGCTTTGGGTTTTGGTGTAAAGCTTTAGTTCCATTATAGGAGAAGGTTTTGTTGAAGCCTACAAAATATTCTCTTAGTCATATTATCTGTTTGTTCTGCTATCTTTCTCATTAGTCTGGAGAAGCATGTTACTTCTGTTTTTTCTTTTTCTTAATCTTAAAAATGAATCATTACTACTGTATCTTCACTGGGACTTCCATTTTATAAGAAAGAAAAGAAAAATAATTAGTCTTTAAGTACTCACTAAATTGGCTGAGTATACCTGCCAAATAAAATTAGCCCCATTATTAAATTAAAGTCATAGCCTTAGCCATGTAATCCATACAAAGCTGAACTGCATTATTGAAACACTGAAGCAAACACAGATATGAAGGCATTTCTTCTTGTGCATCATAGTAAATTCATTTACCCAAGTATATATACCAAATGAGTTCCATAACACATCTCCAACAGCAAAATAAAATGTTTCTTTCCCATTTCATATAATTTGTCCAGTCATACATATGCTTTACTAACATAAATGAAAGCCTGAAAAATACGATACATTTATCAAGTCCAGCCATAGCCACAGCATACATAAGGAAAAAAAAGGTACATTGCACAGTTCACCAGTTTCCACATACCTATACAGTCTGCAAAGAACTCTCTTTTAACTCCCTCTGAAACTCAGGTGCTAATACCCTCCAAAATACCTGTCAAGAAACAATTAAGAGAAAACCACAGAATAACAGAACATACTGAACCCAGCGTAACAAAAACCGCAACCTGTCGCATAATTTCATCTACTTTTGGCCCTTCTTCCATAACACACCAATCTTCTTCAACATGGTCACATTTTTCTTCTTAGGCGAGTCATCATCTAAGTCTTCTGAGTAAGGTGAACTCAAGGGATTGTAGTGGTTGTCAAGAGAACCTGTTTTCTCTACAAACTTCCCATTGTTTCCTGTTGAAAGAATGGCAGCAGCTGCCTCGGCAGCCTTCCTCCACTGATCTGACTGCACCTTTAACCTCCTTAGCTCAGCCTCCAATTCAGAATTTGCAGCCTGTGCTGCATCCAGCTGCTCAGTCACTCGTGCTGTCCTCTGCGTACTTTTATCCGCTTCTTCAGTTACATAGCCAACCTTCATCAAAGCCTCTTGCTCTGCTGCTCTTGCTGCTTCAGCCAAAACAACAGTGTCGTCATAAACTTTGTTCCTCTCCATTTCCTTGTTTGTAAGTTCAATTTTCAGCATTTCATTTTCCTCAATTATGTTTTGCAATTCTGTCTCCTTATCCATCAAACTTGCCTTCAACTCTACCACTGCAGTCTCCGACTTCTTCAGCTCCATTGCAAGTTTAGATTCCCCTTCACTAGAAAGATTTTTCTCAATTTTCAAGCTCAACCTATCATTTTCCTCCGATATACTCTGCAATTCATTTTCTTTATCCATCAGTTGAGTCCTCAAGTCTTCAACATGAGCCCTTGCTTGCTTCAGTTCTGATGCCCATTCAGCTTCCCTCTGGCATGATTCAGATTTTGTAGATTCAACTTCATCATATGCACTTCTAATCTGCAGTGTGCTCTGAATATATTCTTCTTGGTACCTCATCTCAGACGCATCTAATGCAGATTTTAATTGACTGACTTCAGATTTCAAAGAATTCAGCTCATCTTTTAACTGTACCTTTTCTTTGTTTTCTTCATCTTCCTGAGTAAGTTTTGTATTCCCTGAAGCGTTACCCAATTGATTGCTGTTACTATTAGTAACTTCTGCCTGAAGTTTGCTCACAAGACTCTCCAGTGATTTAATGCGATCTTTAGACTGCTCCAACTCCAAAGATAAAGAGTTGTTATACTCTGTGCCTTTGGTCCCATCCGATTGGAGCATTTCTATGGTTTCATTCGCTCTTTCCAATTGCATACGAGTACTGTCTATAACTTCAAGGGCCCTGGCTTCAGACTCTTTGCAATCATTGAGCTCGGTTTTCAATTTCTCAACCAGGGAGAGAGTTTCAGAAAGTTCCATTCTCAAGGTCTGGATCTCAGCATGTGCTGACTCTGCATGCCTGCTCTGGGTGGCTTCAGAGTCGGCCACCATTTCCAGCTGACCCTTTAGCTTATGAATTTCATTTATGGCAGAAGCCAAGGCAGTAGAATCCATAGAACGCTGCTGCTGGACAGCCTGAAGTTCAGACTCCCATGCTCTATCTCGATCCTGAGAAAGTTTACGGAGCTCTTCAACACGAGCATCTTCAGAAGCAGAAATTTCCTGCAGTTGCTGTTCGGACTCTTCAAGCTTTGCAGAGATTGCTAATAGCTGGTTCTTGGCTTCTTCAGCCTCCTTCTGGCATCGCCTTTTCGATGACTCAGATGAGTTCAACTGGTCCTTTGCCCTCTTCAGATCCTCTTGCAATTGAGAAAGTTGTGATTCCAATTCTGCCACTTTTTTTGGCAGCTTCCTCTGTAGCTCATACAATGGAAAGGGAAACCAAATGAGCAAGCAGCCTCTAAAACAATGCATAAAAGAAACAGATATTTTCAGTATTAAAAGAAAAGGAAAAAAAGGCTCGACGATTGAAACACTTGAACAGTGCTGGATGCAATTCGCTATGGTTAGTATGATAAGAAACTATACTAGACAGCCTATTATTCATAAGTTATCACAGGATACCTCTGCTACTGGACTTCGTGGTGACTTGCGTTCAGTGACTTTTGGACTTCCTTTTGGCGTCCTAGTAGCCATATTTGGAGAGGATACTGAATCCGAATTTGATCCAGATGTCTTGGCAGTTCTAGATGTCGCTGGAGATTTCCTTTGAGGCACTTCCAAAGAGCCAGTTCTGTTCTCAAATAGGAAAGGCAGTAGAAAATGAGAAGACATGCATCAAAAACTAATAAAAAGGACAACTTGCAACTACTGATTATCAACACTGATCAAGAACAAGTGCAAAAAAGGGGACGAGAATGAAAAGGATATTAATTTGCTACAAGTTTAATTTCAGAATTTATATAATGAGCTAAAGCAAGAAATTCAACTAGTTTGATGATAATTTTGTTTCAAGCTGATGCACCCATGTCTGTACCCCAATTAAGGACAATTTACACAAGCATTTGCTGCCGCTATCTCTTAGATATACTAGAAACTGACAATCATAGTTCATAGCAGTCTGATCTCCACAAGTACAACCAACATTTTTCAAACCAATACCTATCTTTAGATTTGTTCAACTTTCTTTTCAGATACAAAAAGGAAAAACTATTCAATTAGGCAGGGGAACAATAGACTTGATTTATAATCGGCATTTCAATTTACCCAAGGTTTCTAAATTGCCTTAAAAAGAAGACAGAAAATTAAAGACTAATATGATCATCAGAAGCCAACAAAATTAAGCGAATAAATTATAATCTTACTTTGCTTTTGGTGTCTGCATCTTCTATATCAATTTGGCAAAAGTACTGTTTGTGTTGTCCTAACTATCTCGCTTTCAAATCCACTGACCCACAACACCTGCACTAATTCAGAGAACTCTTTGGATGACAAAGAAACATAAAGAAGAATTTCATATATATAGATATGTATGAAACCACGAGTAGTAGGGTTCGTAAAGCAAGGCCACCTTAGATCCGTATTTAGTACACCAATTAACTAACAAACAAACAAACAAACACACCTGCCTTGAAAGAAAGTTAACAGAAACTACCACCACTACTACCAACCAAAGCTCAACAATATTCAAAAGAAAAAGTATAGGAAAGCTGCATCTGCAAGATTCATCGAGTATCATTAAGCAAACTATGTCACAACCTTTTTCAATTCCCTCTCTCTTTTTCCCTCCTTTTTACTCTGTGCGATACTATGTTCCAAACACATGATGAAAAGGCAGAAATGGGCCATCAACAATTAGACAATGACAAAAGTGACCAAATAGGATTTCTGGAGTCTTGGTCATAATAAATACAGGGTCTTTGTGTAAATAATTAATTGCGTGTGGGGCATTGAAAACCCATTTTTGTTTAGTTGATGAAACCCCATTTTTCTTAATTAACTTTTTGCTGCAAACTAAAAACAATAACAAGATATTCTTGGAAATGCAGCAATACAAGAAAATAAAATTGGAATTTGAAAGTGTGCTTAAATGTTCTTATTGCCTAAATTACAAAATATTTCCGCAGTCTGAAAAATACTTCATGAAAGACAGGCACCATAGAACCAATATACAATGAAATGCTTAGATCTATGGCACACTGGGCTTGTATGACAGATCTAAAGAAAATTTAGCACTTGAACAGCTTAAAGAGAGAGACTGTTGAAACAGAGTTTAATGCAGAGAAAATTCGAAAAAAACATGTTTTTTTGTTGAACCAAAGCTCTTCAAAAGCAACACATGGAAAGAAAGAAACGTTAAATCTTCTTCTCCGGTAACCCTTCAAAATCCAGAGGTGCTTTGAAACCAAAAATGGCAAAGCAAGAGCCTTTTAGCTCAACCACCATATTTTTCATTCAAAACCAAGTTCCCCACAGCTTTAAATTAGAACAACAAAAGGATTATATAAGAACCACATAAAAGGAACCCAGAAAATGAAAGTGCCTAAAACCACAGGCTACTTAAAACCCACAAAGCATAACACATAATGAACAGAAAAAAGGAGGATGGTATAAAATGGGAAACACTTTACATGACAATGACAAGGTTTGGTCTTACCAGAAAGATCTAGACACAGAGCTCAGGCGGCTGTACCTCTCTGCTTGGCTAGTACTAATTAAAACCACTTAATATTAGGTATTGGGTTCAAAGTTCACCAAGTGTGTGTCGAAATGCCACAAAAACTAAGTCTCGAGCTTTGTGAAAAGAAAAAAAAAAACAGGGGCGAGGTGGGTTTGTCTCTTCTTTCTGTTTTAGCATTGGGAGGTTTGGCTTGGTAGGTTCTTGGGTTTCTATGCCCACTTCCCAAGTGTGTGTGAGAGAGAGAGAGAGACTCCTTTCTGTTCAGGTCTCTTTGCTTTTGTCAGTGGTGGAGGGAAGTGAGCAACAGAGCAAAGCAATGGCTAATTGGCTTTAATTACTCATCAGTGTTTTCAATTCAGTGTTTTACGCTCTTATTACTCAAAGCCTCTGTGACTCTCTCCTCTCACGCTCCAAATCACATGGGGTATGGTGGTGGGTCTGCGTCTGAGATTTCTACAGCTACCCAATTTTTTTTTTTTTGGAGGGGTGAAAGTGCAAGCTCAGTGCTCAGCTCTCATCCAAGTTCCAACATGAAAGAACAAATGGGGTGATTTGCTCTGATTGTTTATTTAGTGCTGCTTATTAAACTAATCCCAATTAATCTGTTTCTATTAGGCCTGCCTTGGGGTCTCAATTTTCTCTGTTTTCGGTGCAATAGGAATCTTCGTATGGTGGGTTAAGAAAATCTGAGAAAATCTGTAGTCTTGTGACTCTTGTCCACACTATATCACATAAAATGTGTTTTGAATTAATGACACTAACACTCTTGTACCACATGGTAGAAGGACTTTGTGGACTTTAAAGAGATTGTCTTTTTTTTCCCTTCAAGTGTTAGATTCTTTTTTCTTGAGATATTTGTAATGAATGCTCACACTAATTTGTAAGAATAGTTTAGTTTTTTATTGATATTTTCTTACGATTTGAGTAAAGTGTTCGATGAAATATATTAAAGAAATTGTTATAGTCAATGAACTATATTTTTACTTTTCACGAAAGAAAAATTTATAATTTAACCATGATAACACGTTTATAAAAAAAATGTTATTATCACATATAATATCTGAATTATTTTTTATTATATATTTAGTACATGAATTTTAATTTTTGTCATAAATAGTATTCAAATTTTCTTATTTTATCTTTTGTAGTATCTGAACTTTAATTTTTGTCACAAGTAGTATTCAAAATTTTTCATTTTTTTTAACATGCGTCCTCACGCACATATATTGTGACAAAAATGGTTTTAGGTACCACAAGAGGTGAAATCGAAAACTTTTTGTACTACTTGTGACAAAATTAAAAACTTTGGATACTACTTGTGACAAAAGTTGAAATTTAGGTACCAAATATATAATTGAGAAATAGTTCAAGTACTATATATGATAAAAATCTTTAAAAAAGTTATTAAAAAAATCTTAAGTTTGCTCCATGAGAAAAGGGATATTTTTGGAGCAGTCAATTTGTCACCCATATGAACGGTTAAACATTGATTCACACACATGTAAGATTGCCCACGGCAAAAGATATACATTACTTAAAATGACAAAGAGCCGAAGATCTTCTCAACTCACATGTTTTAAATTGGTAATTCTTTGAATGAAGTATCCTTCGTATATCAACCTCTTACAGTTGGTTTGCACAATCCTTCATGGATTATATAGAGGCTTCTTTGCACAAGCCAATGTGCAGATCCCAGTTCTGTTGGTCCCCAAGTTTTTCACGGAAACTTTCTCAACTGTCCCTTGACTAAGGACTTGATACAGGATCAATGTAACTGATATCTAATAATGTAATGAACACTGATTAGACATAGCTTAAATGGGTCAAGGTCATATTATCAAGTTTTCAACCATGGCATGTGCTAGAAGCCCCTAAGTTGCGGTTACAGGACAGTGGTAATGGTTGGTGAGACAACGAAGATAAAACAGGACAGTAGGACACTAGTAATGAGCTAGGTCCCGAGGATTCATGGGGTCCCCCTAAACTAAACCATTACAACTAAGATGAGACAAAAAGAACAAAAAGCATAGCACTATCAAAACTGAGATTTGAGGATGGCTTTGTCAAGACAGTGCAGTTGTTAAATAGCAAAGTTTGTGTCTTTTAGAGGAAAAGTTCCTTCTGCAGGACCAACTATGTTCGAGTATTGTTTATGTCTACTCCATCTCCATGCATACATATGTTTAAGGGATATAAATATATGATATATTGCATTATAAAATTGTTAAGTTAATTGTGTGAATAAATAATGATCTTGTTAGCATAATATACATTATTGACACTTTTTTTTTATAGCTCGAGTGTTTTGAACTAATGATCAAACATATGTAGTATCAAAAGAGTGAGTTTTGCTATTTGAATTTTCCAACCTTTGATTTTGATCTAATCACTTTCTGGTTGATTGTCAAGGTGCAACATAGACTAGAGCTGTACCTAATCTACTTGTATTTAGTTACGAATGTCAAAGAGGTTGTAGGTTGACATATATTGTTGGAGCTTCTTTTTTCTTTTTTCTTTTTTTTTTCCAGAAAAAAAATCTTATACAAGGTTTCTCTCCTGTGCTTAAGGTTGCCCCATGCAATAAAATGTGTCACATTAGATGGGAGAATTACTATATAGTGCAAAATATTAACCTCACATCTAATGTGACACTTTCCCTATTCAGTTGCATTGCGGCCAGACTGATATAACATAATGATTTAAAATGATAATTTGATAACATAGACTTGTGAATGTTGTGAAGAAGTGAAGAACACAATTCATGCTTAATAATGTACACAATTGGGCTTTGTTTGCAATGAAAGCAAGTTGGTATTTGAATATATCTTATAATATATGGTTGATCATCTCCTAGGAGGGAAAAGCAACTAACAGAAGCAACACACCCTTTTATAAACAATTGGAAAAAGAAAACAAGTCACACTCATTGCTGAAAGTGCATTGGAAAAAAATACATAGCTAATTGGTTGTTAGTTGAATTGTGTTGCTCACTAGTTCACAAGCTACTGGTCCACAACTACTTAGCCATTATAGATTGGCATCCAATCAATTTGTTGCAGCTACAGTTTATATATGTGTACCCTTTATATATATATATAACTAAAGAGAGATTTTTTTTATTTTTTTGGTTACAAACTAAAGAGAGATCTTTGTCTGGAGATTACACCATTCCTTAAATTGCTGTGGAAAATAATGGCTTGCTTAACTGACAGACTTGCCTATGATGCAGGGAATATGCATGATTATTAGGTTCATAAATATATTTATGCCAGTTTCAAACTCTCTGTTAAATGACAATAATGATCATTAATATCTGGGCATGCTAAATAAGATTCTCTGGGCCAATGACAATCTTAACAACTACTGGGCTATCTTATTCATATGGCATTATGGCCTGAGTACAAAGCTGGTTCTAGCTTAGGCAACATGGAGTTATGTTCAACAGTCGATCACAAAGCTTCTTTGGGTCCAGATTTGTGCCCAGTAGGGTTTTTATTAATAGCACTTTTGATGGAAGCGTTTTTGTTAAAAACACAAAAAAGTTTTGTTAAATTTCAAGTAAATCCTATAAACCACATGAATGTTTCTTACGGACGCATTTAACATGCGCTTATTTTAAAAAAAATTATTATCATATATAATACTTGAATTATTTTTCAATTATATATTTAGTACTAGAACTTTAATTTTTGTCACAAGTAATACTCAAAATTTTCGATTTAATCTCTTATGATATCTGAACATTAATTTTTGTCACAAGTAGTATCCAAAATTTTAATTTTGTCACAAATAGTACATAAAGTTCTCAATTTTTGTCACAAATAGTACCCAAAAATTTTCATTTTAATTTTTTTTTTTGAAACACGCACCCTCACGCGCATATATTTGTGACAAAAATAGTCTTAGGTACCACAAGAGATGAAATCAAAAAATTTGGGTACTAGTTGTGACAAAAATTGAAGTTCATATACCAAATATATAATTGAGAAATAGTTCAAAAACTATACGTGATAAAAACACTTTAAAAAATACTAAAAAAATGTTCGTATTACTTGAAAGAAATGTTTTTTTTTTCTGTTAAACGCTACTAAAAATGCTTTTAATTCTCTGCAAATTAAAATGTGTTTGATAGTTGTGGAAGCAATGTTAAAAGGGATATTTTCAAACATATCAAATGAATCACTCAACAAGCACTAGATAGATTTGGTGCATACTTTTCTTAAGCTATCTTATTTGAAAAGCGCTTTCAATTAAGTACATTAATTAATTTGACGAAGTGGGGTTGGCTTAGTGGTATGAGCACCCGCTACCCAAGATTGAGGTCCAGGTTCGAGTCGCCACATGGGGGTATGAGTGAAATCATTTGATCCTTTTTTAAAAATAGGAAAAAAAAAAAAAAAAGTACATTAATTAACAAGTATACCTTGAACAATAGCAAAAACTCTTCTAACAGATAGAAAACTACCAAACATATATACCTTAAACTTCAATGGTTAATAGTTAATTTGGAGCTGGGGGGCCAGGTATTCATTCATAAAATAATTTACGGGAAAGAATACTGTGCACCTTTATACTGTGCATATAGATCAACATATCTGTCAGCTGGTTTGAACAGAGTAAGATGTAACTAGGTAAAACTAAACTTAAGCCAATCTGATCCAACAGAAACCTAAACATCTTCGCTCCAAAAAAAATAAAAAATAATTAATTATCTAAGCAAGACACAAACTGCATATATAATTCCTGGTAAATAACCACACAGCGTCAGCAACAAGCAGATCCAAAACTCCACCTGAAATTTCACAAACAAGGCAATATAATTAGATGATACTAATGAACGCATGCAGTCATTAGAAAATTGATTACCAGAAATTAAAGCGCGCAAAACGTCATAGTTTTAGATGTTGTCTTACCCCACAACCATAGCGAAGGACGACCCCGAGTGGGGGAAGAAATATGGCGAGGAGGAGTTCACAGAACGTCGCGCATGCGCCCATGTTTTGAAGCTGCTTAGAGAGATAGTGAGATTTCAGATGAGAAAGTTGTGCAAATTCGTTGTTGAACAGAATTGGGTTCCAAGCAGGAGACGTAGGATAGTTGGGACTGGGAGCCACGTACCATGCATGCAAGTAATACATGTGTCTTGCTGTCGAGCAACCTTACATTTCGATCTAACGCTTTTGATTTATTGTATACCAAAACCAAGAAATTGTCAAATTGAGAGAGGTCGGACAAGTCTGTTGGTCAGGCGTTTCGCCTGAAGAAGACCTTCTCCAACTACGTACAGAGGGTCACTGTGATTCTGCACCTGTGTTTGACGTTTTTTTTTTGGCAGAGGAACATTCATAGTACAACAACAGAACAAGAACAGAGCCTCGACCAAACACCCTCATAACGTACAATAAGGGAAGCTACATAATCAGCTGCCTTGTTTGCTTTGTGTTTGACGCTTTGCCTATCGATGTCGTTTGATGTGGTGTCAGGGTTCAAATTTCTTTCTAACTAAACTCATTACATTCCTTTGTCAAAAAAAAAAAAAAACTCATTGAATTCAAAGTAGAAGGAAGAAGATAATTAAATTGGTTATTAGGAGTTGATAACCTACAGTTTTTGTGCATTTGGTAAAGATATGTTTCCTACATGAAATTTTTCTTTTTGTTCTTTCAACTTACAAAAAAATTGAAAGTTAGCCTCTACTTTTTTTTTTATGTCAATTTAATAATCAAGAATTATATACAACTTGACTAACATAGTATTAGATATATCAGTAATGAGCCAGGTAATCAAGAATTAGATATCAAATTCAATCTTGCGTACTAAACAACATAACTCAATAATCAAGAATTTATACAACTTCATGCAATAACATAAAAAGCATCGATCTTATTACGTACATGTTCATAAATTTATAATATTAATTAGCTACATAAAAAGTGTAGCACATCCAACATTCAAAATGCCATAATCCAAAAAAGGATTTCATAGAGATGGAATGCATGCGAGGGTGAGTAATTTGGCAATTAATTGAATAAACTTTACTTGCAATCGCTAATAAAAGTGCAATTAGTCCTGCAATCTTTTTTCTTTGCAAGATTGGGCGGTTTTGGTCCCTTGATTTGGGTTGATGAACTTGGATCCAACTTTGTTTTTGGTCGAATATTCTCGCGTATATAAACGTGATTTTATAGGCTGACCACGAGATGTAAATCCGTACGGCCAATCCACCATTAATTGGCACCCAAAATTCAAGCCTTTAGATTAGCAAGTTTCCAATTCCTACATTGAAGTTCACGTAATTATAGGACAAAATTTTAGATTCTGAGTTTCGTATCTCTCTGATTCAAACCTTTGCACAAATGGCCTCTCTCACCAATACCAAAGAAGCCATGGTTGAAAGGTGCCTAATAGCAGCTTCTTTGGCAGCTTTGGTTTGCCACCCAAGTTCCACCATAAAATGCTTCAAACCCAAGCCTAGATCCCCACAAGAAGACAAACTCAAGGACTCAAAGCGACACTACTCATCTCCACCAAAAGACCCAAAACGACAAGTCAAGGAAGAAGATGAAGAAGAAGGACTGCCTTCAAAACCCAAGAAAAACCTCCATCCCCATAATGGGAGTTGTTCTCCTTCAAAACCCAAGAAGAAGAAGAAACCCATCAAGGCGGTTTCGGAGCTTGTTGGGAAAGACCAACCATCTGTTGGGATTGTGGAGAGTATTGTGAGATCAGGATGGGTTAATGGTGAAGTAGGCCTCAAAATTGAGAAGGTGTTGAGGGTGCATCATAGTAAGAATGTGCTTCAAAGTTTCGAAGAGTATAGACAAGACGTGAAATCGACCTACAAAAAGGGTAGGATTCTAAAGAAGATGGAGAGGTTGGTGGTTGATGGGAATGAGCTTTTGCAATTCCATGGTGCCACAGTTACTTGTTCTCTAGGCATCAATGGGGACACTTGCATTTGTCAAAGGAAATGCTGCCAAGTCTGCAGAATGATAGCTTCAGAGTTTTCGGGTTATAATGATGGGACGATGTCATTTTTCGAGAACAGCTGGAGGGCGCATCAGAAGGTGAGCAGGGAGTGCTTGAAGAAAAGGTTTCGTGCAAGGAAGGCTATTGTGATGTGTAGAGTCATTGCAGGTCGAATTGCTCATTTTCATGCACATGGACTCATGGATAATGAAGGGGGTGAGTTTGATTCTGTGATGGCATGGACTGGGGATCAGTTTAGCGATTCAAAAGAGCTCTTGGTTTTGAATTCGGAGGCTGTTCTTCCATGCTTTGTGATCATATACAAGGTCGAAAAGCCTTCATGATTCGGAAGATAACAAATTTTTTGATCTGTTTTTTTATGGGAATGATAGATTAAAGATGTTCCAACTTCCAAAGCAAAGATAGATTTATGTGCAATAATTCCCCATATTCAATTTCGTCTTATATAGACCTTGCAGTTATTAGTTTCTTATATATTTTCTGAAGCAACGCGTTACATTATAGATGTGATCCTCAATATGGTCAGAAGACAGATTGTTACTGAAACGAGTATGTCATACATAATTTTCTTTGGAATGCACGATTTACTGTTTAACCAAAACATGATGCAAACTGCAAACAGAAGACCGCCCAAGACATAAAAATTAGGATTCGATCTTTCTTAAACTACGACCTTAAACAGCTAGCCAGTAGTTTCTCTCATTTTGTATTTTGTGGCCGGCAATGATTGTATATCTGCATGTTGAAGGCCAACTGGCACTTGTGAGAGTCCAGTACTCTTCATGTCGTAATCAGTATTCTTTCTGAACGTCAATGCCAAAGCTCTCTCAGCTGCTCATCCGCTAGTCAATCACTAAACTCGCCATTTCTGCAGAACTTATGTCGACTGAAACTCTGTTACAACTGTCAATGATATTTACTTCAGAGTCTGATTATTCTGCAATTTAGTATGGTTGGAGTCTTGAATCAGTTATCTCAGAAAGTTGGATATGAAAACAGAGTCGAATCTAATAAAAGCTGATTGCCTGATTCATTATCAAATGTTTGATATTTAAGGTGCTTCAGCTATCTCACTAGCATTCGATTGAAACAAAGTGGATCCTGATACACTCCATTTTACAAGAAAATGAGTACATCAAATTTGAAGGACAACAATCAATCAATCCTCAGATAGCTCTGAAATCACTTAAGGCACGAATTCTACATTTTACTAAATGTGGATACAAGGAGTAAGCAAGTAAAAGAGAACATGATCCTCCATAGGCATCAAAGAAAGTCGATAGCCACTAGCCATGTTGTTTATAGCAAGCTAGATCCATATTAGAAAAAAGGGTAGGTATACTCGGGGTCTCTTAATGTTCTTTTCGTATATATACTTGCCAAAAAAATTTGTTCTTTTCTTAATTATAATACCAATTGCCTACTTTGCATTATGAGAAATCTATTCTCCTTTTCTTTTGGGACAATAATATCAATGGAAGTCGACGATACCCTGGAAGCTATAACATGACAAACTCTTATATCCATTTAAGGAGAAGAAGATCACCTGAGTTGCAATGATTATGTTCGAGATCAAGAACCCAAGTTTCTTGAAGCGAGTTTGTCCCCATGCAAGGTAATCTTCCAGCAATCAACTTGAAATATAAAAACAGAAAACCTTTTTGGCACCACTGCATAGAAACACCCAAACCCCGGAAGAATAAAATAACTCTATCAGGATCAACCATATTAATTCACAACACGAACGGGCAGTGCCCATTCATCATTTCAAGAATAAATTTAAAAGACACTTGATAGATGAACTCATTAATAATCTAGAAGAAACTCATGCAAGAGAAAGTACGAAAGTGGAAAGCAATTACAATACATGAATAAACTCGGTCCAAGAGATTTTTCTTTTGCAACATGTAAAGCCACATCCAACTACAGATACATAACATAATGCAAACGGCCATACTGCAATATGAACATAACCCAGCCTTCCATCCCCACAACATGCACACGGTTATGCTTAACTTCCTTACAAGGTCATAGACACAAGGGTTTTACCAGATACAGCTAATTACTTTGTTTGAATCCGAAGCAGAATTACCTCGGAATTTATCATTTTGCATAATTATGCCAAATGCATCTTCTGTTTCACGAATCATGATACCACTCACTCTAGTGTAGGAAGTTACTTTACAGTCAGCAACTGCCAGAAAATATACAAGAAACTACAGTGAGTACCAACACACTGAGAGAGCCAACCATTGCCTAAGCTAAGATTGAACAAGAATCAGTCTAGGCAGTTCAAATAGCAATCAGCATTTCAATGAGCCATGACATGCACAACCTTCATTCAGAAGATGAGAAGAATATATCTTGAGGCATATAAGAACAGAATAACAAAATCATCTCAAGGGGTTGACTTAAAGTTCTAACTGTATCCTTCCTGAAACTTGATGGATCATAATTTCCATTTTTCTGATGTTTGGACATGTTAGCATTTCAACGTAGACATGGCATATAGGTCCTTCACATGTAATGTCACACAAATTCATGGCTCGAAAGTTCAAACCTGATTAGAGGTGCATAAACAAAAGTGTGCATGAAGTTTACAACCTTGAAAAGCGAAAAGCTAATAAAGTATTCATTGGTATTCCTCGTAAAACATAAGAGACAAGCATATATGACCTGAAATAATAGCACCATGTAGATCTGCACTAAGAAGAGATTGAGCCAGCTGCGTTTTCCTACAAGATTGAAATAAATTTTGGTTACATCATCAAACACCAAAAAGATGCCAAGCATATCTTCTTCCCCTAAAACAAAGATGCTTATAAAGAAATTAAGAAAAGATTACCATAAAGCATAAATACTTAAATAGGTAATAAACAGGATACCGACAAAGAACAAGACATTCTTACCCAGTAGTTTTAAGAAGTTGCGCAATATAGCCTTTCCACATCTCATGCATTGGCTTAAATTTATCATAGCTGTATCCAAACACAAATTCGTGAGTGAACCATTGAAAAAGAAGGCATAGTAAAATTGTCTAAATCATATTATCACAGAATACATCTCTCCAGCAACCTAAAAGACATAGGGTGCTACTCAGAGGTTAAACAAGCCATTGCAGTTTGAACCTTCATCTTTTCGCCATTGATCAGCAAATTTTTCCGTAGCTATCCACATTTTTATTCATTCTTTGGGAAAAAAGAAGAAGCCACATATCTACAATCTGACTACTCATAAAGAAGCAAACCCACACCAAAAAGATCACAAATGAATTATATGCTGAGAAACATTAAACTCACCTATGGACATCTTGAGGCAAATCAAACAATCCATGCTTTTTTTGCTGTTTCATTGACATGCGCTTTTTAGACCCCTTTGAATTACTCTGTACTGCTCTGGCACGGGAGCCACCACCACATCCTTGCACATAATTATCAAGGAGGATCCAATTGTCAATTCTCTTGCTCCTAGATCCTTGCATATATTTCTGAGCAGAGTCACCACTCTGAAGAAGCTCGTGCAAGACATTATCAACTCTACTTTCTTTTCTACCAGAGACCTGCATTCCCCAAGGCAGATACTGAGCCCACAAGAGATAATTAAGAATCTAACCACTAATTTGAAAAGTAAATTTTGATGAATAACGGTCATGGCTTAATATCTCCAGAGCAACATGTAAATAACCATGCCGGGGGAAAGGAAGATAAATTTACCTGGCCCGACTTTGTTTGTACAACAGTAGTAGCTAGTGAGTGAAAGCCTCCTGAAAACCCACTTAAAAATAATCTGCAGAAACAACAAATTGAGTAATTAAATGGATAAGGAAAAGATAGAGAGCAGAGAGAAGCGAACTTAATTAGGGAATAACAGAAATGAAACAAAAGAGAAGAGGAGGAGGAGGCGGTACGTACCTTAATTCGGAATTTCTTGTGTTCTTTGCAGAGATCCTTTTTTGAATGCTCCGTGAACTAATCAACTAATCAAAAAGGAGTTTGGTCGATCAGTGCTGGATAAATAAATAAATAATAATAATAATTAAGAAAAAGAGTGACAAAAGATCATAAACATGCAATTTTGAACAATTTGAGTTCTTAATTATTAGAGATGATTCAGAAAAAAAAATGGTTGCTTTAGACGAGTGAGTTAATAGAGCAGCCAAAAAGGAATGGTCAACACTTGGTCACGCTATACACAGTACAACATATTGAGCTTTAAGAAAGAAGGAGAAGAGGCTAGCTAACCTCGGATTACTTGAATATGAGAAATCTTTGGCCACTCTTGGCCGGTCTCCTTGTTGCATCTCTCTTTTAGAATAGGGCAGTCTTTAATTTCTATCACTGCTATTTTGGTGAGGCATCGCATGGCTTCGACTGAAGGTAGATACATCACACTCTTGCAAGACTCAATAGATAGAAACACAAGAGATGCAAGGTTACCCAACCATTCTGGAATAGCCTCCAGTTCGGGAAAGCCTTCTACGTTCAAAACTGATAGAGACGTCAAGTGTTGAATGTGCTCAGGCAGAGAGTTGAGCTTAGGCCACCCGTAGACCGTTAATGATCCAAGTTGTGCTGATGTAACCTGAAAATCAGGGAATGAATCGAGCTCTTTGGAGAAGCCACCGATTTCCAAAGTCTGTAAACGGGGTGAGGATGCTAACCCACTTGGTAGACTTGTTAGTCCAGAACAATTATAAATCGCCAAATCACGTAGGTCTGTGAGCTTGTCCAAACTTGGAACTGTCTCTAGACTATGGCATTCTCTTATTGTGAGCTTCTCAAGAGAAACGAGGCGTTGTAGCCCACTCGGTAAGCTTGATAACTCAGGACAATCTACAATCACTAAGCTACGAAGAGATGGGAGGACGTGTGGGATTGGAATGGATATTAGATTAGAGCATCCCTCTATTAGCAACTCTTGGAGGGATAGGAGAGTAGCGTGAGCTGAAATGGATGTTAGTTTCTGGCACTTGATTACTGTCAAATACTGAAGAGAGGCACAGTACTGTATCCCACTTGGTAGGCTTAATAATTCAGGACATTCTTGGATGGTTATTTGATAAAGCAATGGTTGGCCCTGTGTGATTGGAATGGATGTTATTTTCGAGCATTCTCGTATTTCCAAGTGTTCAAGAGAGGTGCAGTGTTGTAGGCCTTGAGGTAGAATGGACAACTCAGGACAGCGAAGGAGAGACAATTTATTGAGAGATGTGAGACCCTGTGAAATTGGGATGGACTCTAGACTGTTGCAATCGTGTACAATCAACTCCTTGAGAGAGAGTGGGTTTATCCCATCAGGTATATACCTCAGTTTATGACACCACCAGATACGAAGTAAGCGAAGAGATGTGCAATAATCGATTAATCCATGGCAGGGACCGATACAAGTTAACTCCGGACATACACTTATATCCAAGGATGCAAGATTCTTGTTGTTTGGTAACATCCCTTCCGGCAGAGATGCTAGTCCACTCACCTCCCTTATTTTGAGATCGGTGAGAGTGGTGAGTTCATTGCTGAGAATACTTGCTATAAAGCCTCCATTGCACTTGTTTACCTCCAACTTCATGAGAGCTGGAAAATGACTTGGAACACTGGTCAATTGGCCGCATTCCAACAACAACAGGTCCTCAAGGCGAGGAAACACCGCACTTACTCCGTCTGTTGGGGCTCCCATCCATTCAATTAAATTCTTGGAAAATTTAATGTGTAATGTTTTCAATGCAGGAAAAAGAACCTTTGTCTCCCCACTACTTGTCGTAGCAACAACGTCATTATAACCATAAAATTCCGATCCCACACATTCTAGGTTGTGACATTCGTAGAACACAAGACGTCCAAGATTAGGAAGATGGCCAAGTCTCGGGACTCCTTTGCAGTTGAAGCAGTAAAGAAATTCAATCACTTTCAAATTGTTGGGGGTACTCCCCTTCCATAAAGGCAATTTACCACCCATGAAGTTTTGAATCTCTAACAATTCCAAGTTATTAGGGAGTGGTTGAAGGCCTTCCAGTACATCCTCATCATTCCTGTTGTTGCTCATTGACCGGTCATCTTCCTCTGACCATGTAAACCTTAACCTGCGCAAATTGCTCTTCCCCACTAAATTTGCTTTCTTGGCTTCATTTCCATCTCTCACAAGTTCCAAATTAGAAATCAACAACTCACCTTTCAATTGGTTTAAGTCAGCCAACTCCTCTATTCCACAACCTTTCTCCTTACCCACAGTAAAAGAAGACAATGATCGGAGATTAGTTAATTTCCCCATCCCAACAGGAGTCTTTATCCAACCAACCCACCAATCAATACGTTGACCAAAATAAACATGTCTCAAGTTAATCAAATTTGACAGTTCATTTGGAAGTTCTGCAAGCTTGAGATTGTGCATTCTTAACGTCTGTAGGTTATAAAGTTTGCCAATAGATTTGGGGAGTGCTGTGATTTGCGTATCGCTAACATCGAGATACCTCAAGTGTTTCAACTTTCCAATAGTAACTGGCAACTCCTTAATAGCTGCCCTGTATAACTTTAAGACTCGCAAAACTTTAAACCTTGGTAAGATGTTCTCAGGGACTACACTACCATCTGAAAAAAATGAGTGCAATTTTTCGCCACGCATGTTGGAGTCCCTAGCCAAACTTGTTGACCCCGATACATGTTTCTCTTTGAAGGTTGACTTCGATACTTGTTGTGCTAGATCATGCAGAAGATCGTGCATCTTGCAGTGGGTGATAATACCAAGTTCATCCTTCGTAACATCTTGGAAAAAAGAGTTCTGCAATAAAGTACTGAAATATGCATTGCCTCTGTCTTCCATATCTTGGTTAGGAGAAGGGTGAAGCAACCCTTGTGCCATCCAAAGTTGGATCAAGTCATCCTTTTCAATTTCAAAATCTTTCATGAACAATGAGCAATATGCAAAACATTGCTTCAAAGACGACAATTTCAATTCATCGAAACTCAACTTCAAAACCGAAATGATTCTACTGTTTTCTTCTGGTAAATCCCATATTGTGTTTTTTTCAATTTCCAACCATTCATCGCCGGTTTTAGAACGCATCACACCCCCCAAAACCTATTAATTGGTACATAAGTTAGAATTTCTATTAAAACATGAGTCTAAAAGCACGAATATAAAATAACAACGTACAACCAGTAAGCAGTTTAATTGAAGGCGACATATTTCAACATATTTATGTAGATTGATGCAAAATTGAACGAAAAGAATAGAAAGAGTAAAATGCATTCTCTTTACAGAATTCAAGAACTTATAGTAGCTTGGAAAACTTAAGTAAAATAGCTAGTAGAATAAGTAAACTTCTCTCGGGGGTAGAAGCAGAGAATTTTATACACACACATTCTAAAGATAAAATTCTACTATGAGAAAACACGTACATACAGGAGAAACTATTGTTTTAAATCATTCTCATTGTCATAAACATACAGCCTTAAGGGAAAAAAGCTATAACATTAAAAAGACTGTAAAAAAACCAGAATGGCTACTAATGGTTTCTCCCTTTATGGGCAAAACCTTAAGCTTCTTGATAGACCTTTAATTGCAGTAAACTAACAAGAGCTTTTATACATGAAAGAGTATATCTATTATTTCACTGGGGGCAGCAGCCCCCACTAGGCCTGTGCTAGGTCCGCCAGTGATCTCGTTGTAGTTATAAGTGCATACGTACATAACATATGTTCTTTCACGCACTCTTAATTCAAATATTTTGTTTTTGGCCAGAAATTATTTCAATTAAAATAGAAGGAGTACAAGAGAGGGGGACCAAGCCGAAACCTTCCAAACCTAACAAACATTAAAGAACAACACTAACGAAAACGAAATTGAAGAAGACCCAATACCACTACAAGAAAAACAGTCTACCATGACATTAATTTAACAACGTGCTTAAAAAGTGCATCTTCATATAAGATATTTAACAACATGCTTTTAATGTTTGTCGTGGAAATAAGTTTTCACAATATGCGTAGTAGGTATGTTGTCGATGTAGCTTTTTACAACAAACTCTGCACGTCGTTGAATTTTAACAAAACAATATGTTTTGGCATGTGGTTAAACCGTTAAACTCTTTAGATGAAAAGAGAATTGTAAAAGGCGGAACCCATGTGCGGGACTTGTGCCGCTTTAACCATAACTCAAATTTTCACCAAAAACAATTAAAGGTGAACACCCCTAATTCCATTTCATATTTCCTACTAAGTCAAAACATCAGCCCTAACCTCTCAGACCCAAAAGAAAGAAGAAAGAAGAAGAAAACAAATCTTCCATGCTCTCTGCCTCTTCCACCCTCTCTCCAGATTCTTCTTCTCTTTGTTTCGATTCGCCTCTCATCCCATCCCAAACCAAGAGATTCTGCCTAGCCATCCTACACTCACTGGGAAATTAATTCAAGGTTACTCTCTCTCTCTCTCTCTCTCTCTCTCTCTCTCTCTCTCTCTCTCTCTCTCTCTCTCTCTCTCTCTCTCTCTCCGATGCTTTTCAATTTTCTGTTGATTAATGTTCGCTGGTGCTAGAGTTGACTCCGAGATGTGAACGTTAAAAAGTAAAAATAAAATAAACAAATAAAAATGTGTTGGTTCTTCTATATAAATACACAAACAAAAATAGTAATTTTTTTTACAAATACACAAATAAAACACCTCTTTCTAAGATTGTCATTATATGCTCGTTTAATCATTTTGAGTCTCGATTTCAGAACATGCAAAATTATTAAGGTTTGAGCATAAAGCTAAGTTGGAAGCTATTCCGCTTCAAACAACAGATAATCGAGCAATAATTTATATACAGTAATATGCATGAATGTATTTTTTATTCCGGAGAATTCATATTGTAGAATAGATTGAGCATACACGTCTCATATCATGTATTTTACCACAAGAGTGACCCCGAATATCCCACAATATGAATTAACTATCACCCCAAATCAATCCCCTAACCCTCTTTTTTAGTCATCTTGTCCATTCTCCTATCGCTAGCCCCAAATTACCCTTTCAAAAGCTCGTTTCAAGACGAATCCATAGGTTTTCCCAAATCTTAAATCAGAGCTACGGATAAAAAGATATGATAAAATGATGTTTTGGAGAGAAAAAACGAGAAAATAGAAGCTTATCTGAAATTTGATTTAAGTCTCCCTAATTCCCTACCACATGTCAATTTCATTTAAAAAATTAGACAAGCATTTGACACATGTCAACACATCACTTGTCCACCATGTCAAATAAAGAAGTAAGTTGTGCCACCATGCGACACATGTCCACTGACTCAACTACCTTGGTGACATCAGTGGCCACATGTTGTTCTCCTTATATGCCACGTGTCGCCCCTTAGACCAATATATGAGAGTCACACTGTTATTTCTAATTAAACTTAAAAAAATCATTAAAATAGCTCAAAATTCCGAAAAATGTTATGAATATGTGGAAATGTCGACTTTATTTCTATGACCTTGAAAATAAATTTTGACCAACTAAAAAAAATTAA
Organism: Rubus idaeus; assembly: GCA_030142095.1. Taxonomy (NCBI): domain Eukaryota; kingdom Viridiplantae; phylum Streptophyta; class Magnoliopsida; order Rosales; family Rosaceae; genus Rubus; species Rubus idaeus. Next base: position 7,239,221 of record CM057970.1, read on the forward strand.
ATAATTTTGCAAAGCTCTAATAATCATAAAAATAATAGTAATTAGGAGAAAAAATTTGTCAAAATAATTTTTCAACTTAAAATAAGAAATTTTAAATTTGGAATGTTATGTAACCCCCAAACCCTAAATATTAAAATCTTAAATTATTTTTTCTAAACCCCAAGTCCAAAAAAGAAAACAAAATTGTAGTGGCAGACTAGCAGCTAGGATAGTAGCAGTTTCATAGTTATATCCTTATAGGGGGTGGTTAAGAAAAAACATAAAAACCTGGCAAAAAAATAGAGAAAAACATTCATATGGTACTTGAACTATTACTAAATGTAATTTTTGGTAGCTAAACTTTATAAGGAATTGGGGTACCTAAAAGGTACCATTACAATATTGTTAAATATTCGTTAAGCTAGTGGGAAGACTAAATCTCAGTTTATGGAATAAAGCATCTTACAGAGTAACATGTCAAAACTTCTTGAAAGCACTGGAAATCAGTCAATGAGTCTCGAATTACAGCTCCAATTCCACTACGATGAGTAGTATTATTAAAAGCACCATCAACATTTAATTTGAGCTGGTCCAGGTCAACTCAGCCCTAAATTTTAGGGCTTAGGCTGATCTAGGTCAAAATCCTTCGGCCGGCAAGGCGACGAGGCTTTAATTTATAGGAAAGTGAAAGGGAAAATGAATCCATTGGGGTGTGGAAGAAATCATTCCCCCCCCTTTTCCTTTCCTTCGGAAAATGTTTCATTTCCCTTGACACCCCGACACAAGAAAGCTTGGTTTCCATTAATTTCCTTTCTCATGGCTTAAAATCCATGAACCAAATTAGGCCTAAAGGTAAAATTGTCTTTCTATACCAATTTTTTTTTAAATGTAAAGCAATTAATTACCTATGGAACCATTCCCCTTCTCTCCTCTTTCCTCTGTGGCTCTCGCCCTCTTCCTCATCCTTCCTCTTCCCCAACTCATCGAAACACCTTGCATAGGACATGGATCCTCTCCTTACGAATTAGCGTCTCATATTTCCTCACGTTGCAATTTTGGCCATCCATTAAGTAAGGGGTTAGAATTTAGATTTTTTTCCCCCCTTCTTAATCACTACTGTTACTATGCACTCCTACACTATATTATTGTTTTGAATTTATGATTTAGGGTTTGAGGTAGGGCTGTCAATTTTGACAGAACTCGATAACACGACTCTAAATCTATACGAAATAAAACGGATTACATGATTAAAAAATGGGTCATTTGCGGATCAACCCACCAAGACACGTTTAATAAACTAGTGGGTTTAGAGTCAACCCTCAAACTCGCAAATCACCCGCGTAACCCGTTTTTATGTTATTATATGAGGTCAAAATTCAAGAAATTTTATTTGTTTATATGCTTGCATGGTATTTTTTTTCTACTCATAGTGTAAGTCATACTCAAAAATCTATAGTGATAATTCTTGTAAAATCATATGTCGTGTATTTTATAGCCAAAAATTAGTTAAATTGGTCGACCAAACTTTTTTATATGTGTGAAACTTATCAATTGTTATTTATTTTGGCACAACTATTTTACTAAGAGTGTTTCTATTGGGATCTCCAAATTTGCTCACTTGACCTCATTTCATTATGAATTATTAAATGACATTTATAATCTCATATAAAATGACTATTAAGGGCAATAATTATACCAAAAAGATATTATGTTTACTTTCTCTAGAGTTTCCAATTCAATAATATTAGATTGCATTCTTTATTGTTTTTCTTATCTATTTTTATTTTCCAATTTCACTACATACTCATTAAAATATTTATATATATTTAATAAGAATTAAAACTATGATAGGTCATGTGACATAAAAATTTGTATTATTTGTTGAATGCATATTGGTGATAGAAAACAAAAAAAATTATACAATGACCTAAATCTAAGTCTATCTATTATATTTGCCAAAAAAAAAACTAGCAATTAAAAAAAATATAAAATATTTAATCATGAGGTACAAAAAATAGAGAAAAAAATAAACAGTAAGAATAAATGATTACTTTTTTTTATTGCATAGCTAAAAGAGAAAAAAAATGGTTAAAAAAAGATTAAAAAAAAAACAAAGAATAGTTCATGCTAAAACATTTTCTTGTTGATTAGAAATTAATTAATGGATGTGTGGTGAGTAAATTTAGAATTATAGTAGTAATTTTGTATATTTAATGTGAATTATATTATCATGGTTATTTTAGGCATTTAGAAGATGTTTAGTACGCAAATCTTGTATTTTGAAAGCAAAAATGAGGTGCAAAGAGTATAAGAGGTCAAGTGAGCAAATTTGGAGGTCTTAGTAGAATTTCTGTTTTACTAAATGAGTTATACGGATTGGGTCAGGTAACCTGTTTAATAAATGGGTTGAGTATGAGTTTGGATTCTTCGACACGTTTATTAATTGGGTTGGGTTTGGATTTACATATTTTAACACGTTTAATACATTGACACGACCCGAACCCGTCACTACACAACTCATTGATAGCCCTAGTTTGAGATTTAGAGTTTAAGAATTTTAGGGTTTGGGAATTTTTTTTTCTGTAGTAAAAGTAACAAACAAATTCAAACAATTAAGTCATGTCACTACACAATTGACTTGTCAATTGACTGAATATGGAACGGATCAGATCGACATAAATCATTATCCGTTTAATAACAAATCAAATTCAACTTGATCTGATCCAATTCGATAATCTGACGGATTATTAATAACCAAATCCAAATCTGTATTCGGCTTATTATTAAAAGTTGTGGAGTTTCAATGTCAGCCGTCAGATCTGTTTAAATGATTGATCTGACGGTTTGAAACTTCACAATTTATAAAAGTGCTGAACTCCATAATGGAGAAAAATACTATATGTATAATTACTCTTATATGTAATTATATATAAATACATATAAAAATTTATTAATTATAAAGACGAACTTGATTATTAACATATCATATCGACCTAAATTTGTATTTGATCCACGAATCCAAATTATTAACGGATTGAATATCAAATCCAAATCCAAATCCGTTCAATAACAATGGATTTGGACCTGATCTTGATCGTAATCTATGAGTCATGTTACTGTAAGTAGATAAGCATGTGCATACTTATCCCAAATTTTCAATTGTAAAAGCCATTCGAAATGCATATAATACTTGTAACTAACTATATAATATTTGGAGGTTAAAAAACAAAAAAAGTTAATAACACACCTGAATATCTATTCACACACTTAAAAAAAAAATTCTTTGAATTCACTTTTATAGTGTTATTATGTAAGTTGTCCAATCTTCTTAGAGTAAAAATAATAAAGATAGTGTGTTAATAGAAATTCAAGGTGTGTTAATATTACTTAATAACAACTTCAAAAAAAAGAAGTTGTTTATGCAATGATTACCCTACACTTTTTAATTTTTATCTTGCACGGTTGGAGAGTTTTTCTTGAACGGAAAATGTAATTATTAGTTTGGTGGTATATATTTGTTTGAATATTATTGAACTAAATCTTAAGAAAAAGAATTAAACACGAAATTAACTAAAAATTGATGATATAACGTACCTTTGCCACTAGTGGTACACCTCCGCACTTAATAGCGATCCTCCGTCCAATTTTCGCTTGAGCTTCCGTTATTGGAGCACTTCCCATTGATTTGTCCTTCAATATGCGCCAGCAGTCTTCGACGGATAGTTTTTCCAAATCAGGCCTAGGAAGCAGGGTCTCCACGATTTTACCAACTATGTCACTACGGGTTGTAACAATGATTTTGCTTCCTCGGGTATCAGTACCTTGTAACAAACAGCTCATCAAATCATCCCACTTATGCGAATCCTCGTTCCAAACGTCATCGAGCACAAGAAGATATCTTTTCCCTTGCAGTTCTTCCTTAAGGAATCCACACATTGCTTCTATCGTTTGTACTGCAGCGTTTTTTGATTTCAGAGATTCCAATACCCCCCTTAAAATGGATTTGATTTCGAAAGGGGAAGATACACAAACCCATAATCTTTCATGGAAGTATGCATCTATCTTAGCATCATGAAAGATTGATTTAGCCAGAGTTGTCTTCCCAAGTCCTCCCAGTCCCACAATAGCCGTAACCGATAGATAACTTTCCTGATTGTTGTTCGAGTTGGTCAAGGCTTCCACTATATCCGACACAACCTGATCTCTTCCAAAGATGTTGTTTTCATCTATTTTAAAGCCAGAGTGGGTTTCTCTGTCAACTCTTATATTATGGGAGGTTGTTGCCTCTACCATTGGCTTAGCAATTAACCCAATCCCGACTGCCTCACTCCTCAAAATTACCAAAGACTTGTTGATGTTGTTAATTTTATGTGTCATTTTGAAACGAAAGGCAATGGGATTGGAAAGAGAGAAAAAGTCGAGTACCTTCTTCTTCATCTGGTTTTGCAGTTCCACTTTACACCGGTGAAGTTCATATCCGCAGTCATCCAGCACATCATCAGCGTCATGAGCTATGCCTTCAAGCTTCTTCACCCACATTTCCACTGCCTCACCCCGACGACCTTCTGATTGTTCGGCATCTCGTAACATAGCTTCAAGCATGGAGAATAATTCACGAAGCCGTGTTAGCTCTCCTTTGAATCCCCAAACAAGACTGAACTCTTGAGAGGCAAGCGAAGCCACTTTCGTCAGCATTTCCTTGGCAGCAAAAGTAAGGAACTCTGACATCTTTCTAATTCCCAAGATAAACAACAGAGCTAATGCTAAATTAATTTGACAAGAAAAGGGTTGAAGACTCAACACGGCAGTAAATTAAAGCTCTCGAACATGAATTTTCCAATGCATTTATAGACATGAAAGGGGAAATGATATCTCCCGTTAGTAGAGCAAGTTAACCCGTTAGGTCAAGAGTCAGTGTCATAATTTATTTTGAAATTATATTTTCATCGTTTATCTTGAAATTGGATTAATCTAAGAGCTCGTATAAAAAAGTCATTGATCAGCATTGAACGTTTTTGCTTATAACATGACCCATGTGCATGCGAATGCGACCAAGGCATTGTTCATACGTCAGGCAGTTTGTGGAATTTTGTGTGTGAAGAGAATCTTATGAATTCAAGTTGTTAAATACTTAAATGTTTGGTATTAGTATATTGCTAATGGGTTTTGTCATTATGCATTTTGAGGACTAGCAAGACGTGGGACTCTAAGTACAGGTTAAAGTTCGGAAATTTCCTCAGAAATTAAGACATTAGAATGGGGTTGTCTACACTCAACGGAAAAACTGAAGATTTGGAGACTGGGGTTGTCTACACTCTACAGTACTCCTTTCGTTCAATTAGTGTGTTGATCTGACTGCTGAGGAAGAAGGTGCAAACGTATGAAGTAAGCTCAATTTAAAATGATATATATTGATTGACGCTGGAATGCACTGAGGAGCAGTTGCACTGGCAACGTGGCCAGTTGTGAGCCGTGGAGGCAATCAAGTAGAGACAAGAATGTTAGCGGCTGAGCGGCTCGGCTTCTGCAATTTCTCCTCTTCTTCTCTCCGGTTCTCAGACTTCACTCACCTCCAACAACACCACCCTGCCATAGCCGCCGCACCCTGTTCGTCTCCACCATAGCAGTACGGCGGCCGCGCCTCTAAAGATGATTGAGGGGACAGCCTCCAGCAGCTCCAGATTTCCAGATTTGGAGCAGAAGGTAAAATCTGTGTCTTGGTCCTTGTATTATTAATTGTTCTCAGTGCAATATGATATTTTCAATTCCTCGAATGGTGGAGAAGATGGTTGAACAATGAACACAACATAATTCGATGATGAAGCTGACACTCGTGCTGTCGATCCACGAAAATACAAGCAAGGGTCTGGAGGATTGCTTTGTAGCTCGTGGTGATCTGAAATCGATGTCGATTAGCATTCTCTCCCCTTTGATGATCACGTCGATGTACTCATATTCCTCTAAGCACATCACAAAATAGCTAATTAGCTATTGTGCTCATCCATTAAATCTCTTTATGTATTTTGATTGTTATCCCCTGTGGAAGTTTTTTTTTGGGTCCGAGTGAGTGAAGAAGGAGAGGATTCAAAGAGGAGATATTTTTTTTGATTGGATTGAAGAAAAGATCGAGATGCGAGGTAAAGCCGTCCAAGCCGAGCCGCATCAATAGTCCTGTCAGATCATGTCTCTCTTTATTATATCAACGGCCCAGAATTAGCCACGTGGCCCAGTGCAGCTGAACCTCACTGCATTCCAGTATTTTCTATGGAATAATTAAGTTAAGCCAATTATCAACATACAAGTGATACAACCCTCATCCTCATTAGGAATTATTGCATGGTCCCGGACCATGCCTTTATGGTGGTCAAGGGTTGATCTCAATAGTTGATTTAATATAAAATATTTTAAGTGAACAGTATATATAAATATTTTATATTAAATCGACGACTGAGATCAACCCGGACCACCATAAAGGCATGGTCCGGGACCATGCAATAATTTCTCCATCCTCATCCTCATCCACACCGGCATAAATGATGTGCATGGCAGGATCAAAATGACTAATCTAGCCCTGTCTGGCTATATATATGAACATATACAGGATGCTCAAAAGAAGAGTAACTTGAAGAGATGGGTACAGGATGCTCAAAAGATGAGGCTTCACAGTCGCAACAACAGAGTGATCAAAATCAGGTAACAGCAAAGACGATAGTAGCACAAGTGAAGCAGCAGCAGCAGCTCCCACACAACTACGAAGCTATTATGAAAGATGCCGACTCGCCCATCAAGTCTGAGGAACGCCTGTTTGGACACCTCTATGCTGGAATATTCTTGAACCAAAAGAGGAAGGCAAGCCCTGCATAACTTTGAATTTTGAAAACTAAATTTTCTAATTCTTACTGCAATATATTTACCTTAAGTCAAATTTTATTCGACTGTAGTTATTATAAGTAAACAGGGGCAACTGGTAAAACAAATTAGAAATCAACCAACATGAACAGCATCAATATCATTATTTTTTTTTTCCGAGTACTAAATAACTTGTCATTATAGAAGTATTGGCTTGACAAGAAGTCCAACAACTGCTTTATGGTGTATCCAAGGGATCTCACAATCGCTTGGGGTGAAGACAAACGTTACTGGCAGTGGCCCTCCCTTGAAGAAACAAGGTAAAATATAACTTGGACAAGTAACTTTTAGTACAATTAAGTTCCAAACTCCTCGTTTCGTTGCAGTAATGTCTCCATAGATGCGGCTGAACTGTCGATGGTATGTTGGATAAATGTGGAAGGAAAATTTGACACCACAAAGCTGTCACCAGGAATTCGGTACGAAGTAGTATTTGTGGTAATGTTGAAAGCTACAGGTTATGGATGGGAAATTCCTGTGAATGTCACACTCACACTCCCGGATGGTAACAAGCATGAGCGTAAAGTCAATTTCATGGAAAAAGCAATTGGACAATGGATAGAGATCCCGGTAGGTGAGTTTAGAACATTACCTGGAAAATTTGGGGACATCGAATTTTGGATGCATCAATCTGAAGGTGGGGAATGGAAGAGTGGACTTTTGATCAAGGGTGTTGCCATTCGGCCTAAAAAGTAAAAACTAAGAGACTACTCAACACTTCGCTAATGAGCTTGCAATTTCTCAAATTTAATAAACTTTTAAGCGCAATTGAACCATGACAGTTTTCATTATGATCATTAATGGTGCTTTGCTCAGAGCCAGAACAATTCGATCATGACAATATTTCACTGTACTTAACCATAAATGGTGCTAGTCCTGGAAAGTACCTGAAATTTTTGATGATCAAAGTCTATTTATAATTAGGTACCTCTCATAAAGGTTTTCTGAACAAGTCAAGTTTACCCTAATTCTTTCCTTTCCATATACAAATAGGTCAACATTTTGATATCTTGAAATATATATTTCTTGTTTATATTTTATGTGCTAAAGTGTGTAGTTGTTAAGTGGTTTTTGCCTGTGTACGAGTACTTAAATTCATGCTTAGTCCTGATTATTGGGACAATTAGTTAACCTCTTTGTTTCAGAAGTACAACTATGGTCATGCTATTTCCACGTCAACTATCATAATTCGAAACTGAGGTAAGAACAACGTATGTGTATTCCAGCATGTATACCTTATTAGGTATGAAATGATTGATTGGCAATTCAATATATGTTAATATTGGCTATATGTGCAGTGTTCTTCTTGTGAAGTATGATATTGTTAAAAAAAAAGTATGATATTGAAGACTACATTGACCAATAATTATCCTTCTTGTTGGATGAATTAAAAACATAGATGCTTTTGATTAGTAGGAGTAGAATATTTTTTGGGGGCTTTAATTTCTAATTGTGCTTGTCACACCTCCAAATTTGAGACCAATAATGCATTGAAATATGATATCCGAATTTGTGGTGTGAATAAAATAATAAAACAAAATAAATGTTTGAATAATACTTTTATTCGAAAAAATTCATAGTCGTTTTATAATAACAGAGTTTAATAAAATAAAAGATATTAAGTTTATTCAGTTAAAATAGTAATAGAAAAGCTTTCTTATTACATGGGCTCCTACCGCTTTTCTTCAAGTATCGTCACCTGAAAACAAGAAGTTGTAACATCATAAACAACATAGACCTAGTAAGTACAGTTTACGTTCTTATAGTAATGTGTCTTATAAGAAATCAAAACTGAATAAACAATCAAAAATGTATCGAGAACATTTTATATTTGTTCGTACTAACTTTTACGTATATTAAGAACGTCTTTGACTCAAATAATTTCATTTAAAATGTAATCTTACTTTTCACTTAATATACTTGTTCTCTAGGCATCAATGGGGACACTAGCATTTGTCAAAGGAAATGCTGCCAAGCATGCCGAATGATAACTTCTGAATTTTTAGGGGTTGATGATGAGACGATGTCATTTTTCGAGAACAGCTTGATGGCGCATCAGAAGGACAGAAGGTGAGCAGAGAGTGCTTAAAGAAGAAAAAGGTGTGTGCAAAGAAGGTGATTTTGATGTGTAGTCATTGCAGGTCGAATTGTTCATTTTCATGCACACGGATTACTCATGGATAATGAAGGGGGTGAGTTTGATTATGTGATGGCATGTACTGGGGATCAGTTTAGCGATTCGAAAGAGCTCTTGGTTTTGAATTCGGAGGTTGTTCTTCCATGCACAAGGTCGAAAAGCCTTCGTGATTCGGAAGATAACAAATTCTTTTCTCTATTTCTTATTATAGATCTAGGATTAAATTCAGTTTAATTACATCCCTTAATTTTGGAAAAAAAATCATGTCAGTCCCTGATGTTTCAATTTGATTAGAAATATCCCTAAATTTTTAATTTTAATCACCCGTGTCCATTTTCGTTAGTCCTGTTCAAATTGAATGTTAATGCTGACATGGCACAAGAGAGAGAAACGAAGGAAAGACATTTCGACTACTTCGATCAGATTTTCCTATTCTGGCCACGACGACAGGTGAAACTGGTGTCAATGGCTTCGTCTAGGTAAGGTGAGATCGTCTGTGGTCTTGGCTTGTCAAATCGTCAACCGAGGGAGAATCAAAGAGAGAGAGGTTTGGAGTTCCAACGAGTTTTTTTCGAATTCTAGCGACTCCGGTGATCGACTCTGGGCAGAGTAGAGGAGGTGTGGGTGCTGTGCGGCGGTGGAGGGAGGAGCGGCGTGGTAGAAAAGGAGGTGAGCACAAAAAAAAACTAGGCTCACGGGTGGGTGTCCAGAGTAAAACACAGAGAGAGAGAGAGATGAAAGAAACGGGGAAAAAGAAGAAGAAGAGAAAGAAAAATAGAAAACAAGACAAGAAGAAAAGAAATGAAGGAAGAAGAAGAAGGAGCAGGAAGAGGAGAGATGAGAGGGGTCGGGGAGAGAGAGAAGAAGGAAAAACAAATTGGGTTTACAGGTTGGGTTTACAGGTGGATGTCTAGAGTAGACCAAGGATAAAATAGATTTTTTCCGGTGTGCCACGTCAGCATTGAAAATTTAGGGATGTTTCTAATCAAATTGAAACCTCAACGACTCGCATGATTTTTCCCTCAAAGTTGAGGGGAGTAAACTGAATTTAATCCATAAATTTATATGCAATAATTCCCTTTGTTGATTACTGGAACGAGTTTGAAATGAACGATTTACTCCTTAACCAAAACATGGTGCAAACAGAAGACCGTCCAAGACATAAAAATTAGGATTCCATCTTTCTTAAACTATGACCTTAAACAGCAGGCAGTAGTTTCTCTTATTTTGTATTTTGTAGCCGGCAATGATTGTATGTTGAAGGCCAACTGGCACTTGTGAGAGTCTTCATGTCTTAATCAGTGATCTTTCTGAACGTCAATGCTAAAGCCATCTCAGCTGCGCATCCACTAGTCAATCACTAAATTCGCCATTTCTTACGTCCACTGAAACTCTGATACGACTGTCAATGATATTTACTTCAAAGTCTGATTATTCTGCAATTGAATGGTTGGAATCTTGAATCAGTTATCTCAGAAAGGTAGATATGAAAACAGAGTCAAATCTAATAAAGCTGATTCATTATCAAATGTTTGATAGTTAAGGTGCTTCAGTCACCTCACTAGCATTCGATTGAAGCAAAGTGGATCCTCAATTACTGATACACCCCATTTTACAAGAAAAGAGTACATCAGAATTTGAAGGACAGCGATCAATCAATCCTCAGGTAGCTCTGAAATCACTTAATACACGAATTCTGCATTAGCACTAAATGTGGATTCTAAAAGTGTGGATACTAGAAGGAGTAAGCAAGTTAAAGAGAACATGATCCTCCATAGGCATCAAAGAAAGTCGATAGACACTAGCCATGATCCATATTAGAAAAAGGGTAGGAATAACCCATGCGGTTGAGACGTGAATTCACCACATACAAAGATTTAAACTTCACAAGCTACTCAGGGTCTCGTAAAGTTTTTTTCTTATAATACCAATTGCCTACTTTGAATAATGAGAAAACTATTCTCCTTTTCTTTTGGGACAATAATATCAATGGAAGTCAACGATACCCTGGAAGCTATAACATGACAAATTCTTATATCCATATAAGGAGAAGATCACCTGATTTGCAATGATTATGTTCGAGATAAAGAACCCAAGTTTCTTGAAGTGAGTTTTTCCCCATGCAAGGTAATCTTCCAGCAATCAACTTGAAATATGAAAACAGAAAACCTTTTTGGCACCACTGCATATAAACCCCAAACAGAAGAATAAAATAAATCTATCAGCATCAACAATATGAATTCACAACACGAGGGCAGTGATCATTCATCATTTCAAAAATAAATATAAAAGAAACTTGATAGATGAACTCATTATAATCTAGAAGAAACTCATGCAAGAGAAAGAACGAAAGTGGAAAGCAATTACAATACGTGAATTAAACTCAGTCCAACAGATATTTCTTTTGCAAAATGTAAAGCCACATCCAACTACAGAGACATAACAAAATGCAAAGGGCCATAATGCAATATGAACATAGCCCAGCCTTCCTGTTTGGACCAAAATTAACATTTTAGGCTATTTTTGTAGCCCATAAGCCGATCCATGCGGCCTAAATATCTTAGCATTAATTCCTTTGATTAATTGGCTTTGCTTGCCTTTTCTTTCAAGGAATCCTAATGTTTTACAATTCTTTTTAAGAAAGGAAACCTAATTAGATGAGGTTTTAGTTATTATATCAAATCCTATAAAGAAAATAAATCTATAATCCTTATTCAATGAATTCCCACCTATCTCTATAAATAAGGGGTTTGGAGAACATAAAGTGGACATCTCTCAACAATCAACTCTCTTGACAAAAGCAACTCTTCACAAACCTTCATCCAACAACAAACCTCTCCACATCTACAACTAAGCCTCTCCGGACAACCAAACTAAATCACCCTTACAACCTTTCTTTTCCCAATTATTCTCTTTCTCATCCCTAGTGAGTATCACTTTTTTTCATCAAGACCACTTTAATCTAAACCCCGTTTACTTTTTATAAAGAACTTCGCGAATTTTTCTCTCTCCTCCAATCACTTGATTAAACAAATCGACATCACGACATCATCGTACCTCTTCCCCCCCCATCAAAAAAGATGTTGACTCTCCGGTTTCACCAACATTTTTGGGATATGTCAAATGTTCTTGTGAAAAATTGGGAAACAAAGAAAATCCCTTCGCTAGTAACAATGTCTAAGAACTCCCTCCACCCCTCGATCATCGGCGAGATGCGAACAAATTTCGCGGGAAACAAAAGGACAACATTTTGTTTTTGTCAACTTAAGGAAGGTTATCTTAGAAAAGAGAAAACTCTCAACAAAACACGGAAACAAAATACTAACCTATCCGAGGCTTTTTTATCTAAACATTCTCAATGCATACAAAAAACAATGTTGGAAAAGAACGATTGAATGACCCTACCCAAAAAATTAAAAACTCTTACTTTAAACTTGGTTAAAAGATAAAACAAACTACTACAAACTAACTCGTAAACGATTATCAAAGTTTCGTGTGAAAATAAGTTAAAGGGACAAAAATAGATAAAAAGTATAAAAAATTTTTCAACATTTTATATATTTTTTTTTTCTTTTCTTTTTTTTTTTGTTAATTTTTCCTTCTTACTTTTCTTTTCTTCAAGGGAAGGGGAGGGGGGGATTGTCTGGGAGGCAGGAAAAGAAGAAGTTGGGGGGGTGGTGTAGCAGAAGGGAAAATGAAGTGGAGTAAAATGTCCTTGGAATAGAGGAACGACGGACGTTTACAAAAGAAAGGGTGTTGTGGGTATGGTGAAGCCACGACACCCTTATCTTGCTTTTGTGATGATGCCTAGCATTAAAGTTGATGGAAAATGGGATGAGAAGAGAAATAATAGGTGATATTGAAGAGGTGGTGAGACCAAGACGAGAAGAAGAAGTGGGCCGGACCGGGTGTATAGAGAGAATGGTTGGATTTTGTGCGGACGAGCTTTCTTTGGTCTCCAGAGGGGGTTGAGGGGGAAAGAAGGTTTTTTCTTAATACGGGTGTTGTTTTTTGATTGTATCTTCAGGAATTGATGTGTGGTCTTGAACCATGGGTGTGACGGATTTGGGGTTAGACGGGTGTTTGGTTTGTTGGTGTGAGTTTCCAAGGAGGGGGTGGGGGTGTTGGCGGGTGTTTAAAATGGGTGAGGCGTTAAGCCCCGGTTTCTAGTTTTATTTTCTTTTTTTGATCCGGAAGTAGGGTTGTTTGATTTTGGCCTTTGGGCTTGCGTTTGTTTGTTTATGGACATGGTGGGGTGCCGGTGTTGGGGTGTGGGTTTTCTTGTAGGTTTCCCATGGTTTGGCGAGCTTTGGTGTTTTAAGCAAACGTGTGTTTTAAAAATAAGCAAACTTATTAGGTTCTTGATTTGGTTTTCTGGTATAGGTAACAAAGGCTATTAGCGAAACGGCGATCAGAACAGTGGACTATACCTGTTCTCCTTGTTGCTTTCCGCCGCTTACCCCGGCCCCGAGGGGTAATGTCTGCGAGGGGTTTCAAAATATTTTATCGGCAAGGGCCGTTGTCTTGGTTTGGGTTGGTTTGGGGTTGTGGTGTTGTCGGGGGGTTTGGGCGGGGGGTTGGCAATTAACATTTTAGGCTATTTTGTAGTGCGACTGGGCCTAAATATCTTGATTAATTCCTTTGATTAATGGTTTGCTTGCTTTCTTTCGGACCTAATTTTACAATTCTTTTAAGGAAGGAAACCTATTAGAGAGGTTTTGTTATTATATCAAACCTATAAAGAAAAAAACTATAATCCTTATTCAAGAGGATTCGCACCTATCTCTATAAATAAGGGGTTTGGAGAACATAAAGGGACACTTCAACAATCACCTCTGACAAAACAACTCTTGCCAGCCCCGGACCAACAACCAAGCCCCTGCAACCAGCCTCGGGCCCGCTGGCCAGCTTTCCCTTTTGCCGCTTTCTCATCGGGGTATCGTTTTGGTCGGCCTCGAAGCAAACGTTTGGCTTTTCGGACTGACGGGTTGTTCCCGCGCCTGTTAGGCGCGGGCAGGGGGGGCCAAGGGCGGGTTCGCCAACCCCACAACATGTATACGGGCATGCCTAACTTCCTTACAAGGTCACAGAAACAAGGGTTTTACCAGATACAGCTAATTACTTGTAGTTTGAATCAGCAGCTAATTACCTCGGAATTTATCATCTTGCGTAATTATGCCAAATGTTTCTGCTGTTTCACAAATCATGATACCACTCACTCCAGTGTAGGAAGTTACTTTACAGTCAGCAAGTGCCAGAAAATAGACAAGAAACTACAGTGAGTACCAACACAATGAGAGAGCCAACAACTGCCTAAGCTAAGATTGTACAAGAATCAGTCCAGACAGTTCAAATAGCAATCAGCATTTCAATGAGCCATGGCACAATCTTCACTAAAACCCAAACCCCCTTTTTCAAAAATTCCATTTTTTAAAAAAACAATTTTTTCTAAAGGGGCCACAAACACAGAAAAGAAATTGGAAACTCAAGATGAAACAACATAAAACAGAAACTCCTCGTAAACCTCCCATAAAAGAAAAACAACATATACTCCTAAACTGCTGCTGCTCTCCAATCCCTTAAAATACAAGAGAAGACTATCTTCCCCTAAAACAAAGATGCTTATGGTAGAAGGAAAAGATTACCATAAAGTGTAAATAGGTAATAAACAGGATACGGACAAAGAACAAGACATTCTTACCCAGTAGTTTTAAGAAGTTGCGCAATATAGCCTTTCCACATCTCATGCATTGGCTTAAATTTATCATAGCTGTATCCAAACACAAATTCATGACCGAACCATTGAAAAAGAAGGCATAACAAAATTGTTTAAATCATATTATCACAGAATACATCTCTCCAGCAACTTAAAAAGAAATAGGGTGCTACTCAGAGGTTAAACAAACCATTGCAATTTGAACCTTAAGCTTTTCACCATCAATCAGCAAATTTTTCCTTAGCTATCCACATTTTTATTCATTCTTTGGAAAAGAAAAAAAAAAGTATCTACAATTTGACTACTCATAAATGAATATAAAGTATCTACTTTGAAAAAAAATATATCTATAATTTGACTACTCATAAAGAAGCAAAACCACACCAGAAAGATCACAAATGAATTATATGCTGAGAAACATTAAACTCACCTATGAACATCTTGAGGCAAATCAAACAATCCATGCTTTTTTTGCTGTTTCATTGACATGCGCTTTTTAGACCGCTTTGAATTACTCTGTACTGCTCTGGCACTGGAGCCACCACCAGTCCACCACGTCCTTGCACATAATTATCAAGGAGGATCCAATTGTCAATTCTCTTACTCCTAGATCCTTGCATATATTTCTGAGCAGAGTCACCACTCTGAAGAAGCTCGTGCAAGACATTATCAACTTTACTTTCTTTTCTACCAGAGACCTGCATTCCCCAAGGCAGATACTGAGCCCACAAGTCAAAGGAACTATCTTTTACTTCAATTCACAAACAACTGAGCAAGTACCTCAACACTAGTTGTGAGCAGATTCTCATGTATAGGTTGAGAGAGCTTTGCATATGTTGGACCACTTTCATCGATATCTTCACAAAATTTCAAGTAAGAAAATTTACAGAAGCAAATCCTATTTTCTCTAATTAGATTAAAGTATTAAACATTAAGCTTATACACAAAAAACTGAAACAATACCTTGTGAATTAACATAACCGGCAAAGGTGAAATTCCCTATCAACAAGCCACAAGAAGAATTACAATTAATTAAAATCAACTAATATACAATAGCAAAGCTCATATTTGTAGTGGAAAAACACAAATGCAAACCTTTCTTGGATGGGGTTGTGGATGATGCATTAGCTAACTTTGGTGAAGAATCAACAGCTGAAGAATTTGCGACATGCGGTTTCTTTCCAGCTCCCTCGGTTTTTAATCTCTTTGTGTTCTTCTTCGTTTGATGTAAATCAAGCTCAGCTTTGGCAGCCTCGAACCTTCGCTCCAATGCCTGCAAAGTGCGTTGGCGTTGATCCTGAACCACAGCCTCACCAGCCATGGCAGCTACAACAGATTCAGCCTCCTTCCTCAGCAAAAAAACAAAGCAGAAACTGTGGGGACTTTTATCGAACAGGTTCCGTGCATCAAAACCCAGAAACAGAAACTTCAGCAGCTAAAAATCTCCCCTCCCCCACCCCACCCACCCCCCCTCCCCCTCCCCTCCCTCTCCCCCCCTTCTTCCTCTCTTTTTTTTTTCCCTCCCTTTTCTTCTCCCTCCCTCTCCCTCTCTCTTCCTTTCTCTCTCTTTTTTTTTTTTTTTTTTTTTTTTTTTTTTTTTTTTTTTTTTTTTTTTTTTTTTTTTCTCTTTGTTTGGTTTTGGGGTGTGGGCGGGGGGGGGGGGGAGGGGGTGGGGGTGGGGGGGGGGGGGGGGGGGGTTGGTCGGGGGGGGGGGGGGGGGGGGCCAAAGGGGGGGGGGGGGGGGGGGGGGGAGGGAGGAAAGAGAGGAGGAAGGAGAAAGGGGGAGGGGGGGGAGGAGGGGGGGGGGGGGGGGAGGGGAAGAGGAGAAAGAAGAAAAAAAAAAGGGGGGGGGTCCCTCCCCCCCCCAACCCCCCTTCCTCCCCCCTTCTTCTCCCCCCTTTCATACTCCCTAAAGGGAAAAAAAAAATCTTTCCCTTAAAAGGGGAGGAGGGGGGGGGGGGGGGCCCCCCCCCCCCTTAATAAAAAAAAAAAAAAACCACCCTCCTTCCCATCCTCCACCCCAAAAAAAAAAAAAAGTAAAAAAAAAAAACACACACAAAAAAAAAAAAATATATATTCAGTAAAAAAAAAAAAAAAAAAAACCCCCCCCCCTCCCCCCCCCCCCCCACACAACCCAAAAACAAAACCCGCAAAAGAAAAAAGGCCCGCCGGCCGGGCGCATAAGGCCCCAGAAACCCACTCTCCCCCCCCCCCCCCACAAAAAAAAACCCCTCCCAAAAAAAACCCCCCACGACCACAAGGGGGGAAAGTTTCAGATAAACAATTTCGGAAAAAGGAGGTCCCCTACGATTCAGATCAGTTTCAGAGCGTAAAGTAGAAGATAACACGGCAGCAGAGGTGCTTTTGGCTTTTTCTTTTTGATGTATTGGTTTGCGATTCGTTTTTGAATGGTGGTCGGTAAATATATTTTTTATTAAAAAGAAAAAATGGATTAAACAATCTTGCTTGAATGTCACGCTTGGAAAGTTGTTTCCTTTCGTTCATATGTCATATATAAGCGTCATAGCATTTTGTCTGTGCTGAACTCAATTGGAGCTTCTGAATGCTCTTCTACTCTACTAAACGACTGCGTTTTTAGTGAAAATGTCGGAGGTGAGAGGATCGAACTCATTCCGGGATGAGCTAGCGAGTCTATTGGGGGACCCGGGAATACGATACGCTGCCGCCGATCCTATCGGAATCTCGACGCCGTCGTTTGAAGGACGGAGCGGCGAGTCGCCGAATTTGGAGCAATCGGAGAGCTTCAAGGATCAGGTTAAGGGTTTTGCAATTGCTTGGGGGGAGATTCTTCTGGATTTGGGCAGAGGCTGTAAGGACATTGTGCAGCAGAGCTTTCTGACCGAGGACTCGTACATTGTGCGAAAGCTTCACAAGCCCTGCGCCAAAGCCTCGGCGAAGTTGAGATACTTGAATGAGTTTTTGCCGGAGGATCGCGATCCAGCTCACGCTTGGCCGGTGATTCTCTTCGTTCTCATTCTTGCACTTACAGGTACATACGACTTCTGAATGTTCAAAGCTAGTTCATTATGCAGTTGTTCAATACATTATTACTCATCAAGTAATTATCTTTCTTCTGTATATTTGCAAAAATGTGTGTTCAAAAATGTTTAAGCAAAGCGATGAGCTACACTTTTGATCTGCATACTTCTTGTTTGCCATGGTTTGTTATTTCCTGATTTTGTTTCTTTGTTGGTCAGGGGCTGGAATTTTGTTCTTTTGATGTACGATAAGAAACAGTCAAATTGTGTGTTACTGTTGAGCTATAATTTTTCCTTGCATAATTATTGAACTTGTTTCATTCAACAGCATTGTTTTTCTTGTGAGAGATCTTTTGATCATGCTCTCGGCACTATGTTGATGCTTAAAATAGCACCAGGAGATTTTATATTTGAAGTACAAAACTTTGTCAAGCTTTGTCAAGCAAAAGCTTTGGAATTTTACGTAGAAGAAAATTGTTTAACAGTTTTATTGAAAGGAACTAGTGTTTAGATTTTAGATTACGATGGCTGAATACTTTATTACTTATAGACTACAGGACTATGACACAAAGAATTTAGCTTTGCATATAATATACTAAAAAGGGCAACACATCCTACAGGGTATGAGAGTAGATAATTTTTTTTTCCAAAAAAGTAGTGAGTAGTTTTTTTTATAAATTATTTTATTAATTGTTTTATTTTTTTTTTACCTTTTTATCCCTGATAATTGATATTTTATACAAACTTATTTAATATTTGAAGGTCATTGAAGTAATAAAATTCGGTTATGGTTGACAAATGCTCTTCTCTTAAATGAAAAATTCTACAATACTGTAATGTATGTCATATCTCCACTTACAGATAATCAACAAAATTTGTTATCATTATGGTAACGAGAGTATTTTTTTGTGTACTTTTGGTTATGGTAGTGGTAATTACTTGATCTACGATCTTGTTACAAGTTTGTAAACAATTTGTTGTCAAAGATATAATTTTGGTTCAATTTTTTGTAAATAGTGTAAAACGAATGTGGTAACTTTGTTGTTATTATAGTAATTTTAGTTTAATTCGATATAATTTTTGATTTAAAAAAATCGTAAATAGAGGTATGACATACATCACCGTACCATAACATATCCTCTCTTAAATATAGTATAGATATATATATATATATCGCAGTATTAATTTTGTATCACAATTATGGCTTGAGTAGTACGCTTATGCCTTGCAAAGAGAAAAGACAATTGTAAGAACGAAGCAAAACTCTCGTATTATTCTGGTGCTGCTGTCAATGGATGTCAACTTCTCGTTAAAGTAGCGGCCCCACCATTGTATCAAAGTTTGCATTTGGGAATACAGAGATGATTCTATTCTTATCCAATTAGAAGTATATAAAGTGTTACAAGCCCTATTGATGGGTGTGGATTTATGCTCTTGCAAAACACCAAATTTCAATGTAGTTGGAAATTGTAAGTACGGGTAAGTTAAACGGGGAAATGCTTTAGTGATGTCTTAAATAATAAACCTAGACTTGTCACTAATCTAGATTTACAACAATGCTAATGAAATATTAAAGGAACTACTACAAGAGTACAAATAAAATAGATATAATTACAAGAAAGTAAAAACTGTAAACAATAATAAAGAAAAGGTTAGGACTCAAGTATCCACCTTTAGTCTTCCTCCTAATTAACCAATACATGTATGAAACAAATCCGATTGATGATGATGAAGTTTGCCAACCTAAAGGGATGTGTGTCTCCTCATTAGGCTATTGATTCTCCTAAGCAACGAATTAGGCATGGGTGTCTACTCTAATTCTTTTCGAACTCAAGGGATCTAGTTTGATAACTTGCATGTCACCAACATACCCTCTAGATTGTTCCTTAAGCAAGCATATGCACTATGAAAATCGACAAACACACAAATCTTAGAACATGGTATCTATTCCGGTTATTCATGGTGATTAATTTCCAAGCACCCGCAAAGACACTTGTTGTTACAAATCATAGGCCAAAGACTCGGTCATCTAAATTGACCTATATAACAATATCAATTGTAGAGTTTACACCATGGTAGCTAAGCATAAAATAAACTCAACAAGATTGGAAAGTAAATAGAAATTAACTACTCATCATCAACAACCATCAATGGATCAAACATGCATAGATTAATTAGAATTCATGACTAGGGTTTCAACCGAAGCCCCTAAAGAAATTTAGCTACTAATGAAATACATAAGGAATGAAGAAGAGAGGGAGAAGAAGAAGAAGAAGAGAAGATTTGATGTTCTCTTGGTGTGTCTTGAATGAAAGAAATCTTCTCCTTATATAGCCTCTTGGAAATGAGAAATATGTCATGGCATATGTCATATTTCACCTCCAAAACATGAAATGACAAATGACTAAGCTTTCCTTTGCTCTTAGTGCAGCATTTACTCATGAGTGAAGTTACCATAGCTTGTCTTAGAGTGGTAGTGGTGGTGTCTTATCGTCATCATGATCATGACAAGCTTGGCACCAAGTTTCACCTCTACCTAACTTAGGTAAACTTCAAATGACTTCACCTCCACAAAGTTACATTGATCATGTACATCAGCCCATGAAGATGTTCTTTGGGCTGGTCTTGTGTCTTGTGAAGGAAGCATGAGTAATTCAAACCCAACAAGCCCATCATTTGTTCTTAGGAATTCTGCTCCAGCTTGACCTTTCCCCCTTGTGAAGGGCATATCTCCGTGGATACGTATCATAATTAAGTAATTCCAGTTTCATTTGAAACTAGACTCACAGGGCTTGATCTGGAGAACTTGAAACACAACCAAGTCGGTCTGGAACATTTTATACAAGCAATCAAAGTTCAGTTCCAGAACGTCCGTGCAACACCAAGTATTACTCACTTGAGACTGAATGTAGGGAGATCCAACTGTCTGAACATAGTCCAATTTGAACTGAGAATACTAGATACACAGAAGTATTGTTTCCATAAATTATACATCAAACCAACGGATAGATGCAGAGAGATTGGCCTCCAAAATAGACTTATCTGCCCAGGCAGCAGACTGAATTTCTGTTCAAAAATCTCTTGTGCAATTTATTCTCTTTTCCATCTCCTTGTCTTGCTTGGAATGTCTTCTTTCATTCATTTTATTCACTTTTATTCCAAAACACCTATAAATATGAAAACAACATAAATAGCTCGAATAACAACTAACTAACAAAGTAAATATAAGGAATTCGATATAAATAAGTATACAATTATACTCTTTATCACCTGTTAGACAATGAATTAAAAAAATATAGATTAACAGTAAAGAACATAGGAAGAACTATTAGTTTGGAACTTTGGATAGCCCCAGTACGTGACTACGTGGTGTCGGACGGAAAAAAGGGTTAGAATTAATAAAGTTTTTATCATTTCTAATATAACAAAGATAAACATTAATGAAGAAAATCATTATAAAATGAGACAAACGGTAGGTTTTTTTAGACAAATAGTAAGGTTGGACATTAATTATTTTCAAATATGAAGAATTACGCTGTTATCCCATTTGGAGTAAAAGGTCGCCACTAAAAATAATTTAGCACTAGAACATAGAAAGAGGTGAGAGAGATGGGAAACGAATTAGGATTAATTAAACAGTTTAAGCTTCGTTAAGAGTTCGATTGATTTTAATGTAGCAAAAAAAAAAGGGTAGAAACTGGTCTCCACACCTAATGATCGAGTAAGTAAAATCAATATATACCCACTATGGAGAAATGTATTTTTTGGTACCTACAATTTTTTTATACCCAA